>CM046470.1:24659123-26146790 GCA_025506415.1 Flaveria robusta
AGTTCTTGTTCTCGAGTGATTTAATCATATATCTTGTGAATATATTGTTAAAAGTTTTGAAAAGTTAGCATAATATTATAGAATGTCAGAAGTTAAGAATTGGAAATAAAGTAATGGTCATGGAGGACCAAAGGGTGGGGGTTATGTATCTTCTAGTTTTATGTTTTTTACATACTAGTGTATGATGGTCAATTTACAAAAACTCGAAATTCTTTTGACGTTTGTTAGTGCTAAGGACCAAACGTGTTACTTTTGAGTAAACAGTGAGGACCAAAGGTGCAATTTCTTAAATCTAGGACCAAATCTGTAATGTTGATTGTTGACATACCATAGGGACTATCCATGTAAGCTTTTGTTTACATAGGCCGAGAATTTTTTTAAGATTTAAGTTTTAGTCAAAAAAGAAGATGTTGGTACTCAGAGTTATAATATCCCAAATAAGAAATCATTGCATTTTTATTTGGTATTGGAAGAAGCATGTTGTCTACTTATGGAAGTAAAGATGGTGATGACATCTAGCAGCGTTAATAAGTTCTTTTTTCTCTAATTAATAATCAGCCCAGGTTCACTCGATGTGTGTAACCTTGGTACTCTCAACTTCTCTACTGTAAATTCTGTGAATTGTAAAGAGTGGAGAGCAGAAGACAGTGATAATGCCATGTGTCAGTTAGATGGTGATGATTTTATAAATGGAGTAAGGTTGAAATCTGTTTCAATGCTTAATGACTTTAAGGTCCATATTTCCTTCATTTTCTTTAACATTTATAATTTACTATTTAAAATTGGATCTTGAGGAACTAAATTTGTTTACATATATGTTTGGTAAATTAGAGTTTCAATCCTATGGAAGAACCTTCTGTTGATGAGACTTATGAACTGCAAGGACAAGCAACCTTGGATGGTGAACAGCGGTGTGATGAACTTGTCAGTAACATGATTAGATCTCCCAACAGTTGTACTTCGTTTCAGTTTGGTCGATCCCTTTCCGAGGATGATGATGAGCTTACAGAATCTAAAATAAGAGCTTTTCTGGATGAAAAGGTGTTGTTTTTCACTTCCACCTTTTTATAGAGGTGTAATATTGACCAATTTACTCATAAATGAGTTTATTTGGTCTTCGGATGGGCTGACTGTGTCAAACAAAGTATGTTTTCAATCATACAACCTTCTAATTGTTATTTTAAGGGTTCATGTTTTGATTCTAATAATATTTCTTTTTTAAAGGTTAAATGATGTATTATCTATTTTCTGAAAATGTGAAGAAACGGAGAAAAAGCGTGTAGGGTCAAATACGTCAAAAGTTTGTTAGAATGTCCTCGATTACTTTATTATATTTTAGTTTTTATTTTTATTTTTTGTGAAAAACAAGATTGCTGTTGTAATAATATAGTTTTATTTGGGCTAGTGTCATGTAATAGCAATATGCTTTGGGTGGGGATCCGTTTTGGTAATTAACATATTTTTGATTCGTTTTGGTACCTACAAGCTTTTTTGTGAAAATTCCACTTTGGTAAATTTGGTTTCAAAAACGTAAAAGTAATATCAGATAGGGAAAAGAACCTTGTATAATTGCCAGGTAGGAACAAAATAAGACTTTAATTACCCAAATTGGCCTTTCAAAACTACTTGTAACCACCAAAAGAGGTAAAAAGAACTACAACTAAAAGTATATTGCTATTTTATGATATTTGCAATTTCTTTAATGTTTTTATTTATATTTTCGATATTTGGACAAAAAGTGTTGAAGGGTTTACACAACTTAATCTGTACCAAAAGTAACTTGTTTGACCCGAACTCTTTTTGACTTGTCATACAATTCGCATTTGTCACCCCAAGTTTTCAACTATAAATGGAATGAAGTAGGTTATTGGCCTCAGATTTGAGGTTGCAGCACTTTTACATATTTTTTTACGTCTATTCAGGCATTAGAACTAAAAAGACTACAAACGCCATTGTATGAAGAGTTCTACAACAGTGTGGTCCTTTCAGGCTCAATGGACAGTGTTGATAACGGAAGTAGTCCAAATTATTTGAAACTGCCACCGAAAAGCAGGTCTCCACTTGGTAAAGCAGTTGATGTTGTAAGCAATGCAAGCCCTGGGAGTGGAAGTAGGCGCACGTCTAATGTTAGCTGTGAAGAAAACCTTCATAGTCCCATGGACCTTTCTTCACCACAGTGTAATGATATGACCGGGCCAGACGCTCAACAAGAAGCATGCAGTCCCAGGTTAGTTTACAGCTTATCATCATCTTCTCAGGTTTAATTCTCAGATTTGTGTCTACGTGCGCTCAAGCTAGATGTGCTATTTGCAGTGTGAACTTTTCTGAAGTACAACGAAAATGGAAGGAGGAGCTAGACCAAGAGCTTGAGAGAAAACGAGGTATCGTTCTGATGCTTTTAACATTTCTGTTTAGGGCCTCTTAAGTTGATATAAGCAACTAAGCTGGTCAGCTGGATAGGTAACGGGTCAAACCAGGTCAAATCAGGCCGGATGTGGCGGTGTTGGGTTAGGTTGACCTGAAACTTTTTTGTTTTTCTGTTTTTTAGTTATACTAATATTTAATGTGATCAAAATGATCACTGAGCAATATTAGCACAGTAAAAATCAATTTTTAAAACAAATATTAAAACCCCCTTCATACTATGTTTCTATATGGTTTCGAACTTGCTTATATATTACGTAAAGGTGACATGTTTCTATATGGTTTTGAACTTGCTTATAGATCACCTAAAGGTGACAAATTTGGCACTATTACTTGCTAATGGGTTGGGTCGTGTGGGGGTAGCAGGTCAAATAAGACAATTACTTAAAAGGAGTCAGTCAAACTGGTTAAAAAATGCCTAAAAGGATTTTACCTCTTAAATCATTTATCCAAAGAACTAGATTCTTTGTGTATTAATATATAGTACGCTAACTAATTTAAAATGAAAATAAAAAACAATTGGATAAAAATTGTTTCGTGTACCAAAAGATGCACTTTTTGAGGTTGCCCACCTGGCCTCCTAATCCGCCAGATATCTGATTTTACCAACTTTAAGTTTATAAGAGCTGGTTTTTTGTTTCATTGTTTGGATGGTGCGATATTTAGAGATGATGCGGCAAGTAGGTGTTGGGGGAAAGACAGGATCACCGATAGATAGAGGATCAAATCGGCAGAGAGATAGGTCAAGATTTGCATCTCCAGGAAAATGACCAGTTACATGTTTTCTTGTAAACCACCATGCTTGTTTTTGCAGGAAGCCATTAGTAGAGTGTTGTTTACAATGGGTTTGAAGGCGAATAAGCATTTTCAAGGTTGTTTGAAAATGGAAGCTACCATCCCTTCAGCCCTTTCATGGGCATTCCCATTTTCTACATCATTTCCAAGGTTGGAGATGGAGATGTTTTGGAAGGTGTAATATTTTGATTCTGGTTATGCAATTTGTATAATAAGTACAATTCACCGCACGCTTGTTTGGTATGCCTACAACACGAGAGTCCAGCTCTTGTTTGTTTGGTTGATTTGCTGTAATTTCACTGATTCAGACATTCGTTTTCACAAAGTAAATAATAAATATCATGTGTTCTTTTGTGTGCTTGAACTAGATCATGAAGTTGCTTTTAGTTTAAAAAACCAGGAGTCAACTTCTTCAACTATGGTCACGTGTCAAATAAACCTCCTAGTCAACATCTATATACGCAATGAAACCATGGTTAAACATACATATTACGTGTTTACGAGTCTTGAAGTGTGTTTCTCTAGGATTATGCATATATAGACGCCTTTCAAAAGGTAGATGTTTGGTTAGCGTGAGGTTTAACAACATATATAAGAATTTTTTTAGCTTAGTAATGGATTTCCTTTTCTATACGGGTGATAGATGAGGTACAATAAGCTACATCAAAAACTACAACACTGTGAGGGTGTGAGCTAAAGTTTAGAGAAAGTGTGTACATGTTGATGGAGAAAATACCTTGAGTCTTTATAGGTTTGTCATGTATCTTGATTCTAGTAGGTGGCCAACCAATTTAGAAGCTCAAGGCAAAGTAAAATTACGAGTCACTCTTTCTAACTAAGGTGTGTAGTTTAATTTTATTTTTTTCAAAAATCCTTATTTACATTTCTGTTTTTTACATTAATTCAACTATTCAATTAATAAACTATCATACAAATAACTAATAAGTAACACGCATAAACAAGTCTCAATTTCAAATAACTATTCAATTAACGAACTAATAAAGAAATAACTAATCAATAGCTGCTTAAACTAATCAAATCTCTATCAAGTGTCAAACAAAGTCTTAACGTTGGATAGAAGAGATATACTTTTTATTCTAAATCCTTTTTACAAAGAAAAAAACCACATGACAAACTTTTATTAGAATTAATTATTATCTTTTTACACTTTATAAATTCTTTGTATTTATTTTTTAGAACCACTATAATTCTTTTTAACTCTAAAATTGTTACAATTATTCAGGTAAGGTGGTCATATTTAACTTTAGAAATTACATGGACCATTCCTTACATCTAGGGTTTATCACCGTTATCATCTTTAGGCTAAATTGAGAAAAAATTTTTAATAATTTTTATAAAATGACTAATTTTCCTTTATTAATATAAGACAAAATATGTAACTTTTACAACTACCTTTTTTTCTTTCTTTTATTCTTTTCTTTCATTTTTTTATAGTTCCTTCTAAAAAATTTATTAAATTAATCAATTTATTTATTTTTTTCTTCATAAATTTCTATTTTATTATATATTTAGTTATGTTTATTTAGTTTAGTTATTTGTTTTTTTATTTATTATTTTTTATTTCAAAAATAAAATAATAATTAATCATTTAAAGGTGTAAACGAGCAGATCCCGAGATCCTAAGCTTGATTTGTTAGATTTAACTTAAAAGTAGATCGAACTCGATTTGTGAGTATATAAATATTAAAAGTAGATCGAACTCGATTTGTGAGTATATAAATGATTAATTAGGGGTCTAAACAAGAAGTTTATGAGCTAGTTGAGATCAACTTGATAAAATAAGTAACATATTTTTGTTTTCCTCAAGCTACAAAAACATTACTCTTCTAATCATCACGAGCTATAAGAGTTAAAAAGGGAAAACACACGTTAATTTTTAGCTATTTTCAGCTAAGTTTTTATTTCATTCTTGATCTCAAACTCTTGGAAACTATGCAGCTGGTCAAAAAGTTAGAGATATATAAAATAGTATTTTATTTTGCAAATTATAAGGATGTGATAAATATATACAATAATATTTTATTTTGTAAATTATATAGATAAGTATGTGACCATGTGTGAATTAGGGCTAATAACTTTTAATCTGTTTATAACACGATTAAATCTGTTTAATAAAAAAATATTTTTTATCAATTTACATTTTTAAAAATACTTAAAATAGGATGCTAGAGTTTAATATTTGTCATTTTTCATTTGTATAAACATATGAAAAAATATTTGTCATTTTTATCAATTGACGCCATCTCTAACATCTATATCTATAGTCTCTAATAAAGAAAGCTTTCTTTTGCTACTTGTCACTCTATTAAACAATCATTTTGACACTTATTATTATTTTAAATATTCTCACTTCATCTTCCCTTCAAAAGGGTATTATAATAATTTAAACATTCAAACTAATTTCTCTTTCTTAATAAAAATCAATTTTATTAATTAATACATTTCTCTCTCTCATCTAGATTTTTTAAATTCAAATTATGTTTTTAAAATTAAACTTTATTAAGAAAATAAAAAATCACATCTTTTATTAACATAGAAATCATAAAAAAAAACAAAATTTTTATATAATATGAAATTTCTAAAACACTAAACCTTTCTGAAATAAAATATTTTAAATCGGTCCTTTTTAAAAAAATTATAAAATATATTTAAAATTTTCTAAAAGTAGTTTTATTAAAACAACCAGAATAATTAGAAACTCAAGTTTTTAATAAAGAAGATTTTTACAAACAATAAATTTTTTATTAAACAAATCTTAACACATATGTTTAAAAATAAAACTATTTAGATAAGAGAGTAAAAAAAATAGTATAATTGTTTTATTTCTTGAACTATTACGTATATATAATTTTAATTATATCTTATATTAAAATATCGTATTATAACTTTTCGTGTTTATTACTAACTATAATCTCTTTAGTAAATGGGTTTCTAGGCTATCCATTTATCGGTATATCTATCTATCTATAACAAAAAAAAATCAAAATAAGACTTTACACAATTGTAACTTTTATCATACTAACTTTCTTATTTTATTATTATTATTACTAATATTTAATACTAATAATATTACTCATATCATTTTCAAATTAAAAATTATATAATTTAATAAATTAAAACCTATTTTCTTATTAAAAACACACTTTTTAAAAATAAAAGTTTTATAAAATACAGAATACAACAAACTTTTTTTAAAATAAATTCATTTTTCTTAAAACAAAATATTTAAAACCCATATTTTTATAAAATAAAATTTTAAGAAAAATGCGTTATTATTTATTTATTTAAAGTAACTATTGATATGCAATTATAATTATATTTTATCTTCAAATATGGTTTTATAATTTATAAAATTTTATTACTAATTATTTTATATTTTATTTATTTAACCCGTGTAATACACGGGGTACTAACCTAGTTTTAAATAAGATAAAAACCGTTAAAGAAATTGGCGTAAGAATTAAGAAACACGTGGCAGTAGTTTAATGAAGAGACCGTTGGATGGTGGGTGTACCCGAGCACACCGGAACGCTGCCACTCTTATCCCCTCATCTTCATCAACCAAATGCTTCTCTGATACTTCAAAATTCCTTCTCTCATGGCTTCCTCATACTTCTTAACCATCTGCTCAACATCATCATCATCATCATCATCATCATCATCTTCTTCTTCTTCTTCTTCTTCTTCTTCATATATTCCCAAATTACCCTCTTCCACCTGCTTCCCTTCGTCTCTTCACCGTTTCGAATCTTGCAGCTGCAATGCAATTTCACTCCCCAGACCTCCGTTTGACTCCAGAACGTACGCCAAGTTTGACAAGTTCGAAGGTCAACCTTCAAACGACGAGTTACAAGATACTCCATCTGCTTCACCACAATTGACTCTTGAAGAAGAAGACGAAGAAGACGACAGGTGAATCTCGCTTTTGTTTATTTTGAATGTCTTCTCTCGTGAATTTCAAATGAGCTTGTCATTTTATTGCGATTGATTGGATTATATACTGTTTGTAGTGTTATAAGACCTTTAGGAAAGTATTGGAATCTTAGATCACAAAAGCTATGGCACTAGCAATGATTAATGGTTAACAGATGATTTAAGTATGAAATTATGCCAAAATAGGGTTAATATTGTGTGGGAAAACTTGTTAAAGTTAAACTTCAAAGCATGCTGATTTTGGAATGTAAAATTGTGTGGCTATTGCTATGAGTTAAATGGCGCCAACTTTCTTTATTTAGTAAGTGATGTGAAATTAGTTTTCCATATCCAAAATCAAATTGAATTGTGGTATTATGTTTTACCTCAAAAGTCAGACTATATCTTTTGTTGAAAATTGATCAAATAACCTCTAGTGTATTGTGATTGTTTTAGAACTATTTCTTTTGTAAGTTGCAGAACTTGCTTTCTATGGTTTGTTGTTCTGTGCTCTGGTGATCTTGAATCATAAGAATTACTCAAAGCGCATCAAGATTAGATGTGACAATTGTTAAACATAGTATTTGGTCCATGTTCTACACAACGAGGCCCAAATTTGCTTTTACTCTCCCTACAAACTTGGGCCACATAACGAATTTTTTTGTGCGGGTAGGATCTTAATACCAGTTCAGTCCTTGTGTGCTACTGAATATGATAAATGTTTTACAGTTGCTTGCCTTCGGATTTGGAGGGTGCCGTTCGACAATCCAGTGAAGCAAGTGCTGCATTTGTGTCTTCAGGGGGGATGAGAGCCATTGTATGTACTATGAATTCTTGAATAATATATCCGATACTTTTATTATGTTCTTTGTGATGAAGTTTGTCTGATTTATACTGGCAAACCTTTGTTTTCATATCAGGTTACTATATACAACAAATAATTTTTGATATATCTTTACTTCCTTATTAAATTCATAGGCTTCATTGGTAGATAATAATTCTCCACTCTTCATTCTCCATTCATGTGCCTGTCTGCATTTTTCCTCGAGTCAAGTTCTTTTTAACTCGAATTTTGTAAAAATCCTGCTGTTTGAGCATATGAGTGTTGGGATTTTTGTTAATTGGCGTGTGTTACCATTATGATTGACTTTAAGTTAAAAAATGCAATTCTAGTTTATGCAGAAATCTGCTTAACTAAGCTTTCAAAAGAAGAAAATCATTGTAGGATTAAGTTTTCCATGCACAATTATTATTAGTGTTCATTTTCAAGTATATTATATATTTGAAGATAAAGCCGCATGCAATGGTTGCAACGTAAATATGTCATTATTTGTTTTCTGCAGGTTGAGCTCTTAATCCCACAGTTGCAGTTTCTTGATGATGAAGGTGCACAGGGTGAACTGTGGGAATTATCAAGAATTTTTGTGGATACACTCATTAAAGAAACAGGATGTGAGGTTAGTAGTGCCACTTATTGCTTTTTCTCTAACACGATAGCGATTTAGTTTTGTGGATATACATAGGCGTGGAACGAAATAATGATATTTTATGGTTCTATTTACTTGATGTGGTAAGAACTAAGAAGTGCAAAGAGGACCCAGAATTTCAAGAATAAAGAATAGAAGAGATTGAAATGAACAAAAAAAACCTTGACTCCTTAACTTCAACTGACCTCTTTTCAGAAGTTATTAGCATAAATACACTATTTGATCTGATATAGCTTAGAGGTGTTTGGCTATATTTAGGATGATTATTGCAACTTGGAGTCACATTATTCAGCTTTGAGTGTTTGGTGCTACTAATAGTTTAAGAATCAAGATGATCAGATTTGGAATAATGCCTTAACTGACCTTGTTTTATTGCATATTATTATCTATTTCTAATTGCTGAATATATCACATAATCAGTTTCCAAACTGACATGCAAATACCCATGATTAGTGAAGTGACAACACTGCTTTGAAAACAAATCCAAACACCCCCTTACTCTTTCATATCAATGCTCATCCTTAGAGAGTCAAAGCAATATTTCCTGATGCTGGAGCTGCTGCACTTCTGAAATATCGGTGGAATGACGCCACATTTAGTTTTGCGAGGTAATTTTTTCACAATTACTGTTTAGTTAATGAAAAGCATACGGTGAAGTTGCATTTTTGTTCTTACTTCTATTTTATGGTCTTTTATCCAGCTTAAGTGATCGAAAGCCTGTTGAAAAAGAAGATGAGATTGTTGTAATGATACTTCCAGATTATCAAATGTTGGAATATGTAGAGCGTATCGCATCTGATCTTTCAGATGAACCGGTAATGCTTAACCCTCATCTTTTGCTACTTTCTTTTACTATGAAAATTAACATAGAGCGGAAGTATAAAAGATAAAAGAACAATCTTGAGAGTAAAATTGATATATTATTCAATGAGAAAGTCAGAAAACCAATTATTCAAGCTTCCTTTCATAGGGGAATCATATATTTGAAAATTAGGACTTATGGGCCCTATAACTCCACATGGAGCAAGAGTTATGTCTGTTTTAAGTTGGGTTCTTTTCTAGTTCACTTGCCTCCATGTATTTGGTCCAACTATGAGTCTCCTAACTCTTTTATCAGTTTTGTATCAAAATTTGAAAAGCATGATGTGTTTTTGTTTCGGCCATGCAATGTTTTTGTGAGTCTTGTTTATATAGTAGGTGTACAAATGAATATGTGGTTTTGGGACCCACTTTAGGTGCACAGAAATGGAGATAAACTCTGTAAAAATGACGGTTTCCTCTATGAATATACGTATAAATAGATAAAAGAAATATTAGTTTCCTCTCAAAGATTGTGTTTGTCTATATATTTTTGCTGGAACATCTCTGTCCCGCATTAATACTTGAGGTGGAAGTTTCAACTCAGTTGCGTATGAGTGGATTGATTTGGATTATGAGTTGTCTCGAATGGGAGAAAAGGAACCAAAAACGGAACGGGTTCAATTAGCTGAAATCATCTAAACAAACAAACAAACCCATCTGGTAAGATCACACTCAATAGGAGGGTTTGAGGTGGATGAGATAAGGACAAATCTTTCTTTTTCCCAGGAGATAGAGAGGATGTACTGAAATCCTCGAGAGGTGCAATGTCTAACAAACCATCGTCTGTCTCCTCTGCACATGCCCAAACCATCTCAATTCCCCTTCCCTTATCTTATCTAAAATATGTGCCTCGAATTTGTCTCGAAAAACTTCATCATTTATCATGTCTGAACTTGTGTGCTTACACATCCGGCTCAGGATCTTCATCTTTGCTACCTCAAACTTTCATGTTTTGTGTCTTCTTGGTCTGCATAACATAGCAGGACGAACAACAACCCTATAGAATTTCCCTTTAATCTTGTTAGGAACCTTTTATCTAACAGATTAATTATTAAAAACTAAAAGTTATTCTTTTGATAATAAACTTTTTTTTGATCATGTTTACTCATTAATTATTTATTTGATGTGTAAAAGGTGAACAAAAGGTGGTTGTGGGTCAAACGGACCCTTACTTGATGCACCCATGTTGTCACCTGTAACTGGCACTTTTAAGCCTCTTTGTTCTCTTGTCGTGTGTTCAATCTTTTTGCTCCATACGTTTATATTTCAATACCCTCTATAAATAATTTCCTTATATTATTTTCTTGTCATATTAGCCACGGCCTCTCATTATGTGGAATCCACGTCTTATTAGTGAGGACGTTGGAGTTGGGTTCAACGTTCGAAAGTTGAGAAGATACTTCTTAAGGTAACTTACTGATCTCTGTCATCATCCATGATTAGAAGCGGAAGAACAGACATGTTCAGAAATAAATAAAAAGGGATTCGGCTTAAAACGGGTCATCACTGTGACAGTTTTTTGTTCCTAATCCTTAAATTTTATAAATGGTTAATGTATTAAATATGATACCAGAACTATATCACTAAAATATTAATATTGTTTGTGAATAAGGAGAGAAAGAAGTGATAAGCATTTAGATACAGTTGGGATCACATTTTACCAACTCAACCAGATTTGTTTTTAACTATGTTCTTAAACTGGCTAATCTAGCCCTTCAACAAGAAAAATTAACCCACATCAACCCATTAATAAACAAACATATCAACAGGGCCACTTGTATCTAAGATGCTGTACTCCCCACACTAACATCTTGTTTTACATACACAATGCAGATCATTCACAACGGTTTACTCAATGAAACCTCTACCTACGGGTGCTGTATTTAGATGTTATCCTGGGTAATATACACGTCAGTCCATTTATTTGTCAACAATCCATCAACGGTCTAACACTCTTTTTTCCTGACACCTGACCAGATTATGGAAGGTGTTCTTTGATGACAAGGAAAGACCAAACCGCTACATACTAGCCAAGGAAATGATAAGCCGTCCTGATTCAGAAGACCTTGAGGTTAGTAATTAGGCCATTTGTCTTATTTGTTTTGGTTTGTTTTTTTTATTTATTTAATTTCTTTATTTTTTATTTTTATGCGGCTGTGATCCAAAAAGCAGTTTTGAATGTTAAGAGGCAGCATCTGAAGCCTGAAAGCAGTATTATTAAAATAGTTTGATAATAAAACTAATATAAGAGTCTGAATGCGTGGAGCACGAGCATGTTACAGCTTATTTTTGTGGTTATGATCATCAACTGAGAATGAGTTTGGTTGTTCACAGATAATCTTTGGAGAAGGAGGAGATGAGTCGGAGCAGGGTCCGTCATTGTTTAGTCAAGCAGTGGGAATCTTTAAATCACTTAATAGATTCATGAAAGTGATCTCCAAGTGAAATAATAAAACATATTGTGACTATGATTCTTGTAAGTGTTTCAGAATACGGTCATACCGACTCAAGCCTTTTGGTTTCTGTGCAAAACTACACTCAGTGGTTGACTGTCTTTTTGAAAAACATGTTTGGTTGACGGATTATGTTTAATATATCGTCAAAAATTGTAATTATATTTTTATAGATATTTAATTGTAGACTACTAATAAAATGTTATCATTATTTCAAATATTTTTGGCTTGCTTGTTGCTTTTAAGTAGAGACTAGACAGATTGTAATTTCTGAACTGAGTTTGAGTTGACTGGATGCAAGTTATTGTTGGTTTGAATTAAAATTTATCAACAATAATTTAATGTAGTGTTTGGTTTGTATCAAGGAATTACTTGGGTTGGATGGTAGAATGAAACGACAGTATGTATGTTTACCTGAAAACCGATGCTGGGATGCATTAACGACTCGTATGCAATGTGCTTTAATGATATATACACCACAAATTGTTGAACTTTAAGTTAAATCTTTGACCAATGATACTTAGCCCAACTGGTTAAGGTGAGGTGCTCATGACATGTAAAGAGCAAAAATACTCAGGGTTGAGCTAGTGGGTTTTCTCAGCAATGGGTTTCCTCCTGAGGGGCTTGGGGGTGCGGTCTCGGCTGGAAAACGAATAGGTGGGCCCGATTAAGATAACACCTATTCTCCGAAGCAGGGTCGCACATTTGCCATTCAAAAAAAAAAAAGTTAAATCTTTGAGTGTTGCTCTTTACACCCTAGTCTAGTAACACACTACACCAAGTGGGCTAGTCATTTATTAACTCATGTATTAAAAACCCACTAACCATTAATTAGGCTAATAAAGATGCATAAAAAATTTATATTAATTTATACTTTATAGTTTTTATTATAACTATAGTTTACAAACAATTTAATGAAAGCAGATATACGTTGTCATGTTGAAACCCACCAACTAATTTTACCATATATTGATACGTTTGATGCTTGTCACTAATTTTGGTACACATTACCTGGAATCATTTTTATGTTTTCATTCTACAAAATATTGAGTCTGCCTCTTTTTAAGCTCCTTATTTGGTTGCAAATTTATTTGAAAAATAGATATTGGATAGAATGTATAGAAAAATAAAAAAAAACAACTCTAATATGTTAGTTGAAAATACAAAATAAATTAATCAACATAATCTTGGTAAATATTTTAACACTCATGTGATAAATAGTAGTTAAATACTATAGAAAAATAAGAAAAGAACTATAATATGTTAGTTAAAAATACAAAATAAATTAATCAACATAATATTGTTAAATATTTTAACACCCCCATGTGATAAATACTTTTTTCACAAAAAGTCTTTTGAAAACACTCAGTATCATTTTTATTAGATTAATTGTTTTTTATATACGTGTATTATTAATGTAACATTTACTTCATTAATTATTATCTTCTAGTTCTATATTTCAGATTTTATTCATAATAACAACTTTGATTGGTTTGTTTATAGTCATATATAATAAATGTATAGACTAGGGTTTAATTAGAAAATAGACCAGGGTGTATTTCCTAAATCTTTAACTATCATATTGTATTAAACAGTTTATGTACTTAATGATTAGTATTGTATATTAGAGGATTCTAAAGTATAAATATGTTCTCTATATATATTCATTGTAATCATCATTATCAATACACAATACAATTTACAATACAAAGTTTATTGTCACATGCGCAGCTTCCTCGCTATTTTTATTCATTAATAAAAGAGTAAAATGTCATTTTCGTCCCCAACGTTTAGTTGAATTTGTCATTTCAATCCAAAAACTTTTTTTTTACCATTTCAATCACTGTAGTTTAGTAAATGTTGCCATTTTCATCCACTTCACTAACACCGTTAAAACTCCGTTAAATGTGAGGGTCTTTAGTCTTTTTCAACACCCTAATTATCCAATTAAAACAAACTAATCAATTAATATTCAATTAAAACTAAAAAACACGTGAAGCGACTCGTGAGACCGGTTGCTTCGATTAATTTTAACACATGTTGTTCGATTAATGTCTTTTGTGAGATTTCAATTAATCTTCACGTTTTGTTTGAATGTGTACTGTTGTTCGATTGAGCTCTACTGTTGTCAAGTTTTGTTCTATTAAGGTTTGAATTATCACGTTTAAAGACATCAATTAAAGACCTCAATCAGATAAAGTATGTGAACAACAAACATCAATCTCACAACAGACCTCAATCAAATAACGGTAAACGTTCGAACAAAACATGAAGAATAATTGAAATACCACGGCACTCTCAATCGAACAACATGGGTTAGAGTTAATTGAAATTTAAATCGAAGCGACCGGTCTCACTAGTCGCTTCACGTGTTTTTTAGTTTTAATTGAATATTAATTAATTAATTTGTTTTAATTGGATAATTAGGGTGTTGAAAAAGACTAAAATACCCTCACATTTAACGGAGTTTTAACAGAGTTTTAACGGTGTTAGTGAAGTGGATGAAAATGACAACATTTAGTAAACTAGAGTGACTGAAATGACAAAAAAAAATTTTTTGAATTGAAATGACAAATTCAACTAAACTTTGAGGACGAAAATGACATTTTACTCTTAATAAAATATATTTTCTGTTTGCTGATAAAAAAAAAAGTAATTTAACTGTTGTATGTAGTGTTTTTGTTGGAAAATAAACATGTATTTAATTGTTTACATTATTTTCATTTCTTTTATATAATTCTTTAAATTATTTAAATTATTTTACTAATAGAGTATTTATAAGTATTAGAATACAATTTTATGATTATGATGACTCCTACATATTCTCATCCAAATCGGCAGCAACAAACTGCCAAGATTGAGCTTATATATTAATAATTATTTGAATAGAATTGTTTTTGTATCCTTATCTTTTGGAGAACATTGTATCTATATATCGATGTTGAATGAGAATGAGAATGAGGTTTTGAGCCACTCTTTCAATAAGTTATATAAAGTTTTATAAAATAATTTGCTTGGTATAAAAAATAATTTCATCAACAATTTGATTGGTTTTAAAATTTTAATGTTTAAATATATTTAGTTCTTTTAATATATTTTTAATAATTACGAAAAGAATCAGATTTATTATTAAAAGGATTTTTAATGAGTTTTTGTAGTTTCTTAAACTCTTTTTTTCCCTTTTTATGCATTTTAATAATTTTTTTCGTTTATGTTGACTCTATTTTTCTTTATCAAGTTTTTGGAGTAACAATAACATTATGCAATACAAATATCAAACTTTTAGTTCATTACAGAACCAAAAATTATGATAAAAATAAAAATAAAACAGTCATGAGTAAAATAATCATCCTATAATTTATTTTTAATAAAAAGTCAAAATATGCTAATTTGATATTATTCTTATTTAAGGAAGGTTTCTATATAATTTTAGTTATAAGTTGGGTAAATCTAACCTAATAATACTTTACATGTGGATTGTGGTGCCACATGACACTCTTACAAACCCTCTCATCTTAATTTTCCCGTCCATGCTATTTATTTTATTTTAAAAAGTCAAATAACTAATTCTAAAATTTTTCTCCTTCTCTCTCTATATCATAAATCCAAGTTATTTTTTAACCATTAACTTTTTAAAAAAATATTTTTTCATTAAATAAAAACTAGAGTAAATTTCGTTCTTGGTCCCTGAGGTTAGATCTGTTTAACCTTTTCAGTCCAAAAAAGAATCTTTGAACATATCAAGGCCCGGCGTTTGCATTTTGTAACTATTTTGGTCACTGATGCTAACTCTGTTAATTTTTTAGGTTAATTGTAAGGGTATTTTAGTTATTTTACACATAAAGAACTGTTTATGTAAATTAATATAACTATTTAATAATTAAGGGGTTATTTGTGTAATTTACTTAAAAATAATAGAAAACAAGAAAAATAAATACCTATTCATCTTCTTCAAAATTCATAAACCACCACAACCACTACCAACCACCACCCTTCCATGTCAGCAATGGTGGTCGGCACGGGTGGCTGGAGTGGTTCATAGCTAAAGACAATGAAAACCGCTACCACCATCTTCCTCTTTTCACAAATTAACACCAAAGATTTCTCCAATCACTAAACCTAGTTTAAACCCTCAAAATACAATCTCAAATATGCAAGAAACACACATAGCAATGGGAGCTTGGCGGCGGCAGGGGTGTCGATGGTGGTGTTGATCTAGTTTGGAATGAGTCAAATCTCGTGGTGGCGGTGGTGTTGTTCGATTCCATTCACCGGTAATAGTAGCTTCACAACAATGAGAGCTTCATCTCCACCGCACAACCACTGTCACCGCACACTTGACACCGTCGCGAAAAGCCACCGTCGTCGGACACTTGGCACCATCGCGGAAAGCCACCATCACCGGACAACCGCCATTTCCATCATCCTCTACCTCATCATAAATCTAAAAACCCTAAGTTAGACAATCACCATCTTCATCGTCGGCACCACCGCCAGACAACCATCGCCGCAAATCTTGCACCACCACGGGACAACCACAATCACCATCATCTTCTTCCTCATTTTCGAACAACTCCCATCGCCCGACAACCACCATCCCATATGTTTTTTTTCCTCATCTTTGAACAACCACCGCCCCCACCGCTTGCGCCACCGCCACCCCCTGCCCCACCGCCACCGCCTGCGCCATCGCCACCGTCTGTCTATGAATCTAGTGGTAGGGTGGGGTGGGTGGGTTGGGAGATCTGGAGATGTTTGGGTTAGATTATATTTAGCTTTTGTTTTTTTTTTCTTTTTAATTTTTTATTTTTTTAAAAAATTACAAAAATTATTCTAATCTAATATAATTTACATAAGTAGTCCTCCAAATGTAAAATAACCAAAATACTCTTACATTTAACTGGAAAAACTAACAGATTTAGTGTCAGAGATCAAAACCGTTACAAAAATGAAACCACAGGGCATGATATGATCAAAGATTTTTTTTGGACTGAAATGGTTAAAATAGTTAAACCACAGGGACCAAAACCGAAATTTACTCTAAAAACTAAGTATTTTGATTAAAAATATACTTTTTTAATATCAAAATTGTCTAAAAGTATGAATTTTTTCTAAAACCACGAAACTTTATTAAATTATAAAATATTTTAAAATCAATCTTTTTAAAAAATAAAAGTTTTATATAAAAATATTTTTTTACAAAACAAACTCGTAGTTTTTAAACAGTGAGATATTGATAAACAAAACAAATTTTTTTTCAAAGCAATAACTTTTTAAAACGAAAGTTTTAAGAACAGTAAAAGTGTTTTATAAGCTAATCAAAGTACGTTTATATTAATGTTTTACAGTTACTAACTATTCGTTAATAATTACGTAATATTTTTTCTTATTTAACCCGTGTAATACACGGGGTTATAACCTAGTATGTAATAAAATAGATTAAGTAAGAGGATATATGCAATTTTAGTTTTAAGTTAGGTAAATATACAATTAACAAAATTTATAAGGATATATATATAATTGCCCGTTAAAGTAAACGTAGAAAAATATGACAATGTGAAAATAAGACTCTCAAGTATAATTCGTGGGTTAGAAAAAATGGATTCTTAAAGGATTTATTATATGATGGTGTACTATGAATCTGGTAGGTGTAGTGTGGAAAGCTGAAATTATTATATTAGTCAAACTGACATATGCAGTTAGTTTATTGAACTTGGAGTCTTGAGACTATTAAGAGGTGAGTCAACGGAAGCTATGGATGAAGTAGTTAACTTGGAAGATTATTGATTCATGGTTAACTTACTTTCACCTCAGCTGTATCTGATGATATCATGAATCTGCTCATCAAGCAACTACACACACTCTTTTGATCAATCTAAACAACTTCTTCTAACTTCAAGGTAACAATCTCATCCTTATTTTAGGTGACTCTTAACTTTGATTCAGATTCATAGCACTTAATCTAGTCCCCTAAAGCTAAGATCCACTCTTGCATCAGAATATCAGATTCTTTCTGAATTCATTTTGTTGTGGATATAACCGAATTATTTTACTAGTTGTTTGAAATATGTAACTTTTTAGAAATATGAAATATGTCAAAAACCCTTAGGGAGCGTTCGGTTCACGGAATTCATAGGAATTGTAATTGGTATTGAAATTGTGTGATTCGTCAACCAAAATTGTGTTTGGGTAAACAATGAGAGGGAATGTTTTAACTCAAATTCTTTTGATTGTGGGATTTCAATATTCCTTCCACCTAGAGAAGGATTTTAAATCTTACAACCAAAATAATTTGAGGTAAGACATTCTCTCTCATTGTTCACCTAAGCATAATTTTGATTAACAAATCACACAATTTCAATACCAATTCCAATTCCCATGAATTCCTATGAATTCCGTGAACTGAACGCTCCCTTAATTTTTGACATAGTTTTGTGTATTTTAAACAAGTTAAAGAATTTAATGTACTAAAATTGGTTTGAGCCACTGTTTTTGTGTAAAATGAGCCTGTATGTTGGGTTTTTATGCATTAACCCTTTTGATCAAGTATTTCTTTTTTGATAAGTAGCTCAGATCCATATCTGAATTGAAATTATAATCAGCAAAAGTGCATCATATTTGAGGGTGTGTATATCTTTCATTTCAGTGCCTACAAATTTGCAGTGACTTTAGTAGTCGTTTACACTCTTAGTTTTCGTTTTATTTTTTCCAGGGAGTATGGACATTGTTTCAAGTAGTCTAACGGCTATTTCCTTGTTATGGACACCTCTTGAGACATGTTGCTTTTATTCAAGAAAAGTGGAAGAGCGAGCTAGGACACTGCGTTATGAACTGGACGGGCTAACTAGTAAAGAAAACGATATAAAAGCAGAAATAAGTGGTGGTATGGTGAACCAAAGAAAGAAACTGAGAAGCGAGATAGAGTTGTGGCTTAAAAACGCTGAGAAGCTTGTAGCTGAAGTTAAGCAAATCGAGACGGAAACTGAGAAATGTATGAAAGGATGTTGGCCTAATTATATTACCCGTTACAGATTAGGTAAAATGATGGTGAAGAGAATTAATGATATGAGTGAGCTTCATGCTAAAGCAGTATTTCCAAACGGGCTATTTATTGATTCTTTTCAAGATTCAGGGAGAATCCTACCAACAACTGGATTAGTGGGGGATAAAACTGTTAACAGAGTTTCGAAGGCGATCTGGAAACTATTGACTGATACGAATACTAGTGTGATTGGTGTTCATGGAATGGGGGGTGTTGGCAAGACATCTATTATGATGCATATTTATAACCAGCTAATGGAATGCAAGATTTTTGATCAGGTCATTTGGGTGAATGTTTCAAAAACTTTCGATGTGGAGAAATTGCAGCTAGATATTGCAGATGCGACAAATTTGGAGCTCTCAAAAGATGAAAATGTGATGTGGAGATCAACGCGGCTGCTTGAGCATTTGCAAGGAAAAAAGTTTGTTCTCATCTTAGATGACATGTGGCAGAAGTTCTCCTTAGAAGAGGTAGGCATCCCACAATCAAGCATAGATAATGGCTGCAAACTTGTATTTGTAACTCGCCTTATGGAAGTTTGTCGTGGAATGGAGACTCAAAGGGAAATCAAAGTTGACCTGTTGACCAAAAACGAAGCATGGGATTTATTCACAACCAAATCAGGTCCAATTCAGAGTGATGAAATAGCTCCCATTGCACAGGCAGTGTGTGAAAACTGTGGTGGATTGCCACTTGCGATTATCACAGTGGGACGGGCCATGAGGAAAATTAAGGATAAAAGATTATGGAAGAATGCATTGGAAGAGTTACAAACGTCAAGCGCAGACATTGTTGGTATGGAAGAAGATGTGTTTACCCGTCTCAAGTTTAGCTACCTTCACTTAAAAGATGACCATATCAAAGCTTGTTTCTTGTATTGTGCTTTGTACCCCGAGGACCACAAGATTGAAGCTGCAGAGCTTATAGAGTACTGGATGGCAGAAGAGCTGATAACTGAAGTGGGGGATCGAGAAAAAGAAATCAACAAAGGATACACAGTGATTGAAATGCTTAAAGATGCTTGCTTGCTGGAAGGCATCGGGTCAGATCATGTCAAGATGCATGATTTGGTCAGGGATATGGCTATCAGGATCGCTAAGGAGGGCCCGAGGTTGATAAATAAATCTGCAATGAAATTAAACCGATTGGCAAGGGAATGGATTGAAAATGTTGAGTGGGTTTCTGTGATGGATAACAGTATTAGTAATGTACCTGATTATCCGAACTGCCAAAAACTATCCACTTTGCTTCTTCAGGGAAACCCCCTTTCTGAAAAAATTCCTGATTCATTCTTTATGCAGATGCAGCGTCTCAAAGTACTCGACCTCTCTAAAAGCGACATCCAGTCATTACCAGAGTCTATCTCATCTTTATGCAGCCTCCGTGCACTCCTTTTAAGCTTTAGCAACTTGAAGGAGATTCCTTCTTTAGCCATGTTAAAAGATCTGAGAGTGTTGGACTTGTCACATAGTCTTGTAAAGAAGCTACCAATTGATATAGACAAGTTGACAAATCTAAGGCGTTTGGATTTATCGTACACTGAAAAACTGAAGACGTTCCCATATGGTGTTGTCCAAAATCTTTCTTGTCTAGAGAACTTTTCAATGTTTAGAAGCAAATGGAGATGGTCATCAACTAAAGGAGTTGGATTTGATGAAATTCCAAGTTTAACCAGTCTTGGCCTTTCGTTTGAGGACCGAAGCAGCTTCATAGAGTATGTGAGATCTAAGCACTGGCAAGATTTGCAAAGTTACCATCTTGGTATAGGTCAGCTATCTATTTTTCTACCCATTTCGAAGGGAACACGTAGTATTGAAATTCAAGGTTATGACCTTATTTGGCAAGACACAGTAATTGAGCTTCCAAACAACATCCAGCAGTTGGCTCTGCATAGTTGCCATGATATTACATTTTTATCGAAACTATCTGACACCACCAACTTGGAATATCTGAGACAGTGTTACCTCTCGAACTGCAATGGCATGGAATTCATAACAGCTTCTGGTATCTGTTTTCCAAGTCTAGAGCTGCTCGTCCTACGAAAACTACCCAAGTTGAAGGCCATATCTAATGGTATTGCAGCAAGTCAGATTTTCACACAACTCAAGAGTCTTAAAGTCCATAGCTGCAACAGCATGAAATATTTGTTTTCATCTGGTATGTTGCAAGATTTCCAAAACCTTGAAGAGATTGAAATTTGGAATTCAAGTTTGATCCAAGAGATGGTAGAAGACATTGCTGGAGGCGGTATATCTCTCTTTTCAACCGTTTCACTTCCAAATCTCCGTCGTTTGTCATTGTCTACATTACCAGAATTGATATACATAGCAAAAGGGGTTCTGATTTGTGATTCCCTTGAAACAGTTGAGATATGGGATTGTGACAAATTGAGGGCACTCCCATTTTCCATTAGCTACTTGCCATCAAGTCTTAAGCACATCAAAGGAAACAGAAATTGGTGGGATAGGTTGGAATGGAATGAAACTAGTTGCAAGAATCTTCTCCAACCATTTTTTGACCATGGTACATAAACCCTATGCATCATTAGAATTTGTGATGAGAGGGGTCTCCTTTGCATTAGTCAGGCTCATGCAGAGAACTAATAATATAAAACTCGGAGTAATTGCAACTGATCTTATGTTACCTTGCTCCGAGTATGCTTGAGTTCCCACTGATGTAGGATGCTGATGTAAAGTTAAGACTATTCGAGTTGCAAATCAAATGGTGGAACAACACTAGAGTCGGAGATGGTTGTAACAAAAGCTTCACATGTGACGGGCGTTAATACTAATGATGCTGATTTGGAAAGAATTTCGACTAAGCATATGATTCCACTGAAGAATGGATTGCACTGCTGTTGTGTAAATATAAGGAGTTTCACTGCTATGTTATAACCAATGCGACTCGCGACCAATGCAAAGTTACAATTCTAAGCTAGATTGATCAGATATGATATAAATCTAGCATCGTACTAAAATTAAGCCAACGTATGATAATAAATTATAGTTAATTGTGTTCATACTTTTGTGCTTATTGATTGTTTTTTATTTACTGTTTTTCTTCTTCCATTGCCACATCACTTTGATAATTTTTACGATCAATTCAGATCTAAACCTTTATTCTTGTTTTTTTTTGTCTTTGAACTACTAGTATGCTTGAAGTTGAAACAACCACAACCTTACTATGACTTTGAGCAAGTGACTAAAAATGACAAACCCATTTGTTACAAACTAATCTCCGTGATTGATCACTGTTTATCGTATTCTGTCAATCTGTTGGTTGGGGGCGACAGTGGTGTGAGAAGTGTTCAAGTCGAATTACACTTTTGTGTCAAATACAACGAAAAATACACAACGATCTTATTACAACAAATACAGGTGACTAACTAGGCAAACACACAAAGTGGAACACACAAGCTGCAGTGATTAACTCATATATCGTGGACTTAGCTATAAAACACACACAAACACACAATCGAAATACTCTATATATTTTCAGGCTTAATGAACAGTGTGTGCACCATCAAAATTCCAGCCATGAAGCGAAACTCGTGGCGTGACACCTTTAGGTACTTTAAACGAAATTGCGACTGCCATCTCCTCACCAGGAACCAATGAAAAATAATTATCTGAATAATGAACCGGAAGAATTCGAGTGTCTTCACCTTTTTCATAATCTTGATTAGTAGAATGAACCGAGAAATTAAGGAAAAAAGCAACCCCAGCCTCAGTTCCATTTATTTCAGAAACTCTGCTATTGTTATCTACCCTTGAAAATCGATTGTAGAACTTCTGCAGTAAACCAGTTTCAGGTTTTACGGAATAAGATGAACTCAAGTCAAAGTCAAAACCACCGTCATCATATTTTTCAACGAAGTTGTTGTTGTAGAGTAAACTATTGTTGTCCGGTTTCTTTGATGTGTTCTTTACATTGACATGAACTTTATACGTTGACCCGCTTATGGAGATGTCAGAAGTCATCTTGAGGGGTATTTTCTTCTTTCTGTATGGTTCTAGCAGCTTATAATCACCATCAGGTAGATGTTGCCAGTAAAAATTCCTTGAGATTATATGCAAATCTGACATGTTATAAAGTTTGAGAAGAAGAAAGTAGACGGGTTTAGGATTTGAGGACTTCGGGTATTTCATCTCAAACATTGATACTGTTTTCTTTGATGGCACAGAGATATTTTCAGTAACTTCATAGTAAGGACATGTTCCTTCAAGATCCCACACGGACACTTCAATAGCCACGTTAGATAGTTCACTTGACGTGGTGTTAACCACCTGGATGTGATTATGTGTTAATGAATAGTGAAATCATAAGATGATTAGAAAATGACCGATTTACCTCTATGAAATAAGTTGCCAGGTTTAATTGGACGTGTATCGGTTCTGCAGCATGGCGACAGCCATAAAATCCAGCTGTTTGGTCATGAAGATGATCATAAAATTGGCCACGTAGACCAGTCCAAGGATTTTGCGTTTTCCAGATCAGCACGCCTGTGTATTTAGTCCACATACGCGATGTCCATCCCTCTAATAACGCTCTATATTGAGTATAGTTCACTAATTGTGCCTGTCAACAATTTGTAGCAATTTCTACTTGTCAACTTATTAATACCTCAATTTGGGTTCTCTTATCTCACATGGTCAAATATAAAATCTAGTTGAAAGGAAAACCAGTAAAATGGGTCAAACGGGCTGAAAGTGCCCCCCCCCCCCCCCCCCCCCCAAAAAAAAAAGGCCTGGCGTCTACTTTTATTGCTCACAACCTACTGTATCATTTTTTATTCAAAGTATTCGATTATATTCAAATATTAATGTTTTCGTAACATAATTAACACTGTTTCTAATCTTTGTCTAGACTGGACAAAAATGTATTTGCCCGTCCACAAGACTCGGCCTGTATTGACCCAAACTAAAGGATGGCCCATTTCAAACCGAACCTATTACACACCCCACCCATCTTGCCACCTGTAATAAAAAGCAAATGAAACATGGTATACCTTGAGACAAAAATCATCAAGATCCTTCGGTTCACCATAGAGTAGTATCTGATCATGAACCAAATCTGGTTTAGAGTAAGGAATGTATTTATGGTAAACCCATATTGGGTTTGGGACTTCCTCTACATATCCACTAGGTAACTTGTTAAATAAAGGAATCACCCATCCTTCTGGAGGCATTGTTGCTCTTATAGTAGCAGCAACTGGCATTCCCACATTACCGACTTCAGGATTAAACCCATATTTATAATAATCATCTTTGAAAAAGTCCTCAGGTTTCTGAATTTCATAAGGTCCATCAGTCCATCCACCCTGTGAATCTGCAAATCCTTCCCACAATGACCCTTTTATGTAAACTCGTGTTCCATCTAGATACTGACTGGGATCCATTATAGTCACGGTCGTTTCTTCCTTTGACTTATCAATCTCGCTGACTTTTTGAAACAACGGATGAAGTTTCAGATCATTTGTTAAAGCTTCATTGATGTCTTCCGGTGGTATTTGTTCGTTTCCTCCAACCCATAGAGCAAGACTAGGATGATTTCTTAGAAGTTTGACGGTGTCTCGTGCACAATACAAGAAAAGTTCATGATCTAATGGGCCGTTAGGGTTGGAGACTGGGTCACCTCTACCATCAACATCTCCAGTGATCCAAAATTCTTGCCAAACCTACAAAAAAAATATAGCATCATTGAGCACAGATATACTTGAGAATATCTTATTCAATTTGTGTTACAGAAAAAAGGAAATATTATTCGCTATATATTAGATAGAACTTTTAAGCAAAACAGGTATGGTGTCAAAATGGGAGGGTCGGGCGGTTAACGCAAAACACTTTTTGTGTAATTAGTGACTTAAATATGATTGCAAAAATTATATTGTTGCAGTTATCATTTCTTTGATTAAAATTATTTAAGATATTTTGATATGCATTAAAGTTCCATAGTGGCAGACTTTTCACTGTTTGGTACCATGTCAGCTGATTCCCTTTTAGTTAATTTTGTATGGAGATAATAGTGGCAGACTTTCCACTGTTTGGACCATTTTAACCGTTTCCCTTTTAGATAATTTTGTATCTTGCCATTTGACGCCTTAGAGAAAATAAGATAAATGAATAGACTCCTTAATGATTAAATATACCAAATTAGCACCTCTATTTGCTAATCCATATAAGGCTCTGTACTAACACTTGTATATCTCTATGAATTGTTCACTTAAGATGAGAATTTATTGTGTTTTCATTAATTGTATACATCCAAATGACGCACACATACCATTCCTTTTCTAACACGTGTGTATCCAAATTGAATACTAGCAAGTAACTTCACATGTAGTTAAGCAACTAAGAACTAATATATCATCCAAAAAGAAATTTATATTGAAGATGAAACCAAAAGACTATTAGCGATTCCACTCAAATACACCTACTACTTGGTTCCATAATGACATATTGGATTTGATTATTAGATCTTATTCCTAGACATCATCCATATCTAGTATAACAAATCACCAATATGCAAGCTAGATGCTCTACTTCAAGAGGTTAGCATTTAGAAATTATAACTTCACCTATGGATTTCTCACTAGAACAAGGGCATTTTTCAAGTAGTTTAAGATGAAAGGTTATTGAATTTAGTTAGATGCACAAACATTTTAGTTTAGACAACCCTAAGAATGAGACTTACCAGTAAACCATAAATATCACAGTAATGATAAAAATCAGGTCTCTCAGCTATTCCACCACCCCAACAGCGCATCATATTAAAGTTCATATCAGCATGAAACTTGATGTCTGTTTGGTAACGCTTTTTTGAAAGCCGAAGCAAACCATCAGATAAAATCCAGTTTCCACCTCGAATAAATATAGGCTCTCCATTCACTTTAAACAGCCTACAAAAAGGAACCAATAGGAAGAGGTAAAGACAGAAAAATGGATGGGCTTGGACTTGGGCGGTCAAGTAGGTCAAAAAGGGTAATTGTTTCTGGTATGGGTTGACTTGGACCAAATAAGTTTGTCACAAAATAATGATAAAAGATAAAAGAAAAAGATTTGGGGTGTCATGTCTGATTATAGAACTTATGTTATTTTAATAGTGATCTTTTCTAGTTTAACCAGTTAAATACGATCCATACCTTCCACCAGTAGCACTATCGATTTCACTCTGAATTTTACGGAACCCGAAATGTTGGCCCCATGCATCAGACTCTCCATAGTCATCAACATGAACAGTAATTTCAACATTGTACAGGGATTGCTTGCCCATACCGTTTGGCCACCACAAATCTGGCTTGTAGAAAAAAAGCTGCAATCAGAAATCATCAACAATTCAATGGACATGAGTGTTGCCATTAAAATAATAAAGTAATCACATATATTCTGACATTAAAAACTTCACCTTTGGAAATGTAAATTGAACATGTGATCTGGCAGGAATCGACAATTGTTTTGTCTGAAGATTTTCAACTAAAACGGTATTTCCTTCGAGTTCGGTTGACGCTTGAATGCTTAAGGAACAATCAGCAGCCTTACCACTTCTATTTACCAATTCTGTTGTAGCATGCAAATAAACCCTCTTGTAACCGTCAAAGAACGATGAAACCAAATGAGGATCTACAATCTTTACTGGCTGCAATGTTGTGATGAAAGCTATAAGCAAGAATCAAATATTTAATGCCAGCCATTACATGTATACTTCATGATAAGGTGAAAGCAATTGGGCGTGGACTCACCCCAGCAACAGTGACGGATACCTCATCCCAAATGCCAGTGTTCCTATCCCTGCAAAAAAGTTGTACCAAAAAGAGTGAGAAATGAAAAATGTACCCCCTTTGATATAAAATTATAATTTGGAAAACGTATCATAGAAGGTAGTGTGTCAAGAAATAAAAGGAAATTCTCAAACAATAATAACAAAATAAAAAATGACAACTGAAATAACATGACCATATATTAAATACACAACTTCAAAAACTATTTACAGAAGTAAATTATTTTGCTAGTTTTGATCACTTAGGAAAATTGATGTGTTTACCTGATGGGAGCCATCCAATCCCACCCCTGAACATATTGTGTGGTAACATCTTTCCCAATCTGGTATGACACATTAGGTTAGTAGCATGAGTTTAGAATAAGGGAAATTATGAACATGCATATATGTATATGCTAAAGGTGGAAAACATGTGGGCCGGGTTAGGTTGGCTAAACGAGTCAAATTGGGTTCGGGCCATATTCTTACCTCATGATCACCGCCTTGGCCTCCCTGAGGAGGAATTGTACCAGGATGATCAGGTGGATGAACAAGAACTGCAAGCATATTATGACCATCAGGATTAAGGAAATCAGTCACATCAACTGAATGCCTACGAAACATCCCCTTTGGTAGCACGGTTTCGTGTCCATTCAAATAGACTTCAGCAGAGTAATTGATTCCCCGGAAATTCAGATCAACATGCTGATCACTTGACTAAAAAACATTCAACACAATGAAAAAATTTGCTTAGTTGGGATTAATCTCAAAATAACATCCATTTTGACTGATACTAATACTAATTAAAGTTCAATGATTTTCAGTTGAAGAACTAGTCTTTTTACTTGAATAGAATTAAATATTGTTCACTGAGAATTTAGTAGAACAATAAATAGAAAGCATAATATTTGGCATTTCTTCTGCTTACATTTACCGGAAACTTATTTGC
Organism: Flaveria robusta; assembly: GCA_025506415.1. Classification (NCBI taxonomy): domain Eukaryota; kingdom Viridiplantae; phylum Streptophyta; class Magnoliopsida; order Asterales; family Asteraceae; genus Flaveria; species Flaveria robusta. Next base: position 24,686,823 of record CM046470.1, read on the forward strand.
ATTCAAAAAATGAATTAAAAATAACTTTATTGATGTGCCATGCCATATACTAATAAAAAGAACAGGCTAAAAAATTAAACGCAAATAAAATACTTCTAAGAGAATGTGGGAAGTACCAGCTTACAGTCAAAAGTTGTGAAAAACCAGAAAGTGTAGTATTCCCGCCCTGAATCACCAATGTCCATAATTGCTTCATTATTCAACCCATAGAAAGGATCTGGAATGAGGTTGTTCTTTACAAGGGTCGCCAAAACACTGCCAATAAAAATATCTCAGCCTATGCATGCAATACAATGATCAGATGACATGTCTTATATTAACACTTGCAGCATCTCAATTTTAACCATTTTGACTAATACCTATATACGTGCTACACTTTTAATTTTGGTTACATCCATTTTGACTGATACTAATATGGTTGTGGAACTTTAAATTAACCAGCTTAGCATAAAACATATGCACATTGCATAAGGTGGTACATTAATTGTGCCCGACAAATGGATCTTGCTTGAAGATACAACACACACATCAAGGTGTCATATAATCTTCATATATTATTGGTCTGATTATCACAGTTTATTGAACAAACTTTCTTCCAGTTCTTATTCAATTTTATGTATCATCATATCAACCATGCAATCAGCTAACAGTTCAATCATTTGATTATGTATGGTTCTATGGTATATAACTACTCAAAATTAAGCATTATGTAAATTATATCATCTTAATAGTTCATGTGTGAGATTTGGTTCCACAAGGGGGAGCACATGAATTTTAAGCCAAAAGATACCACATGAAGAATATACATCAGATCACGCATATTACACCTCCTTTAAAAAAACAATTATTTTATCCATATATTTCTTCAGAAAAAGTCATTCAAAATGCCTTTTGTTAGATTTTCTCATTTCAATTCATCCTCTCATCATGAAAGACGAGGCTTACGAAATGAATATGAGATATGAAATGAACAGACCAAATATATATATATTTTTTGGAACGGGGATTTCATTAACAGGATGGCCACTAGCAAGACGCTAGGACCAAAATATTACACCAGGCTACATTGGAAAATTAAAATTTCCAACAACAGTTTCAGAAATGCCACACTGAATTCTAGCCATGTAGTAAAGAATCTTCCCAACAATCTTTTTATTGTCTATGTGGGATTCTAGGAACAAAGCGTCAATCCTAATCACCAAAAGGTTATGTTGCAACTCACCACACTAATTAATGCATTAATGCTCATTAAATGAAAATATGATTTCATTTTGAGGGTCATCTTGAAACGGTCAAAATCATACGACATTAAAGAAATGACAAACAAAAGCAGCAAGTGCAAGATAGATTTTTGTAGGTGTCAAATAGGATTAAGACCATTAAAATATATCGGATTCTCTGATTCTAAATGAAGTATCTCAATATTCAAATCTGTCACAGAATTGTTAGTAGATAATGTCTTCCGATATCTTCCATTTATACTCATCAAATCCATATTTGCAATTCAGATTACTTATAAGCATCAGTTTCAACTTTGGCAAGCTATTTAAAACAACACCATGATGCCAATTTAATGTCTAGTCAATTTTTGCGTACATAAATAATTGCACAGGCCATACTTTACCCATAGTTTAATTACACCCATTTGCTAAAATATATATTATATCAATCTAATGACCACAAAATACGGAATCTTGTGAACCATTATCCACTTTCTAAATCTTTTGTAATCATTACCAATTTACCACAACATGATTTTGATTAAAACTTCACCAGAAAGAAACACCTTTGTTGCACAAATTAGCATCATATATTAGAAGTTCTTCGCGACCCAAAATCAAAAACATCACAACAAAACCTAAATTAACAAACTTTAAGCTGAAGCTGCACAAATTAGAAAGATAAAAGAGAAACAACAGAGTGGCTAAATTCCATACGTTCCAGGAACCACCGCAGGCATCCACGGAGGACCATCGGAAGACGGAGGATGAGTGGTCGTCAGCTGAACTCCGGTGAGATGAACGTCGGTGGATCTTGCAGCCACCCATCCATCCTCCAGCACCTTCTTCACCATTGTTGGACTTCAATTGCAGCAGTTGCAGACTGTTATTGATGCATATATAAACCCTAATTGAAGTTATTTACTGTGATTCACCTGCAGAATGAAATGCAGCTGTAAAAGTTCCATATTTGGGGTTTGGATCAAGTTTAACATCGTGGGTTGAATTTTTTGTCTGTATTTGCTGTCAAGATGGTTACTTGGACGGAGCATTTAAAGATTGTTGATGGTGGTTGTGGAGGATCAATCACAATATTATTATTTATTAACATAAGCATTCCCCTTTTTGGTAATCTTGGTGATTTTGTATCTTTAAAATATAACCACTTTCACTAGTGTCTAATCTGTATGGAGAATTTGGATTACATTTTTTTAATTACTATGTATTTATATATTAAAATCAAGTGGGAAGTTGAACGATGTAAATGGTCAATATTACATTTATACTATATCTAAAGCATATGAGAAGAGTATTTTAAGATATTTTAAATTTATAATAGTTACTTTTTTAATGAATAAGGTACAATTATTTTTTAGGGTAAAATACTAATTATATCATTATTTACAGATTACTTTCTTAAAATCTCTCTAATCTAATAAAAAGGTAAATGAGAAGGACACTTGTCACCATCACATTTATACTCACTAAATTTTTTCCGCCTCTCTCTGTTATTTAATAGTTATTATAATTACTCATAATATTTTTTAAATTTTTTATAGACTAAAAATACTTTTTAATAAACTAAAAAAACGTTCTTTATATTAATATTATTTATAAAAAATAATTTTTTATAAAACAATAAAAAAGTTTTAAAACATGGTTTTTTTAAAAACTAAAATATTTATAAATAAAAAATAATTAAAATTGGAAGTTATAATAATGAAATTTTTTTACCACGGTTTGTTTTGAAACAAAATGTTTAAGTTTTTTAAACAAAAAGTTTAAAAAATTAAATATATTATTTTATTATTAATATCCTTACTAATACGTAATTTCAATTATATCTTATCTTAGAATATTGTTTTATAATTAATAAAATTTTATTTTATTTAATATTTTATTTATTTAACCCGTGTAATAAACGGGTTACTAAAACTAGTTTGTTATATAATAACCTTACACTTACTAATACTTGCATAAACTTTTAAAATATTTTGAACTTTTTAATGCTTGCACTATTTTAAAAACCATATAAATCTTTTTAAATGTGATTTATCCTTTAAATTTTAAATTTTAAAAAATAATTAAACCTTGGGTGAAACTTTTACATGTATTAATAATTAAAAATAACTTATTAATAGAGTTTAACATTTCAAAAACTTATTTGAAACTTTTACATGTATTTTGTTAAGTTCATAATTTTAGCCTTTTAACAAAAGAGAAGGATAACAAAAAGTATAATACACATTTTAATTAAGTTTACGTTCAACTAATTAACGACGTAAAATATAGAAAATAAAAGAACAAAAACACAAAAGGAGAAATCAAAGAAAATTTAATTAAAAATAACTTATTAACAGAAATACAAAAAATACATATCGATATTATCAACATATATTTTCAAAATTTAAACTTTTCTAACATAGTCTATAAATAGAGTAAATCTGGTTGTTTAATTTTCAATCAACAATTAGACATGAAGCAAATTTCTAAGATGTTGAAAGGCTAACCATTCAAGGTTAGTCGTGCTTCTTAAACTTTAATATTATAATGTAATACTAGTTTAGTTAGTAGAATATGTTACTGATATTAATTATTAATTTTTTCAGAATAATTTGATTAAATCAAAAGTTAAGTGAAAAGTGGCTCCTTCAAAGTGGAAAATAGTTTTAAAGCCAACCTCCTAAAGATATAGCAGTGAATCAATAAGAAATACTGGATGTTCATGGGTTTGCTCTTGATGGCGAATGGTGGTCGGCCAACATATACGAGATCATCCGAATGTATGAGCATATCGATTAAATTGATCTCACCATGATAAGTTTAATTCATCATTGAATAAAATGAGAACCGGATAATTTTTTCTTCAATTTTTATGTTTAAGAGTTATATTTACCTATTATTGTATTACTTTATTGCATTAATTGCTTTTTAAACTATTTGTTAATTTTTTTTGGCCCGCTGCATCGCGCGGGTAACCTCCTTGTCTTTAAAAACCACCAAGATAAACAGATTCTCACCGCAAAATGTAATGTAGGAGTAGACCAATTGAGACCCAAGTATTTATATATATTTATATATCAAAGACTCGGTGATGTGTTATGTCTTACTCTATGTTGATAACATCATTATTATTGAGAGTTTTTACAAATTTGATCTAACATTTTCATTCACAGTGCTCAAGGTTTTGGGCACTCTGTCATATTTTCTAGGAGCGCAAGCTAATATTTTGAATGATTTTTACATCTCCTCCAGCAGTGGTATGTTCGTGATCTATTATAGCATACTTGTTGAGTACCAACCTTTATCTACTTCAGTCTCATCTAGTAAATCTTTCTCGTCATCTCGTCATACCAATATGCTATTAAGGTATCTTGTCTTAACAGGACTTAGGATAGCATATACGATTAATAAGGTTTCTTAGTTTATCAAAAACCTACTAATCATCACTAGGTTGATGTCAAGCATATTTTACAATATCTTAATAGTACCTCACTCAAGGGTTGATTATTTGGACATTTTACCAGTCTTGCATTACATGCATATTCTGATGTTAATTGAGTAGGATCCCCTGATGTTTGATGATGATCCGTCTACTACGACTTATTTTATTTTTCTTGGACCCAGCCTAATCAATGGGAGTTCCAAAAACAACACATTGTCGCATGTTTTACAACTGATGCTGAGTATCGTGCTCTTGCTCGTATAACTGCATCGATTTGCTAGATTACATGTGTTTTACAAGATTTACATATTACTGTTCTATGTCCACCTACTATGTGGTGTAATAACATTGGTACCCCCTATTTAACAGTCAATCTAGTGTTTTATCAACGCATGGAAAATATTGAGATTGATCTTTACTTTATATGTGACATGGTTATCACTTAGACTCTCAATGTTTATTATGTGCCCACTACTATTCAACTAGCAGATATTCTGATCAAAGGGTTGTCAGCTACTCATTTTGACACTTTTCCGTTCAAGCTTTATGCTAATGCACCTCCTTCAGCTTAAATGGGACATATTAGAGTATATTACACAGTAGTTAGATAGCTATAATTGTTAGAGTTAGTTGCATTTGTTATGTTTTAGTTACGTTAGTTATTTATCTATGATTGAACCCTATGTATGTGTATCCATGCCTTGCATTGTACTCATTTTGCTCACTATTGAGATTGAGACTACCTTACATGCTTATAAGCTCAATCAGCATGACTTTCACCAATGATATAGCATGCTAACAGGTTTCATTCGACTATAGAATAAAATGTAAATCTTTGTTGGGCAACTCCATGTTATCCTTCAATGTAGTATCCATTTGATGAAAAGGAATAAACTTGATAACTTCATCTAATGAAAATCCTTTAATACCACAACCAATATTAGAGGGAAGGCAACAAAGAGCACTTTAAAACACCCATTATGAGGCCATCTAATGAACGCCTAGTAAACACCATTTGGATATGATCCATCATAAGGCTTCCACTAAGCTTGAAACTTACATCGTTGAACAAGTTTCGCTTCGAAATAGCATTTATAGTTATTATTATAATGATTATAAATCATCTACATTATATGTATGTGTGACGTTAAAGGATCAACTTGGATATGAGTACTTGACATATGTTATTACTACAGTGCACACAATCCAACAACCTGTTTTACTCAAAGCATTAAGAGCAGGTATTTTCTCCACCAAAAGTTTTTCAAATAGAACAATTTACTTTCAAAAGGACTCACTTTGACCATTTAAAATATGATACTAGGAACACACAGAGCTTTTCTTTGATTACGTTTCAAATAACCGTCAAGGACTCTCTATCGGCAATCGTCCATCGCCACATATTTGGTTCTCTCTTGAAAGCAGGTTCGTTAGTTATGTAACTCATTAGTTAGTTGCATTCTTTCTTCCATTCCGAATTAAATTGCATCACATTCCTTGTCATTTTTCACCTTCGATTCACTTTAAAAAACTTATTACATTCATATAAAAAAGAAAAGGGAATTTTTTCTTATAAATTGCATCACATTCCCCACCATTTAGCTACAAAATGTGACTTATATTTGACTATCTTGCCATTCGCATCACGTTTGATTTTGTATACCCACTTCAAGCATATCGATTTGTGTCCTAAGGGTAGGTTAGTTAACGTCCAAGTTTTGTTTCATATGATTGAGTTAATCCCCACTTTCATGGCTTCTCCCAATATTTATTACCTTTGGCCTGTGAGTAATTCAAAGTTTAATCATGTTAAAGTGACAACACCAAGTCAACGTGAAATGTCTAGCTCATCTTTCCACTTTTAAGTGTGGACCAAGTTTGGAAGTTTTATTTGGTTTTATTTAGTCATGTTTTCAATTAAATAAAATACCTAGTCTTATGGTAGTGGAGTAGTGATTTCCTAATTTCTAGGTAGTAGTTGATTAGTGGTTCATGCTTGTGTTTCAAGTATTTAATCCTCCTTGTACGTTGAAGTTTATTATCCAGAAAACGAGCAATCTTTTTGGCTTAAATACTTGTGTGTTTCTAGTTTATATTGTGAGTTATTTGAGAGTAAATTGAGTGATATACACCCTTGTCAAAGTTAACAAGTAGTATCAGAGCTGTGATCAAGAATGACGGACCTGCATCTGATTGGAGGGGTGAATAAGATGAACAACCAGAATTACAAAACCTGGTCGACCTACCTTTCATCATACCTACAAGGGCAAGACTTGTGGGAGGTAACTCAAGGTAATGAAACGGTTCAGCCACCGCGAGAAACAGCCGACTTTGCACTCTAGAAGTGGCGAGTCAGAGCCGGGAAGGCGATGTTTACCTTGAAGATGACTGTAGAGGAAGAGTTGCTGGATCACATCAGGGAGTCTCGCACACCCAAGGAAGCCTGGGATACCCTCTCAATGTTGTTCTCCAAGAAGAATGATACCCATTTGCAACTGCTTGAAAATGAACTCTTATCAATCACATAGAAGGATTTGACTATTCCCTAGTACTTCCATAAAGTCAAATCATTGTGTCGTGAGATAAAAGATCTCGATGAGCAAGCTGTAATCGGAGATGCCCGTATGAAATGGATCATAATTCATGGTCTCAAACCTGAATTTCAAAGATTTATTGCTGCAATTCAAGGCTGGCCCATGCAACTGTCAATTGGAGAACTAAAGAATCTGTTAGCAGGCCAAGAAGCCTTAGCAAAACAGATGGCGGGAGTTACAATCGGATCTACCCAGGCGAAACCAGAAGCAACAGCTCTGTATGTAGATAAAGGTAAAGGAAAGTACAAGTACGGGTCAAATAACAACAAGAAACACTGGTCTGGTCGTTCAAAAGTTCAGGAGACTTAGAGAAGGGGTCGAGAATTAGAAAAGGGGGAACATTCGGGTGAAAAGAAGAATCGGTATTCTTGGAAACGTAATACCTATGCGTGTTACAATTGTGGAAGAAAAGGGCATCTGGCTAAAAACTGCAGATCCAAGCCACAAGAAGAGGGTAATGTTGCCACAGTTCAGGCTGAAGAGATCTGGGATGCCGAAGCTTTTTTGGCTTATGATGTTGAAGAAGCTATCACAGCCACAATTGAACAACGATCCAACAAACTGGATGAATGGGTCGTTGACTTGGGCTGTTCAAATTACATGACAGGTAAGAAAGAACGTCTTTCAAATCCAACTAAGTATGGAAGCCGTGTGGTAGTGATTGCTGATAATTCAAAGCATTCAATTGCCCACCTGGGTGATGTAAAGTTCTTCGCTGGTCTAGAACAGAAAAACCTCACCTTAAAGGGGGGTTTATCATGTACCAGGGATGAAGAAGAATCTCCTGCCAGTTCCCTAGATGATGAAGGAAAGTATGTGCTGTTTGGTCCTAATGATGTCAGGGTATACGAAGAATTTGGGATGAAGTCTGTTCCTGTATTGCAAGGTCATCGCAGGGAGAACGCCTATATGTTGTCCGCTGAAGCTGCGTATGTAGAGAAGACAAAGACTCATCAAAGTATGGATTTCTGGCACATGAGATTAGGGCACGTAAGTTATGAAAAATTGGATCGTATGATGAAGAAAGAGATTGTAAATGGACTGCCCAAACTGATGTTCAACCAGGTTTGGTGTGTGCAGGCTGTCAATTTGGTAGAGCCCAACAACAGCCTTTTAGTACATCATAGTTCCAGTCTCAAGGCCCCTTCGAGTTGATACACAATGATGTTTTTGGTCCTGCCGAACAACAATCACTAAGTGGTATGAGGTACATGATTACTTTTACCGATGATTTTCTCGTTTTGTTTGGGTTTTCTTCTTGAAAGAAAAATCAGATGCTTTGATGAAATTCAAAGAGTTCAGGTCCATGGTTGAAAGTGAACTGCATTGAAAGATTAAAGTCTTTCGATCCAACAGCGGTGGAGAGTATACTTCAAAAGAATTCGATAATTTCTTGGTAGAATGTCAAATCAGGAGGCAGCTCACTTGTGCCTATACACCACAACAAAATGGCGTTTTTGAACGTAAGAATCGTCACTTGGCAAAGGTTATGCAAAGTATGGTTCATGATAAGAATGTTCCTGGTAGATTCTGGGCTGAAGCCATGAAGACTGCTGCATATATAATCAACCGTCTACTACAACAAGGGCTTGATTTCAAGTCTCCATATGAGAAATTGCACAGCAAAAAGCCACTTGTAAGTCATTTTCGGGTATTTGGTTGTGTTTGCTATGTCTTTGTACCTAACAATCTTAGGCATAAGTTAGAAAAGAAAGCTGTTTGATGTATTTTTGTGGGCTATGATAGTCAACGAAAAGGTTCGAAATGTTGTGATCCCATAACTGGAAAATGCTATGTCTCACGTAATGTTGTGTTCGATGAGACATCAGCGTGGTGGTCAGTTGATAAAGAAACACTTCCAAACTCATCCAAACTAAAAGAAGATGTAAAGTCCTCGTGTATTGGGCTGATGTTTGATGAGGATTGTACAAGTGAAGGGGAAGATGGAAGTAGGCAACCTACTCAAGAAACAATCAATGAAGAATGTGTTCCACAGCAGCAAGCTCTTAGAAGATCAAGCCGAAATCGAAAGCAGAATCTAAAGTATACCAATCAATTTGCTAGCTATGTAAGTGTTGAAGAAGATTATGTGGAACCCGGGTCCTTTAAGGAAGCATATCAACATAGAGGTTGGTTGTCAGCCATGAAGGCTGAAATGGATGCATTAATCAGCAACCAAACTTGGGACTTAGTTCCATTACCACCTGATGTTAAACCCATCACTTGCAAATGGGTTTACAAAGTCAAACGAGGAACCGATGGCTACGTTGAGAGGCTAAAAGCACGGCTGGTGGCACGCGGATTCTCACAACAAGTTGGTTTAGATTATGAGGACACGTTTAGTCCTGTAGCTAAATTGACTACAATCTATGTGATATTGGCATTAGCGATGAATCAAGGTTGGAGCTTGTGGCAGATGGATGTCCACAATGCATTCTTGTATGGAGAATTAGATCATGTAATTCACATGATGCAACCACCTGGTTTTGAAAGTCAGACACAACCTGGGTATGTTTGTAAACTCAAAAAGGCGCTCTATGGGCTTAAGCAATCGCCTCGTGCGTGGTATGGGAAGATAGCAGAATTCTTTGAATTGAATGGGTACTATAACACCATGGGTGATGCAAGTCTGTTTGTTAAAAAAATTGGGATCAAAAATAGTGGTGGTGCTGGTTTATGTGGATGATTTGATCATCACACGGGATGTCCATGATGAAATTGCCCAGCTGAAAGAAAATCTAAAAGTCAGATTCAAGATGAAAGATTTGGGGTTACTTCGACACTTTCTTGGGTTAGAAATCAAGTACATAACAAGTGGGTTACTGCTGCATCAGAAGAAGTATATTAAGGATATGCTCAAGAAGTTTAGAATGGAAGGTGCTCGGTTAGCAACTGCATCGTTTGAGTCAAACATGAAACTGTATGTTGATGAAAGGAGAGAAATTAAAGATGCAACTACTTATCGACAGATGGTGGGGAGTTTGATTTATGTTACACTCACCCGACCAGATGTTGCTTTCGCTATTGGGGTTTTGAGTCGTTTTATGCAGTCTCCAAGACGCCCTCATTTGTTTGCTGCTCACTGGGTGTTAAGATACTTGAAGGCTATAATTGATCTTGGTATGAAGTTTGGTGTATCTGGGTCCTCGAAGGTGACTGGTTTTTGTTACTCGGATTATGATGGATGCACAACCACACGTAGGTCAACGACAGGATATGTTTTTAAGATTCGTTCAAGCTCTGTATCATGGTGCAACAAGAGATAGTCAATCGTGTCATTGTCTACAGTTGAAGCCGAATACAGAGCAGCTACTATGGCGGGTCAAGAGATGGAATGGTTGGTTAAACTGCTGAAAGATTTGAATCAAGAAGTGGATGAACCTGTTGAGCTGTTTTGTGATAACAGACCTGCAATTCAATTAGCAGAGAATCCTACATTTCACGCGAGAACAAATCACATTGAGCTGGATCATCATTTTATTCGAGAGAAAGTTCTAAAGGGTGAGATTGATCTCAAGTATGTGGATATGATGTGTTTACTAAGGGGTTACCACTGCACAAACTAAAGCTGTTTCGTGAACATTTGTGAATGGAGGAATTTGGTGTTGACGGGGAATGTTAAAGTGACAACATCAAGTCAAAGTGGAATCTCCAGCTCATCTTTCCACTTTTGAGTGCGGACCAAGTTTGGAAGTTTTATTTAGTCATGTTTTCAATTAAATAAAAGACCTAGTCTTATGGTAGTGGAGTAGTGATTTCCTAATTTTTAGGTAGTAATTGATTAGTGGTTCATGCTTGTATTTCAAGTATTTAATCTTTCTTGTACGTTGAAGTTTATTATCCAGAAAATGAGTAATCTTTTGGCTCAAATACTTGTGTGTTTCCAGTTTATATTGTGAGTTATTTGAGAGTAAATTGAGTGATATACCCCTTGTCAAAGTTAACAAATCAGCTGTGCAGATCATTAGAGTTAGCCCATCTTCTCGGTTTACCCCATATTGTATCACAGAGTCAGGGAGCCTCTTTAGGAGTGCACTAGGTCGAGTGCATCGTCGTAATTGACTCGTTTTAGGTTATGGAACAATCTCAGTGGGTTGCTTGATTTGCTGGTCATCTTTAGTTTTTATTGTTGTTGTTGCTAAGTCTTCTATACCAAACTCTTCTCCATCATGCTCGAGGTAATTATGCCTATTGGGTGAAGATCCGGTATGGTTCCGGGACCTATTAGGCTCTAGAATACTTTCATCTTTTGTTATGGTTTGATCATGGAAGGTTTTGAATAGTGATTTTGTAGGACTTCGATTAAGGACGTACACTGCATGTCGCCCCGCCTCACCCGAGTATAAAGTAGCAGCCATCGAAAAATTTCAACAACAGTTCTATTTCGCCTCTTTAACATCCTATTTTGTTAGGGTGAGTAGGAAGCAGTCAATTGTTTCTTTATCCCTAATAGTTCACACCATCCATTGAACTCGGTTGATGTGAATTCTCCCCCGTGATCACTTAGAAACGTTCCAATCTTTTCTCCTACATCTGTCACCACCAAGCTCTTAAATCGTTTGAACATATCAAAGGCTTCGTCCTTGTTTTTTTAGTAAGAAGCTCCACATGTAATGGTAGAAATCATCTACGATTAAGAGTATGTATCGGCTTCCTGTTGGTGTGCATAGCTCAAGTCCCGGATTGGTAATATAAGATCATGTTAGTTGGATAACTCCCAAACTCTTTTTATTATAACTAAGAAAAACTTACTCAAAAATTTAGTTACAATTAACTTATCCCGACATGGATTTATATAATCAAGTTTATACTTATCTATCTACGAATCCTAATATGATTTAAACTTTATCCATAATAACAAATCATCTTTATCTAATCAAATAGATAAAACAAACTAAATTTAAATATTAAACCAACTTGACCGACTTATCAACTTAGGTTCCCGAACTTTACCGGCTTGTGAATCAGGTTAGAAATTACCGACAACAATCACCCCCTAATTTCTGAACTGTATTTGATATGCCTTTTTCTCCAAGCAACACCGTACTATTAAGGTCATTTATCCCGAGTAATACTCGTAGCTCTTCAACTTTAATTTTTGAATCATCGTTGAACGCATCATCCTCGAGAGAGCTACAATATTGATCTCAACCGACTTGTTGATGACCAACTACATCTGAAACCTACTTGTGGCTTGGATTTTGAATCCTTTTCTTTACGGTTCCATACCTGCTTGACTGTTTGTAATCTCCTAGATTCCTTTTATAATAAATTTGTTTCTTCTACCAACACAAAATCACGTCTGAACCCTTTAGAAGAAACTCACAGTCTTATCATATTTCTTCCAATTCCACTTGTGATCTCTTTCAGTTTTTTTCACTACATTCAATTCTATTCTCATTCTCTCTTGTATCACACAAACAATACTTCATAGTTGTAACAGTTTTGTCACAATATGCAACACATATGAACCTCGAATAGAAGCTTCTGAATCGAGTTCTTTAATCAAGACCTTTCTATCGATGATTATAGCTGATTCCAACTTGAAATCTAATCACCAAGATTAAATCAGCGTAGACTTGGAAGCTAGCTTTGTTTTTCTTTGCACGAGTTTTCTTGATTTTCTTGGTAGCAAACTACACGACCCTTAGTTCCTTGGTTCCCAAAATTGGTAAATAAGATCGGCGGTGGGTTCTTGAAACAATCGCTCGCTAGTTCTAGATCTTCATCAGCATCTTTGATCGGTTAGCCCTAAATCTCACTCGGTTGACAAAATGATCAACCCTAGATCTCTTTACGACGCCGACAATCTTCCATGGGACGACTAGATCATGGTATCAATCCCGGGTACCTTGAACTTGGTTCTTGATTCTACCAAGCACTGATACCAATTCAAGTACCGGATCGGTAATATAAGATCACGTTAATTGGATAACTCCCGAACTCTTTTATTATAACGAAGAAAAACATACTCAAAACTTTTAGTTACAATTAACTTATCCCGACATGGATTCATATAATCTAGTTTTTACTTATCTATCTTGACTTCTAATATGATTTAAACTTTATCTATAATAACAAATCATATTTATCTGATCAAATAGATAGAACAAACTAAATTTAAATATTAAACGAACTTGACCGACTTGTCAACTTGGGTCCCCAAACTTCACCGGCTTGTGAATTAGGTTAGAAATTACCGCCAACAATGGTGAGATGGGCCCATAAATATCTCCATGTAACAACTCCAATGGCTTTGTCGCTTGAAATTGAGAATGCTCTAGGTATGGCTTTTGCGATTGTTTACCTATCACACATGAATCCCACAAGTTAGTTTGGTGGTCAATTAGAGAGATGCCTCGTACTATTCCTTTTGCGCTTAGCCGCCTTAGAGAATCTAAATTCAACTGCCTAAAACGAGCATGCTAAAGCCAAGCAGTCTCTTAAAAATTTTTAAAGTAATGAAATCGGGTGGCCTATGAGAAGCTTTATCTTATAAAGACGATTACTTGATCGTGTGACTTGCATCATAAGCTTTCTCGTTTTGTTGAATATTTGCAATATTTCATCCTCCATGACAACTTTATTTCCCGACTCGGTGTCTTGCCTAAGACTTATAATATTGCTCCAAAGACTTGTGATATAATATACATCTGTTAGCAAACTATGTTCACCATTCTTGCTTGTAAACAGAATTGAACCCTTACCTACAATCACAACACATGAATCATCCCAAAACCTCACTTTACCTATTACCCGCATGTTTAGCTTCGAAAATAATGTTATGTTTCCGGTCATGTGGTTTGATGCCCCGTTGTCTAGATACCAAAGATTTCTTCCATATGCTCAGATTCGAATCTCTTGGGCATTATTGTGTGTTCATTGAAGAACACTTCTCCGGAACAGGTCATCATAAATAGTGTTGGATCTAGTTCCTTGGCTTCAACATAATGGGAATAACATTTGACCTACTTTGAAATTTGTAAATTCAAACTCGAACCCGTTTGGGTCAATGATGTCCATTGAATTCATTATTGAACTTTTTGTTTATTTTAGTGTTTCAAATACAACATTTATGTTATTTAATCATATAATATAATTTTATTATTTGTCAAAATAAATTTTTATAAATTCATCATTTAATTATTTTCATTTATGATGGTGATTCAAATACAACCATTATTTTATTTATTTAGTTTAATATAATTTTATAAGTTGTAAAATAAATTTTTATCAATTTATAGAATTTATTTATTAGTTATGAGATTTTAATTATAAAATAAAAATAAATAATTTAATTACAAAGATTTTACAAAAATTATAAAGTTAAAATTTTTTATAAATTAATAACTTTTGATAAGATTGTGGTATATCACCTTACGCCATTGTATATGGTATTAATCATTGTTTTCATGACCGGATCGGACCGGCGGTTGAACCGGGAACCGGGAACCGGTTCGGACCGGATTTTGTATTTTTTTTTAATTTTTTTGATTTTAATGGGTAAAAACGGGGTGTTGAACCATATATTAGTATGTAGGATATAAAAATATAGTTGAGTTTTATATATAACTATAAAATACATATATAAATTACTTATATTTAATTATATATATAACTATATATATAATTATGACGTCATCCGGTTCTTAAATCCGGTCCGACCACCAAACCAGTAAGGCGTCCGGTTCGACGTCCGATCCGGTTCTGAAAACATTGGTATTAATCCAAGATGTCGGTGTCTACAGTTCTTCTTTTTGATTGGGCCGCTTCACATTACGCGTGGTTTGCTCAGATGATGCCAGCTCCACCACACGTACGTCACTTTCATGAGAAGAGAGAAACCTTTTGTATAACCTTCCTTTCTCATATTTCTCTCATCGAAATCTTCATATGTACCCAAGAAAGTGAATGGGGAATCTCTAGATGGAAGATGATAGAGATGACAGAGGCGATTTTGGGTTAGCGGCGGCACTTCCGGGGCAGAGTGACATATATATAAAAGTTATATGTCGTTGGCTCTGTTCTTTGTCATTTGGGTTGCTTCTTTTGACGGATCGTCCTTTATCCGCTGCCCCATGACCTAGAGATGAAGTTGGTTTCCCCGCTTCTTCTTCACTCACCCAGCGGCGGAGCTTGAAATCTTTCGTGGGGGGGCGGGGGCGAATTTAATTTTTTTTAGGGGAGGCGAACTCGATATTTATATAAAAATTTACACTACCTGACCAAAAATTTACACTATCGGACTAAAATTTAACACTACTGACCATCGTCCGGAGAAGTATAATAGGTTCCAAGGTCCGTCACCTTAAAACTCAAAAATTAATTTTTGCATGTGTTTTTCCTCACAAGCGATTATAGTCCCTTCACAGGTTTATCGCGCTCTTAAGTGTGTGTTTTTA
Organism: Flaveria robusta; assembly: GCA_025506415.1. Lineage (NCBI taxonomy): Eukaryota > Viridiplantae > Streptophyta > Magnoliopsida > Asterales > Asteraceae > Flaveria > Flaveria robusta. The sequence continues at coordinate 24,702,484 of CM046470.1, forward strand.
CTTATGTGAAGTATTGAAATAGATTTCTAGAAACTTGAAGATTATTTATTAATCGAACAATCTTCACTTGGTAAGGGTTTCTTCACTCTGTTTTTAATGATAGGAAATTTGAGTGATTTCAAAATCATATATACATGACTTCACAAAATTTATCATGTATGTGATGTCTAATAGCTTAGAAACATCTCATATGTTTGTTAGCGTATATGCTTAATAGCTTAGAATCATTTCAAAAAGAATTGTTATGTTGATTATCTGTGAATTTTGACTAAATTTGACTAAGAATATTTTATGAAATTTTGTGTTCTAGACCTTAGTTATTGATTTAAATGAGTTAAAGCACCATTATAATCGATTTGGATGTAAATTTAGAATACGAAATTTGATGAAAATGGTGGTTTTGAAAACATTTAACCCTAAATTCAACAAATTAGGATATGGGATTTTTGGTTGACTATCAGGTGCTCACCTATCATTTTGAAAATGATTTATTGATTTGTGAGCAAAAACTTTCCCAGATGAGTATAGAGTTTTAATCATTGTATAATTCTATCAGATGGTTTAGCCCTAGATCATGGTCAAGTTTCTCAAAATTTGAGTAACTTTAGTAGCTCTTCTAAAGAACAACAAAGATTTCAATTGGCAACACAAATGGAGACAAGATTATGAGTTTCGTAGGTACTTAGGGGAGGTTGTTTGTAGTGTGAAATGATACTCTGCTGAACATTCTGTACCTCTTTCTTGGCTTATATATAATAAGGTGTAGCGGAAAATTTTCATTGCTATATGCAATAAAACATGAATCTGGGAAGCTTTTAACATGTTTGGTCTATCTGTCATTGAACTTAATTTATGAATCAACCATATGTTCATGAAAGTGTAGGGTCATAACTCACAAGTGTTCCTGATGGTGGTGCCCTAATCATCTTCTTTGAACACTATGCATTAGCAGAACTATGATGCTTCTTCAGTAGAAATTTTTGATTGTGTTGCCATTCCTTCAACTATATGGAAGGTGAGTAAGGTGAATTTTTTTCGCGTATATGAATTGACTTAAGTTATCAAATTGGCTTCACTAAGTTTGCTTTATATGTTGATTGCAGTTCTTTTTATGATGGAAGCTTCATAACATTTTCTGCAGAGGCATCTTCACATTTTTCTACATTTATCAAACACATCTAAGATTTAATATGTATTTTTTTATGCTTTCAACTGTTGATATATTATCTTTGAAGTGATAAGGGGCTTTGGTCATCGGAAATGGCTAAAGGAGATCTCGACACAAGCAGATAAAAGAGGAACTTTTGATCAATCTGGTAATTTTCATCAATGCAAAAATCCCTGATGCACATGCTATGTTCCTTCAAAGCATGCTAAAACTTAGCAACCCTCATGATGCTAAGTGCTTACAGTCTTATAGGTTAGCCTAATTGTTGGTACATTTAAATAGTGTTTTAACTTTTCAGGCTTATCATTAGATAGCTATTTTATTTCTTTACTTGGCCTTGGGATGGCCATTTATACTCCATGGTACATGGCTATTGTAGCTTTAATTCATTGCCACATATATATGCTATACAAACGTACATACTATTTCTCATTTAGGTTTAATTGTGCTTAAAATGATACAGTAAATGGTTTATATATATGTATTGATGATTGCAGGATGATGGGGATTTAACATTCTGTAACCAATGAAATTACAAGTTACATTTTGTTTATTATAGCTTCCTTTATTTCATTATTAATCAGTTAATTTGCAACTTCATTTTCTTCTTATCGTAGGCTAGAAGGTCATCTACAAATCGCATGGGTTAAAGTACAAGTTGCTTTTTGTGTATCATAGCTTACATGTACTAACAGGTTAAACTACATGTCATAGTTGCTGATCTGATGTAATGAAGAATGTTTTGACATTTTCTTACATAACATGCGTATAAGTGTATTAGTGTTCACGCAAAATTATGTAAATATTTATGTTGAAGTTGTTAAACTTATATATGTAGCAGTCTAACAGATACGATTGTATGTTGCAGAAAATACAATTTTAGTACATAACATGTCAATAAATGCATTAGTATTCATGTGAGTTCTGTTTGTCAAATATGAATATCTTCATAGGGTCAAAACGAATAGCAAAAAAACAAGTTAGGTTGCAAAAAATCAGATTTCACGTGCACACGTCAAAAAATCCCGGCGCAACGCGAGGGCAGAAAACCTAGTTACAAGAAATTCCAAGTAAATGGCCCATGACAATTCTTCATAGGAAAAATCTGGTAACATGTAAGTGTTCTAAATAGGGTGACAAATAAACTTATGATTTGATAATGAGTGTTTTACGCCTCATATAAGTTGCATTTACAAAACATTTTACTTAATAAAATTACAAACATTAAGTTCATTACATTCAAAATAAAATTAACCAACTTTTATTGATTATGTGTTATAAGTTTTATTTTTAATGAACGTATCAATTCAATTATGATATCATAGATATTAATACGTTGGTATTTAAACATGACACACCAATTTTATCTATTAATAAATCCTTATATTATTAGCCATTGAGTTTTATAGAATAAAATCATTTATCACTTTATATATCAAAACTAAATTATTTAAAACTTAATAATCATGATTTTAGTTTCTTATAAGTATTCCAAAACTTGTCTTTTATTTTATGTTTTGGGTTCAAAAAATTTTATTTTATCAAACTCGTTATTTACGATGGGGTCACCGGACCCTTATGACAAAAATCTTTTTTTTTGGTACGTATACAATCAAATTTCAAAAGTAATAGATTTTGACTCTGACTCTTGTGAAAATAGCAAGAAAGAAGCAAGAAAAAAGGAGTGGGGATAGAATGTATAATCATGATTATTTCTAAGTAGTCTCATGAGCTGGCTCAAGCTCCATATGTGAAACTCCTGCTTGATTTTAGTGGAAACAAGCTGCTCATTAGTCATTAGCCGCTTTGATTCGTTTACACCTTTAGTGTTAAATGTTAATATTAGTTTGAAAACTATAACTTGTTGATAGATCAAACATCTTTAGTGTTAAATGTTAATATTAGTTTGTCAATGGAAACTTATTGATATATCAATTATTTAACTTTTTGCTTCAATTTTGGTTTTATTCTTATTGTGTGACACCCGACCCGAACCGCCCATACTATACTGAAAAATGTAGTAGTTACCTATAGACAACCTACTCCAAGAATTTCGATCCCATGAAAATTTTTTCTGGATCCGCCACTGATGCAAACATTAAATATGTAAAACCAAATAAATTATAATGTTCTTGTGAGCCAACAAAAACATCAAATGGCCCATGTACAACCAAATATCCAAAGTGCTTGATCTTGAGCTCCACCTTGCTTCAATATCTCGTTTGTAGCAACATGTCCTTCATGTTGAATCCTTTCATAAGGTTTGTCTTGGTTGGTTATATTTTGGAATTTAATGGACAAACTAATCTATGTACTTTTACAACCTTAAATTAACAAATCAAGACTTGTAAAAAAAAAAAAGTTATTACAAACCAAATGAAAAACTAAATTTACGACTATATTGAATTTCAACACAATCAAACACAAGGACCAATGATAGCTTCGAAACAAACATAAAATATATAAGTTATCATGTAATTGATTAACAACTTTTCTACCTCCTTGCATGTATGTGTAGGATGGTAAAAAATATTTAGAAAAAAAAAAAACGGTTTTTTTTTGTTGCTATCAAGTATGTTAATTTTAATCATTCTTGTATATTGTGATTTGTGACCCTGCCGTTATTGTAGATAGATGGGAAGAACTAAATAATTCTTCTCTAGATATATTTACACCAAGCAATAATCTTTTGTCATATGGTGAAGCTTATTACTTAAGAAAGCTCTTAGGATTCTTGAAGCTTTAATGCATTACGGCTTGTTGTTCATGCTTCCAGTTTATCAATTTTTTTGTGCCTCGCCTTGAGTGGCCTGTGTGCCGGCCAACAGTGGTGCTAGGTAGTGTTGCCTTCGTTGTTGTGTAATGATGGTGATGATTGTTGAGGCGTCGATGATGAGGAAGGGCTCATATGAGGCGAGGGACAGATCTAAACTTGATTCGTTGTTGGTGTTTTGTTTGAGATGTTAGACAGATTTGCGTTGTCGATGATGATGGCTAATGGCTCATCTGAGACGTTAAACAAATCTGGGCTGCATACGATGTTGGTGTGTTGTCGATGATGATGCACCAATCTAAGACGATTAACACATCTAAACTCCATTGAATGTTGGTGTATACATTTGAGTCGATTAACAGATCAAGCCTTCATGTGATTGATTTTTTTTAATTTGGAATTTTTTGACCATCGTGATATGTTCTAAATGTTAACTTGGAATTTTTTGACCATTGTGATATGTTCTAAATGTTAACTGTTGTTTGACGCCGTTAGCGTTGGATCAACAGTTGTTCTCTTAGCTACCGTACCACTACTTACATTAAAAAGTTGTCTAATAGTAGTACAATACAAGGGGACGATGATGTGAAAACAGTGATTGTTGTTGTAACGGTGTGGTAAACATGCGGTTTGCGGCCACAGCAAATTACTACTTTAAGCCATGTAGTTGTATAAAAATCACGTGGGGCGGAAAACTAGTTTATGGTTAACCAGCAGGGCAAAATTAAAAAATTTAAACTGGTTTTCATGGTATAATTTTGATTTAAATTAACAAGGAGCTGCTCAAGGATGTAAAGGTTGGTGATGTAATTATGCTTCTACAACTTGCTGATTGCATTTTTGATGAAAATTTCTGGCTGTTAAAGAAAAACAAACATGTTTTGATTATCAACCAAATATCTACCCATAAAGGAAAGAATGTTGTAATAAACCTAGAGATGTGGTTCGATTAGTCCCTTCCGGGCACCATGTTCTATATACAAACAACGAAACTTTAAAATTCTTGTCGTATGCACAAGTAGAGAGTCGAAAATACGAAGAATCATGGTTTTGCAACGGGACGTGTGTTGTTCCAGAGCCACTCACGAGCAGACCCATCCACCAATGGCGAAATCTGAAAGAAAATATCCAAATTAAAACTAATGCAAGCACAAGTACTAGAAATAGAAGTGGTAATTTTGACGCACGACTGGGTCGGGTTAGGTTATATCTGTTTAAAATGGGTCTCATAAATAAAACAAAAACTAAAACTGAAACATGGGTCAAACGCGTTGAAAAGTTGGCCAAAGTATATGCTTACGGCATAAAACGTCCTAAATCACTTTATTCAAGCATCAAGCTTATTGGAATAATACATATTTTTCTAATCATATTCTACACATTGATCAATAATATAAAAGTTTAGAATGGGACGAAAGGTATCAGATGACTGATTCAGACTCGCACTAAAATTGTATTGTTTCAACCTAAACCCATTTTGAGTCAAACCATGGTTTGACGGTTTAACAATTCTGTTGGTTTGGTTTTGGCTGTTTTGCAGGTTGAACCAATTTCTTTTTTTATCCCTCAAAATCATATTTTTAGAAACTTTAAAATGATAAAGATGGTTCATTAATATAATACATATTGATAACTGCATACTCCAAAATTAAAAAAGTTTATAAATAAATAAAACAAGGTTGAACTCTAATTTCAAGTTCCACATCGTCAGCCTGACCACTAAACCAGCAAACCACCAAACCAAACCATATAGATTTTTATCCAGATGACTTTCTTTGGCATGGGTGGTTCAGGCAGTTTTAATGGTTTATGAACACCCCTAAATTCGTCATGTTATCAAACCAACCCAATCAACCCATTTTGTTACTTCAAATTAAAATTGTTCAAGATCTAAATTAGAGTGCAGCACAGTTACTGTAACGAGTAAACTATCATCATCATCATAATTTATATGTTTATAATAAATGACAGCTGTATGAAGATTTACCTTCTCCCAAACTTCTGAATGGTAGTCATTAAGCCAATCAATCTCAGAAGCAGAGAGCAAGGTTAAATCAACCAATTTAGTCTGCATAATGAGATTAGAATTAGTATTAATCTAAATTGAATCATAGAAAAAAAGAATAAATTAAAAAAGAAATATCTAGACTAGATATATGCACCAGATATATTTTTTTTAATTACAGCAAAGGAAGCTTAACCATGCAGCCAAAACTATAAGTTAACACACCTGTATAGGGACAAAAGTAAGCTTCTCAAATCCAATGTACGTAATTCCTCCAAAACGATTGGGAGTGTCAACCTCTTTGACAAATAGAAGATTCTGCTTGATGTATGCCAAAAAACATTAATATAATTTGCTAAAGTCGTATGAGCTGAATTTTCATTACTTTGACCATAAACAACACAGATTGTGAGGTACTTGCTCAAGCTCTATCAAGTTTTTCAAACTTATGGAAGAAGGAAACTATTATAGTACAAATATACAAAATAAAGTACACAGATAATATCTATAGGGTTGAAACTACTGTATGCAAAAACATTTTTTTTTTAAATAAACAATTAAACACACACACACACACACACATATATATGGTAAAGTCTAAACAGGTGCAATTATACCTCGATTCGAATACCAAAGGCATGGTCCTCATAATATCCTGGTTCATTGCTGACAATCATGCCTTTGAGCAAAGGAGTCATATTGCCAAAACGAAAGCTAATACTTTGTGGGCCTTCATGAACGTTCAACGCAGCTCCCACCCCATGCCCAGTTCCTAAAACATTAAGCATGAGAACAAATATTACTCCCTCCAGATGAAAATAAAAGCCTACCTTTCCATTTAAGTTTGTCCCAAAAAGAATAATCACTTCCAGAATAAGTTAGCAAGTTTCTCACTCAGCAGCCTGCACTTAATTGTACTCTACCTAATATTTCATTAAATGCACATTCCTGAGAATGTTAGCACTTAAGGGTGTTGTGGGGGTGGAGGGGCACCTTCTTACCCTCAACACCACCCAATTTGCACTTCATTTGAACCCAAAAGTACCATAAAGGGAGGGAGGGGGTGCCCATCTTTCAACCAAAAACTACCCTACCAATTGTATTGTAGAAAATTAAAGTTAAATAATATATGAAAATAAATATAAACAAATTTCATTAACTAAAAATAAATTCATAACTAAACTTCAAATTAAAAAACCTCTAAAATTACAAAATAAAATTTAAACCTAAAAATTACAAGGCCACCCCACTTCTTGGCTATTTTTTTGGTGTTAAAAAAATTAAAATATGAATGTTAATTTATAGTGTAAAAATAGGGGTTGAATCTTTTTTCAAATGATCCAGCAACATTCTAGCTGCCGATGCCAACGGTTAAAAAGACATTAAATCAGCGGCTTCATATACCCGTTTTTTAACCCGCATGGCTTACCCGAGGGGATTGCAGCGGTGTACCTGCCCTAAACAAACCAAACCGCGGGAGTTACCCGTGTACACTATATTAGGGCTTGTCATATATATTTTTAGAAACATGTTATTCCACATTCAATAGATTGTCTTTTGTCTAGCGCTCACAAAATACGAAGGTAGTAATAAATAATTGTTTGCATTTCATCACGTCATATCAAAAAAAGAAGAAAACTACCATGTCGGTAATCAAGTCCAACTTTCCAAAGTGAAGATCGCGCAAATGCATCCAGTACAAAACCAGGAGTATTTTCTGGAAACACTGCTTGATCAAGAGCTATATGGCCCTGCAATTGTGTACATACATTCTTTTATTTTTAATGTTAAACAAATTAAATAAAAACAATAAAAAGTTTTTTAAGGCTTTAAAGAATGATTATAATTGACTAAACAAAAACATAAGGTTCAAAATTTATTTACGAAGTACAGATCTGAATGAGGACGGAACCTGAAGAACTCGGGTAAAGCATTCTTTTTGTCGTTCAGAAGGTTGACCGAAATGTACTGTCCGAGTTATGTCAGTGGTCCCATCTAGATACTGGGCCCCACTATCTAGCAGGAAGAGCTTCTCTGTATCCACAATACTACAGCTATCTGGTTCTGCTCTATAATGTATAATAGCACCGTTTGCACCAGAACCTGTGAGTTAAAAATGCTATCTCTTTGTCATAAAAGTTCTAACGATTTTAATAGGGAATAATAGAAACATAAAAAAATCAAAACAAACCAAGTAGAATACATACCGCTTATAGTATCGAAGCTTGTATCAATAAAACCAGCTTGATTTGCACGGAATTCAAGAAGTTTGTCTGCAACTTCTACTTCTGTAAGTACCACTTTTTTGTTCATTTCCTCCTCCAGCCATGACCAAAACTCAGTAAGAGCAGCTGCATCTCTGATACCAGAAAAACCATCAATCAGTGAACCATCTTTCATAATATTTTGATTATTGTGCATTACAGAATACAGAATATAGATTATTACCTTAAATGAGCATTAAGCATCCCTTCTAACTCAGCATGATTTTTAACAGCTTTAGCTAGAGACACAGGTGAGCTCTTACACAATGCAGTTGGTGCACCAGATAAGTTCTTTCCTTTGCTTTTACTACCAAGTTTTTCTAAATATTTATCACAGGCAGTTGCATATGTGCTAGAAATAGCAGCATTGACTGATGATGTGTCTAACCAAAGGTGGGCCCCTCTAGCAGCTAAGCTGAAGAACAGAATGGTCAAGTAAAGAAAGCTCATATTAGAAAGCTGAAGATACAATTAGAATTTCATGTAGCATTAGTATTAGGTGGAAAATACACCAGGTCAAGTCATGGGTCAAAATGGGTAAATTTGTATCAGTAGTTCCGGGTCTGGTTGACTTAGAAAACTTGATCCAAAAACTTTTATTCTTATAAACAACTAGTGTGTTAAATATTTATTACAACTATCATATCACTTTAAGTCTTTAACAACAATAAAAAACTGTTAGTAAAGTGATTTAGGAGGTTTTATGCAAATTGGAACAAAAAAACACTTCAAGTAACTTTCTCCACATTTGATCCATTTTGTTTTAAGCTAACTTATTATATTTACCAATTTGACCCGTGAGAAAAAAAAAAAAAACATATCAACACCTATAAGCATGAAAAAAAATTCCATGGTTGAAACTAACCTTTCAATCTCAGAAAGAATAGAATCATATGCTCTTAGCTCTATGCCAGCTTTCTTTAGGTAGTCCATCACTTCAGGGGTAACTTTGGATTTATCAACAAAAAGTTTTGCTGAATCAATCTCCACAATCAAGTACGCGTACATAACAGGAGAATGAGGGACATCATTTCCTCTCTGCATCATAGATTTGTATTAGTTTATGCTTAATACAAAGAAGTAGTGAAGATAGACATCGTGAGAAGTTAAAAGTATTACCAAGTTAAGTAGCCAGGCAATTTCATCAAGCATAGAGATAACAATTGCAGATGAACCGTGCTCAGTGAGTTCAGACCTCAGATTAGATAGTTTAGTTGACACATCTACACCAGCATACTTAAGTTCATGTACTCGAATTGGTTTGTTTGGAGGCATTGGTCTTTCTTCTTTCCATACTTCATCCACAAGATTAACATCATATAAGTAAACCAACTCATGATTGTTTTTAGCAACACTTTCCTTTAATTCATTTACAGCATCAGAAGAAAAAAGAAACTGCTCCCTTCACAAATACAAGAGAAGGTCACAAGCATATAAAATATATCATCATGTATATGGATAATAAATAAGTCTTTAATATGCATGATAAAATCGTATCTTGAATCACAAGAATTGAAGTTCTACTCACAGGATCGATGCCGATTCTGCCACCAGGCGCTAAAACATCATTAAGCCACTCAGTAGTGCTAGGGACGCCCCAGTTACCAGAACGCATGAGGATCCAGCTCGAGCTCAACTGCTTCTCAGCCTAGTAAAGAACATCAAAATAAAAAAAAAATGAACATTTTTTAAAATTTTATTATCGTGATGAGTTGCAACTTAACAAACTCAGGTAATTAGATAAACCTGCAGAAAATATCTCCCATCTGTCCAAAGAGCAGCCTTGTGACTTGTAACAACAGCAGTGCCCGCACTACCAGTAAAACCAGATATATAGGCCCTCCTCATATAACACTCGGCAATAAATTCACTCTGCATCCATAGCAATCACATTAGAGTAATACAAAGTGGTAGTTCCACCGAAGAAGCTTTGATTACCATATTTATAACACAAGTCTAGCTTAATCAAGTCAATTAACCACACAATCTTCATTATTCCTACATATTTTACTCGCAAAGAAACAAAATTGTGTACTAAAACCAGACACTTATCTACTTGAAGTCGATTAAGGCCAGTATTGCTCTGTTCAAGAAGCAAAGGCGCATCAGTTTCCAATTATTTCAATAAAGGCGAAAATTTATGTACTTGAACTATAATTTTCATAGATGCAGTCAATTCAAAAGAGCACACTGAACTGAATTCTAATCGGGGAAACACAAAACTATAATTGCATCCTCTTCAACGTTTTATAAACTTCCATCAAAACCTCAAAATTGATTTCTTTCTGCATAATGGCGTCAAAACCCTAGTATGAAAACCTAGAAATCTAAACAAACATTTGAACAAAGATATAGCGATAGAATCAAACCTGATGGGCATCCTGAGATGGGATGATATACGCATCAATATTAATACCAGGTTTCTTGAACAGCTCACGGAGAGCGGTGAGCTTCTGATCTTGATCCAATGCGCTATTGCTACCATTGCGATTCTTGCGCATCTCGGAAGAGGGTTTGGCGGTGATGGAAGAAGCACCAGAAGAAGAGGTTGAAGATGAATTTCGAACGATGAAAAGGGGATTGGTGCGATTGACAGGAATCTTGATGGAGTTAAAAGAAGGGTAAGGTGGAAGTGATAGGGATAAGAGGCGAAAGTAGCTATGAGATGAAGGTGACGATAGGGCGGAGGAGGTGGTGGAGAGGTAGGCGGAGCACGGCGGTGATGTTGAGAGAGAAAGGCCAGACATTATCGCCGCTGCTGACTTCATTGGCGGAGAGATTGGTGAGGAAGAAAGAGATCGAAAGATAAGGCGATGTATTGCCACTTACAGCATTCACATCTCACCCTTTGTAAGTGTATTCTTTACTTTTTTTTGGAAAATGTTACGTGTTATAACCAAGTTTTAAAAGGACTATGTGGTTGTTTGGATTAGTTTTTTTTCAAGTGCTTTTGACTTTTTAATTTTATAAAAGCTAAAAAGTTAGGTTTTTAATGTTTGGATAGAAAAAAGACTTTTAAAAACTCCTTCTTAAAAGGCTTGAAAAAAGAAGAAAAGAAAAAGTTATAAAAACTGACTTCTCAGACCACCACCAAACATCTTCCCAGAATACCCCTTTCACCAAAAAAGCAGACTTGAGAGCATTGAAGACACACCATTGAAGACACCGACCGAGAGCATTGAAGACACCCACCATCGGCACCCTTCGAGCTGCGCCGTCGCCGTACAGGAGCAGCAGACCCACCGTCGAGCATTGAAGACCGACCTCTCACATCGCCGTCGAGCTCCCGTCACCCATCACACATCATCGAGCATTCAAGACCCATCGTCGAGCATTCAAGACCCACTCGATCTACCCTCTTTAAAACCCATGTCTGCTGCTCTTCTATTATCCTCCATAGCATCCTCTGATTTCCATTTCTGTGGATTCTTGTGGGTTTGTGTCTTTTTTGTGAACAGGGAGCAGCAGACCTCTGATTCTTATATACGTAAGTTTTTTGTTGATTCTTTGTTCTTGCTACTCTGATTTTGATTTACCGATTCAGGTTACAAATTTGATTGATTCATGATACAAATTTGTATGTAGATTTGATTATTGATACATGAATGTTATTGATGCATATAAGGTGCTCGACTAAATGCCTGTGTTGGGTAGATTTGATTATTCTGATAAATGAATGTTCATAGCAACTTGATCGTGGAAGCATTAAAAGGGTTTTTAGTTTTTTTGATACTTGAAGCTCAAAAGTTAGAATCTAGAACTGTAAGTATTAAAAGTTTGTTGTTATGGTGTTATTAATAAACCTGTTGTTTCCTTGGCTTATTAGAAAAGACAAATATCATTCCTGATGAAATGAATGTTAACAATAATATATGTATGAAAATTGTTATTAGTTATGATTATATATCTATAGTTTCAGATTATGGATGTCCTTTATGGTAATTTAACATAAATAAGCTAAACCAAACATTTTTTACAAAACAACTTATTGACTTTTTAGTTTATAAGCTAATCCAAACACTTTTTTAAAAACTTCTTTTCAAAAGTCAAAAGTTAAAAAGTCCTTTTGATAAAAAGTTCTTTTCATCTAAAATAAGCAATCCCAAACACCCTCTATAATTTAATCACTCATGTAAATTTTTTTTAAATTATACCACAAAACGATCAAATTGAGTCATAATCGAATTTTCTTATGTCAAGAAAGTAACAGTGGAGAAGATGTGATGGTCAGAATTTTCAATATATAAAATTATATTAAAAAATAAAAAAATATGTTAATTATGAAAAAAATAAAAAAAAATACCTCAAATTTTCGTCAATGTTCCATATGAGCATCAAAAGATAAAAAGATATTTTTTAACTGAAATAAAAGGTATAACATGTTAAAAAACATGTTAACGCTTTTAATTTATATAAAATATGAAAACTAGGTGACCTAATTGGAACATTTTTGAAAGTTGGTTACTATTTTACAAAGTTACCCCTATAAAAATGGTTTTAAGTTAATGTGAGTGGAGGATAGAGAACATGTTACTGTTTATCTTTATATTTGATAAATTACTATTCATCTCTATTAATTTTTTTAATATATTTTTAAAGTGGTTGTGAGTAGAGGAGAGAGAAAAGATAATTATAAAGATATTAAAAAGTATTATTTAATTGAAAAACAAAGAGAAAAATTAGTGATTTTAGTGTAATTATAGAGATGGAGATAAATAATAGGATGTGAATGCTCTTAAAAGTTTTACACACTAAGAAATTGTAGTATACTTTAAAATGCAAACTCAACACACTTCATGCTCTGTGTACAACCAGCTAATGTATGTATCTTTTTGTTTTTTTCTAAACAATATTTTAAAATGACATGGTAGCATGTGATAGCCTATACAGAACGTACGGTGATTGATATTACGTACGAGTGATAAAAGAACGATATCATTTTTTAAACTTTTGTTTAATTTATTTAAAGTTGGTTTGTAAACAAATTGGTTTAAAACAAACCGTTTTTAAAAAAAGTGTCATTTTTAATAATTTCTATATTATAACTTTGATATTTAATTATTTTCGTGTCAAAGGAATTTTATTTTTTAAAAACCATATGTTTTAAAATATATTGTGTTTTTTAAAAGTTTGCTATTTTTTTGAAAAAAATTTCTTATTTTATAAATAAATTATTTCCTTACAAATTGCATTTGTAGAAAGATCTATTTTTTTAATTTAATAAAAAATATTTATTTTGAAAAGAATTAAATAATATCATTTGTATTTAATTTGATATTTATTAGGAGTGAGAATCGAGAAAATAAAATTTAAGAGCTCTAAAATTATAATAAGTGGCATACAAAAACCTTCTTTTATTAATATAGATAGATTGAATAGTAAATATTATATTCACTTAGCGTTGTGAATACTATATATATGCTTTTTAAGTTTGTATGTTTTAAGTATTATCTTAAGAAATATTATGATTATATTCATTTACGTAACAAACTTTTTTTACTAACATTTTCACTCTAACGTCTGCATTTTCGTAAACATGTTACTTTTATGTATAAAGCTAGATTTAGTAAACTCGTATATTACACGTGTTGAATAAATAAAATAAAGTTTTATTAATTATAAAATGATATTTTTAGATAAGATAAAATTAAAATTAAAATTACAAATGAGTAAAAATTATAAGTGATAAACAATGATATTAACTTTGTCTTTTTAAAAAATAAATTAAAATTTTTTTTTCAAAACAAACCATTTTAAAAAATATCATTTTCAAAAATTTCCTTACCATAACTCACAATTTTAATTTTTTTTGTTTATGAATATATTTCTTACCTAAAAACAACAGTTTTAAAATATTTCGTATTTAAAATGTTTGATGTTCTAGAAAAAAATATTTTATAAAAAATTTGTTTCTTTGAAATAACATTAATAAAAAGATTTCTTGGTGAATTTATTAAAAATATTTTTAATCTAAAAAAGTTAAATGAAATTATTAGTAATCAATAATATCTAATAAAAGAAGATTTCTTTTGTCAAGTGTCACTCTTTTAAACTATCATTTTGACATTTGTCATTATTTTAAACATTCTAATTTTATTTTCCCTCCAAAAGGGTATTATAGTAATTTAAACACTCAAATTAATTTCTCTCTCTTAATAAAAATCAATTTTATTAATTAATACATTTCTCTCTCTCAACTATATTTTTTAAAAATCAAGCTAAGTTTTTAAAATTAAACTTTATTAAGAAAATCAAAAATCACATCTTTTATTAACATAGAAATCATAAAAAAACAAAATTTTTATATAATATGAATTTTCTAAAACACTAAAACTTTTTGAAACAAAATATTTTAAATTCGTACTTTTCTAAAAAAAATATAAAAAATATAAAATTTTTTAAAAACAGTTTTATTAAAACAACCTGAATAATTAAAAACCCGAGTTTTTAATAAACAAGATTCTTACAAACAATAAATTTTTAATAAATAAAATCTTAACACAAATGTTTAAAAATAAAAATATTTAGATAAGAGAGTTAAAAAAGATAGTATAATTGTTTTATTTTTTAAACTATTACGTATATATAATTTTAATCATATCTTATATTAAAATATCTTACTCTAACTTTTCGTGTTTATTACAAACTATAATCCCTTCAATAAATGGGTTTTTAGCCTATCTATTTATCTGTATATCTATCTATCTATAACAAAAAAAAATTCAAAATAAGACTTGACACAATTATAAATTTTATCATACTAACTTTCTCATTTCTGTTTATTATTATTAATAATATTAAATACTAATAATATTAATCATACCATTTTTAAATTAAAATTATATAATTTAATAAATTAAAACCTATTTTTTATTAAAAACACACTTTTTAAAAACAAAAGTTTTATAAAATACAGAATACAACAAATTTTATTTAATATAAATTTATTTTTCTTAAAACCCATATTTTTTTATAAAATAAAAGTTTAAGAAACACACATTATTATTTATTTACTTAAAGTAGCTATTGATGTGCAATTATAATCATATTTTATTTTCAAATATGGTTTTATAATTTATAAATTTTTATTACTAATTATTTTGTATTTTATTTATTCAACTTGTGTAATACACAGGGTACTAACCCAGTTAATATAATAATTAATAAGAGAGAGAAGCTGAAAAATTATGATTAGGAGGAATATGGTGGTGACATTTGTCATCTTTAGTTACCATTTTATTAGAGTAGTAAGATTCGCATCCATAAGAGCATTCATATCAAGTTTCATATCTTTATCCTTATAATCACACTAAAAACACTACTATTTCTCTCTCCTTCTCAATTAAATAACATTTTTTTATACTTTTATCATTACCTTTTTTCTTTCTTCTACTAATAACCACTTTTAAAAATATTAAAAAATTTATAAGGGTTGAATAGTGATTCCCCAAATATACAAAATAAACAGTAACTTTTCTATCTCCTCCACTCACAACCATTTACAACCATTTCTTAAATTATAAGAAACACACTCACATAAATATAAGGAAGCTACTGTGAATGCTCTAACATGCTAAATTTTTTTTAGTTGTTTTCTTATATAATAATTACTCTCTATTAAATCTTTTGCTTTTATTTATGTACTAGTGTTAAAACCCGCGCTTTGCTGCGGTCTTCTTGTCGTTGTGACGAGGATTCTTTGATGACATGAAATATCAAAACCATTAAACAAAGGAAACATTAATCAAGAATAAACATTCATTGTTTCATGGAAAAGTTGTAATGCAAAAATCATTAATTTAATGACTATATCATAAAATTCCCAAGATGAAATTGCATTCCAAAGAATTGTAGAACCAAAGCAAAAACTTGATGTTTTATCTTGCAAATAACTGCCACCCTTATCGGTTAATCTTAGACCTTGAAATGTCCATTTCCGGATGCTACACAAAATTAATGTCCGTCATGAAGTCAAACACCACCAAAAAAAAATTAAATGTATATGTATCATAATTATGTGTATGTACCATAATTAATCACAAATTAGATACCTTTAAACGTGTTTATGCACTATTATTCATTGTCCCACATACTTTTTAACTCCTGAAAAAATTGGCCCTAGATGCTAGTATAATTTCAGTTACATTAATACTTCTAGAGAGTGCTATTTTTGTGATTAATTCAAATGAGATATTTTTTTATCTTTATTTGTTGTTTCTTAATGTTAGTTGTCACTAATTACTTTAGAATACAAACAAATTGTCTTTTAGTAACTCTTTTAATAACTCTCTAGAACAACTCTCTTAATCTTATTTTACCACACAATAGGGCACACTAATTCTCTGTTTTTTGAAGAACTTTTGGGACTGTATTGTATATAGTGTTTTAAAGTGATTATCAATACCTTTTGATGCAAATTGGTAATTAGGTTGTGCAGGTGATTCTTGTGATTATCATTACCTTGCCCTTATTAAGAAAATAATAAGACCATCCATAACATGAGAACTTGAACTTGATCAAGAATATGATGCAACACATACCAAATACACAGGCAAAGTACATGGATTAACCAAGTTATATGCTTATAAAGAATGTGTCTTTTCACCACTTCAATTTGCAACTAAAAGTAGTGTTACATGCAAGGATTAATCATGGTAAAAAGAAATTATCATCATCATTTATATCATAGAATCCTGGGAAGTTATTTTGTTAAAAGTTTAAAATTATTTGATCACCTTAATAAAACTTTTCACCTTGCTTATTTTTTCAATATGCCACATGAGCTGCATACAGGTACACCCGTGAGAATACAAAGGTCAAACAAATTATGTGATAATTATTCAACTCAACCGCATCAAGAAGTAAAAGTGGCCATTTTGACCCATTTACTTTTCAATGGGTCAATTCAGGTGAACAATTCAAATGAATTTTTTTAAAATAGAACGAGTCAAACATACAAATAGTCACCCTATATTATCACTAAAAATCTAAAATAATGAGCTTTGTAATCTAAAATATTATCACCGATTTGGGGAAGGCAGTGATATGCAAACACGGGAATCGAACACAACAATCGAATAGGCATGGGCATTGAATTGGGGGTGCGGAAAGGGCCTGGTAACGGCTGGACATTGGTTGTGGGAGGTGAGACGGACGTCCGGTGAGCAGGCATCAGAGGATGGAAAGGGGTTGAAGGAAAGCAAGAGGGCGCGTCTTATGAAAAGATACCAAATTACAATCCTACCCACTCTATATGTATTATATAGTAGTTAAGATTGTGTAATGCTTGTTTAACATGCCGCTACGTTTGAGTTCACGTGCCGCAACGCGTGTGGCTTTTGAACGACTTCGATTTATATAATGGTTTAGCTGTTTTTATAAATCTAAGTCCTTTGGTGTAAGTTTTTTTGGATACTTTGATTTATTTCACAATTTAGGTTTCCTCTTTATTTATCTAAAGTTCGAAGCCAATTTGTGTTGGTTATTAACGTGTCGATGTTGTTTTAACGGTAAAAGCTTTACAATTTTTATTTTAATTTAAGTTATAAATTCTTTTGGAGCTTCAAATTTCATCTAATCACTTAGTATTTTTAAAAATTTTTAAACTAAAATGGTACAGTTTGTATTGATCGGAAATTACACAACACAATACCCGCCGCAAAGCGCGGGGCTGTGTGCTAGTTATTTTTCTAAAAACTATAAATAGACAGTATCTGGTATTGGTTTTCGTTTTACGTAAGGTCTTAGAAGTCGGACTGTTTTGTTATTTGATATATGTAGTATTATCTTATAATTTGTGTATGAGACTCTTACAGCTTATACACATAATCTTAGGCTCATAACTCATAAAGCAGCAACCATAGTACCATACAGACTATTTTAACATCTGCATTCTTCCAACACATCCTATCACATCCAAACTAGGAGGCTAGATGTAATGATTGGTATCATACGCTTCTATGGTTTAGCATAATTCTTCTAGTAAGGGTTGATTATCATAAAAAAAGTACTCAAATGTTAATCTCTAAGTCTTCTTAGTTAATGTACTGAAATACAACTCAAAATACAATTTAGCTATAAAGTCAGTGAGCTTGTGAGTTTAAGACACAAAATAGGTATAGGTGACAATCTTGCATCTGACACATGCCCATCACCTACCAATTTTTGGAGACTAGTCCCACGTTTGCACCCCACGTATGAAAGCAACTATAGCTAGAGTTGATTCATTTAGTAGTAGGGGGATAATTAGGTCATCTAGAGAGTTGACCGAGACTATAGTTCTTTTTTTTTTAATGTGGTTTATCTACTACAATGGAACTATTAGGAATGTTCATAGTCGTTCAGAAGGTGATTTGGCAATCAATTGAGAGAAGTAGTGATCATGTGTGATTTAATGCACGTTTTAGGCATAATATTGTTTTCATCCATATATGTAACAGATTTTAAATCATATCACATTAATCATCAAAAGCATTATCCTTTACTACATCTGAAACATTTATGTTTATTTTGACCTTCAATTTCTAAACAGTTTTTGTCAATGTTTTCTCCTTTTTTCTTCGAGTGTAAAGGATTAGTCACAGATTTGATTTTGCTTTTATCAACATTTTGTGTTTTATCAACAATTTTTATTTTGCTCAAGTTTTTATTAATTTAAAACTTTGGTTTTCTAACAAAAGATTTCTTTTTGACTTGAATTATTATGAAACTTAGCATTAAACATTTTCTATTATGAGGTATAGAATTATGAAATTATTGTTTACTTATAGATTTATATTAATGAATGCAATTTCTTGTCATATGATTTGGCTTTTCACATAAAAAGCAACATTTTTATGTGTTCTGTTAGAATGAACATTCATAAAACTCTATGATTGATATGATTCATTTGTTCGCATGTTTCACGTAAACTGTTTATAATAACCATCGAAGTTAACATAGATACTGGCTTAAGTATATCTATGGTCATTTGATTCTGTAACAGTCTCTCTATTATCTTGTTGGAATTTAACTTTTCTAACTTGATTTCTGTCACACCCTGTTGATCGGGACTGGCCATGACTGATTGATATCAACATAATGCAACAGAATGATAGATATTCCTTAAATAATTCAAGTCCAATGATCCATTGCCTACGTCGCATCCATACCAATACAATTACTAGTTACATATTGTCTAAACCCAAATACATAAATTTAAATAAATTGTTTCAATTGTCAACAAGTGTATAGGGTAGTGGCTAAACTCCATGAATCTAACTAGGTCTACCGGGCGGCCCAATAGTGTATGTGACCCAAACTAGATAGGGCCTCTAACTGTAATAACCCAGTACAATATGTGGCCCCAAATCTCAAACCCTCAAGACTCAACAGCCCTAAGCGGCTCTTCCTTTCCCTCACCACTTCTATCCTCATATTTTTTCTTTTAACGCAACAAGATGGCCGCCTCTTTCATCAAGCTTCAGGAAAACGAAAGGTCTACTGGCTGGCTCAGTAATCATCAAGCTTCAACTGCAGTCTCCCCTCTTAATAGCAGCAAAAGGCCTGCGACTCTTCGAGATCAATAATAATATTAGGTTCAAATCGTACAATAAATCCTCATTCGCCCCTTTCATTTCAACCTACAATTCAACTATTCAATCTGCGAATCGTTTAATATTTGGCTTTGATTTGCGACTTTGGATATAGCGATTAAGAAGGTTGCGAACTTGCATTAAGAAGCCTAAAAAATGAACTTTGAACTTGCTATCAGGTTAGTTTTCTAAATTTCTGTTTTGTTAATTTGTTTCTAAATTGGGTTATTTGTTTTGTTTCTCATTGCTTGAATCTGATTTATAGAAATATAGGATCTAATACTCTGAATTGGTTATTAGTTTTTGGATTTTTGATTAATTTATTTGATTATCTAATTGCTTGAATCTGATTTGTTTTATTACTTCATTAGTTTATTTCTTGAATCTTACATAGTATACACTAAGAATTTATAACAATGTCAAATCGAATCAGTAAGTTTGAATGTGATGCATCAAAAAGGGATAAAAATACTAAACGAGAAGCTTTAAATGAATCACTAAAAGGATCAATGTTAAAATTCATAACCACCATAACGTCTAATAATGATGAAAAACTTGATGAATATTTTGGTAAATTATGTTTAAATTATGTTTTTCCCGCCACACCCGAAATACGTCAACATAATGTTGGTGAGCTCATAAGTTTAAGACACATGACATATCATAAATAAAATAAGAAAAATATGAAAGAAAATTGTTGATTTATTCTATAGAGGGCCTCATATTTTTTGTTCGCTTTGCGCCTCCAAAAACATTAAGCCTACCCTAACTAGGTCAACTCGTATCCATGATCACCTGTTTAAATTATGTTTTTCCTGAAATACACACCCGAAATACGCCAACATAATGTTGATGAGCTCATAAGTTTAAGACACATGACATATCACAAATAAAAATAAGTTAAAAACAATATTGGTACACTAAAGAATGTAACACAATTAAACTTGGACCCGGGTGACCCTCCCGAGTGCTAGATCATCCTCTAACCCATACCCCTTATTATTATGGGCTTAAGTGTGCACTACTAAGCACAGTTAATATGTACTAATTTGTGACACAATGATTATTGAATCTCAATGGGTGTTCCCGTCTTAAGGACCCGTTGTGTGCGGTGGATTCCCTAAATAGTACTATCCATAAATAACGCGACTCCTCATTCAGTTAATGATTGTGCTAATGTTCGGGGAAAAGAACAATAACTATTGCATCAAAAAAGGATTTATAAGAGTATGTATTCCACCCCAAAATAAGTTAAATAAAAAGAGGGGTTATGAGACTCATCTTATCTTGTTCTTGCAGTAAGTGTTCATGATCTAGTGTGCTACCGACCGACAAGGTTCATAGGTTCATTTCATATGTATTAGTTTCACTTCAATCAGTTATCTAAGCCCAACCCTTAAGTTTAGATTTATCTTACATGATTTGGTGATTACATTACGTATGTGTAATTTAATCCACTTTTAAAGTTTTGAAGTATTAACGCGGTCTTTGATTATGCTTGGATTATTATATCATGAATTCCATTTTGTAATAGTGCTTATAAACATGATTTGGTTCCAAAATAGTAGGGTTTCATTAGTTGACAAATTTGGTCCCTCAACTTTGTTAAATTGATAATTTTAACCCTAAAGCTTGGAATTTAGTACTTTAATTGTTTATGGTGTCTTTTATTGTTTCAAGTGTTTGGAGCTACTAAAATAAGTTAATATTTATGATCTTTAGTCCTTCTTAACATGTTCAAGAGCTTATTTTTGAGTTAAGCGTTTTATGAAGAAGGAATTTGGGATTTAGCACTTGAAGTTGTTGAGCGATCAAAATAATGTTTATATTTTAATTATAAATTATTTAGAATGTTATTTAGCCTCTGTAATAGTATGGTTTGTTCATAGGGTCTATGAGTTGATTATTGTGTTTTTAAACGCGTATCAGGTCGCGTTTCGGGTGCGTTATAAAACGCATTTTTAAATTTTTTGGTTTTATTAAATTTGAAGTTGTTATTTGAGTTTGAGGTTCATAAATTACTAGAAAATATTAAATTTCTTAGTTTAATGATTTTTATATATTTTATTATTATTTTATTTTTGAGAGTTGTTAACTAACTTATACTAATGGTAAATTTTATATAAATTCCTAGAAAATTTTATGAATGCTAATATTTGGTTTTTAACTTATTTTTATCATTATTAGGCCATTGGGTTTCATATTTTGAGTTGTTATATTGATTTTTGTTTCTTTTTCTTTTTTGCATTTTAACTCTCGGGTTTCGGTTTTTAACGGGTTTTTGGTTTTGGGTTGAATTTGGTCATATAACACTTTAATTTGCTTATAATAATTTTTAGATTCTAGAGTTTTCATGAATTTGACTTAAGACCTTGTTTTTATGAATTTCTACCATTTTAGCAAGAATAACATTTATATTTTTGTTTTCTAAGTAATTAAACTCTATAAATTGTGAAATATAACTTCTAAGTATTTCTTGTCAGTAAAAGGCTGATAGAATTTTTTAAATTCAGATTCTACGCATATTTGGTAATCTCGTTACATTTACCGGTTAGTTCCGTTAAGTCCCGTTTAAGTCTCGGTTTTGAATTACTAAGCATTTTAATCTGATTTTTGCCTTCCCAAATATTTTTATAACATAAATAACTTTTAAATAAACTCTTAATTCTAGTACTTAGGCCCCATCCTATTTTCTTTATTTTTCTAAAAATCACTTGTTGTTAAATTACATTATTATTTATAAAATGTGAAATCATAAGTTTAAATCATGAAACTTTGTTAGATAGCCTCTATTAATTTCCATAAATATTTAATTACAAATTTAAGACTTAGATGATATACTTTTATATTTTGTGAAAACCGGGTTTTCTGGTGTGCTATATTTTCCAAAACCATGCTTTTGATCAAATAGAGTTTCGAGAAAACTTAAATGTGGTTGGTTGGGGGGTGTCATAAAACTTACATTAGCTTATATGTGATCAAATAAAGTGTTTTAAGGTTTCACAAAAAGTTGGGGGTGTCATAGGGTTGGTTGTGTCAATAACGTGACGAAACACGATATTTCACGTGTTTTCGGGTAGTAACGGGTTACCTTGGCGTGAGAGGGGCTGAGATAAGTGTGTGGACTGTTGAATGAGCTTAAAATGATGATAGAAGGCTTTCCAAAATGAGAGGTAAGACTGGATCTTAATATGAAAAGAAATAGAAGGTAGAGACTTGATAATGCACATGTGTGTGTTGTATGATTACCTTGGCTTAATGAAGTTGGTAGTGCAACCATAGAATAAGTGCTGAGGAATAGGGGCAACCGAAGGGGCAATTGGCGAGGCGATGACAAAGAAGGGGCATGTAGGCATGCAACATTAGCAAAGTAGCTAGCCGACCTAATTACAGATCGACTCTAAGGTCTTAGTTACTTTCTTATTACGTTTACTCTTTTGAAAGTTCGACTCTTAGATTTTCTCACAAACTCACAATTGATTATCTTTCACTCTTTTTGTTTCTCATCTATTGATTCACGAGTTAAGCCTTCAAGGGCTTGTGATTCACAATTCAAGCTTTCTAAGGGCTTTAATTTCTGCCTTTTTGTTCTTCCATCTTTTAAAGGCTTTTATTTTCATGTTCTGATTATGTACTATCATAGTTTTATTAGCTTTTTTGGATTTGTGGCTTAGGTTAAAAATATAAGAGAGATTGCTTTTGAATTATTCTAATGTATAATCCATAACTCTTATAAGTCGACTCTTCTCATGTAGTGAATGGTGATCGTGAAATGAACATATCCTAGGTTTGTTAAGTCTTATGATCAAGTTTAATTAGTTTTATCCCAAAAGTATTAAGTTATGCTTATTTAGATTTTTACAAGGTTTGTTAAGTCTTATAATCAAGTTTAAATAGTTTTATTAGATTTCTACTAAAATACTAATTAGTTCAATAGTTCGTTAATTGATTTTTCCTTATTTGCGACTTGAGTTCTGTTAATTAGTTCAGTTGTCCTTTAGTGGATGGATTTCTACTTATTTGAGACTTGATTTCTAGTAATTAGTTCAATAGTTTATTACTTAATTACATGTCAATCGAATTTGAAAATGTAAATCGTGCGTTTGAAAAGAAAAAAACATAAAACTAGATTTCTAATTAGTTGAAAAGAAAAGGATGTATATAACATTAAAATGCAAAAGAGCTTAAATTTTTACTTCTCTTTAGCATATTTTTACTTCTCGTTAATTGGATGGTCCTTAACATCAATACTAGAATTACTATTTGTTGTTGTATCATATTTATAACTACACATTTGAGGATTGATAGATGATCTGACCATGGCATCAATTGAAATTCTTTTCAACATAAATTTACTATGTAACGCCTTTTGCGGTCAATCCAAGTTCGATTCGTGGTATTGTCTTTTGAGTCTTTTGCTGATTTTGAGCAAAAAAAAAAAAGTCATAAACCTAAAAAAAGCTCCTCCTTAATTAGTATTCTATTGTGATTTATGCTTCTCTTCGTTAAAAATGTAATAAGATAATCTGAACTATGCAAGACAGGCTTTATATATACTCTACATAAGCATTTATAATTAAACCATTGTTTAAAAATAGGAAAGAATAGAAAGGGTCCATAAATCATAAATAAAACAACTTCAAGCAAAGAAAAACCAAGTTGTACAATCATGAGAGAAAACTTTAATTGTTTGAGAACCACACAACCATGAGAGAAAACTTTAATTGTCATCTCCACCATGCAACATGCCTAAAGGGCTGTTTGATTACACTGACTCAGTAAGATCTGACTGAGTCAGAAGCTGACCCAGTTAGAAGTTCTGACTGGGTATGCATCTGACTGAAACTTGGCTGTTTGATTCAGTATCTGACTGAGTCAAAAACCGTATATTTTCTAATCAACTAAAATCATTAACAATCTTAATCAACTACTAAATCAAAATCGGAACCACCACACCACCACCACAACCACCACCGTCACCGTACACATTCCGACCAAACACCGGAGGGGGGTCGCGCAGCAGGTGGGTCGCGCAGCAGATGGGTTGCGCAGCAGCAGGGGGTCGCGAACAGGTGGGTCGCACAGCAGGGAGGTCGCGCGCAGGTGGGTTTGGCCGAGGGGGGTCGCGCGCAGGTGGTTTAGCCGGGTCAGCATATTCTAATTTAGGGTCTGGGTCAGAACCCACGGACCCGATCAGAACACGAGTCAGCCACATCAAACACGCTGACCGGCTGACCGAGTCAGCCTGTCAGCCGGGTCAGCCAAAATCAAACAGCCCCTAAATTGGACTCTCAAGCTCCACCTACTATTAACTAATTTAATTATGTGGACCGTTTGTAGTAGTGCTCCTTTCATCATTTAGGGGTTTATTTATTCATGATTTATTGGTCCAATGATATCATATTCCTCCGTCGCCTCCCTAAAAGCATAGTAAAAATTCTTACGATTGCAACGTTTGGTAAAATTGGTTGTCTTAAAAAAATATTGTTAAAAAATTAGGGGCTATTTTTGGGGTAACTTTAGATAGTAACTGATTTTCACGTATTCCATTAAAATTATTTAAAAAAAAAATTCATCTTCCTGAAGTCACTCAATTTTAACTAGGTCTTTCTATCCTATGCAATATTTTATAAATGTTAAAAGATTTTAAAAATAAGTTAGGAAAATGAAACATGTATAAATCATGGTTACTATTTAGTATTTATTTTTGTATAATTTAACTTAAGTTTAATAATTTTGAAACTTTGTTACTATGTTATGGATTTTTTTTCTTCACTGTTATCTCATAATTCAAGTTAGTTTAAAAAATTTCATCATCAGTAACTAAATTTTACATATGTTTTTATTTGTCTAATATAAATTAAACATTTTAAATATCTATAAAAATACTAGAGTTAAGTTCAATTTTACTTTTTGAGATTTGTTAAAAATATCTATTTCTCTCCAAAATATTAAAAACATCAATTTACCTTCAAAAGTTTAATAAATTGTTTCAATTTTAATCCAAAAGTTTCATTAGTTGTTTTAATTTTATCCAAAATAATAAAACTTTTAAAATGAAATTGAAACAACATATGAAACTTTGGAGGTAAATTGATGTTTTTAATCTTTTAAAAGAAAATGATTAATTTAGTTAAATCTTAAATAGTAAAACTGAAATTAACTCAAAATACTACATAGCATTAGAACTCATTGCAAAAGTTAAATGAGTTTAGAGAGAGAAAAATTATTTAAATGACTTTAATAAAACACTTGAGAAATTAAGTAATATTATATGAAGTTTTTCATTACTTACTAAAGTACACAAGAAATATAACAGCATGACATCTCACTAAAATTCATATGAGTGATTGATTATATAAAAGTTTTTTTTTAATATAACAAGTCTCACGTTTTATACTATGATAAATTCTAAAAATATTTTGTATTAATATAAAAGATTTTAGTTTACATATTATATAGGTAAAAGTTCAAATACAAAGAAAAAGTAAGAGAAATCTTAACAATTCATCTTTTAAATCAACAGTTGAGATCTAATTATAAGAAAAAGTTTGTTGGAAGTGTATTTTAGTCATAGTTATTTTTGTTGAGTTTTGTTCAAGTTCTTTTATTTTTTTAAACCCTCATAACTTGTATATACAGCATTATCTTTTTATATAAAAATTAGAATATAAAAACAAATGGTTTTTATCTTTAAAACGAGTATAAAATCGATATGTATATGCACATAATAGTTAAAAAAATTACGTCATTTTGTCTTTCATGTTTTTTATTATGTTTTCCTGAACATCGTTATATTTTTTTAATGATAAGCTTTTAAAAGAACAATAGTGAATTAACATCATTGTATAGTTATATTATATAAAACATAATGATAAAATAACAATTTATTTATCTAATATATTATAAACAATGATAAAATAACACAAAATGATATAAAACATATAATAAAATGATGATTGTGTCATTATGTTTTACTAACGCATTTCTGTTTAGCTAAAATGATTAGTTCTGCTAAAAATATTAATGAAATAATATTATTCTATACTTTTAATATGTAAAATTAATGATAAAATATCAATAAAAACTTATATAATGCATAAAAACAATCACAAAAATAACATGAAATGGTCTGAAACATAAATTCAAAAAATATTAGACACAATAATCTGACGTATTTAACACGATGATTAAAATATATTCTTTTTTGAAAGCAATAAAATGACATATATTAAAGCATCATTCTTAAACTTTTTGAATTAAATATTATTTTTATAATAACCCATCAATACAATATATTATCCTGGTATATTCTCAGTTTGACCTTATGTCTTGAGTGGTCAAAAACTCAAAATATGCTAATTAACATTACTATTGAATGTATGTTTTGACTTAAAAATCAAAGTATTAGTTAATATGAAGGTCAAAGCTTTCAATTATAAAGTGTATCCATTCCATAGTAATTGATAAAGGGTTATTTAAAAGTGTATCATATCACAAAGATATTTATAAATTTAATATACTCTTTGATAATCACATGCACACACTCTTAGATAACTATATGCAACATAAAATGTAAAAGTTAAACGTTAGTTTCACCTAATGTAATTAACTTAAATATAATTATATGAAAATGAAAATATTATATAAACTAATAAATGACAATAATATTTTATATACAAAGAAAATAAAACATACACTGATAATTTTGGGCAATTAAAATAAAAAAAACCGTTAATTACACAATGACAAAAATTTAAAACTTACGCATTCACACGCAAAATACAAACAATTATTCATCGAATTTATATGGTATGCGATCGTTATATAATAGCATTTAGATTATTATCTGAGTATTCGTGAAATATAATAACTTTTAAATTTTCCGAATATTTTAATCGTATCGGTCAAAGTCGTAGGATGCATTCAATTCGTTGTAAATAAATGATCATAAGTTTAAACCAAAAACATAACAATATATAAAGAGGTCCTAATGAGGTTCTATATCATACTTCTTTGCAACACATTGGCAAGATCACTAGCCTACATTGTCTTCAGAAGCCATAAGGTTAAATACTTTAAGGTTTTGCCTTTGATTATTTGTTTATGATAATATATTTGATCATTTGTTTATGATAATATATTTGTGTATATATGCGAGTGTTTATTGATGTTTCTTTTATTAAATCTTATTATATAGATGGAACATGAACACAAATGTTGTAATAAACAAAAAATGAAAAAAGGTGCTTGGTCGGTGGAAGAAGATGAAACACTTTTCCTTTACATTACAAATCATGATCGTGTCCGATGGAGCTCCATTCCTGAACTTACTGGTTCCTCTCTCTACCTCTCCCCCTACCAACAATTTTTGATAATTATTTAAGAGATTTAGTTACATATGGTAATATTTTAATTATATCATGGTTAACTGGTCATACAAAAGAGGTACTTTTTTTTTTTTTTGGATTACATGTCTATTTTACAATAGAAATAGTAGATTAAACAATCATAGCTTTGGTTATTTAAAAAAAAATTAGCAATAACATTTTTTATTTTTAGAAAACCAAAATTAATATAATTAATCTTTATATTATAATAAAAGAGTAACTAATAAGGACACTTGGCAGCACCACATTCATCCTCACCATAATTTTCCCGCCTCTCTCTCCTACTTAATAGTTACTATAATTACTAATAATATTATTTAATTTATTTATAGACTAAAATATTTTTTGATAAATTAAGAAAGAAATCTTTTAATCAATATGATTTATAAAGAAATAAAATTTTATAAAATAATCTTCTTTTCAAAAACATCAAACTTTTTTAAAAATATAAAATATTTTAAAAATCAATATTTTTAAAAAGTAAAATTTTTATAAATAAAAAATAATTATAAATAAATTTTATAAAACCTTTTGTTTTGAAACAAAATATTTAGTTTTTTTAAACAAAAAAAGTTTAAAAACTTGATATCATTATTTTGTTACCTATAGTCTTTACACATAATTTCAACCGTATTTTATCTTAAAATATCATTTTATAATTAACAATATTTTATTTTATTTAATATTTTATATATTCAACCCGTGTAATACACGGGTTATTAAGCTAGTTATAGTAATAAATCTTTATATTATAATAAAAGAGTAACTAATAGGGACACTTGGCAGCACCACATTCATCCTCACCATAATTTTCCCGCCTCTCTCTCCTACTTAATAGTTACTATAATTACTAATAATATTATTTAATTTATTTATAGACTAAAATATTTTTTGATAAATTAAGAAAGAAATCTTTTAATCAATATGATTTATAAAGAAATAAAATTTTATAAAATAATCTTCTTTTCAAAAACATCAAACTTTTTTAAAAATATAAAATATTTTAAAAATCAATATTTTTAAAAAGTAAAATTTTTATAAATAAAAAATAATTATAAATAAATTTTATAAAACCTTTTGTTTTGAAACAAAATATTTAGTTTTTTTAAACAAAAAAAGTTTAAAAACTTGATATCATTATTTTGTTACCTATAGTCTTTACACATAATTTCAACCGTATTTTATCTTAAAATATCATTTTATAATTAACAATATTTTATTTTATTTAATATTTTATATATTCAACCCGTGTAATACACGGGTTATTAAGCTAGTTATAGTAATAAATATGCACATCAATAATATAAATGAACAAACTTCTAGAACCGATGCTCTAAAATGATGATATACATATATTTGTGACATAGATTGTAGTTTTTCACTGTTTTATATGTCTTAGCTTTCTCTTCTCTACTTCAAAAGGATGTTTTTAAAAAGATTTAATGATTTTTTATATTTTTTTGTTGTTTAACATTTCATTAATTAGTTATTTCATTTATGATTGCATTTGCTGCCTGAAAATCAGGACTTAAAAGATGCGGAAAGAGTTGCCGATTGAGATGGAACAATTACTTGAAACCGAATTTAAAGCGTGGAGATTTCACTAGTGAAGAAATTGATCTTATATTCAGCCTCCAAAAATCAAATGGAAACAAGTAAAGTTACATCTTTGATTTCTTTTAATTCTTAATATATTATATGTCTCTTTAATATGGTAGGAAAAATCTTTTCTCTTGATGAAATAGCAAGAATTAGTTACTAGAATCCATGAATGTATCATATGGAGTTATATCTAATTTAATTTTAATATATATAATCTCCTTTTTAAATATTAATTTTGCATCTTTTTCTTTAGGTGGGCTGAAATTGCAAGGTTTTTGCCTGGTAGAACAGATAATGCGATTAAAAACTTTTGGAACTCAAAGCAGAAGAAAAAGTTGGTATCTAACAATCGAACCCGCCTACCATCCTCATCTAACAAACATCAAAAGCCTCCAACTTCAGACACCATCTATCCTATCTCCATTCTTGAATCATCTCATCAACATCACTATTATCAAAGAGCAAACATTGATTCTTTACAGTACCTTATGGGCAATTCAACAACCATCAATGGTAGCTTTCAACCAAATCATGCACTAAACTTTCATTCATCAATAATTAACCGCAATTTTAATCAAGAACCACATGTGAATCAACCCTACACAATACCTTATCATGCTCCCTTGTCAATGACATCTTATGTATCCGGTTTTGACAGGGCAAGCTCAACCCCCTTAAATGATCATCAACAATCTGCATTCCTTATGCCTAAGACACCTCTAATACCAAGTAATGGACGAGTGATATCAAACGTCTTACATGATCATAGATATCTATCGTCCCCTATGTTTAGCGCATCTTCAATAACCAAAAGTAGATTGTTGAACTTAAGGTACAACAATAATCATCATCAAGTCATGTATCCAACGTTCAACCTAGCTTCTAACCCTCCACCTAATGCATCCATAATAATGAACTCCAGTGTCTCAAATCATCATGCTTTATCTCCAGTGATTTGCACATCTTCATTCCCAACAAGCAATGCTCAAAATGCTCTAACTGAGAGTAATGCTCTAACTGAGGGTCACATGAATACAAATTCATCTTCTTTGATTGGTGATGAGCAGGCCAACTCTTCTCAGCCTCAACCCGAAGTTGATATCAACGAGTTCTTTAATTTTGATCCATTTGATGAGTTCAATTTTGATCCATTTGATGAGAATTCAGTGGTAGCACAAGCTAGTGGGATTAACACTAGTCATGCAAAATTACATAACATTGCATAGCTAATGACTAGTAGAATTTGTTGCATTGGAGCAGTCATGTCGTTGGTAATACTAAATTATGAAGAGTTCTATTGTCTTTAATTTCGATTACGAAGCTGGTTGTTAGTTGGTAGGACTTGTTTACAGTAATCTTTACTTTGTTTTTACATGATTTTAAGTCAGTAAATGTATTTTGTTGGTATGTTACATTTTGGTGCTCTAGTTATTTGTTGGGTATATCTTGATTGTTTTGTGACATTCAGATTGGAATTTTGGTAGAGTTATTAGTCATTATCTTAAACTTATTTTATATTAATATTTTATATTTGGTTAGAAAATCCGTGTATTATATGAGTTAAATAAAAAATAATAGTTAGTAATTACTAGTGATTATTTAAAAATTATAAATTGATTAAACAATTTAATTGATGACAAAATTTAAATTCAAAAATTTGTAAATATCTAAATAATTATTTTTGTAATATCATTATTTAATAGGAAAGATAAAACGAAAAAATAAGGGTGATAAGTCACCAGAGAGTACACGTGTCATGTTATCTAATATGAGAAGGAAGCATTAAAATAATGGTAAGAAGATACTAGTAGGGCTGTAAACAAACCGAATATTTAGCGAACAATTCGTAAACCATTTGGCAGAATGTTCGTTTATGGTCGTTCATTTAATAAATGAACGAACACGAAAAAGAAAATTACGTTCGTTTAATTGAATGAACAAACATGAATAGAGGATGTATTCGTTCATTTATGTTCGTGAACGTTCGATAATGTATTCGTTAACATCCATTTGTGTTCGTTCATTTAAAAGTTATGTTTAATATAATTATGTTAAATAATTATTTATATTTAGTGGATATTACGTAATATTTTTTATTTCAATTATAAATGCAATATATGATGGTTTCTAATATTTGTTTGTATAGGAAATTTCATTTGTGTTCATTAATTTTCATGAATATTTATGTGCGTTCGTTTATTTTCGTGAACAGTTCATGAACATATTCATTTCCTTAATGAACGAACATAAACAGAAAATATCATCCGGTAAGTGTTCGTGAACAATTAATGAACAAGTTATTTTCTTAATTAGCGAACACAAACGAGATTCCGTTCGTGTTCGTTCGGTTTGTTATAACCCTAGACACTAGAAAATAACACGTGTTTATCAAAACTTTTATTTATTATAAAGTATAGATTCTATTCGATCAAAATAGAAATAAATAATCCTTAAAGATATTATATGGCTCAAATAAAATATGCATAAATTTTATGATGATACCAATATTCATCCCTATGATAAAAATACAATAATGAGTAATTGTTTTCTGTGTCCCCTGCTACGCCAAAAAGAAGTCAATGCCAATGCTTCTAACTGCAAGAAAATATACCATTATCCGTGTTGCTACTTAGAAAAGTCTCATTTGAAGCTCGAATTAAGCAAGTTCAATATCATCCTCAAGCCTATTAAAGTTCATTTAGTAATGAGCTACAATCCAATATTCATATATTGAATTTCACTAAACTTTTGAGCTTACACAAATGTGTTATTTATACTAGTACGATAACTATTTAATATAAACATATATAATCACATAAAAATATTATTATATGCTATATATGGTGCACAAAAGTGAAAACTATATATATAATGTTTTATATGAAGAGGGTTCATGAGAAAACACAAGTTACGTGAAAACTGAGATAACAAAAGGGTTAAGTATACGTAACTATGAGATACATATGTAAAACTATAAGTTATATATATGTAAATCAATATACGTCCTGTCATAATTGAAGAGATTCAACTATAAAAAAATAAACAGTTACCTAAACTAGTGAGGTCTTAATTTACTCAAATACTCTTTAAACAATTAAAAAATAAATTATCTACAAATTTTTGGATTGCCTAGAGTTGGTTTTTATGATTTTCTCATAAGGTAATGTTTTCTCATGATCCCTTCAATATATATAACTTTAATAATACACACACATATGGAAAAGTTAGATGTAGAATCTTTTTTCAAGTAAAAGTTAAAATTTTTCTCAAACTAATTTTAGAGAAGAAATAAGAAAAAAAAAAAAAGCATTGTCTTTGCTGAGTTTCAAACCCATCATCAAAGACTGTTTTTTTTCATATTAATTTGGGTTTTGGTCTTGATTTTTTTAAAAGCTCTAAGTTTTCGATCCAGATTCAACCTCACACATACCGATAGCGCAAATTCAAATCGATTATAGCTATAGGAAAACATCAAAGTGACAAAAAAAAAAATCAGAGATCTAAAATGAAATTTTTATTATGTTATAGCAAGATTAGTGTTATAACTTAATAACTCTAGAGAGAATTGTAAGAAGAAAAATAAGAGAAATATATAACATATGAAAGTGTATACAAGGGGCACATGTTTTCATCTACATTAACGTGATATTTATATTACAAAGTTAAATCATTTTAGTAGACAAGTAAAATTATTTGGTAGATAAGCACTATAATAAACTTATCCATAAGTTTGACAGAGAGTTTATCCACTTGATATGATAGTAATTCATAATACTCCTCCTAAGTTGACATTTTAGGTGTTTAAGTACCGCCTTATTAAAAGTTTTGCTAAAGAAAACGCAGTGAAAAAAGAACTTTAGATAAGGAAAAAAGTGCAGTTCAAAGCTCCCCCTCAAGTTGTCTTCTGTAAATCATTATATTGCGTGTACGTGTCTTATGCCAATATCAAGAACTCGTTTCCAGAAAGTTGATGTAGGGAGCGTTTTTGTGAAAAGATCAGCTAAATTGTTGCTAGATTAAACATATCTCATTTCAACTTGTTTATATTTAATAAGATCTTCAGCGTATGAAAAGAATCTTGGCGGTATATGTTTTGTTTAGTTACTTTTAATATACTCTTATTTCACCTGTGAGACACAAGCTGCATTATTTTCATAGATTGGTGTTAGATTTCTATCTTTCTTCAGTCCACAAAAAGTTAATATGAGTTATGTCACAGACCTTAGCCATACAAATTCTCTAGAAGCTTCATGTAGTGCAAGGACTTTAGCATAATTTGAGGGCATTGCAATAAGTGTTAATTTCTAAAAGCACCATAAAATTATTGTTCTTCCATTCTTAAATACTTATCTAGTTTGAGATCTTACTTTATGAGGATCAGATAAATTACATTTGCATAACCAACTAAACCTTCTTTTGAGTTTTAGGATAAAACAAGCCTTAATCAATAGTTTCTCGTGGATATTGAAAAATATGTTTAATCCCATTCCAATGTTTTTTTATAGGAGATCAACTAAACCTTGCCAAAAATTAAATGCAAAGGAAATACAAGTCTTGTATAGTTAGTAATATACAAAAGAGCTCTAACATTGTTCTCATAAGGTTGAAATAGATCCTTGTTGGTATTAAATGATCTAGCAACCATTAGAGTACTTAAAGGATCTACCTTGTCCATACTGAAATATTTTGATAGTTTTTAAGTATAATTTGATCGATGCACTAGTATTCCATTATGCATATGCTCATATTGTACATCAATAAAATATTTGGTTTTTTTAAGGTTTTTCATTTTTAATTCATGTTTAAAGAGTTAATTTTAATTTTCCTCTCTAAAGTTTGAAATAAGTAACTATTTTCCTCCAAAAGTTTAAAAACATCAATTTCAGTCCACGAGTTTCATCATGTGTTTCAATTTTACTCCAAAAGTTTTATTTTTTGGATTCAAGTTGAAAAAACTTAGGATACTTTTGGACTGAATTGATACAACCTATAAAACTTTTGAAGGTAAATTGATAATTTTAATATTTTGAAGGAAAATGGTTATTTTCACTAAAACTCAAGGAGTAAAATCGAATTTATCTCTTCTTTGTAAGAATAACCTGAATTTCATTTTACGTCCCAATTATATTTAGGTCATCAACATATACAGCTATGATCACATATAAGATTTTTTGTATAGCCTTTACTTAACAAATAATCACTCAAACAATTTTACCATATTCTTCCATATTGATTCAACCCATATAAGGACCTAACTTTATTGAACATATTTTCTTAGGTTTTAAACATAATACCTTAGGGATTTTAAGTTGTTTTGTAATTTTCATAATATCACTATTATGCGATCCATACAAGTAACCTGTACTGACATCCATAAGACGCAAATCTAAACTTTTAGATACTGCTAAGCTAATTAAATATTTAAACTTAATTGCATCTATAACAGAAGATTATAGTTCCTAATAGTCAATTACCAACCTTTGAGAAATATTCTGAATTACTAGTCTAGTTTATATCTTGTAAATTAATTTTTCTAATTTTATTTTTGCACTAAAACCTATTTATACCTTACAAACTTTATGCACGTAGTTATTACAACAATGGGTTAAAAAATATTTCGTTTGTTAAGTAAATTTAGTTTAGCTTGCATGACATCTTTTCATTTATCCCAGTCATGTCGATTTTGACAATCACTTGTAGATTTAGGTTCAAAAATATCATCACCACTCATAATTTCACTCGCTACAGAATATGAGAATATCTAATCAATATTTTTCATTTCATATTGGTTTCATAATTTGTGTATATGACTATAATTGATTGACATCTCTTTGTTGATATCACTCACTTCTTTTTAAGTAAAAGTTATCATACTCAGTGTTCCAACAACATGTTCCTTAAGGTCAATTTCCTTTTTTGTTATTTTCCTTTTTCGAGGATCTTTATCCTTTGATCCAATATGTCTTTCATGTTTTAAACATTTCTAATATTCATATGAGTCATAATTTTATCGGTTTCCTTGTTTGGAATTTCAACTATAGCTGGAGCATTAGCCACTGTTGTAAAAGATTTAATTATCTTTTCTGTATTAGTAAATGCATCAGGAATTGATTTGTAATTTCTTGTACATGTATTATCTTCTAAACATCTGTCTCACATTGTTTATCCTTGGATCAAGATCTAAGAATAAAAGCTCACACCGTGAGACACTATCTTGTTCTTTATCCTTTCCCCTAGTACCACGAAAATTGCCTCATTAATATGGTTATCAACAAAACATGTTATTAAGACATCACCTGATAAAGGTTCATGATATTTTATTTTGGAAGTTGTTTCATATCCAACATATTTCCAAACTTCTTTGATGACCATTTTTGTGTGTTGTGGTGCTGCAATAGGAACATACACTACACATCCAAAAATTCTAAGGTGAGAAATGTTTGGTTCATGGCAATAAAAAATTTGTATAGGAAAGTAGTTATGATTTTCACTTGGTCTCATATGAATTAATGATCCTACATGTAAAATTGCATGACTACAAATAGGCATATGAAGTCTTGTTCTCATAACGAATGGGCTAGCTATTAATTGTAGACATTTGATTAACGATTCAACTAAACCATATTGTGTATGTACATGAGTAACATGGTGTTCAACAACAATTTCAACAGTTTTATAATAATCATTTAAAGCATTTGATGTAAATTCACTTACATTATCAAATCTCACTCTCTTAACAATGTAATCAGGGAAATGAGCTTGTAACTTAATAATTTGAGCAAGAAATTTAGCAGATATATACTACATTATGATTTGATAACAAAGAGCCATAAGACTAACTGCTTGATGCATCTATTAGGACCATGAATTATCTAAATGGTCCATATGGTGGATGAATTGGTCCACATGTATCACCTTGAATTATTTCATGAAACATAGGTAATTTTATTTCAACTTTTAGGAGCAAAAGTGAAGTAATTATCTTTGCAAGAGAGCAATATATACATAAAGGTATTTTATTTGATTATGGGATCTTCAAATCTTTCAACGAATGTCCATTTGTACTTTCAGTTATCCTTTATATCATTGTAGATCTTGGATGGCCTAATTCGTCATGCCATAACTTAAATGTCATAGGATCACAAAAAATCTCTTTAACTTTCATATGTGCTTGAGGCACATTAATATATGTATAATGCAAACCAGAATGTAGCACTAACAAATTTTCTAATAGATGACTTTTGCTAATAATATGCAAATGCTTTTCAATTTCAAAGTCATTAACTGAGTATTATATTCATTATGATATATGTTTTTAGAACTTAACAAGTTTTTCGTTGATCTTGAGGAAAATAAAGCACTTTCTATTAAAAGTTTTGTACCATTTGGTAGTACTAACTTAGTATTTTTAACTATTTCTATCACATTTGTAGGACCTGATATTGTATCAATGGTTTCTTTTGTTGGTTTCATTTTATAAAAATATTTATCTGATCTAAGTATAGTGTGTGTGGCTTCGCTATCCGCTACACATACCTCTATCATTTGTTTGATCTTTTGCTCCAGTAAGATTCATTTTTAATCTTCAAATATAAGAAAAAATAATGTGTGTATAATGAAGTTATTATGAAATTTTCAACAAGAAGTTCATTATTTAATGAACACAATAAATGAAAAGAAAACTAATTAAACATAATAAAAAATAGTTATAGTAAGAGAATTACATAATTGTTGCATGTAATTATTATGATCTAACAAAATATCCTTCAAAGTTTCAAGTCACCAATAAAATATGAGGTATTCAACTCAATGTTGACGTCATGAAACTTATCCGTATGGTTCACTTCTTTCTCTTTCACTTTAAGAGACGGTTGGTATAGTTCATACAGATGTAGAGCTGTGCGCTAAACTTTTCGCCAGTGGTTTGTAATTTCACATATAAAACATTAACTGTCATAATTTTGAGATGTACCAACTTTATTTTTTAATTTATTTTGATAGCTGGAATTGAGAGTTTTTCGACCAGAACCACGACCGCAACAACATCCACGACCCTGGGGATTACCTCAGTAATTATTGTTCCATTTGAAAGGATGGTTGCGATCATTAAAATAGGTTTTATCAAAATGACCACGACCACAACCTCGTCCATGACCTTGTTCCATTTATATCATAATTTTTGTTAACATTACTCTTAACAACATTTACTTCTGGAATCATTAATGAACCCGTGGAACGAGCTTGATGATGTTTTTAACAACATGTTTTTCTCTAGCTACAAGAAGATATGAAGTTAGAAACTTTCTTAAACTTAGCAATGTGTGTATTGGTTTTACAAACTCATATTTGGTTCATGAAATGTAAACATAGTTTTTTCCAACATATCTTCCTCAATAATAATACGCTCACAAAATCGAAGTGTTAAACCTTTATTGAATAGAGTAGAGAAATACTCATTTACTTTTTTAATATATTGAAATCTTATTTTGTTCCATTCATCTTTAGTAGTAGGAAGTAGAACTTCATTTTGATGATCGAATTTAATAAGTCTTTCCATAAGTTATACGGATCATCATAATTTAAGCATTCAAACTATAACATTTCGTTAATGTGCTTATATAAAAAAGAATCACTTTTTGTTTTGTCTTGTTCCAAGAAAGCATTTCTCTCTTATATTGTTTTTAGACACCCATCAATTTAAGATGTATTTTCACATAAACCGTCCATGACCTATAATCTTCTCCACTGATATTAAGAGCCGAAAATTCAATTTTTGTGATGTTCGACATTTTTGTTGCTAAACATGAATCAAGCAAATAACAACATAAATATTAGAATCCATTTATATCAATAAATGTTTTGATACAATAGAGTGGTAGAGCTATAAACGAATACAAGAATAAGAAAAGATTAAATTCTTCATGTGAGAGTTCAGCAACAGAGATAAGAATTTAAATAAGCATTATGGTAGCCGACACTAAAATCAAATGAATCATCGTTGAAAATTTGTCTTGGATAAACTTGATACAAGAGATAATCTATTATCGTAAATGAAAAGAAATTGATAATTTTAAATCTATAATTAAAATCATAACCGTTTGCAACGACTATGTATCTTTAATCGATGTCGAAGTATCAATCAAATAAAATGTTAATTATATGTTCCTATTCACCTTAAACTAGTTATGGCAAGTAGGGTTGTCGATCCTCGTGAAATTAGTGGTCGGTTTGTTGCGAATTGATTTATATGAAAACAAATAACCGAATTACTAAATTACTTAAAACTATTGCCTCTTGGCTGTAAAAATTGGATTAATGAAATGATTAACAAATTAACTAAGAAAATGAATTGGAAAGATTCAAACTTGATTAAGAAAACGATTATATGAAAAGGGTAATCAACTTCGGATCTAGGTTGGTTTTTAGTAATTATTTAATTCAACTTCATGAAAAATCCTTAAGATGGATTTTGAACATGTAATAGTTAAGTGGTATCAATAATCAATACTTAATAAATCTTAATACACAATGCTAATTCAATTAGAAACCAAAACTTGCAATCATGTAACTCCCGAAAAATTAAATGACATTCAATAGAGGTTAACCAAAATCATTGTTTAAATAACCAAAACATTAATTAAACTTATGAAAGAACTTAATGGGTTTTAAAGTTTAATCCCAACAAAGTTAAACATAAACAAAAACCTAATCACGCAAAACCTAATACCCGAAGTCGATCACGAGAAGATTAGCCGCTCATCGTTCTTGAATAATCTTCAAAACCATTGTTGATTTGCATTCCGGATGATTGTATCTTATTTTTGAGAGTTGGAATGGTGATTTAGTGGCCTAAGAACTCCCAAAATTCGTCTTCAAACGTTCTAGGTCGAATAGGGGGCAACTCATAGTTAACCTATTCAACTTAATCAAATGCACATAAACTAATAATAATACGTAATATTTGACGTTTAAACATTTATAATGTTGTTCCAACACCCTCACATCACATTTCCACACTTAACATTTGCTTGCCCTCAAGCAAATCTAATTCAAAACACTTAACAACATTACAAACCAAGGGCCCTGACTATGTCTTAGATATGATACAAAGTCATACCCATTCCAGAATTACAATAATCATGTTTGGTTAGCAAGTAAAGGATGTTGCATTTAATTCAAAATAGAATCCGACTAATTAAACCTAACAAGCTTCTGGCTTTTATTGTCATGTAACACACCCCTCACTATTGTTCACTCCGCTTGGTTTATTTCTGGATTGGTGAAAATTACACCAATATATCACTCAAAAGGTCCACATATGAAACTTTGTTATCATATGCTTGGGTGACAATCAAACTTCCATGGTAACATATAGACAATGCACACATCAAAAGGAATTACGAGTTTTGGGCTTAGGGTAAGGTAAGAATGCTCGGCTGTGAATGTGGCTAAATTATTAAATCAATGCAATACTAACTGTTGATATTCTTATTGACATAACTACTACTCAAATAAAACAAAACCATGGGTAAACATTTAACCCATAACCAATAATTTGCATTTTCATTTTTTTACTAACTATTACTAGAAAGCATATACTGAAACTAATACGAATGTTATCACTAGTGGTAACTAAGTTAAATTGTGAAAAAAATTGATTTGGGTTTTAAAGATATGGGTTTGTCAAAGTAAACGGTTTTAAGGCTCGAAAGTGGCTACTAAAGGGAATTTCAGGTAAACTCGTAAGACATAAAAATGGTATTAAAAGAAAAAGGGAATCCTAGAATGCCTCTATCATTTATGTGCATTTATCAAGTATACCATCTCAGCATGCATCAAATCACACAAGTTCTAAAACAAAGAATCGTATGACTTACACTCAACAATTGAACAACTTTTATTGTGAACTAACAATCTAATATGCTTCAATATCTTACCAAATAGGACATAGGGTTGCCAATGTGTGCATGCTTTTATTAAACCAATAGCCTGTTAACCCTAACTAGACAATTCTTACTTCTTTCCAAAAATCTTGCTAAACATGATTATATTTGAAGTCTTAGAATTAAACCATGACTAAGGACCCTTACATCAAACATGTCAAGACTCAATTGGTATGCTTATCGTTTTCGTGTCCGATTAGATTGCTTAAAAACAATAAAAATTTCCAAAATTTTCCTCATCCCCACACTTGAGTGACATTGTCTTCAATGTAAATTAGGTACGTTAAGTGTGTGAAATTGTTTTCTTTGCAAATCAATTTAGTTTAACCAACACGAATGATTTTTCCAACCCGAGCCGACCAAAGCAAAAATATAACCACAACCAACACATACTAATAATAACACCACCAACATACAAACATAAATTGCCTCACACCTCCCAACCACCCAATTACCTAAACAAATAACGCTAGTTTAAAATTCAAAAAACATTAACAGATAAAAGGAGTACATGGACCTGATCATAGATCAGCGAGTACTCAATAGTAGCGGTTCTGTGGATCGCCAAAGATGCTCCTCATCGTGTCTGAGAATGTTCCAATATTGAAGGCATCAGATGAGCTTCCTTGACTTTGCTGCTAGTGTGCATCTTGAATGGGGTTGAGCCACAATGAGTGATGCTCTCGTGGAACCGGGTAGTTCACTGTTTCATCATGCGATGCAAGAGTAGTGTAATCTATGATCTCTGGATGTTCGATCACCTGCTCACCTACATGCCAAGCATTGTGCATCCTACTCCTTTGATCATCTTGCCACCTTAGGTTCACTTCACGCTTTTGATTCCATGCGTGAGTACGGTTCCAATGTTCCTGACAGTTGTGGTTTAACATGTTATCCCAGTGTAGCTGCTCAAATCCACAAGTATTTTGATCGTAGGTGGCGTGTTGTTAACTTGTCCACGAATCAAAGTCTGTCGATCTTTGTTGAACCACAAATTGATCCATACCTTGGTATCCCCCATAAGTGTCATAATAATTGGACATACTACCAAAGTAAGGTGCTCTTGCTCCACCCTCCTTCATCTCTTCATCACTAACTTCCTTTTCACGACTATCTGGCTCATTCGTTTCCCCATCATCTAACGGTTTAGCATCCAACCTTAAAGCTTTCCATTTTTTTAGCATTTTTCAATTTATGATAACGAGCTGTTTTTTCATATGACCAACAAAACGTGCTCAACCCTTCTAGATTAAAGGTGGGGATGTCCTCCTCCTGAAAGTCTGTTTCCGGTGTGATAACTCACTGACGTTTTAACAAAGCAGTGATTAACCGGCAATATGGAATTATTTGTTTATCCACTTTATTGCATGAATTCCAGATATTCATCATGACTAAATGTTTGAAAGATGTCCTCGGTGAGTCCGTCAGGAAGGAATGCACTATCTGCACATCTTGATGTCTCAAGTACCCTCGATCACTTCTACGTGGTAGTATGCTTTGTTGCATGATCAAAAATAGCAACCTTACTTGCATCTTCATCTTGTATCGCCTCATTTTCCCATCATTATCGGATAAAAATAAATCAGAAAGCATTTGATTCCATTGAGGGTGTAAATGACACTTGTCGAATAATTCTATCGAGGATGGGTATAAGTATTTGCTTCCTCCACGCCTATCTGGTATAGAATCGAAGTTAGTAATTTGCTTTAATGTGTCATGAGATACTCTGACTTCCCTGCCTCCAACATCCCCAAACAGCCTCATAGTCTTTGGTGGTGATCGACCACCCTTATATTTTAATAAACCCACCCATTCCATCACTAGGTTCAGGTATTTTCTGTCAGTCATCCCGTCATAATACTTCAACGCTGCTTCCCAACCAATAGCTTTAAATTTCTGCATGATTCCAAAGGCTCGAAATTCTTCCAAATTAACTACCCCCTCATATAAGAATCCGCTATGAGGGTCTTTCTGATTAAGCATCTTATCTGAGAACAATTGTTTATGAAACATCCTCTACTTCTTTTCCAAAGATCCCGTCTTCCATACTAGCTTTGCTCTTGGATAGTCCCCGATACGTGTTCCCCCATCATCACCCTCTTACGTTTCAAGTCTCCTTCTTTGTGGTTCTGGCTTAGATCTAGATGGCCTAGCCGACTCCTTTCCTTTTCTTCCCATCTACACACATTAGACATATTCACACAAACAACCCATGTTAGATTAACATAACCATTTAAACTTCTAACACTTAACTATTGCAAAATTGATGACTAAGAACTTCCCCACACTTATGTCTAGCATAATAGCTATTGATTTCATTCCATTGGCCAACTTAATTGAATAGCAAAGGGAATTCTACAGCTTTGACTTATAAAAATCAAACTATCAAATTCAACATTCAATTTCAAGGTTCCATAGCCATAACAATTATCACTATCAATAATTTATTGCATTTCAAGCATATCAAGGCAATATATAGCATGAATTCATCAATAAAATGTTAAGAATCAACACCACTCTAAAATTGGTATGTATATGCATCTTCTTCAAGTTTCTACAAACGTACCTCAATAATCCTATAAGAGAATGAAGAATATCATACCTTTGTTGTTGATACGTATGTAGAAAACTCAGATTGCATAAGAATTGCTTTAAAATCAAAACCCCCCAATTTTGAAAAATTAAGGTTCTTCGTGCTCCGTTTTGATTACAAAAAAACAAGAAAGATTCGTGTAAAACTAACACTTACAATGCGTTCCTTGCGAAAAACTAAGCAAAAAACACTATTTGTTTGTTAAATTTGGTGAGAAGGTGAAGAAAAAAGAGATAATGGATGGTTATGGTGGGTGTGGTAAGTGGGGGGGAAGGAAGATGGGTCATGGGAATGAAGGGAGAGGATATAAAAGAATGTGTGGCTAAAAATTCATGCAAGGGCATACACCAGATTTTTGACCCTGGCGTAGGCTACGCTACCCACAGTAGCCTACGCTGGGTGGCTTTCTGTTTTTCCAACTTACCGTAGCCTACGGTGGGTACCGTAGCCTACGGTGGAGGCCCTTCTGCTCCTGCGATTCTAAAGCCACCGTAGCCTACGATGCTTACCGTAGGTTACGGTGGGGGTACTTTTGTTTTGATTTTTGATTTTTTTTATTTTTTTTTCATTTAATGGTTTAACTTTGTAATGGATGGTTTAACTTTATGATTTAATGTTTGGGGCTCCCATCCCTACGAGAAACGTAAAGTCACCCTCGACTTTTACCCATATGTGAAACGTACGTGGGCGGTTACCATTCTCAGTCGTAAAGCATGACCATTTTTTTTTGCTGAAAAACATGTTAAACCAAAATATGTTAATAAATTCACCGTTTTCTCGAATGTTAGGTTTAACTCTGTGTCTTCTAAGTATGGTTTTAGCCGATGACCATTCACGACTTGCCGTAGATATCATCTAGATCTTCAA
Source organism: Flaveria robusta (assembly GCA_025506415.1). Taxonomy (NCBI): domain Eukaryota; kingdom Viridiplantae; phylum Streptophyta; class Magnoliopsida; order Asterales; family Asteraceae; genus Flaveria; species Flaveria robusta. The sequence continues at coordinate 24,746,662 of CM046470.1, forward strand.
TCTCGATATCGCCATGATTCCCAACACGCTTAATCACATACGGTCCCGTCCACTTACTTTTAAGCTTACCTGAAAAAAATTTCAAACTTAAGTTAAATAGCCAAACTTTTTGACCTATCTCAAATGCCATTTGTAAGGATTATACAAGAGGCTGATGCACTCAAAACAGTCAGGGTATCTCCTGCATGCATGCACCTTGTGCATGGTAGAAGTTACTTCGGAAGTTTTACACTCTACAAGAAAATTACACAAGTGTAAAATCTTCCGAAGCCAAAAGACCAATTCTTCCGAAGCCAAAGATGAAGTCTTTCGAAGCTTAGAAGACAAAGTCTTCCGAAGTCTCAAAGTTAGAAGACTGATTTCTTTCGAAGATAGAGAAGACATGCTCTCTATGATCAACAACTTTTCAGAAAAGCTGACCAACTTTCCGCTGTCACTCTGCAGGCTCACCAACTTTACACAAGTTGGTGAAAAGGTCCATGATTTAGGAAGCTGTAGATTAAGGTCTTGAGTCTGTAACTTTCTACTTTATGTACTTTTATTCTTTTTGTATTACAATAGGATGTGAGCTATGGCATGTCATAGTCACATGTCAAAAGGCAATCTGCCTTTTGACTTTTCATTGATCTTATTGTCTAGATTAGTGATTCCAGCTGGCTTTTAAAGTATGGCTGACTGTAGGAGGTAGTATAAAGTATCTCAGGTTCTTGTATTTTATTTCTATGCTTTGTAACACTTGTAACAGAACTTGAGAGCAATATACATCTTCCTTGAAAACCAATTATCTTGTTCTTAAGCTTTCTGTCTCTTGTTTACTTGTGCTATTCTATTATCATCTTAACCTGCCAGTTCCTGATTTGATCTGTTAAGTGTTCTAAGTCTCTCCTCATTGTGAAAACTGAGTTGCTCACCCTTCAAATGGTCCTGCAATTGGTATCAGAGCATTTCAAGCTCTTGATTGTAAGATCTCACCATCTTAGATCTCTTAGTTTTTCACAAAACACTTAACAACTCAAATGGCAGCTCTTTCAAAGGCTGATATGGAAACTGGCACAATGACAAAGTCCCCACTGATCACTCCTGAAGACTTTGATACTTGGTGTCAAAGAATAGAAGGCTTCATCAAGTCTCAAGACTCCAGGATGTGGGAATCTGTTGTCTCTGGACCTTACATTCCATGCACCTCTTCAGCTGTTGCTGGAGGTGGCATGATCCCAAAGGAAGTGGCTGACTATTCTGAAGAAGATAGAAAGAAGATAGATATCCATCAGAAGGCCATGACTGCCCTCCAAACTGCTCTTCCCAACTCTATCTACAGGGGCTTCAAGAAGTACAAAACTGCCAAGCAGTTATGGGATGCACTAAAGCTCATGTATGAGGGGTCCTCTGAAGCCAAGGAGAACAAAAAGGACCTCCTGAAGCAGTAGTTTGAGAATTTCACCTACAAGACAGGTGAAACCATGACTCAGTAGTACTTCTGGTATGTTGAGATTGTGGATACTCTAATGGATGTAGGAGTAACTCTTGAGAACAGGGATATTGTGAGGAAGTTCATGTCCTCTCTTCCCAGACAATGGACTCACTGCTATGTTGTCATCAAGAGGACTGAGAACCTCAAAACTCTTACTCTTACAGAGTTGTATGGTATCCTTAGTGGCTACCAGATGGAGATGAACATACAAAATCCATCTGGTAACTCCAGCAATCAGCAGGGTTCAGCCCTTCATGTGGTTGAAAGGGATTGTAGAGAACCACAGCATAATCTTATCTGCTACCCTGACAACTCATAAAAGGGTCCTTTCATCACCTTCCTTGATACAACAAGGGAGAGCTACATCCAAGGAAGTCCATTCCAAGAGACAAGCTCTTTTCATGCTTTTGTGTCTGCTGGTGAAAGTTCAGGAAGCTTTCTCTTCACCCTTGAAGACTTGGACTGTATCCATCCAGATGATCTGGAGTACATGGAGATAGTCCAGCAGATGGCTCTTCTCACTCATAGAGCCAAGAAGTTCTACAAGCGGACAGGGAGGAAGTTTCCTACCAATGCAGCCAGTGGAAAGTTTGGACTGGACAAAAGCAAGGTGAAGTGTTTTAACTGCAACCAAATGGGACACTTTGCCAGGGAGTGCAAGGCACCTAGGACAAATGGTGGCCAAGCACAAGCCAGACCAAACTACACTGAAGGAGTGAACCAGAATGAGAAGCCAAAGCAGCAAGCTGCAGTTGCTATTGAAGAAGGAGGCTTTGACTGGAGCTTTCAAGTTGAAGATGCATCTCCAAATCAAGCACTAATGGCTGATCATGATGAAGCCAAGGTATTGGAACATCTTTGCACTCCTGAATGTATTGCTAAAGTAAATAGATATAGGTCCTATAACTTAGAAATGAGGTCTGATCTTGAGTCCTTAAATATCTTAAAATCTGACTTCAAAAGAGCTGAAAATGGATATAAAGTAAAAATAGAGGATTTAGAGAAAACCATTTCAACTCTCAAACATGAACACACCAACTACAGGACTCAGATTAAAGATCTCATAACTAAGTTAACTGAATGCCAGGCTGAGCTTGTGATCAGTAAAGCCAGGGCAGAAAAATATGTTCTTGAAGAAGAGACCTTCAAGAACATGATAACCTCATCTCTGCATTCCAAAGTGTGCTATCAAAATAAGCAGGGACTAGGATCTACTGAGATAGCTCCTCCACACTCCTTACTATCTGTAAGATCTCCAAGGTGTGGAACTTGTGAAGATGAGCTTCCCCTCATAGACCCTATGAGTGAAAAGGATGAAGAGGGATAGTGAAGGATGGATCTGAGAAGAGTGAAGAAGATCATCCTAAGAAGGGTCACTATTCTCCTGAGGAGAGAAATTCTGTTGGGTTATCAAAGTCCAAGAGGAAGAACTTGATCAGAAGAGCAAAGAGAAAGTCCAAGAAAGCTCAGAAGATCAAGGCCACCTTTGATTCTAAGCAGAAACAAGTATTCATTTCTGCAGGATTTGAGGTGGTAAAAGCTAAAGACTCAACTATGAATTCTAGTACCAGGGGTTCTAGTTCCTGTCAACCTCAACCCAACAACAACAAGAAGAAGGCTGATTTGTTGTGTACCACTGCAGCACAATCTAAACCATCCACATCCAACAGCAAGTCTCTCCCTAAAAGACTTGCTACTTCATCTGTGAAGAAGAAGAAGGAAGTGGAAAGTGATCAAGATCAGTCTTGCTCTCAAAAGAAGGCTTCCAGAAGAATGCAATTTGACTGTGTCATGTGTGGCGGTACTTCTTATTTAGCCAAGGATTGCATCTACAATCCCAAAAGCACTGTCCACATGATCAAGAAGAAATCTTTTGAAAAGATTAAGAAGAAGCCAATTTCTGAAGGAAAAGCTTTTCCTCTCGGAAGTTCTAAAGTGAAGAAGAAGAAAAGTGAAAACTTGCCTTTGGAAGAAAAATTGGTCTCGGAAGAAAGGAATGCTTTCGAAGTACTGAAGTCTGCTGCAGTGAAAGCAAGATCTTCTGAAGGTCCAGCTTTCAAAACTTCCGAAGTTGTCAAAACTTCTGAAGTGTTGAAGGTCAAGTCTAAGCTTCCAAAGGTGGTGTGGAAGACAAAGAAAGACCATGTGACTGAAAGTTCTTCATCAACAACAACTGTTGATCCTCAAAGCTTGAACATAGGATCAATTACTGTTGCATTGTCTTCTGTTGACATTACTGAGCCCAAGACTAGCAAGGCTTGGGTCTCCAAATGTAACTAATCATCTCTTTTTGTGTAGGAACAGCTAAAGACCAATAGGAATGTGTGGATCATTGACAGTGGCTGTTCCAGGCACATGACAGGCAATGGCTCTCTACTCCAAAATTTTGAAAAGATTGATGGAGGGCCTGTTGCTTTTGGAGGAGATGCAGGAGGTTACATCACAAGAAGGGGCATGGTCACAAATGGTAAGCTCTGCATTGAAAAGGTAAACTTTGTCAAGGAGCTTGGGTACAATCTACTGAGTGTATCCGAATTTTGTGATCAAAAGCATAACATGCTCTTTACTGAGCATGAGTGCATTGTTCTCAAGTCCGGGGTGGTCATTCCTCAAGAGCACATTCTGCTCAGAGCCCCCAGGAAAAGGAACATGTACAAGATGGATTTGCATGAAACTTCTCCCTCTGGAGAAGTGTCCTACTTTCTGTCTAAAGCAAATAGTGATGAGTCTTTTCTCTTGCATAAAAGAATGTGCCATGTAAACTTTAAAAACATAAACAAATTAGTTAAGAATGATTTGGTAACTGGAATGCCAAAGAAAAAGTTTACAAGTGATAACCATTGTGTTGCATGCCTGAAAGGAAAGCAGCATAAAGTGTCTCACAAGCCAAAGGAAAGAAATTCCATCACTACTCCCTTACACTTGTTACATATGGATCTTTTTGGCCCCACCAGTGTAATGAGTTTAGGAGGGACCTAATACTGTTTAGTGATCACAGATGATTTCACTAGATTCACTCGGGTCTTCTTCCTTAGAATTAAGGATGAGACTCTTGAGATATTGAAGAATTTCATTCTGAAGATTGAGAATCAATCTGATCACAAGGTCAAAATCATAAGATGTGATGAAGGAACTGAAGTTAAGAACCAAATCCTTGATGCATTTTGTGATGAAAAGGGTATTTCAAGACAATATAGTGCTGCCAGGACTCTTCAGCAAAATGGTGTTGCTGAGAGGAGAAACATGACACTAATTGAAGCTGCAAGAACTATGTTGTCTGACTCTAAACTGCCTATCACCTTCTGGGCAGAAGCAGTAAACACTGCTTGCTATGTGCAGAACAGAGTTTTAGTAGTTAAGACTCATGATAAGACTCCTTATGAACTGTGGCACAAAAGGAGACTTTTCATTGGTTTCCTCAGATCATTTGGATGTCCTTGCACCATCTTGAATACCAGAGATCAGATAGCCAAATTTGATGAGAAATCAGATGATGGATACTTCATTGGATACTCTTCTTAAGCTAAGGCTTATAGAGTGTTCAATCTCAGAACCAAAATTGTTGATGAGTCAGCCAATATGACTTTCAATGAACACACTCCTTGTGTGAAAGGTTTTGGTCCTGATTGGCTGTTTGATCTTGATTTAGTTACTAACTGTTTTAACAAGTATTGTGAGAATGTTTCAGGATCTACAGGTAACTCATCAAAAGAAGATCCTGATCCAAGATTTGAGTTGAGAAGACCTTCAAGTCAATCTACTTCAGCTCCAGTAGTAACTAACTCTGCAAATGGAGCTCCTATCAGCACAACAATAACAAATCCTGCTGATACATCTGAAGTGCCTTCAAATTCCAGCTCAGAGGCACAGAACCAAAGGGAAGGAGTTCCAAATGTTGAAAGAAGTGGAAATGGTGACAGTGATCAAGAATTTCTTGATGCTGACTCCATGGAAGACATCATCATTGATGTCACACACTCATTGGATCAAGCTTTTCTTGATAAGTGTGCTGATGTGGTGGGTGAATCTGCTTTGCCTGATCAAAATTTCTCAAATTTGGATCTCTCCAACCAACTTGCTGTGATCCCTCAACTAAGGATCCACAAGCCTCACCCTACCACAAACATCATTGGTGAAGTTGACCAAGGGGTAAGAACAAGAGGACAAACCCATGACAAAAATGTTTGTCTCTACTCTTGTTTTCTATCCCAAGTAGAGCCAAAGAAAGTTGAGGAGGCTCTGAAAGATGGAAGCTGGGCTGAAGCAATGCAGGAGGAACTGCTTCAATTCAAAAGACAGAAGGTTTGGAACCTATGTCTTCTTCCTCCTGTGAAGACTACTATAAAAACCAAATGGGTGTTTTGGAACAAGAAGGATGACAGAGGACTTGTCATCAAGAACAAGGCAAGACTAGTTGTTCAAGGGTATATTCAGGAAGAAAGAATTGATTACACTGATGTTTTTGCTCCAGTAGCAAGACTTGAAGCAGTTAGGATATTCCTAGCCTTTGCTGCATCCAAGAATTTCAAGGTCTACCAACTTGATGTCAAGTGTGCTTTCTTATATGGGGTGATTGATGAAGAGGTGTATGTCAAACAACCACCTGGTTTTGCAGATCCTGATCATCCTGATTATGTCTGCAAGCTTGATAAAGCTCTATATGGGTTGCACCAAGCTCCAAGGAAGTGGTATGAGACTCTATCTCAGTACCTATGTCAGCATGGTTACAGAAGGAGTACTATAGATGGAACTCTCTTCATCAAAGAAACAGGAAATGACTTGATGCTGGTTCAAGTATATGTAGATGACATTATCTTTGGGTCAACTAATCCAAGGCTCTGCAAAGACTTTGAGAAGCTGATGAAGAATAGATTTGAAATGAGTGCCATAGGGGAACTCAATTTCTTTCTAGGAATTCAAGTGAAGTAGGTTGACAATGGCATCTTCATAAGTCAGTCAAAGTATGTTCAGGACATACTTTCAAGATTCAGTATGACTGACTACAAGGTTGCAAAGACTCCCATAGCAAGAAATCACTCCCTTGGACCTGACCTTAAGGGGGAGTGTGTGGATGAGCATCTCTAAAGAGCTATGATTGGGTCTCTTATGTACCTTACTGCCAGCAGGCCTGATATCATGTTTGCCACATGTATCTGTGCTAGATATCAAGCCAATCCCAGGATGTCACACCTGGTTGCTGTCAAGAGAATTTTAAGATACCTCAAAGGTGCTTCATCACTTGGCCTTTGGTATCTAAAGAATTCAGACTTCAATCTGTATGCATATACAGATAGTGACTATGGTGGCTGCAATATGACTGCAAAGTCTACATCAAGGGGATGTCAATTTCTTGTTGGAAGGATATTCTCATGGCAATGCAAGAAACAATCCTGTGTATCTGCATCAACTGCTGAAGCTGAATACATTGCTGCTGCAAGCTGTTGTGCTCAAGTGGTTTGGATTCAAAATCAGATGCTAGACTATGGATTCAACTTAAAAGAGACTCCCATCCACATAGACAACAATAATGCTATCTCTATTACAAAGAATCCTGTGCAGCACTCAAGGACCAAGCATATCAATATCAGGTATCATTTAATTAGAGATAATTTTGAAAAAGGGTTAATCAAACTAGTCAAAGTTCAAACAAATGAATAATATGCTGATCTGTTCACCAAAGCTTTTGATGAACAGAGATTTAAGTATCTTATATCAGCTATTGGGATGATAAACTTTGAGTAGCTCTTTCTTAAACTTAAATTTAATATTATTTCTAAAATCTGTGTGTCCTCAGTTGTTTATTTTATCACCTTCATAAGCCCCTAATCAACTTGGAGGAAGATTGCTTTAGAAAATATTTCTTAGACTTTTCAAAATTTTGAACTTCTTTTTTTCGGAAGAAACTAAGTTACCTTCGGAAGAAAATTATGTCTTTAATATCGACTAACTACTTATGACAATTTACCTTCGAAAGAAATTCTTAGAATATCTTCCGAAGCCAATTTTCTTTAAGTATTTTAAATGATATTAAAGAACAATTCTCTTCCGAAAGTACTTATCTCTGAAAAGAGAAGAATTCTCTAAGTATTTTTCTTCCGAAGCAAAATTTTCAAAACTCTTAGAAATATCTTCCGAAGCCAAATTGGTTTCGGAAGCTTTTATCAAAACTTCCGAAGCCAAATTACCTTCGGAAGATTTCGACTTCCAAGAAAACTACTTTTGGGCACTTTTTCAGAGGTGGGACCGACATCCGAATTTCAAAGTTTATCCTTTCGCATTAACTTTGTCTCAAATCCATTTCATATATATACCAAACGGTTTCCCCCGCTTTCACTTTTCTCTAATCATCTGCAACACTTTTCTAACCTAAATTCATCCAGAAACCAGCCCTGTTCTTACCTTTCTTCTTGACGAATCTCTCTAAAATGGCCAACCTTAACCACAGAAACCAACCTGATTTCTCCATGCAACTTCATAGGCAACACAATCAGGTTGCTCTTCTGAACTCTGAGTAAGATCCTGCTTTCTCAAAGATTTGCCGATTTCTTTCGTTGTCCAACTACTTCACCTCCCTCACCATTGATGAGGATCAGTTGTTAGACTTCTAGCGGACCTGCGAAGAGGTCACCATGGATGGGGAGAAGGCACTGTCTGCCACAGTGCAGGGGAGGACACTCTTCATCACTCCAGCCATCATCAACAACCATTTTCAGCTGGATGATGCAGAAGGTGATGTATCCTTTCCTAAATCTGCTGTAAATCAGTTATTTGCGTAGATGGGATATGAAGGAGACTTCTTAGTTAGAACCTTCAGAAAAGGGAAGGTCTCTTCCCAGTGGAAGTACCTCCTCCATGTCATCATACATAGCTTGTCCAACAAGCATGGAGGATGGACCAGATTCCTGAAGATCTGTCCTTCATAGTCAATGGACTGGTTCAGGGGGTCAAGTTCAGGTATTCTCACTTTGTTTACCTTAATTTGCTGTCTAACTTAGACTCCTTGGAGTATTACATGTTTCCTATATATGTCCAGCACATTCTTAACTGTGAACTGGGCTCACAGTTGAGGAGAACAGGTAAAACTCTTAAATTGGGACAGATGAAGCCCGGCATCTTCAAAATAATGAGAAAACCAACCGTGGGATTCTCTGGGGTAGAAACAGCCCTTGTCCCAAAAATGTTAGAGCTCATTGCTCAAGGTGACAACCTAGCAACACCAGCTAGTGTTGAACCCACACCTGTTGTTTCTCATCCACCCCAACAACCTATAATAACCATCACCTACCAAAGAAAACACAAACAAACCCCTGCTCAAGCTATTCAGTCTGAGCAGGCCCCCATATCACCACCCATGCAAGAAGAAGTGGATACCGGAGCTCCTACTTCTCTTAAGGAGCAAACCACTCCCATCTATCATTCTATCAGTGCTGAGGTTCCTCATGCTCAGCCTGATTAGCTCATACCCCAAGCAGCCTTAAGCCTTCACTCAGAGTCTCAAAACTCTAGTGATCAACCTTCAACGGACAGTTACCATCCCCAGCCTCTAGATATCAACCAACCAATCCCAAACCTTGAATTCTATGATGATGAAGATATGGGATTCAGTGATTACCATGAGTCTCTGTTCTTCACCCCTACTCAAGGAGAGATAAGTGCTCCTGCCACCCCCATATCTAGCCCACATCATCCACCCCAAACTGAGGTGGATGTCCCTGAACAAGTTCAGGAGATCCATATGGAAGAGGTTCTCACTACTGCTAGTGATTACATCATTAAGACCTCAACCATGGCAACTCAGCCCATTGACACTTCACCTGAAGTTGTCAGTGAGCAGAGGAAATCCAGCAGCCAAGAACTCTATGCTGATGATGAGGGAGAAGACATCAGTCCAACTCTCTCATCCCCTCATGATTCTTCTTCTGAAGATGAGGAGAGTCTGAAACTAAAGGTGCAACAACTAGAAAACATATGCACCTCTTTGGTCTCAAAGGTTAGTCACTTGGAATCTCAAGTGACTGCCTTACAAAAGAAGGTCAATGACCAGCAACTTGAGATCACCGATCTCAAGGGCAAGCTAGCTGAAAGGCCATTAAGACAAGCTCAACCAGGTCCACAAGAACCTATGGAAGTAGTGAACTTGACCTCCAGCTCACCTATGCAAGTGGGTGATGCTACCAAAAAGGGGGAGAAAGTCCCTACAACCACAGAACCTGGGAGTTCTGTCATGAGTATGGACAATGAGGATTCACCACCCTCACTTGCAGTTGTCCAGGCTCAACAACTTCCTCAGGCTCATACTAATGTGGAGGCCTTACTTCAACAATTATTTGAGGAAGGAATTCCAATGTCCATGCCTGCCCCATCCAATAATGGGATGGTGGTATGACTCTTCAAGAATGGCATTGGTACTATCAAGGGCTCAGGGGTAGCAGGAACTCTTCAACTTTCAAACCCTGAGTTTCCATGATGGTATGAACTTGGTTGGTCTGCCTTTCATCAATCCAAGCCAAAACAGACAGGCTAGCAGACTAGCTGAGGTGATCCAAGAATGAGTTATGAGGGAATTCAGACAAAGAGCAATTTTATATAGACAGAGGCTAGCAGGGAAAACTATTGGTCAACTGGATATTGAGGCAGACCCTAAGATTAGCTTCGAAGGGGAAACCTTAGTTGAAAGCCCAGCAGAATAACCTGTGAAGCTTTAGACAAACCCTTAGTGACACACCTGCCGGTGAAGGTGTCTCACAACCTCTCTCTGGCCAGAGCTCAAGCTCATCACAACCATCTGCAGGCCAAAGCTCTCTCCACCCTGAGTCATACAGGCCCACAATTGACAAAGGGAAAAGGAAGATGACTCCTGAGGAGATTGAGGAGGAGAAGAGAGAGATGAAAAGGAAGGCCAGGGGAGAAAAATCATAAGAAGTCCCAAGTTTCATGCAAGCTGCAATCAGGGCTGCCCATAGGCCTGATACTCAGAATGATGAGTTAAGGGCAGACAGATTGAATTATCTGGGACTTAGGAACTACAACATTGATGAAATCATTTCTCTCCCCTTGGCAGAACTTGATGAACTGGCAGTGAGGAAGCTGTACAAAGAGAGGAAGGAGGTTGAGGCCGTAGAACTGCTCCTCAAAATCAAAGAAGATAGAAAAAGAAAAAGACAACAAAGAGATCCTATCCTCTCTCCAGTTCATGAAAGTCCTGAGAAAGAGTCTGTGGCTGTTGAAGAGGAAGAAACTCAGATAAGCAGGGAACAAGAAAGACAAAAGATGATTGCTTATCTGAGTGCCACAGGACTCTATCAGGCAGCAGCTCTCAATCCCCTCTCATTTGAATACATTGAGTTTGATTACCTAAAACAGCTTGATGAAGAGGCTCAAACTCAAAGAAAGGCAGTTAAAAGGAAAATAAGAGAGGAAGCTGCTAAAGCAAGAGCCACCATCAGAGCCCAAGAGAAAAAGTCTATTGACAGACTGAAGATGGTGAGCTTCTTGAAGCTGTATGGGTTCTCTGGAAGGAGACTTGGTCCTATGTGTCTATCCATAATGGATGAGCACATCAGGAGGATCAAGCAGAAGATCAAAGAAGGTCAGCTTGTGGACTTGCATTCTCTACCAAGTCCAGCTGCACCTGGAGTTGAGGTTAAGGTTGAAGAGACAACACAGCCTAAACCTGAAGCTACAACTGAGCCAACTTCATCTTCTGACCCACAACAGGGTTCTAAGTCCCCTCTTACTGATCAAATGGGGAGCAAGGACCCAACTAAGGAAAGCACAAAAAGTCAATCTGGTGCTACAGGCCAAGCTCCTCAGTTGAAGTATAGAGTGAGGAAGAGGATGGCCATCAGAAGGGACAGAAGAAAGAAGAAAAAGTCCAAGGCATCCACCTCACCACCTCAGGATGAGTCAAAACATCCTTAGGATGTGCAACAAGAGGCTGACCAGTCAACTTCAATTCAGGTTGAGCCTCTTGCATCAGGAAGACCCATTCTGTCTTGGACTTTTGTTACAAATCTAGACAGATGGTATGTAGTCAGAGATCAAGGTGGTCAAGATGTCTATCTCTGGCAGGACATGCTTGATCTACCTCTGCATGATTTCTTTGACATGAGAAGATTCTATGAGAGTCTGAAGGATCCAGATCAACTGATGAAGAAGGGAATGCTTCTGATCCTAATGAGGACTATCAATTGCTGAAAAACTTCTCTGTTTTGGTAGCATCAGCCTAGGGGGAGTTTGTAAGGATTATACAAGAGGCTGATGCACTCAAAACAGTCAGGGTATCTCCTGCATGCATGCACCTTGTGCATGGTAGAAGTTACTTCGTAAGTTTTACACTCTACAAGAAAATTACACAAGTGTAAAATCTTCCGAAGCCAAAAGACCAATTCTTCCGAAGCCAAAGATGAAGTCTTCCGAAGCTTAAAAGACAGAGTCTTCCGAAGCCTTAAAGTTAGAAGACTGATTTCTTTCGAAGACAGAGAAGCAATGCTCTCTGTGATCAACAACTTTTCAGAAAAGCTGACCAACTTTCCGCTGTCACTCTACAGGCTCACCAACTTTACACAAATTGGTGAAAAGGTCCATACTTTAGGAAGCTGTAGATTAAGGTCTTGAGTTTGTAACTTTTTACTTTATATACTTTTATCCTTTTTGTATTACAATAGAATGTGAGCTATGGCATGTCATAGTCACATGTCAAAAGGCAATCTACCTTTTGACTTTTCATTGATCTTGTTGTCTAGATTAGTGATTCCAGCTGGCTTTCAAAGTATGGCCGGCTGTAGGAGGTAGTATAAAGTATCTCAGGTTCTTGTATTTTATTTCTATGCTTTGTAACACTTGTAACAAAACTTGAGAGCAATATATATCTTCCTTGAAAATCAATTATCTTGTTCTTAAGCTTTCTTTCTCTTGTTTACTTGTGTTATTCTAGTACCATCTTAACCTGCCAGTTCCCTATTTGATCTGTTAAGTGTTCTAAGTCTCTCCTCATTGTGAAAACTAAGTTGCTCACCCTTCAAATGGTCTTGCACCATTCTTTGCAATTTAGCATCATGAACTCTCTTCATCCATGCCTTGTACGCATTAGCGGTCTCGTATGCGTCATCTCTTAATTCCTCAAATTCAACCAAACTCAATTTGCATTGTTTACCTGCAACATCATAATCCCTGTGAAGCTCTTTCATTGTCCACAAAGCATGGTGAACCAATTCAACACGTAAATGGCAACCTTAGCCATACACCAATCAATAAGGTGTAGTACCAATAGGTGTTTTATATGCAGTACGATATGCCCATAATGCGTTGTTAAGTTTGATGGACCAATTCTTACGGTCGGTTCGTACTGTTTTTTGTAAAATCTCTTTGATTTGCCTATTTGATACTTCTACTTGTCCACTCGTTTGTGGACAATACGGTGTTGCAACCCGATGGTCTGCACCATATTGTTCAAGAAGTTTTCGAAAATTAAAGTTTTTAAAATGAGATACCCCATCACTTATGATCACACGGGGAATACCAAACCGAGAAAAGATGTTGCTTTAAACGAACTTACAAACAACACTATGGTCATTTGTTTTGGTGGCAATCACTTCTACCCATTTAGATACATAATTGACTGCCACAAGAATATATAAATTACCAAATGAATTTGGGAATGGGCCCATAAAGTCAATTCCCCAGACATCAAAGATGTCAACAACTAGAATTGGCTGCATGGGTATCTCATTCCTTTTTGAAATGCTACCCATCTTTTGGCAATTTACACAATTTTTAGCAAATGCATACGCATCCCGAACTATAGTTGGCCAAAATAACCCTGCACATAAAACTTTATGTACTATTTTCTTGCCACTAAAATGACCACCGCATTCAAAAGCATGTACAAGTCCTAATACATCTTTAATCTCGAAATTTGGAATGCACCGCCTGATAACTTGATCTGGTCCCACTTTAAAAAGATCTGGGTCATCCCAGATATACTACTTAACCTGTGCCAATAATTTTTTTCGCTTTCAATTTTGCTAACGTTCTAGAATGACATCTACAGCATAATAATTAACAATGTCAGCAAACCACGGTAACTCAAAAACAGTAAACAAATACTCATCCGGGAATGTCTCCTTAATTTCCAACGAATCATCTCGGTCAATGTTTATAATCCTAGATAAATGATCTGTGACAACCTTTTCACTGCCTTTCTTGTCCCGACTCTCTAGATTAAATTCTTGCAACAGCAAGATCCATCTGATTAACCTAGGTTTTGCATCTTTCTTCTACATTAAATAACGCACGACACTATGATCTTAGTAAATAATGACCTTGCTCCCCCAAATGTAAGACCTGAACTTATCAAGAGCATAAACGACTGCAAGTAATTCTTTCTCAGTAGTCGTATAATTTAATTAAGCACCATCCAAAGTTTTACTTGCATAATAAATTACAACGGGTTTCTTATCAACCCGTTGTCCCAAAACAACCCCAATTGCAAAATCACTAGCATCTCACGTTATTTCAAAAGGTAATGACCAATTTGGTGCTTGCAATATTGGGGCTTCAATCAATTTCTATTTTAACATAGTAAAAGCTTTAAGACATTCGTTATCAAATACAAAAGGCATATCTTTTAGAAGTAAGTTGCACAATGGTTTTGTAATTGTACTAATCCTTTTATAAATCTCTTATAAAACCCGGCGTGTCCTAAGAATGACCTAATGCCTTTTACATTTGTGGGAGGTGGTAGTGTTGAAATAATTTTGATTTTAGCATGATCAACCTCAATTCCACATTTTGACACTACATGACCTAACACAATCCTTTCTTGAACCATAAAGTGGCTCTTCTCCCAACTCAAAACCAAATTTGTTTCAACACATCTTTTTAAAACATTTGTTAATTAAATTAAACAACTTTCAAAAGATGGGCCGAAAATTGAGAAATCATCTATGAAGGTTTCCAACGACTCCCCAATCATATCCGAAAAGATACTTATCATGCACCTTTGAAAGATGGCTAGGGCATTACATAGTCCAAATGGCATGCGCCTAAATACGAAAGTGCCATACGGGGAAGTAAAGGTAGTCTTTTGTTGGTTATCAAGGTGAATTGCAATCTGATTATATCCTGAATACCCATCTAAAAAACAATAAAATTTCTGACTTGATAACTTCTCAATGATTTGGTCAATGAAAGGAAATGGAAAATGATCTTTAAATGTGGTTGCGTTCAACTTCCTATAATCAATACACACTAGCCACCCAGTAACGGGTCGAGTGGCAATATGTTCCATCCTCACCTCTAACAATCTGAATGCCTGATTTCTTAGGCACAGTTTGAGTAGGACTTACCCATGTACTATCAGAAATTGGATACACAATCTTGGCGTCCAACCACTTGAGCACCTCTTTTTTCACTACCTCTCGCATATTAGGATTAAGCCTTCTTTGAGTGTCTCTAAAACGTTTTGCATGTGCATCGGTAATAATTTTATGCATTACAATGGATTGACTAATACCTTTAAGATTCGCAGTTGTCCATCCTATCGCTTCTTTATGCTCTTTTAACACATTTAGTAACATCTCTTCTTGATCACTTTCCAAATCTGATGCAATGATAACCGGAAGGGTTTGATTGTCTCCCAAAAATACGTACTTTAAGTGTTTGGGAAGCTCTTTCAATTCTACTTTTGCTAGAATCTCCAATGATGGCTTTAACTGAGAATCAATGTGTTCAGGTAGAGGCTCCACCTGATGAGTCCATGGTGGTCTTCCTTCATGCACAGGAAACACTTGAAGTTTCTTTCTTCTTCATCCAACTCATATGCATGTTCAACACCTAACTTGTCACAAATAACACACGTCTCCTCGATGTGTTCCTCATTTCTACAAGGCTCACACCCGTCCATAATGTCCGCCATAAAGCATTCATTATCAACAGAGGGGTTAGTTACTTTATCATACACATTAACACTTAGTTTACGATTACCAAAAGTCATGTCAACTGTACCATCCTGACAATTAATTTGTGCATTAGCAGTTGCTAAAAATGTTCTACCAAGTATGACATTAAATTGTTTAGTTTTGTCAAATCATGCATAATCAAGAACTAAGAAATCAACAGGATAGTAGAAGTCATTCACCTTGACAATGACATCAGTTAGTATGCCACGAGGGAGTTTCATCGTGAGATCAGCCAACACTACTGTAGTATTGACTTTTTGCAAGGGACCAAAGTCATATTGGTCATATAAACTCCCAGGTAGAATACTAACACTAGCTCCAAGATCAAGTAACGCCCGAGCAACTTTAAATTCACCAACTTGAATAGAAATAATAGGCGCTCCTGGATCTCTTATCTTAGGTGGAAGATCACCTGACAAGATGGCACTTACATTTGCCGAAACATCAAGCTTCTTAGGAAACTTGTGGGTTTGTTTTTGAGTGCACATATCTTTTAGGTATTTAGCATAAGTAGGAACTTGTTCTATTGCATCTAAAAAAGGTAAATTCACTTTGACTTGTTTAAAAACTTCCCACATCTCCTCTTGTTATGGGCCTCTTTTATTTACTATCTTTTTTTGTTCAATTAAAGCTGAAGGATAAAGAATGGTATTGTTCTCAATTGCTTTATCCTTACTTTTATTTACATTATTTTTTAAAACCGGTTTAGTTACTTCTTGAAATGATACCTTTTTTGTTGATTTTGTTAAAACATGTTCCTGTTCATCTTCACTATCACTATTGACATCTTCCATCACTCCTTCTATGAATGGTGGTGGAGGACCGACCTTGTTATCATAAACTTTACCATTACGAAGAGTACTTACCTGATTGATTTGCACGTTTCTGACATTCTTTGTGGTAGCTTCTGATGTTGAGGATTGATTGTAGTGTCACTTAGCAATTTCCTGGGATTTCTTTTGATTTGAGCCACGTCCTCTGTCAATTGACCCACTTGTTTGTTTAATGTTTTATAAGCTTTGTCTCTTATTTCATTCTCCCTCTTGTTCTCTTGCTTGTTTTTCTTCATCATATCACCAAAGCATCCAACTTTGCATTTGTAAATTATTCACCAACAGTTGCTCCAATTTGAGAATTAGATTGATAACTTCGTGATGAGCTTCCTTGTTGGCCCCCGTGGTTGTAACTCCCTTGATTATTTCTTTGAGTATATGAAGTTCTTTCATAACCGCTTTGATTATAATTCCCTTGTGCTCGGTTAAGGTATCTTTAAGCACCTTGATTATTGCCTTGGAAGTTAGGATTCATTTGATTTGAAGCATTTTCGTACTTAAAATTAGTATATTTCTCAATCCGAGATGATAAGTATTGGAATTCATATCGAATTGCTTCCTATCTCCGTAAACTTGATTAACTTCCTCTTTTCTTGCTATTACCAATTGACATGCATTGATGTTATGACCCAACTCACCATATTCTTCGCATACATCATATCCCACATTTGCAACCTCCTTTGCACCCGTTAGCCCTAACCATGCCAATTGTTTCTCTAGCGCTACGATTCGTTCCTTAGTTTCATAATCAACCATGGTTGATCTTGCCGAATTAGGTTTAGATCGTCTACGGGCAGAGGCTTGTGCTTTGGAGTTTCTACACATCCTTTTAAAAATTCCCAGTCTGTATTTTCATGATTAGAGAGGAATGTGCCATTGCTTGTAGAATACAAATACTTTCTTTCCTCATTCATCAATCCATAAAAGAAAGCCTTTATCAATTCCCAACTTGCAGTTCCATGGTGTGGACACATAAGGATAAGTTCTCTAAACCTTGTGAATGCTTCATGAATCTGCTCCCCTGCTTGTTGTTGGAAGGATCGAATGGCATCTCTTACGTCACTGGTTTTACCCATTGAATAATATTCATCCAAAAATATTTGTTGCATCTCTTGCTATTTGTGAATACTATTATCGGGCAAGGTGAGAAACCATTTCTTAGCTCTATTGTGAATTGAAACAGTAGCAGCCTCACTTCATCTTGTGTGAAATGGTTTCCACCAATAGTGCTACATATGACATCAAATTCAGTAAGATGCACATATGGTTCTTCTGTTACAGTGCCTCTAAATGCAGGAACAATGGTGAGATAATGAGGGCGTACATCAAAAGCTCTTCCTTTACGATTTGGAGGTTCGATAGGATTTGAATTTTCAGAAATAACCGGTCTAAAATGGTTATCCACACCTTGTACTTGAACTCTTTGGGGTCTTCTTGGCTGATGGACATTATAATTAACCCTATCCCGTTGTTGATTGATAGATGGTGCATTCCACCCATGCTAATCATTCCCCCCATGCTAATCATTCCCCCAAATGTTATTTCCATTGTGTCCATCACCTCCACCAAAATTTCCATCCCAAGCATCATAATTGGCATCATTATGAGGCTCTTCATTGTTATTCCACTCATCCTCATAGTCGTCATCACCTGTATGAACACTATGCATGCTCACATTATCAAATTCATTTCCTTGGTTTAGGTTATTGTGATTCATGTTATTGTTGGGTGGTGGTTGGTTCCAGTTGTTGTTGCGGTTGTTATTTGGTGGTGGCGGTGGATTTGTGTTTTGATCTTGGTTATTAGGAGGAAGGTTTGGATTTTGAGGTGCTTGGTTATTTGGAATATCCATGTGAGTTAATTTAGACGAACTATCAGCTGCTTGATCAATAGCTTGTGAAATTGATGTAGTCGGTAACCCTGATCGATGAAGAACACGGTTATACCATGTTGATTTCTCTATCTCTGGATCGAATACTAGCTGTGATTTCCTACCTGAATATCGAGTATGCATGCAACCTGTCACCTGTACACTGAAAAACACCAAGCGTAACAAGAAAATAAAAACAAATAAATCAAAAATAAGTAAACTGAAATTTAAAACAAATCAAATAACAAAACACCAAGCGCACTGATTCCCCGGAAATGGCGCCTTGATCGATGTCAAAGTATCAATCAAATAAGATGTTAATTATGTGTTCCTATTCACCTTAAACTAGTTAGGGGAAGTAGGGTTGTCGATACTCGTAGAATTAGTGGTCGGTGTGTTGCGAACTGATTTATATGAAAACAAATAACCGAATTACTAAATTACTTAAAACTATTGCCTCTTGGCTGTAAAAACTGGATTTTTGGAATGATTAACAAATTAACTAAGAAAACGAATTGGAAAGATTCAAACTTGATTAAGAAAATGATTATATGAAAAGGGTAATCAACTCTGGATCTAGGTTGGTTTTCAGTAATTGTTTAATTCAACTTCATGAAAAATCCTTAAAAGGGATTCTAAAAGTGTAATAATTAAGTGGTATCGATAATCAAGACTTAATAGGTCTTAATACACAATGCCAATTCAATTAGAAACTAAAACTTGCAATCATGTAATTCCTGAAAAATTAAATGACATTCAATAGAGGTTAACCAAAATTATTGTTTAAATAACCAAAACACAAGTTATGCTTATGAAAGAACTTAATGGGTTCTAAAGTTTAATCCCAACAAAGTTAAACATAAACAAAAACCTAATCATGCAAAACCTAATACCCGAAGTCGATCACGATAAGATTAGCCGCTCATCGTTCTTGAATAATCTTCAAAACCATTGTTGATTTGCATTTCGGATGCTTGTACGTTGTTTTTGAGAGTTGGAATGGTGATTTAGTGGCCTAAGAACTCCCAAAATTCGTCTCCAAACATTCTAGGTCGAATAGGGGGCAAGTGGTGGCTAAAAGATAATAAAAACGGGGTTTTTATAGGGTTTCAAAAAGTGTACCAGCGTAGCCTACGCTGGGCCTCATTCTACTAAAATTTTGTTAGTGCTGACGTAGCCTACGGTGGCTACAGTAGGCTATGATGGAAGTCTTTTCCGGCTGCACTTTGAATCCTTGTTTCTTGACCCCTCCAATGCCTTATTTCACCATGTAAGCTTGCAACTTACTTGTTTTACCTGCAAAATCACTTCCAACTCGTAGTTAACCTATTCAACTTAATCACATGCACATAAACGAATAATAATACGTAATATTTGACGTTTAAACATTTATAATGCCGTTCCAACACCCTCACATAAACCGTTTACAGTGAAAATGTTTATAACGATTATATAACTGTTGTGTGCGTGTGTGTATTAAGAATAAGTTAAAAAATGAATATTTATTAGATTATGATATAAGAATTAATTTAGTTTACACAAAAGCAAAAGTAAACAAAAAGAAAAATATTAGGATAAGAATAAGATATTAGTACCAATAAAGGTTAATACATATGATTAAATATTAGTAGCATAAGTAAAAATTAGTTGACATAAAAGAAATGTTAGTTGCATAATGAAAAATTAAATGTATAAGTAAAAGTTAGATGCATAAGTAAAAGTTAGTTGACATAAAAAAAAATATAGTGGCATAATTAAAAGTTAGATACTTAAATAAATGTTAGTAAGATGTCTTTCACGCTTACTTTATTTATATTAGTTATCTTCTTAATATAATATATTATATATTATTATTAATGTAGTGCTTATCTTGCTTAATAGAAGACTTTATGCTTTATTGATCTTTTGCATTAAGTTATAAGAGTTCTCATATGGATACCGTTTTATAATAGAACTATAATTAACACAAGATTATTGTTATAATTTTATAACTTTAGAGAGAACTGTAGAAAGAAGAAGAAGGAAAAATATATAATTTATAAAATTGTATACAAGAGAAGAAGAAGGAAAAATATATAATTTATAAAATTGTATACAAGAGATGTATATTTTTATTTTTATTGGGCTCATATTTATACTATAAAAATCAACTATTTTTATAGATAAATAAAACTATTTGATAGATAAATAGTATAATAAACTTATTCATAAGTTTGATAAAAAGTTCATAATAATTCATAAAGAAAATTGCACAAATAGTCCCTATGGTTTTACCATATTGCAAGTTGGTCCTCAAATTTTAGAAATTGTAAATTTTAGTCTAAACATTTAGGAGATGGTTGCAAGTTCAATTTTAGAATTAATTGTTCATTAGTTTTTAACAATATAAAGATTAATCTTGATATGATTAAACCGAAGTGACTACTTGTACAAGTTTTGGTATAATAATCGATAAAACCATTGTTAGCACACCAACTTCAAAAAAAAAATCACAACTACCATTTGATCAGCTACTTTAACTCAAAAACCATCTCGCCCAGACTAGCACTAGACCTTGAAGTGTGTTATTGGATATGCTTAGGGATTCCAATGCTAGAGAATTACAAAAGGTACTCAGGATACCACCAGTTAA
The DNA here is from genome assembly GCA_025506415.1 of Flaveria robusta. NCBI lineage: Eukaryota > Viridiplantae > Streptophyta > Magnoliopsida > Asterales > Asteraceae > Flaveria > Flaveria robusta. Next base: position 24,767,429 of record CM046470.1, read on the forward strand.
AAAAATAGTGGACATAACAAGAGTTCCTATCGTGGAAATTGGTGTTGTCTTACCTGAAGCAATATTCACCGAAATTGTTTCATAAATTGAAGTAAACTAGCTTTGACTAGTTTATTTCATAATTCAAGTAAAAAGCTTCTTATCAGAAGCGATACGTTATGGGATTGTTCCAGTAAACTGTTAGAGGATGGCTAAAAATACAAAGAATGCAGAATATTTCTTAACACGTAAGGGATTCAGATTCCTAAATAGTTTTAGAGATTAGGGACTGACATAACAAAAGTGTTGATTGAACTTGATTCCGGAGAAATCAATGAAAGAAAGTGAAGTCGATGATGACATATCGGTTTGAACTGGACTGGTGAAGTCGTTGTTTGTTAATTCTAACTATTAAAGCTTTGGGGAGACCGTTGAATCCCACCGGGAATCATTCGGGTAAGGAAATTATTTTGCATTCGAATATGAACTTATGAATTATAGCTCGGCAAATGAATCAGAATAATGCCTGAGAACTTGTTATTTAACATATCTAGTTTCGTGAGATTACTTTGATCATAAAGCGTTGTATCAAAAATCAAGTTGTACATCAACTCGTTCTAGAGCGGAATTAAGCCGAAGATAATGCGGGAGGGGATCTTTTCTTAAGTCTGACCATGAACTTGTTATGTATTTTATTTTATTTTTAATTTTAAGAGAAAATACATAAATAGTCCTATAGTTTTATCATATTAAGATTAGTCCTTCTATTGTTAAAAACAAACAAACAAACACTAAGGACTGAACCTACAACTATCTTGTAAATATTTAGACTAAATTTATAATTTTTAAATTTAAAAAATAAATTTAAAAATCATAGAGACTATTTATCTCTAATTCCTAACATAATCAACTTGTCACCTATGTTTTCAAAAACCGGAACGTACAGTAAACCGAACGTCTTACCGATCCATCATACCGGATATAAAAAGTGGATAAAATTACAATTATTTTTTATAAATATATGTAAAAATTATAGAAAAATAAAAAATTATATAAAAACCGTTTCAACCGGTTCAACCCCCGGTCCAACATCCGGTTCAAACGGTCCGACAACTGGTTCAACGCTAAAACGGTTTTAAATGTTGAACCGGACCGAACTGAAGTCCGTTTCCCGGTCCAACCGGTCGGAACTACCCGGTCCGATCCGGTTTTCAAAACCGTGCTTGTCCCATTTCAACTATGTTTGGTGGGTCCAAGATTTCATGAAGCAGCATGATAAAAGTTCGCATTCAAGATCCAATCTTTGCTTAACTTTCCCAATTCTTTCATGTCTGCAGCTCTCATTCTTACTAAACTGTAAACTCTCAAGCAGCTCTGCTCAATTTCTTTCCAATGGCGATCATAACAGAAGAACCAGACTCATCAAACTCTCCCCAAAACAAACCCATCAAAAAACCCCAACATAAACCATCTTCACCATCCCCCAAATCATCAAATCAAAACCCTTTCACCTTCTGGTTCTACTTCACCATCTCAGTTGCCATCTTAACCCTAATATTCACTACAATTTCCAATCTTTCCACCCAAAAAGACCCCAAATCATGGTTCCTCACACTACCCACAAATCTCAGACACCATTACTCCAATGGCAGAACTATAAAGGTCCAACCATCTCCTCACAGAGATTCAATTGAGGTCTTCACGATTCAAGATGGTCCAATAGATTCACCTCATAAAGTGCTTATTGTTCATGGGCTAGGCTGTAGCTCGTACACTTTCAGTAAAGTTGTCAAATTTTTGGGGAATCAGGGTGTTCATGCTGTTGCCATTGACCTCCCTGGTTCAGGGTTTTCTGATAAGTTTGAAATGGTGATTGAAGAGAAAGAAATTAGGGGTTTTGGGGGGGTTTTGGAGATGTATAATGAAATTAAAGAAAAGGGTATTTTTTGGGGGTTTGATCAGTTGGTTGAGCAAGGGTATGTGAATTATGATTATCAAGAAAATGAGATTCGTGTGGCGAAAGTGAAGAGTTTGAAGGCAATTGAATTGGGTCCTGAAGAAGTGGGTAGGGTTTTGGGGCAAGTGATTGATGCAATGGGTTTGGCTCCTGTTGATTTGGTTCTTCATGATTCAGCATTCAATTTGGCAGCAAATTGGGTGTCTGAAAATCTAGGGTTTATAAGAAGCATAACAATTCTTGATAGTACAACAAATGAATCTGCTTTTCCTTTATGGGTTTTGAAATTGCCTGTGGTTAGAGAGGTTGTGTCTGGTTTTGGTTTTGTTTTCGATAAGGTTATTCGAAATTGTTGTTCGAAAACAGGTGGTATGTTGGACTCAGAGAGTCATAGACTTCTTTTGAAGGGTAGAGGTGGAGTTAACTCGGTTCTTGAAATGGGGAATAGAATGAATTCTAGCTTTGATGTTGGAGAATGGGGTAAGCTAAATGGTGTGAAAAATTTACCAATGCAAGTGATTTGGTCTAGTGGTTCGTCTGAAGAGTGGATCAAAAAGGGGCGGCAGGTTGCGGACGTGCTTCCTCAGGCCGCATTTGTCACACATTCCGGTGGTCGCTGGCCACAGGTGAGAATAACAAAAAATTATTAGAAGTACTTAATCTTAGTCGGTTATTTGACGTTCAATGTTGAGCTGCAGTTTAGTTTTGTGATCATGAAAATTGTGAAATGTGAATTTATAATTGCTTGAGATTAGTATAAATCAATAAAATTAAGTTAACCAACATAGTTCGTGGATATTTATTCAAGCTTGTCACTCTTAATATGGTTATAATAATGCCATTTCTGAGTTATGGAGATACATCATTATGTTGGTGACTATATTTTCTTTTTGAATGTATTACATATGGGTAGAGGTGGCAAAATGGATGGATTGGGTAATGGGTTAAAACGGGTAAGTTCTTGGTGCGGTTGGGTTGGTTTGGCTTGGCTTGGCTTGGGTTGACTGTAAGCATATTCTGTCCCAATCTTTAATATCAGTTATAAATAATGGCACTTTATGAAACATGAATTCATATTTCTTGAATGATATTCTACTTTTCTGCAATAAAAATACATTTTCGGTGCCTTTCAATCAGTTTGACCTACACCTACTTGGCCCATTTCTTTTTAACCTAATTTCTTTTTAACCCTTTTGGATGAAAATATAACCCAAATCAATTCATGCTCAAGTAAACAGTTTAAAACTGTCTCCTTTACATAGGGTGAAAGTTGATTTGACAAATGTTGTAATCTTGCAATTTTGCAGCATAATAAAAAGAGTGAATACTTTGTGAATCTTTCAGCCCAGTGGCTGCTATTTGTATCATTCAAATCCAAGCCTTTAACAGTCTTCTTGTAGAACCATTGTGGGCGTTATTGTTTTATGACTTTCTCTTTGACTAATGACAAAGAAAGTGATATTGTATACAGCTTTGAATGATGTTTTCAAGGCTGATTATCATTCTGCAGAGCCAGTGATCTTTGACTTATTTTGGGCAGACTTTGGCTAATATCTTCATAATGTAGTTTAGTTTAAGTGAATCTGAGAATCTGCTGCAACGCCATATTCTTTAGAAGCAAATTTAATGCAACATGTTTGAGAATATCGTTTAACCATTTCATCTTTGGTGCGTGCAGGATGATACAGCTGATGAGCTGGCCGAAAGTATACATGAGTTTGTGTCCAGATTACCAACACCCATCAAAGTCTCCAAGAAAGAAGAGGCTGTACCTGAGCATATTCGTGAAATGCTTGATGAAGCAACAGCCAATAGTCAACACCATGGTTTTGGTGGTCATGATCATAGCCATGGACATTCTCATGGTCATAGTCATGATCAGGAAGTTGTATATCCAACCGGTTATGGGCTCGCAGCTGAATTTTAGTTCTCTGTTTGTACTACTGGAACTAACAGTTTGCTATTGTTGTGAGTGTTCTTGGCAAAACTATTAGTCTCTGGTTCGAAATAGGCATGGATTTTGTCATTAGTTTTAACATCATTGCTTTGCCTGTGGCATTCTTCTTGAAAGGATCATAAGATCTCATATTATGCATAGGAAGCTCTAAATCTTTGTTTCTACACTTTTATTTATTAAACACATTTGATACACGAGTTTTTAATCTAGTTATATATGAACATATCAAATTATTGGACCAAAAAGTATCTGGGTCAAACAACCGACTCGTTTCAATGTTCAATATTACGACTTGCTGGGGTGGATCTGTTCATGGAACTTTTTAAATTGTTTACATGTATTTCGCTCCAACATGGTTCTTTGTTTTGAGCGAGTGAGCGTAAAATTATTTGATTATATATTACACTAGTTTAGTATCATGTGCATTTAGTGGGTTGAATAAATAAAATATTAAATAGTTTATAACAAAAATTTTAAAATTATAAAACGATGGTTTTAGATAAGATATAATTGAGTCATATATAAGTAATTACTTCGAATAAAATCACAAGAATATCATTTTAGACTTTCGTTCTATATAATTATTTTTGTTAAATTGTTTTTATAACATTTTGCTTTTTTAAAAATAGTTTTTTTTTTTTTTTTAAATCATCCTTGTAAAACTTAACAAAACTGGTTTTAAAATAGTTCGTATTTTTAAAATAGTTTTTTCTTTAAGAAATTTGTGTATCTTATAATATTTTTAAAGTTTGTTTGGTTTATAATTTTTACAGTATATGTTTTTTTAATCTTGAAATGTTCTAAATAATATGATTACTATATAGAGTAAATTACAAATTATGTCATTTATTAATAAGCGAAATTACATGGTATGTCATTTAGTTTTAATAATTACATCAAATGTTTTTTTTTTTAAATATTTGCACACTTATCGTACTTTACACTAACTTTTATCTTAATATACAGTTAATTCAGTTATATATCAGTCACATGAGTTGTATTTTTGTTATTTTTTTTTCCATATCTAATATATTAAATGAATAAAACATTAATAATTTATATGAAAAATAAATTTAAAAGATATCGGATCGTTGGGTAAGTCGGTGAACCCGCGTCCCTCTTACGCTCAACAGTCAACACCATTAAATCTAGCATCCCCTCTTTTTGAAACTCCAATACCGGTCATCTTCACCACCATCTACAACATCTCTCACGCTATTGAAGTCTCGTGAAATTAAACAGACAATGACAGTAAGATTCAAATCCCTAATTAGCTTTTTGTAATTCGTTGCTACTTAAATTTTTGGCTTATGTTGTTATTTAATTAATGAGCAACTCACTGTTTATTTTCTAGCTTTTGCAATTATATAAGCAATTCAAGAATAATAGGTAATCTCAAGTTTGTGTTCTTTATTGATTTTTTATTATATGTTAGTGTGAGTAGTTGATAAAGTATTTACGTGTATTTTTTGGTGTTTATTGTTGATTTCCAGACCTTTTATTTGATTTGTGACTTTGACTTCTTACTTTGGTGAATGTTATTGTAGGTTGTTGTTAGTAAATTTATGACGATTAATCGAATGAACACACACTAAGAGAGACATGTTTCACCAATTTACCCAATGGTCCAATATCTTTTTATGTTTTTTTCATTAAAAATTTTTATTTTTAAAATTTTTTAATATATTAGATGTGAAAAGCAAATGACAAAAATACCCCTCATGTGAGGAGAGCACATAACCAAGTTAACTGTATATTTGGATTATAGTTAGTGTAAAGTACAATATTTGTGCAAATCTTTTAATAAAAGAACGTTGTATGCAATTATTAAAACAAAAGTATAAAAAATATAATTTCATATATTAATAAAGAACACAATTTGTAATTTACTCTATTGTATACTATTATTATTTATTACGAAAAAGATGAGAAAATTAAAATGAGAAAATTTAATATCATGACACGCGACACCTTAAAATCTTTATAAATATATATATATATGGTGAGCTTTAATTGTTAACCCACCCTTGATGCGTTAACCCATTAACTACTTTCAACCAATATACATGTGCCACCTCACTACATCCTTTTAAACCCAGAAAGGGTAGTTAAGTCTTTTTATCTGTTATCATTATTTAATATATTTTTTCCCTGCAGCCTTTTAACATTATTTCCAATGACATATTACATTTCCTTTTTTTTTGTTCTTTCGTATTTTTTTTAATCAAATCATTAACCTTTTTCATGATAATTTTCTTCCAACAAAAGACAATTTTCTTTTTTTTCATTTTCAGATTTTAATATAACTACTAAATAACCTTACTAAAATTTAATAGTTATCATGCTTTGTATTTTTGTTGATGAACAAGCTTTTTTTTATAATTATACATATTATCATCAAATATCCTTACTAATAGGTAATTATTATTAAGTAATATTTTTTAATTAATTTTTAATTCTTCTTCAAACAATGAATGTAATAAAGAAAGATTTCGTTTTCACATATTTGATAGATTTAAATATGATACTTCTTTTATTAAACTATTCAGTTCCACAAACTAGTAATTTTTCCCCTTTCTTACTATGTTTTTGTTAACACTGATTTTGTTTACACCAGTCTAGATATAGCGTAACATTATTTACACTAGTGTAGTATAACGTAATGTTGTTTACACCATTGTAGTATAACGTAACGTTGTTTACACCAGTGTGCTCATCACTTTCTGAGCATTGTAATCAACAATTGATTAAGGGAAATTGTTTATCATCATCCTTGAAAGCTTCACACCAGAGCAATTGTATTAACATAATCATCTTCATCTCGGATTAGAACTCACTTTAGTCGCGACTGTTCTTCTTTCATATAATCATCAATTCGATTCCAAATCAAGTAATTGATTATACCTTTACACTCGTTAATCTTTGTACAATGAAAGCCCCATATTTGATTTTTGTATCGTGTTTTTTTTTCTTATTTAATTTGGTTGATGTTTGATATGGGTTCATGCGATTTGAGAAAATACTTAATCCTTTATATTTTATTAATTGGGCTTAAAACAGATTTTAGACTTTGGCCCACTAGTTAATCCATACAACATATACAAGGGAGACTTGGGTTTGACCAAGGCATCCCTATTTTATTTTTAATTTATTTTTAAGCAATTTTAAATTCCAAAAAATACAATTATATTAATATAATAATATAAAATATATTTTGTTAATTAATATTCTTCCAGAATGTATTAATATATTTTTGAAAATTTTAAAAGTAATAATTCCACATTATTTATTTCTTAAAATTTATAAAATTTTATAAAAATTAAAAAAAGGAATATAAAATTTATTTATAATTTTAATATTTATAAATTTCATATAAAATAAAAATTATCACTTCAAATTGTTTTAAATCAAAAATTCATTACAAATACAAGTTATTTAAAAATTAATTATTTTTCATACTTTAATATTTAAATCCTATTTATTAAATCATTATAAATTATAAATTATACATTTTTATTGTATTGTTCCTATAAAATTTAATTATTTTATTTCATTTATCATTACTTATTATTTTTTAAATAATATTATTTAATCAATTTATTTTATTTTATTTAATCAAGTTATACATCAAAATAAATTATATTATTTTAAACCATTTGTTTTAGACTTCAAGCATGTTATTACTCTAACATAAGATACTATTTCTTAGGTTTACCCATGAGGAATTCTTTGGTATCTATTTTAGCAATTCAATATTCAAATCACTTGCAATAAAAAAGTAAGTATTCATAGCCTATTTTTCTTGTGTTTTATAATTTGAGAAAAATCATGTGAATCATATACAATCAATTGTTATTCATTATTAATTTTATTTAAAATTTAATTCAATTCATGTTATGTTATTACTTGCAGTATGTGTTCATATGATTTTTCTGCTCACCATTGTGTATTTCAGTGTAATTTATTGTATATTTTTATTTGTTATTATGTTGAATTCTAAGAAAATATCATGATGACATTTTTGTATATTTTTAGTATGTATAACATAATAACAAGTCAACTGTAAGGCCCCGTTTCCGGTACACTCAAAGTTAGACATTCATCGCACATGATATTTAAATCGTATTACAAATCATTAAAACATTGCTGCGGAATAATATAACAAAAACCATTTCATGCATTAATAGTTACTTTTGCAAAATAATACATCGTTGTTAGAGTTACAAAATATCATTTGATGCATTACAACACAAAAATATCATTTCAACATAAAATGGATGCCATCCAAAATATTTGCCAAGTAGCTTCACCCCGTGCCATCCTCAGCAACCATTACCTGCTAACTGAAAATGCATAAAAGTCAGCGTTGCTGAATGAGTTCTGGTTTTATAATAAAATACTTTACTTCTGTTTAAAATCCTTTCTTTACTTTCATTCGTGATCATACATCATACGTACACGTATAGATAATATTTATTATTATCTTTCATCATTGTTCATCATCGTTCGTCATTCGTACATTCATCATTATCTTTCACTTTCATCCGGACCAATGCTATGTGCTATACCCCGAACATTGTGCACGAAGCTGGTTACTGGGCCGAAGTCTATAAATAGACCCCTAACATTGTGCACGAAGCTGACTCCAGTACCTGGGGCAAGCGACAAAGGTCCCATACGTTTGGTCAATCAATGGATTAGACCCCCGTGTGCATCCTTCTGGGTTAGCTAAACCGCACACAGTTGAGCTAACACCCTTCATTGGGTGTGAACCTCCTTTCATTTGCTTGCAAGACTTTTCATTCATTCTTTACGTTCCACTTTTCGTTAACATTAACTTCCGCTTTCGTTACATAATACTTTACGTTCATTAACATAATCACGCCACGTAAAGTCACGGAATAATATAATAAGAAACATAAAGAGAACAGGCCATAAACATACCCCACATCATCATATAACATCACATATCATCTCCGGAAACATTCCAAGTCATAGCCTAAAAATCTCTTTTTCCCAAAACTTCAGGATATTTTCAAAGTCTTTAGGCGCATGGGCACTATGCAGGCGCTTGGGCACTATGCGGGCGCGTGATTACTTAGGCGCATGAGCGACTCAGGCGCATGGGCACTATTGGGGCGCACGAGCCTTACTTAGGCACATGGGCAGGGTTCTGGGCGCATGGTTACTATGCAGGCGCATGAGCCTGACTTAGGCGCATGGGCACTTGGGCATATGGGCAGTTGGGCGTATGGGCGCACTTAGGCGCCTGGGCATTATTCTAGGCGTATAAGTACTATTTGGGCGCATGACCTTAGGCGCATGAGCACTTAGGCGCATGGCCAACTGTTTTCTAACTAACATCATTTTCAGACCCCCAAATCATCAATCTAACCTGTTCTAGCCTAGTTCTAAAATACTAAGCAACAAAACAAGCATACAACATGAACATAATCAAAAATCATCCCGAATATATACCCCCCAACCGAGCACACACATATACATACGGGTACACACCCAACATTAATAAAAACGTTAAAACATGCATTTTCAGCCCCAAAACAAGTTAAAACATTTAAAAAACGGGGATCTAGAACTCACCTCTTGCAACTTTCGAGTAAGACTTCTTCAAACCCGAATGCTCTATGAGTTCAAACACCTAAAAACACCATAAACACACAACCGAACACATACAAGCACATAAGCACATACCCGAAGGCTGGAAATCAGCCAAGAACACCCCAAAAATCAGAAAACTAACCTGAATTCAGCTTCTTCTTCTTCCTCTCTCTAGAACCAAGAGAATTCTCTGCTTTCTCTCTCTAAAATCCGATGGAAAGATGGTACAGGGGTCATGGGCGGCCATAACCATCTTTTTGAACAAATTAATAAAAATCTTTGCCCCATGTACAACTTAAACCCCTCAACTTGGGTTATTTTGCTTTTCTTTACTTTTCTTTATTTTTTTCTCTTCTTTTAAAATTTTCGGGTGTTACATAGTCAACAACTAATAAATTAAATACATTAAAAATGACAAAATAACACAAATGATATGAAACTTAATATGTAATGATAAAATGTTTAATTATTTTTTTATCATCATTGTGTTATCTTAAACATTAAAATTCTTGAAAAATATATTAGTGAAATAACATGATTATGTATTTCTAATTATAAAACAAAATAATAGATAAAAAGAATTTTATATAATCTATATGAAATAACAAAAATAACATATTGTGTTATATTGGACACTACGAGTTAAAAAAAACGTTGATGAAATAACATTATTGTATAACCATAATTATAAAACATGATATATAACAACAAGTTTATATATTATATAAACAATAATAAAAAATAGGATATAATGTTATCTAGAACACTATGAGTTTTAAAAAATATATCAATGAAATAACATAATTGTGTACTTCTAGTTATAAAACACATATAACAAGCTTATATGATATATAAAATGAATGACAAAAATAACATAAAGTGATCTAAAACATAAAACACAATAATTAATACATATAAGAAATAATGTAAATATATGATACAATGTATTGATGTTTGAAGAAATAAACGTATTAGACACAATAAACTTATGTATCTAACATAATTACTAAAATGCCATCCCATTTAAAGCAATTGATGTACATGTGTCATCGCCACAAACCTTCTTAGATTTTTTAGATCCAATACCCTTTTGACTATAACCATCCCTAGTTATTTTAACCAAGCCCGTTTGATTAAATCAAATATACATGCATGCATGCATGCATGCATTACATACATACATACGTACATACATACATACATACGTACGTACATACATACATGCATGCATGCATGGATCATGGATACATACATACATGCATACATGCATACATGCATACATACATGCATGCATGCATGCATGCATACATACATACATACATACATACCTACGTATGTACGTACATACGTACATACAGACATACGTACGTACACACATACGCACATACATACATACATACATACATACATACATGCACGCGCACACGTTTGCACACACACACATATATATATTGGATTTATCAATAACAATTAATAAAACCTATTATTCATATAATCTCAATCATACAAATCATATGTAAGCTATTTATACGATACCTCGTTATGGCTATCTTATTATATATTTTATCTTTGCATGTTATCCTAAAATATGGTTTTTGTTATGATGAAAAGCGTTACAAGCAAAATAAATGGAGATGCGCAACCTTGTTATTGTTAGCTCAATTGATGTGTGGTTGATTAAATCCATAAGATGCACATCTGGGGTCTAATCCTTGAGATAATGAACATGTCAAAATATGTATTAAAGTCAATTGCTGACTATTATGTGCGATATATGAGTGTTCATTAAAAGAAGCTTTAAATGTATATTTTCTATAATATTATAAGCTAGAATTCATTATGCAATGCTCACATTTATGCATATAAGTTGACAGGTAATAATGTTTGCTGAGGATGGTATATATGAAGTTTTGGAGCTACTTGGTGGTTGGAGTCTAGCATCCTCATGATTAAACTTATGCTTTATTTTGTAAAACAATAACATCAAAGTTTTCCATTGCAAAACAACTTGTAATTTGCCAACCTTTATATGATTGTGATGAGTGACTTAAAGTATTTCGCTGCAATGTTTTCATAATAAAACACATTATGGCATGTTTTAGCTTTGAATGACCAATTGTGAGTGTTCTCATTTTGGGGACCTTGCATAACTCCTCTAATAAAAATTTTTCTATAAATTAATCTCAACCATTGATTAAGGAGATGTATGGCTCGGATTACTTCTTACACTTTTTAGTTTTACAATCCTTTTTATTTGAATCTTTTTCTTTTATTTGAACCTTTTCCAAAAACAAGACAAAACAAATATATATTGATTAAGCTACCCTCTAATTCTTATAGTCAGCCAAAGCATTTAATTATCCAGCCACCAAACTACCATCACCACCACAACCCCATCTCTCTCTCTCTCTCTCTCTCTCTCTCTCTCACTCTCTCTCATGGCCTTCAAATTACCCTCACCACCACCTATAGAGTTCAATTCCCCCTACCGAGATACCATCCTTCCATGCTTCATCCTTTTTGCTTCAGTGTTGCCTCACCATCTATGGCGTAAAACCGATGAAAAAGCAATTAGTATAGTTTTTGAAGAAGAAATTGGTCGCAATTTCTAGTAAAAGATGTAGTGCACGGCCAATTGGTTGTGGTATGGTGGTGGTGGTGGTGCCACCGGTGTGGTGGAGATGCCCAACGGTGATGATAGTGGCTATATATCACACACTATGTTTTTAATCTAAGGGTCATTTTCTAATTTCACATCAACTCAACTGAAAGACCGACGTACATCCATGTCAAAGACCCCAGGTGTTATGATTTGGCAAAAAGTTGGGACCAAATGTGCAATGTTTTTAAGTTTAGGACCATTCCTGCAATATGTACATACCACATGGATCAACTGTACTATTAATTCTATAACTAACATCAGCTTACATATTTATCGCTAAGTGTTCAAAAAGGCTTTAAATTTAAAATTGCACGAATGAATCTTAACCACCAATGTTTTTAATCGATTATTGAGATCAAATTATAATGAAAAAGTTTGTTAGAGGAGTGCTTTAGGCGTGATCACTTTTGTTGACTTTTTCAAGTCCCCCATTCTTTTAAACGTTTATAAATTTGATATACGACATCGTATAAATATTAAAATTACAATGTGTTTTTTTATATTATAAACAAATATAATATTGTTATATAAACCGATAAAAATATTTTACATTTTTAAGCTAATATGATTTTTTTCATTGTGTATTTATTAAAGTTTATTGTGTTTTTTTATTTGTTCTCAGCTTTTTCTAAGCATAATAATGAATTCCAAAAATATATCATAGTGAAATAACATTATAGTGTAATTCTAGTATGTCGTAAAACATAATGATAAAATAATAACTAATACTTGTATCATTAAAAACAACACATTTAACACAATGACCAAAATACTTTCCCTTTTTAAAATAGGACACTTGTAATATTAATTAGAATCAAATTTAAACTCGTTAAATTAAATAAGTTTTTGTACTATAACCTTATCCATATTTATTATTTTTAAAAATTTGAGGTTATCATACGTAATATCTTATGCATGTAGAGATTATATTTGTTGTAAATCAACACGTTTCCCTTTTTTTATTATGAACGACAAATGTACGCATCTGTTTCGAAAGATATGTGTTTTCTTAATCAAGTTTTCCTATTTGTTTTCCAGCCGAAGCCACACCCCGAACCCTCTCAAAATAAAAACTCACAATTGAAAAACCCATAGTTCTTACGTACCCCAAATCAAAACACATTTCTAGCTACTAGTGGGTCAATGGGTGTAACCCGCGTTATGCAGCGGGGGTTATAAAAGTTAAACAATTTAATTTTGATGATTTCATATGTTATAGCTAACCATCCAAAAAAATATTAAATGCAAGACGCTAATAAAAATTGTTATAGAAAAAATATTATAAAAAATAAATATCTCAAAACAGAAAAGAAAAATAGCGAATATGTAATGGTAACTTTACTATAATTGACGAGCTTTATTTTAAATTGATTTTAACATAACTCAAACGATTAAGTATAAAACATAAAAAAATACAGGTGATTAAATTTAAATTTGACATAACTCGAATGCTTAAATATAAATTTAAAAAAAAACAAAATAAATAGGTAGCAACTTGGAAAAAAAATAAAATTAGAGAAGTGTTATGGTTAGTTTCAAAAAAATTCTTAGAAATTTAAATGTAAATTGTAAAAAAAATAAAGTAGTCTTTTTATTAATTTGGAGAAAAAAATTATTATTTTAATATTAAGAAAATCTACACTTTAACTACTTATAATTTTTCTGTTTGTTATATATAGTGATAAAACGGGTATTATCGAGCCTATTTTCCGACATGTATTAAAAGTTGATATATTTAGGTATAATTATATAACTATTTAAATATTTAATGCTTCTATAGGTAAGTGTTTAAATATGATAACAATTAAATCAAATAGTGTTAAGTTATAAAAATATATATAAAAATGTACATATTTTAATATTAATTTAAAATATTATAAATAAGATAATACTTAAAATAAATATATATTAAATAATATATTAAATGGAAGAAATTTATTTAATAGGGCAAAACTAAAAACTATTATATATATTACTTGTACCATATGTTTAAAAACTTATATTAGGTGTGTTAAAATTGAAGTAAAATTACAAGTGTGTTATTATCAAATGATTTATATAATAGTATAGATACTATAGATACTGATTATTATTATTATCAATATTATAAAAGTATTTAGTAATTATGTAGTTAAATTCAAATAAGACAACACTTAATTATAAATTTAATTATTATCATTATTATTATTATTGTTATTATTATTATTATAAAAGTTTTAATAATTATATAGTAAAATTTTCAAATAAGATAATACTTATTAATAAATTTAAATATTAATTTAAAATATTAATAATAATATAATATATAATGAACTAAATTAAATAATCTTATATTATTAAATAATGTATTAATAATATGATATAATTAATGTATTAATTAGAAAAAAATTATTAAATAATGATAAAATAGAAATGATTGTATAGAATACTTGTATCTAATTTTAAAATGTTGTATAAGGTGTCTTAATATTTTTGTAAATTGACAATTGTGAGTAAAAGTTTTGATTTATATAATAATATAGATAAATATTTCACAATCATAAACAACTTTAAAACTTACCATCATGGTTTTGAAAACCGGACCGGACCGGCCGGTCCGACCGGTTGGACCGGGAACCGGACTCCAATCCGGTCCTGTTTGGTGCTTAAAACCGTTTTAAGGTCGAACCGGCGGTCGGACCGGTTGAACCGGTCGAACCGGCGGTCGGACCGGGAACCGGACCGGTTGAACTAGTGGTCAAACCGGGGGTCGGACCGCTGAACCGGTTTTTTATATATTTTTTATTTTTTTTGTAATTTTTACATATATTTATAAAAAATAATTATAATTTTATCCGGTTCTTATATCCGGTCCGACCGGTTGAACCGGTCGAACCAGCGGACCGGTAAGACTTCTGGTTCACTGTCCGGTCCGGTTTTAAAAACATTGGTTGTTGGTGCATTAAACCATATCAAATACGCTCATTAATGGTAAGTTAAGTTTTGAATACAAATTCTATAAACTTAATATAGTTATCTTTAATTAGAAATGTTATATAAAAAAAATAAAATAGATGTTTATTAATTTATAAAATTATTTTATGAACAACTTTGCTTTTTTAAATTATAAAACACTTTACAATAATGATTAATTATAGAAATCATTAAATATGAAAGAGAAATAAAACAATAAAATAAAAAATAATTAAAGAATTTTTTACTACTACTATATAATACATAAACCATGGGCAGAAGGGTAACTTCACCATATATTGTAAGACACGCCTGTTCTTTCTCCCCACCATGCGTCCTTTTAGTGTTCTCCTCGCCTCCGCCTCCTTCACCTGAATTGAAATGATACGTCTGTGAGTCTGTTGAATCCCCTCCCAAAGCACTTCCTCCCCACGACCTTTTATTTCCTCGACGGTTTCATCTAGAAACCGGTTAATCCCCCTCGGTGTCATCTGTAATTGACTCGCCAGACCCATATCCAATTCAATCAGAAGCGGCTTCCATTTCAATCGCCCGACCCTTTACTTCCCCTCGCCGGTTTCATTTCCATGTTCCCCTTCAATGGTCGCTCCCTCATCAATGTCATTCATTGCATACGGTTTCAGACCCATCTCCCCTATAAGATGTTACGCACTCATACCACTCCTACAATCGATTTCACTGTGTGTGTGGTTCTCGAAGTGGCGGTGCTCTAGAGTCCACAAGATATTGCGGTTTCTTCGATCGCAGGTTAGTGGTGTTCGATCTCCATTCTATTTGGGTTCTTTACCTAATCGATTGTTATTCCAATTGATGTTTGATATCATTTTCTTGGTTTCAAATCCCCATATTTGTGTGTAGTTGGTACCATTTTATGTTTCTATTGAGAGTGTTGGGTTAATGATAGTATGCTTTTCATTCATCTTTCATCTGATGATGCTTTACAATTGGTACCATTTTAGCCTAGAATTGTAATAGGTATTATGAGATTAATCATCAATTGTGATTATATACATAGATTTAAAAAAAAATTAACAAATTGTAGTGAAGTCTAAACTTTTGTTTTTTGTCTCTCACTCTTCTATTAAATGAAAATTATTATAAATAAGTAACATAAATAATTAAATATCCAAAAAATAAATCTTCTTATTCTAATAAATTACAATATACTATATTATAAGATTTCAATTATACCTTATCTTAAATATAATTTTATAATTTTTTATTTTTATTATTAGTCGTTTATAATTCCTTAAATTTTTATAATTTGATGTTTTATTAATAGCTAATGACATGTAACATAAAAAATATTAATAAAGCATATTGATTTTAATATGTTAAATTATTTCTACCCATTTAACACATGAGTTTCTAACATAACATTGGTATAATTAATAGAAGAGAAAGATAAAAGAAAAAGTTAAGAAAAGATGAGAAAGTAACACACGTCACTTAGAATTTTTATTTATTAGTATATATAAATACTATATCTCATATACTTTAATATATTCTTTATTTGTAAAAATAATAATCATTTCTAAATGGATGGCAATGCAAAAATGTTCACATACGATAGCAATACACCAGCTTACGTTGTTAAGCTAAGTTCTTTAGAAACAAAAAGTCCATCAAACAATAACTGATACAAGTATATAACAAGAAGTCGAGTCCCTTAATTGGATCATCATAAGATAATATACATAAATAAGAATATATTCTATTTTAACTAGTTTTAGTAAACCCGTGTATTACACGGGTTGATTAAATAATATATATAATAGAATAAAAATTTATTAATTATAAAAAATATATATTCTAATATAATATATGATTAAGGACTATAAGTAATAAAAAACTATATTAACTTTTTAAACTTGTATTTTAAAACTTTTCATTTGTTTTTTCTCAAAAATAAATTAGATATTTTGTTTCAAAACACACCATTATAAAAAAATGTATTTAAAAAAGTTTGATGTTGTTGAAAAATTTCTTATATTATATATAAAAGTTGTTTATTTAGAAATAACACTAATAAAAAGATTTCTTTCTTAAATTACTTTTTTTTTGAACGGTAAATCTATCCTAACCCTACTCCTAAATTACTTTATATTACACCATGCATGGGTTTGAACTCAGGACCTACCCTCTAAGAGGCAAAGATTCTACTAAATGGGCTAGCCCCACATTGGCTAGTGTACTCATGGATAACTTTTTATTATAGTAATAAGATTATCATCCGTAGGTGTCGTCCTCACCATGAACATATGAACATAAGGATACAATTATACAAATTGATAGGTCGTTATTTTCACTCGCTGATCTTATTATTTTTATCTTTTTGATTTAATAAAATAGTAACTATGGGTCACATGTGTTAACATCATATTTATTATTATCAAAATTTTTCTAATTTTTTTTACTATTAAATAACTATATTAGTTAATAATAATATTATTTAATTCTTTTTTAATTAATAATAGTTTTAAATATATTAATAAATAGATCTTTTTATTAATATTATTTCTAAAGAAATAAAATTTTACAAAAAGAATTTATCTAAAAATATCAAACTTTTTTTTAAAAAATACGAAATAATTTAAAATTAGTTTTTTTAAAAAGTAAAATTTTTATAAAAAAAATAATTAAAATTGAGAGTTATAGTAAGAAAATTTTAAAAAATGATAATTTTTTTTAATAATTTTTTTAAAACAAAATGTTTAATTTAGTTTTTTAAAAATACAAAAAAAAAATTGATATTATTTTTTATTACTTATAGTTTTTACTCATACGTAATTTTATTCATATCTTATATTAGAATATTATTTTTAATTAATAAATTTTTATTATGCTTAATATTTTATTTATTAAACCAATGTAATAAATGGGTTAATAAAAGTAGTACAATCTATAGACAAAGAATCAGTAAATTATTGCAAGTACTAGCTTTAGTAAACCCGCGTATTACACGGGTTGAACAAATAAAATATTAAATATAATAAAATTTTATCAAGTATAAAACGATATTTTACGATAAAATATAATTGAAATTACGTATAGTAAGAACAATACGTAATAAAACAATTATATCAACTTTTTAAACTTTTGGTTTAAAATTTTTTTTCCAAAAAAAAATATAAAAATTTTATTTCAAAACAAATCGTATTAAATTATATCATTTTTAAAAATTTTCTTATTATAAATTTCAATTTTAATTATTTTGTTTATAAAAAATTAACTTTTTAAAAACACTAATTTTAAAAAAGTTTAATGTTTTGTAAAAAAATTTTATTCTATAAAAATTATTTTTAAAAATAACATAGATCTTTTTTTAAATTTATTAAAAAAACTATTTTTGTTCTAAAAGAGTTAAATAATATTATTGATAATTAAGGTAATTATTTAATAAGAGAGAGAAGCGGGAAAATTTTGGTGAGAATGAATGTGGTACCGCCACGTGTCATCCTAAGATACTTTTTTATTAGAGTAGAAAGATTTATTCCTAAAATTATGGATATTTATAAAACGATCTAAACAACATGAATATGTTACGGATAGATATTTATCTATAGCTTTCCTGTTGTTCTTACTAATATTAAAAACAAAGTAACTTTGATAACACCACAAACTAAGAGGATTGGCCTAAATCCATTTAAAAGTAATTATATAATGCCCCCGTGTATTACACGGATTGAACCAATAAAATATTAAATATAATAAAATTTTATCAATTATAAAACGATATTTTACGATAAAATATAATTGAAATTACGTATAGTAAGAACAATATGTAATAAAACAATTATATCAACTTTTTAAACTTTTGGTTAAAAACTTATTTTTCCAAAAAAAATAATAATTATTTTTTTTCAAAACAAACCGTATTAAAAATATCATTTTTAAAAAAAATTTCATTATAAATTTTAATTTTAATTTTAATTATTTTTATTTATAAAAAATTAAATTTTTAAAAACACTAATTTTTAAAAAGTTTGATATTTTTTAAAAATTTCTTATTCTATAAAAATTATTTTTAAAAATAACATAGAACTTTTTTTAAATTTATTAAAAAAACTATTTTTGTTTCAAAAAAAGTTAAATAATATTATTGATAATTAAGGTAATTATTTAATAGGAGAGAGAAGCGGGAAAATTTTGGTGAGAATAAATA
Source organism: Flaveria robusta (assembly GCA_025506415.1). Classification (NCBI taxonomy): domain Eukaryota; kingdom Viridiplantae; phylum Streptophyta; class Magnoliopsida; order Asterales; family Asteraceae; genus Flaveria; species Flaveria robusta. Next base: position 24,786,741 of record CM046470.1, read on the forward strand.
TGGTGACGCCACGTGTCACCCCAAAATACCTTTTTATTAGAGTAGAAAGATTATTGTAAAATTTCTTTAAACAGCCCTCTAGAATAACTTTGTTTTCTTCAATTTATTTTTTTAACGGGTAGTGACCATTTAAAAGTTTTATCAAAAAGTTTGAACCTGGGTGTATATAGAGTTCTTTGGTAATACGTCATTTTTATTAGATCATAATATATAATACATATATCATTTTAGATCAAAATATATATTACATAATTTTTTTAAATAATTGTAATCATTCAAAATATTTACCTAGAAAAGTTTTAAACTTGGGTTACAACGTGAATACAAAAGTTTATTTTTTTATTGGCACAAGTACTCATAATATGTTACCATACATCATTTTAGACCAAAATATAAAAGTTCAAAAATTTGAAAGACATAAGAAAAAGTTATTTCCTTGACTTAAGAGTTAAGACTTGAATTGTTTGTCTCTTGGTCCAATTTTCTTTTTGTGTAAAAAAGAATTGTAGTAGATAAATCTAGCCTTATAATATTGACATGTAATCTGAACAAACCCGTATATACTTTTTTTTTTGTAATGCATTAAAGGAACCATAAATGTCATTAGATGGACAATTAAACGCGACACGTAAACATCCTTTTTTTGCTGTATATCATACCGTACGTAAATAAACCATACTAATTAAATATTTCTGGAGTTAGAATACGTAACACCATCAAAAATCAGTTTTTGTCAACAGATAACATCTAGGGTTTGGTATCCGTTACATGCCTTCATTAATGTTTTCTTCCTATATAACTCACCGGGATTCATGCTTTGTACACCAGAAAACCATTAATTAGCAAATCGGAATGAAGACGATCATAGGGAGACTTGTGTTAATAAAGAAGAATCTGTTGGATATTGAGGACATCGGGGCTTCGGTTCTGGATCGAGTTCATGAGCTTCTAGGAAAGAATGTCACTTTGCAACTTATTAGTGCACATCAGCTTGATCATCAAGTTTCAGGTTTGACTCACATATCTTTCTACTCTAATAAAATAATAACTAACATAACACATGACAACATCATATTCACTCTAATCAAAATTTTTCCTCTTCTAACTCTTATTAAATAATTACATCATATCGCTGATTCTATTTACTTACGTTTGTTTTTAGCATACCTCAACTCAGCCTGATTTCAATCTATAAATCAAATAAGGTTTTGAAAAAGAGAAGTATGTTGGGAGAAAATATGGATTATAATAAAAGGCTAGCTTTCAAACAACTAATATTTTTTATTTTACAAGATAAAAAGTATATAAATTTGAGGACATATGTGTTTAATAAATGTTTCAGTGAACTAAATTGTCTATCCCCAATATGAATATATACATACATCAGTGTGAGTTGAAATAAGAATACCCCAATAACTTTAAACTAAATAAACAATTATTTAGCCTTTGAATCATGTTTGGATGAATAATTAAAACTAGAATTAAGCCTGTAGGGAGAGACGTTAAATCATGCCAAATAATACTAATGACACATAATTTTCAGTGATCACTAACACCGAAAAAACTCGTATTTAAAAAAACTAAAATACAAAAAAAAAATATAACCGAACAAAAGTAGATATAAAAATGTTGAACCACGCACATGAAACGTGAAACTTATAAAACAATAAATCGATCTAGGACTAGTGCGTTGCAATGGGGGAGTTAAACGCGGCAAAAATAGGTGTAAAAACATTGAATCACCGTGCACGTTGTAGCATGTTAACCCGCAAAATTTAAACCAAAACCTAAAACAAAAATTTTTTAAAGTATGAATAATATAGGGACAAAAGTTTAAAGTAAAAGTGTTGGGGCTAAATTGTAAAATATGTAAAAGTAATGAGTTAAAATTAAAAAAAAATTATAGACTAAAAAAACAAAAGATAGATACAACCCACTAAAACAAATGATGCAACCTATAATGCATACCAAAGTTAATAATTAATATAAATATAATATATCGCTCATCTCTCTCTTTTTCTATAGTCACTACCATGCAATTCTTTTAATGATCAAAATCTTAAAAAGTAGTTTTTTTACTACTTATATATAGAATTCGGATCAATTGTTAACCCATTCTTCGTGACTTAACTTTGCATTGACCCTTCAAGATAAATCAAAATCTTTATTATTTTTATTCTAATAACATCATTACACATATTTTGTATAACTTACATCTTTCTTACCTTTTACACACTCGTAAATTTACACATACATAAAATATTATAATGTTGTATATGCGTAATGATATTATTTGAACAAAAAAATAAAGAATTTGATTGTCTTGATGGGTTAACGCAAGTAAGTCGTAGAGAGTGGGTTAACAATTAAACTATACCTTGTATATATATATATATATATATATATATATATATATATATATATATATATATATATATATATATATATATATATTATAAGAATCAAATGTTAACTCTCTATTATTACGATAATCATGTTAACTTTTCAAGATCAATCAAAATCAAAGTCATTATTTTTTTGTAGAAATAAAATCATTACACATATACAAAAATATATTTTTTATGTATATGTGTGAATTTGTATGCATTAAAATTTTTATACTAGTCTAAGTTACACTTATATCTTATAAATATTTATAGATATAAGTGTATCTTATACCGATGTAAACATTTTTACGTTTACAAATTTACACATACATAAATGAACATATTTTGATATATGTGTAATGATATTATTCTAACATAAAAATAATGATTTTGATTGATATTGAAAAATTAACATAGTTATCGTAATAGTAGAGAACTAACATTTGATCATTTTCCTATATATATATATATATGAACAAGATCATTACAGTATCATTTTTTATCTTGAGAACCAAAAGAACTATTGTTTTGTATAAATGTAAATTAAGTTGTTTTACATGTGTATATATCTGAGATGAATATCAAACTATGTAAGACAGCTAAATATCAACACCCTTAATTTACATTTATGTAGATCAATATTTCGTAATTTATATTTATGTAAATAAGTGGTCCTTTTGGGTTCTTTAAAGATTCCAATCCTATTCACACACACACACATAGGGGAAGGTTACCACACAAAGTGTTTTTCGGTGCGAAGTGTACGAAATTTAGGGTTGAATTATCATGTAATAACAAGTAACAATCACGCAAGAAGGTTTGCATTTGTGTGATATTATCATGCACAGACGGAATAATCATGTATGAATAACTTCTTGTGTGATAATTTTACCTTTGCATTATAATTCCATCTCTGCGTGATTAATTATAACACTTGCGTTGTAATTTCATCCATAATTTTTCTTATAACACTTGCGTTGTAACTTCATCCATAATTTTTCTTCTCGTGTCATTACTTTGTATATTTCACACGAAAATATCACTTTGTAAGTAAACTTTCACTATATATATATATAGAATGAGAACTTGACACTTCATTTTAACCACTTATTTTTTACTTAAAAATTAAATTAATGAAAAATAAAATAGTAATCTATTAAAAACTTTTAATCAACTTATTTTTTATATGTCAAGTTTACCCCTTATAGCGTACGTAATATACACTTTCAACCCAAAATATTTTACACATTTGATTTTTATCCAATTATAATTCGTACGCTAACTTTGAAAAAGAAAAAACTATCTCGTGATTGTGTTTAATTTTTTATTTTTACATCTTAATACCCATTATATATCTATAATTTTGGTTGGTCGGTTTCTACATGGAAGTTAGACTGTTTTTTAATTTTGCCACTAAAATAGTTCGAATTGCATAATTCTTCTCAAAGTATCAATATATGACTATTAATACTTTTCACGAATATAGTTGTAAATTAGAATTCAAACAAGTGTGTGTTTTATTTTGTTTTCTTTATGAATCATTTTTACTAGATTTCACTCTTATTTTATTGTTTAAGTATGTATACACTATATCAAGTTTTTTTTCCTTCCTTTCGGTTTAAAAGTATAAAATCAGTTTATATTATATATAAAAGTTTGGTTTGCAAATTGATAAATGTTGTGGATATTTAATTAATAGAAAAAATTTTAACACTAAAGGAAAAAAAATAAATAAACATTGATACATTATGTGAGAATTTAGAAGACATGGATTCTTCTTTTACCCTTATTTTAAATTTTAATGCAGGGTATTCATTTTTTTTCTTTCGAGTAAAATATCATTTTCGTCCCTGACGTTTTGTTAAATTTGGCATTTCAATCTAAAACTTTTTTTTGGTCATTTCATCCACTCCACTAACACCGTTTATTAAATATTGTCATTTTCATCCACTCCACTAACACCGTTAAAACTCTGTTAAAATTCTGTTAAAACCCTGTTAAATATAAGGGTATTTTAGTCTTTTTCAACACCTAAATTATCCAATTAAAACAAATTAATCAATTAATATTCAATTAAAACTAAAAAACACATGAAAGGACTCGTGAGACCGGTCGCTTCGATTAATTCTAACATATGTCGTTTGATTAAGGTCTGCTGTGAGATTTCAATTAATATTCACATTTTGTTTGAACGTGCACTGTTGTTCGATTGAGGTATACTGTTGTCCTGTTTTATTTTATTGAGGGACCAAACTACAAGAACCATCCATGTCATCAACAAACCTTAATCATACAACAAACCTCAATCAAATAACGGTATAGTTCGAATAAAACGTGAAGATTAATTGAAATCCCACGGTAGACCTCAATCGAACAACATGTGTTAGAGTTAATCAAAGCTTTTAAATCGAAGTGTCTGGTCTCACTAGTCGTTTCATGTGTTTTTTTAGTTTTAATTGAATATTAATTGATTAATTTATTTTAATTGGATAATTAGGGTGTTCAAAAAGACTAAAATACCCTTATATTTAACGGAGTTTAACGAAGTTTTAACGGTGTTAGTGGAGTGGATGAAAATGGCAACATTTGGTAAATTACAGTGACTGAAATAACAAAAAAAGTTTTGGATTGAAATGGTAAATTAAACAAAATGTTAGAGACGAAAATAGCAGTTTCCTCTTTTCTTTCCTTTTATTCATTTTTTAACGTTTTGTTAAATTTAAACTTATTTTTATATGTTCGTTTGATGCTATGAGTGTGATCTGATATATATATATATATATATATATATATATAATATAAAAGATAGTATAATTTATTTTACTTAAGTTCTTCACCTTTTTTATGTTTTATTAAATTTCGAATTTAGTATTAAGGATAGTATATCTTATGTTCCTTTTGTTTTAAATTTCACTTTCACAACGGGGTTACTATCCATGTTTCATATAGATTTTATTTAACGTTCATTTGGCGCAAAACGTGATCCGCGCAGCGAAGCGCGGACTTATTTTGCTAGTTTTACTAAAAATAGAGTTGTGTTCAATATATATATATATATATATATATATATACACACACATATTTATAAGATAATATTTGGGTATTATAGGTTATATCGACCGACAGTAACATATTTTCATATGTTTATCTTATTTACTTAATCACGTTAATATAACTGTCGTAATGTGTGTAACGAAGTTCGCAAACGCATTGGATCTCGCGGACTTCATTTTTGTTATATTTATTTTGCATTTTCTTTACTTTTTCTATTCACCTTATTATTTATTTAAATATTAATATTAATATTAATATTATTATTATTATTATTATTATTATTATTATTATTATTATTATTATTTATTTTATTTTATTTTATGTAAAAGACTATAGGTATTGTAATAATTGATAGTTAACCTTTAATATTATCTAACTATGTCATCTATTAGTTATGTTAGGATGACAATTATTGACACGAACCCTAACCTCACATCGAAAAAAACATGTTTTGAGTTGGAAAATTCAACCCGTTTAAAAACGGGTTGGGTTTGGGTTGACCTGTTTAAAGAATAGGCCGGGTTCAGATTGACACACTTAAAAACCTGTTGACCCGTTAACCTATTTTAATAATATGTGTTTTAAAAATTATTATATGCCTTTAAAATTTTACATTAATAATTTCTTTTTAGGTAAATTTGCAACTTAAGTTTGAACGTACTCCACTTTAAAGTTTTTATTGAAACATATTTTATTACCAAAAACATATATTTTGAACTTGAAAATCATAAAATATTTGATGTCTCATAGCATATGTAATGTGAAAATAAAAATTCGATATAAAATTACCGGTGATTATTTGACATATTTAGAAAAATGAGTTTAACGAGTCAGATTTGTGTTACATTATTTTATTTAAGTTCAGATTAGGATTGAATTTTTTACCCAAATAAAAATACGGATCAGGTTTGGGTTCAATATACCGACCCACCAAACCGCCAACCTATAACCCGTTAACCTACAAACCCAATACGATTGACACCCCTACACATGTACCAAATTTAATTTATTCCTCATTTGATGTATTTTATAACATAATTCAACAAACTTATTTGTCCATACATTATAAAAGGGTCAACTTCAACTCTTCAAGTAGATATAAACTTCAACGAGGAATAAATATTTTAATTGGCAACTTGCATATGTAACAAAATACGGAATGTGGAAAAATATAAGAGAAAAAACTTAATAGTATCAACTGTATACGGATAATTAAAAATAAATAAGATTTCAACCACCTTTATCTATTTTTTTAAGTTTCCTCTATTTATTTAAATGTTTGTAACTTTTATATATAATATTATTTTTATAAAAATTACACCCTAAAACATGTTTTTTTTTTATCTTAAAAAGAGTATAGTATCGCTATCTAAAAAGATAATAAATATTTATACACTTTAACCTCATATGACTTCTGCTCATCACCGTATCTTTAATTTATTTTATTGTGTTTTTTTGTTAGTTTTTGAATAGTATTGGGTTTTTTCTAAAGTGATGAATTCTTAAAAAATATAATTATGAAATAACATTATTTTGTAATTCTAGTATGCATAACATAATAATTAATTAACAACTAATAAATATAAACACTATAAATAATAACAAAATAATATAAAATGATATAAAACGTAAAACACAATGGTAAAAATATCTTATATATTGTGTTTTTTGCTCATTTTTGTGTTATCCTGAACACTATAAGTTTTAAAAAAATATAACGGTTAAATAACATAATTGTATACTTGTAATTGTAAAATATAATAAAAAAATAACAAGTTTATATAATTTAAAAAAAAAATAAATGAGAAAAGTTAACGTGAAATGATCTAAAACGTAAAATAAAATAATAAATACATATAATAAAGAGTAAATTACACGGATGGTCCCTGTGATTTGGTTAAATTTAGGATTTGTTCCTTAAAGTTTTAAAATTACGAATATAATCCCTAATGTTATAGTTATATTTTATCAATGGTCCATACTCTGTTAGTTCAGTTAGTGATGTTAAATTTGTCAAAATAACTATTTTACTTTTAAGGATCATCAATGTAATTTTATTTTATTATACTCTTTTTATTATAAATATGTTTATTATTTAATACACAAATATAAAAATATTTGAAAAAACGACTTCTTTTAAATGTGGTTTATAATTTTTTTAAACCAATATGCAGGTTTTTTAAACCTTTATAACATGTCTTGTTTTATAAATATGTTTATAACTGAATTGTTTTTTAAAAAATGTTTAAAAAACTAAGAATTTTTTAAGAAAAGATGTTTAAATGAATGGTTTTTTTTTTTAAAATTAAGAACTCTAGAAAACCAACTAGTTTTAAAATAGTTTAAAAAATCAAAAAACTTTTGAATGACGTATAAAAAATGAACGGTTAAAAAACCTAACATTTTAAAAAAACATGTTTTTAACAAGTTTTTTATTTGTGTATCTAAAGCGTATGTTATTAAATAATAATCTTATTAATAATTAAATTATAAAAAAAATATAAAAATAAAAAATTTTGAAAGATAAAAATATAATATTTTCTTAAATAAAAATAATACAATAGTTTAAAAGATAAATTAAATAGATGGCTAATGCGAGTAAAATGCTAATTTTTACAGTATTTAACATCACTAACGGTTAACTAACAGACCTAGGGACCATATATAAAAAATAAAGAAATGTTAGGGACTATATTCAAAGATTTTAAACTTTAAGTACTAAATATAAAATTTTAACATAACCACACGGACCATCCATGTATTTTACTCTATAATAAATAATAAAAAATATTTGACATAATTACTTAACATATCAGACACAATACCCTGATGTATTTGACATAATAATCAAAATGTTATATTATAAACTAGAATTATGACACATGTCTCAAAAAAACTTCTTTTATTATATGTTATAGATTTTGAGTAAAAAAGTTGCTTTGATAAATTCATATTAAAATATCAGTGTGCCATATTATCATATATGTTAGAACTAGTTTTTTAACCCCCGTGTTACACGGCGGAGTTCGGTCATCTTTCGCACGCTCGCACGCGATGTGACTGCCCATAGCATCACGTTTGCAACCTTTGTTACCTCTCATGACGGTTTGGACATTAACGCACATAGGTACATAAAAAAACATCAGAACAATAATATGCATCATACACGCAGCATAACAATTTTGAAAAGGTAACTTAACTGAAAGACTAGCGTGTTGTGGTGGAGCCGTACAATGACATTAACATGGTTAATGGCATGTTGTAGCTCGTTTACGAACTTTGTTATGTGCGTGTAACCTAATAATTAAAATGAAAAGTTGAATAAAATAAAAGAAAATCAAAGAAAAAGAATTTACTTTAACATGAAATTATAAGAAACGTAACCCAACACTTGATTTTCACCCATAGATTGCATCTCGATGTTCATGGCATTGATCCATTTTGCAGATTCTAGATCCGAGATAGTAGATTTGTAATTAGTAGGTTTAATAACGGAATCAACTACTACCAGGACCTCGAGATCCACTAGATTCCAAAGATATCTGTCAAGTTCTTTGCGAGTCCTGCTACTTCTGCGAATGCTTATGTTTATGTCTAAATTAGCAACAACTTCTTGTTGTTCAAACGCTCCGACTTCATCAGCGTTTGTTTATGGTTCTCAAATTTCTTCAAGATCCGCAATATTATTTCTAGTTTCTCGATTAAGAAATTCTTTCTCAAAGAAGTGTGATTTCTTTTGATGGAAATCATATTTGCATTAGCATGGTAAAAACAATATTCGCTTCTATTATAGTATCAGATCTAGCTTGACATCAGACTCACCGGTAACATAAGCATCACATTCCCATACTCTAAGGTAAGAAAAATTAGGTTTTGACCCATGGCATATCTCATACGGTGTTTTCTCTAACCTCTTAATCGGTGCTAGATTGACAAGGCGGAAGGCGGTTATAAGAACACAACTCCAAAAGGAATGAGATAAGTTAGTTCTACACATCATCAATCAAGTCATATTAAGTAGGATTTAATTTATCCTCTCTCTCACGCCATTGAGTTAGGTGTGTGTCCAAGTGGAATGAAATGTTAAACAATTTCATGTTTCTATAAATGATTAGTGAACTCTATGTTGAGGTATTCTCTACCTCGATCTGATCGAAGTACATTGATAGTTTTTCCAACTTAGTTTTCTACTTCGTTTTGAAATTCCTTGAACTTTTCAAAGATTTCATGTATATGCTTCATAAGGTAGATATAAGCATATCGACTATAATTGTTAATTAACGTAACGAAGTATCTTTCGTGATTTGTAGACATGGTTTTGAAAGGACCACATACATCAAAGTGTATGAGGGCTAACAAACCCTTAACCCATTCACTAATATGGGTGAAAGGATCCTTTGTGAGTTTGTCTAACAAAATTAACATTCATCAATTCATGTCCTATAGATTCAAATTCATGCCCTATAGATTCAATAATCCCTTTGAACTGAAGCATTTCACACACGCCTTGCTTACATGGCTAAGTCTAGAATGCCATAGAAATGTATCACTAATGTCCAATTTGATACATTTAGAAATGTTATATATGTTATTGTCAGTTTGATCATTTATCTCATAAACACCGTTTCAAGGTTTACCCTGAAGATAAAAGATATCTTTTAAGTCGACAAAAATAAAAGCATAGGATAACCGGGCTTGCTTAAGAATAAGGGAGTTATTGGTTTTAGAAAATATCTGTTAAATAAGCAAAAATAATATAATTACTATTGCCAGGGTATTATTTTCTTATTTAATTAATGACCAATTTACAATAATTTGAATAAGAAATGGCATTCTAGCTTGGTGAGTTACTAAGGATAGCTGGGGCATACAATATTAGTAAATGATTAGGAAAACTGACAACGTTTGTCAATTGTAAAAACTTCATAACTCTTGGGTATGAGGCGTAATGATAACTTTTGTCAATGCATTGATACGTTTAGCCTCATCTATGCATATTTTTCTGTCCAGACAGCTTTGACACATAACAAGAGAGAAAAGCGATTGTCGTCCTAAAACATGTATGTATGGAAGGGTCGAATGTATCAACATAACCCTTGCACCTCAAAAGAATAAACTGCAAATCAAGTGCAGTGTTCTGTCTCAAAACACTGATGTTTCGTTTAATGTTTCAAGTGTTTATTAAAATAGGGTGACATAGTGAATGATTAAATCTTTCATATGATGTAAAACTTAGTTTTACAATATTTGGTTCGTGACAACAATTAACGAACCCTTACGTTCCTCGGGACACTTGATTTTTTCTATTAAAACTAATTTTGCGACGAGATTGATAACCAATTTAAAGTTTATGGTTTTAAACTATTTAGTATTTTTAAGTTTTAAAATTTAAACTAATTTTAAAACTTATCCGATAGTTTTTTTAAAACAAACTATTTGCTTAGATGAGTTTAACAAGTTATAAAATCAGTTTAGAACTTGTTATTTATTTTGATTGTGAAAACAATTTTTTATTAGTTTGGTATTGGGGTTGTATGTTATAACATTTATAAGATAAAAGTAACCAAAATAGCAAAGTAAATATATAAATCCAATGGTTATGTTTGTTTGATCTTGATACTGCCAAGTAACAAGACCAGACTATGTCACGGGGTCGCAACACGCAAACAACCATAAGGATAGACCTAAGTGCATCTAGTTATCACGATTGGCTTTCGCTGACTTCGTGATTCGTCTTACCTCTAGTGTTGTGTCTTAATCATTACAATATTTAAAAAGAAATACATAATGAAATAATAACCATAAAGCCATCAAATGGGCCGAAACCATAGAACCCAAAATAAACAAAATCAAATCATAACACAACCATTCAGCCATAGGGTCTAGCCTAATTTACATATTAAACGCAATAACATAAACTAATCTACATATTAAACGCAATAACATAAACTAATCTTTTGGTTAACTACTATTAAACAAAACAAATTATTTCCCTAAATAAGCTAGAACAAAACTTTAAACAACTTTACAGTTTGTGATCTATAACTAATTAAAAGACTAGATCCGATTTTCATGTTGTAAGCGTGGGCTCTAATACCATTGTTTGGTTTAGTGGTATCTTGATTAGGTTTCTTTATTAAAATAGTTCTTTATAATTTATTAATTAGATAATAACCAATTAATGCAATGGATATTAGAAACACTACCAAAATGAACCCGACATGATCTAGGTTACAAACAATGCGAATACATACTAATTATCTACTAATGAGATGATTATTGTCGCACCCCGACCGATGGAGGAAAACTTGCATTGAATGAAGGTGAATCAATTGCTCATAGCTCATGCTACTTAAATCGTTAAAGTAATTTTAAATGCAAATTGCAATAATCCAAATAACTTAACATTGTTCAATAACCAAATAACAATTTATACCTAGTTACTTGTCTTTATTATTAACTATGTTCAATAATCCTAGTTGCAAGCATCTTGAAATCCAACTAAACAACATTTCCTGAAATCATGTGAAAAATAATTTGGTTAGCTAACAAATTAGCTGGTTAGTAAACTCATGTTTGTATACATAGATGTAATGATTAAAATGATTGAAAAAGTTCAATTCTCATTTTATGTCAAGACTTATAATGCAAAAGTATAACATACGAGACAAACAACGCACAATGAAACCTAATGGCTGAATCGACTCAATCCGCATATGAAGTCTTAACAAATAAAGATATGTATGAATCTGCTTTCAATCACCATCAAATATTCTAATAGATCGGTTTGTCAAACCAATAGATCTATTATTGTTCTTGTAGTTTGAATTAATTAATGATCGTGATAGAATAAATGTTTATCAAGCTATAAACACAAATTGCAAGTAATAACACAAACATGAATTGAAATTAATTAAACTAAATTAATAAATGAATAAATAATGACTTGAATAAAGTCACATCATTTTTCCCAAAGATATAAAACATAAAAAAGCTATGAATATTCATACGGTAAGTTGCAAGCGAAGAAATTTTAATACGCTTGAGCTAGACACCAAAAGATCTTCTTATGAATAAACTTAAGGAACGAATTCCTAAGTTAGCATAAGAAATTTTAAGGTTCTAGAGTCGATTTAGGAACTAGAGTTTCTAATAGGGATTTGGGGTTTCTAGTTAATAAAAGATTAAATATATTATTAAATGAAAATAGTTTGATTAACTTTGATATTTATTTGAATAATAATTGAATAAATATAATAATTTAATTAGAATTCATAAATAATTTATAATCCAGTTTATAATTAATTTCGCATAATTTTTATAACTATTAAAAGTATATAATTGTGTATTTATAAATTTTTAAATTTTCAGAAATTAATTATAAATTTATGTTTTATTAATAATTAATAGAATGATTTTTATAATAATATACTAATATAATATAATATAATATTCTAGAATAAATTAGAAATTAAAAAACAGAATTAAAAAGAAAATATGGGTGCCTAGGTTCGGACCTGATTCCCTTGAGTGTATGTGATGCAGTAACCACTAGGCCAAACCTCATTTATTGGTTTAATAATGAAATTTAAGAATTAATTACTGTAACTAAAATAATCTCCAAATCTATTCAAACCGTAGTTTTTAAATCATTCAAATTCAGCACAAAGATGATAATGATTATGAAGTTAAACTTGAGGCGTTAATTTTAAGCATGATAACAAGAAATAATATTAAGCACAATGTTGATATAGACAAATTAATGAAGTGTAGAGCTTCCAGATGAGATGAAAATTATAACTCCTCAATAAATTGCAAGATAGAATGTCCAGAGGATGATGAACACTAAGCTAGGTTGTAGGTCCGAGATGAATGCGATGTTCAATGTCGAATGTGTGTGTGTTTAGGATGCAACTAAGGTCACAAGGAGTTAAAAGGGATAGGTTGGAGTGTTTTGCCACACTTATATAACATAAATTGAATTTGTTTAGATTTGGACGAGTTAAGAGTTTGATTGGAAGGGCTTGATTCAAATTAGGGATGATTCTACGATTACTAACTCAGTCGATTTAGATATTAAAGTTGCAAGTCAATTGATTTAATCATTTGAACACGATTTGAGTTGAAACCGATTTAGGATTTGAGTTGAATTATAGATTTCTACTTGAGCATGCAATAGCAGTTTGAATAATCGAATTATAATTGATCTAGAGTTCAAAACCTATGCAATAGTGTGTAGGAAAGGTTAATCGCAATTAAAAACGATAATTTTGTGTTTTGGCTTCATCGTAACTCAGCCGGAGTTCGCTGCCAGAGGTGCGGACGGGGAAAGGGTTAGGGGTTGTTTGTTTCAGCCTCTTAATGGTTTAGATGTCTCAATGATTCGGCACTTAATGGTTCATGGTGTTTGTTTCGTGAGCAGATATCTGAATAGTTAAGCACTTTTGTGTCTAAATAGTTAAGCATTATACTGATTTTAAATGGTTAAAAGTTCTTATCTGAATTGATTAGATATTTGCATTTAAATAGTTAAACAATATACTAGCTTTTAATGAGTAATACATCTTACTGGTTCAACACTTAATGATTCAAAACTCTTAATAGTTCAGTATTTACCCATTTAGAAGTTGCCAAATAACTCCTTATAGTTTCTTACAAATTTACACTTTGGTCCCTCGTGTTTTGATTGTTATCATTTTATGTTAGTATTTAAATTAAGTTTTAAAATTTGTAAAATTAGCACCTCCAGTTGGTTTTATTTAATAATAGACTAACTTAACTAACAACGAACTTAATAATTTATATAATTTTATAATTTTTCTTAAAATTAGTTGCTTTATTTAAATAAAATATTGAAATTATTTATGTTTTAAACATAATACTAAAACAAAATGATTAAATGGTGACTTTATTTCATTATTACGTGGATAATCCAAACGGGTTTGGGTTTACAATATGGATTGGGTCGAATGTCATAGTTCTACCTTGATGGTTAATAATTAATTGTCTAAAACACCGAGGGTTTAACAAACAAGTGCGTGAAACGAACTAAATGAATTATGAGACACACAACTCGACCTAGGGTTTGTGGCGTATGGGTTCTCGGTGTTGGTCTTTCTTGTGGGTACATGAAGACAACAGAAGAAGGTGCAATGGGGTTTGGTGGTACCGGTTGAAAGATAGGCGGCGATGATGCTATTCGAATGTGGGGTAGCGACCATGAGAGATTAATAATTTGGCCCATGATTAAACCAAGACCTGAACCAATAATGCATAACGATTAAATGTTTTAAAAAAAATTAAGTAGCTCGATATAGTTTGTAAACACCAGTTAATCAAATTAAGTGGGTTTTAACGTGCGTTGCTCAAGGTGCAACTCTTACGCACCACATGTCGGTTCGCAACATCAACTAATTGAACCCATACATTAAATCCAACATTTTAAACTTGTTGAATGTGTATTTAATTTCTATGGAAGGGACCTTGAGAGGAAAGGTAGGAAAGCCGGCTCCATTAGAAGACTGGATTACCACTATTTCCCCGTTGGTGGTTGGAGAATCGTCGTACAAAGTATCATTTGAATGGAATGACGAATCGGAAGAGCAGCCAATGGCATTTATTATTCAAAATCATCACCACAGTGAGTTCTACCTTAAGACCCTTACACTTGAAGATGTTCCTGGCCATGGTCAAGTTCATTTCGTGTGTAATTCTTGGGTTTACCCTGCAAAACGATACAAAAGAGATCGTGTTTTCTTCGCCAATAAGGTATATAACATAAACTCTTATTTTGTTTTTTAATATCAAGTTTTTATGATCGATTTGTGACCGAAAATAAAGTTGTAGAAACCTACATGGGTGAATTAATATTGTGAACAAGTTGCTGCTAGATTCTTTTTCATTTAATTCAATCTTTTTTTTTTCAAATTCTTTGAGGGCTATTTGGTGATGATTTATTTGCCACCATCTTGCTACTAGAATTTACATTTTTATTTGTTTAATTTCATACTTAAATGATTATTTTGCAACTCTTTATCGAATAGAATATTATAACCATTGTACGATTAGAATTTCTAATTTAATCATAACTAGTGTGTTCCAGCAACGCGCTTTGCGCATGTGATGGACATCATCGTTGGGCTTAGAACCAGTGTTCGATTGCGGTTGCTAGCCATAAACAACAGCCGCGCCTAGGCAACCGATACAACTCTAGCATATAATCACGGCCCATAAAGTTCACTTCACGTAAACATTGAAACAACATATCCAATGGAATAACCTTCATCCCATATGAACAAAAGATATCTATAACATTAAAACAACGATATATCAAATCACAATCAGTCTTGGATAAGGCAGTTCATCATCATCGAAACCGGTCTACGACAAAGCAACTGTAAACGACCGTTAACCTACAAGAATAAGATACAAAATGTAACCTTGATTGGTCTTGGATGTCCGTATGAACATCATCATTAACCAAGTATCACAGTGACCACCATCGTAAAATGTTGTCTCGGATGGGGTTTTTCCCATCATCACATACATGAAATTTCAGATTAAACAAACATCATCATCATCGATTGGCGACACTAGACCAAGAAGATAACATCCACCAATATCGGTGGCTAGGACAAACCACCATACGCTCCACCGCCGGCCAACAGGTCCATCGGAAGCAGCAGCAAACGGAGGCGCGTCACCATCCAGCCACTCGACGGACTATGATGATAAGGGTCAGGAATGGGCGGTGCCATAGAGCAACAAATAGGGAGAAACTCCCCACGCATGCAACTGCCGGTTAACTAGCCAAAGCTAGGTAGTGCTCGGTGGCACGATCATAACTATTTTCAGCAAAAAACAAAAGCCTCAAATTGAAGGGCGCACCATGGCAGCATTGAACACCAAACACCTCAACCACCACCGAAAATGGTTGGCAAGGGGCCAACAATGGTTACCCCTCACCCGAAAGCTGATGATGGAAGCGGCAACCAACAACCACCTTTGGTCCTTTCTCTCTCTGCAAAAGTCAGTTGTACCATATGCAACACAGAGAGCACACCAAAAATAGCGTTTCATCCCGGAGACACCCAACCACCACCAAAAGCGCTAGCCGTAGGCGGCGACGGCCAGAAGTCAAGGAAAAACGGATAGAGGTGGTAGCAATGTTTTCAGAACCGGATCGGACGTCGAAGCGGACGCCTGGTTTGGTGGTCGGACCGGATTTAAGAACCGGATGACGTCATAATTATATATATACTATATTATATATATAGTTATATATATAATTAAATATAAGTAATTTATATATGTATTTTATAGTTATATATAAAACTTAACTATATTTTTATATCCAACACACTAATTTATGGTTCAACACCCCGTTTTTACCCATTAAAATCAAAAAAAAAATAAAAAAAATAAAAAAAATACAAAAACCGGTCCGGTTTCCGGTCCGACCAGCGGTTCAGGACGAACCGGCCGGTTCGACCAGTCCAAAACAAGTCGCACCAAACCAGACCGGCTAGGTGGCCGATCCCCGGTCGGACCGGCAGGTCTAATCCGGTCGTGAAAACAATGGGTGGTAGGCAGCGACGGGCGGTGGTGAAAGGGAGAACAATCCCCTATATAAAGGCAGAAAAGTTGTGTAATAGGTAGTTATACCATAAGCATAAAAACCAGTAAATAAAATATATATGTTCATTTATACACCAATTATTATAAAGGTAAATTATATTTTTTTTAATTAATTTTGCAGTTGTTTCGTGACTAAATCTTGACGATTGTAAGACTAAGATCCTTTTAGTTTTGGTTGCTAATTTTGTAGCAGTTCTAATTCAATCTCAAATCTCCAATTTCAACAATTACAGTGAAAATGCTTAGTAATGTCAATATCAGGAATTAATCATAATATACCGCTCAAAATGTAGGAGCCAACACTTTGATCATTCAGCAATATGATTAAATTATATATGCATGACATGATATATCTTGTGCGAAAACCTCTAACGACTAATGTTCCAGTGTTCAGTTCGATTAATCAAAACAAGTATACCTTATGATTACATATGATGTTTGTTTGTATAACATTGATTCTACAGGCATATCTTCCTAGCGAGACACCCGAGTTTCTACGTTCTTATAGAGAGGAGGAGCTGGAAAACTTGCGAGGAGACGGGATGGGAATGCTTGAAGAATGGGACAGAGTTTATGACTATGCATTTTATAATGATTTGGGAGATCCTGATAAGGACCTCAAGGATGCACGCCCAGTTCTGGGAGGGTCTACCAAATACCCATATCCCCGTAGGGGTAGAACTGGAAGACCACCAACCAAATCAGGTACTCATGGACATACTATAGGCTTATTATACTAGATTTTGACGCTTTGTAGACTGATGCCATCTTTTGATCAATGTGTTAGATCCTAGAACCGAGAGTAGGCTACCACTTGCTATGAGCTTAAGCATATATGTTCCAAGAGATGAGCTGTTCAGACACTTGAAGTTGTCTGATTTTCTTGCTTATGCACTGAAGTCTATTGTTCAGTTCCTCGTCCCCGAGTTTGAAGCGCTATGTGACAGCACCCATGATGAATTCGATTCGTTTGAAGATATAATGAAGCTTTATGAAGGAGGCTTCAAGCTGCCCGGAGGTCCTTTACTTGATCGCATTCGCGATAGGATTCCATTGGAAATGCTGAAAGCATTTTTAGAAATGGATAGTGTAGGAGTTGCCAAATTCCCAATACCACAAGTCATCAATGGTATCCCATTCTACCTACTCTGAATCAAGTATACATATTTCAAACTTATTTGGATATTGTCCTGAATGCTATATAACAAAAAAACAAACATTTCCCGTAGCATCCTACTCACAGAGTAAGGTTCGGAAATGGTGAAATGTATACAGATTACTATATAACAAAGAAATAACTAAATTTTTGTGTCTTGTTAGTAGATAAGTCCGCTTGGAGGACGGATGAAGAATTCGCAAAAGAAATGTTGGCCGGAGTGAATCCTGTTAAAATTCGTCTTCTAAACGTAAACTCTGTCCGGTGTATTCCACAGTATACGTGTTCAACCTACAGTTCATAAGTTCTTTTGATGTTGCAGGAGTTCCCTCCTACAAGCAAGCTAGATGTCAAAGCGTATGGCAACCAAAACAGTTCGATTAAATCGCACCACATCGAGAAAAGCCTGAATGGTGTAGAAGTAGATGAGGTACCATAACTCACAAATCCACTTGTAATCATATAAATTGTTTAAAACCAATAAGTGAAACATCATGTGATTCAAATTCCTGTCATGCAGGCACTGAGAGCAAATAGGTTGTTCATATTGGATCATCATGACTCTCTGATGCCATACTTGAGGCGAATAAATGCGACAGCAAACAAGATTTATGCTTCAAGAACAATGCTTTTTCTACAAAACGATGGAACTTTAAACCCATTAGCAATCGAGTTAAGCTTGCCGCATCCTGAAGGTGATAATTTAGGTGCCCTTAACAGTGTATACACTCCGGCTGAAAATGGAGTGGAAGGCGCGATATGGCAATTGGCAAAAGCATATGTAGCCGTAAACGATTCAGGGATTCATCAGCTCATTAGTCACTGGTACAATCACTAAAACTCATACACACCGCTTTAACTAGGATACACCATTAGTTGATTTCATAGTTTTAATAGTAACAAATGTGGTTCACAGGTTGAACACACATGCAGTTGTTGAACCATTTGTGATTGCTGCAAATAGGCAACTAAGTGTACTCCACCCAATCTATAAACTTCTCTACCCTCACTTCCGTGATACAATGAATATCAATGCTTTTGCAAGGCAGATCCTGATCAATGGTGGCGGTATCCTCGAGAAAACTGTATTTCCTGGTAAATATGCAATGGAACTGTCGTCGGTGTTGTATAAGGATTGGGTGTTCCCTGATCAAGCACTCCCAGTGGATCTTGTGAAGAGGTGATTATCTCTTAACAATGAAAAAAATATTACATATAGTGTACAAGTTTGACAGAATTAAGATGTTTTTATTAATAGAATCATAGTCACTTTTATATGTTTCTATTAATACTTGGATTTGACTACTCATTTGTGCATTTAACACTCAGGGGAATGGCAATTGAGGATTCGAACTCTCGTCATGGACTTAGCCTGCTAATTAAGGATTACCCATATGCAGTTGACGGGCTGGAGATTTGGTACGCGATCAAATCTTGGGTAGAAGAGTACTGTAAATTCTACTATACCAATGACAATATGATCAAAAACGATAAAGAACTTCAATCGTGGTGGAAGGAACTGCGAGAAGAGGGACATGGCGACAAGAAACACGAACCATGGTGGCCTGAAATGAACTCTTGTCAAGAACTGATAGACATTTGCACTACATTCATATGGGTTGCCTCTGCGCTTCATGCAGCAGTAAACTATGGGCAATACCCTTACGCGGGTTATGCCCCTAATCGTCCAACAATAAGTCGAAGATTCATGCCTGAGCCAAATACTCCTGAATATGATGAACTTAAAGAGAATCCTGATAAAGTGTTTTTGAAAACCATTACTCCCCAACTACAAACGCTTCTTGGCATTGCACTGATAGAGTTATTGTCAAGACATTCGTCGGATGAGGTGTACCTTGGACAAAGGGAGTGTCCTGAGTGGACTTTGGATGCAGAACCTTTGCAGGCATTCCAGAAATTTGGGAAGAAGCTGAAAGAGGTTGAGGAGAGGATTGTAACAATGAACAATGATGAAACGTTGAAGAATAGGCTTGGACCCGCAAAGGTACCATACACTCTACTCTATCCCACCAGCGAAGAGGGACTTACGGGCAAGGGAATCCCAAACAGTACCGCGATGTGATTAATATTATTCATGTCTCTAAAACTTACTGTATAATAAAAGACATCGGGGAATCTTCAGAGAGTTTCTTTGGTTGATTCTGTGTCCCTGATTCATGTAGTGTGAAATCTATGTAAGTATTGTTATTTTTATTTGGATATGAACAACATCATTTGGTGTTTATTAATTATTTGAATAAATTTTTTAATCAGCTGCATTGATAATTTGATATCCTAGCTTCTACATTAACCTTGAGGACATAAATATAAGAAGAAACAGCAACTGCATTTGTTTGACTAACCTTTTCAATAACTCAAAATGGAAGGGGTGGTTTCATGATTATATTTAAAGTTTATGGGTCTGCCATTTTTCTTAAGGTGTTTTAATAACCCTTATGGGTCATTAGATTGTTAGAGATTTTTTTGGTTACCAACAGGTTTGTAGTTATCTTATAGGTCAAGGTGATTATAGGTTTAGTTTTATTTATTAAGTATTAGAGTCTACTTATGTTTGGTTTTTTGGTTATTTAAAAGAGTTGATTATTGTAATCATAATAGATCAATCAACTTCTAAGTTTTACTAACATAAGAGTCGATTCAGTGAGATCAAAGCTACGTAAGTTTTTTCCGCTTCATATTTCTTATAATCGTAGTTTTTAGCTTGATGTACCTGGACAAGAATTGGAATAAGCGCTTAGGCTCATCTTTCCAATCTTGATAGAAGGGCAATAGAGGCGGAATTGAGTAACAAAGAACATGTCTTTTTTTTTTGTGGTCGGTTAGCAACGACAAAAAAAGCAACTGATTGAGTTCAGACTTTGATAGCTTCTTAGCTGAAAAATGAAAACAACACATGGCTTGTTTTTTGGAAGATAACTTACTAACCAACACGTTAATGTAGTAGAAACAATATCAGCAGGGGCTGAATTAAGACAGTCACTTAGCAGCCATGAGGACAATATAGCAGGGCTCATCGTGCCGATGGTTGATAGCAACATGTCACGACCCGCCAAAACGCAGATCGCAACACCCTAATTTTTATCGATTAGGGGCACTTTTGAAGCAACCAAGGCTGCCCGGAAGACTCCGGAACAGCCCACACAATTCTACAGCAACATGGCAACGTCGGAAGACTCTAGAACGTCCCGCAAGGCACTAGAAAACGTGGCTCAAAGGCTACTAAGAAGAACTAACTAAACAGGCATGAAAGATCATGGAAGAATCTAGATAGAGCTATATAGTCACCCTTGAAAAATATCTTGAAATGTCTTGGACCAACTAGAGAGTTCCATCAAAATATCTAGTCTTAGATATTATGTATAGATTAATCTAGATATAGAAGAATCTAGATCATGGACAACTAGTATAAATAGGATGATGGTGCTTCATTTGCACCACCTAAGTTCCTTGTAACTCAAAGTCTTGTACTTGTGTTCATAAGTAATACAAGCTTCATACTTGTGTTGTAATCACACATCACAAGCATTCCACTTGCGTACTACAAATCTAACGTTCCCTTACAAAGATTTCCGCTGCATAAACCATCCGTTCGAGACCAAGAAGGCTGACTTAGAACAAATCTAAGTGCCGCACGAGAACTGAACAAATCAGTCCGTGACAAACAGGTGCAGATCGATTAGGGAGGTTCTTGGTATAAATCCTGTCAAAGTTAGAAGTCTTCTACATGGGAGATCAACAAGTGGCAACTGTACGAGCCTGAGAGGTGGATTCCATGAACTATATGTCCTATTTAACTACTAAATACTACATGATATGGGTGATGCGAACTCAGGCGATTTACAACGTTCATGGTGTATGGGGTACCATTAGAAAAACAACATGATGATCACTCTCTTGTTTTAATCAATAACTGCATAATTGATTTTGAAAAAAAGCAAGCTAAAAGTGCAAAGGTGGGAAGCGAACAAGATCTGACATCTAGGTACAGAACGGTCAAAGGAGGCTAGAATTCAAATTTTAAGGACGAGTTTAACGGAAGATGAATGGCATGAGTACTGTCGATGACTTTGCAAGGAAGTTATCAGGTATAGCATGAAAATCAGACTCTCTTGGTAAGATAATCGAACAAGTTTTATGCGTCGGCTTAAAACATACGAAGAGTGATCAAGGAACTAGAGAAGGGGGAGATCCATTTGGGAAATTGTTACTTACAAAGGATGTTGGAAAAGAAAAAAAAAAGCAACTTGTTTTGTGAGCACTGTGGTCGAGGTGGACAAGGAGGTTCGAACCATGGAGATCGCGGACATGACCTTTATGGAGGTCGTGGGGCTAATCAAGGGAGGGACAATCAACTCCAACAAACCAAAGGTTAAAAGTAGCGAGTCAAAAGTCATATACAGTGTTTTAAGAGTAACGAGCTTGGATATATTGTGGGGAAGTTTCCAAAATGAAATTAGAATGAAGGCATGACAAATCTAATTCAAGACAATGGTAATCCAATGGTGTCGTGAAAGGAAGATGTCTCCATGGCAAGATTAGGGGTCACTGTTATCATCAATAACTTGAACTTGAACGCAAGTTTCATGATTATGTTTAAAATCTTACGGGTCTACGACTTTCCTTAATGTGTTTGAGTCCAATAATAATTGTTATGGGTCATTCGTTTGTTAGTTTTTTATTTAGTTAATACTTTTGTAGCTATCTTATGGGTCAAGGTAATTGTAGGTTTAGTTTTAGGTTATATTCATTAAGTATTAGAGTCTATTTAGGTTTGATTTGTTGGTTACAAAAGTAGTCAGTTATTGTAATTAGAATAGATAAATTGATTTCAGAGTTTTTTTAGATTATGTGTAGTTGTTTATTTAGTTAAAATGTCATCTAGGGAAACATAAATTTATTAAAGCATCTTTTAAAACAAGTGTAGTGACTTCAAATCATTTTTAGTTAAAGTTGTTAAAAATGAGAAACAATAAATTCAATCACTCTTTTTAACGCCCTTTAAGGGCTTGGCTAAAATAAGTTTGAAGCCTCCTTTAAATAGTATGTAGTGGCTAGCTTTAGAGCCACATTTCTGTCCAACTCAACAAATTTGACACCCCCTAGGGACATCACTACGTCCAGTATTAGTAAAAGAGTCGATTCGGTGGGATCAAAAATTGCGCAAGTTTTTTCTTATTCATCTTTCTTCTGAGCGTAGTTTTTAGCTTGGTGATTTGGACAAAAGCATTTTCATGAATACGTTTTAGACACCATATTTTATAGGACCCAGTATCATTTATAAAAGGCCAAGTGAGAAGAGACTCATTTTTCATTAGAATATAAGTTAGACTTAGTATATAAATAAGGCCTATGTTAATGTTAACTAGGTTTTACCCCGCGCGCGTTGCGCGGGGAATTTCGCCACACGAAGTGCATTAAAAATTCAGATCCAAACAGAGCCTGCAATTTGCTTATTGATATGCCGGGTGCAACGGATTTTTTAAGCCAAACCTACATATCTTAATGAGAAAGCAACATAAATGTGCTACATGTTGATTTAACATTCAACAAACCATTTGCTTATAGTCCGCATCATTAGAAGCACCTGTATCAAGAGGGTCTTGTTCTAAAATTCAATGAACATGTGAAACGCAATCTAAACCCCCACTGTAATTCTCTAGTGTGTAAAACATATGAAATGGCGCGCCAATTGTGTGTAACTAACAATTTGATTTGACGCATATACTTGACCATGTATGTCTTTTAGGCACAACCTGTCAAGAATTCCATATTATGCCATCAACATAGCTAACCGGTGGTACATTGGAGATGAGATTATAAAGAAAAGTTCATGGTAGTTAAGTGTGATTTAACCCTCTTTTCCTCCATCTTCCCTACCAAAAAAAAGTGTGGGCAATCTATTTACATTGTTTCATCGGCTCCTGTTGTTGAGCTAGATCTTTTGCCACCTGGATTATAACAGAGGCACCTGTTAGCACAAAAGAGTACTAACATCTAAACCCAATGTACAATCTAATATGAATGTAAATTAATAAATGATCAAACACAAAAACATTTTTATATACAAACATACTTCAAGAACACAATTCAACTAAACAATTGATAAATCCAACAATTAAGAACTATAACTGTAGTACCTTACTTAGTGGAAAAAAAAAGAGCTGCAAATGTTGCCCCAATGAGGAAACCAAAAAATATACAAAGCTTGGTAGTTGCAATAAGCCTTGTACACTCATTTCATCTCCTGAAAGTTGCATCCTTTCAAAATTAATAAACATAAAATATCTTTCATCAATAAAACCAAGAACCATCAAGAACATCTTACAGACCTCTAATAATGTTAACATACCACAAATGACATTTTCAAAAAAAATGTCGATTACCATACCCTGTCAAATCAAATGCGGAATTTGTGTCGTGCGCAAATGTCCTTCCCTCAAAAACCATCACTTGATAATAACTCATAAGTAACAGGTAAATTAAAGTTTGATAATAACATACAATAGATGTTATGACAAAGTCTACATAACTAAAACAGTAAGGTAAATAATATTTGGCTGTTGCAAAGAGGGAAAAATGTTAAAATATCACAAACACCACATCGTAGATAAGTAGGTTCTTAACAATGTATCAGGCCACACAAAGTGCATAAGAACAATGTTAAAGAAGAAATTTTGACATATAAACCTGAGTAATTAGTAACCTGAGTAAGTAGTTATAATTCTACCAATTAGCATGGATAAGTCAAAGAAACTGAAGTAGATATTAAAACCTTAAAGAAGTAAACAAAATGTGGGCACAGACAATCAATTTAGAATTTCCAATTCATGTATTGAAGTTCCTACGATCTAAAAAAGTCACAGATCGTTTTGCAATTTGTCAAGCTCTTCAATAAATAGTTACAACCCAAATAATACTTAGGCAAAGAAGATGCACAGCAAGAGATGCAAAACACAAGTTGATTATGGATTCAATACCTTGCTTTCTCCGATAGTGATCTTCCAATCGTTTTGCAATTTGTCAAGGTCTTCAATAAATAGTTCACGCTCATACAATGCACACACCATTAGTGAAAACCTGCAAATAAAACAAAATCATACCCGTTCAAGACGGAATTTATCCATGAAAGAAAGATGACAATTAGAGCAATCTAGGGTTCTACCATGAACCGTTAAAGATGATCTATCTCATAAGATAAATTTGCCTTCAAGGCTAGCACCGAAACCCTGACCACCGCACTACTGTCACCGCTGGGTGGAAAACGGAAACAACAGCCCTAGAAATAAACATTGCTCAACCATCGCATGACTGCCACTGCACCACTGTCATCGCCGAATGGAAGACGTATCCTTTTGAAGATCGATCTTTCAAGATACTTCTACAGCTTCAATCTGCCTCTCTCTTTCATCCTCTCGTCGTCGCCTCTCTCTCTCTCCCATATCCTTTGATAGACTACACCTTCTATCTCTCTCTTCACGCAAGATGCCACGAAGCGTATCTTAGGCCACGTGTAAACCTAAGTAACCAAAGGCCAAAACCACCATAGATTAAAAATCAATGGCGCTGATTTCTTAATTTGCTATTCATTCAAGTTGTTCTTTAATATAAAGTAATAATAATAATAATAATTATGTTGTACGTATACATATTTTATGGATGACGGTTATCGATGGTCAGGGCAACTATTTGTGAACCATTTTGTCGTTTCCCAAGTACTAGTTGACATGTGATATATATATACACACACACATATATTTGAAGAAACGATTGTTAACCCATCTTTATTGCGATAACTCCTTAACACTGATGTAACAAGCACTTACATCATTATTATGTAGTGTAATTAATTTTACAACGCGTTACACCACTGATGTAACAATTTCCCTCCATTTTTTAAAAAGTTTCACCTTTTTTTTAAAAACGTCTTAACTTTTTTGTATGATGTTATTTTTTATACAAATTACACCATTAAATAGATAATTTTAAAATCTTTAATTCAAGTATAGTCTTGCTATATTTTTTTTTAAAATTTTTTAACGTCAATTGTGAACCACTAGTTTATCACTGTAACTCTAACTTACAGTGATGACGTGGTCTGCTGTGGACCACTAGTTTGGTTAATGGGTTATCGCAATAAACATGTGTTTTTTAACATTCATTCTCTATCCTATATATATATATTATATATATGTAGGGTTAGGTTCAAATGCAAATCAAGAGAAATTGTGTAAACCAATAAAGCAAATCTCCACCTTCAATTTACGAGATCAATCGCTCATATTTGTTTGACTTTTTGTACACGTGTTCTAATTAAAGTACAACTTTTTATTATTTTATTTAAAAAAAATATAAGCCATTGATCTTTATAAATCAAAGGTGGAGGTTTGGTTTATTTGTTTACATACTTTCTCTTGGTTTCATTTGAACCCAATCTTATATATATATATATATATATATATATATATATATATATATATATATATATATAGGATTTGGTTCATATAAGAACCCTTATTTATTGTAAGAACTCTTTAACATCTCCAATCACCATTGATTTAGTATCAATATATATATATATAGGATTGGGTTCATATAAGAACCCTTATTTATTGTAAGAACTCTTTAACATCTCCAATCACCATTGATTTAGTATCAAGTATGAAATATTTCATTTGAAAAGTTAAGATGAGATGAGAGTTACTTTTGTCATTTTTACTTTTGTACTTTTCTGATGAATCTTGCACTTTATCAAATCAAAATCTTTTTCATATCAATTACAAACTTTCTTTACATAAATTAAATCTTTTTCTTAAAACACAATTTTACACCCATGGATGCCAAAGCTCTAAATGCATCGCTCCACCATTATCAGTTCCTCAGACAGTCATCATCTTTCACCACCTACTATCACCACCACCTTCACCCCTTTTCACCTTCACCCCACTGAATCCTTTTCGTTGTGTGCTAGCAACGCACGACCTAGTGGTTACAACTCCGACCACCATGTCTTCTTCGTCTCGACCACTGCGGTCTAATCGCCTCTAACGACCACATGCCACCCCATCATGACATCAACTACCACCACACTGCCATCGCTACCGCCACTACCATCGTCTTTGGAGATGCAGATGAGTTTTCAAGATAATAGCATTTAGATCTGAATCTTTGATGTTTTTTGTTGTTGGATCTGATTGTAGATACTTAGTAGTTAGAACCCAGATCTCTGTAGACCTTGTTCAGATCTGTCCTCCAACTATGGTGACCCTTTATTATAGTCACCATCTTCTGGTCAATAGGTTAGGGTTTGATTTTGACTTCGGATTTGGGTGTTAGACGAGCATTTAATGTAGATTGAAGGATTTGATTTAATGTTTTAAAGTATATATTTATATATTTAAGCTTATAGTGGCATGATTTTGATGTATTTTTGTGGAATGAGGGTTGTAATATAATGTTTTAAAGTAGATGTTTGTAGATTTTAACTTACAGTGGTGAATGTTTTTTAAATTTTTATATACTTTAATTTTTTTCATGTATCTAGTTTTATTTTTTTATTTTTTTTTATTTTTTATTTTTTATTTTTTGTTATTTTCAGATCTGGGTATATTGATGCATATTTTTAATATTCTATGTTACATCTTTTTACATTTATGTTATACCTTCTTACAGTGGTGTTAAACTTATTTATTTTAACGTAACACTAAGTTGCATCAGTTTACATTTGTTTTACACATTTGATTTACATTGGTTAATATTGGTTTACATCGGTTTACATTGGTGTAATATTGGTTAATATTGGGTCTTTAATAGTGTAACTTGATGTTTCGTTACAACTTTGCTAAATGTTGCATAACATTAAAACCTGATGTAACTAAGTATAGGTGAGTTTTTTTGTTGTTACTACACTATATTTCATCATTATAATCCTCAAATTTAGATATTTATAAAGGTTTATGCACTATGTTTATTGCATGAAGGGGATGGTAACGATGACGCATCCGGTCAAGATTTAATAATGTTCTGATTTGCATTTGAAAGTAGATCTAAAGTTATTTTATTAGGTTTTGATTTTGTTGGTTTGTATATATGTATTTTGATGTAATGCAATGTAAATAATTACAATATGATGTAATTCATCGTAAGTATTTATGTTTGTAAAAAATCTTAAATTTTTTTACGAAACTATATTGGAATTAAAGAGAAAAATAAGATGAATTTAATGGTGTAATTCTTATAAAAAAATAATAATTTATAAAAAAGTTATAAAGGTTTTAAAAATATAAGGGGTAAAATTTTTAAACAAAAAAAAAAAAAAGAGAAATAGGGGGAATAGGGTAGTGACGCATGTCAAAATTCTAGTTAATTTGCATTTTAGTGGGGTTGTTTAAATGACCTTTATACCCCTTTTTATTAAAATAAATTAAAGAAAAAAATAGAGAGATCTTGGCCATTGAAAATTTGATCAATGACATATAGATAAGTTAAAGAGTTCTCATATATATATATATATATATATATATATATAGGGATCAAATGAAAACCATGCTTATAATTAAAAACCGTGAAAACCACCACTACCCAATCACATAATTGATAATTAATTTAACATTTTAATTGTTTAAAGTATATTTGATTAAACTTTAATCTTATTTTTTGAGGTCATTAAATATTTTTTAGTTTAAACTTCAAGAAAAGACAATGACGACGAAACGACTTACGTATACGTAAGTTGTATGAGTTACATGCACGCAACTCGTAGTTGTACACTTGGTGACACGTACTTACATATACATAACTCTTAGTTATACACTTTGTAATACGTGCTTACATATATGTAACCTATAGTTTTGATGGTTTTCTTTTATAACATGTTTTTCAAGGGATCTCTCCCCTATATATATATATATATATATATATATATAGCGGGGGAGATCCAATGAAAACCTAGTTATAAATTGAAAACCTTGTAAACCAAATCTTAGCCATTGATTATCTAGATCAATGGTCTTTATTAAGTAGGGTTAATTTTGTAAATAAATGTAATCAAATAAACATTTAAAAAAATAGATAATGGCAAATTAGGAACATCCAAATATTCTAGTAACTGCCAATTAGGAAATTGTTCCTAAAAATTTTCATCTCTTTCATTTCAAAAAACGATTAGTTTCTAATTGAAATCAAATTGACAGTTCAAGTAAGCATTTCAAATTGATAATCCCCAATTTCCGAAGAGTTGCTCAACGCATTACAAAATAGGGCTTAAGATATGGTTGGCGGCACTTCATTTAGGTAAAACTCGTCAATTATCGTAGTGGTGTAATCGTTCAGGTGTGTACGCATTCGATTCTGCGCTTTTCTTTTTCAATCGTTTATGTGATATGCTCGGATTTGTTGAAACTGTTAGATGTATAAATGCTAGTACTTTTTCCCATTTTGTGTGGGATTTTTATTTCTGATTAAGTTATGCTTCGGTACATATATGTAAGCAATTCGAATGTGACTATCTAATACCTTCTGCTCAATCATTTATATATAAATTTTTATTTACCTATATGTATGTGTATATTTGTAACATTGGGGGAATTGCTAAATTGTGTACTAGTTTCGTTTGTATGCGCATAAAATGTGTGAAAGCTTTCTTTAGTGTTTTTAGTAAGTTTTAATTTTAGGGTTTATTAAAAATAGTGAAAATGAGTACGGGATATACAGGATATATGTAGAAAATCAATTGTTTGTGTAAGATAGTCGATTATGGATGTTTATGAGGTGTTCAAATATGTTGAATTTTGTTACATATATGTACCAGTATGCTTGTGAGGTCATGTTTATCATAAATTTAAATGATACAATTATAAAAACCTTTACATTTAGGTTATCCTTTCATTGACAAGATATGTTTCTCCTTTGATTGATAGACCAGTAGACATGAAAAAGGGTGTAATAAAAGAAGAAATGAGAATATGGAACTAACTGATGACACAGGGACAGTTGATTCGAAGTAAATCTATATATTACCATATAATACGTATAATTATATGTTGGATATATAAATACATATCTTCATTTGTATGCAGGAAATTTGATGAGCTGAAAAAATTACGTGTCGATGGTGAATTAGTCCACAAGTAAGTTTCATCGATACTAAATATGCACATTTGATACATTAAAAGATTTTTAATTTATAATTCTAACACGTACAAAAACATGATTTTTATTAACACGACTGTTGCAGAAGTTAGAGAATTTGCCACAACATTTAAGTATCCTACTGTACCTTATACTTATAAACCTATAAATTGGTACGTATATGTAAGACATTTGTTATTTGCTAAAAATTTAAAAATTTTACATATATAAAATCAAATACGTATCTTTTATATGTGTTAATATAGACACATAAAAAGAGTATAAAATATGTTAGGTACGTACATGTACATTTATGAATGAAGTTTATCCAGCAATAAAAAGAAGCTTTATAAACTCTTATAAAATATGAGATACTTATATGTACCAGCACATATACATGTACGAAACAACTTAATGAATAAAAGGTTAGTATTGAATAGTCTATAAGTATACACATATTTATATACATGTAATTAGAAATGGTTGTATTCCAACTAATATGAATTGTTTTGGCTGCAGTGTTCATAAATTTGCAACCAGAAATTGCGTCGTAAGAAATTGCGTCGTAAGAAATTGCGTCGTAAGAAATTGCGTCGTAAGAAATTGCGTCGTAAGAAATTGCGTCGTAAGAAATTGCGTCGTAAGAAATTGCGTCGTAAGAAATTGCGTCGTAAGAAATTGCGTCGTAAGAAATTGCGTCGTACGAAATTGCGTCGTACGGAAATGTTTATGAAAAGTCATATTAAAAATTGGGAACATGGGTTTCGATCGGACGAGAACAAAATGAAGACAAAGATTAAGAATTTGCGGAAAAAGTATGCCTTTAAAATCCTAACGTCGGAGGTGAATATATATAAGAAAAAGGTGTTGAAGGAAGCCGATAAGTTAGAGCAAGAAAATAAAAGATAGATCATATGTGAGGAACTAGTTTAAGATGTGAATGATCGTTATGATATAATGTTTTTTGTATTCTCATTTTGGTATTGTTTTATTTTTAGATTTTGACCATTAACCTTAATGTTTTGTAGTGTTGAATGAAATTAATGACTTTCAGTTGGATATATGAATACTATAAATTCTAGCTTTGTTAATGGTGTGTAGCCTATAAATGTACTAAATAAAACGATAACATATACGTATTGCATTATGAATAATGATACAAAAAATATATGTATGTAATATAAAAATCTATGTTGTCGTATGTTGTAATATTTAAAAACAACTAATAAGCAACATGAAATACCATAAGAAAAAAAAAGTAGAAAATTAATATTAACAAATACTAGTAAAGATGATCAACATATACAGACAACTTATATTCGTATTCGGTACGCATATGTAATATAGTTTTATATGATAATAAAAAAAAACTTTAGCAACATAACAACTATGATTAAGTATATTCACAACAAAAATATTGCTTAAATGCTTGTATGTAAAAACAATTCAAACATGGTAAGCTGATCAATTATAGATACAAGTAATATGAATAATAGATACGTATATGTAATACAAGTTTATATTAAGGTACACATATGTATTATGATTACGAGTACTTATATGTAATAAAACCATATACTTCATAATTTTCTTTTCCCTCAATAACTCTTAATTTTAAACGGGCACGACAATCACAAATTTTAAAATTTCTTCTTCGAACACGAGACATTGTGGAAACATCCAAAGTGTCAGTTACTTTCTTGTTACACAATATGTATCTATGAGTGACCACACCTTTCTTCTTTTTCATTATACCTAAACGGATGCTAAAGTCGGCCTTCTCAGCATATGCTTCATACATCCTTATAGCATGGTCCCAATTTCCGTACATTGTTCCAACCACCGGCTTATGCTCAACTGATACGTTGGGAGTTCAATACCTGGTTCCATTGGGGTACTGGTATAGAGTAGTGCACACCGAATCTGAAACATTCAATGTTTTAAAAGAAATGTCAATAAATACTTAAAAAAAAACCACTATGAAGAACAATTGAATACCTTTATTCTCAACACCGGTTAGAAATAAAGTATCATTTTCATTTTGGACATCATCGAACTCGTTGTCAATAAGATCATGTGTGGTATCTGATTCATTACTAGAAATAATAAAAATGTTAATAATGTAATATAAATTTGTTACCAACAGATACAAAGTAAATTTTGTTACATACAACACAGAATATATCTAATGTATCAACAAAAATTGATACGTATACGTACAATCATAAATCATACTCGAGTTATTAAAACGAGATTGCACAACGTATTTATACTACTACAGACCATCGGAATCATAAGTATAAACGTGATTCAACTTCCTGATACGTATATGTATGCACCGATAAAAAAATGAACAACAAAAATGATCCTTACCATCTTCATCATCGTGACTTAATTGTTGAAATTGTTTGATGTTAGCCGCTGGATATACAGAAGACGTATTATCTATTGATATCCATCGAGAATAGTATCAACACTATCAACCACATTAGCAATTGCATTATTTGCATCAAGGATTTCGGATATTGTATTCATCTCAATTGATTGTTTGCCATCCATTTGATTCATAATAGTTGAAAAAATCAAAATCAAATTCGGTATTGAAGATCAATGATGACAACGAATGAAACAAATCGAATAGCAATGATTATAATGTGAAATTTGATTAAAAAATGGAAGATACGGATTATGCAAAGAATAAGGAAAATTAAAATTGATTTAGAGGTAAACAAGCATTTGAAATTAATACAGAAGACTATTTCTAAATTTACAATGTGGCAAAATTACAAAAAAACCCTTTGATTTAAATAAAAAATAATTAATTTCAAAAAAATTTGATTGGTTGATTATGGTTTTCAAGGTTTTTATTTATAAACATGGTTTTTATTTGATCCCTCCTCTATATATATATATATATATATATATATATATATATATATATATATATATATATATATATATAGGTTTGGATTCAAATGAAAACAAAAAAAATTGTGGAAACTAATAAACCAAATCTTTATCTTTGATTTATTAATATCAATGGCTTAGATGTTTTGTTATTTTCAGATCTGGGTACATTGATGCATATTTTTAATATTATATGTTACACCTTTTCATATTTATGTTATATATTCTTACAGTGGTGTTACACTTATTTATATTAACGTAACACTAAATTACAGCTATAAATTATCACATGTTTACATTAGTTTAATCACCATCTTCTGGTCAACAGGTTAGGTTTTTGATTTTGACTTTGGAGGTTGAAGGTTTTAATTTAATGTTTAGAAGTATACATATTTATATATTTCAACTTACAGTGGTGTGATTTTGATTTATATTTAGAAAATAAAGGTTGTAATTTAATGTTTTAAAGTAGATATTTATTGGTTTTGATACATGTTAGTTGGTTTTTATATATGTTTTTGTTAATCCAAGGATCGCAATGAGGAATTATCAGGTTAGACTTAGTTCGAACAATGATTGCGGAATTATCACTATTCGTTGTTTGATTGATTGAAAACTGTTGGTCCAAATAGATCGAATCACAGTATAATTGATTGAGAGAATTGTTCAATATCACTAACACATACACAATAGAAACATTTGATGATGAAGAATTGACCAAAAGTATTCAAAAGTAAACAAATCAAAGTCAAAACAATTAATAGAACAAGGCTCAATAATATTTCAAAGTAATTCCAGCTTACAAAATGCACTTGCAACAATGATAAGACAAATTGGGGTTTTGCAAGGTTAGATTACAATGAAAGAAACAAATGCTATATATAGAGTTGATATTTTCGCTGACAGTTTCGCTGTCAGCGAAACTATCATGCCCAAGCCTAGTTTCGCCCGGCTGAGAAACACAGTTTCGCCGGGTGAAACAGTTTCGCTCATAGTTTCGCTGGGCAGCAAAACACAAATAACTAACATACTTATAAAAATAAACTAACATTTAACCTATTACATTTAAACATCAACAAAAGCTAATCTAAGGTGAGTCCAACCTATTCTTGATCTTCAATACTCCCCCTAGGTTGGACCTCACCGACTGGATCATCTTCGATAGTAGCACCAGCTCCAGTTTCTTCTCTAGCCGTAGATCTGCCTTCTGCTTTAGCTCCTGCTGTAGTCACATCTTCACCATGTGCACTAGCTCGTTTAAATTGTCGTGTAAGGTCCTGCACGTCCATCCTCACTTCGTCAGCCTCACGAATTTTCTCAGTCAGCTCTCTTACCTCAGCTCTAACTCCTCGGGCCTCTTTTCTCGTTTCTGCTCCTGCCCCAGCCTTGATATGGTTTTCACATAAAACCAGTAAGTCCTCATCACGGAATGAAAATACTTCCATTGGATCAAAAAGTCTAAATTCGGCTCCATCCTTTATCCTAATCACCGCCTCCCCCGTGTTGTTGTCGTAGAACCATTTTTCAAACCTCTGAAGCCTTTGGGGAAGGGGATCAGGTAACCTCACCCTACTCACCGTCTTCGGGGGCTTCACCCTTAGCACTATCCTCCCCTTTCCAGTCTCCCAGTCCTTGTCCTTCTTTAACCTTTTCCTTTCAGCCTTCATGAATCCAAAAGTCACAAAATTATCGTTTAGCCCCTGTTTTATCTCTTCTTCCAATAGTTTTGCTCGTTCACTCTTCTGTGAGTCAATCAAGGGAATCTCTGCTAGCCTCCTGAGATCCCATCTAGGCAAGGTCTTGAACGCCTTCCTTTTATGTAAATACGAAATCCTTCCTCCTCTCCTCTTTATCATAAACATTTTCAGGCTTGAGTTATATTTCCAACTTATTATTTTCTTTTCAGCCTCTTTCCTGCTCGACCCTTGTATATTCTGGAATAGAGGGGTTAGTTCTTCTTGCTCTTTCTCCTTAACAAACCAATCCTCCTTCTCTAACTCAAACACATCGCCATCAGCAGAGCCCTTCTTGGCCACATAAATCAAGGGTCATTCATCAACTTCATAATACTCGGGCTCTGAATCATAATCTACTAGCTACTCATCATTCTTCTCCTCATCAATCAAGATCATCTCAACTGTCTTTTGTCCACCCTCTACAGCTGAATCTCTCACGATCTCCTCACCAACCAAATCTGTATCAGTGTTTATCCCCAAGTCTATAAACCCTGCCTCAATCACCTCTTCCATGTGTTCTTCTGCCTTTTTTCTTACAGCCTCAATCTCTCTCTTATCAACATTCTTCTCACCAGAACCTCTAGCTGTAGCATCTGCTGCACCACTAGAGCCCTCTCCTGCCTTGGATGAGGTACCCACATTTAGAAATGAGTACCTTGAGATATCAGTAAGATCATCTAACTCAGATTGAGTTAGCTGATTAGGCAGGCCGGCTGCAGCTTTAAGCTCGTTAACCTCAGTCAATAACCTCTTTATCAAATTCTGCTGATCAACCAGCATCTTGGACATCCCTTCCAGCATCTCATCTTTCCTCTTTTCTCTCAACTCTTGATTTGTCAACTTCATTTTTATCATACTTAACTCATTAGAAAGAGATGAGTTAAGATTCCTGATTTCATCCTCATCTAAATTTCTCTTCTCATCCCTCCTCTGTGGCTCAGTAAAAGTTTGGTGTTTATGCTTTGACCTCCTCTCACCCATCCTCTCAACATCAGCTTGATCAGCTTTCTTCTTGGATCTTTTCTCCCTTTCAGCTCTCAATGCCTGCTCAACCTCATCTATATCCTCCTCAAAATCATAGTCTTTTTCTTTCGCATACCTCTTCCTCTTCTTTACTGACTCATGCTGCTTCTCTCTTGTTTCCTCAGCATGTTTGTTCTCATTTTCTATCACCCTTCTAATGTAGTTCCACCTTTTGGATGGATACATATTCTCCCACAGATGCGTGATCTTCCCGCTAAAGTCATGCCTGATGGCAGAGCAGTCAGCAAATATTTTGGAATTCATTTGAACCAGTCTTTTGATTTCTCCATGTCTAGGCACATTGGGAATTAGATCATCTATCAGCATCTGAATAAACCTTGGATATAGCAACCACTTATCCTTCTTTAGCACCATCACATTCTCGGCCATACAATCAAATATAAGCTTAGCTATATTGGCCTTTTGCCCTCTACAGCAGATAATCATGTCCTTGGCCCAGTCCAAGTTTAACCCATCCGATCCCCCCTTTCGATTATCCAAGCACATAATAAATATGTGAGCAATATATCTCCACTCCTTGGACATAAAAGATTTTTTGATTTCTTTTCGTGCCCCAAAAAGAGGACCCTCATATCCTATACTCCTATAGGCTTCAAACACCTCCTGATCAGTTAACACTACCTCATCTCCATAATCTTCTTGAAGCCTCAGCACTCGTGCAATAACCTCTACAGTGATGGAGATATCATTCTTCAGAACTCTAGCTACAATCCTCTGAGGATTAGCTCTCGTGTCATAATCAGCAGATCTCCAGAAGTCTCGGATGTGAAGATCGTATATGGTCGGAGAATGAGAGATCGCATACGCGATAGGAGAATCTCTAAGCCAATGTATACAGTCACGAAATCCATCAGCCTTTGGATTCCAATCGTCAAGAATAGCTATGATGTTGTTCCGCTTGTCGAATTTTAAATTAGCCATTTATCTGAAAAGAGGTAGATGAAACATGTTAGAAAGATGTAATAAAATAAATAATAAAGAATAACAAATAAAAAGAATAAAATTAAAGAAAAACCAAATTAATTTCGCTGGCCGAAAGTATAGTTTCGCTGGCCGAAACAGTAGTTTCGGCATGCGAAAGTGCAATTTCAGCAGAGGTTCACTAGTAGTTTCGCCAGGCCGAAGATGTATTTTCGGCGGGCCGAAACTATAGTTTCGACCAGGCGAAACTGAGTTCGGTTAAACGAAATTGTCAAGTTCGCTCGAACAGCATAACCTTACAATTTCGCTGAGAACAGGAGAACTTTCGTTCAGATTCGCTAAAAGCGACTGTATTTTCGCAGAATGAACTACGAAGGTACCGAAGAAACAAAATCAATTACGTCCATTTAATGAGGATTAAACCTAGATTAAACTATATACGAAGGTTCGAAACACTCACCTAACACTTAAAAGATCAACAAACACCTCAAAAACACACTAGAAATGAAAATCGTACGGGAGATCGACTTTTGGGGCACCGGGTCAACCAAACATACGATGGTGCGAAAATGAGCAAACAATTTCACATAACACCATATATAGCATATGGTTTCGCTGTCAGCGAAACTATAGTTTTGCCCGGTAAATCTTTTAATCAAAATGGTTCTGAAATGAGCAAAAGTACCGGCGAGTTTATAGTTTCGCACAGCAAAACTACCGGAGAATCTATAGATTCGCTGGACACAAAAACTAAAAATAAATTTCAATTTCCTTTTAATATTTAATTATTTAAAAGAAAATTAAGGCAAAGACAAAAAATAAAAGAATCAAAAATAAAGAAAAAGGCCCCACAAAACCTAACAAGATTTCACAAAATTTAGACAAGCTAAAAGACGTGAGTAAAGTAAAATAAAGGATATAGAGATACGATAAGCGGAAGAGATTTTCCAGAGAATCAAAGTTTGGTGGTATTGATGATATACTTGTCCTTTTTAAACCCATGCCTTCTTCTTTTCAACAAGTGAACTGCAGCTTTTGTTATCATGTTTTTGGTTTGTTTAAAGAAGACTTAAATGACTCAGTCCCCAAAGACATTTGGCAAAGAAACTCATCCTGTCCTCATGATGTATTAAACAAAATAATAAAATCTGCTTGATTATCCCGTGATGAACACAACAAGAATCTTTTCAAACAAAGCACAGACCTTATAATTCTCAAATGATAAGAGCTCCAGGTCTATACTTACGTATAACAGAGGAGATGATCATTTGATCTTGACAGATGAGAGCTTCAGGTCTATATTCACATATAACAAAGAAGATCATCATAACATGCTGATGAGAGCTCCTGGTCTACACTTACGTATAACAAAGGAGATCATCAATCCAGGTCAATGTTCACACATAGCAGAGGAGATGAGCATGTAATAATATACAGTAAGGGGCTTCTTTGATACAAAAGGAGCTAGCAAGTAGCACTTTTTGAAAATATGGGTAGAGGATTTTTCAAAATAATTCATCAAAGAAAAGATATCACGTTCTCAATCCATTTTGGGCAAGAACTTGAAACTTTGTGACGGCCAAAAATGTCAAGGGGATAATCCGAGTTAATAAGTTTCTTATTCTATCGGTCTAGCCACAAGATCGCTGTCTACTTCGCGTTCTGGCTGAGCCTATCATGCGTATCCCAACACAATACTGTTGACCTCCTTCAAATCTTTCAGGCAGCAAAAACTTTATACTGCAATACAGACAGATAAACTCGAGTTATTCTCCCCCGAAATTTCTACAAATCTGCAAGATTGAATAAATTTCTAAGTAACAAAATATATATATATATATATATATATATATATATATATATATATATATATA
Source organism: Flaveria robusta (assembly GCA_025506415.1). NCBI lineage: Eukaryota > Viridiplantae > Streptophyta > Magnoliopsida > Asterales > Asteraceae > Flaveria > Flaveria robusta. Next base: position 24,825,604 of record CM046470.1, read on the forward strand.
TATATTATTATTTTGTATTTCTATATTTTTATATTTTTATACATTTTTTATGTAAAATAATGAAAGGCTATGGAGCTTAAAATTAAAAAGAAACAAAGAAAGAGAACAAGAAAGGAATATGTACAAAAATTACATGAGACAATTAAGAAAACGAGTTTTAAAATGATATTAATCCTAGCATGGAGATCAATTCATAAAAACGAGGTTTATCGAACGTTTTAGTGAAAAGATCAGCTTTTTGATTTTTAGTGTCAATAGGAATAATATCAATAAAACCCTTATCCTGAACATCACGGATTGCATGAATCCGTGTCTCGATGTGCTTGGTGCGGGAATGGTGAATTGGATTCTTTGCGATTCCAATGGCTGCTTCATTGTCACAGAATAATGGAGTATGGAGAAAGTTGATTCCATAGTCAATCATCTGATGCTGTATCCACAGCACTTGTGAGCAACAGCTTGAAGCAGCAATATACTCTGCCTCCCCCGTGGAAAGAGACATGATAGTCTATTTCTTGCTCTGCCATGATACCAGACAATTGCCCAGATATTGACAGCCTCCAATGACAGATTTTCTGTTTAACTTGCAACCATTAGAATCACTATCGGAATAAGCATGCAAGTCAAAATTTCCACCATAAGGATACCAAAGACCTAAACGAGAGGAGCCTTTAAGATAACGAAAGATCCATTTGACTGCCTTCTCATGAGACTCCTTAGGATTAGATTGGTATCGAGCACAATATCCTACAGCAAAGGTGATGTCGAGACGACTTGCTATAAGATACATAAGGGAACCGATCATAGATCTGTACAGATGAGGATCAATAGATTTTCCTTTCTCATCTGGAGTGAGGCATGTTTGAGCTGTGAATGGAGTTAATTCAGAAGAAGCTTCATCCATCTTGAATTTCTTCAGAATCTCCTTGACATACTTCCCCTGGTGAATAAGAATTCCTTCAGGCTTTTGCTCAACTTGCAGACCCAAGAAAAAGCACATCTCCCCCATCATGCTCATCTCAAAGCGACTTCGCATAGCCTCCTTAATTTCTCGACACAGCTTTGGATTGGTGGAGAAAAAATGATATCGTCAACGTAGACTTGCACAATTAGCATCTCACCATCCCCCTCTTTTTTGAATAAAGTCATATCGATGGTGCCACGAGAGAAACCATTGCTCAGAAGATACTGTGTTAGAGTCTCGTACCAGATGCGAGGGGCTTGATGTAGACCATAGAGAGATTTATCAAGCTTGTATACTTTGTCAGGAGAATCTGGATCCTCAAACCCTGGTGGTTGACACACATATATCTCTTCATCAATGTCTCCATAGAAAAAGGCACATTTAACATCCATCTGATAGACCTTGAATTGCTTATGTACGGCATGAGCTAGAAAGATCCTAATTGCTTCAAGACGGGCTACGGGAGCAAAGACTTCTGTGTAATCAATCCCTTCTTCCTGGGCAAATCCTTGAACCACCAAACGGGATTTATTCCTCACCACAATGCCACGATCATCGGGTTTGTTCTTGAACACCCATTTCGTGCCAATTGGGCATTTGTTTGGAGGAAGATCAACCGGTGTCCACACCTTGAGTTTCCTAAACTGTTGTAGCTCCAATTGCATGGACTCAACCCAACATGGATCCTGAAGAGCTGCATGAACATTCTTTGGAACGATTTGGGATATAAAACAAGAGAATAAGCACACGTTTATCAAACCAGATTGACTTCGCGTCCTAACACCATCAGTGATTGATCCAATTATGTTATCATGAGGGTGGTCTTTTAATGTTTTAAAGTCAGTGGTTAAGGGTAATGGATTTGGTTAAAGTGTGCTACTGGATTGAGGTTGTGTAGATAATGGAGAAGAAGATTGTTGAACAAGTTCAACAAGTGAGGGCGATGGAAAAGTTTGAGATGATGTAAAGGTTGGTGTCGAAGGAATAGATGCTGAAACAAGTGGGGGTGGAATGTCAAATGATGAAGAAGAAGATGGAATGTCAACTGATGTGACATTGTTAGATGATGAATCGGAAGGGCTTGAGGAACGGGAGGTACAAAAGGCAATGGATCTGGAGGAATAATGTTTGTTTGAACATTAGAGAAGGACGCATCATCATCAAAAACTGGAAGATTGAAGGAGTTGAAGACCGTATTGGAATCAAAGAACCATGCAGGTTCAGTCTGAACATCAGAACGATTAGATTCTTGCCAATCAACATAAAACGACTCCTGCATAATACGTGTTCTCTTGTTATACACCCTATAAGCTTTCTGAGAGGATGAATAACCAACGAAGTAACATCATCTGACACTGCTCCAAATTTCATCTTCTGTGCATGAGTGTTCAACAAGGTACACGAGCATCCAAATAGATGAAAGAAATCAATCAATGGCTTCCTTTTATGAAACAATTCATAAGGAGTCTTCATTTTGTCTTTTACAATCAACACTCGGTTAAGAACATACGAAGCACAATTCACCGCCTCAGCCCAGAAAATAATTGGTAAAGCGGATTCGATCAGCATAGTGTGAGCGGCTTCTATAAGAGTGCGATTCTTTCTCTTAGCAACACCATTTTGCTGAGGTGTTCTGGCAGCACTGAACTGTCTCAAAATACCTTTACTTGCACATAAGGAATCAAAAATGTGATATCTAAACTTGATACCATTGTCACTTCGAATAGCCATTACCTTCCTCTTGCTTATCATTTCGAATGAAAGAATTAACTTCTACAGCTCTTCAGCAACTTCTCCTTTATGTGCTAGAAATCTCACCCATGAATACCTTGAAAAGTCATCTGTAACAACAAGGCAAAAAGATTTCTTAGCAATGGATTTAACGATGATTGGGCCAAACAAATCAGTATGTAACAACTCGAGGGGATTAGAAATGCTATTTTCAAGTTTTGGTTTATGTGGTTTCTTATGTTGTTTTCCTTTGGCACAGGCCATGCATTTCTCAATAACAGAAAAGTCTTTTAATGGTAATCCCCTAACAAGATTATTTTTAACTAATTTGTTAATATTTTTGAAATTAACATGGCCCAATCTGCGATGCCACAAGAAAGATTTAGAGGTTGAAGCTTTTGATAGAAGACACGTGACAGTGGACGTTGATTCATTAGATCCCATGTCAAGAAGATATGTATCATTCTTTCTCGGAGCTCGCATGAGCACCGTCTCCATAGAAACAGCAAACCCGGGTTTCAGAAATAGACATTCGTTGGAGAGGAAAAGAACCGGGATGTCTTTATCACAAATCTGTGAGACGCTCAAAAGATTGAATGTGAGCTCTGGCACAAAATTGACTTTCTCCAATGTAAAGGATCCATTAGAGACCTCCCCTTGACCTATCATTTTACCACCTTTCTTGTCGCCAGCAAAATGCAACATATCCTTCATTGATGATGCGATAATTCGTCAGCAAGTCCTTCAGCCCTGTCATATGTCTGGAGCATCCACTATCAACATGCCAAATACTATTTACAGCTCTAGTGGATGACTCCTACACAAATAGAATGAATAGATTAACCGGCTGAAACAGGAACCCATGTTTGAACAACTTTGGGCTTTGGTGCAAATGATCTTTTGCTAAAGAAATTATTAACTAGATGAGTTAATCTACTGCCAAAAGAGTTCTTATGAACATGTCTGTGATGAAGCTCAGGACATTTTTTAACTACATGATCATCTTTACCACATTTAAAACAATAAGATTTTAATCTAGGTCTATTATGCCTCAACTCAGGAATTTTATCTATGCATATTTCCTCATCGCATTCAGACAATCTAGAATTAACATCACTGTAAGTCTTATACATATCTCTAGTTCTAATTTTGTCTTTTAAAGAATGGTTATTTACAAATGTTGATGCATTCTTATTTGAAGTACATGTGGTACTTGTACCACTTGTGCTTGCACAAGAAGATGACATTACCCTTTCATTAGGTTGTGAAATTTTAATTGGGGTAAATGATGGAATGGGACGAGAAAAGAATTTTTCAAAACAATTACTTTTAATTTTATCTTTACTCTCGATAGCAGAGTCATTCACAACATCATTCACACAAGTATTAGAAGCATCAACATTACATCTGAAATCATTCAATGAAGATGTGGAAACATCACTAGAACACGCAGAATCAATATCCAGGACAGATTTTTGGGAAACAAGAGCATCCAAGCCCACTAGTCGGTCCATAACCGTACTCCTCACGCACCTCCTTAGAATTCACACCTTCTAAACCTGCAGACAGACTGTTAGTATCTGTTTGAATCAAATCATTTGAAGGGTGTGGAACAGGCATAGGTGAATAACAATAAGTACTAGGAGGAGGATAAACCGAAGCATTTTCATAACCCAAACCCGTTTTAATCCTAGCCCCCCGTTGTGATTTACACAAATCGTCATGTTTCATTCCAGAAATTGTCCATTTATCAAGTTTTGACTGAAGTTTACTTGTTTCAAACTCAGCAAGTGCAACTCTTTCAGTCAAAGTATTTATTCAACATTTCTTTCTAAAACAATTTTTTTGAAATGTTCATTTTCTTTTAAAGCTTCATTTAATTTAACAAAATATTTTGACTCGTTTAGTTTAAGCTCTTCATTAATTTGTTTTAAATCCTTTTCATTGTCAAGCAACAAACGATTTGCTTTATACACACCAAATAACCTTATCTTGCAAGTAGAAGAACACATGTCTTGTATTACCTCATAAGGGAGGCCCATCACCACTTTCTCAGCTGCCAGAGCCTTTTCACATTGACACACTGAAGTACTCTTCATGATTTCCTCAATAGTGGTTGCAGCATCATTCTTTTCTTTGCTCTTCTCTTCTGTCTGGTTTCCTGCAAACTTTACCTTCTCACCTTCATCTTCTTTCAAATTATCAGCCATCAAATTACCAGTCTTATTCTTAACACCCTGAGATACTTTAACTTCACTTCTGAATTCCTTGAACAGATCAAACTCTTCCACATTCTCCTCCTCTTCTATAACCTCAACAAAAAGAGCTTGATTGATTTCTTCTTTAGTTTCCTCAGCTTCTGCACTCTAGTCAAAGCTTGATATCATAGCTGTCTCTTTCTTCTGTTTACTTTCCTCCTTTTCTCCACTCGAAACTAGTCTTGGAACTCCAGAGTGGCTTGGATCTGTGACAATTGGCAATGGACATTCTCTTTTGAAATGTCCTAACTGCTTGCAGTTAAAACATCTCAATTTGGATTTATCAAAACCTAACTTAGAGTTTGAATTTTGACCTCCAAAGTTCTTCCTTCCTGTTCTTTCCATAAACCTTCTAGCTCTAAGAGTCAACATCGCCATTTGCCACAGAATATCAGTTTCTTCCAAATCATCCGGATCGACCTGATACATGTCTTCCATAGTCATTCCTCTTCCCTTTAATTCGCCAGCCACCAATGCCTCGTAGCTTTGCACAAACATTCCAAACAAAGCCATAGTCTCAGATGGGATTGACGTTCCAGAAGTAGATTTTGAATTAGCTTGATCTCTGATAGAATTAACACCACCACCAATTTGATCACATGAGACACTTGTATTCACTCCTCCTTGTCTTGATGCTTGCATTGATGAGCTTGCAGCGGAAGTAAGTAATGCATCATTCTGTGGAAAACCAGATGATGGCATGATGGACTGATTAAACTCTCTTCTCTTCATGTCTAATTCAAATGATTTAAGCTTGTTGATGCTATCAATAAGCTTGTAATCTGTGAATCCTCTCTCTTGTTTTAGCATCCTCACCTGTAGGCTCCATTACGGTGGGAGTGAATCCAACAACCTATTCACTTGTTCACTATTTGAGAGTTTTTCATCATACTTCTTTAATGTGCTCGATACAGTCAGAAAACGATTTGTCAGATCAGTAAGACTCTCATTCTTGTAACCCACAAATGAGTTGAACTCTTTCTCAGCCTGAATACCTTTGTCCTTCACTAACTCATCATTCCCGTCATAAAATTCACACAATGCATCATAAAGAGACTTGGCATTCTTGTGCTCAGCAAAGCGCTTGTAAATATCTGGTGCAAGACACAAAGTTAAAGCTCCAAATGCTTTCTGATCCCTATCAATCAACTTCAGATCCTTTTCAGTAAATGTGGTTGGGTCCTTGTTTTGAGAGACGACATCTCCAATAGTAACAGTCGAAATGTGTGGACCAGAGATGATTGATTCCCACTGATTATGATTTGTGTAGTAAAAGAATGCTTTCAGGCATCTCTTCCAATCCTCAAAATTATCTCCATTGATCAGTCTCGGGGGTCTATTAGGTGCCACACTCTCCAAATCAGCAAGGGTGAGAGTTGTCATCTTAGACATGATAATTTCGCAGAAGAATTAGTAGTTTCGCTGGAATGCAGTAATTTCGCTGCTACTTTCGCTGGTAATTTCGTCAGCAGTTTCACTAGCAAACTTATTGATTTTGCTAGTTTCGCAGACAGTTTCGCTAGAAACTAGCTTGAACTTTCGTTCAAATGTAAATTTGGCAGCAATTCGCTTGATGATGGATCACAAGTACTGTTGAACTTTTGTTCAATGATGGTACTTTCGTAGAGTTTACTGAAACAATCACAATAAGCAAAACACTTGTACTTTCGCTGGCTAAAGCTCATAGTTTCGCTGATTGAACTGTAATTTTGCTGGATGAATCTGAAAAACTTTTTCAACACGAAATCAATCCAAAATCACTCAAATCTCAATGAACTTGAGATCTGATGATTACCAAAGCTTTCTCAACCAAGAACTAATCAATTTCAATCAAATTCCATATCAAATACACTCAAATTTGATCCGGAATTAATGAAATAATGATATTGAACTCAACCAACCAAAAAACCAAACAATCAAGAGCACAAAGGCTCTGATACCATTTTGTTGGTCCAAATAGATCGAATCACAGTACAATTGATTGAGAGAATTGTTCAATATCACTAACACATACACAATAGAAACATTTGATGATGAAGAATTGACCAAAAGTATTCAAAAGTACACAAATCAAAGCCAATACAATTAATAGAACAAAGCTCAATAATATTTCAAAGTAATTCCAGCTTACAAAATGCACTTGCAACAATGATCAGACGAATTAGGGTTTTGCAAGGTTAGATTACAATGAAAGAAACAAATTCTATATATAGAGTTGATAGTTTCGCTGTCAGCGAAACTATCATGCCCAATCCTAGTTTCACCCGGCTGAGAAACACAGTTTCGTCGGGTGAAACAAACTGCTGACTATGAGCAAAACTGGAAACTACAGTTTCACTGGTTAGTAAAACACAAATAACTAACATACTTACAAAAATAAACTAACATTTAACCTATTACATTTAAACATAAACAAAAGCTAATCTAAGCTGAGTCCAACCTATTCTTGATCTTCAAAAACGAAATAACAATTGCAGTAATAAGTAATAATGAAGAACAGAACAATTAAGTGCAATGAATGAACAAATACGATTTGATTCAAAAGTATTTCATTAAAAACAGATTAATGATTATAGAAGAACAAATAATAATTGATGATGATCATGGTTGCTATGTTTCTATTGATGATTTTAGTGTAAATGATGTTGCGGCTGCTAGGGTTTGATCGTAATTGATTGATGTATTATTAGGTATTCAGTCGTCCCCATAAGTGTGAGCCTATGCCTTGTATTTATAGGCTCAAGAATTTACTGTTAGGGTAACAGTGAATTTCTTGGAAACAGTAACTTTCTTATCGTGGTAAGAAAGTTACTCAGAGAATGTTATGATGTGACACATTCTCTGACTGAAAGTCGTCCGTAGGAGTTGACTTTATTACATCACTCAGTGTTTGACTTGTTGACTTGAAGTACTTGGTGAAATACATGTAAGTGTTGGTATTCTGTAGGTCATTAGTCTTCTGTAGGAGTTATGCCTTCCGTAGTAGTCTTCACTTGGTAGACCTCATCCGCAACAAGTTGTTCTTCCGCAGAAGATCCTCGGATGCACTTTACTTTGTTTCAGAAGATTATCTAGAACAACAAAAATGTTCATCGGTAGATGTTTCTTACACTTAGTCAATTTTGTGAAATTGACTAAGTATACTGTTAAACCTGCAATCACACATATAAATCAACACAATTATGGGTTAACCTATACATATAAAGCATACATTAAGATAATGATTTACAAAAGTTTATAACAAAAGATTGATTAAAGTTCTAAGCCTATACAATGTATCTAGACCTATCAGTACTAGACTCAACAGTTTTTTGATGTAAAATATATATGATGTAATTCACTGTATGTATTTTGTTACGATGGTGTAGTTACATGGTTTAATGTCGTTCGGTTGTTAGGTTGTTTACTCTTATTCAATATGATGTAATTAATTGTTATTCAATGTAATTCATTGTATTAGGTATGAATTTATGTTTAATTCAAGGTTTTTTGTTGTTAATACATCATGTTTCTTTGACGTAATTCACAGTAATAAAATACAATATGATGTAATTCTCTGTAGGTATTAAAATTTGCATTTATATGAACATGATGTAATTCATTGTTTGTTGGTTGATGATTTTGTTAGGATGAACTTTATGGTTGATTTAGTTAGTTTGTTAATTTGATTATTTTAATTTCTTTTTGCAGTGGTGCAATTTTGTACATATTGTTTTGTTGTAATGGTGTGTGTATATATATATATATATATATATATATATATTACAATGTGATGTAATTCACTGTAAATATTAGATTTACATATGAACATGATGTAATTCATTGTAATATGTAATGTCCAGAAAAAAATTTTCAAAAATTTCGAGACCATATTAGAATTAAGGAGAATAATGAGATGAGTTTTATAATGTAATTTTTATAAAAATTTAACAATGTATAAAAAAGTTTTGTTTTCCATGATGTAAATATTAGTTTTTGTTTTCCATCGATTTCTTCATATATATAACTTTTCTTTGGTATTAAGACTGTATTTTCTTTATTATCCTGTAAATCTTCTAGATCCCATTCTAATCCTGTTAGTTGTTCTCGATCTATTTTTATTGGTTCTATCATTTGTATAGATTTTGATGCAATTGTTTTTACTATCCCTTCTATATTTACTTTGTAGTTCATTCCTGAACTGTTACTAGCTTTTCCTAGTATTCCTATACTTATTACTAGATTATTGCCTTCGTAATCTTCATACCCTTTTGTTTTTAAAGCTATTTTAATGTTTTGTAGATCTTTTGTATCTTTTAAAATATCTGGTGTACAATAAAATATTGCTATATTTTGACTCAGGTCAACTTCCATTCCTGAGATTATAGCTTTTTTCATTTCTGTTTTCCAGCTTTTATCAAGTATTAAGGCTAAGAGTTTTGTTCCTAGGTTTTTTCTTCCTAGAGCTTTGACTCCTATTACTATTAATCCTGTATGTACAAAATTTTTATTCTGTTTTTTGATTTTTTCTATAGTTTCTGGTGAGAAAAGTTCTAATGTTACTGTATTGTCTACTACTCTTAAGCTTTCTTCTCTACTACTTCTTATTAGAGTTGTATTTATGTTTAATCTTCCTGTTTGATATAATACCCTTGGATTTAATATATCTAACTGGTGTTGATTGTATAATTCTAGATTTCTATCTAGATCTATTTCTTCTTCGAGCTGTGTTATCTGTCTATTACTATTAGATCCTGATCCTCTTCTAATTATTCTGCTTAGAAACCTGTCTGATGTAATAGTATCTTGTATGTTGCCTGTAGAATTTCTAGCTTCCTGTTTGGTTCTACTTCTTCCTAAGAAACTGTTATTATTCATTTTCTTGGTTGCCAATGTGTATAAGGTATAGGTTTTTTATCTGTTTTTAATTTTTGTAAAGCTTCTGTAATTTTTTCTACTTCGAGAGCTGTATTGTTTTCTATATTACTTTTGTTTGTTTCGCTTATTATTGTATTATATTGATTTTTTATATAATCTAAATTTTTTGATATTTTTCTAATTTCTGTTATTAAGTTTTCTAATATCTGTTTGTTATTTGTTACCTCTCTTTGTAAACTAATACTTAAGTTAATAAGTAAATCTACTAGAGTGTTTAGCTGTGAGTTGTTTGTGTGCAAACTGTGTTCACAAGAGTCCTTAATGTTACAGACTAGAGTGAAATTATCTGTTTTAAGAATTTTTTGGTGAGCTTTCTCAGAAAATTCTAAGTTTAGAAATTCTAAGCGTTTGATGGTTTGTGAACTGTTACTAGCTTTTCCTAGTATTCCTATACTTATTACTAGATTATATCCCAGTTGGAGAACTTTCAATGGTCTATATTGATGACATTTTAGTTGCAAGCAATACAGTACAGGAACACGAAGGACATCTTTAGCAGGTTTTTACAGAAATAAAGAAAAATGGTATAGTCGTGTCTAAACGAAATATGGAATTATTCAAAAGAAAAATAGCCTTTTTAGGACTAGAAATTGGAAATGGAAAAATAGAATTACAACCACATATTTCTACAAAAATTCTAAATTTTCCAGAAAAATTTGAAAATTTAAAACAGATACAAGCATTTTTGGGACTGGTAAATTATGCCAGAAAGTTTATCCCAAATTTGTCAAAACTAGTTGCACCAATATACAGTAAAACTACAAAGAATGGTCAAAGGTATTTCAACCAAGAAGATATTAAATTGGTTAAACAAATAAAAGAAGCGGTAAAAAATATTAAACCCCTAGAATTATCCTTAATTACAGATTATATAATCATTGAAACAGATGGATGCAAAGAAGGATGGGGAGCAGTCCTTCAATGCAAACCAAGTAAATACAGCACAAAGAAAGAAGAGAAAATTTGTGTTTATACAAGTGGTAATTTTCAAAATAAAACAAATTGGACCACAATAGATTTTGAAATACAAGCATTAATCTATGCACTAGAAAAATTCAAGATCTTTCTCAATAAAGAATTTACAGTTCGAACCGATTGTGAAGCAATCGTTAAATTTACAAAAAATGACCAAAGTAAAAAGATCAATAGAGATGGGTCAATTTACAAAACGTTATACAAGGAAATGGTTATGTTATAAATTTTGAACATATAAAGGGAAAAAATAATGGGATAGCAGATATGTTGTCTCGAAATATAAACAAATGGTTTGTTTCAGATGGACAGGAAAAAAGATAAAGGAAAAGCAAAGATTATACATCCTAAATAGGATAAGTCTTTGACAGAAGAAGAAGAACAGATTCAACAGATATACAAGCAGTCAATAAAAAAAATACACAGTTCATCTCAAGTCTCACTACCACAGTTAGAGATAAGACCAGATGAAATTACACAATTCTATAGACAGCAAAAACAGTTTACACAGTCAAGGGAAAAACGCCCTTTGCATACCAATTTCATACCTAAATCGGTATTGGAATATGGAACATATGCATTACAGATTTGTACAGATCCTAGTAAGAAGTTTCGTCCTATCATAGGAATGAAACTTACAGACAAACAACAATGTTTGTTGGATAACCTATGGCATATTCAAACCATGCCACAAGCATCAACTTTTAAAGTACAGGTTCTAAATGCTTTAAGCATTTACTTTCAGGAACAAAGTTTAAAAACCCCTGAAAGACAGTTTAAAACAAAACCAAATTTTACACACTACGTCATATACAGAGGTACAAAACTTGGTGTTTTCAATAAATGGACCAGCGTTATCCCCTATATAACAAACGTCCCTGGGGGAGCAACCTGGAAAGGTTTTACAAGTTTCTCTGAAGCATTAAAAGATGCAAGAGAAAAATTTGGTATACAAAATTTTTACATAGAACCCGAAGAGGTTAAAAGCTTTTCTGACATTGCAAAACAAAACCCTGAGCAGTATATACAGGCTCAGCAAGAGATGATTTCAACATTAAAATCACAGTTAGAAGAAAAAGCAAAAGATACACAGAATATACAGATAAAAATTGAAAATAGCATGCTAAAACAGAAAAATGCTATACTTGAAGCAAAAAATACATAGTTATTACAAAGGCTCGAGAAAAAAGAAGAAAAAATAGTTGTACACAGAACTTTTGAATCTTTTAGAACAAGGATTCTTGATACACCCTAGTGGCAAACTTTGAAACCAGTCACAGAAAGATTCCTAAAATTTGAGAATCTTGTTTCACAAAAGGTTTGTGCAGAATTCCCTTTGATTCTGTACGACCTACAGCAACAGATCATAGACCTAGCCTTCAGATTCGATAGTGAAGTGCAAGGATTTACAGTAGTTGAAAGAACAAACGACGAAGGAGAAGAAATTGGCCTTCTACTACTCCAAATACATCATCCTACAAAATTAACAGACGAACAGATAATCCAGTTTTACCATCATGGTATGATTGATTATTTAGAGATAAAACTAAACAAAAGAATAGAAGATCTCTTAAACCAATTAGGAGAAAAAATCATTCTAACAGCAGGGAATATTGCAGCAAGATCCACAATACCGGTCATTGGTTGCAAAATTATTTTCTCATTTCCATTTGCAGATGCTTATACATACAGACCAGCTAGAAAAAGAATTTTTATCGAACACAATAAACAAAAAACAGATGTCTATTTACAAAGGGCAATGACAAAGTCCGGTAACAACATAGATTTTGCACATTTACCATGGATAAGTTACCCACATAGCCAACCTACAACAGATTTCCAGCAGTTTGTCAAAAGACATCAGGAAACTCCAGAAATTCCTGATTGTTTTCCTTGGCAACAATACAGACTAACAGGAGAAGGACACTACATACAGGTATATGCAAAGACAAACTGGAGTATGCTTCTACCATTTGCAGGGGAAGGAGACACTCTACAGTTAGACCACATCGTCAACCTAGAAGACGAAGACGACGAACAAGGTTGTTCTAGTCCACAGTCAATCGACAGCACACACAGAGACTTCTAGAAGACATGACGCACACAATGACGACAGATTCTACAAAGACAAAAACAATGAAGTAAGCCATGACGCATGCAGCAATTATCGGACACAAATCATGGCAGACAAACTTTACTTTTTCTTTTTCTTTTTGATTTTAATCGATTAGCTTTTTGACTTTAGTGTTTAGTTGAATAATTTAGAACGATTCGTTTGCCTATATAAAGGCATTTGTAATTCATTTGTAGATATACCGAAGAAACCATTGAAAGCAATAATACTATGACTTTCAGTGCACACTAAACTCTTCGCCGCTCTTTAACTCTCCACTCCCTTACTCTCCCAGTTATATCTCCAGCACTTCATATTATACCAGCATACATAAAAAAAAAACAAAAAAAAAAAAAAAAGATTTTCCTTTTCTGAATAACCTTCAACAACCGCTGTGCATAACTCTAGTCATCACCAACAACCGCTGTGCATACTATCACCTGTAAGTTTTCTCTTCATGGCAATTAAAACGTTGCCATACCGTACCCCCCTCTGATATATTGGTATCAGAGTGCTAACCACTACACCAATATATCAGAGGGGGGTACGGTATGGCAACGTTTTAATTGCCATGAAGAGAAAACTTACACGTGATAGTATGCACAGCGGTTGTGATGACTAGAGTTATGCATAGCGGTTGTTGAAGGTTGTTCAGAAAGGGAAAATCTTTTTTTTTTTTTTTATGTATGCTGAGTATAATATGAAGTGCTGGAGATATAACTGGGAGAGTAAGGGAGTGGAGAGTTAAAGAGCGGCGAAGAGTTTAGTGTGCACTGAAAGTCATAGTATTATTGCTTTCAATGGTTTCTTCGGTATATCTACAAATGAATTACAAATGCCTTTATATAGGCAAACGAATCGTTCTAAATTATTCAACTAAACACTAAAGTCAAAAAGCTAATCGATTAAAATCAAAAAGAAAAAGAAAAAGTAAATTTTGTCTGCCAAGATTTGTATCCGATAATTGCTGCATGCGTCATGGCTTACTTCATTGTTTTTGTCTTTGTAGAATCTGTCGTCATTGTGTGCGTCATGTCTTCTAGAAGTCTCTGTGTGTGCTGTCGAGTGACTGTGGACTAGAACAACCTTGTTCGTCGTCTTCATCTTCTAGGTTGATGATGTGGTCTAACTGTAGAGTGTCTCCTTCCCCTGCAAATGGTAGAAGCATTCTCCAGTTTGTTTTTGCGTATACCTGTATGTAGTGTCCTTCTCCTATTAATTTATACTGTTGCCAAGGAAAACAATCAGGGATTTCTGGAGTTTCCTGATGTCTTTTGACAAACTGTTGGATATCTATTGTAGGCTGGTCTTTTGTGTTATCTATCCATGGTAAGGATGAGAAGTCTATACCAGTCTTCGTCATTGCTCTTTGTAGATAGATGTTTGTTTTTTGTTTGTTATGTTCAATAAAAATTCTTTTTCTAGCTGGTCTGTATGTATAGGCGTCTACAAATGGAAATGAGACAATGATCTTACAACCAATGGTTGGTGTTGTAGATTTTGCTGCAATGTTTCCTGCTGTTAAAATGATCTTCTCTCCGAGCTGGTTTAAAAGATCTTTTGTTCTTCTGTTTAATTTTATTTCTAAGTAATCAATCATACCATGATGGTAAAATTGAATTATCTGTTTGTCTGTTAATTTTGTAGGGTGATGTACTTGAAGTAACAGAAGGCCTATCCCTTCTCCTTCTTCGTTTGTTCTTTCTACTACTGTGAAGCCTTGAGTTTCACTGTCAAATCTGAAGGCTAGGTCTATAATCTGCTGCTGTAGGTCATATAGAATCAAAGGGAATTCTGCACAAACTTTTTGTGAAACAAGATTCTCAAATTCTGGGAATCTTTCTGTGACTGGTTTCAGAGTTTGCCACCGGGGTGTATCAAGAATCCTTGTTCTAAAAGATTCAAAAGTTCTGTGTACAACTGTTTTTTCTTCTTTTTTCTCGAGCCTTTGTAATAACTGTGTATTTTTTGCTTCGAGTATAGCATTTTTCTGTTTTAGCATGCTATTTTCAATTTTTATCTGTATATTCTGTGTATCTTTTGCTTTTTCTTCTAACTGTGATTTCAATGTTGAAATCATCTCTTGCTGAGCCTGTATATACTGCTCAGGGTTTTGTTTTGCAATATCAGAAAAGCTTTTAACCTCTTCGGGTTCTATGTAAAAATTTTGTATACCAAATTTTTCTCTTGCATCTTTTAATGCTTCAGAGAAACTTGTAAAACCTTTCCAGGTTGCTCCCCCAGGGACGTTTGTTATATAGGGGATAACGCTGGTCCATTTATTGAAAACACCAAGTTTTGTACCTCTGTATATGACATAGTGTGTAAAATTTGGTTTTGTTTTAAACTGTCTTTCAGGGGTTTTTAAACTTTGTTCCTGAATGTAAATGCTTAAAGCATTTAGAACCTGTACTTTAAAAGTTGATGCTTGTGGCATGGTTTGAATATGTCATAGGTTATCCAACAAACATTGCTGTTTGTCTGTAAGTTTCATTCCTATGATAGGACGAAACTTCTTACTAGGATCTGTACAAATCTATAATGCATATGTTCCATATTCCAATACCGTTTTAGGTATGAAATTGGTATGCAAAGGGCGTTTTTCCCTTGACTGTGTAAACTGTTTTTGCTGTCTATAGAATTGTGTAATTTCATCTGGTCTTATCACTAACTGTGGTAGTGAGACTTGAGATGAACTGTGTATTTTTTCAATTAACTGCTTGTATATCTGTTGAATCTGTTCTTCTTCTTCTGTCAAAGACTTATCCTGTTTAGGATGTATAATCTTTGCTTTTCGTTTATCTTTTTTCCTGTCCATCTGAAACAAACCATTTGTTTATATTTCGAGACAACATATCTGCTATCCCATTATTTTTTCCCTTTATATGTTCAAAATTTATAACATAACCATTTCCTTGTATAACGTTTTGTAAATTGACCCATCTGGTTCTGTTGATCTTTTTACTTTGGTCATTTTTTATAAATTTAACGATTGCTTCACAATCGGTTCGAACTGTAAATTCTTTATTGAGAAAGATCTTGAATTTTTCTAGTGCATAGATTAATGCTTGTATTTCAAAATCTATTGTGGTCCAATTTGTTTTATTTTGAAAATTACCACTTGTATAAGCGCAAATTTTCTCTTCTTTCTTTGTGCTGTATTTACTTGGTTTGCATAGAAGGACTGCTCCCCATCCTTCTTTGCATCCATCTGTTTCAATGATTATATAATCTGTAATTAAGGGTAATTCTAGGGGTTTAATATTTTTTACCGCTTCTTTTATTTGTTTAACCAATTTAATATCTTCTTGGTTGAAATACCGTTGACCATTCTTTGTAGTTTTACTGTATATTGGTCCAACTAGTTTTGACAAATTTGGGATAAACTTTCTGGCATAATTTACCAGTCCCAAAAATGCTTGTATCTGTTTTAAATTTTCAAATTTTTCTCGAAAATTTAGAATTTTTGTAGAAATATGTGGTTGTAATTCTATTTTTCCATTTCCAATTTCTAGTCCTAAAAAGGCTATTTTTCTTTTGAATAATTTCATTTTTCGTTTAGACACGACTATACCATTTTTCTTTATTTCTGTAAAAACCTGCTGAAGATGTCATTCGTGTTCCTGTACTATATTGCTTGCAACTAAAATGTCATCAATATAGACCAAACAAAATTCAAATTTTAAAAATATGCTGTCCATAAATCTTTGAAAAATTGAAGACACGTTTTTTAGTCCAAAACTTAGGACATTCCATTCATATTATCCTTCAGAACATGTAAAAGCTGTCTATGGTTTAAAGCTTTCTTCTAGCTTTAACTGATTGTAACTTTAAATCAAATTTTGAAAATACTTTTTTATTTTGTATAAGATTTAATAGACTATCTTTATTGGGAATGTTGTATCCATCATCTATTGTATTATCATTTAACCTTTTGTAATTATAAACTATTCTGGCCTTTCCTCTTTTTATTTCGTTATGATTTTTTACTAAAAATGCTGCAGATCTGTGAGGACTTTCTGATTTTCTAATTAATCCTTGATTTATCATTTCAGAGATTTGTTTTTTGAATTCCTCTTTGTCTAATGGGCTGTATTCTATGTTTGCTGTTCTAATTATTATGTCGGGGTTTTTTAATTGTATTTTGCAAACATAATTTACTTTTGCTCTTGTTATATCTTCCCCAATGTATCCTATTTTTTCTAAATGTAGAATTGTTGGATAATTTATACTTTTTGTAATATCTTGCCCTTTTTCTATTTCGTGACTCAAGAAGTCTGTAAGAAGTTTTAATGATTCGCTTTCTATCAAATTTTCTCTGTTATGTGTTTTTAAGAAGTCTAAATTTCCTTTATCACCTCTTTTTTAAACAATTTCTGTTGTATTTATGTATCTAAGAGTCGGTATTGTATATAACTGTTTGCTTAATGTTATAAAATTTTTTGTAATTGTTACTGCCCCATTTAATCCTAATATAAAATTTAGTCCTATAACAAAGTCTTTTAATTTTATATTTGGTGGATTAATATTTATTTGTGGCATACCGTATTTAATACTGTAGTTGTTTGCAAAGTCTAGGAATTGTATTCCTACTGGTTCTAGGCAATGTGTAATATCTATTAATCTATCCTCCACTGTTCTTATGCTTAATTTATACCAAAGCTTTCTGTGATATTCTACTGGTGCTAAGCTGTATGAGATCAAGCTTTTCGTTGCTCCTGTATCTACTAATGCTTGTAGATCTATGTATTTATTATTATCTAACCATAAACGGCTTTGAATGTTTATCATATTTGTTGAGCCTTGTGTTTGTATATAGGTTTGTTCTTCTTTCTGTTGTATAGCCATTTTACTTATTTCTTCTGTTTTGATTATTCTTTCTATTTCCTCTATTTTATTTTCTAAATTTTTTATTTTTAGACTATGTAATTCTACTGAAAGTTCTATTTTTTCTATTTTATCTTTATCATTTTTACTATCTTTATTAAATGTTTTAGATGTTGAGGCTATATCTTGGTTGTAGATATCTTTAAGGCATTTAAAGCAAATTTCTTTAAAACATTTATTACACTGTGATCTTTTTTCTATACTTGGGTAATATCCACAATTATAACATCTTATGTGGTTATTTCCCTTGTTTTGTATCCAATTATGTTCGCAGTTTTCTTCTATATTCATATATGTATATGCTACTTTTACTGTTGGGTTTTCATCTTCACTGTATATGCTATATACTGATTCATTATCAGAATCATCATCTGTTTTTATAGTTTCTATTTCATAATCTTGTAATTGTTCTATTAAATTGGCTCTTTCTATATTCTTATTTCTGTTTGTACATTTATTAGCTAAATGTGTTGTTTCTCCGCAGATAAAACATCTACATTTTCTTGACTGTGGTTTTTTAACATACTTGTTTGTATTATTTTTTCTGTAATTTTTATTATATGTCATACTTTTTCTTATCTTTTTTCTTTTGTTATATATTCCATAAGCCTGTGGTGTATAGATTGCTGTTCTACAAAATGCATACGCATTTCTTTTTAATTGTTCTTGTAACGCTACTTCTTTACATTTTTCTTCTAAACTGGGAATAAGTAAATCTACTAAAGTATTTAGCTGTGAATTATTTGTGTGTAAACTGTGTTCACAAGAGTCTTTAATATTACAGACTAGAGTAAAATTATCTGTTTTTAGGGTTTTTTGATGAGCTTTCTCAAAAAATTCTAAGTTTAGAAATTCTAAGCGTTTAATGGTTTGTGAGCTACCGATGATTAATAAGAATACCTACTCTTTAACCCTCTTTTCTCCTTATTCCCAGTTTATCTCTTATATATTTTCTTATATCCCAGCTTAATTATCAATTAAAAACAAAGTATATGCACATATTAAGAACTAAATATCAATACAATTGTACTAAAAGAAACCCTTTCTTTTATAGAGTTATCAAAGCAACCTTCTTTCCCATAATCTTCACCTAAGAGAGTTCTCCAATAACACAGGCATAACACGCCATAAATGGAGCTTGTCTTAGTCTTTTAGATTTTAAGAAAGACTTTGCTCTGATACCAATATATCAGAGGGGGGTACGGTATGGCAACGTTTTAATTGCCATGAAGAGAAAACTTACAGGTGATAGTAAGCACAGCGGTTGTTGGTGATGACTAGAGTTATGCACAGCGGTTGTTGAAGGTTGTTCAGAAAGGAAAAATCTTTTCTTTTTTTTTTTTTTTTTTTTATGTATGTTGGGTATAATATGAAGTGCTGGAGATATAACTGGGAGAGTAAGGGAGTGGAGAGTTAAAGAGCGGCGAAGAGTTTAGTGTGCACTGAAAGTCATAGTATTATTGCTTTCAATGGTTTCTTCGGTATATCTACAAATGAATTACAAATGCCTTTATATAGGCAAACGAATGGTTCTAAATAATTCAACTAAATACTAAAGTCAAAAAGCTAATCGATTAAAATCAAAAAGAAAAAGAAAAAGTAAAGTTTGTCTGCCATGATTTGTGTCCGATAATTGCTGCATGCGTCATGGCTTACTTCATTGTTTTTGTCTTTGTAGAATCTGTCGTCATTGTGTGCGTCATGTCTTCTAGAAGTCTTTGTGTGTGCTGTCGATTGACTGTGGACTAGAACAACCTTGTTCGTCGTCTTCGTCTTCTAGGTTGACGATGTGGTCTAACTGTAGAGTGTCTCCTTCCCCTGCAAATGGTAGAAGCATACTCCAGTTTGTCTTTGCATATACCTGTATGTAGTGTCCTTCTCCTTTTAGTCTGTATTGTTGCCAAGGAAAACAATCAGGAATTTCTGGAGTTTCCTGATGTCTTTTGACAAACTGCTGGAAATCTGTTGTAGGTTGGCTATGTGGGTAACTTATCCATGGTAAATGTGCAAAATCTATGTTGTTACCGGACTTTGTCATTGCCCTTTGTAAATAGACATCTGTTTTTTGTTTATTGTGTTCGATAAAAATTCTTTTTCTGGCTGGTCTGTATGTATAAGCATCTGCAAATGGAAATGAGGAAATAATTTTGCAACCAATGACCGGTATTGTGGATCTTGCTGCAATATTCCCTGCTGTTAGAATGATTTTTTCTCCTAATTGGTTTAAGAGATCTTCTGTTCTTCTGTTTAGTTTTATCTCTAAATAATCAATCATACCATGATGGTAAAACTGGATTATCTGTTCGTCTGTTAATTTTGTAGGATGATGTATTTGGAGTAGTAGAAGGCCAATTCCTTCTCATTCGTCGTTTGTTCTTTCAACTACTGTAAATCCTTGCACTTCACTGTCGAATCTGAAGGCTAGGTCTATGATCTGTTGCTGTAGGTCGTACAGAATCAAAGGGAATTCTGCACAAACCTTTTGTGAAACAAGATTCTCAAATTCTGGGAATCTTTCTGTGACTGGTTTCAAAGTTTGCCACCAGGGTGTATCAAGAATCCTTGTTCTAAAAGATTCAAAAGTTCTGTGTACAACTGTTTTTTCTTCTTTTTTCTCGAGCCTTTGTAATAACTGTGTATTTTTTGCTTCAAGTATAGCATTTTTCTGTTTTAGCATGTTATTTTCAATTTTTATCTGTATATTCTATGTATCTTTTGCTTTTTCTTCTAACTGTGATTTCAATGTTGAAATCATCTCTTGCTGAGCCTGGTATATACTGCTCAGGGTTTTGTTTTGCAATATCAGAAAAGCTTTTAACCTCTTCGGGTTCTATGTAAAAATTTTGTATACCAAATTTTTCTCTTGCATCTTTTAATGCTTCAGAGAAACTTGTAAAACCTTTCCAGGTTGCTCCCCAAGGGACGTTTGTTATATAGGGGATAACGCTGGTCAATTTATTGAAAACACCAAGTTTTGTACCTCTGTATATGACTTAGTGTGTAAAATTTGGTTTTGTTTTAAACTGTCTTTCAGGGGTTTTTAAACTTTGTTCCTGAAAGTAAATGCTTAAAGCACTTAGAACCTGTACTTTAAAAGTTGATGCTTGTGGCATGGTTTGAATATGCCATAGGTTATCCAACAAACATTGTTGTTTGTCTGTATGTTTCATTCCTATGATAGGACGAAACTTCTTACTAGGATCTGTACAAATCTGTAATGCATATGTTCCATATTCCAATACCGTTTTAGGTATGAAATTGTTATGCAAAGGGCGTTTTTCCCTTGACTGTGTAAACTATTTTTGCTGTCTATAGAATTGTGTAATTTCATCTGGTCTTATCACTAACTGTGGTAGTGAGACTTGAGATGAACTGTGTATTTTTTCTATTGACTGCTTGTATATCTGTTGAATCTGTTCTTCTTCTTCTGTCAAAGACTTATCCTGTTTAAGATGTATAATCTTTGCTTTTCCTTTATCTTTTTTCCTGTCCATCTGAAACAAACCATTTGTTTATATTTCGAGACAACATATCTGCTATCCCATTATTTTTTCCCTTTATATGTTCAAAATTTATAACATAACCATTTCCTTGTATAACGTTTTGTAAATTGACCCATCTGGTTCTGTTGATCTTTTTACTTTGGTCATTTTTTATAAATTTAACGATTGCTTCACAATCGGTTCGAACTGTAAATTCTTTATTGAGAAAGATCTTGAATTTTTCTAGTGCATAGATTAATGCTTGTATTTCAAAATCTATTGTGGTCCAATTTGTTTTATTTTGAAAATTACCACTTGTATAAGCGCAAATTTTCTCTTCTTTCTTTGTGCTGTATTTACTTGGTTTGCATAGAAGGACTGCTCCCCATCCTTCTTTGCATCCATCTGTTTCAATGATTATATAATCTGTAATTAAGGGTAATTCTAGGGGTTTAATATTTTTTACCGCTTCTTTTATTTGTTTAACCAATTTAATATCTTCTTGGTTGAAATACCGTTGACCATTCTTTGTAGTTTTACTGTATATTGGTCCAACTAGTTTTGACAAATTTGGGATAAACTTTCTGGCATAATTTACCAGTCCTAAAAATGTTTGTATCTGTTTTAAATTTTCAAATTTTTCTGGAAAATTTAGAATTTTTGTAGAAATATGTGGTTGTAATTCTATTTTTCCATTTCCAATTTCTAGTCCTAAAAAGGCTATTTTTCTTTTGAATAATTCCATTTTTCGTTTAGACACGACTATACCATTTTTCTTTATTTCTGTAAAAACGTGCTGAAGATGTCCTACGTGTTCCTGTACTGTATTCCTTGCAACTAAAATGTCATCAATATAGACCAAACAAAATTAAAATTTTAAAAATATGCTGTCCATAAATCTTTGGAAAATTGAAGGCGCGTTTTTTAGTCCAAAACTTAGGACATTCCATTCATATTGTCCTTCAGAACATGTAAAAGCTGTCCATGGTTTAAAGCTTTCTTCTAGCTTTAACTGATTGTATCCTGACTTTAAATCAAATTTTGAAAATAATTTTTTATTTTGTATAAGATTTAATAGACTGTCTTTATTGGGAATGTTGTATCCATCATCTGTTGTATTGTCATTTAACCTTTTGTAATTGTAAACTATTCTGGCCTTTCCTCTTTTTATTTCGTTATGATTTTTTACTAAAAAGGCTGCAGATCTGTGAGGACTTTCTGATTTTCTAATTAATCCTTGATTTATCATTTCAGAGATTTGTTTTTTGAATTCCTCATTGTCTAATGGGCTGTATTCTATGTTTGTTGTTCTAATTATTATGTCGGGTTTTTAATTGTATTTTGCAAACATAATTTACTTTTGCTCTTGTTATATCTTCCCCAATGTATCCTATTTTTTCTAAATTTAGAATTGCTGGATAATTTATACTTTTTGTAATATCTTGCCCTTTTTCTATTTCGTGACTTAAGAAGTCTATAAGAAGTTTTAATGATTCGCTTTCTATCAAATTTTTTCTGTTATATGTTTTTAAGAAGTCTAAATTTCCTTTATCACATCTTTTTTGAACAATTTCTGTTGTATTTATGCATCTAAGGGTCGGTATTGTATATAACTGTTTGCTTAATGTTATAAAATTTTTTGTAATTGTTACTGCCCCATTTAATCGTAATATAAAATTTAGTCCTATAACAAAGTCTTTTGATTTTATATTTGGTGGATTAATATTTATTTGTGGCATATCGTATTTAATACTGTAGTTGTTTGCAAAGTCTAAGAATTGTATTCCTACTGGTTCTAGGCAATGTGTAATATCTATTAATCTATCCTCCATTGTTCTTGTGCTTAATTTATACGAAAGCTTTCTGTGATATTCTACTGGTGCTAAGCTGTATGAGATCAAGCTTTTCGTTGCTCCTGTATCTACTAATGCTTGTAGATCTATGTATTTATTGTTATCTAACCATAAACGACTTTGAATGTTTATCATATTTGTTGAGCCTTGTGTTTGTATATAGGTTTGTTCTTCTTTCTGTTGTATAGCCATTTTACTTATTTCTTCTGTTTTGATTATTCTTTCTATTTCCTCTATTTTATTTTCTAAATTTTTTATTTTTAGACTATGTAATTCTACTGAAAGTTCTATTTTTTCTATTTTATCTTTATCATTTTTACTATCTTTATTAAATGTTTTAGATGTCGAGGCTATATCTTGGTTGTAGATATCTTTAAGGCATTTAAAGCAAATTTCTTTAAAACATTTATTACACTGTGATCTTTTTTCTATACTTGGGTAATATCCACAATTATAACATCTTATGTGGTTATTTCCCTTGTTTTGTATCCAATTATGTTCGCAGTTTTCTTCTGTATTCATATATGTATATGCTACTTTTACTGTTGGGTTTTCATCTTCACTGTATATGCTATATACTGATTCATTATCAGAATCATCATCTGTTTTTATAGTTTCTATTTCATAATCTTGTAATTGTTCTATTAAATTGGCTCTTTCTATATTCTTATTTCTGTTTGTACATTTATTAGCTAAATGTGTTGTTTCTCCGTAGATAAAACATCTACATTTTCTTGACTGTGGTTTTTTAACATACTTTTTTGTATTATTTTTTCTGTAATTTTTATTATATGTCATACTTTTTCTTATCTTTTTTCTTTTGTTATATATTCCATAAGCCTGTGGTGTATAGATTGCTGTTCTACAAAATGCATACGCATTTCTTTTTAATTGTTCTTGTAACGCTACTTCTTTACATTTTTCTTCTAAAATGCTGAATGTATAAGTTATTCTAGGTCCTATACCTAGATTCTGTTGTGTACCATAATTTGTTTTCCATAATTCATGTATAGATTTTCCTAAATCTCCTGGTAACTTTATAAAATACTTATCACAAAGATTATCATCCATAGTTTTTCCTGTCTGAGATAATAATCTAGTGAAATCTAATGTGAATTCATTTATGTATTTCATGTCTGCTATGCTTAACTGTTC
This sequence comes from Flaveria robusta, assembly GCA_025506415.1. Taxonomy (NCBI): domain Eukaryota; kingdom Viridiplantae; phylum Streptophyta; class Magnoliopsida; order Asterales; family Asteraceae; genus Flaveria; species Flaveria robusta. The sequence goes on from CM046470.1 coordinate 24,849,936, forward strand.
TAGATTTCTTATCGCTGTATCTTGTATTAGACTATTGTTTTTTGCTGGATCAACTCCTAATATAAGAGTTCTAATTTGTGATGTAAAGTTATAAGGATTATCTCCTAATGCTTTTAAATTGTTTATTTCTTCTGGATTCTGTATTTTCTTACTTTGCCATATTCCTAATGCTATTGGTCCTAATGTAGTTTCTAGATATGCAAACATATCCATGCTGTCTTTCTTATTTGTTTCCCATAATCTTACTACATTCTGTTCCCATGTTAATACTTCGTCTATCCATAACTGTGGTTTTTGTTGTTCGAGTAGTAACATATTTGTACTATATATCTGTCCTATAGGTAATCTCTTCCCTCTTCCTATTAGACTAGATTCCTGTTGATAATCAACTGTTGGTTGTGCCCATGGTTCTCTACCATGAGTTTCTTGATGTGTACCACTATGTTCTCCTACCCATTCTATTTTTGGTCTTTTTAGTGGGTTGTGCATTTGTGCATCCATAAAGGTTTGTTCTTGTTTGTAGAAATCTGATATCATTATTTTTCCATTTATAATATCTTCTACTAATGGTAAATTATAGTATTCTTGTAATTTTTTATAGCTTTCTTTGTAAGTCATTCCTAGATCTAACATGCATTCTATGATCATGTCGTCTACTTCGTGTTGTATGTTTAATTCTGTAAATTTTCTGTCTATAATTTGTTCTATTGTTTTATTTGTTTCTTCTATTTTGAAGCAATCTGTAGATTCTTCTTCATAATCTAACAATGTACAATCCATTGCTTCCTCTTGTTCAAATTTTAAGAAGTTTATATCTAATTCTTCATTATCTGTATCATTTTCGTTATCTGTATCATATATTGGAAGTGTTTCTTCCTCTTCTTCTATGTTCATGAAATGATATTCTTCATTATCGTTTTCTTCTGTTTGTTTTTCTTTGAAATCTGTGAATCTTAGTTTTTGTTTTCCATCGATTTCTTCATATATATAACTTTTCTTTGGTATTAAGACTGTATTTTCTTCATTATCTTGTAAATCTTCTAAATCCCTTTCTAACCCTGTTAGTTGTTCTGGATCTATTTTTATTGGTTCTATCATTTGTATAGATTTTGATGCTATTGTTTTTACTATCCCTTCTATATTTACTTTGTATTTCATTCCTGAACTGTTACTAGCTTTTCCTAGTATTCCTATACTTATTACTAGATTATATCCCAGTTGGAGAACTTACAGGTGATAGTATGCACATATTGATAATCAAACGTTGCCATACCACTTCCAATATATGATACAGATAACGAAAATGATACAGATAATGAAGTATTAGATATAAACTTCTTAAAATTTGAACAAGAGGAAGCAATGGATTATACATTGTTAGATTATGAAGAAGAATCTACAGATTGCTTCAAAATAGAAGAAACAAATAAAACAATAGAAAAAATTATAGACAGAAAATTTACAGAATTAAACATACAACAGGAAGTAGACGACATGATCATAGAATGCATGTTAGATCTAGGAATGACTTACAAAGAAAGCTATAAAAAATTACAAGAATACTATAATTTACCATTAGTAGAAGAAATTATAAATGGAAAAATAATGATATCAGATTTCTACAAACAAGAACAAACCTTTATGGATGCACCAATGCACAACCCACTAAAAAGACCAAAAATAGAATGGGTAGGAGAACATAGTGGTACACATCAAGAAACTCATGGTAGAGAACCATGGGCACAACCAACAGTTGATTATCAACAGGAATCTAGTCTAATAGGAAGAGGGAAGAGATTACCTATAGGACAGATATATAGTACAAATATGTTACTACTCGAACAACAAAAACCACAGTTATGGATAGACGAAGTATTAACATGAGAACAGGATGTAGTAAGATTATGGGAAACAAATAAGAAAGACAGCATGGATATGTTTGCATATCTAGAAACTACATTAGGACCAATAGCATTAGGAATATGGCAAAGTAAGAAAATACAGAATCTAGAAGAAATAAACAATTTAAAAGCATTAGGAGATAATCCTTATAACTTTACATCACAAATTAGAACTCTTATATTAGGAGTTGATCCAGCAAAAAACAATAGTCTAATACAAGATACAGCGATAAGAAATCTAGAACAGTTAAGCATAGCAGACATGAAATACATAAATGAATTCATATTAGATTTCACTAGATTATTATCTCAGACAGGAAAAGCTATGGATGACAATCTTTGTGATAAGTATTTTATAAAGTTACCAGGAGATTTAGGAAAATCTATACATGAATTATGGAAAACAAATTATGGTACACAACAGAATCTAGGTATAGGACCTAGAATAACTTATACATTCAGCATTTTAGAAGAAAAATGTAAAGAAGTAGCGTTACAAGAACAATTAAAAAGAAATGCGTATGCATTTTGTAGAACAACAATCTATACACCACAGGCTTATGGAATATATAACAAAAGAAAAAAGATAAGAAAAAGTATGACATATAATAAAAATTACAGAAAAAATAATACAAACAAGTATGTTAAAAAACCACAGTCAAGAAAATGTAGATGTTTTATCTGCGGAGAAACAACACATTTAGCTAATAAATGTACAAACAGAAATAAGAATATAGAAAGAGCCAATTTAATAGAACAATTACAAGATTATGAAATAGAAACTATAAAAACAGATGATGATTCTGATAATGAATCAGTATATAGCATATACAGTGAAGATGAAAACCCAACAGTAAAAGTAGCATATACATATATGAATACAGAAGAAAACTGCGAACATAATTGGATACAAAACAAGGGAAATAACCACATAAGATGTTATAATTGTGGATATTACCCAAGTATAGACAAAAGATCACAGTGTAATAAATCTATTAAAAAAATTTGCTTTAAATGCCTTAAAGGTATCTACAACCAAGATATAGCCTCGACATCTAAAACATTTAATAAAGATAGTAAAAATGATAAAGATAAAATAGAAAAAATAGAACTTTCAGTAGAATTACATAGTCTAAAAATAAAAAATTTAGAAAATAAAATAGAGGAAATAGAAAGAATAATCAAAACAGAAGAAATAAGTAAAATGGCTATACAACAGAAAGAAGAACAAACCTATATACAAACACAAGGCTCAACAAATATGATAAACATTCAAAGTCGTTTATGGTTAGATAACAATAAATACATAGATCTACAAGCGTTAGTAGATACAGGAGCAACGAAAAGCTTGATCTCATATAGCTTAGCACCAGTAGAATATCACAGAAAGCTTTCTTATAAATTAAGCACAAGAACAGTGGAGGATAGATTAATAGATATTACACATTGCCTACAACCAGTAGGAATACAATTCCTAGACTTTGCAAACAACTACAGTATTAAATACGATATGCCACAAATAAATATTAATCCACCAAATATAAAATCAAAAGACTTTGTTATAGGACTAAATTTTATATTAGGATTAAATGGGGCAATAACAATTACAAAAAATTTTATAACATTAAGCAAATAATTATATACAATACCAACTCTTAGATACATAAATACAACAGAAATTGTTCAAAAAAGAGGTGATAAAGGAAATCTAGACTTCTTAAAAACACATAACAGAAAAAATTTGATAGAAAGCGAATCATTAAAACTTCTTACAGACTTCTTAAGTCACGAAATAGAAAAAGGGCAAGATATTACAAAAAGTATAAATTATCCAGCAATTCTAAATTTAGAAAAAATAGGATACATTGGGGAAGATATAACAAGAGCAAAAGTAAATTATGTTTGCAAAATACAATTAAAAAACCCCGACATAATAATTAGAACAGCAAACATAGAATACAGCCCATTAGACAAAGAGGAATTCAAAAAACAAATCTCTGAAATGATAAATCAAGGATTAATTAGAAAATCAGAAAGTCCTCACAGATCTGCAGCCTTTTTAGTAAAAAATCATAACGAAATAAAAAAAGGAAAGGCCAGAATAGTTTACAATTACAAAAGGTTAAATGACAATACAATAGATGATGGATACAACATTCCCAATAAAGACAGTCTATTAAATCTTATACAAAATAAAAAAGTATTTTCAAAATTTGATTTAAAGTCAGGATATAACCAGTTAAAGCTAGAAGAAAGCTTTAAACCATGGACAGCTTTTACATGTTCTGAAGGACAATATGAATGGAATGTCCTAAGTTTTGGACTAAAAAACGCGCCTGCAATTTTCCAAAGATTTATGGACAGCATATTTTTAAAATTTGAATTTTGTTTGGTCTATATTGATGACATTTTAGTTGCAAGCAATACAGTACAGGAACATGAAGGACATTTTCAGCAGGTTTTTACAGAAATAAAGAAAAATGGTATAGTCGTGTCTAAACGAAAGATGGAATTATTCAAAAGAAAAATAGCCTTTTTAGGACTAGAAATTGGAAATGGAAAATAGAATTACAACCACATATTTCTACAAAAATTCTAAATTTTCCAGAAAAATTTGAAAATTTAAAATAGATACAAGCATTTTTGGGACTGGTAAATTATGCCAGAAAGTTTATCCCAAATTTGTCAAAACTAGTTGGACCAATATACAGTAAAACTACAAAGAATGGTCAACGGTATTTCAACCAAGAAGATATTAAATTGGTTAAACAAATAAAAGAAGCGGTAAAAAATATTAAACCCCTAGAATTACCCTTAATTACAGATTATATAATCATTGAAACAGATGGATGCAAAGAAGGATGGGGAGCAGTCCTTCTATGCAAACCAAGTAAATACAGCACAAAGAAAGAAGAGAAAATTTGCGCTTATACAAGTGGTAATTTTCAAAATAAAACAAATTGGACCACAATAGATTTTGAAATACAAGCATTAATCTATGCACTAGAAAAATTCAAGATCTTTCTCAATAAAGAATTTACAGTTCGAACCGATTGTGAAGCAATCGTTAAATTTATAAAAAATGACTAAAGTAAAAAGATCAACAGAACCAGATGGGTCAATTTACAAAACGTTATACAAGGAAATGGTTATGTTATAAATTTTGAACATATAAAGGGAAAAAATAATAGGATAGCAGATATGTTGTCTCGAAATATAAACAAATGGTTTGTTTCAGATGGACAGGAAAAAAGATAAAGGAAAAGCAAAGATTATACATCTTAAACAGGATAAGTCTTTGACAGAAGAAGAAGAACAGATTCAACAGATATACAAGCAGTCAATAGAAAAAAATACACAGTTCATCTCAAGTCTCACTACCACAGTTAGTGATAAGACCAGATGAAATTACACAATATTATAGACAGCAAAAACAGTTTACACAGTCAAGGGAAAAACGCCCTTTGCATACCAATTTCATACCTAAAACGGTATTGGAATATGGAACATATGCATTACAGATTTATACAGATCCTAGTAAGAAGTTTCGTCCTATCATAGGAATGAAACTTACAGACAAACAGCAATGTTTGTTGGAAAACCTATGGCATATTCAAACCATGCCACAAGCATCAACTTTTAAAGTACAGGTTCTAAATGCTTTAAGCATTTACTTTCAGGAACAAAGTTTAAAAACCCCTGAAAGACAGTTTAAAACAAAACCATATTTTACACACTACGTCATATACAGAGGTACAAAACTTGGTGTTTTCAATAAATGGACCAGCGTTATCCCCTATATAACAAACGTCCCTGGGGGAGCAACCTGTAAAGGTTTTACAAGTTTCTCTGAAGCATTAAAAGATGCAAGAGAAAAATTTGGTATACAAAATTTTTACATAGAACCCGAAGAGGTTAAAAGCTTTTCTGATATTACAAAACAAAACCCTGAGCAGTATATACAGGCTCAGCAAGAGATGATTTCAACATTGAAATCACAGTTAGAAGAAAAAGCAAAAGATACACAGAATATACAGATAAAAATTGAAAATAGCATGCTAAAACAGAAAAATGCTATACTCGAAGCGAAAAATACACAGTTATTACAAAGGCTCGAGAAAAAAGAAGAAAAAACAGTTGTACACAGAACTTTTGAATTTTTTAGAACAAGGATTCTTGATACACCCCTGGTGGCAAACTTTGAAACCAGTCACAGAAAGATTCCCAGAATTTGAGAATCTTGTTTCACAAAAAGTTTGTGTAGAATTCCCTTTGATTCTGTATGACCTACAGCAGCAGATTATAGACCTAGCCTTCAGATTCGACAGTGAAACTCAAGGCTTCACAGTAGTAGAAAGAACAAACGAAGAAGGAGAAGGGATAGGCCTTCTGTTACTTCAAGTACATCACCCTACAAAATTAACAGACAAACAGATAATTCAATTTTACCATCATGGTATGATTGATTACTTAGAAATAAAATTAAACAGAAGAACAGAAGATCTTTTAAACCAGCTCGGAGAGAAGATCATTTTAACAGCAGGAAACATTGCAGCAAGATCTACAACACCAACCATTGGTTGTAGGATCATTGCCTCATTTCCATTTGCAGACGCCTATACATACAGACCAGCTAGAAAAAGAATTTTTATTAAACATAATAAACAAAAAACAGACATCTATCTACAAAGATCAATGACGAAGACTGGTATAGACTTCTCATCCTTACCATGGATAGATAACACAAAAGACCAGCCTACAACAGATTTCCAACAGTTTGTCAAAAGACATCAGGAAACTCCAGAAATCCCTGATTGTTTTCCTTGGCAACAATATAAATTAATAGGAGAAGGACACTACATACAGGTATACGCAAAAACAAACTGGAGAATGCTTCTACCATTTGCAGGGGAAGGAGACACTCTACAGTTAGACCACATCCTCAACCTAGAAGACGAAGACGACGAACAAGGTTGTTCTAGTCCACAGTCAATCGACAGCACACACAGAGACTTCTAGAAGACATGACGCACACAATGACGACAGATTCTACAAAGACAAAAACAATGAAGTAAGCCATGACGCATGCAGCAATTATCGGATACAAATCACGGCAGACAAACTTTACTTTTTCTTTTTCTTTTTGATTTTAATCGATTAGCTTTTTGACTTTAGTGTTTAGTTGAATAATTTAGAACGATTCGTTTGCCTATATAAAGGCATTTGTAATTCATTTGTAGATATACCGAAGAAACCATTGAAAGCAATAATACTATGACTTTCAGTGCACACTAAACTCTTCGCCGCTCTTTAACTCTCCACTCCCTTACTCTCCCAGTTATATCTCCAGCACTTCATATTATACCCAGCATACATAAAAAAATAAAAAAAAAAAGGTTTTCAGAAATCTAAAAGACTAAGACATCTTCATTATTTGCGCTTATACAAGTGGTAATTTTCAAAATAAAACAAATTGGACCACAATAGATTTTGAAATACAAGCATTAATCTATGCACTAGAAAAATTCAAGATCTTTCTCAATAAAGAATTTACAGTTCGAACCGATTGTGAAACAATCGTTAAATTTATAAAAAATGACCAAAGTAAAAAGATCAACAGAACCAGATGGGTCAATTTACAAAACATTATACAAGGAAATGGTTATGTTATAAATTTTGAACATATAAAGGGAAAAAATAATGGGATAGCAGATATGTTGTCTCGTAATATAAACAAATGGTTTGTTTCAGATGGACAGGAAAAAAGATAAAGGAAAAGCAAAGATTATACATCCTAAACATGATAAGTCTTTGACAGAAGAAGAAGAACAGATTTAACAGATATACAAGCAGTCAATAGAAAAAACACACAGTTCATCTTAAGTCTCACTACCACAGTTAGTGATAAGACCAGATGAAATTACACAATTCTATAGACAACAAAAACAGTTTACACAGTCAAGGGAAAAACGCCCTTTGCATATCAATTTCATACCTAAAACGGTATTGGAATATGGAACATATGCATTACAGATTTGTACAGATCCTAGTAAGAAGTTTCGTCCTATCATAGGAATGAAACTTACAGACAAACAGCAATGTTTATTGGATAACCTATGGCATATTCAAACCATGCCACAAGCATCAACTTTTAAAGTACAGGTTCTAAATGCTTTAAGCATTTACTTTCAGGAACAAAGTTTAAAAACCCCTGAAAGACAGTTTAAAACAAAACCAAATTTTACACACTATGTCATATACAGAGGTACAAAACTTGGTGTTTTCAATAAATGGACCAGCGTTATCCCCTATATAACAAACGTCCCTGGGGGAGCAACCTGGAAAGGTTTTACAAGTTTCTCTGAAGCATTAAAAGATGCAAGAGAAAAATTTGGTATACAAAATTTTTACATAGAACCCGAAGAGGTTAAAAGCTTTTCTGATATTACAAAACAAAACCCTGAGCAGTATATACAGGCTCAGCAAGAGATGATTTCAACATTGAAATCACAGTTAGAAGAAAAAGCAAAAGATACACAGAATATACAGATAAAAATTGAAAATAGCATGCTAAAACAGAAAAATGCTATACTCGAAGCGAAAAATACACAGTTATTACAAAGGCTCGAGAAAAAAGAAGAAAAAACAGTTGTACACAGAACTTTTGAATTTTTTAGAACAAGGATTCTTGATACACCCCTGGTGGCAAACTTTGAAACCAGTCACAGAAAGATTCCCAGAATTTGAGAATCTTGTTTCACAAAAAGTTTGTGTAGAATTCCCTTTGATTCTGTATGACCTACAGCAGCAGATTATAGACCTAGCCTTCAGATTCGACAGTGAAACTCAAGGCTTCACAGTAGTAGAAAGAACAAACGAAGAAGGAGAAGGGATAGGCCTTCTGTTACTTCAAGTACATCACCCTACAAAATTAACAGACAAACAGATAATTCAATTTTACCATCATGGTATGATTGATTACTTAGAAATAAAATTAAACAGAAGAACAGAAGATCTTTTAAACCAGCTCGGAGAGAAGATCATTTTAACAGCAGGAAACATTGCAGCAAGATCTACAACACCAACCATTGGTTGTAGGATCATTGCCTCATTTCCATTTGCAGACGCCTATACATACAGACCAGCTAGAAAAAGAATTTTTATTAAACATAATAAACAAAAAACAGACATCTATCTACAAAGATCAATGACGAAGACTGGTATAGACTTCTCATCCTTACCATGGATAGATAACACAAAAGACCAGCCTACAACAGATTTCCAACAGTTTGTCAAAAGACATCAGGAAACTCCAGAAATCCCTGATTGTTTTCCTTGGCAATAATATAAATTAATAGGAGAAGGACACTACATACAGGTATACGCAAAAACAAACTGGAGAATGCTTCTACCATTTGCAGGGGAAGGAGACACTCTACAGTTAGACCACATCCTCAACCTAGAAGACGAAGACGACGAACAAGGTTGTTCTAGTCCACAGTCAATCGACAGCACACACAGAGACTTCTAGAAGACATGACGCACACAATGACGACAGATTCTACAAAGACAAAAACAATGAAGTAAGCCATGACGCATGCAGCAATTATCGGATACAAATCACGGCAGACAAACTTTACTTTTTCTTTTTCTTTTTGATTTTAATCGATTAGCTTTTTGACTTTAGTGTTTAGTTGAATAATTTAGAACGATTCGTTTGCCTATATAAAGGCATTTGTAATTCATTTGTAGATATACCGAAGAAACCATTGAAAGCAATAATACTATGACTTTCAGTGCACACTAAACTCTTCGCCGCTCTTTAACTCTCCACTCCCTTACTCTCCCAGTTATATCTCCAGCACTTCATATTATACCCAGCATACATAAAAAAAAAAAAAAAAAAGGTTTTCAGAAATCTAAAAGACTAAGACATCTTCATTATTTGCGCTTATACAAGTGGTAATTTTCAAAATAAAACAAATTGGACCACAATAGATTTTGAAATACAAGCATTAATCTATGCACTAGAAAAATTCAAGATCTTTCTCAATAAAGAATTTACAGTTCGAACCGATTGTGAAACAATCGTTAAATTTATAAAAAATGACCAAAGTAAAAAGATCAACAGAACCAGATGGGTCAATTTACAAAACATTATACAAGGAAATGGTTATGTTATAAATTTTGAACATATAAAGGGAAAAAATAATGGGATAGCAGATATGTTGTCTCGTAATATAAACAAATGGTTTGTTTCAGATGGACAGGAAAAAAGATAAAGGAAAAGCAAAGATTATACATCCTAAACATGATAAGTCTTTGACAGAAGAAGAAGAACAGATTTAACAGATATACAAGCAGTCAATAGAAAAAACACACAGTTCATCTTAAGTCTCACTACCACAGTTAGTGATAAGACCAGATGAAATTACACAATTCTATAGACAACAAAAACAGTTTACACAGTCAAGGGAAAAACGCCCTTTGCATATCAATTTCATACCTAAAACGGTATTGGAATATGGAACATATGCATTACAGATTTGTACAGATCCTAGTAAGAAGTTTCGTCCTATCATAGGAATGAAACTTACAGACAAACAGCAATGTTTATTGGATAACCTATGGCATATTCAAACCATGCCACAAGCATCAACTTTTAAAGTACAGGTTCTAAATGCTTTAAGCATTTACTTTCAGGAACAAAGTTTAAAAACCCCTGAAAGACAGTTTAAAACAAAACCAAATTTTACACACTATGTCATATACAGAGGTACAAAACTTGGTGTTTTCAATAAATGGACCAGCGTTATCCCCTATATAACAAACGTCCCTGGGGGAGCAACCTGGAAAGGTTTTACAAGTTTCTCTGAAGCATTAAAAGATGCAAGAGAAAAATTTGGTATACAAAATTTTTACATAGAACCCGAAGAGGTTAAAAGCTTTTCTGATATTACAAAACAAAACCCTGAGCAGTATATACAGGCTCAGCAAGAGATGATTTCAACATTGAAATCACAGTTAGAAGAAAAAGCAAAAGATACACAGAATATACAGATAAAAATTGAAAATAGCATGCTAAAACAGAAAAATGCTATACTCGAAGCGAAAAATACACAGTTATTACAAAGGCTCGAGAAAAAAGAAGAAAAAACAGTTGTACACAGAACTTTTGAATTTTTTAGAACAAGGATTCTTGATACACCCCTGGTGGCAAACTTTGAAACCAGTCACAGAAAGATTCCCAGAATTTGAGAATCTTGTTTCACAAAAAGTTTGTGTAGAATTCCCTTTGATTCTGTATGACCTACAGCAGCAGATTATAGACCTAGCCTTCAGATTCGACAGTGAAACTCAAGGCTTCACAGTAGTAGAAAGAACAAACGAAGAAGGAGAAGGGATAGGCCTTCTGTTACTTCAAGTACATCACCCTACAAAATTAACAGACAAACAGATAATTCAATTTTACCATCATGGTATGATTGATTACTTAGAAATAAAATTAAACAGAAGAACAGAAGATCTTTTAAACCAGCTCGGAGAGAAGATCATTTTAACAGCAGGAAACATTGCAGCAAGATCTACAACACCAACCATTGGTTGTAGGATCATTGCCTCATTTCCATTTGCAGACGCCTATACATACAGACCAGCTAGAAAAAGAATTTTTATTAAACATAATAAACAAAAAACAGACATCTATCTACAAAGATCAATGACGAAGACTGGTATAGACTTCTCATCCTTACCATGGATAGATAACACAAAAGACCAGCCTACAACAGATTTCCAACAGTTTGTCAAAAGACATCAGGAAACTCCAGAAATCCCTGATTGTTTTCCTTGGCAATAATATAAATTAATAGGAGAAGGACACTACATACAGGTATACGCAAAAACAAACTGGAGAATGCTTCTACCATTTGCAGGGGAAGGAGACACTCTACAGTTAGACCACATCCTCAACCTAGAAGACGAAGACGACGAACAAGGTTGTTCTAGTCCACAGTCAATCGACAGCACACACAGAGACTTCTAGAAGACATGACGCACACAATGACGACAGATTCTACAAAGACAAAAACAATGAAGTAAGCCATGACGCATGCAGCAATTATCGGATACAAATCACGGCAGACAAACTTTACTTTTTCTTTTTCTTTTTGATTTTAATCGATTAGCTTTTTGACTTTAGTGTTTAGTTGAATAATTTAGAACGATTCGTTTGCCTATATAAAGGCATTTGTAATTCATTTGTAGATATACCGAAGAAACCATTGAAAGCAATAATACTATGACTTTCAGTGCACACTAAACTCTTCGCCGCTCTTTAACTCTCCACTCCCTTACTCTCCCAGTTATATCTCCAGCACTTCATATTATACCCAGCATACATAAAAAAATAAAAAAAAAAAAGGTTTTCAGAAATCTAAAAGACTAAGACATCTTCATTATTTGCGCTTATACAAGTGGTAATTTTCAAAATAAAACAAATTGGACCACAATAGATTTTGAAATACAAGCATTAATCTATGCACTAGAAAAATTCAAGATCTTTCTCAATAAAGAATTTACAGTTCGAACCGATTGTGAAACAATCGTTAAATTTATAAAAAATGACCAAAGTAAAAAGATCAACAGAACCAGATGGGTCAATTTACAAAACATTATACAAGGAAATGGTTATGTTATAAATTTTGAACATATAAAGGGAAAAAATAATGGGATAGCAGATATGTTGTCTCGTAATATAAACAAATGGTTTGTTTCAGATGGACAGGAAAAAAGATAAAGGAAAAGCAAAGATTATACATCCTAAACATGATAAGTCTTTGACAGAAGAAGAAGAACAGATTTAACAGATATACAAGCAGTCAATAGAAAAAACACACAGTTCATCTTAAGTCTCACTACCACAGTTAGTGATAAGACCAGATGAAATTACACAATTCTATAGACAACAAAAACAGTTTACACAGTCAAGGGAAAAACGCCCTTTGCATATCAATTTCATACCTAAAACGGTATTGGAATATGGAACATATGCATTACAGATTTGTACAGATCCTAGTAAGAAGTTTCGTCCTATCATAGGAATGAAACTTACAGACAAACAGCAATGTTTATTGGATAACCTATGGCATATTCAAACCATGCCACAAGCATCAACTTTTAAAGTACAGGTTCTAAATGCTTTAAGCATTTACTTTCAGGAACAAAGTTTAAAAACCCCTGAAAGACAGTTTAAAACAAAACCAAATTTTACACACTATGTCATATACAGAGGTACAAAACTTGGTGTTTTCAATAAATGGACCAGCGTTATCCCCTATATAACAAACGTCCCTGGGGGAGCAACCTGGAAAGGTTTTAAAAGTTTCTCTAAAGCATTAAAAGATGCAAGAGAAAAATTTGGTATACAAAATTTTTACATAGAACCCGAAGAGGTTAAAAGCTTTTCTGATATTGCAAAACAAAACCCTGAGCAGTATATACAGGCTCAGCAAGAGATGATTTCAACATTGAAATCACAGTTAGAAGAAAAAGCAAAAGATACATAGAATATACAGATAAAAATTGAAAATAGCATGCTAAAATAGAAAAATGCTATACTCGAAGCAAAAAATACATAGTTATTACAAAGGCTCGAGAAAAAAGAAGAAAAAACAGTTGTACACAAAACTTTTGAATCTTTTAGAACAAGGATTCTTGAGATACCCTGGTGGCAAACTTTGAAACCAGTCACAGAAAGATTCCCAGAATTTGAGAATCTTGTTTCATAAAAGGTTTGTGCAGAATTCCCTTTGATTCTGTACGACCTACAGCAACAGATCATAGACCTAGCCTTCAGATTCGACAGTGAAGTGCAAGGATTTACAGTAGTTGAAAGAACAAACGACGAAGGAAAAGGAATTGGCCTTCTACTACTCCAAATACATCATCCTACAAAATTAACAGACGAACAGATAATCCAGTTTTACCATCATGGTATGATTGATTATTTAGAGATAAAACTAAACAGAAGAACAGAAGATCTCTTAAACCAATTAGGAGAAAAAATCATTCTAACAGCAGAGAATATTGCAGCAAGATCCACAATACCAGTCATTGGTTGCAAAATTATTTCCTCATTTCCATTTGCAGATGCTTATACAAACAGACCAGCCAGAAAAAGAATTTTTATCGAACACAATAAACAAAGAACAGATGTCTATTTACAAAAGGCAATGACAAAGTCCGGTAACAACATAGATTTTGCACATTTACCATGGATAAGTTACCCACATAGCCAACCTACAACAGATTTCCAGTAGTTTGTCAAAAGACATCAGGAAACTCCAGAAATTCCTGATTGTTTTCCTTGGCAACAATACAGACTAATAGGAGAAGGACACTACATACAGGTATATGCAAAGACAAACTGGAGTATGCTTCTACCATTTGCAGGGGAAGGAGACACTCTACAGTTAGACCACATCGTCAACCTAGAAGACGAAAGCGACGAACAAGGTTGTTCTAGTCCACAGTCAATCGACAGCACACACAAAGATTTCTAGAAGACATGACGCACACAATGACGACAGATTCTACAAAGACAAAAACAATGAAGTAAGCCATGACGCATGCAGCAATTATCGGACACAAATCATGGCAGACAAACTTTACTTTTTCTTTTTCTTTTTGATTTTAATCGATTAGCTTTTTGACTTTAGTGTTTAGTTGAATAATTTAGAACCATTCGTTTGCCTATATAAAGGCATTTGTAATTCATTTGTAGATATACCGAAGAAACCATTGAAAGCAATAATACTATGACTTTCAGTGCACACTAAACTCTTCGCCGCTCTTTAACTCTCCACTCCCTTACTCTCCCAGTTATATCTCCAGCACTTCATATTATACCCAGCATACATAAAAAAAAAAAAGATTTTTCCTTTCTGAACAACCTTCAACAACCGCTGTGCATAACTCTAGTCATCACCAACAACCGCTGTGCATACTATCACCTGTAAGTTTTCTCTTCATGGCAATTAAAACGTTGCCATACCGTACCCCCCTCTGATATATTGGTATCAGAGCAAAGTCTTTCTTAAAATCTAAAAGACTAAGACAAGCTCCATTTATGGCGTGTTATGCCTGTGTTATTGGAGAACTCTCTTAGGTGAGGATTATGAGAAAGAAGGTTGCTTTGATAACTCTATAAAAGAAAGGGTTTCTTTTAGTACAATTGTATTGATATTTAGTTCTTAATATGTGCATATACTTTGTTTTTAATTGATAATTAAGCTGGGATATAAGAAAATATATAAGAGATAAACTGGGAATAAGGAGAAAAAAGGGTTAAAGAGTAGGTATTCTTATTAATCATCGGTAGCTCACAAACCATTAAACGCTTAGAATTTCTAAACTTAGAATTTTCTGAGAAAGCTCATCAAAAAACCCTAAAAACAGATAATTTTACTCTAGTCTGTAATATTAAAGACTCTTGTGAACATAGTTTACACACAAATAATTCACAGCTAAATACTTTAGTAGATTTACTTATTCCCAGCTTAGACTAGATTTTCTAATTAGACTTTCTGATTTTATATAAATATATATAGGGTTGGGTTCAAATGAAAACCAAGAGAAATTGTGTAAACCGATAAACCGAATCTTCATCTTTGATTTATGAATATCAATGACTCGTATTTTTTTGACTTTTTGTACACATGTTCCATTAAAAGTACAACTTTCTATTATTTCAAACAAATATGAGCCATTATATTCATTAATCAAAGGTGGAGATTTGTTTTATTAGTTTACATAATTTCTTTTATTTTTCATTTGAATCCAACCTATATATATATATATATATATATAGGGTCGGGATCATTACAGAACCACTTTTTATTTTCGAAACCAAAAGAACTATTAGTTTGCATAAATGTAAAAGAAATAAATACACAAAAATGTTTCCCGTCAATAACTCAAACTTGAAGAGCTAGTTTCATGATTATGTTTAAAGTTGTACGGGTCTACGACTTTCCTTAATGTGTTTTGAGTCAAATAATAATTGTTATGGGCATTAGGTTGTTAGATACTTTGTTAATACTTTTGTAGCTATCTTATGGGTCAAGATAATTGTAGGCTAGTTTTAGGTTATATTCATTAAGTATTAGAGTCTATGTAGGTTTGGTTTGTGAGTTATAAAAGGAGTCAGTTATTGTAATTAGAATAGATCAATTAAATTCTGAGTTCTTTTAAAATATGTGTAGTACTTTAATTAGTTAAAATACCATCTAGGTAAACATAAATTTATCAAAGCATCTTTTGAAACAAGTATAGTCGTTATAAAGTCCCTTTTAGTTAAATGATAAGATGTATCTAGATACTCCATCCACCCGGGCTCTGATAAGATGTATTAGGACCCGAAGAAGTTATACTGGTGGCCTAACATGAAACGTTCATAGCCACCTATGTTAGCAAGTGCCTAACATGTTCAAAGGTTAAGGCAGCATATTAGAAACCATCTGGATTACTACACCAAACTTAGATTCCACAATGGAAATGAAAACAGATTTCCATGGATTTCATCATAAAACTACCCAAGACATCCACCGGTTGTGATATGATTTGGGTAATTGTGGATCGGTTGACAAAGTCTGCATATTTTTTGCCAATCAAGGAAACTAATAAAATGGAAAGTTTGACGAAGATTTATCTCAGGGAGATTGTCTCGAGACATGGAGTGCCAATCTCCATTATCTCCGATCGAGACAGTCGATTCACCTCGAGATTTTGGCAATAATTACAAAAGGTCTGAGATACACGATTGGATATGAGTACCGCATACCACCCTCAGACAAGATGGTCAGAGCGAACAGACTATCCAAACATTGGAAGATATGCTTAGAGCTTGTGTGATAGATTTCAAAAACCGATGGGATACTCATCTGCCCTTGGTTGAGTTTTCTTATAATAGTAGTTATCACACTAGTATCAAAGCTGCACCATTTAAAGCACTATACGGAAGGAAGTGTTGATCCCCACTGTGTTGGATAGAGGTAGGCGATAGTCAACTTACGGGTCCCCAAATCATACAGGAGACCACAAAAAAGATCGCTCAGATTCAGAATCGACTCAAAGCTACGTGTGACCGTTAGAAAAGTTATGCTGACGTGAGACGCAAACCATTTCGAATTCCAAGTGGGAGATAAAGTTCTACTTAAAGTCTCACCTTGGAAAGGAGTTATTTGTATTGGTAAACGTGGTAAGCTAAACCCTCAATACATCGGACCATTTGAAATCCTAACAAGGATTGGTCCTGTAGCTTACAAACTCAAACTACCTCAAGAACTAAGTAGTGTTCATGACACTTTCCACGTGTCAAATCTAAAGAAGTTTCTGTCAGATGAAACTCTAGTTATACCACTCGACAAAGTTCAGATCGATGAAAAACTCCATTTAATTGAGAAACCTGTGGAGATCATGGATTGAGCGGTAAAGAAAATAAAACCAGGCTGCATTCCTATAATGAAGGTTCGGTGGAATTCCAGACGAGGACCCGAATTTACTTGGGAATGCGAGGAACAAATGAAACTCAACTACCCTTACTTATTCGAAACCCTAGAAAAGGCGGAAACCCTAACTGATTTTCGGGACGAAATCATTTCTAACATGGGGAGTATGTGAGAACCAGCAATTTTAGGTCAATACCCGGCCCCAACCTAGTCATAATTACACATATCATACTTGAATTTCAATTAAATTCCATTTATTGAAGTCATTTCTTACATTGTAAAATTTCACGCATAGCATTTCATGCATCGGTAATTCGACAGAATCATCATTTTTACACGCGATACAACCGGTACACATGAATGTTGGTGATAATTAGTATATATACGTATCAATAAATATATTGAAAGCTTAAAATTTATAAATAAACTTAAACGCGTAAAATGATATTTTACCTTAAACGAATATTTTAACGCGATTACTAGATACGTGATGCATCATTAACATACCATCAATATTAAAATATATGATATTATAGAAGTTCTTATAATATTTTGGTGTATTTTAAAAAGTAAAAAGTAAAAAAAAATATAAAAATAAGTATAAATACCTATAGTGCAACAAATAGCACCCAAATACCTAATACTACTCAAAATTTGAAAACCAAACCCCCTCCCCCTACCATGTGGTCGTTACCCTCTCATCCCACCTCCTATCTTCTTTCACTTTCACACTATTCTTGTCACACCCCCGCTTATAGCGGAAACACGAGGATGCAACGGACGGGATCGTCATAACACATTGTTAATTAATAGAGAGCATTAAATGATATAATAACGTGTCATACGTCACCCGACACAAATGGTGACTTGTGTCGTAGTTAGTCAATTCACGACAGCATAGTCAAACAAACATAATCCAAATAAATTCCGACAACCCGGGAACAAGTCTAAGTAAAACAATATTCAGAATGACAAAGCAAGGTTTAAATAATAAATAAACTTGATGCTGTATAATTGTTCGACAGGACATAAGTGCATACAGTTATAGGCAAGCAATATCACATGTAAACATTAGCCTCACAACTAAACCTTTGACGAACTAACAGATCTTGTAGGAACATATTCACCCTAGGGCCCGTCTGTGGCCACTGTCAGTCCCAACTAGTATACTAACAAATAATGGTGGGGTTGTCAGGCCAATAGTATTATCAATACCTGTTGGTCAGCTCCAACATCAAAGTTAAATAGTTGTGAATAAAGAACCACACAGAAAACTCATGCACGTAGTAGATATCTACTTACCAATAGTAAACACAAATGTCCAAAATTGTAAAGAGTTCACAGCATAAAAAGGGTGAGCGTACTTTTCCCCCTAAGTTTTATAAATAATTTTAATGAAAAAGGGGGCCGCGAAACTCACCTCAAAATAATACAGGCCAAAGTCCACAATACGCAAAGCAAGCACTAAAAGTACAAATCACAAAAGGATTACTAAAGACCAAAAAGACTGACTAGTATGGGTGTAATCCTTATAGCCCAGTCCTTAATGTTCATCAAGGTTCTATTATATGAAAACATGATTTTCTAATAGAACAAGTCTAAAGTCCGGTTTAAACTTTAAGTCTCGTCAAGTTTAGGGTTTTAGTTGTCGTTTTTAACTACTTTATAAATGTCCGTTGATGCACGTTAATTAGTCCATTCAAAATGAATTAAAGATATTATTATTTGTACTTTTAAAAAGTCACTTAATCACTTTTAATTATAAGACTTGTTTCATTTGTTTATTTAGTTTCAAATCCCTATTTTTAAGTCTAACAAAATATTTCAGCATGAAGAGCTGTTTGCGCACAAGTTTTGAATAAACGAGTTGGAGATCGAAACAGTAACGAATCGATGTGTGACCAGAACCATTTGAAAGATAAGACCTTAAACTAACTCTCAGAAAAAAAATCATCTCGATTTCGTAAAGTATGAGAAAGATATGACTCGACGAACACAGACCAACCTGCTGTCCAGATTCGTCAATTTTGACCTTCAGTTTCGTGTGTCACGTTTGGAGGACCAAACGATGTCGAAATGACACGAGACTACTTGGGTTAGTTAGAGGACACGTTGAACTTGTTTTTAGATGAAAATTTCGACCCATTTGAGCTTAGTATGACCGAGTTATTACCTGTACAAAACGTCTCATTTTTCTGATAGTAAACTGTCTACTTTATTTATCTTATCCCTTTGCATCCTAAACCTCAATATTTGACTATTATTGACTCGAGACCTTAAAGAACGTTTATGCCATGAACTAACTGACAAAAACTTGTATTAGACACTTTGATTATCACAAATTTTCAGTCCCACAACAGTTAGTTTAGATTTAATCTTTCGGTTCACA
Source organism: Flaveria robusta (assembly GCA_025506415.1). Lineage (NCBI taxonomy): Eukaryota > Viridiplantae > Streptophyta > Magnoliopsida > Asterales > Asteraceae > Flaveria > Flaveria robusta. Next base: position 24,869,732 of record CM046470.1, read on the forward strand.
TTGTTAGTTTACATTTAATCTTTCGGTTCACATTGTTAGTTAATCGGTACATAGTTTTGATTGTCTAACGCGTGTATCCATTCAAGAAACAAGATTAATGATTTCAAAAACAATTTATAAGTCCAAGATGTTGATTATGAACAGGTCACCCAAGATTACAACCCAATTTTGATAGATTCAAAGAATAAATATACAAAGATTGAGAATTAGGGTTATACCGTTTAGAAGTTCCAATACCGGAAACAACTAGATATTCACGATCCAATGTCCAAAACTAAGAATACAAGATTATTAGATGATGATTTAGAGGTTTGATGTTGAAAATCATCAAGAACATGAACAATAGAGACTAAAATCATCAAAATAAACTATTTTCTTACCGGTAGAAGTGTAAATGATCAAGACTTGACTAAAATCCAATCTTTAATGAAGAAACAACATCAAAATCTATGTTGATGATGATAGATGAACAAGAAGAAGTATGACGGCGGCTAGGGTTTTCTCTAGAGAGAAAACTTGGAAAACAAGAGAAGTGAAAAGAAAATAATGAAGAAAAATCAAAGGGGAGCCCCCTTTTTGAAGGTTTGCGGCCAAGGGGGCCATGAATGGGCCTCTCGGGCCCTTTGCTTGTCTCGTCCAATTTTTTCTCGCCCCGATCTGTGTGTCATCCAACTTTCGTGTTTTTTAATTCTATGCATTATTACGATTCCAACGGACTATTATATGCTATATAAATTATTTAATTTATATATTTTTAAATTAAATTATGTCTATTTAGTAGGCTTTAGGTAAAGCCCACATGTTTAATTTTTGTTTGCGTTCTCAACGTAAGATTTATATTCTTATATTTTTAAGTCTTTAGTTCAATTTTAAGCACACACCCATAATGCCAAGTCCAAAACAGTGAACATACACTGTCACCATGCCCAAGACCCACTAGAACATATTAAGTCCATAATACACTGTTGTAGAACTTAGCGTGTCTACACACATCTAATGTACTATACTTAGATCAAGCCCACATTAGGTCAACTTTCAAATCAAAAATCACATTAAGATCAAGTCAAAGTCAATGGTCAATGTACCTATTTAGGTGACGGATGTCACAATTCTCATTAAATCCATGTTAACTTTACATCTTTCAAAGTTTTCCCCTTTAGTGAAGCTCCATAAGAATTGTTTAAAGAAGTGTACCAACATTTCCATTCTTGTCATCCTCTTTCCCTCTTCTTTGACCAACTTTAACACTTCAAGACAAATAAAATATGGATTACAAATACTAGAGAAAGTAAAACAAGATCATTTTTTATTTCACACATACTAACACACATCAATCTCTTTTCTTCCTCCCTCTATAAAACATCCACCATGTGACATCCGGTAATTTTCCGTTACCAAACTCCGTTAGTTCCGTTAGGTCTTGCATACACGTGTCGTGAGCACACACTAGTTGTCGTTGAACGTTGGTGACTTAATAACAATTATCTATGGTAAACAAATGATAACCTAATAAATAATGTTGATTATTAGTTGTGGTTATGTGGTTCATGCATTTTAAGTTATTGTTTGTGAATTTTACTTGATAACGTGACAACGTGTAACTATGATCTCATATGTTTTGCTATTAGTTGAAAATGTATATGATTATTATTGTTGATTATTAATGTTTATATTTTGTAGTTAAAACCTTTTAAAAAGTGTTAAAAAGATTAGTTTTTATAAAATATAAACAATGGGGTTTATTTTGTAATTGGAAGGGAATTAAAAGTTACCATATTTAAATAAGTTTAACCCAACCCTAGCCCCATTCCCTCACTTGCGGCCGTAACCCCCTCCCAACATCTTCATCCATTCGATTTTGATCCAAGAACAAATGCACAAGTCAAATTCCAAGTGGTTTCAAGTATTACAAGTTGTTTGCAAGTGCTAATCATCATCTAAGCACACCTAAAGGTTAGTTTTGATTAGTTTTTCATGATTTTTGATTCTTGAAGAACCCTAATTCAAAATTGATGATGAAAAAGTGAAATTGATGATTGTAAGATGTTAATTTGATGTTGGTTAGATTGTATGAATGTTAGATTATGTTGATTATGCAAGAATTCCATGGTTTGATCACATTGTTCACACATTGCCTTAAGAGAAAACTTTTTGTTCTTGGAATTCATGATTTGATGATTGCATGATGTTAGATACATTGCTTGGATGTTGGTTTACATGAATTGTGCAAGAAAAGTCATGAAATCTAGTGTTTGTTCGTACCTTACTATAAGTGGAAACTTTTATCCATGATGATTGGGAATTTTGATTAATTAGTGATGATTATCATGTTAGAATGAATGTTATGAACTTAATTAGGTATAAAATTGATGAAATTATAAAGGAATTGGATGTTAGATTGCTTTTGGGTGTTACCTTCTAAAAAGGGAAATTTTATTTTTGAAGATCATTGGATATGATGATGTGAGCATGTTTATGGTGTTAGGAGCATGTTAGAATGCTTATGGATGATGTCTAATGTGGTGGAATGTGTTACTTGGGTTGTATGGATGCTTGATTGTTCATTTAAGGAATGTAGGTTCTTGGTGATTATACATGATGGTGAATTATGGTTAGTGATTAGGAAATCATGTTTGGGATTGGAATTGATCATTATTGTGTTTGTTAGTTGGAATGAATCTTGTTGATTTATGTGATTATGATTGTCATACACGCATGCGAATCTGAGGCCCCTACTTAGTAGGATTGGCAGGGTTTAGGATGTGAAGTCGTGAGTGGCTTCACATGGCATGTTGTGCATGATTAGACTTCATGAATGAATTATTAGTTGTGATATATTTATAATTGTGTTGAGCATGTTGATTGTTTGAGATTCGCATGAGTTGATGATGATCTAGGTTGAACTTGGGTGATGATGTGATATACGTGAATAGTTTGTTTGATAACCATGTATGATAAATTGATACGCTTGATTAAATGATATCTCAATTAATATGTCACCAACGGGTCAAACGGGTCAACTAGGTTAAATGAGTCTGGTTTTCCAAAGCCTTGGGTCAATGTGTTTATTGAGCACCTAGGGTTGTTAAGTTTTCTATGCACATGTACTTATGTACTTGCGTGTTCTAGGTAACCTTTGAGGGGTTATCTTTCCATCCATCATCAGTTCTCTCTTGTCATTATCTTTTCACATCTGGTGAGTTTATGCCCCACTATTTTATAAACTCTCTTCTGGGGGAGGTAGCATACTTGTTCGCAAACGCTTTACTTTTTATTATAAGTTGTGTATGTTTTAACATAGTGCATAATACCTTGAAAGTCCTTACACTTTCGGATAGTTAATAATGGTAACTAGCGAAAAATCTTGGGTAGTACTACTGGGTTTGACAAGCCCCACATGTACGACTCGAGGTCAAACGGGTGCAATATTGTCCTAAACACAAACATCGTCACGACCTGGTAAGTTGTGAAGGGAGGCAACAAACGCAACGCAGTCAGCTTCGATTGCGAAATCACTATTGTTATTACTTGTGAATATAGACTAGCTATCTATTTCAATGCACTTCTTATGTATACAATTTATTACTGTTTATGATTAAACGCAAACTCTTGAACTCACCAACCATTGTGTTGACCTTTTTAGTATGCTATTCGCAGGTCGTTAACTCAGGTTGCCGTTAGGAGCACATCACGGGTGCAGCATGCATTCTAAGACTTCATCTTATGTCATGACATTCGAATTTTATTTATGAGATTTAAATAATTGGTTGGCGCGTGTTTTACCAAATTTTACATTTATATACTTTGGGTTTGTCTTATTTACAAAACGCTTCTGCGTGGTTTTAAAGTTTGAACTTTGATTGGTTTTATTTTTAAATGTGGCATATAGTGTCGTTCTGAGTAACTAGTGACTGGGATCCACGTTTGTTCACACGCCTCGCGGTAAAACTCTGCACGTGGATTTTTGAGGGTGTGACACACCACACCATCTCTATCCATGCATGTTTTCTCAGGAAATTAAGGTTTGCATCAGCAAAAGCTAGCATGGAACTCACTGCACTTAGGATCATTCGTGCTCTTGAGACATTATTTCTAAAATTGACATGTTTTGAAAACAATTTACATTACTACTTCTGCTATTTAACTCTGAAAACCTCTATGTACTTTTAAACTTGCTTGCAACATATGTTTCTTTTACAAATTTATGTAGTGGTTAATCAATGACTGTGATTGCAGGATGATCACACCTCGCTAGAAACTGTTGTTGTTTAGGGTGTGACACATATGATTATGTTACTGAATACATTTATCTAGAAAGGTTCACTATGATGAATGCAATTTTTGGCTTCCATTGAGTTATTATAGCCTGACATGATTTTACACCTCTAATGTATGTTATATCCACGTTGGCATCTACGGTTACGATCGTTCTTCTGCAACCAAACGCCTATATGACCTATTTTTAATCGATTTACTCAACATTAGAGATTCAATCGGCATTGCGATTTAATTTATCTTTGAATGATGGTTTGACCACCCTAGATGGAGAATGGTGATCCCGGAAATGTTGCCCAAATTTTTGATTTCCACGTCTCACATATAACAGTTCCTCATCCGCCAAATTTTTTTTGTAGACAACTTTTGTGCTCAATTGTTGTCTTTTAAAAATAAAAGATCGTGATTTAGTTGACGGGGGTTGATTTTACAAAGATCATGAGTTGGGGGTTTATTTAGTTGGTTTGCTTGTGTAGAAAACAAATACAACGACTTCTAAATTTCGATATATATATATATGTATATGTAGGGGGCGGTTACTATACAAAGTGTTTTTTCATGCGAAGCGTACGAGGTTTCGGGGTGGAATTATCACGCAAGAACAATAATAATCACGCAATAACAAAGTGATAATTACGCAAGACGAATTGCACTCATGTGGAATTATCACGCAAAGATGTAATTATCATGCAAGAATACCTTCTTGCGTGATAATTTCACATTTGCGTGATAATTTCATATCTGCATGATTAATTCTTACACTTGCGTTATAATTCCACCACTAACCTTCATTCTTGCGTATTAACTTTGTACACTTTGTACCGTAACTTTTGTCTCTATATATATTATGTATATATATATATATAAAGAGGTTGGCTTGGTTAAAAAGTACAATATATATATATATATATATATATATATATATATATATATATATATATATATATGAACTTACATGTGGTGGTAGCCATTCAAAGGAAATGTAATGGTGATATTGACATTTAGGGGTTCTTTAAAGAAAAAGTAGTGTTGATGTTGACATTTAGAGAGTTCACTCGCCAAACCAGCAGTCACTCTTTAACTTTCTTTTTCAACCTTTGTAGGGTTAGAGATTTCAATGGTGTTAGCGTCACGGGTTTAGATGGTGATACAACTTGGCTAGGATTAATAATCTATATGAAGTTTTTATACTCTAGTCCCACATACTCTGTTGTTTAGCTAGCAGTTCCTCTATGCACACTAACTCATACTGGCCCGCCATTTTGAATGATAACTCTGATTTCTTGTAACTTGTTTATGCACTCCCCACTTAAACCGCTTGTCACGTGAGTAGATCCTTGATTCCACTTGCCATATGAGTGAACTCCTGTCAGCTTGGTTAGAGTCTGCTTGTTGGAGGAACGAACTCCCCAAAATCAACTATATTTTGTTTGACCACTAGAAATCACAATCAACCTATAGAAAACACCAGTTAATTAGAAATTTCTTGATTCTCACCTTATCACCTTTTTTGTCGTACATTGTTGGATTCACATCTACCTTCGCATAACCAATCTTGACTGTGTTTAATGCTGCTACCCTCAAATTTATGTATCCCTTACATCTACAAATCAAAGAAACAAAAAGTAATTACCATTGACGTCTTGTTTCAGGCCATATAGGCGTTAAAGATGATCCCATGTGTCTAAAACTTCTCCCATAAATCTGAGCTCTTGCGTTCCTCATGTAAATTAATCACAAAGAATGATTGCACATACTTCCTTCCCATGAACTTTCTTCTAGGTATATCTTGTTGTAGGTTCCTTCATCTTTGATGGATGACCTTATGCCAACCATTATTTCCATAAATAAAACTCTTGGGGTTTTATCTTGGTTGGGATTATTTATGGTATTAAAAAACATTCCCAAGTGTGGGATTGGATTGGAATCAATCTCAATTCCAATTTCTCACGTATTCAATCAAAGACACTAAGAAACAAGATTGAAATTCTAATTCTATTAAATTCCAATATGTTCCGATCAACTAAAGGCCCTTAAATGAAATGATAAGAATGTTCACATATGCTAGGGCTAGTGTTACTCATCAATATTTTGGTGCATATGTTCATCCCAACCATTCTTACTCACCACCGATTTCGTGCATATGTTTGTCCCAGCCATGCTTCTAAGTTCTAAAAAATATGTTGCTTGTAGTTTGGTAAATTTGTACAGTACAACAGTATTGTCTTTGTACATTAAATTTAATAGTTTAAAGAGAAAAATTGTATTTATGGATTTGGGTACCTTAATTACCTTTTACATGCATTCCAAATTACGTGATTACAATTGTTGATTTTTAAATCAACTTCACCCATGATTTTTAAATGACTATAACCTTTATATATTAATTTTTGAGTAAATTACATAGGCAGTCCATGTGGTTTCATCAAAATTTTGGATTTAGTTCCTAAAGTTTAAAAGTTGTGTATATGATCCTTAAGATTCTATTTTTCTTTCATCTGTGGTCACTAAGGCAGTTAATTAACAATTAATGATGTTAAAATTGTCAAAATGATCATTTTACTCTAAGAACCATCCATATAATTTATTTTTTAAACTATACACACACACACACACACACATATATATATATATATATATATATATATATATATTAAATTAATATTTATATTTTTATATGAAGTTTTGTATTTTTAGTTTTATTTTTATTATCTTATTATTATTATGTTTATTATTTAAAAAAGTTCATTTTATGAACACATATTATACTTTTTTTGAAACATCTTCTTTTTAAATAATGGTTTTATATTTTATTTTAGTTTTTGAACCCTCTTTCTTAAATCGTTTGAATTTTAAATAACTTTTTTAAAAAACCATGCAAGTATTATTTTTCTAAACATTATGTTTTCAAAAGTCTTCATAAAAAAATATTTGATTTTTAAATCTTTCTTTCACAACCATTACTTTTTCAATTTTTTTCCTAGTATTTAATATTTAAATTCATTCCTTTAAAACCTTTTTTAAAATCATTTTTTTTAAACATTTACAAACAGTTCTTATTCAATAGTCTAATTTAAATGATTTTAAAATCTATTTAAACATTTAAAAAAACTGTGTGTTTCTAAAAGAAGTTCTTTTGCTTGGTCTGTTAAAAGTTTTTATTATAAAACCATTTGATTTTTAATCTTTATTTAAACTATTTGATTTTAAGATGGACGTTTAAAAAACCTGATGGTTTTAAGAAAAACATTTCAAAAAACTAAATGGTTTTAAGAACGATGTAGTGAATGATTTTACAAAAGAAATTTATAAACAAATGGCTTAAAAAAGGTTCAGAAACAAGGATTTTTAAAAGATACGTTTAAATATTAAATGGTTTAAATAACTTTAAAAAATAAATTATTTTAAAAGTAAAATTAAAAAATGAACATTATTAATAAAGATTTTAAATTTTGCTGATAGTTTTTAAGAAAATGTTTAAACATATCAAAAGTTTTAAAAATATGCTTAAAAAACCAAACATTTTCAAAAAGACATTCTAAAATACATTTCTATTTCTTAATTTTAAATATATTTTATTAAATAATAAACACAATAATAATAAAATAATAAAAATAATAAAAACTTGAAGAAGTTATATATGTTAATTAAATATATTAATATTTATATTAAAAAACTTAATTACATAGGTAGATCTTAGGGTAAAGTTATCTTTTTAAGAATTTTAACACCACTAACTATTAATTAACAAACTTAGGGACTATGGATAAAAGAGAAATAAAATGTTAGGGAATATATCTGAAATTTTTAAAAGTTAAAGACCGAATCCAAAAGTTTAATCAAAATACAAGGACCATCCGTATAATTTACTCTTAATTTTTTTTTAAACTTACATCCAAAAACTTGCATTTTAGATGTTTGAATTTGAGTATGATGTTGCTATATTTTTTTAATTAAAAAATATATATTTTGTGTTCTCCAGCAAATCATGCTCACACCTCTTTACTTGATATACACATATTATTAAAATAGTCATGAGATATAATTTTTATCAAGTATTCACACACCTCTTGCATATTTTCTTATGCAAAGGTTCTTGTAATTATCATACAGGATCTAAACAAGACCGGCCAAGTCCAATGTGATCCACTACCAACCACTGCTTATGAAGATAAATAAGTAAGTAAGTAAATAAATAAATAAATAAACAGGTTTCAAAGTAATACACATGTATACACTTTCTATTAAAGTTGACAACCATTAAAAAATTACAAGCAAAAAATCAAATTATACTCAATAGAACAAATATACACAAAAAACAACATTAAGCAACAACATGACAATTATTTAATAGATTACAAGCAAAGAATCAAAGTATGTCCAATGAAAAATACACAAATATACACCACAAATAACATTAAGCAACAACATTTCATATTGACACACTATTAGGTATGCCTCTTCCAGTAAGTCCCTCTTCACTACTAGGGTAGAGTAAGGTGTATGGTACCTTAACAGGTCCATACCTGTTCTTCAACCTCTCATCTTTGTTCATCTTCTCGATTCTTTCTTCGATTTCCTTAAGCTTTTCGCCAAATTTTTTAAATGCCTTCAAAGGTTCGGCGTCCATCGTCCACTCGGGACACTCTCTTTGCCCAAGATAGATCTCATCTGATGTATGCCTTGACAGTATCTCTATCAAACTAATACTTATAAGTGATTGTACTTGCGGACTAACGGTCTTCAAAAAAACTTTCTCGGGATTCTCTTTTAGTTCTTCGTACTCGGGCGTGTTTGGTTCGGGCAGTAGCCTACGACTTAGAGTAGGACGGTTAGGAGGATAGCCTGCATAAGGATATTGTCCAAAGTTCACTGCTGCATGAAGAGCTGAAGATATCCATATAATTATTGTGCAGTTATCAATAACATCCTTAACAGAACTCATTTTCGGCCACCATGGCTCGTCTTTCAAGTCACCATGTCCCTCCTCTCGAAGCTCCGTCCACCACGACTGGAGCTCAGCGTCGTTTAGCACCATGTCGTCGTTTTTGTAATAAAAGGTGCAGTAATCCTCAACCCATGTTTTAATGGCTGACCAAATCTCAAGCCCATCTACAGCGTATGGGTAATCTTCAATCGTTAAGCGCAGGCCATGAGGAGCATTAGAGTCCTCAACTGCCATCCCCCTATGTATACAAAACACTTGTTAGCAAGTCATAATGGTGGCAAGATTACACTAACATTATGTGCTTTTAAATAGGAGTGTAATAGATGAATCACATACCGCAACACGAGGTCCACAGGGAGAGCTTGGTTAGGAAACACCCAATTCTTGTATATCTTTGAAGACATTTCAACTGAATATTTCCCAGTAAAGAAGGTTCTCTCAAGAACTCCTTTACTATTGATCAAGACATTCCTAGCAGAGGCATTTATGTTCATTGTATCACGAAAATGAGGATGGAGAAGCTTGTTGATCGGATGGAGTACACTTAGTTGCCTATTTGTCACGATCACAAAGGGTTCAATGACAGCATGTGTATTCAACCTACAAAGTATGTGTTAATATTAATAATTTGCTAGAAGTTGTACTATGAAATGTTATAATCATATGGTATTTTGTAATTTTGTAATGTTTACCAGTGACTAATGAGTTGATGGACACCAGAATCGTTCACGGCAACATATGTTTTAGCCAACTTCCAAAGTGCAGCTTCCACTCCAACTTTAGCAGGGGTGCATACTTTGCTAATGGCACCAAACTTTTCATCATCTTCATGCGGCAGGCTTAACTCAATGGCTACTGGTTTTAATGTTCCATCTTCTTGTAAAAATAGTAATGTTCGTGTGGCGTAAATCTTGTTAGAGGTTGCATTGATTCGCTTCACGTATGGCATCAATGAGTCATGGTGATCGAGTATAAATAACCTATTTGCTTTTAGCACCTGTAATGCAAATTAATAATATTTCAAGTTTTTAAGTGATACTTTCATGTTCATTAGATTAACCATACTACTTGTAGGAATTTTACCTCATCTACTTTTAAACCGTCTAGATGTTCCTCTATGTGATGTGCTCTTATTGAACTATTTTGGTTACCATAGACTTCGGCGTCCAGCTTGCTTGTTGGCGGAAACTCCTACAAAGTTGTCGATTGAAATAACAAAAAGCTACTTGATTACTCTCAATCTCTTTGTTTAAATTTCTTATCTTACATAGATGCAATTCGAAGAACATATTTTTGTATTTCTAGGTGGTTTGGAGAATACATAATAGTTTCTTGAATGATTTTGAAAGCGGTTTGGTTTCTAGGAGGCAACATGTTATATTTTTAACAGTTCGCCGCGAAGGGTGAATTTAAACCAAATCACTTTAAGAAACCTCCTAGAAACTATTAAGTTTTCTCTGGATCACCTAGAATTCCATAAAACTCATGTTTATATAGCTTACTTTCAAAAGCTTAATCGAAACCGGGTTGACTCCAGCCAGCATTTCTCTTGCAAATTCTTCATCAGTGCTCCAAGCGGATGTGTCAGCTGGTTAAAATATCATAAGATGACATGTTGAAATTAAATTATTAAAATTGTTATATAACACAAACATGTTGAACAAAAATTAAATGTGTTTTGTTTGTGAGTATGTACCTTCAATGACTTGTGGTTTCGAAAATTTGGCAAGCCCCTCACCATCTGATCGAATAAGTTCTTTAAACATTTGTAAAGGACTGTTTTCTAGTATTCCATCAAGTAGCCCTTGAGGAATCTTGATACCTCCAATATAAAGCTTCATGACATCTTCAAATGAGTCAAATTCGTTCAAGGTGTCGTCAACAAGAGCGTCAAACTCAGGGAGAATGAATTTAAGCACTGATTCAACTCCATATGCAAGAAAATCTGACTTCTTCAAGTGTCCAAACTTCTCATCCCTTGGGACATAAATCCGAGTACTTTGGAGAAGCGAAAGTCTGCTCTCAGTTTTATTATCTATCAAAAACCAAAAACAAGAAATCTTTCATTAGCATATATTTTACTTAACATGTATGTGGAATCATCTGCTATGTATCATTTGTGATCTCTCAAATTAACTTGCTAACCTTTGGTTAGTGGTCTGCCTGTTCTACCCCTACGCGGGTAGGGGTACTCAGATGACCCTCCAATAACGGGACGCACTTTCTCCTCATCGTCTGGATCTCCCAAGTCATTATACAACGCATAGTCGTAAACTCTATCCCATTCTTCAAGCATTCCAGTCCCATTTCCTCTCAAGATTACCAACTCTTCCTCTCTGTAAGGACGTAGTAATGCAGGTGTCACACTAGGAAGATACGCCTGCATCATCATGATAACATGACTCGTTTCAAAATTCCAAACTTGAATATCAATCGTTTGATAGTTAAATGAAACTGGGTCTTTTGTTAAGCGTAAATGTAAACCTTATTAGCGAAGAAAATGCGATCTTTGGTGTAGTATTTGGAAGGGTAAACCCATGAGTTACAAACAAAATGGACTTGGCCATGGCCAGGAACATTTTCAAGAGTAAGTGTCATAAGATAAAATTCACTATGATGAAGGTTTTTGATGAGAAAGGCTCCTGGTAGTCCAATCTCTTGATCCCAATCAAATGTGACTTCATATGTTGATTCCTCTGCTGTGAGAGGAGAAATGGTGCTAATCCAGTTCTCCAAGAGTGCTGGTTTTCCAAGTTTCCCTCTTAACTCTTTTTCTACAACACAAAACATTATATTTGATCATATTTTCTAACTTACAATAGTGGTGAATAAATTTCACCCTTATATAGATAATTTCTTAAATTTTGACATAAATACAATAATTTCTTAAGTTTTAACATAAATACCTGACAACTTTAACATATGACATGATACACATTTTTAAAGGAGTTAAAATATAAATCGGTTAAACTGACATACCCACAAATCACAATATATATTAACTAAATATAAACCCGATAAATTTGTATTATGTTTAAAATATGTTTGTATGTCGTGTCATAAGTTCACACTCTCATTTAGTTGCATACGAACAATTTAGGTGTTTAAAGTAAAAGATTTATTTAAGTATTATAATCTAATGGATTATTATATTTATATTATATTTCTTGCGGTCATATTAACATTATTTATTTAAATTAAAAGAAAACCTAATATATATATATATATATATATATATATATATATATATATATATATATATATATATATATATATCAATATGCCCATTTCTCTATTAAAACATATATAAGAATAAACCTTTTAGGAAATGGAATTATAACTAACATTGTAAACCAAAATTATTGATGATGTCCACTAATTGGTGATGTAGCTGGTGGCTAACCGGGTATTTTTAATATTCTTATTTTTTAAATATTGCAACTTTTACAAATAAATAAATGACTATGCTTACGTGCCTAAAATCACATGAAAGTAACTTTTGTATAGTTTAAAATTTTCAACTCTTACGTGTGTAGGTTGTATGCGTAATATAGTCTAGACATGACTTACATATGCATAAGTTATATATAAACAAAATGTGTTTATTCTTTTAAGAGAAAATGTGCATAAATGGTGTATGTGGTTTAACCAAAGCGTATGTTTGGTTCTCAAATTTTAAAAATTACAAATATAGTCCAAACTTTTGTGTAATAATTGAATGTTTGGTCCCTGTCACTAAATTCATTCATTTTTTGTGTTTTTTATAATATTTAAACTAATTTTTAAAATTAATTTATAAGACCAAAAGTGCAACCCCACATAAAATTTGGACTAATTTTGTATTTTTGTAAAATTGTAGGGACCAAATTTACAATTACTACTCAAAAGTTTGGACTAACTTTTGTAATTTTTAAAGTTTGAGCACCAATCATGCAATCTGATCAAACCTGAGAGATCATTTATGCAATTTTCTCTTCTTTTAATTTCAAAAATTACAAATATTTTTATCATTTTCTTTACTTCTAGAAAATAATATTAAAAATTAAACTATACATTTTATTTGCATGCTGTAGTAATATTTCGTTTTCCATATGGAAACTTCCGCACGTCAAATACAAACATGTTAAATGGGTAAAGTAAAAATATAGTTAAAAAAGCCAAATCTCAAAAAAGACGCAAACGCACTATATTTGTTTAAATATTAATAATCTAATTGATTATTTTAGTAAAAATGTATGAATCATGTTTTCTTTCTATAATAATGATTTATTAATTATTTATAAAAAAAATTAAAATAACACCCAAATAGTATGTCAACTATATCCATTTTAATTGTTATTTCTCTATCAAAGAATATATAAGAACCAAGTACTAAAATGGAAATATAATTAATTTATTGTAAAGCAAATCATTGATGATGCCCACTAGCCGGAGGTGTAGCTGGTGTATATTAGCTAACAGGGTATTTTAATACATGCACGTATATACCAAAATCATACAATTCTGTATATATTTAAACTAAATTAAATTAAAAATATATTAGAATGGGAAAAAAACATCTAGTGGTGTTCTCACGAGAAATCAAACTTTGAATATATGCATGAATCATTATATATTAATAGAACATTTTCAATTTGTCAACGTCCGACTAAAATCTGTTTAGTGGCATGGATTGGGATAACAAAATTTTATATAGAAGAAGAAAAATTGAACTTATCATATAAATCTCATAAAGTTTTGTTAATTTGTTGGCACTTATAAACTTATACAAGATGTGCATATCAGCATATACTAAGTGTAGAAATATTATAAATCAAATGAATTTGTATCCTTATAGTATTAAAAAATATGATTGCACTTGCGAGAATGTACAATACGAAAGTTACGACATGTATAAGTTAATTACTTATGCCTGGCAAATATTTTTACGGGTGTAAATAACTGCTATTTGTCGTAACTTTTTTACGCTAATTAATTTACACATATACATATATGTGTAATCTCATATTTATTCTTTTTGGTATATATGTATATATGTCAGGTCAATGTTGGCGTTTACTAGTTAACAAGTAAACAAATATTAACAAATATTAATTTATCTTTTAATTAGTTAATACTTAAATAATACCAATTCTAAAAATATATATTGTTTAGTTGGTGTTTTAATAATACAAATTGTCAAATTATAAAAGATGTAGTAGGTATATAGTTAATTACATTTGTAGTAGGTTTAACTTTCACATATTAATATTTAGTAAACAATAACCAAGCAGCCATTAACAGAATAATTAAAGCTCTTCAACAAAAGCCATCAACGGAGTAGTTGATAGCATATGAAAGCGCCCATTCTTTATTTGTATTTAGGGTTGGCTAATTATTATTAGGTTTCACATGGCAAATAATACAATAATCTTTTAGATTAGAATGATTACAGAAAGGAGCTTAGGTGTTAATGATCATGTCACGATAGTATTTTACTATTTTATAACTCACTATTACATGAAGTAAAGAGGGTTCACTATTAAAAAACTAGGTATTTGTAACTGTAATTTCGATCGCAAATTAATTGCATATAGCCTTTTGTGCTCACTTTGTGACCAAAATGTGATTGCAAAACCTCCATTCAAGTAATCTCATTTTGAGGGTGCTTTGTGCCTGAGGTTAGTCTGCATACTTATTTATTTATTTTCTTAGTTTTGAGACCGACTTGCGACCGGAAGTTTAAAACTATTTTGTGGGTTAATATATTTTTAATTTTTTTTCATATTTGTGACTATTTTGTGATAGATATATAATTTGATTTTAGTTGATTATTTTTATATTTATAATCGTTTTCCAAAAAAATCAAAACAATCCTAATACTTTGGACTGTTTTGTGACTTTTTCGGTTGGTTGCTAAGTTTGAACCGTTTAGGTTTGTTCGCAAAACGCTTAAAATCCGTGACCATTTTCCCGTCCCAAATTCGTTCACGAATGCCTGTTTTCTAATAGTATCTTCTTATATTAATTAATACAATATAAACGAGAAGAAGAATTGGAATCTATTTAGAAAAACCTAATTGAAAAAGCAAACATAACCTATTTATTCACTAGGGTCTAATAATTTTTTGAATTTTGAGCGTATGTACTTTCGATCAAGTACATAAATTTAGTGAGTCAATAGCATTGCTAATAGCCAAAAGCGAACCATGTAACACTCCTGAACCATTAAATAACGACCAATATTTACTACTAGTTTATTTATCTTATAGATAAAAGGGTATCCTGATAGTGAGTGGTTAAAAATACCATATGTATCGAACATGCCCTCTTAAAAGAGGGATATTGCTTTTTGATAGGGAGGCGCCCACCAAATGTTCGAGCGGTATGTTTAACAACACTCTATGATATCGTTAGGATTAGTAGTATGATAACTAAATAACGCAAATATCAAAGGAAATGTTACCGCAAGTCTTGTTATATAAAAAGAAGAAAAACCAAAGTTCAAAATCAAACCTTTGGATCCGCTATCAGCGTGAGTCACGCTAATGAACTGAATCGAAACATGTTGACCTAACAACTCATGAGCTCGATCAAGAATCGACGCTCCCAGGTCAGTGAAGTCAAGCACATTATTCTTCATCAACACCACTTTTCCTTTAACCGTCGCCTTCTTCTTCTTGTAATTCTCTCGTAACATCAAGTTAGCGACCGTCCGAAACAAGTTACCCATGCACGAAGCCATATCGTTTTCGGATTCTTTATTGTGGATCTTCTGTACTTCCATTGTGAAGATGAAAGAACAAAGCTGGAGCTTTTGTGTATAAGGAGATGAATGATTTTAGTTTATTGTAGATGGTACAAACACTACTTGAATTAGGTTGATATTTATAGGCATTGATAATGGAAGATTAGGTTGAGGGTATGACTTTGTCTAAAGGTATGTGATTAGATCACTTCCTAGAGATGATCCCTGGAAGTCTCATATTTTGGTCGTAGACTGCTGGTCAATAATAATCTTCTCTCCAAAAGCATTTTTCCCACGTTCTTCTCCTGCAAAATGTTACTACAAGTTGAGATTATAAAATAGTAATTAATCACAAATCTGATTAAGCATTGTAATCCATATATGTATATCTCGTATGTATTTACCTTTCTAATAAAATGGTAACTAATTAGACACGTCACGGCATCACATTCTTTAGCCTTAAAATTTTCTCGCTTCTCTTTTATATTAAATAATCACATTAATTACTAATTATAATATAAAATTTCTTTTTAGATTAAAATAATTTTTTAATAAATTAAGAAAGATATTTTTTTTATTAATATTATTTCTAAAGATACAAATTTTTATGAAATAAGATTTTTTTCTAAAACATCAATCTTTTTTTTTTAATATAAAATATTTTAAAATTGGTTTTAGAAACTAATATTTTTATAAACAAAAACTAATTCAAATTGAGAATTATAATAAAAAGTTTTTAAAAGTAATATTTTTTTAAAGTGTTTGTTTTGAAACAAAAATTTTATTCTATTTATAATAAGGAAGATTTCAATCAAATACAATGTTAAAATATCATTTTATAATTAATAAAATTTTATTATATTTAATATTTATTTTATTCAACCCGTGTAATACACAAGTTTACTAAAGCTAGTATACTTATATATACGTAGACAAATATGTAGGGGAGGTTATTGTATAAGGGCCCAAAAGCGTATAAAGTGTACCATTACGTGTGTACGTGATTAAAAAAGAGGGGTAATTTTGTCCACACCATAATTACGCATAACAATTAATAATTATACACAAAAATCATGCAACATGTATAGCTAATTACACACAATAATTACGTAACTTATGTAAATAATTACAGTACCTGTGTTTATAATTACGCGTAACAATAATCATGCAAGTTATGCACACGACCTCTTCAAAATTAAAAAAAAAAAAGTTATTGAAAGATTGTATTTGAAATAATATAATAAGATGCTCGCTTTTATGTTGAATTTTTTTTAAAAAAGAGTAAATTGCAATATTTGTTCTTTATAATAGGTCAAATTATGGATGAGTCCTTTCTTAAAAAACATTGCACTCTTTATCCTTTACGTAAAAGTTTGTTATGAATTTCTCCTTTACACTAATGGACGTTAAGTTTTTCAGTTAAGTCACCCAATGTGCAATGCACATAAGGGTATTTTAGTTTTTTTATCTAATATCCGAGCATCATCATCATCCCATGTCCTTCCACTCAACCTCACCTCCACCATACTACCACCGTTGTGCACCGCCATACTACCATCGACGTCCCACACCAGACCACCATTGTCATCCCTTTTTTATTGGCATTACACCACCCCCTCTCATTAGATCTCTCCTCTCTTTTGCACGTTGGATAAGAACATTGAGGAAAAACGTCATGACGGCTTCTGTCGTTGGTTGCAAAGAGGATAGATCGATGTAACTAGGTGAGGCTAACTTCGACACCCACCCCTCCCCCTCTCCTTATCCTCCTTTTCATCTCGCACATTGCTACAACAAGACCACAATCATCTTCTTTGCCTACCACTATCCATTCAGCCACCACTCTGGATACACATAGAGGTTGTGGTGGATTTTACTAGAAACACCGACCCCATCATTATTGACGTTGAAACTGGATGTAAACCACCGCACCATCACCGACTAGGGCTTCCTAAAATCAGTTTAAATTTGGTCAAAATCATCGTTTGTATACTATAACTGAAGTTTAAAATCACATAAATACATAAATTTGACGTTTATGGTGGTGTGTGGCGGTGGTGGTATGGTATGGTGTTTCATGTTTATGGCGGTGTGTGGTGGTGACGGTGGCGGCGGAGGTATAATAATAATAATAATCCAAGAATTGTACTTTAAGGATAAAATAACGAAAATCCGTAAGAATTTTTCACTCAAATGATAAAGAGTGGAATCTTTTTAAAAAAGTATCCATTCCATAGTCAGGTATATTATAAAGGATAAAATTTATAATTTACTTTTTAAAAGATATAAAGAAAACTTTATGCGTTTAAAAAATGAATTAATTTAAATGAAAGTTAACAATTGTAAGTTATTTCAAATTAACCCTTTTAGGCCCATTTTAATGTAGGATAACTAAACATATCATACGCGATAAATTTATCATAACCATTGAGTCATTAGATCCATGTCTCACAATCTCTTTTTACCATTTATACAAAAAAAATACATTTTATATTTTAATCGTAGACATACATATATCTATATCTATATCTATACTACTATATAACAGATAAACCATGGCTAAATTTGTAATTTTATATCAAGTTTAAGATGGCATATGAAGAGTTGTAAGCTTTAATGTGTAATGTCATAAAATTTATTCCTATTATACCCCTTTAAGCTTTAAATACTTGTACTCTATTATTTTCTAATTAAATTTAAAGTAGAACTATTATATTTAAAGTTATCTTAATCTATCTATATCTATACTACTATATAATACAATTTTTTGGACAATATTGTAATTTTAATTTATTTTTAAAACCCTTAATAACAATTTTGTTACATTTGGTACAAATGATTATGCATAAACAATTTGTTATTTACAAATTTGCTCATCCTTATGGTAATATTTAAGGTTATATTAATCTATCTATATATATACTACTATATAATACAACTTTTTCGACAATATTGTAATTTTAATTCATTTTTAAGACACTTAATAACAATTTTGTTACATTTGGTACAAATGAATATGCATAAACAATTTGTTATTTACAAATTTGCTCATACTTATAGTAATATAGATATGTTTGATATCTTACATTAATTAAATAAAAAGCAAAATGAGAGTTAGCACAATAAAGGAGAATCAGCTAAATACATAGTTCTAAAAATATTTATACCCCCGTCGCACCGCGCGGGTTTCACCCACTATATTTATACTACTATATAATAGAGAAACCATGGCTGGATTTGTAATTTTACATCAATTTTAAGATGGCATATGAAGAGTTGCAAGCTTTAATATTTAATGTCATAAGATTTATTCCTATTATGCCCCTTTTAAGCTTTAAATACTTATACTCCATCATTCCCTAATTAAATTTAAATTATCATTATTATATTTAAGGTTATTTTAATCTATCTATATTTGTACTACTATATAATATAATTTTTTGGACAACATTGTAATTTTAGTCCCTTTTTAAGACACTTAAGAATAATTTGTTACATTCGGTACAAGTGATTATCAATAAACAACTTGTTATTTACAAATTTATTTATCCTTATAGTAATATAGATATATTTGATATACCGCATTAATCAAATAAAAAAACAAAATGAGAGTTAGCACAATAAGGTAAAGTTAGCGAAAGACACAGTCCTAAAAATATTTATACCCACGCCGCATCGCGCTGGTTTCACCCACTAGTATATATATAAGCATAGAATGTAGAATATGGATAAAATATGATAAAATCAAATTTCTTAAATTAAACAATCAAAAATGTTAGTTGACCTCTATATGCGTAGGAGTTTACCAATAATTAACAATAGTTGTTCTACATAATATTAAAAAGGCTAACAAACTTATAGATAATAACTAGCTAATTAAAAAAAACCAATGATAGTAACAATAATAATAATAGGATAAGATAAAAATAATCATCTAATATATCCTTACAAGCTAAACAGTGACATGAACGTGAAGACAATCAAATGGTGCAGCTGGCATGCCATTGTTAACAAATAATCAATCTGAAGACGAGTGAGCATGCAGCAAAATATGAAGACTCTGAGCTTTCACCACATCCTGTATGTAGTGCAAATCAATCTCTTGATGCTTGTTGCCCCGGCGAAAACTGGATTAGCCGTTAAGTATGTGGTTCCAATAGTGTCACACCATAATATAGGTGGACTATGTGGCAGAACCTCAAGCTCATGTAATATAGACATAAGGGATGAAACTTTATTGTAGTGTGAGCAATAGCACTATACTCCACCTTAATGTTAGATTAGATGACAATGTGTTGTTTTTGGAGTCTAGCTAATGAGATTGGGTCTAAGAAAAATAAAATATCCGGTGGTAAATTTGATTAACCATTGTAATCCATATATGTATAAAAATAGATATAGATATCATATGTATGGGAGGTTATTGTATAAAGGCTGAAAAGTGTATAAAATGTACAAAGTTATCATGACGAGACACGTGCCCTTGGAGGATATGGGCAATTTCGCATACACCACAATTACGTATAAGCATTGATAATTACACATAATAATCACACAACATATACAGCTAATTGCACACAATAATTATGCAACTTATGTAAATAATTACGCTACCAATGTTTATGATTTATCCATAACAATAATTATATAAGTTATACGCACTATCATAAATATTTTTAATCAATTTTAGATAAAGTATTGCAAGAGTGTAGTCGAATCAAAGATAATAAAACTTGCTTTTAAGTTTTGATTTTTTTAAAATAATAATGTTGTATAAGAAAAGTTTTATACGTTTGAAAAATGACTGAATTTGGAAAAAAGGTTAATAGTTGTCGATTATTTCAATTTAACACTTGAGACTCCTTCCATGCATGACAATAAAACATTTCATGCTTGATACTTTTAAAGAAATGTATCTAAGCCAATTATTCCTTACATCAACGATTCACAATCTTTTTTACTATCTATAAAATAATGTAATTTGTATTTTAAACTTTTAACTATGGATATATAGACATACATACATACATGCATACATATAATCATACATAAATAATTAAATAAGATAAAACCAAGTATTTTGAATTAAACAATCAATAATATTAGTTGACCCTGTATGTGTAGAAGTTTACCAATAATTAATATTAGTTATTTTAAATAATATTTAGAAGGCTAAACTTAAAAGACTAACATACTTATATATAATAACTAGCTAATAAAGAAAAAAACAAGAGCAGCAGCAGCAAACAAGAACAATAGCATGTAGTCGAGTGGGTACGTAGTGCACATGAAGGCTCTAAATTACCACCATGCCTTGTATGTAGTGCAAATCAATCTTTGAAAAATTGTTGCGCTAGTGAAAAGCTAGATTAACCTCTAAGTATGTGGACCTAAGATTGTCACACTATATTATAGGTGGAGTATGTAGTAGTAGAACACTAAAACCTCAGGCTCATGTAATATAGACATAAGGGATGAATCTCTGTTGTAGTGTGAGAAATTGCACGGTATACCGCCTCAATGTTAGATTAGGTGATAGTGTGTTGTTTTATGGAGTTCTAGCTAATGAGATTACATATAATAAAAACAAAGTGTCTAGTGGCAAATCAGCAATCATCTAGGCATCTGAACCGTTCAGCATCTATAGAAGCTTAAAATTTGACTTAAGTGGTCTTACTTATGTTATTCTATGGGTCATGGCACCTTAAGGTGTTGGTGAATGCACTTGACCGCAACCCAAAAGCAATCGGTAGGATGCTAAAGAGAGTATGAGTCCTTAGTGACCACATAAGAAATCTCATGTCAAGTCAAGACAAGATACTATAAAGCACCAACTATGCTCTAATATGTCAATAAATCCTTGATGGAATGTGTGAGTGGTGAGAAAGTTGTGTCACGAGAAACACTAGAGTACATAATGGTGTGCATTGATTTAGACTAATTCATCTTTACTAAGAAAGATGCATATTATTATTACTCAAAGTGGCTTGCATCCCTAAAAAATCACTTAGTTTGCTCAAATATTAAAGCCGGGCCGACAATGAAAAATTACTATTAGTTTAGTCACAAATATCGAATAGCTTTTTGTAATAAGAATATTATTACCATAAACCTATACATGTAGTTTACCAAGTCTTGATAGTAAAATAAATAGATAATTGTTAGAGATGCATTATGTGAACCCATATGATCTTAGAGTTGTAGACAACTTGAAGAACCAGTCTTTTAGGGACTACTTGACGCCATAAAAAGCCTTTATGTAAAAGGCATACATAATGTGTTTCATTAAACCAATAAAGCTAAAAGGTTGTGATATACATACAATAATAAATAAGTCCGCATATAGAAAGGATTTATTGACGTCTACTTGTCTGATGTCCCATCCACAAAATAAAGAAACTGATGTAACCAAGTGGATAGTGGTGGGTTTAACCAAAGGGTTAAAATTCTTTGTGTAGCCACTACCCTCGTTGATTAGCCATAAGGCACATCGTATATCAACTAATAGTATTATCATATTTGCATTGAATCATGCATATCCATCAACATCCAGCATGATTGCCTAAAGAGGCGCAAGAGACAATGTCTAGGTAAGGTTAAAATGGAGGAAACAATTTTTATGCCCTAACAAATTGGCCATTTTTGTGCCTAGAAAAAGTGTTATGCTTGGTGACAAGTGACTTCAATGGGACTTGAAGTAGAATATGATCAAGGAAGAGCTTGGGTGACATGTGTCATCAAGACAACGATTAACCATAGAATGAGTAAGAGGGGTTGGGGTAAATGGATTGTGGAAGTGAATGGTGTTGGGCCAGGGAGGTGGGATGTGCGAAGGGGGACATAGGAGTGGTGGTCGGTGGCAATGTGGATTCAAGTGAGTTAGTTTTTTGGCATGGGTGTTGTATGATAGATGGGGGATGTAGAATAATGGTGGGTGGTGATGGAGAATGGGTGGGGTATGGAATAGATAAGATGGTCTCATGTAAGGTGACATGTTGGGATGTATAAGTACAATATGTTTGGCGGTCACATCACAAGTATTCATAAATATAAGATGCATAGCCAAGGAAGATACATGGAAAAGATTTGGGAAATATTTAATAAGGTTAGGTGTCATCAAGGAAGGGATGACAAAGGCAACATAAGGTACATAGAGATGAATAATTAGGTTTAGAATGAAATAAGAACTCAAAGGGGAAGGAATGACCAAGGATGCGAAAAGGTAAGCGATTAATGTATCTGTGGCATACACATCATATACATATTTGTTTGGGCAAAAGCATGAGAGAAAAGAGCACAAGTTATCTATAAAGGTGATACTTATTATGTTGGATGATTTTATTTTTGTTAGGATGTGTAAGGACAGGAGATTCGATAAGTGATGTTGGAATTTGATAGAATTTGGCACATTTGACCTTAAGTTACCTCAAGGGCACCATCACCATAAAGATATTTGATGAGGGACAAAAATATGCTTTATGCTAAATTTTAAATGATGAAAAGAATCGAGTGTTCGAGGATAATGTGATAATGGACATAAGCAAGTGAAGTGAATAAATTCCTCAATAAATGAAAAAATATATTATAGCCCCAAAGAGATGTAAGTGAAGAAAGTCCTCAAATGTCAGTGTATAATATGTAATGAAGCAAAAGATGAAGAAAAAAGTAACCTAGTATACACAAATATATCTGAAAATCTCAACCCAGTTGCTTTAAGTTGGATTGAATTGGGATTTAATTATAGGCATGGGTTAGTATGGGTTGGTAAATATTCGGGATTTAATTATAGGCATGGGTTAGTATGGGTTGGTAAATATTCTCAAGGGGTTTAGATAGGTAACTCTAAAAATTAAGGGTAAGAAAACAGGTCAAGATAGGTAAAACTAAATATTGGATCGAGTGTTTATACTTAAAAGACCTCATTCTACACATTGTTAATTCGTTCCTAATTTTCCATTATACATTACTCCTTTATTTACAACTCTTGTCCAATGAACCTAATATGCCACTGATCATTATTTAGCAATAAAAACACCACTCTTCTCCTTCGTTGTGGTGTAACAATAGTAGGATCACTTCTTGTTGCTTGCTATCGTCCTTTTAATTCAACTATCCATCTCTTGGTTCATTAATCGAGCTTCAAAATTTTCAACCATTGACTTCAACCCTAAAACCCTGCTACTCACCCATTGTAAAGATGAAACATAAAAATCATTAAAATTATATTTTTAACATTGACAAATGATTTATAAACTGATCTTGAGGTCGTAAAAGTTGTAGCAATTGCATTGTGACAATTGAGTTTTGAAAATTACATCTTAGATTTATTGTTTTCGATTCTTTTATGCAATTTATCACATAATAGACAAAGAATCATAAGCTCTTTAGGTTGTAGTCGTAAAAGAAGAAGTAAAATAGTAAATTAATATTTTAATAGATGAATGATTCAACCAACAATGTAATCTTGAAATGGACAAAAAGATTGATGTGTTTGTAGTTTGCAATCATAAGTTGTCTTTTCTTATAATCCACATACGCTATTGTTTAGTAGGATGTATCATAATCAATACTCATCTTTCAAAAATATTCGTATCCTAGAATCCGATCCAAAAATTCGAAAATCCGAATCCGAAATATCCAAATTTTTGGATATACGAAAATTCAGATTCGGATTCGGATAGTGATTTTCAAAAGTTTCGGATATTCGGATATCCGATTATCCAAAAACTAAAAAATATTTTTTTATTATTTTAAATTTTAAACATATTTTTATTTTAGATTGAGATTTTTTAGTGTATATTGGTACTTTTATGATATGAGTTGGTTTTTTATATTATTTTTATAATAGAATATATCTAATTATTGTAAAAAACTAAAAAATAAAAAAATAAAAATAAATAAAAAATGAATTTCGGATATCCTAATCACTATCCGAATAAGTATCCAATATTTCGGATATCCTAATCACTATCCGAATCCGTATCCGAAATTTTCGATATCCGAATTTCGATATCCGAATTTTGGATATCCGAAATTTCGGAAACGGATACGGATAGTGATTTCTACTATACGAAATTTTTGGATATCCTAAATTTTGGATATTCGACTTTGAACATCCCTAGACCCAACCACCAACCTAATCCAGCTTATTTATTTTGCCACCTCTAACTACGAGCATTACGTTCTATAGTTTAAAGTTTACTTGACAAACATCTATCTATATTAATAAAATAAGGTTTTTATATGCCACTTATAATAATTTTAGAGCTTCTAAATTTTATTTTTCTACTTCTCTCTTCTAATAAATATCACATTAAATACAAATGATATTATTTAATTCTTTTCATATTGAAAATATGTTTTATTAACTTAAAAAAGTAAATATTTCTACAAATGCAATTTGTAAAGAAATAAAGTTTTTATAAAATAAGAAATTTTTCAAAAAAATATCAAACTTTTAAAAGATACAATATATTTTAAAATCTATGTCTTTTAAAAAATAAAATTGTTATGAAACAAAAATAATTATATTTCAAAGTTATAATAAAAAAATTATTAAAAATAACATTTCTTTTAAAAACGGTTTGTTTTGAAACAATTTGTTCAAAAACCAACTTTTTTGAAAAAAAACAAAAAAAATAAACAAAAGTTTAAAAAATGATATCGTCATTTTATCACTCGTATGTAATGTTAATCATATCTTATATCAAAAGATCGTTTTATATCTATATCTATATCTATATCTATATATATTAATAAAAGAAGGTTTTTGTATGCCACTTGTCAAAATTTTAAAGCTCCTAAATTTTATTTTTCCGTTTCTCTTCTCTAATAAATATGACATTAAATACAAATGATATTATTTAATTTTTTTCATATTGAAAATATTTTTTATTAAATTAAAAAAAATAAATATTTCTACAAATGCATATTGTAAAGAAATAATTTTTTTAAAAAATAAGAAATTTTTTTTAAAAAAATAATCAACTTTTAAAAAAGAGAATATATTTTAAAATCTGTGGCTTTTAAAAAATAAAATTATTATTAAACAAAAATAATTATATTTCACAGTTATAATAAAGAAATTATTAAAAATGACATTTTTTTTAAAAACGGTTTGTTTTGAAACAATTTGTTTAAAAACCAAATTTTTTGAAAAAAACAAAAAAAAATTAAACAAAAGTTTAATAAATGTTATCGTTCTTTTATCACTCGTACGTAATGTCAATCATTTTTTTTTGAACGGAAAATGTTCGACCCTACTTCGGAGAATAGGTGTTATCTTAATCCGGCCCACCTATTCGTTTCCCAGCCGAGACCGCACCCCAACCCTCTCAGGAGTAAACGCATTGCTGAGAAAACCCCGTGGCTCAACTCTAAGCATTTTTGCCCAGAGTGAGACTTAAACCCATGACCTTCCAATATTTACATGTCATGGGCATCTCACCTTAACCAGTTGGGCTAAGTATCATTGGTAAATGTCAATCATATCTTATATCAAAAGATCGTTTTATAATTTTTTAATTTTTATTAATAACTATGTAATATTTTATTTATTTAACCAGTGTAATTTTTTAATACATGGTTTACTAACGTATCATCTTATTAATAGGGCTGTTCACGAGCCGAGCCGAACCGAGCGGACCTTTGCTCGTGATTGGCTCGTTTCCAAACCGAACAGAGCCGATCGGCTCGTTTACAACCAAGCGAAAAATCGAACGAGCATTTTTCAAGCGTTAAATTTTTGAGCGAGCGTCGAGCAAGTGCAAACGAGCACCGAAAAAATTGTACAACCGAACTATCTTGTGTGTCATACGATTTATATTGCAGTGAACATGTGTTAATGACTTAAAAAGCATCATATTTCATAACATAACATTTTCCTGGATAACAATACATGGTTGATGATATGGCTAAGATTATAGCCGATAAGGCGAAGAGCATATTGCAGAGTGATGACGGCGAGACCGGGAGATGATCGATAAAACGTGCCTCTTAGAGGCTTAGGATTTCGATTTTATGCTTAGTTTACAATTATTTATTAGGTTAATTGATCAAGTATGGGTAAATATAATTATATATATATATATAGTGGGACGAATCTACTAGAGTGCTATGTATAAATTTTATATATATATAAATTCGAGCCGAACCGAGCCAAACGGACCTTTGCTCGTGCTTGGCTCGTTTACAAACCGATCCGAGCCGATCGGCTCGTTTACAACCGAGCAAAAATTCGAACAAGCATTTTTCGAGCAAATTCCGAACGAACGTCGAGCGAGCGGCGAGCGGTATGAAGAGCCCTAGTCTTATACAACAATCTTTCTATGTCAGTTGACTTTCTCATTTTCATGGGCCAATCTGACTCATTTCCACGGGCCACACAAGCCAAAGCCCATCTTCAAAATAATTCCCACCTCTGTCTCACTCTCAGACTCTCAGGGTTTAAGCTTCTTCATCATCATCATCAATCATGGAGGTTTAAAGTTTCCATTTTTATGCAATCCGAAATGGGTTTCTCTCACATCATTCGCCATCGTCGCTTCCTTTACAGAAACCCTAATCTCAATCAACTGATTGCAAACCCCTTCTTCTCCACCACCCCCAATTCAGACGAAAGAAACCCCAAACCCACTTCCCTCTCTGCACGCATGAGCTTCGTTTTCGACCAAATCGACGCTATCGAGAAAGAACGCTCTCAGAAAGACGAAACCCTTCAACGAATCCGTGCGTGGCGTGAATCCAAGAGAGAAAAGCAAGCCACAATCGAACAAGAAGATAGCAGTGGGAAGCATCCACACCCAGATGATGATGCGGTTAAGGGGGTTAAGGAGAAGGGGTTATTGGCTAAAGAAGTGGAGTTGGTGCATCCATGGCCTGAGTGGATTGAATTGATGGAGAGGTTGGTTCAGCAGAACTATTTTGATTGTAGGAGGAGAGATGAAGGTAAATTGATTTCGGATTCGGGGTTTGGTGGTGATGATGGTGATGGTGGTGGTATTATGGAGGAGGTGATGGAGGAGGGTTTTGATTTCACTAGGGATTGGAAGACTGTGCAGACTGCTGTTCTCAGTTTTGGAAAAGATAGGTTTGATATCTTGAGGTCAGTTGATGCTTTCTGAACTCTTGTTGATTGAATGATATGTGGATTACCTATATCTCACTTTAATGCTGACTTAGCTGGTAAAATATGTATGAAAATGATTGATATCATTAGTAGGAAGGAGTTGGAGTTTGCATTTTGGCAGGGATTTTGGTTGTTTAGATGTTTGTTGAGTAATAAAATATGGTGATCATTTGTAACAATTAACAAACATGATGCAGGGGAGAGATTTTTGAAGTCAACAATACTCTTTTGGGAGAATTTCATTATTTAAGGAAGCCAAAGACAAAACAAATAAACAGACAAACATTTAGCAAAATTCCACTTGAGAGTAGGGATTTTACTCTACCTGTAAATAATTAATTTTGTTGCAGTTAGTATGAACTTGATCATTTGACTGTTATATAAGGGCCTAATGGGATAGTTATGGTTAGAAGCAGGCTAACCAAACATGAGAAATAGGTTATTTTGGCTTGAAAATCAGTTTCAAAATATACATTCAAAGACTGTCGAACTTAATTATAGGTTGCAGTCTAGCTCGGTTTTTTTTTTTTTTTTTTTTTAATCTGCCATAGGCTTCTTGTTGAATTAAGGGTTACTGAGTGTAGAGGTAAATCTGAGTGTGAGATGGCTTTAAGTTTATTGCATGAGATCAGTGTGGGATTATTGCTGACCTGTCATGCACTTAAGTCTAATACAAGAAGCTAGATTTTAAAGTGTTTACAGGTATAGATGATTTTTCTTTCTTGATACACTTGTGTTTTCTTCAACCAGGTTCTCCATGTATTTTCACATAGTTGGAAAAGCGTGCACCCACCTGATTGATATTTTTTGGGCAATTGTTTTTTTTTGGTTTGGGTCTTTCTAATCACCTCTGAATCTGCAGACTAAAGCCCAACTTTGAGTAGACAACATCAGTATTTGCTCCACCCTTAACAAAATCATATAATTTTCTATATAAACTATAATTTGGTAATATTATATAATGTATGCTTACTATCAATTTGAAACAGTGACATATTAGATCAGAGTCTAAGTTGGCTAACAGCTTCTATGATCTTTTTAAACACTGAAAAGTAAGCTTCGCTAGAAATCGGGCAATTTGCATGGGCTTATAGCGTTTTAAAAGTGGTATTTGTATAAGTTCAGGTTATTCAACATTGTTGCATTCATTATTTTTAATTTGTCATGCTATATGAATTTTATTTCAGGTCATTGTCAAGACAGGATATACAACTTTTAGTTGGGTATGGATGCCCTAGTCCAGACAAGAAGGTTGTGTTCTCAGCAAAGTTGTTGAGGAAACATGTTCATCTTGACGAAGGAGATGTAAGTTGTACCATTGTTTCATGTGATCAATGATATACCCATGCCTAGTATTATTAGTTTTATTCTTTTTCTTTTTATTGGAAATGCGTTTTTGTAGCATTCTCAGATTACACACTAAGAATAGGTATATATACGATTGATATAAGTATGAAACAAATGATCTTCGATGTTGGAGGATTTCAGTAATATTAAGTACTTATACATGGCATACCGCATATGTCATATGTGCAACATTTGCTGCTTCATGCATATAGATATGCTGTTAATTGATATATTCCTTGTTAGTCGTACCTTGTATATGGAAGTAATTGTGGTGTATAGGAAGCTATGTAGTCAAAGGCACCGCTTAGAGACGCGCACCTAGGTGCCTCAAAGATACAAGGTGACCATCTTGATTCTTGAACAAGCGCAGTTGAGGTGCTCATCTTGGTCGAAGTGCAGGCCTTTCATGAAAGTTAGACATTGATGGATATTCCAGTTGTGGTAGTTTTGGCCTGGGCTGGGCACAGTTTTTTTTAATAAACAAAGACAACCGTGCGAAGATAATTGATGGGTATTCTAATTAATTATCTTGAACTTATAAATAATCATCTATTTTTAAAAAATATTATTTATTATTATTTCAATCATAAAATAATATTATAAAAAGTTTTGTATTTTATTTGTATAGTTATTGAATTATTAATTTTCTACATCTATTGTATGCATTTTATATTTTTTTTATCATTGTGCTTCTCTTATCGTCTTGAGCGTGCTCTTTTCTTGTTCCTCACACCCAGGGGAGCCCTTTACGCCTGTGACTAAGATAGAAAGTGGAGGAAATGCAAATGATTTACTTTTTTTTGTGAAAGATTAATTTCAGTTGAAGGTGCAACAGGAAAAAGCCTTGATTTGTAGGAACTTAAAGCTGAGTGTTATATTATTATCCTTTCAAAAAGAATTTGGCCCTAGATTCCAAAACAACAATGTACTTGGACCTGGTGCTTTTTAGTTGATTGTAAATTCAACTTTTTATAAAAGGTCTTAAATTTAAATTTTCAAACAAGGTAGCATTTATAAAAGATATTAACGATAAACACACAAATCATACTGCTTGAATCAGAACACTTGATTTGTGATCTATAATTATTATCTGAAGCAACAAGTGTTACATTATTTTGTTTGTTCTTTGATCTTATGCTTTTTATAAAAGATTAAGATTCTCATTGATTCTTTGTTATCCTTTAAGTATGCTTTTAAGACTTATTAAGAAAGCAAGGTGGCATTCTGCATTCTTATTGGATCCTGTATGTTACTTATAACCTTTATGGCGATATTTCTTTAGGTATGCTGGTAATGTATTTCCCTTATAGTCTACGAGAATAATTATTTTATTGAAGAAGACTAATTTTCCAGGATTCTGGTTAAATGTTTAGCTAAATTAGGAAGTGGAAGAAGATGATGTTGGATTTAGAAAATTAAGGGACTTTGATCAATTGTTTAAATTTGTGGCTTGACAACCAGCATTCCTGAGATTTGGTAAAATGAGTGCCTGTTTTTCGTCTCACAAGTTTTGTAACTAGCTCTGTAGTTCTCTAGCCCTTGGTGTCGGCTGGAGGTTGCCCACTTAACCCATTTATGGATAAAATCAAATTTTGGTTAAATTGGAAGTGGATTGAGCTGGTCGAAGAGTCAAAATCACCTAAGATGTGTTTTGTAATGCATAAGATCTCTTTATAAAACTATATTACCATTTTGAGTATGTAGTTTGTTAGAACATATTTAAAGCATCAAAAAAGTCACTTGTTTTGAGCTGCTATCTAATCTGCCTTTCTTGTCATCTCTTGCTTTTGCACATCATTTCTAGTTATGTAAATCACTCTGTTCATTTCAATATTGGTTATCATTGTGCGATGTTGGTTTTAGGAATCAATATCTGGATGGATGATTACTAAAATGATGACTATAAAAGCTGTCTTTTTAACATTAACTTGTTGCTTATATTCCAGGTTTGTAGTTCTTGCAGTTTAAGGAATTCTTGTGAATGGGCTTATTTGCTCACTAATAAAGAGGACGAGGCAAGAACCATCGACATTATGCGCGTTCTAATGACATATGGGTTTGATCCAGTAAATGGGTCAGTTGTCAATGACTCACTTTTGAAGAAAAAAACAGTGAAAGGTGCAGTACGTAAATTACTTCATGAAGTGGTGAAATTGAGTGGAGTTCCAATAGATCCAAACCTGCCCCCACCAATCATCAAAAGACCACCTCCCAAGGTCAAACAAACACCACCTCCTCCTAAGAGGCGAGTTGGTCGTGATGATGTCGAGATGAAAAAGGGTGATTGGCTTTGTCCAAAGTAAGTTAAGTTTATTATAATGCTTTTCAAGCTTGGTGGGTAATAGTGATTTGGATCAAAACTCAAAATGTTAAGTTTTTATGCAGGTCATTAGCATGTCAAATATGATATAAAAAGTTCATATTATTGCACTGATCGGTTAATTCTTTGTGTAATGTTTGGTGGAAAATGAACACTTCAAACGGGTGGGTAACACGTCAAATTGGTAAAAAAATTGGGCATGTTGAAATGGGTCATGTTGGCCCGAAACACTTCTTTGTTTATATGTAAGTGATTAGTGTGCCAAATTTGACTGCACAAATAATTTTATTCAATAATATTTTTTTAATAACATAATTCAAGAGGTTTTATTTATTTTGCATTAAAAATACACAATTTGGGAGACTTTCAACCTGTTTCCCATGTAGTTTTTTTTTTTTTTTTTTTTTTTTTTTTTTGACTCATCAAAAGTAACTAAATGAAGCTATTTATAATTTAAGGGGTTGAAATTGCGACATGTAATTGTGAACTTCATGTCTGTTTGGTTGTGTACATAGTAAGTATCATGTTTCTCTAGATTTTTTTTAAAAGAAAATGATGTTTTCTTTCAGGTGTGACTTCATGAATTTCGCAAAGAACACAGTGTGCTTACAGTGTGATGCCAAGCGTCCGAAGAGACAACTGCTTCCAGGAGAATGGGAATGCCCCGAGTATGTAGTAGTTGTTACTAAACTAATTATTATTGTTCATATACATTTTGACTTACATCATCATTTCATTTGTTATTCAGGTGTAAATTCCTAAATTACAGAAGAAATATGGCATGTTTCCACTGTGAATGCAAGCGACCACCTGATGAATTTACAGAAAATCAAATGCAGGAGAGGCTACATGGTCAAAGGTCAAGACTTGACCATGTTCCTAGCAGGAAAGAAGTTTCTGATGCATGGAACTTTGATTTTGATGAAAATGAATCTGATGGTGCGGAAGTTGCTGCTTTTGAGTATGCAGATTCAAGAAAACTAGATCAAGATTATATAACCAACAGACAAAGGGATGATGAAAGTATGACCCCACCTGACTACAATAGTTTTAATAGGACCCCCATAAGGCCTCAAGAATCAGATTATTCAGGCTTTGGTGCTAAACCAGGAGTTGGGTTTGATGATTTTGATGATGAGGAAGACGATGATGTCAATAGTTATGAGTTGGATACAAAACCGAGCAGCTCTTCAGTAAACTTTTCTGATCTCAATGTGAATTCTGAGTCAGAAGATGAAAATTATAATGCTCGTAGATCAGTTTCTTCTTCTTCACAAAGAAGCAAGAGGATATCAAAATCTCCTAAAAGATCTGCAGTTTCTGATGATGATGGTGTAGACTTCAATTCAGATGACGACCTTCCTATCCACCCAAACTGGAAATCTAGTCATGTAGCTGATTTTAGAAATAAAAGTAGGGGCAGAGTGAGGACAAATTTTGGTTCAGATGAAGATTCTGATCTCAATTCTGGTGATGAAGACCATAGTGATGATGATTTCCCACGTAAACACAAGGGACGCATAAAGACAAGGTCAACTGACTACCGTAAAGTCAAATATGACTTTTCAGATGAAGAGCATCATTTCAGCAGAGAAAAATCAAGAGGAAATAAAGCAATTTCTGGTAGAGGTAGACACCCTGCAAAGAGTTTCAGAAATGATTCATTTGAGGATGGTTTTAGAAACCATAAACAAGAAAATTTCAATGATAAGCACACTCGAAGGTCCAATAGGGGTCGAGGTTCATTTGGATCAGGTTCAGGTGCGGTTTCTGACAGTTATTTAGACCATGAAAGATTTAGCAGGCCGAGGGTGAATGTAAGGTGATTAAGATTCATGATCTGGCAATCATGATTTGAATCAACCATGGTCTTATCGTTTCCAAGAATCCGTCATCGTCATCATCCATTTGTTTTCTATGACATGACCCTGGAAAGGATTTAGCAGGAGTTTAGGAAACAAAAAAAAAACACAACCTTTTGGAACAGAGTTTTTGGTTTTGTTATGGTTTGTACACTTCTAATGAAGCAAGTATAATGGGATGATATAATTTACAGTCATGAATTACAATGATATTATTTTGTCACATTTTTAATCAACTATAAGGATGATTAACATTGCTGATGACGCATTTTTAATCAACTGAAGGGTCAGCCCTACAAAGCGGACAAGCTCTTTGTATTTTTTTCCCCCACTACAGCACGCTACTTCTGATGCATTTATCATGTAACTTTGCCAAATAGAAATTAAGTTTTAAAAATATTTCGTCTAAATAACTCAAATTTAAAAATTGCTTTAATTAGGTAACTCAATTTTTATGTTTTATTTAAATTATAAGTTTTAACAAGTTTTTTAATATGTTTTTCTTTTCATTTCAATTAGAAAATACTTTTTTTTCTTTTTTTGGATGCTAAAGTAGAATGGTGGAGTGAATTTTAGGTATTTTTTATTTTTTAATATAATTAATATGTTTTTTTAATATAATTTTATATATTGAAATTTTTGATCATCATATTTTCTCCTTTATTACTTTCTTGACATAAGAAAAATTAATGATAATTTGATTTGATGATTTAGTGATCAAATTTGAATAAAAATATACATGAGTGATTAAATTGTAACAATTTTTAAATTTGATTACACATTAGTGTTCCCACCATGTCCTCTTTATGGTATTTTACAAGACAAATTCAACAAATCTCTTCATCGGTCTATCTCTCTTTCTTTCTTTCTCTCTCTCTCTCTCTAATTTTTTTTTTTTTTTTTGAACCTTTTATAGTCTTTGGTAAGTCATTACACTTGGACTTACCATAAGAAAAGCATTGTGGTCATGACAACGGGCTTGTGAGTCTCTTTGTCAGTCGCATAATGCACCAGTTGACCACTTTTATCGATAAACAAGTATATGGCAGTCATGACCCACCCTATGAATACCATTTAGTATTTTATGTAATCATTCAACTCCTTTTCAATCAAGGATCTCAAACTATTACATCCATCTGATAACCCCCCATTTATGAGTATGAAATCCTTCTATACTTGTTTTATAATACCATATGAACAAGTCATAGTTGTAGGCCAAGGGTGGCAGAAGGAAGTTGCAAGTTCGTCAAAAGTGAAAGAGTGATTTCGTTGGCGTGTTTGAGAAAGAGGTCGATTAGCTATGAATCCACATAGTTATAACTTTTAATCGTAATCGAAGGCGGTTAACCTAGCCGGCAGAGTGACGTTATTAGAGTTCAAATAGCTTCACACGTGATAACAAAACAAATGTTGTATGTAGCCTAGTGGTTAATTTATTGGGCATCTACAACATTCCCAACACAATTCTTTTGCTGTTTAGAGTAGGGAAAAAAAAAGAAATAATTGAAAATTATGCAAAGAAACTACAAAAGAAAGGATTTGAAAGGCAAAAATACAAAATTTTGAAAATCTAGTGCAACTACCAATCTCATTTGTCAGTTCAACTGGTTCAAATAAAGACAATTCAAGACTCAATGAGATTGGTTAGTGGTTATGTAACTGATTCGTGTTATCTATTTAGAACAGTGCATACTTGTTTGTCCATTTGCTACAAATTTAATGTTAAGTAAACACAATATCCTGAACACAATCTCCTTTTTGTGAATAACAAACTTAATGTTAAAAAATATAGAATATTGACAAACTCACTCATTCTTTAAAAATACAGTTGTTCTTCATGTTTATAAGAAAACAAGTATATATTTGCAACAAAAGCCAAGTCCAATGGTTCATTTTCTACGGCCAAAAATATTAATCTCCCAAATGCATGGGTCAATTTGTCTACAAATGGCTCATGTGGCTGCTATAAGCTCTGCTAATTTGATCTACTTTCATATGATTTCTTGAATTCTTTCAATTTTTTGTCCTACATCAGGTAAATAATACAATAACTCGTCAAAGAACTCAAACCAAGAGTCTTGTTAACAATATTGTGAGTATCAAGATTAATCCAAATACTAATTTATATGTATGTATCAAATACCAAATATAGATCACTCAAGTATTAATAGCAACTTCCGGTTCAACCAACAAAGAATATGATGTATATAACAAATCAAAACTCAACATCAAGACAGTTATACATCATGTCCCGCCTAAAATTCAGATCACTACTCTAAGTTTCTTGAACTTTCTAAGGCATTAAAGAAGCATAATAAGCCTGGTATAACTCTCTAGAACAACCTTACAAATTCTAGACCAAATAGAGCCCATTGAAAGTGATTAGATTAGCCTTGAAAGGCAATGGAAGGACCTAGAAAAGACACCATAATTATGGTGAAAATCAATCAGCCATGAAAGATTCAAGATCCATATTTGAAGCCTTAGATATGTAGATTTCACTAGAATTCATCATATAAATTTAGTTGGTTTAGAACTCTCTAGATGAAGAATAATCTAGATACTTGTAACTAGTATAAATAGGCGTGTAATGCCTTACTAGTAAGCATCCTAAAACACTCACAAGTCTAGTAAAAGCACTTACAAAACACTCTTGTTTTCTACTTTTTATAATCAATGGAAAATTCATTTGTTTTAGTAAGCTTGCAAATATTTGCTAATAGTAGCTTGAATCATTACTAATTTTTTGGTCAATGGATAAACTATTTGCTAATAGTAGCTTGAATCATTACTAATTTTTGGGTCAATGGCTAAAATTAACAAGCAGACTAAGTGTCGCAGAAGAGTCAAAGTTTACTCTAAGTAGAAATATAGCTATTGTGTGTATCAAGATCAACCTAAATACCAATTTCTATGTATATATTAGATGCTATATACAATTTCATATACAGATGCTCAAGAACTAAAACCAAATTCATGTTAACAAAAGATTCCAAATGATCAAAATCTAAACTTAACATCAAGACAACTATTGTGGGTATCAAAATTAACCTAAATACCATCTTTTAAGTATCAAATGTCATATACACATTCTCACAAATTAAAGCAAATTCATGTTTAACGAAAGAATTTAGATGATACAATCCTACCTCTAGATGATACAATCCTAACTTTAGATGAAGACAGATATTCCGTGTATCAAAATTAACCCAAGTTCCAAATTTTATGTGTATATCAAACTAATCATGCTAGATTATCGCAAACAAAACAAATTTTTATGTACTATTAAAGTTGTGAGTTTGCCGAAGCATCAAGAACTCGGTACCTCAAGTTAACAGCACCCTGCCGCAAACTATTTTGATCCTGATGACATGACCACTTAGTGATGGTTGAATTACGTGAACCAAAGAAACTCGTGTGATGATGATAACAAGATGAATATGTGACTTGTTGATAATCAGCATCTTCTTGCAACTCGACGACTAGGGTGAAGATTAAGGCAAACAGAAATTGTGTATGTGAGGCTCCTTATTCATCAAGTAATCAAGTCCTTTTTTATATCCGTTGAACTTTAACCAGTTGACAAATAAACCCTTCAACTTTCCAAAAGCGCTTGCAACACTAGCTAAACCTTCAACTCTTAACCTCGACTGATTTCAATTTCAACTTGTTTCAAGCCCATGAACAGAGATGATCATCATGTAAACAAAAAAAAACCAACAATTAAAAAACAATTATATAAACCATATGTTTGACATTGAATTGATATTAGACATATATTTCAACAGTTTCCATACTTTCTTTAGTGGTAGCCCAAGGAAGACCACCCACATAGCAAATGTATCCTTATTATGTGCTCAAGGGGTGGCGGCGGTTGGAGGGGTCATACACCACCGAGATACTTGGATTTTTGATGGTTTACATTCAAATAAACCATTTGGTTTGGTGGTTTAATGGATTGGCTTTTTATTTTTAGTTTTTCAAAATCTAATTTTGTATTAAAACTTATAAAATAATAAAATACAGTTCATGATTATTATGCATAACTACATATTCCAAATTTTTAAACTGGAATGGACCAAATCATTAAACTGCCATAGTACAAAAAACATATCATAAACCAAACTAATCTCAACCAATTGACTTGTGATTTCTATAAGTTTTTAAACACCCCTAATGCATATTGTTGTCTCTCAAATGCGAGCAGTTTAATATGATGCTAGTGAGCTAGTGTTGCCATCTGTTAAACCTTATAACTTACAATAAATTGCAATCTATGTGGAATGTATAATATTATTCCATGTAAATCCTCATATTAAGTTACATCCAGTGTTCTAAGAACAATTAGTTATTATGTTAGAATTGACTTCTTTAAGATTAATCACATTAAGTGCACAAGACTCACTACTCGAAACTGCTAATTAGCATCTGCTACTTAGACTCTAGGAGAACCATAAATTATGAATGCTAAACAGAATTTTGGTTGACTTTAGTATGATCATATGATTGTGAATAGTTTGCTGCTATATCAAGATAGTCATTGAGGATTGATATATTTGCTGCTGCGATGAACCTGCTGATCCCACCATTAACAAATTTAGCAAATATTATGGTGGTTTATTTGTGGATTGCATTATCAAATGGTATGATCATATTTTTGATGATGAAAGGATGATATTGACGTTTTTGCTATTTTTGAAAGACTGCTTGGTGTTTCTTCATGTTGCTATTTGTAAATGACTTTTAGTAGATGATTATATATACTAGTATTCAGCTAGAAAAAAGGGATTAAACTTACAAATATGGATAATGATTTTATGGAATCATATGGTTGCTGCAAGTTGTTAACTACATATTGTTAAATGGTAATCAATAGATATGCATCTTGGTGTTGGAGTTTTCTTACATATGGAAGAAGTATTTTGAATGTTATGTTAATATTACGATATGGAGATACTTCTGATTGTTAGAGGGTTTTAATCCATATATAGGAATAAAAAAGTTGGTCAATGGTTGGAATGTTGTTGTTGGGTTATGCAATTAGTATGGACTGTTTTTTAAATTTACTCCATAGGTAGTTATTATACTCCTTGGACCATTAAATTGGTTATAGTAATGCTCACTAAGGTGTATGATAGTCATTCGTGATTTACGAAACTCACAAAATACTACAAATGTGAACAATTTTTGCCAATTTTAAGTAAATGATACTTACTACCAAAAAAATAAATCAAAGTTATTATGGTAACTAGCTAATAACATACTAATGCTGCAATAAGCATTAGAAATGTTATATCATAAGGATATGAGATGAAGATAAAAGTTTTAAGAACTCAAGTTGAGTAAACCTCCATCAAAATCTTATTAAGATGGCACCACAAGTTTCATACTAGATTCGCAAGAACAAAAAACAAATTCTTATCAATCCAATCAGAGCTATATCACCAAGAACCTAAACAATTATAAGTTGTCGATGCATCAAGAATCTTGTTACCTTATCTGTGGTGGTCCTTATCGTGAGCTTTTTCGACCTTGATAGTATAGCCTTTCATATTTCTCCATCCATCGAAGCAATCCTGCTCCATGTTTGTTTTAGTTTTGAAAGTAACAAAGGCATACCCTTTTGGTTGCCTTATTCCCTAGGTGATCTCGAATAATCATTGTATCAAGAATCTCTCCAAATTGGGCGAATTTGGTTTCTAAAGATTTTTCGGTGGTAACCCATCCAAGACCACCTAAATAACATATGTAGCTTGTGCTTGATAGGTGGCGGCTGTTGGAGGGGTCGTTCCCCATAAGGACACTCAAATTCTTCATAGCTTTCATCCTATCAAAACCAAATGGAGTTAACTTCTAGTGTGAGAGATGGGAAATAAGCTTTCCAAACAATAGAATAGGTGTGTCCAACGAGTCGTTAGATGTCGACTTTTTGTCATCAGAAGATGATGATATGAGTGCAATTTCATGTGAATCATCTTCGAACAATCGGTTTAGCTTGATTCCAACATTTAGCTTGATTTCGATGTGTTGGCTCCATTTATAAAACGGTAACTCTGGATTCAATGGGTGTATACATTCACACACAAGAATTGTTATTTTAATATATTCCTCATTTTGAGTTTTTTCTTTATTTCTAAATTGTTATGCTTCTTCAGGTTAATTACACAAATAGTCCTTCTAGTCAGGCGTAACTCCCAGATTTGGGTACTAACTATTTTAGTAATAATATCAAGACTTGTGATTTCAAGTTTAGTTACTTTAGGGTCTAAAATAACTTTTGTTAAGTTTTTGATAAGCTAAAAGGTACTTAAGTCTTTTCAAAACAATGGGACTAATTTTACTCTTTAATAAATTGAATGGACTACTTTTTCTAATTAAGTCTAAACTTAAAACCCAACCCCACCCAAAATTCACCCCAGTAACCATCGTCTTCTAGCCCCGCACCCTTCTTCCTACCGCTATGCAATTACCTGCGCCACCACCCTCGTCATTACCACCATTGACAACATCACCCACTCCCTCAACCATCACCATCACCATCACCATCACCGGGTCTGAAAGGTGAGTTGATTATTTTGTTTGCATCCATCGTCGCAACCACCACCTGAACCACCATTCCTGTTCGTCACTGTCGATCCTCTTTCTATTCTACCTTTACCAACTAGGACAACACCAACGTCTTCTGTCACACCCCAAACTAGGGGCGCAGCCGACCAAATTCCAGTGCATCAGAACATTCGAGTAACACGTATCCCTAGGGACCTTGCACTCTAACCAATCCCAAATGATTATAACATGGTGATTGGTGACTCGGTCCAAAGTCTATCCTCACACCAAACCTAAGAATGTGACCCTTCTACCTAGATGGATTCAACTAAATGCACATATGTCCCGAGGTAAAAACAATGTCGCTTTATGTGACGACCTGCTATTGTGCCCAGTGACACTCCATATGCACACACCTTTCACTTACCTTAATTAATCGTCTATGACTAATAGTGACCCATGTCGGGCACACATAGCAATGGTATACTAATCCAAAAGAGAGAATTTAACTTTCTATAACACACATATCAAAACATTTCAACAAATTTTTTAACTCAGATACATTCCCAAAAGCAATTAAAAAAAGAAGATAGTTATACTCACAACGATCAGCTGTCAGATAGTGTTCGTACACTTTCGGTGAGTTCCACGAGCATATTACAACCCTGAAACATATTATCATTCACGTCAAGACATTACCTCATTGATCATGAAACCCCTTGAGTCTTCCCACCCAAGACAATCCACCTAACCTGTCCTAGTCACGTCTGTGATCCTGAGCTAGAGTCTTCCCGACTCCGGTTTGCATTCCATCACAGCACTTGATAAACACGCATCGAAGGGCAATTGTTCACGCATACGCCCAACATATTGACCTTACGAACTTAATCACCACACAAAATCCCTATCGTGTACATTCTTGTGATGACCTTATGGTTAACACGTGATAACTCTTTACCCATTTTATACTCAAACCGGATCTAATCCTGTAATTAGTCCATTTATCCAAATGTGGTTGTTTACTTGCTCGTATTATTCATATGCATCCTAACCACTTAGACACCAACTTGGTCCTTCCAAAACCTTGGTTTACCCTTATATGCCATAATAATGCATAATGTGGATGTTTAGAATCTTACTACAATAGATCTGAGCTCACAACTAAACCTTAACGTCCACGAACCCACCACCGAGCAATCCAACACTACGGTGGAGTTTCACACGTCATATTTTCGTTTATAATAGGTAATAACTCGTATTCAGAAGAGAATAAGGGTTACCAACAAAACCGCAAGTTCTTAAGTGTTAAACTAAGCGAAACAATGCCAAGAAACATGATTTAAAGCTTTGCTTACTTCCCTGAGCCTTCCATACGTCAAAATCAAAAAGAGAGAGTGTGAGCGATCAGAGCATTCTAGAGAGAGTAGTTAGAGCATTATAGAGAAAGAGAGAGAGAGAGAGAGAGAGAGAGAGAGAGAATCGATAGTGATGAGTGGAATATGGTGAAATCCGTATTTTGAAGCTTTTATACTCGATCAGCCAAACTCGTGTCCTTAGCGAACCGCTACCCCTACCTTGTCTATTCAACACCACCTTAAAATAACATATTCACATACTTTGAATGAAATATTCACATCTACCAAACGAATATTTCTCGTGGTTCGTTACGCACAACCTTGGTAGTCCACGATCACCCTGGCGGACTGCTACCACCTCTCTTAGTGGTTTGATATGAGACCCTTGTCTCAGACCTTGAACCTTACTACACAACAGACCATTAAGGTCATCCCATAGATACCATAGCGATCCGCTATGGTTCCTTATTCCCAAATTCTTACGAAGTTTTCATTCTCAGTCATTCTATATATGTTTCCATACGTCTCTATTCATCGTCCTCTTTGAAGTTTTCCGATCGTGGTGGTTGGGAGTGTTGCTAGATGTAGTGGCTGATGATAGCTAAGGTTTTCTAGATTTGGATGAGTACAATGGTGTTAAGGTTTTGTGTTTTTGAAGATATTTAGGTTCAGGAAGAGAGTTAAAGGGAAAATTTAAAAGAGATTGGATGATGAATTGTGGTGAGGAATGATGGTGATGATGGTGGGTTGGTAGTGGTGGTGGTGATGGTGGTGGTGGTGATGGTGGTGGTAGTATTATGGTGGTGGTGATATAAATTAAAGTAAATTTATAAATGACATAATGTTCCCTCTACTTATATTTATTATTTTTAAATTTTCAAAATGATAAAATAGCCTTTGTACCTTAAACTAACAGTTAATTTAATAAAAGTTAGTATTTGAACCCAAACTCGTTACAAAATTCAAATAAATAAGGGTGCGAGGGGTGCTCACCCCATCCACCCCACCACATACCCACAATAATATTTTATCATGTCACAAAACACCACACCATACCATTTGGAGAGGGCACCCATGCCACTCCTTTTGCTGGTGGCTGGAGGATGGCCAACAAACTCGACGATGGAGGAGGATAGTGTAGGCGGCTGGGCTGGAGGGTGTGGGACCCTAACGACTCTTTGTAACAGTCAAAAATGGGGGAAGAGGTAACGCTGTGGCAATGTCATGCCATACAAATAATCATGATGTGGGGGGTCGGAGGCAATGTTGTCGTGCGGTTTGGGGGGCCATCGCACCCTCACGACGGGTGCGTCCCTCCCACCCTAAGCCCCAAACTTGTTAATAAAAAGATAGCATCGAAACCTAGGTTTTGCGTTAAACCGCTGGGATATTTGTGTAAACAGATCTAGTTCTTTTTTAATTTATTTTATTTCTTTTAATTCTTAATTTTTTTATGTTTTAATTACTTATTCTATGTCATTTGCAGAAAATAGCAGTTTAGAATTATGATTTTAATCTTATTACGACTTTGTGTAGACTAGCTTTTATTTAATTTTCTATTAAGTTGGAGTGAAATAACTAAAATACTTTTACTACTCAAAATTTTAATAAATATATTCAAGGTCCATAAGTATAAATAACTAAAAGAAATTAAAATATCCTCTAAGATTCGGTATTCTTCCTTTAAAGATTTTAGTTCTAGGAACTCCTAACAAGCTCTAATATTATCAAATTTATAAGTAAACATTTCTTGAAAATACAGTAATGTCAAACAACTCAAAAGTCCAAACCTCTATTTCTCCTACCTATTACCCATTTTTTTTGCCCTTCCTTTAATAGATTGTTGCGTAGCTATATGCATTATATGAGCAGAAAGTGATCGTCTAGGATCATTCAATACAACACAAAGGCAGATCTATGCAAATATCTCGAAAAAAACTATTTTACATTATTACATTAAAAGAATACTATAATATGATTACATCATGAACCCCAACTAAATTACGAGTGCATCTAAAGTACACTTCTTTACCATATTACACTTTAAAAGGAGAAATGTAAAGATTATCATTACGGCGGGCCGAACGAGACTTACTATACCTATGCAAATTATTTCTCTTATCTTTGTAATAGAATTATTTCATTATTGCTTAGTAATAATAGTAAAATGAGTTAATAAGCCCTAAATCAATTGGTTTGGAAGGAGTCAACCTCATAGCCTTTTACTATAAATGTCATGGATTCAAGACTCACTTGATGCAATGTGGTCCTTGTGGGCTAGGAGTTTTACCACAATGGACCTTCGGGAGGTTAATTTCCCCGGAATGATGCGTGGGGCGGGTCACTAGATATATGTGTTGCAAAGCATGGTAGACCTTTTGCCAATATGTTTACTCTAAAGTCTAGGCGTATTGTAACAGCCCACATAAACCATACCAAGATATTGATCGCTTTGCCCGGGATCCGGATACTCATTTTTTATTTTCACCCAACGAGTTGCTCGCCCAGACAAAACACTTCTTGATAAAGAAGGTTTCCACCCTCTTATAAGAAAGGTTGTGTTCTCCTCCTCAACTGATATATGACTTACATCTCCACCCTTCTTAGAGAGCCCATTGTACTCGCTAACACACTAGCCCGGTCACTGGTTCTGATACCATTTCTAACAGTCCACGTAAACTATACCAAGATATTGTCCATTTTGCCCATTATGGGTTTCCCATCGAGAAACTCATGGTTTTGTTTTCACCCGACGAGTTGTACGCCTAGATAAAACGCGTCTTGATAGATAAGTTTTCACCTACTTATAAGGAAAGTTTTGTTCTCCCTCTCAACCAATATGGGACTTACATCTCCACCCCCTTTATGGAGTCTAGCTTCCTCGCTGTCACACCGGTCGGGCTCCAAGTTTATTATTTTGGTCTATATAATTATTTGTATTGTATATTTATTTTGGTTGAAAATTAAGTCAAATAAGGAAAAGTTTATGCTACTAGTTTGGAAAAAAAAACAAAAAACCAAAAACAAACTAGTTTGAGTCTTATTAAAAATCAAGGTAAGTGTCACACCCTCAATTTTCACGAACGGGGTAATACCGTTAGGCGCGTGACATTCCAGGATCTCATCCATTAATTACACCAAATGCCGCAACAATTACAAAATATAATTGCTCATTTTAAATTAAAATTTCCCAAGTCAAAGTTAAAAATGAAACATGAAAGTAAAGCGGAAGCGTATTAGTTTATAATTAAAACGGCGCAAACATGCGCAAAACCAGATAAGTGTAATGTGTAGAAAAATGCAACTGTTCTTTGTTGACCCAATAAATGATGAATGATATGAAGTGATGATCCTAGTCGTGCTCGATTTAAGAACCTGAAAGAAACATGCTAAAGTGTCAACACAAGGTTGGTGAGTTCACAGGTTTTGAT
The DNA here is from genome assembly GCA_025506415.1 of Flaveria robusta. Classification (NCBI taxonomy): domain Eukaryota; kingdom Viridiplantae; phylum Streptophyta; class Magnoliopsida; order Asterales; family Asteraceae; genus Flaveria; species Flaveria robusta. Next base: position 24,914,670 of record CM046470.1, read on the forward strand.
AAATAGAACATAATAGTAAACTGATACAGTAAACAAAGTAATATCAGTAGATAGCTAGTCTACTCAACAAGTTACTAAGTGTATGAAGTTCGCAACCAAAGCTGACAATGTAAAGAAATGCCTCGGCTGTGAACACCAGGTCACAGCAACAGAAATTAGGTCAATTAAACACCCGTTTGACGTACCGTTGTGCTAGCGCGACTAGCCCGGGTGGGGTTTGTCAAACCCAGTAGATCTACTCAGAATTACCTCGCTAAATTACATAAATTAATGGTTCGAAAGTGAGGACTTAAGTTAATACAACACTAGTAAACAAGTGATATTATAGTAATACTGATCAAATGAAAATACTTTTAGAACACACGTTTCTTTCACCCCAAAGAAAGTAAGTAAAGTGGGGCTGAGAACTCACCTTGAAAGCAGAGCAACAAAGTAATGCAGAGAACAAAAAATTAGGTTCCCGGATTACCTGAATTTTAGTTAATATATAAGTAATGTTAATTACTAATTATTAACACATGAATGGTATAGTTTCACGATTCGCTACTCGGTTGCAGCGTCGAATAATGGTTGTTTCCCCATTCACAAGCACACACTGTCATACCCCAATCTCATACCAGAAAATACTTTTATATATATTACAAATTATAAAAACCTTTTATGGTTGAACCCATACATTTCATAGTACGTGACTCACACAGCCCACACTAAATAGTATATATATATATATTAACCTACGCACTTATAAATTATATCTACATATTACTAACATGTATATATTTCTGTAGTCATTCGCAAACACATCCATGTTCATACGTACACACATGACCCATTACCCATAATTATACCATACACATACATGAAATAAAATTCAAGTTCAAGGTTAGAAATTAACATTCACTGCCATCCCTTTCCCTTAAACAAATATCGATGGATACATGCACATGCAATCACACTTCATACATACAATACATACATACTTCTTGAATGGCTCACATACATATATTGCAAAAACAAAATTCAAACCATCTGCACCTAAGTGCAGAAACACACACGTCGCACATATCATACCTTCATACAATTGCACATGAACCATCACATAGCCACACATGATTATATATATATATATATATATATATATATATATATATATTATATATATATATATATATATATATATATATATATGCATATGCATCAAATAAATCACTCTACCATAACATAGATGCATTCATCGATGCATACATCCATACCCAACAGATTAAACACAAACACGTAACCGGAACATATATATACATACGTATTTACAACCGAAACACACGCACGAAAGAACTCGGAACTAATCAACCACCCAACCGGGAAACCACAAGACACTCAACACCGGTCCACACTCACGCACACCCTCCCTCAACCGAACCCATATCCGAAAACAAGAACCGAGAACGAATCGCACCGTTACGTATCATGAAAACTTAACAAAAGAGAACCTACCGTACCGGGCGGCAACGATCAAGGCTCGCGGTTGCCGGAGACTTGCGATTGTCGAAGAAATATGCGTAGGGAGAAAGGAAGGCGATGATCAGCTGTTGTTGTGGTTCACGATTTCGAAAACGGCAGCAGTGGGTGTAGGGTTACGGTGTGAAGAATGAGGAGGTTGGTTATTAAAAGGAATCATACTTTCCAACTTGTCATAACAAGTCCCTCCAGATAACCTAAATTGCATAATATGTAATTTGACTTTAGTTTATTTAGAGTTTATGATTAGTAGTATTTAGAATAACTACAATTATCATTCAATAATAATAATTTGAGTAATTATCAAATAACGAAGAGAGGTTAGATAATGGAAACGGTATTAACCTGAAAACTCGGGTTGTCACATGATCCACTTGTTGAAGGAATTTTCGTCCCGAAAATTAAAACACAAGGGTTAACGAACGACCGGTGAACAAGCTGGTCAGTTATCTAAAACATAACAGGATGAGGTTTCTAAGGATTTCTGAAACAAACTGAAAACAAAGAAACGTAAGGTTTCGCAAGAGTTGCGACATCATTCCCTTATTAAGGGAATTTCGTCTCGAAATTGAGGAAAAGATATCATGCGAAAGATACCTTAAGAAGTAGGTGCCTGATCTTTGAACAGTTGCGGATACTTCTTCTTCATTTGATCCTCGCGTTCCCAGGCCCACGCTTTGAATTCCACCTAACGCGCACAATAGGAATCTTGCTATGCTTTAAGGTTTTGACTTCTCGATCCATTATCTCGATTGGTTGCTCAACAAAACGTAGCTGTTCATCTATCTCGAGTTCCTCTAGTGGAACGACAAGTGATTCGTCGGATAGACGCTTCCTTAGATTTGACACGTGAAACACGTTGTGTATTCCACTGAGCTCTTCGGGTAAATTCAACTGATAGGCTACCGGACCAACCCGTTTGACAATATCAAACGGTCCAACGTATCTAGGGTTTAGTTTTCCACGCTTTCCAAAGCGTATTACACCTTTCCACGGTGAGACTTTCAGGAGTACTTTGTCACCAATCTGAAATTCTAATGGTTTACGACGTTTATCAGCGTAACTCTTCTGTCGGTCACGTGCTGCTGCCATACGGTTACGAATTTGCATGATTTTCTCAGTCGTCTCGTGCACAAGCTCAGGACATGTAAGTTGGCTTTCTCCAACTTCTGCCCAACAAATAGGTGATCGGCACTTACGTCCATACAATGCCTCAAAAGGTGCGGCCTTAATTGAGGTGTGATAACTGTTATTGTAGGAGAACTCAACCAATGGTAAATGAGTTTCCCAGTTGCTACCAAAGTCAATCACACAGGCACGCAACATATCTTCCAGTGTCTGGATCGTACGCTCACTCTGACCATCGGTTTGCGGATGATACGCAGTGCTCATGTCCAATCGCGTTCCCAATGATCGTTGCAAAGATTGGCAGAAATGAGAAGTGAACCGAGCGTCACGATCAGATATGATAGATATTTGTACACCATGCTGAGAGACTATTTCTCTTAAGTAAATTCGTGTCAACTTCTCCATTCGATCAGTCTCTCGGATTGCTAGAAAGTGCGCGGATTTTGTTAAGCGATCTACTATAACCCAAATGGTATCGCATCCGCTGGGAGTCCTAGGCAACTTTGTGACAAAGTCCATCGAGATCTGCTCCCATTTCCACACTGGAATTTCCGGTTGCTGAAGTAAACCAGATGGTCTCTGGTATTCCACCTTAACTTTAGAGCAAGTTAGACATCTGCTTACATAGGTAGCAATCTCAGCTTTCATGTTTGGCCACCAGTAACACTCCTTCAGATCTTGGTACATCTTATCTGAACCCAGATGAATTGAGTAACGTGACCTATGAGCTTCATCCATTACTAGCTCTCGTAAATTCCCATATTGTGGTACCCAGATCCGTTCCATGAAATAACGAATTCCATCAGCCTTGGTCTCTAATTGTTTCTCCATGCCTCGCATGGATTCTGCCTTCAGATTCTCGACTTTCAAGGCCTCAGATCGGGCGGCCTTGATTTGCACTGGCAGATCGGAATGGATGGTCATTTGCAACGCACGTACCCGACGAGGTTTGGGGGTTTCCTTTCGGCTGAGGGCGTCGGCTACCACATTAGCCTTACCCGGATGATACTTGATGGCGCAATCGTAGTCATTGAGCAATTCTAACCATCATCGTTGCCGCTTATTCAGCTATTTTTGATCATATATGTGCTGGAGGCTCTTGTGATCTGTATAGATCGTGCACTTGGTTCCATATAAGTAGTGCCTCCAGACCTTCAAGGCAAACACTATAGCTCCTAGTTCCAGATCATGCGTAGTGTAGTTCTTCTTATGTACCTTGAGTTGTCTAGACGCATAAGCTATGACATTGTTGCGTTGCATTAGTACACATCCCAAACCCTGGATGGATGCATCACAATAAACAATGAAGTCATCAGTTCCTTCTGGTAAAGCTAGGATCGGCGCACTACAGAGTTTGTCTTTAAGTGTCTGAAATGCTGATTCCTCTTGGCTGCCCCATTTGTAGAGGGTTCCCTTGTGGGTTAGGGCAGTCAAAGGTTGAACTAATTTTGAGAATCCCTCGATAAATCGTCTGTAATAGCCTGCCAAACCAAGGAATTGTCGCACCTCAGTAGGCGTTTTCGATGCCGGCCAATCCTTGATTGCTTCAATCTTTGAAGGATCTACATGTATTCCTTTTTCGTTCACCACATGCCCAAGAAATTGTACTTCCCGCATCCAAAAGTCGCATTTTGAGAACTTTGCATACAGTTGTTCATTCTTCAACAAATCCAGAATGATCCTCAAATGTTTCTCATGATCTTCCTTATTCTGAGAGTAGATTAGTATGTCATCAATAAAGACAATAACAAACTTATACAAATAAGGTTTGCAAACACGGTTCATGAGGTCCATGAAAACTGCTGGGCATTGGTCAGTCCAAAAGGCATTACTGCGAACTCATAGTGCCCATAGCGAGTCCGGAATGCCGTCTTCGAGATGTCTTCCTCCCGAACCCGTAGCTGCTGATAACCTGATCTCAGATCAATCTTGGAATAATAGCTTGATCCTTGCAATTGGTCAAACAGGTCATCAATGCGCGGGAGTGGATACCTATTCTTGATCGTCACCTTGTTCAGCTCCCGATAGTCAATACACATTCTGAAGGTTCCATCTTTCTTTTTCACAAAAAGTACTGGAGCTCCCCAGGGTGAAGAGTTGGGAAGTATAAATCCCTTGTCTAGCAATTCCTGCAATTGCTTAGACAACTCTTGTAGTTCGTTCGGTACCAAACGGTATGGCGCCCGAGCGATCGGAGCTGCTCCAGGTGCTAACTCAAGCTGGAACTCTACCTATCTGTGCGGAGGGAGGCCAGGTAAGTCCTCGGGGAATACCTCAGGAAAATCTCTAACAACAGGAATGTCTTCTAGTCGTTTCTCCTCAGTAGTCTTTTCCGTAACTAGGGCTAAAATCGCTGAATGCCCTTTCTTCAGACACTTTTGAGCCTTCATGTATGAGATGATGCCAACCACAGCACTACTCTTATCGCCTTCCACAGTGAGTATCTCTCCATCAGGCAGAGGTAGTCGGATGAGTTTCTCGCGACAAATGATTTCGGCTTGGTTCCTAGACAACCAATCCATGCCAACAACGACATCAAAGCTACCGAGTGTGATAGATAGAAGATCAATATCAAAATCATGCCCTGATAGACTTATCTTACACCCTCGGTATATATGAGAAGACTTTATGATCTTACCGTCAGCTATTTCTACTGTATAACTCGTGTCTAAAACTGTAGAGTTAACATCTAGCAATCGACTGAACTTATGCGAAATGAAACTCCTATCAGCACCAGAATCAAATAGCACAGAGGCAAAACAACCATTGACAGGAACCAGTTACAGTAGAAGGGTCATTACGAGCCTCACCTGAACCAATGACGAAGGCTCTTCCCTTGGCTCCACCATTACCATTGCCATTGCCGTTTCCATTACCATTGCCATTGCGGTTATCAGCACCATTACCACCGCCATTGTTTTTCCTTAGTTTTGGGCAGTTCCTCTTGATGTGCCCGGTCTGACCACACTCATAACAGCCTCTTTGTTTATTCTGTTGGGTTGGCTGTTTAGCTGTAATGTTCACTCGGCAATCTTTAGCAACATGGCCAAACTTACCACACCTTTCACACGTGTTCTTGTTGCAAGGCCCATTGTGGTGGTAGTTGCATTTGTTACACTTAGGTAACGTCCCGGAGTAGCCACCACCATACTGTGATGAAGAGGATGATTGATTGGATGAACGAGAGTTGTCAAACTTTCATGACTGTTGTGGCTGCTGTTGAGAATTGTTCTGCTTGTTATTAGGGCCAGACTCCCACTTTCTCTTATTGTTACTATCAGAGGTGGTTGATGCAGAACCGCGCGGGGGTAGTTTACCCTGTGCAACCGCCTGGTCTGTTAGCCTATGGGCCAGTCTGATTGCCTCCTGTATGGTGTTTGGTCTGGAAGCAGTGACCAAACCTTGAATCTCGGGTGCAGTCCATGAAGATACCTCTCAATTTTCAAAGAAGGAGGGTTGATCATGTTAGGGCATAAGGTAGCAAGCTCGTGAGATCGAGTGGTGTATGCCTCGATCTCGGAACCTGTCATCTTGAGGTTCCAGAATTCAGCCTCTAGTTTCTGCACCTCTTCTCGGGGACAGTAATCCTCTTTCATCAAGGTTTTGAAGTCATTCCAGGTTGTCTGGTTTGCAGTTTCGACACCCAATATCTGGACTTGAGTGTTCCACCAAGACAATGCAGCACCGTCTAGAGTGCCGGTGGCGTACTTAACCCGATTTGCCACTGGGCAGTTACACATCTCGAATACAGATTCGAGTTTCTCAAACCAGCATACGAGTCCCACAGCTCCTTCCGCTCCAGTGAACGGATTGGGTTTACAGTCCATAAAGGACTTATATGTACAGACCCCTTGACCTGTAACAGATTTAAATCAGGACTTTAGGATTTCAAACGAATGTTACAGCTTAACAAAACTGACGGAACGTTAACGTCAAGAATGAATTTTGGTATTGCTTACCGATCGGAGCGGCCTGCGGGTTGGGGTTCTGATTGGCTAGAGCATCAGCCACGTGCTGATTGATGAGAGCCGCCAGCTCGGCTGGGGTCATGTTGATGGTGCCACGACCACGTCCGCGTCCTCGGCCACTTCCAGACATTCTTAACAATCACAACATACAAAAATAAGTAATATGCAACATATCTACTTCATTTAAGTACAAGTAATTAAATGAATTTAGCACACACACAACTAATGAGTTCAAATAATAATTTCTGATTAAACAAATTGTAAGTACCTCTACAATCAATCAAATCAAATACTAAAATCCAAAAACATCAGTCGGATGGGAAACAACCCTTCCCATCTAGGTGTGAAAAAGAATGAAAGTCTATGAACGAAAGAAATAGAAGAGCTAGAGAATTAATGAGAATCAACGGATCCCGTACAATCTTCTGGCTCGTCATCATGCTGCTCCTCGGGCTCTTCTTCAGGATCCTCATCAGGGTCTTCCTCGGGTGCAGGATCATCCGCAATCTGAAGTGCAGCTAGCTGTGCCTCGAGTCCAGTCATTCGATCATCGGTTCCTGCGCTGTGAGTTTCCTGCTCGACCATGCGGTCCGCGAGTGCCATCACGTTACCCGTCAAGGTATGATGCCCATTAATGGACATCGAAAGTCGCTACTCGAGTGTCTCTACCTGCAAGCGTAGCTGACGCACCTCGTTTTGTAAGGTGGCGTTCTCATCCATGAGCACTCTGATGCGGTGTTGCTCGGTATCCAGTGAAGCAACCAAAGCCGCAACAATCTGCTCGAGAGGGATACGAAGTGAAGGAAGAATTGGTTTCGTAGAAGCAGTCACTGACCTAGTCCTAGATCTAGTAGAAGGTGGGGATGGAACACGCTTCCTATGAATCACACGGCATACACAATCAGAATAGTAACTCCAGTCACGTGGAGCATCGCGCGAAGGTATCGCAAAAGGTTGATCCCAGTCTATCTCCCTAGAAGGGTAAGGGAGATGAGGCCATTTAAACCCTCTATCAGGTACAAGTGGAGTAGGAGACTCAGAACGTGCAGGTCTCTTACCTAGAACTCGTGAAGAAGATGCCATCCCTGTAGTAAACCCTCACAGGAATAAGCCCAAGCAAATAAACAGTAGCAAGTATAACTTAATAATCTATGTGTGTGTAACTAAGGCATCAGGCTATAGTCTAAATGCAGTGCAAATGAAATGCAAATTTAATTTAGTTCGCTATAACCATTGGCTCTGATACCAATCTGTCACACCCTCAATTTCCACGAACGGGGTATTACCGTTAGGCGCGTGACATTCCAGGATCTCAGCCATTAGTTACACCAAACGACGCAACAATTACAAAATATAATTGCTCATTTTAAATTAAAATTTCCCAAGTCAAAGTTAAAAATGAAACATGAAAGTAATGCGGAAGCGTATTAGTTTATAATTCAAACGGCGCAAACACGCGCAAAACCAGATAAGTGTAATGTGTAGAAAAATGCAACTGTTCTTTGTTGACCCAATAAATGATGAATGATATGAAGTGATGATCCTAGTCGTGCTCGATTTAAGAACCTGAAAGAAACATGCTAAAGTGTCAACACAAGGTTGGTGAGTTCACAGGTTTTGATAAATAGAACATAATAGTAAACTGATACAGTAAACAAAGTAATATCAGTAGATAGCTAGTCTACTCAACAAGTTACTAAGTGTATGAAGTTCGCAACCGAAGCTGACAATGTAAAGAAATGCCTCGGCTGTGAACACCAGGTCACAGCAACAGAAATTAGGTCAATTAAACACCCGTTTGACGTACCGTTGTGCTAGCGCGACTAGCCCGGGGGGGGTTTGTCAAACCCAGTAGATCTACTCAGAATTACCTAGCTAAAGTACATAAATTAACGGTTCGAAAGTGAGGACTTAAGTTAATACAACACTAGTAAACAAGTGATATTATAGTAATACTGATCAAATGAAAATACTTTTAGAACACACGTTTCTTTCACCCCAAAGAAAGTAAGTAAAGTGGGGCTGAGAACTCACCTTGAAAGCAGAGCAACAAAGTAATGCAGAGAACAAAAAATTAGGTTCCCGGATTACCTGAATTTTAGTTAATATATAAGTAATGTTAATTACTAATTATTAACACATGAATGGTACAGTTTCACGATTCGCTACTCGGTTGCAGCGTCGAATAATGGTTGTTTCCCCATTCACAAGCACACACTGTCATACCCCAATCTCATACCAGAAAATACTTTTATATATATTACAAATTATAAAAACCTTTTATGGTTGAACCCATACATTTCATAGTACGTGACTCACACAGCCCACACTAAATAGTATATATATATATTAACCTACGCACTTATAAATTATATCTACATATTACTAACATGTATATATTTCTGTAGTCATTCGCAAACACATCCATGTTCATACGTACACACATGACCCATTACCCATAATTATACCATACACATACATGAAATAAAATTCAAGTTCAAGGTTAGAAATTAACATTCACTGCCATCCCTTTCCCTTAAACAAATATCGATGGATACATGCACATGCAATCACACTTCATACATACAATACATACATACTTCTTGAATGGCTCACATACATATATTGCAAAAACAAAATTCAAACCATCTGCACCTAAGTGCAGAAACACACACGTCGCACATATCATACCTTCATACAATTGCACATGAACCATCACATAGCCACACATGATTATATATATATATATATATGCATACGCATCAAATAAATCACTCTACCATAACATAGATACATTCATCGATGCATACATCCATACCCAACAGATTAAACACAAACACGTAACCGGAACATATATATACATACGTATTTACAACCGAAACACGCGCACGAAAGAACTCGGAACCAATCAACCACCCAACCGGGAAACCACAAGACACTCAACACCGGTCCACACTCACGCACACCCTCCCTCAACCGAACCCATATCTGAAAACAAGAACCGAGAACGAATCGCACCGTTACGTATCATGAAAACTTAACAAAAGAGAACCTACCGTACCGGGCGGCAACGATCAAGGCTCGCGGTTGCCGGAGACTTGCGATTGTCGAAGAAATATGCGTAGGGAGAAAGGAAGGCGATGATCGGCTGTTGTTGTGGTTCACGATTTCGAAAACGGCAGCAGTGGGTGTAGGGTTACGGTGTGAAGAATGAGGAGGTTGGTTATTAAAAGGAATCATACTTTCCAACTTGTCATAACAAGTCCCTCCAGATAACCTAACTTGCATAATATGTAATTTGACTTTAGTTTATTTAGAGTTTATGATTAGTAGTATTTAGAATAACTACAATTATCATTCAATAACAATAATTTGAGTAATTATCAAATAACGAAGAGAGGTTAGATAATGGAAACGGTATTAACCTGAAAACTCGGGTTGTCACAGTAAGCATCTTACATTTACCTAGTTTTAATTGCATGGATTTTGTTGTTAATATCAAAAGAGTAATGGGGAGCATCTATAGCACCCCGTCCAAACGTGAAACATGATATCACGTCAAATGCTAACATAGCAATTCAAGTCCTAAAGAAATACTTAAATTAAGAAGGTAAATAAACCATCCACCTACAAAGTCTAAAGCATCCATCTAAATAAATACCAAGTCAAAGATATAATATTTTATGAAATAAAAATAATTAAAGACTTTATGCATGTGTTCTAGACTCCTAATAGCTCTCATTGGTGGTTTCATTTATGATATGCCTTGCATCATGTTTGTCTGTGTTTATTGAGCTTTCTTGTGCTTTGCTTCACTTTATAAAAGAGAGAGAGCGCCTTGTCTTGAGAGTGGAAAAAAAGAGCAAGTAGTAGAAAGGATAGCCCCTCGCGCTTTCACTAGAACTACTAGAAAATGGTCAATTAAATGATTGAGTCTCAAACCAAAGGGTGGCTTGCTCGTTGGCTCAGTTAAATAAACCTTAACTTTTGACTATTTGTAGCGCAACTTCGCACATAAATGACAATCAATTTTTTAAGCCCGAAACTCTATTTTTCTATCTAATTCACATCACAAGCCTAAACACAAATCAAGCAGTATATAGATCAAATCAAAATATTTTCTTTCTTCTATGTTCTAACAATCTAATCAAGCCAAACTAAGTTTAAACTAAGCTGAGCCAATTTTGTTAAAAACCAAGCCAAGCTCAATCTCAAGTTTTCAACTCAACTTACAATCCAATCCAAGCTCAAGCTCAAGTTTTCAGCTCGACTTACAATTCGATCCAAGCCAAGCCAACATATTTATAATCAAGGCTGGACACATGAACAACCCTACAACAAATAAGTATGACTAAGCTATCAATTCTACATTTACAATTACCGAATCTTTCGGTTATAATTATGATGCAATACCAAACCATCAGTATGATGTAGTTATATAATAAGGGTGGAGGGGGAGTTAGCGGGTAAGCAATCGGGTTTGGCAGGTAAAGAAGTAACACCGCTGCCATCCTCTAGGGTAAGTCTAACAGATAAAATAAATTAACTAGAATCATTTTATGTGTGTATTCCTTTGTTTTGGGAAAATGTTGAACCAATGGAACACCACCCTCCCTTGAGGGGAGTTGTGGAGAAATTTAGGTTCAAATAATATTTCATCTTCTAATAATATTATGTGTGGGTTTATGAATACCACCCTTTCCACCTTAATAAGGTTTTTTTTACATTTTATTGACAGATATATTTCAAGATTACCATTTTGTGATTAAAAAATTAAATTATGCTTCGAGCACGAGATGTTAAAATTTTCAGTGCAATTCGTCCTTAAAGATATGCTTCTTGTAGATATTCAAAGACTAATGTACGTTTCTAAAAAAGGCTGGTGCATAATTCGTGAAAAAAATAGAAGCAAAGAAAAAAAATGAAATCTAGCTACTCTAATAAAATAATAACTAAGAGGGACACGTAACAACACCACGTTTTTTCACATCAAATTTTTTCTGCTTCTCTCTTTTATTAAATAATCATATTAACTACTAATAATATTATTTAATTTTTTTAGATTAAAATAGTGTTTTAATACATTGAAAAAGATATCTTTTTATTAATGTTTTTTCTAAAGAAATAAATTTTTATAAAATAAGAAAATTTTCTAAAACAACAAACTTTTTTAAAAATAAAAAATATTATAAAATTGGTGTTTTTACGTAGTAAAAAATTTAAAAACAAAAAATAATCAAAATTAAGATTTATAACAAGAAAAATTTTAAAATGACATGTTTTTAAAACGTATATTTTAAAATAAAATTTTTATTCTATTAATAATAAGAAATATTTCAATCATATTCTATCTTAAAATATCAACTTATAATTAATAAAATTTTATTTTATTTATTATTATTTCTAATAAACCCGTCTAATACACGGGTTTACTAAAACTAGTGAATTAATAAACAGACTTAACACAAAAATCCAGACAACTACAAACACATGATATTATACAAGCTAAGAATAAAAATAATAATAACAACAATACTAATAGTAATACTAATAATAATAGTAGTAGTAGGAATAGTACTAGTACTACTAATAATAATAATAATAATAATAATAATAACTAGTAAGTTCTAACCCGCACTTCGTCATAGGGAAATCATAAAATTTATATGTAACTATAAGTAAAATAATCGTGTGGCAAGGGTACGTTTTAAAGTGTTTTAGGATACAGTAGCTAAAACAAAAAATAAGAAAATGCATAAATGATCATTGTACATTCGCTAGTTAATATAAATAAAATTTATATGCAAATATAAGTAAAAAAATTCATTTTGCAAGAGTATTTTCAAAAGCATTGTAGATATACTAACTAAAATTAAAAATAATTAACATAAAAAGGGTTTATAAAAATAAAATAAAGAAAAACATAGAATAAAAAATCTGCTAGAAAAAGTTTGGACGATGAAATAAAGGAAGAAAGTAACATTAGAGAAAAAAAAACAAACAAAAGAAAGAAGTTATAACATCAAACATAAAAAAGTGGGTTGATGACTATGTAGACAAATAGGAAAAAATTACTGTAGATCAAGTTCTAATTTTATAACATAGTTTTTATGGTTTTCATTTATAACATGGTTTTTAAAAGATCCCTGGATCAAATTAAAACCATACTTATAATTAAAAACCATGAAAACCACCACTATCCAATCACATAATTGATAATTGATTTAACATTTTAATTGTTTAAAGTATATTTGATTAAACTTTAATCTTATTTTTTGATGTTATTATATAAATTTTAATTTAAACTCCAAGGAACGACAATGATAACGAAACGACTTACGTATACGTACCTTGTATGAGTTACATGCACGCAACTCGTAATTGTACACTTGGTAACACGTACTTACATATAAATAACCCCTACATATACATAACTATTAGTTATACACTTTGTAATACGTACTTACATATATGTAACCTATAGTTTTTATGGTTTTCATTTATAACATGGTTTTTAAAGGATCCCTCCCTTATATATTTACATACATATATATATAGAGGGGGGCATTCAAATAAGAACCAAAAATCTGTAAATAACCACAAAAAACCACTTTAATTGCTGTAATATTTATTAGAAAAATATATCAAAATACTTGTAATATTACTATTTTGAAGATAAAATTTTAAAAAATACGATATCTATAGTCTTTTGAAAATATGCATATATGCACCCACATTGTATTGCATATATGAACGCTTTATAGTTTTTCTAAAAAAATTAAGTAGAGAGGTGATAAATTATTAAAACAATGAAATGACAGAATCAAACCATCATCTTTTAGTATTACCTTATATACATTGCTTATGTGGTTCTTAATAGTTATTTACATATTTATGGTTCTTAATAATAATAATAATAATAATAATAATAATAATAATAATAATAATAATAATAATATAATAATAATAATAATAATAACAAATAAATAAATAAATAAATAAATAAATCCTACTCTAATAAAAGAGTTTAAAAAATGACACATGTCATCTTATGGTGTCCTTTCAATTTTATTTTCCCGCTCAAAGAAAATACTAATTTTAAGCAAATAATTAATACATTTGGTAATTTTTACTTCATTTTAAGTAACTAAATTAAAATTTTGTTTTAATCAACCTAATATATTGGGCAACTAAATTAATAATTAATTTCAGTACATTATTTAAATTTTTGTTTATCTATCAATTTAATTATTGAATCATATATATTTGAATCTTACATGAAAATGACTTTATATTCAAGGTAACTTTGTAAAATAGTAATCAACTTTTAAAAGTGTTTCAATTAGGTAACTCAAGTTTTAAAAGTGTTCCAATTAGGTCACTCAGTTTTCATATTTTATATAAATTAAAAGCCTTAACATGTTTTTTAGCATGTTATACTTTTTTGTTTCGGTTAGAAAATATTTTTTTCTATCTTTTGATGCTGATATGTAACGTTGACGTAAATTTTAGGTACTTTTTTATTTTTTCATAATTAACATGTTTTTTTTTTTTACTTTTTAATATAACTTTATATATTAAAAATTCTAACCCCCACGTCTTCTCCACTGTTACTTTCTTGACATAAGAAAATTCAATTATGACTCGATTTAATCGTTTAGTGATCCAATTTGAGAAAAACATGCATGAGTGATTAAATTAGAACACTTTTTTAAACTTGGTTACTATTCTGTGACATTTTCCCTATCAGAACATATTTTTTATCACATCATTGTAACAGAAAGTATTCAAATAATCTATTCGTTTCATTCCATCATAAAACATTTATTTTCAACACATTATCAATTAAAATTATTTTACATGACGAGCAAGTATATTCAAAATTTTAAGTAACTTTTTTATCATCACAAATTATATTACATGAAAAATAACATCTTAATTAAATTTTTAATTATTTTTTCATAGTTTCCAAATTTATATATTAAAGTATCTAACTATTTTTTTGTTTCATAGTAAGAGATGCCAAACTAATATGTTGAATAAATTTGCTTGATTATTACAAAGCCAACATTATATATTATACCACTACTGTATAAAAATGCAACTATTTATCTTGTATCATGTATAAGTTTAACTTTATCATTTTTCTAATTCATTTTGGACTCTATCTAATTATGATTATAGGTTTGTAAAAAATCTTGACATAATATTAAAATTTTGTAATAAATAAAATCCATGATCCTAATTCTCCAAAAAAATGAACAGAGAATCGAAAGATTAGAAAAAAAAAAAGTCAAAATTGATCCAAATAATAGGTTAAAGTTTTCATTGAATGCAATTCTAACTAACCAGTGAAAACAACTATATTTTAATATACAAAATAGGTAATAAAAAAAATAAAATAAAATAAAACCCGCGATTGTCGATTGTCAATTGTCATACAAATTAATCAATGAGTTGGAACAATATTTTAAAAAACTTCAAACAAGAAAATTTAAACGTATAACTTTTTTAACTCGTTCCAGACGAAGTTTTAAGAAGTCTCATTTCATGAATTACAATCTTTAAAGGAAATTTAATAGAGATTCGGGTTTGATGGGTTATTTAGAAGAACCAGATTTTTATGAAATAAAATATGTAGTGCTGCTTTAACGACACCCAATATACTTTGCTAACTTTTTGATTTTTGTTTGTTTTATAGATGTGATTCATGTCGTTATTAATTTTTTAATACAAAAATATCACCATGCAAAACAACAAAGAATCAACCAAATTGACATTTTTGAATATTAGATGAAAGATTTAGATTTTGTATATTTTTTAATATTAGAAACAACTATAAAATGATAAGTATCATTGTATGGGTAATATTATCATCTCGTATAGCAGTTTCTTTTAGTGTTCCGAATAAATTTTCATTTTCTTTGACTTTTATATGTGATAATTGATTTTAGTAATTACGAGTATATAAAGATTTACGGTTCAAACTTTTAACTTATTCAACCCGTGTAATACAAGTGTATAATAAAACCAAAACCGAAAGAAACATAAAAACTTAACCAAAATTTGACAGACGGACGGTTCGGTTATAGATTTTATACCAAAGTTTTTAATTAAGTTATAGTTACATGTGTATAAATAATCAAACAAACTAAACCCAATCAAAACTCATCTTTTATATCTTTTATTTTTTAGAGTTATATACTGCATGCCAAAAATACGCTTATAAATAATATATTACTACTTGCTCCTCTATAACTTAACACGCCTGTTAGCTTCGTTATTTGGCTCAAACTTGAACGGATTACACCCGAAACACGCTTGAGTAATGACCCAAACCCAGACCCAGACCCATCCGGTTAACCTATTAACCATACCGGCTCCTGCTATAACTGACAAAAACCAAACCGTGTAACCAATTATGAAAAATTTTCCCGAAACATGGGTTATACGTTCAGTTCTAGATCATAACCGAACTGATCCGACCCTACCAAAGTTTGGTTTTCTGGCTCTAATAACTGAAATAGATAGACATGTGACATAGCAGCAAGATTTGTATAAAAAAAGGTATATTTTAAAATTGCTACATTGCTACATTGCTCATTACCAAATAGCTAAGTTTTGGCCATCTCCTAAAGCTCAAGTTAAGAGTTAAGGCATATCCAGAACCTGGCTTCTGTATTATTGTTACAAGTAACAATTATTAGAGAGAGAAATATAGAACTAGTAACAATGTACAAGTTCATGAAAAAGGAACTTGCCTAGGATGGAACAAGAGCAAGTATCTGAGTTTTAACTCTTCCCATGCACATTTGTATTTCTCGGAATATCGCTAGGTTTTGAGACGACTGTGGATACAACTTTGTAAATGCCGAATCAAGCATCTGAACCACATCAGCTGGCGGATACTGTCGTTCAGTACACATCTGCACAAAACAAACTCGGATTTAAGGTCCAACAATAAAACTGCATGATTCAAACTTTAGTACTCACCTGTATCATGTGATATGCAGCAACACAAGACACAATAAGGTCAAATGGGATTGTTGCCTCGATTTCACCAGAATCACACTGTGATTTAGAATCCAATGCACGTAAAGGGTCCGGTGCGCAATTCAACTTGTGCATGTTATATGCTCCTTGCTCTGAAGGTCTTATTGTTGACCCGTATTCAGTTGGGTTTTTCCTCACACCCAGAGATTCTAAAACTGCTGCAATACTTGATTGAACATTTTGCTCCACCTTTATTTTAGACATTGCCTGAAAAGTTCATCGAATTACTATTCAATTAGTCTCAATGAGAATAGAGAGAAAAGATGTACAAAATTTGATTACCTGCATGGCAGTATGTACAAGTTTATGTGCTTCAAGTCTTGAATTATTCATAATTTCAATAACATTAGATGCTAACTGATTATCCAATGGAACGTTATCTACAGAATTCATAGGATTGACATTGCCATTAGAACTGGATTGAAGCTTATGCCGAGGCACAGGGTTTCCTGGGTATGTGTTATGTTGCCTCAAATTAAGAAGAGCATAAGTAACCTGAAAAATATAGTTATACATATTTAATACTTGAATAAACAATATAAACATATGCATATATACACAAATATGTGTTTAAGTTTTTTGTTAGGAGCATGCCTGGTCACTGGCTTCCTTTAGCTGCAATAGTACCATAGCGTACTCCTTTTTGAAGCTTTCAGAAACCTTCATGTCCATTCCTGTCTCGTTTTTGTGACTCATCAAACCATCATTCACAAACTTAAGTTCGTTCAGTATTGCTTCCTAAAATTCACATATGATTCATTAATGATTATGAAAGCCACATACAAAAGTTAAATATATGAATGGAAACATCACCTTCTTATCAAGAGCACGAGTAAGCTCAGCAAGAGCACGTATATCAGTTTCTCTCGCCTGGACTTGATAGACAGGAGGAGGTGCATAAGTTGCATGTTGTGAAAAGGCATTATCTACAGCTTTAACAGGTCCACTAGACACATCATGCCCCTGTAGAAACAATAACGTGACGATTATTATTTTAAGAATAACGAAAAAAGAAAAGAACCATTTTAGAAAACTAACCAGTCGTTGATTCACCATGGTGATTGAGGGATTTGGTTCACTCAAAGTAGGTATCATCAATGATCCAGTACCTAACTGTGGCAACTTTGGTTCTCTGGAATTCATAGAAAGTCTATACAGTGCACTGCTCTCTCTCCTCAAAGCTTCAGGCATGTTATCCAACAGGTTTGACGGCATACAATCAATATCCTATCAGAGAGAAATGGTTAAAAAAAAACACACGCGCATATAGTTATACAAGTGTATTTTACAATGCAAACCCTACCTTGACAAATGTAACCCCTAAATCGGGGCGATCGAACTGTACCCTGCATTTATCATGATCAACAGTTAGCACGCTTCCATCATGAACTTCTCTTGATTCTGGATGAAGGGCAATGACTCGTTGCCCAACCGCCAAAGGGCGGGCCAAGTCTGTCGGTAGTCCTTCTCTCATACCACTTCTAAGCTCAGTGTAATGTTTCCTTACGGATTCCCGATATTGCCAAAGTTTATCCCTTTCTTCACGTAAGAAATTCGTTGAGAATCTTCTTGGCTTCCCTAACGAACTGAAATATAGATAAGTGCCAACATCATTAATCTTGGTTTTCCACTATAACTTAACATAAATTAAAATACTGTAAAAATAATAATAATATACCTTCTTATGACACCCCACTCAACCTTAGTTAGTCTTGGAATGTGACCTAGCCCAACATGATGCAAGTACTCCACAAATTCCTTTTTAGCAAACCAGGGGTAATCAATCGCACTATAAAACCATTCGTAGGTAGACCACCTACGTACCATAGGAGATGAGAGGTAACGAAAAGCCTTATCCTGCAAAACCTTATATTAGTTTCAAATTAACCAGAACAGAGACAGGAATGTCTAAAGAAGGCTGGTATATGACCTTTAAGTAGTGGGGCCTGTCTTGGGGTTCAGCCTTTTTATTTGGAAGATCTTTTGAACTAACCTTAGTCAATTTCATCTCCCCATGGTTTGTTATTCTATTTGGATTCACCTTACGTTTATTTCGTCTTTTGGATGGCAGATCAACGGCATCAGAAGTTGGAAGCAGTGCCGTTGATATTGCTGAATCACCCGCTCCTGTCCTTGACGTATTACTATTTGAAGAAGAATATTCCACAAGTCTTGTAGATTTACAGCTTTTTGAATGAAAATTTTCTTCATTGACGCCGATGACTTTATTTGCGCATTTCTCTTCTTCAGTGAAAGTGGCCTGAATGAAGTTCAGGAAATAATTTAGTTTATTTATATATTTATTATGGTTTACTAACAGATGCTCATGGTTGATGCAATGGAAAATGTTGAATGATTAAATAAGTGCATGTTTTCCAATTTTCCACACCTCAAACAATGAAGACTTGTTTTTTCTTTTCCATGATTTATTGATAGACTGATCTATCGGCTTTCCTTCAGATAAAGCCTTATAATCAACTTTTGATTCCCTTACTGGTTTAGATTTTCCAGATTTAGAAACATCAGATCGAGGAAACTCTTTCACTATTTTAGCTTTGGGTCTCCGATGTGCAGTTGGTGGCTTATCTTCTTTCAATACAGGTGAATCTGCACAAAGAAATTAAAAATGAACCATCAGAATCTAAAACCAAGGTCGAACCATTCAGAGTGCTCAGAAAAGATTTCACGAGTTCTCCTAAACCTGTCCACTTATAACAAACAGTTAAAATTAAGAGTTAATTACATAAAAGGTCCCTATGCTTAGGCCTGTGTTCACTTTCGGTCCCCAGGTTTGAAAAACTACAAGGTCGGACCAAAGGTTTGTCAAAAAATAACACAAAAGGTCCCTATCATGGATGATCGTTATCTTTTTCCATTAACTTTTTAAAAATGACCATTATACCCCTGTTTAAAAAATTCAAATTAAACAATACATAATAGGATCCACATGTAATTAACTCAAAAGAAATAATGAGTGGGTCATCCCACCATCTTCTTCAACTCTTTAACAGCACCTGTACCCCCATCTCAAGGCCAGCATTCCACCACCATATTAACAACCTTAGATCTAGCTCAAATGAATCTAATAAACGCACCACCACCAATGAGTGAAGCTAATGGAGAGGGATACAACGACGATGTTTCTTGTTCATCATCGGTGGTGATGGTTCCATTCGCCGCTCAAATCAAAGATCTGATCGGATCTGTGCCAGCATCGTAACCACCGCCACCATGAACCCTCCAATTTTTGGTGTTCTTTGATTTAGGTTGTTCTGTGATGGTGGTTCTAGTTTCAAGCGATAGTGTTGCGGTGGTAGCCGGCGGTGGTTAAGGATGGTGTTGGTCGTGGTTAGCAGGGGGTGATGGTGGTTGATAGGTGGTGATGGTGGTTGATAGGTGGTGATGGTGGTGGTATAGTGGTGTTTGGTTCCATATGAACACCTAAATGGGTCGGAGCATTGAAACACCCGAGTTTCCAAACCATTACAGGTGGAATGATGGTGGTATTAGAAAACCCTTTTTTGGTGGTGGCTGACGATGGGGGTGGTGACTATGATTGTTTTGATGGCGGTGGGGTGGTGGTTATGTTGACAGGTTGTTTGGCGATGGTGGTACTAGTTTCAAGAGGTGTTGTGGTTGTATGGTGATGGCTAGCGGTGGTTAGGGATGTTGATGGTGTGGTGATGGTGGTTGGCAGGTGGTATAGTTTTGTTTGATAAGTTCTATTAATAAATATTGATTTTTAAAATAGTTAGGGGTATTTTGGTCATTTTACAAGAACTTAACGGAAAAAGATAATGGCCATCCATGACAGGGACCTTTTGTGTTATGTTTTGACAAACCTTTGGACCGACCTTGTAGTTTTTCAAACCTAGGGGCCAAAAGTGAAAACAGGCCTAAGCATAGGGACCTTTTATGTAATTAACTCTAAAATTAATAACTTCCATTCCCACATTCAATCTAATACCCTTCCACCAATCAAACCCTTGATTACAAATAAGTGAATTTATATATCATGGTAAGTCTTGCCAGGAACTAATATCCACATATGCATTAAAAAAGTAAGCAGCATAAACCAAAAGATAATAAAGCAAGGTTAAAAAGTTTCAAAGATTAGCATGAAAATGTCATGTATTGGTGTGTTGGCATTATTTATGAAATGCTTCTCTAAATTCAGTGTGAAAATAATGTCATCTGAATTTCAAGGAATCTCTAACAAACTAAATTTGTTTAAATAAAATATATAATTAATTTTCATTTTTATGGTTAATATAAGTAATTAAAAAAATTATAACATCTTCGGTATAAATAGGGTAAAGTGAATAGTGTTGCACCAAAACTTTCACCAAATTTGATATCTTGGTAGGAGTAGGTTTTTTACACAAAAACACCAAATTTGGTGTTTTTGTGCATACATTGGAGGTAGTCTTGAAAGACTAAAAATATATGTAATATATTTTACCA
Organism: Flaveria robusta; assembly: GCA_025506415.1. Classification (NCBI taxonomy): domain Eukaryota; kingdom Viridiplantae; phylum Streptophyta; class Magnoliopsida; order Asterales; family Asteraceae; genus Flaveria; species Flaveria robusta. The sequence continues at coordinate 24,935,798 of CM046470.1, forward strand.
GATTGTATCATCAGTGACAGGTCAGCCAATGTTTGTAGTGCATCCAAGCCAGAAGTTTCATCTGCACAAATGAAAAGGTGTAAGAAATTAGGCGCTAATCCTAATATAAACACCTCAACAAACAATGTAAGATTGTTCTGTAATCATCAGAGACATGCAACGAGTGATCAGCGTTAACATCATTAAGTCTCAGAAAATTATAAGATAATGATTAACTATATTTACCTTTAAAGAAAAGCTTTTTGTTCCTTTTTCTTTTACCCTGTGACGAGGATTGCTCGATACGTTCATCTGCAACCTCAACACCAACAGCAAGTCCTTCTCCTGTACCACTACATGCTTCCCCGCCATCATCAAATTCATTATCATCTTTCTGTCCGTAAAATTTGCTCCTTTTCTGGTAAATTTCTTCATCACCAACATTTTCAGCTCCCCCACTTCCTGAACTGCCCTCAAAGCACTCTTCATCAATCAGATTACCATGAAGCTTTGCCCTAACATTGTCCAACTGCAACTGCCACATCACACATTAATAAATATCTCACAGAGTTAATCTTACTAAAGTATATAAGAAAATAAATTAATAAAGTATTACAATTTTTTGCCTGCCCTTCGAAGGTGTTGTTTTCATATGGTATGGTGATTGAGAAAGTTGTGGGGAGCCACCTCTCTGTAAAGCCTCTGTTAACACCAAAGCAGCACCATGTGCCACGTCATCGACCTCTCTCTTTTGGCTTCTTTTGTATGGTGAGACTTGATTTCCACTGTTATCTCTTCTTGCAAAATGGTTAATTGGGAACCGGGGTGTCCTCTTCCGAACAGTACAACCTACATTAATTTAGAAATATTAGAATTTTACTTCAATCATAAATATACATAAAGAAACGACACCCTCTGCTACAATTAAGTAATCTTAGTGAAACATTAGGGAGTTTCACTTACCATCAGATTCCCTTCTCTTCAGTTGCGGCAAAGACCTATCACTTGAACCAACTAGCCTAGGTTGCATATGATCTTCGTGCCCACCATTAGGCTGAAGCAATTTGTTCATACGTTTTTTAGGCTTGTGAAGTGATTTTGGAAAATCACTGATCTCTTTATCATTATCGCTCCCTTCCTGTTAATAGACTACATTAGCTTAGAGCATTCCACCACTTTAATACAACATAAACAAAGCATGTCATTTATCAATACAATAAAGGGGTGCCTCTTCTTACCTCACAAATCCACTATCACTGAAAAGGGCCGGAAAAACATACTTGAAAATGATAATATCAACATTATTGAAGGATCCTAATATTTTATATTAGCATTCGTAAAGTACAGTGGCCATTACTAGATTATATTGCACTTGCTGAATGAATGTCATTTTAGCAAGACAATATTAGTTATGGGCAAGCATAGTTATATCTAGTAATGAAGGTGACAATCTAAATGGAGGATTTAATCAAACATCTTAGAAGGTGAAGTAAAACAAAACAAATAGAAAAGCATCTCTTGTTAATACTAACAGAATTCAATACATAAGCTCCTATATTTTAGCAAACAAAAAGTATAAGCTCAGCAATATCAACACAAAATAAACAAAAACAATTAAATGAAGTATTATATGATCTCACCATGGCATTATAATGATCAGACACCATTGCAATGAACCCAACCACAGATGCTGTTCCCTCAGGCAAGGATAAATATGCCTGAAAATCAGAAGCATAAGAATGGTTAATCTTCAATCCTAGAAACGGTTATGAACAGCATCAAGTAGTTAAATTCTGAGCATGGAAACTAATATTAGGATAACAATCAAATTAACTTTCAAGATGGCCAACTGAAACACAAGATTTCAATATTTCACTCATAACCCAAATTATGAGAATGAGTATGACGCATCGCATTCATGCCTGTATTAGTAGCATAAGAAGAAGCTTTGTAGCCTTGAGACACTTGAAAAGTGGTCTAGCTGATATGCAGAATATTACTATTAACTTATAAGGTGACCCCAAGCATGCGACACTTCAGCTGTCCAAGTAGAAAATCCATCCTTAAACTTGGTAAACAAACCTTGATGCAACTGGTGTTATTTTCAAATCAATCATTGATACACCAAGCCAAATATATTTGACCAAATAGCAAGGCAGATGCAAGGTGAGGACTGTTCTTTAGGTGCAACGAGGCGTGCAACCAGCCACATGAGTGCTTTCGAAATACAGGATTTTAGTTTTTTATTTTTATAGCATGACACCATTTGGTTGAACTTTACTTATTAACATTGTAATCTTGAAACCCTGTTCTTGACTACTATCTTGACTCTCATTCACCACAGCAGCTCCCACATAGTTATCCCTCTTGCTCTAACTTGCATAGTTTCCCCTCCCCCCCCCCCCCCCCCCCCCCTCCATTTTTCCAGAGAAACAGCTCCATAAGAATAGTCAATCCAGGCAACAAACAGCAACAATGTAGGCAACAAACAAGGACAATGTTCTCACAACCTTTTAAAATTGCTGATCTCCATTTGAATTTCTGTTAGTTTTGTGAATGAATCTAAATTTGTGAATTCAATTAGGTTTTTATTATTTTCTGGAATGGTATTATTCTTTTTAATTTTATACGCCTCTTATATATTTTTTCAAAATGTATATGCATCTTATGCTATCCTTCTTATTTTTCTATTTTTGTGCATTCTTTTCTCGGTCCCTTGTGCCTAGGCAACATGGGAGCCCTTTGCTCCATCTCCATGAGTGCACCTCTTGACTTTGAGATTCGGCAGATGTGACCCGAGCGGCACCTCAGGCAAAATCAGCTGTTTATGTCCACTTCATGGGATCACACCACTTAGCATCATTTAAAGCATTTTGCTCGCCACGTCCTTTAGCCCTCATGCAAGCCGGAGGCACGCTTTTTAAAACCAAAAATACAAGCAACGATATATTGAAAGTCTAGTTCTTACTCAGTCAATGATAGAAGAAAAACTTTTAACCACACCTAAAAACGATTGATTATTCTATAAAATGCATTAGAATTTCATCCTTAATTGTTACCCTATTCATTGTGTAGAGAGCTTCCACCATTTCAGGGTTCCTGGTACGCACCATAGCAGCCACCTACAGTACAATGGAAAAAACACATGCATCAGCTAATCAGATTGTAATGAAGAAAAAGTAAACATAATTGGCATGAAAGAGTATGTAGACCATAAAGAAAAATAGAATATGGAAAAAGAAAAAAGAAGCATAAACCTTCTTCCAGTCTTTTCCATACTTCCTATAGGCTTTATAGAAGCGATCAACCTCTTCATCAATCCATGGAGATCCTAACATGTCAGAAAGCTTCCTCTTCTGCACAAAGTACTTTATTATCATACATGGTTACTAGATTTTTTTTTAACAGCACAGGATTACTAGATTTTCATGCTTATTTAATTAAATACTTAAAAGATACAATTTTCATACTAATAAAGATACAAAGGCCATGCAACTTGCCCATGCATAATGGTCACTTCATACATGACTATGCAAAAAGAAAGTGGAGAAATAAAAGGGAGGGAAGAAAGCTTCTTCATACATGTCTTAAACTAAACCAAGGAAACAATTGATAGTACTTTTTGGCTCATACAAAAAATATTTACAATCAAAACTGAAATTAATAGTGGGACAGGGAAATATATAATATAGAAACACAAAAAATGATGTACGCAATACTTAACACCAGAGGTACATATCATCCATAACGTATAGCAAGTACTTAATTTTATATTAACTTTTTTTCCATTTCACCTCTAAATTATGAAGCGAAAAACATGTTGTGCGGCCTTGTCTCTTTCTCTTACTTTAAACTTATGGTCTAAATATACAATTTTCAAATTTCATGCCACCCGAAGGTTGTCTTGTATACCCAAAATCTTTCAGTAGAGATGGAAAAGGAAAGCCCTCAGAAGCTAACCACCAGAACAATGCCTAAAAACAGACGTTTTCCGCACAGACAGTTTCCATAGACACAGAGTTATCAATTTGCTAATATCAACAGAAGTGATCATTTACTAATGTTGTATTCACCAGAAATATGCCTAAACGGAAAAAGTTCCATAAGAAGTAAATATATGTACACAACCATTTTGGAGGACAATAACCAAATACAAATCTTTTGGAGGGGAAATTATGAAGTGTTAATATTCAAATCGCAAAAGCTACAACTACAAAGTTCATTCAAAAGACACCCAACTCAGATATTGATGCCTGATTAACAAAATTGTGAAAAATTTCACATGTTCTAAAAAGAATACTCACCTGTCGTCCGGATTTGTTGGCAACACTCTTACTGGGAGAGACCTCAATATAGTCAGAATACCGTTTATTCACACTTCTAGACTTTCTCGTTGGAGCCATGAGTAACGTTGATCTATCTGAAACACATCAGCCAAAAATTGGTAAAATTGGTTAAATTCTTCATCATCTCAACTAAAAAAAGTAAGTACAGATGCAAGATTACGAATCAAAGAAAGAAAACACAGCCAAAAAGATACAATGATGCGTTGTTTGTAGAGACGACAAAAGAATGAGGGTTTTCAAAAATTCTAAATCAAAACTTAAAATTCGCATGAAAACGAAGATTACGAAAGCGGAATTCTACTGAATTGCATCAATTGAAGATAGTGTTGGCCATCATTAGAACTCCAGAACTCAGACTCGGTTGAGTATGACGAGTAGACTCGCTGAGTCAAGCAGAGTTCGTGAAGTTTGGGGCTTATCACAGGGGAGAAGATGTAGAAATTAGGGTTTTTTTGATTGAATTTTACCTTGGTTAATCGAGAGAATGATTCATGAAAAACCCTTTCGATCTCTGTTCTTGCGTACTTCTTCCTTTTTGCTTTTGAAATCAAATCTTTGGGGTTACAAAACTCTTTCAATCTTCTCGGCTTTATATATATCCTCGAAACCTCATGTTTTCTAATAACCCTCGATAAACTACCTCTAATGCACAAAATACCCCCACATTTTGTAACAAACTAGAAACTAAACTCGCATGTATGGGTGCAAACGAGCTGAGCCGAGCCCGAGCTGGTATAGGCTCAAGCTCGGCTCGTGAAGACTTAGGAGAGCTCGAGCTCGAGCTCGAGCTCGAGCTCGAGCTCGGCTCGTTTCGAGCTTTATTTTTTAAAAGCTCGAACTCAGCTCGACAAATATCTTTTCAAGCTCGAGCTCGGCTCGGGCTCGGCTCGTTTATTTATTTAAATATTATTTTTAATATTTTATTAATTTTGATATATATATTTATAATTATATAATTTATATAGAACATAATTCATATTATTTAATTATTTTTTATCATAACTTTATATATAATAGATATTATTTATATAATATATTAAATAAATTAAATAAAAATATATAAATAAAAAGCTCGTTTAGGCTCGCCAGCCGGATCGAGCTCGATACGTGAAGCTCGGGCTCGGGCTCGATAATTAAATTAGCTTTTTTCCAAGTTCGAGCTCGGCTCGGGCTCGATAAAGCTCGGCTCGTTTCGAGCTTTTTATCTATCCGATCTCGAGTAGCTCACGAGTAACTCGGCTCGTTTGCACCCCTACGTGCATGTTGTGACATTCACATCAACGTAGTTAAATACATTAACAAATGCATGAAGTTGCGACGGTTTAGTTCTGGAGTTTAAAACATAGATATAAAATAATAATATAACAGTGTTGATGCTCTTCGGTTGGTATTTTGTTTTTCATAATACCAACATAACTGTTAATATATATAACTTACGATACCAAAAAAATTTTATATATAGAATATGATTTTGTTTATAACAAAATTTATAACAGGAAGTCGAGTAAAACTAAATAAATACAATCATAAATTAGTTTTTTTTGAAAAAATAGCATAAGAAAGTTATTGAAGTAAAATCAATTAGTAAAAAATTAATGGGCTAATAGCATACATTATAAATACTAAATGAGGTAACATTGAAAGTATTAAAAAGTACATGGTCAAGTTGAAATTTTTGTAGTGGATTTGGATTCGCCTCCACCTTGCTATTTGAATTACAGTAAATGTTAATGTTAACCGCAACCCTTTTAATCATTTATTTAAAAACCATGATTTGTTTTTTTATATCAAGACCTACATACATAAGTGAGATGTTAACACATTATACATTTAATATAAATAGTGGTGTTCATCAACGCGCGTTGCGCGTGTGATAGACACGAGTCTAAGTACCAACGAGCAGCCACGTCAAAGCAATTGACACAGGTCTATCATCATCATCGACCGTAGGTATGTTTCATGCCTTGTGTGAAAACGACTAATAAATACACACGATGATGTTGTTAATCCAAACTTAAACAAACACGTCATTACATAAAATGTCATGGATCAAAGGCTCAAATATAGGTGTCTCATCATTGATGCAAACCGAAAATGGGGCCGCGCCAACAATTGTAACCCCTGCTAATATCATCACAGCTTTTATGCACATAACGTCAAGCCAAATGCCTCAGATGAACAACCGTTCATCATCACCGACACATCAAAACTAAACCACAAGCGAATGCCTCGTAGCTGCTCATCATCATCAACATGTGATAATCACAAATAGCAACAACCACTGTCATGATAATCAGCAAACAGATAAATGCCACCATGTCTCAAATGTGCTCACGCTCACCATCACAAACCTGACAGAACGTCTCAAATGAACAACGGTCCATCATTATCAACATAGGTAGAAACACCAACAATTAGATGACAAAATCAAAAACAGACCGTCATCAACCCCATTAGTGACCCAACATAAGATTACAGACCCAAAAACCACATATAAAGTGTTAATAGCATACACCAAACACCTTTAGAAATATAAGAACTACAAAACATGCAACAATCATTGGAAGAAACGACATGGCTAAGCGGAGAAGGAGGAGGCAAGCGGTGGGTGGCCCACAACGGCGGGGTTACAAGACTACGGAACCCTATCTCTCTATATAATCATCAAAAAACAGGAATAACACCAACCACCGGTGGCAACATCACCAACACCAGTCATTAAAGCACACCATTAACACCATATTAAGGCTCTTAGATGTTTCATGGCCAAAACTATAACCTTCAGCTCAAATTGTTGCTTCTAGAACATTAGGCGCATTGCATATTATACACATAGACTAGAAGTACATAATTATGTGCCTTAAACTTATCGTCGTTATCATCTCCATGATTGGTTTGCATCCCGAGCAATAGAAAGGACGAAACAGAAACTAGGGAGACTCAACTCTGGTAATCAACCAAAAACTATCGTACTAACCCCGATGCAACAGCCACATGCTACCCACGAAATGGGAGAACCCTCTACATTTATAAAGAATATACCCATAAAAGACTATGCCGGCAAGACTATACGAATTTACTAGATGGTTTACCCAAGTCGAAAACATGGCACTCTTCTAAGCTATCAACGAGAAATGATGTTAGACAGGACTACCAAAATAGATGAAGTCGAGAGAGTGGTTGAAGATCTCCACTGCAAGACAAGAGAACAAGACGTAATGCAAAGTAGGAGTTTTATGCTACATGGCATTAGTGGTCCTATGCGTTGTTATACACTCTATGTATTAGCATGAATGTTAGGCGAACTGTACCTATGTCATTCTATCTTATTTATTAATCTAGACCTAAAGCGTTAGGCTTGTATATGTTATGTTATGTTCTCCATGTACGCAAGTTACGATTAAAGTAATGGGAATGTATTCCTAAGATGATGTTCAAATCCAATAATACTCGGTATTTACTATAACACCCTGCATATATCTCACATCGGACATGAGCAGGAGAGATTATTGGTTCATAAGTAATGTCTGTTCTCTAATATCACCAACGCGTTTTGGGCGTATTTACTGTGGATGAGATGAGAACTCCACAGTTAAGCGTGCTCAGATGGGAGCAATCCAGGGATGGGTGACCACCCTGAGAAGTTTTTACCTGGCAACCAAAAGCAAATCCGTGAGCTTCTCGTGGGCATAACGGATAATATTGGTGGTACGAGAGGCCGGGTGTTACATTTACTATAATAGAAAATGAAATTTGGAAGAATGACTCACTCAAATGCCATGCCACCTAACAACAACCACCTTATGAATGTAGATATAACACAGGTAGTTTTCATAGATGTTAGAAGAATGAAATATTTAATAGACTAAAATTTTCATAATTTGAAAAATTAATAAGAAAAGGTACATGTAATATTTTGATTTTAGCTTAGGTATATATGATATTTAAAAGGTTTGTAAAAGTATATATGAAACTAGGGGTAGAAAATTAGAGGAGGGCGAATAGGTTTTCTTTAAAATTGATTAAAAAATTATGTTTGAAATTAAACTATTGTTTATCAACCAACACAAAACAATACTATATGTAATGTAAAGAGTTTAAGGGAAGGAAAGACAACCGATTTATAGTGGTTCAACTGGATGTTATCTAACAAAAAATGAGGGTTTGTTTCATTAGAATATCTAACGAAAAATGTCTTATTTTATAAAAAAAAAGTGATCGCATGTTCTTACTTTACAAAGAAAATGATCACTTTATAAATGTGTGTTTATTATCATCTTCTTTACTATAACTTCTGATTTGGTTTACTACTTCTCTTATTTCTTTTCATCCCTTTCAATTTATCAAATAAATTAACAATGATGGACAAATCTTAAATAAGGTGAGACAGGAGAGAGAACACATTTTAAAAAGAACGTTAAGGCTATAGGGTATGGTTTTAAGGCTCTTAACTTTACCTAGACATCACGTCACTCACTTTCCTCCTTTCACCCCCCTCATTTCAAGGAAATGGTTTTATGCTCGTTTACTCTACCTCATCCATTTTTTTCTCGCTTTTTTTTTTCAAATTTCAATATTACATATTGAAACTAAATATAAATGAAAACTATATTTCATTAATAATTACTAACATAAAAATAATACATTACTAAAACATTTAAAAAGTACAAAAAAATTAAAACTTAAAAAATAAAACACTAATAAGAAAAAGATAATATTGTGAATTTTAAAAACATGGTCAACCAAGTCCAATTGAAGTTGTTAATGCACTTCTTGGTTCCGAATGTCTCATCGGTTTTGTCGTTCTTGTTCTTTGTTATCTTCTTCAACCGAAACATCCATTTTATTTCTATTGTATTCACAAATCATTTGTTCCACGTCTTCTAGAATTATGCTATGCAAAATCATGCACACTTCTAGGCACGTGTCAGATGTCTAATGATATGCCAACATTGTATATATACTTATTTGCAAAGGTCGGTGGCAAATGCCACAGGCCAAAAAACCCCCTCAACTTTTTTTATTTGACACTTTTTACCCTAAACTTTTTATAAAACTTTGAAAAATGTCACTTCGACCCCCTTAAGTTTTTAAAGTTCCCGATTTACCCCTGTAAAATATAAATTCGAGTCCAATACGTCAACGTTTTGACGTAAATTTTGTTCAGAAATAAATTGGGTCAAATATAAAACGTTTTAATGCTTATTTTTATGTATGCTTTGAGTTGACCTACGTTTCGACATTAGTTTGTTTGGGAACGCGTCGGGTCAATATAATACTTTTTCATTTACTATACGTTTGGACGTAAATTTAGTTCGAAAAAGGTCGGAGCGATTGTAAATCTATGTTTCGACATTAATTTTGTTTGAAAACAAGTCAGGTCAAATATTAAATGTTTTTGTTCAACGGTATAAATTCGAGTTACTCTACGTATTGACGTAAAATTAGTTTGGAAACGAGTCGGGTCGTAGTTTATACTTTATTACGTCACGTACAATGTCGCGGCAACGCACGACGAGTAATAAACCTAGTTACTTCAAAATACGAAACGCTTATTGGTCGTCTTTTCATGCTGACAAATGAGCAATTATGAAACATGACACATTTCTCACCTACCGCAGCCATAAATGCTTTGACTATTATAGCATATTTCGGATATATAACATCGTTAAGATAATAGCCAAGCTTATATGTTGTTCCATTAAGATGGAATGAAGTGTGCCACATAGTTCCATTTATTATTTCATCATAGATTGCGACTTATACAATACTTTAATATCATTGTTGGATTTGGCAATGCCAAAGTATGCATGACAAATCCACAAGTCAGCACATGCCACAACCTCAAGCATTAGAGAAGAATGTGAATGATCACCGGACATATGTCGACCTTGCCAAATATAGGGTAGTTTTGCCACTCTCTAAGTTTGTAATTAATTTTACCGGGCATCCCACGAAAGTCGTGTCTAGCTTAATGCGTCTCATATAGCTCTTGAATTCACTTAGGTCAGTCTTCGTATATATTTCTTGCCATACAAAGTAATTATAGTTTGCTAAATTTGTGAAGAGACAACCTTATAGTACGCTCGAACATCTTAAAGTACATCGAATGCATCCCGCACAATTTCGTATTCCATTCACCGAATACAATATATAGTATTGTATGTGCACGTTGTCGGTTGCTGATGAGTGCAACTTTTCGGGCACGGGTTCATGCATACGCTTGTGGATGTTGTAAAATAATTTGGGCTGCAGAAACAATTGTTTGGACAAAAATTGTGTCTGCATCGTCATAATCAATTAATGATGACAATGATGATGAGGAAGAGGAGGATGAGGAGGAACATTTTTGGTGCGATGATATAGATGAGATCAATAAGTTGATGCGAAAAATATAAATAGTTGGGATAAATATATGGTATATTTAATTAAACTTGAAAAATAGTTTATTTTTAAATTAAATGGTAAAGTGACCATTCCACAATGATATCATCACACCTCCATCCTCGTTAAAGGAAATGGGTTTAACGCCCACTAACGCCCTCACAAAAATGGTGTGCAACACCTTAACTTTGGCTAACTTGGATTAACGAGTGAGGGCGTGAACCCATCTCCATACTCTAATAAAAGGGTAATTAAAAGGGATACATGCCAACATCACATTTATTTTTATCAAATTTTTTCTGCTTTTGTCTCCTATTAAATAATCACATAATTACTTACTAATAGTATAATGTAATTCTTTTTAAGATTAAAATAGGTTTTTTAATAAATTAAGAAAGAAAACTTTTTATTAAATATTATTTATAAATAAACAAATTTTTATAAAATAAAATTTTTTCTAAAACATCAAACTTTTTTAAAGTTTAAAATATTTTAAAATTAGTGTTTTTAAGAAGTAAAATTTCTATAAACAATAAATAATTAAAATTAAGAGTTATAATAATAAAATTTAAAAAAAAAACATTTTTTAGAATATTTGTTTTGAAACAAAATTTTCTTTCTATTTATAATCTTTCTACTCTAATAAAAGAGTATCTTGTGGTGACACGTGGCGGCACCACATTAATTTTCACCAAAATTTTCCCGCTTCTCTCTCCTATTAAATAATTACCTTAATTATCAATAATATTATTTAATTTTTTTTAAAACAAAAATAGTTTTTTCAATAAATTTAAAAAAGATCTTCTTATTAATGTTATTTCTAAAAATAATTTGTATAGAATAAGAAATTTTTACAAAACATCAAACTTTTTTAAAATTAGTGTTTTTAAAAAGTTAAATTGAAATTTATAATAAGAAAACTTTTAAAAATTATATACTTAATACGGTTTGTTTTGAAACTAAATATTTATTTAAAAAAAAAAGTTTTAAACCAAAAGTTTAAAAAGTTGATATAATTATTTTATTACATATTGTTCTTACGATACGTAATTTCAATTATATTTTATCGTAAAATATCGTTTTATACTTGAAATTTTTTTTATTATATTTAATATTTTATTTGTTCAATCCGTGTAATACACGGTTTACTAAAGCTAGTCTATACTAATAAATCAAAATGTCTAGATGCCACATGTCAATATTCTATGCTGTCCACCTAGACTTCACCTAAGATTTAGACAAGTGTCATTACTAGAATAAAAATTAATCATTTAATGATACATTAAATGCTAATGATTATTTATATATTTTTCAAATTATAAAACATATTTTCGATAAATTAAAGTTTCTTTTATTAAAACATATAACTTTTTTAAAAATAAATTTTTATAAAATATGAAGTTTTTTTAATACAACGAACTTTTAAAAAATGAAATTGTTTAAATAAATATTTTTTAAAAATTTGGAGTGTTTAAAAACCAATTTTTCAAAGCAAAAGTTTTATAAAAATGAAAGTTTGGAAAAATGATGTTATTGTTTTATTAATTAAAGTAGTTACTTATACGTAATTTCAATAATATTTTATCTAAAAAAAGTATTTAATAATTTTTAAATAATAATAAATAACTATTAGTTTAATATGTTCATTCAACCCGTGTAACGGGTTTCTAAACTAGTAAGGAATATTTTAATAACATCTTATATTAGAATATCGTTTTATATCTAATAATATTTCCTTTTATTTAATATTTTTTAATTCAACACGTGTAACAAACGGGTTTAATAAAATTAATATCCCATAACTTAGTTATCAGGAAGTTTCTAAAGTCAAAACTTTTAGTCTTCCTAAAACACTCTAGTGCTTTTAATTGTATCCTCAAAATACAAAATATTTATATATTTATCATTTTGAATCTAATCATATAGATAAAAACAACACCGATGGTTAAGTATTTGTTTTCCTCTATAAATGGGAGAAAATGAGTCTCTCTTGAATTTCATCCGTATCCTATATGATATTTCTTTTCAGTTGTAGAAATATATATATATGAAACATAGTGAAATGACATATAAGTTTCAAAAGTCAACATAGTTCCTACATTCATATGAGAATTATAAATTTGGGTCCCAAACTACACTTAATTAGGTACAATTCCTCCTTCACATGATAAATCCACAAGTTGGATAAAGGGTTAATACCAAACACTTTTTAATCTAATCATTTTCATAAATTTAATGACCAATTTATGTATTATTTTTAAATTATAAAATAAAAATACTATATATTTCACCAAAACCAAAAGAACAACACAGCTGCTAATTGAGATTAAAAAGGTTACAATTAGTATATAAAACAACAATAACAATTCATAAGGATCTTGGAGGCTTCTCCAGCAAAGCAGAAAGAAAAACTTCATCTTTAGACTTGGGAGAAATGACCCATTTGTGTTTCTTGTACCTGAACTGCAGAAACATGTACATATAATCTTCCAAATCCTTCCTGTTGCAGAAGAACCGATCGACCCACAACAACCCGCCTGGCCTCAAGATCCGATCCCAATCAAACAAAATGAAATCCATCAACTGCAGATCAATCCACCCATCCATAAACCCTGTTGTGTGAATCAAATCCATTGTGTTATCAAAAAAAGGTAACCTTTGGTTCAAGGTTACATACAAAGGAATCAACCCTCTAAGAGCTATCATTTCGTTAAACGGGGCTCCAAGATTCAAAGCCGTTGTCACAATTGTCACATTATGCTCTCTCATTCTTGCAGCAAATGTTCCTGTGCCTATACCAAAATCAAGCCCTATTCTTATCTCCCCTGGCTTAACACTCAAAGCATCTTTAATCAAGAAATCAGCTGGAAGCGACGTGTTGGTGACCCATTTAAGTTTTTCTTTCTCCATTTCAAAACAACCTGTGCACTTAGAGTAACCCCTTTTAGGATTCTTGCTAGATAAGCACTCGAAGTTTCTACACGCATAGTTACTCCACCTCACATTTCTTCCATCAGGTATCCTCCACAAAGATTCATTGATCGGGTAAGGCTTTTGGTACAGCTTAGAAGCCCTAGTGAGACACCTTCTTCTCGGCAAAGGATCACAACCCTTGATCATAAGACTCTGAGCTACATTCCAATCGTCTTTACAAAACGACCCAATGTCATAATCCATATACACTTGCAGTTCTTTCTTCATCGACACACACCCATGCCCTATACTGTTATATATCTTCTCACTCCCATATATGTTCTTCTTCCCTACGCGATTCTCTTTCGGGGTTATATACTTCTTTATCTCCTCTGTAACAAAAGCATTGATAAAAGGATCTTCATTCGTCGTCCCATTTTCAACTCTTGGTAAGCGAATCTGCCTAAGAGAGATATGAGCACTATAAAGAGGCTGAACCACCTCTTGTTCAATAAACCTTTTATACTCCAGCATTGAAACATTAGTTCTAGCCAAATCTTTAGTTTTCTCAAGCTCTTGCACCGTCGATTCAAGCTTTTCCTGTAAGCTAAGCATTTTATCGAGCACCTCGCTGACACGCGCAGAAAGAGACATTACATCAAACCCTTCATAAACATCTTTAACCCCATAAAACTGCTTACATATATCCTCATTATGCATGAAGAATCCAGCCGAATAGAACCTATATAAGCTCGAAGCACTTACGATTACAACTAGAACTCCAAGAACAATCTGCAGCATGCCTAAAAATCTCCCTAATCTAAACTTTGGAAAGCAAGAAATCCTCATCTTAAACTATAACCCCTTAATCAAACAAAAGCTCCCCAAATCGTAATCAAGTCAAATCACTACAATCTAAGCAAAACCCAATTGGAAAACTCATTAAACTAACGAAACACATGAATCAGAGAGCTTACCAGACATGAATTCTTTGAATAATCAGCAACACAAAGTCCGAACTACATGATATAAAGCTCTGCATCATGATCATACGTAAGGGGGCTTAAATCAAGCAACGAAAAGGGTAAAAGGGGGCGTTTTGCTTAAGATCCAACTGTACGGTTAAAGCAAAGAGCTTTGAAATCGTAAATGTGAAGCATACTAAACGTGGGTTGTGAAGATCACAAATTGCAAGAAGCTGAGGGGTAAAAATAATTGTGATCTGAAAAGACTGAAATCGTATGTATAAAGGGTGAATTGGGTTGACTGAAAGGGGAGTGATGGTGGGTTAGGTTTACGATGACTAGAAATCGGCTCATTTTGCGCTGAAATTGGGAAGATTTGGGCGGTTGAAGATGCAATAGTGGTGATATTATAATAATGTAATGTAATGTAACGGTTGTAATTGAGTGTTTGATAAGCAAATCTTTCATGGTTTCGAAAGGTTTGTGAATGGGCGCCATTGTTAATTGGATGGTTGCAGGTAGGAAGCCACCGTTGGAGGTGGAGAGCTTGATTGAAAAACTTCTTTTCGATTAAAAATACTTGGTTTATGTGTAAAACTAGTTTTAGTATTATTCGTGTTGAAAAAAATAATAATATATTAAATATAATTTAAAATTTTACTAAATATAAAATAATATTTTAAGATAACATACAGTTAAAAATTACGTATGAGTAAATAATATATATTATAAATGATGATATTAATTTTTAAATTTTTGTATTCAAAATTTTTTTGTTTTTCCAAAAAATAAATGAGCATTTTGTTTCAAAACAAATCTTTTTAAACAAATGTCATTTTTTATTTTTTTAACCATAACATCCAATTTTAATTATTTTTTGTTCGTACGATTTTTACTTTTTAAAATACGAAATTTAAAATATTTCGTATTTTCAAAAAAGTTTGATGTTTTAGAGAAAAAATTTTATAAAAAATCATTTCTTTAGAAATAACATTAATAAAAAGATTTTTTTTATTTATTAAAATCATTATTACTCACTCTATAAATTATTATTTCTTTAATAATAGTTAATTATTACTCACTCTATAAATCATTCAAAACACAAGGTATTGGGTATGCAAGGGTTCATTGAAAATGGAGTGATGATGATTTAGGTCCACCATGACTAGAATTTGGCTTACTTTCTGATGAAAATATGAGAAAGAATCATACTATTCTAATAAAAGGATAATTGGGATTATCACATGGCATGTTTCTATGGCCTATCTGCTTAATTTTCTCGCTCACTCTGAATACCCAAATTAGAACACGCGGACCCTCTCACTACCCACTTAACACCCAATCTTAAAAAAAAAAAAAAACCCTAAATCTCTTCAATGGCCGCTACTCAAGAAACCCCGCTCCTCTTCAAACCGGCTGTCAAGCTTCATCGTTATCAGAATGAATTGGTAATTTCTTCACATGTCGTCATTAATCCTGTTCGTTTTCGATGATTATTTGCATCTAATTTCGTTGTGCGATTATCGATCTTCTGTGTTCTGATTGCAATGGTGACTTAAGTTTTTCTGTCTTCGGTATATCAAAAAAGTATGTCTTTTATTCGATAGTTATAATCTGTTTCTTTTGTTTTGACTGTTCCCTAATCATTCTGATGCAATCAAGTATGCATCCCTCCGCTTGAAGCTATGATCAGGTTTCGATTCTTCGTCTTGCTTTACGCTATTTCTTGATCTTGGAAGCCTCAAAAGTTGTTTTGTTAGTGCTGATTCGTTTGGTTAAATTGCACCTTTATATGTGTTTTACCCACTAATAATAATCTTTTTTTTTCATTTTGGCAATTCTCTAATCATTCTGATACGACTAAGTACGCATCCACACTCCATCAGCTATAATTAGGTTTTGATTTTTTACTAAGTTTTATGCTATTTCATGATCTGTAGAAGTTTTTACTCATTTGGTTACACAAATGACATGATTTAATGATTCATCGACTATAAAGAAGTTAACTTTCAATCCATAACATGTATATTATTCTTTTTAATAAATTAAAAAAGAAATCCTTTTATTAAAGTTAGAGTAAAATGTTATTTTTATCCCTGACGTTTTGTTCAATTTGCCATTTCAATCCAATTTTTTTTTTTTTTTTTTGCCATTTCAATCACTGTAGTTTACCAAATTTTGTCGTTTTCATTCACTCCACTAACACCGTTAAAACTCTGTAAATTATGAGGTATTTTAGTCTTTTTGAACACCCTAATTATCCAATTAAATCAAATTAATCAATTAATATTCAATTAAAACTAAATAAACACTTGAAACTACTAGTGAGACAAGACGCGTCGATTTAAAAGCTTCGATTAACTCTAACCTATGTTGTTCGATTGAGGTCAGCCGTGGGATTTCAATTAAACTTCACGTTTTGTTCGAACGTGTACCGTTATTTGATTGATGTCTGTTGTGGAATTGAGATTTGTTGTTGACATGCTTTATTTGATTGAGGTCTTTGATTGAGGTCTTTGAACGTGATAATAGCAGACCTCAATAAAACAAAAAGTGATAACAGTAGACCTCTGTCGAACAACAGTGCACGCTTAAACAAAACGTGAAGATTAATTGAAATCTCACAACAGACCTTAATCGAACAATATATGTTAGAATTAATTGAAGCGACCGATCTCACGAGTCGCTTCATGTGTTTTTTAGTTTTAATTAAATATTAATTGATTAATTTGTTTTAATTGGATAATTAGGGTATTGAAAAAGACTAAAATACCATCATATTTAATGGAGTTGTAACAGAGTTTTAACGGTGTTAGTGGAGTGGATGAAAATAGTAACATTTAGTAAACTATAGTGACTGAAATGACAAAAAAAAAAACTTTTTGGATTGAAATGACAAATTAAACAAAACGTCAGGGACGAAAATGACATTTTACTCTTAAGGTTATTTATAAAGAAATAAATTTTTATAAAACAAGAAAATTTTTCTTTAAAAATATAAAATATTTTAAAAATGATGTTTTTAAAAAGTAAAATTTTATAACAAAATAATTAAAATTGAGAGTTATAATAAAAAAGTTTTAAAAGTGACATTTTCTAAAACGTTTGTTTTGAAACAAAATTTTCATTCTATTTATAGAAAGAAAGATTTCAATCATATTTTATCTTAAAATATCGTTTTATAATTAATAAATTTTCATTCTACTTAATATTTTTTTATTCAACCCGTGTAGTACACAAGTTTACTAAAGCTAGTTAGATAATAAATTTCATACAATCAATTCAAACACCTATGAGATGGCTATGAACTTCATCTCTAAGTTTATACTCTTCGAGTCTTTGGGGTATAGCATTCTTAATCACTTTTGGAGATGCCACACTTCGATTGTTTGATTGAGTTAACGCAAATTGTGTTGTCATTTAGCAAAAAGCTTTGCAAATACGCATTATCGGATTATGACCCTAATGTAGGATTAGTAGTAATACCACCCAATTATATGATTTGATGTTCTAGTTACAAATGGCATGTGTACCACTTACATCAATGAAACTTAACAAGTTTAACACCACAAATCATGTGTGATTAAACTTAGCCAAAATATAGTTTATATAACTAGCCTTTATTAAATTGGAACTATTAAGTTTAAATGCACGAATTAAACTGGTGAAGCCCTTAGGGGCTGTTTGATTTTGGCTGACCCGGCTGACCCGGCTGACTGGCTGACTCGGTCAGCCGGTCAGCGTGTTTGATATGGCAGTGTTGTGTTCTGACCGGGTCCGTGGTTGCTGACCCAGACCCTAAATCAAAACATGCTGACCCGGAAAAGGGGCGCTGCCCCTCAGCCAAACCCCCCCTGCGCGACCCCCTCGGCCAAACCTCCACCCGTCGGCGACCCCCCCGGCCAAACCTCCACCCGTCGGCGACCCCCCCGGCCAAACCTCCACCCGTCGGCCCCTAAACAGCCCCTAAGCTGACCGGCTGACCGCTCGCAGGCACCGCCTTCGCCTGCACCTTCGGCCTTCGGCCTCCGCCTGCACCTCCGGTGGTGTGAATCGATTTGGTGGTTCGGCGATGTGAATCGATTAGGTGGTGTGACTCCGGTGGTGTGAATCGATTTGGTGAATCGATTTGATGGTGTGAATCGATTTGGTGGTGGTTCGGCGGACGACGGTGGCGAAGGGCGGTGGATTGCGGTGGTGGTCGGAATGTGTACGGTGACAGTGGTGGTTGTGGTGGTGGTGTGGTGGTTCCGACCGGTGGTGTGACTCCGGTGGTGTGAATCGATTTGGTACTAGTCAGATACTATCAAATAACCAAGTTTCAGTCAGAAGCATACCCAGTCAGAACTTCTAACTGGGTCAGCTTCTGACTCAGTCAGATCTTACTGAGTCAGCGTAATCAAACAGCCCCTTAGTGGCAAAATACTTTGCAAGACACATAAACAATTACTTGCACCGAAAAAAAGGTCTTTCATGATTATAATACATTCTATAATATGAAAAAAGAAGATTCATGAACAGTAGATTGGGGCATATTCGGTATTTCGCTATGTGTTTTGGGAACCGTGTCTTCTCCTTTAATGCCATTTGCATGCCTTATTTATTGTGCTTCCGGTTTCTTTCTACCGGAATATGGCCGATGACGACCGTCTGGTGGATTCGGCGGTGGCGGTCGCCGTCACCGGTGCCTCGAAACCCTCGCCGCCTTTGTTGTCGATGGTGTTTCTCTCCGGTGACCGTCGCTTCCCTTGCTAATGACTACATCATTGAGATTAGAGGTGTGTCAGATGTTTGCTTCTCTTCTCCGAAGACCAGTCACTGGTTTCATTGATCTTTGTAGGGGTTTCGGCCGCCGAAGGAGATGTCCTCTGCGATGGCCATTTTCCGCCTCTATACTCTTCAGCTACTCGTCGCCACCATTACTGCCTTGGGCCCTGTTTACCTAACCCTAGGCGGCGATGGTCGGCTGGCGGTGGTGTGGGTGCGGCCGATGCCGCCATTGCTGCCTTGGACCCTGTTTACCTAACCCTAGGCGGCGGTGGTCGGCCGGCCGTGGTATGGGTGCGGCCGATGCCGCCGTTGCTGCCTTGGGCCCTGTTTACCTAACCCTAGGCGGCGATGGTCGGCCGGCGGTGGTGTGGGTGAGGCCGATGTCGTCGTTGCTGCCGGGGCTGCCTACGGCCATCTCTGCTCTGTTCTCCAAACCCTTGGCGGCGACGGTGGGCCGGCCGATGCTGGCGATTCTCCGTTTGGACCGTCACTGTTGCTATTTCTCTAATCACGCCTGATGCCTTGCATGCACAGTGGTCATCGATCTGTAGGTTATGGTGAATGTTAGTAGTATATGAGACTATGATGATGATCTTTTGCCATACGATATTGTCTTGGGTTTTCGGTTAGTTATTCCATATGATATTGATTTGGGTTTTTCATGTGCCCATGAATCTGGCTGATATTGATGGCTTTAATTCTTTGGATCACAGATTGTTGGTTAATTTTAGGTGGTTTCTTGGCTGTGATGATCTAAACAAAAAAAAGTTATTGTCCTGGCGTGACAACCATTGGTAGATGGTCTGCAGCTAGGGGCGGTGATTAGGTTTGAGCCAAAGTTATGTTTGTCGTTATGCTATTTCGTGTTGGTTTGCAGATGTAACGAGTGGTTGGTTTCGTGATTTGGTCTGATTCTTATGGTTTGGGAATACAATAGCATGGCTGTGATGATTTCGATAAAAAAAATTTCGTTGTCATGGCGTGACAGCCATGTTTGGTTTGCAGCCACAATGAGAAACCAGATCTGAGCCATAGGGCTGTGGTGATTTTCCCAAATGATCTTGGTTGCTTTGGCATGGCAACAATTTTTGGCATGCAGTCGCAACCAAGAACCAGTTTTAAGCCAAGATCTAATTAATACCATCTGGATCGTCTTCTGCTTTGATTCATGTTTGTATGTTTGTATCCGATGCTCGGTGAAACAATTGCTTGCTTAATGTCTGATGTCGATGATGACAAGCAAGTTTGCGTCTGAGACTCATCACCTTCGGCTATGATGATGAATCTGAGCCTTTATTCATGCCGTTTATAACGCGCGCTGATGTTAACCACTAGTTACATAAACTTTTAAAATAATAAAAGATAGTTCATGATTATAATACATAACTACATGTTCCTAAATATGAAATAATATGTAAATAGAAAAGGTCAAATGATTAATTTCAAGTTTCAAACTAGACCAACCAATCTGTTAAACTGTCAAACCATGAAATCCATATCATAAACCGAATATCTGGATCTCAAACCGGTCAACTTACGTCTCCAATAGTTTTCTAAAACCCTAAAGCATGTTGTTGTCCTTCAAATGCTAGCAGTTTCATATGATGCTAGTGAGCTAATGTTTACCTAACGCCATCTGTTACAGGAAGTTTGCAGTGTGAGTCAATATTATTCCATGTAAATCCTCAAATTAAGTTGCATCTAGTGTTTTAAAGACAACTAGTTATTATGTTAAATTAATTTGCTTCAAGATTTATCACATTAAGTGCACATGACTCCCTAGTACTTTCATAGCTGCAAATCGACATATACTTTTTGACTCTAGGAGAACTAAAAATAGTAAAAAACTAAAAGACATGACCAAGACGAGCAAGAAGATTGGATCCGATAGGAGGAATGGTTAGAATTGGTGTGGTATGTTTATAGATGCTCACGGGGCAACACTTCTGAGGAGGTAGTGTGGTTTGAGAATTACGACTGGCGTTAAAAATTCTTAATAAATTACTCACTGGTCTTTGTGGGAGACGGGGGTTGGGTTGGATGGGACATATAAGGTGGATGTGTATAGTTGTTATGGGGAATGTTGAACATGACTTTTGATTGACTGCAATATTTCTGTTATCTTGGTTTGATCACATGATTGTAAATTGTTTGTCATGTGAAGACAATCCCAGAGGTTTGGACACATTTGTTATTGTCATGATCCTTTTGATCCCTATTATTAGCAAATGTTGGTGGTGGTTATTACTGATATTATTTGTGGCCGGCATGATCAAATGGTGTGATCACATTTCTATGACAAAGAGATGATATTAACTTTTGTGTTATTTCTTAAATAGGGCAACTGGGTGTTCGTTCAGGCTGCTAGTAAACTATATGCTTGGAAGATATAGCAGCCAACAATGTAAAGTTTTTGTTGTATTGATGTTAATGAGGGATTTAGCAGATGACTATATATTAGTGTATTTAGTTGGAAAAAAAGTGTTGAGCGATGTTGAGACTAATTTTAAGGAATCATATGGCTGCTGCAAGAATAATCGTGCAGATTGTCAATAATCAGATATGCATCTTGGTGTTGGAGTTTCCTTATATTTGACAGAAGTATTTTGAATGTTATGCTAACTACGCAGATACTGCAAAATGTTGAGGGTTTTAATCCATATATTGGAATAAAGAAGTTAGTTGATGGTTGGAATGTTGCTGTTGGGTTATGCAATTAACCTGGACTGCTATTCAAATTTACTCTATAGCAGCTATTGTACTCGGTAATGCTCATTAAGGTGTATGATAGTTTAACTGTTCAAATTGAGCTGATCTCAAAAGTCACAAAGATACAAGTTTTTATTTGTGGATTTGGTGGTCAAACTGTTGGAAAGATATGCACCATCATATTGGATCTGCAAAAGAGGTTTTGGAATTGCTTTTGGAGCATCAAGAGAAGAAATTTCAATAACTGTAGCTAAAAATCAACAGCAGTAAATATCGAGCTCCAATAAAAAGTTTAACGTCAATAAAAAGTCAACTATCCGATGCAATGGGAAGAGTATCAATTGGAGATTGGGTAATATGATGAAGTGGAAATTGATAAACGGTCAAAAGCCTACAGCAAAAAAAGGTCAAATACAGTCAATAGTCAACTGTTGTCAAAAGTCAAATGCAGTCGAGAGATTACAAATTGGTTTTCAGTATATTCGCTGCTTGTATATGTGTTTACTGTTTAGTATTGGTGCCATGTTTTGTGATTAAAACAAGTATAGTTTAACTAAGTGTATAATTCTCAATTTGGCCAATGCTGGGTTCAAGTTGAGATGGAGAATTGGTTGGTATGCTCTTTTGGGTGAAATCTGGTCCAATTGAGCTTTAGGGAAGCTTTAGGCATTATTGCTATAACTATAGAGCCCAAGTTAGATTTCCTTTTGGTAACTGATTTTCCTTAAGTATGTTGCCAAAGGATATTTAACCCAGTTTTCTATTCTTTAAAATAAAATTAGCCAAAGCGCTGTCCCCTCTACCCAGAAAATAAAGAAGCCAGAACCATAATCTGTGTTTGGGGAAAAGTCCAAGTGCCACTTTTGTAATTCACTCAAAAAATAATCATTATGACCGTAAAATAAAAATTGCAGAAGTGCATACCTCAAGTTTCAGTTGGAGCAATAACCATGTCATGCATAGTTTCCATCCATGCTTGTTGGTAGTATGGCTTGGAACATAAGTGGGAGATTCCACTTCATATTATAACAAGGTGGTTCTAAGCAGAACTGATCAAATGGGAAAAATGCAGATCTGCAAGTATTACCACATAACACATAATATTTGTTTTTGCTAAAAACGAGTTCAAATATAATACACCGATTTGTAACCAAACATATATGCTCAAATTTGTAGCATAAGTGCAAGGATTTACATCTTCGTAGTGTCACATGATAATAAGCAGGACATTCAAGGAAAAAAAATTGAATGTACTTTTAATGAATATATTATATCATATTATTATTCATACATCTATCCAGAATAGTTTATTATCCTGCATTGATACTCGCAGTCTCCAGCAATAATTGCTAATCTAAGTTGTTAACCAGGTCATAAGTATACAACAAGAGTTTGAGTTTGATACTTCACAGCAACACTAACCTGCAACAGAATGTCTTGGGAGTGCTTGAATATAGGTGCTTTATAAGTGATTATATCCACAGGAACAATACTGAAAGTAAAATTTCTTGATTCAAACCTTTGAAATTACTTATATGACCCTCCAGTCAGAATGCCTTGTTTCCTCATGGTTCCCCACCATCTTTCCTTTTTCATCCGTAACTTATCATCTGAGTGGTTGTCATAGTATTCAATAATAAATAAGAACCCAGTTATTCTAAACAAAAACTTATTCACCGTATCTATTCTTCTCACTTCTCTTCTTTTCTCTAACATTATTACAAACACCATTAGATTACCACCAAGATCCTAAAGAAGCATCTGATCTTTAACAGTTTTTTTACTACGACAAGCATGTAACAATACGCTTGTTACAAACATTCACTAGGGTGTCCACTACTATTATAAAAACATAAGTTAATTATGCATTACTATTAAAAGTATATTTCTTTTACACAAGTAAAAGTAAAAGAAAAAAGTTTGAGGGCAAAAGTTATGATAGTAGCCAGCTAATTACATACTAAAACGCCATAAGTATATAGAAATGTTAAATCATAAGGATATGAAATAAGGACAAAAATTTTAAGAACTCAAGTTCAGTATTGTCAAATCTCCAAGTAAATTGCCATCAAAAATCTTATTAAGATGGTACAACAAATTTACCGAACATACTAAACTATCTCTTTTCGTGGATATTTATCCATCATAAATGAATCTCTGATTAACTGTTCTGAAAACTGTACAAAGAACATTGATTTTTCTAACGCAATGTCAACTTTTTTTCAAAAACGATTCCATGATTCTCAACTGTTTTGCAGGAAATGAAGGTACCCTTTTATGCACCAAAGTTAAAATAAACCTAGCTTTGCTAATATTCCCAGTAGTCTGCAGCCCCTGAAGTAGTTGATAAATACTATCAACACTTGGAAACCAATTCTTTTCCATACTATTTTTGCACATTGTATACGCCATGTCAAATTCACCTTCTTTGCATAGATAATGCATCATCGTTTGATAAATTCTAGCATTGGGCTTGTAACCCTCATCATGTAAAGCAGAATAAACCCTTTTGGCCATATCAATATAACCCGCACTACAAAACCCTTTTATCACCAAGTTAAATGTAACCTCATCAGGAGTAATTCCAATATAACGCATCATACCCATTAGACTATTAGCCTGCCACGCCCGTCCTTTAGACACCAAGAACTGAACCCTGGCATTAAAAGTTGCAAGATTCGGTAAACAACCTTTCATCACCATAAGATTCCAAATACCATTCCCTATTTCTGCTCTATTCAATTTATAAAAAGCAGATATAAGGGTTGTGTACGTGATCACATCAGGCGTAATCCCTGATTTTTCCATCTCCCCCATCAAAATGTAAGCTTTATCAGGCATACCCATTCGGCAAAACGCATCTATCACAATATTCAACGAAACTACATCTAACTTAACATCAAATTCACTACGAACATCACCAAAAAACGACTCAAAAGCTTCCAAATCCCCTGCTTGTGCCAAAACCTTAAGAACAGCATTTAGCGACTTAACAGTGCGATTACAACCATAAATATGCATATCTTTAAAAGTATTGATAGCATGTTTAACCATTCCAGCTTTCCCATACAACATTATAATCCTCATAACAAATCCCTCACGACGACCCTGCCTCAATGTCTTCTGATGCTCAAGCAACTCCTCAATGTAATCAAACCGACCCGCCCCAGCTAACCTAGAAACCGTATCCTCAAACGCAAACTGATTTTCTACAACAAGGCGGTTATGGGCATTAGCCTTGAACAAATGAAACAACTTTTCAGGGTTTCTTTCTTCCTTCAGCTTAATCAGGGCAGGTTCCTCTAAAGTTAAGGGCTTTTTAATATCGTTTGCAGTCAAATCAATCTTACTCCCATTAGAAGATGCAACAGAGGCTGCGACAGTGGCGTAGGTTCTTAATCTGCGACCTAGGCGCAGAGAGAGCATATTTTCAACTCTCAGATCGTCGGAATCATACCCACAAGATTTCAATAGAGTGAAACCCTAGATGATAGAATGTAGGAATATATATATATATATACACAAATTGATTGAAGGGTTACTCGTACCTCAGATGTGTATTGGCGAATTGAATGATAGATATAGAGGATGATGTGTGATGATGAATTGATTGCATTATGAATTGTGATATTAGCGGCGGTGGTGGTGGTGGTGGAGGTGGCGGAATTAGCGGTGGCGAAGGGTTTTACGTAGGCGGATTTAGTGGAGGTGGAGGGTTTTACGTCGTTGTGGGTGGTGAACCAGTTTCTGTGTGATTCATTAGCGAAACCATTTTCTAGGTTTTTGCCTTTTGGATTGAATCCAGTGGCCCATTTGCCTTATAGGGTTTAACCCGGGTTTTGAATTAGAAAACCCTTCAATTGGGATGAGCTTGTTTTAAATGATAAACTCATTTAAATTTAGGGTTAGTAAAATTTCTAAGCTTTGTTTTTAATGTGTTAATTTAGTTAGAGTAGGATAGATAAGATAGCATCTAGCTTTCAATGTTGTAAAAATCGTTATGCGCTAGTCGGGCGGTGAGATACCGACTAAGGATTAATCGAATTGAAGTTTTTATATATAAATTTCAAATTTATATATAGAAACTAATATTTTTACATGTAACTTTAATAAAAATGTCTAGATTTATATATATACACACATATTTTGCCCGAAATTTCATGTTTTTCCCGGAATTTCTGAGATTCCGCCGGAAATTTTACATCTTGCCGAAATCTGGCCGGAAAGTCGCCGGAATCTCGCAAAAACCAATGATTTTTTGCCAATTAGGACCTGTTAGGTCTGATTTTGACTAGGGAGCAGGAAAAAACACAGTTGACTGACTTTGGCCGCCTAGAAAAATTGATTTGATTACTAGCGATTACTACCGATTAATTCCGATTAGTGCCGCCTAGGACCGACTACCGATTTTTGGTACCGATTAACTAAAATCGACAAATTAATGAGCTGAATATCGATTAATCCCTGATTAATCGACCGCCTAGGCCGATTTTTACAACACTGCTAGCTTTTGAAAACTTTTTGAATTGGGAAAAACTTAGTAAAATTGTTAGTTTATTAGGTATGGAGTTTGTATCACCGGTCGTGAGCTGACTTGGCATATTGGCTGAGAGTAAACACCATATAGTTTTCCTTAACAGCTGAAAGGGAGTCCTTGTTGTGGGCCTCTCAAAGCATCACCTTGTCCATCGTTTAATATATATGTATATACACACACACACTTCCATTTATCTATAAATTCCCATACACTCAACTTTTATTTAAAAAAAAAACAATTTCATTTCAAAAAATATAATCTCAAAGGTTATGGATTTTCCATCTGACGAGGATTCTTCTAGAGATCGTGTATACTACAATTGTTGTTCTAATCGAAGAAAGCAAAAGTTCGACATTCATGTCAAGAAGAGCTACTCTAAACAGAGTTCATGAGGGAGGTCATGAGCATCTAGTTTTTTATTACTTTGTTGACAATGTTGTATATGATGAAAGATGTTTAGGAGACGGTTCGATTGAGCAAGCAGCTATTCATATGATCGAGCAAGCAGCTATTCATACGATCGAGCAAGCAGCTATTCATACGATCGAGCAAGCAACTATTCAGATTAGCTTGGGATGCAAGATGGCGTCAGGGTTTTACTACTTACCAAAAATGTATTGATGCACTTTTTCAGATGGCATACGAAACCAATAGACTCTTGGGATGCATATTTAAGAATGTTTGAGAAAACCAAACAAGAGAACATGTAACATTAAACTTTTTGTAAAATAGTGTCTGAGAAAAATGAATTTGGACAACATTCAACAATTACATGAGAAGCATGTAGCAAGACATGAGTTTTCGAGAATGCTTGGTAGCTTGAAATGTATGCATTGGGATGGCGCAATTGTTTGACTACATTGAGAGGTCAGTACGTGAGAGGTCGTCCACATCTAACAATGGCCTTAGAAGTAGTTGCCTCACAATATTTATGGATATTTCACATGTTTTTTGGTGTTGTGGGTTCTGATAAGGACATCAACGGTCTTAATTAGTTGTTGATATTTAACAGCATACTTATTAAAGTTACACTAGATTTTTCATTCATGTTTGATAAGTGAATCGCAAATACGGGTGTTACTTAGTCTATGTACCTAAATGGGTTGTGCTTGTTAAATCCATTCCTTGTCTAGTAGGCGAAATCGTATAAAGTTTGCAAAAGCTTAAAAGGGACTGAATGTGCATTTGGTGTGCTTATTGCTTAAGAAATGGTGGCATATAATCAAAAATTTGACATGAGTTTGGACACCAGAAAGGCTAAGAAATATGATGTATGTTTGTACATATCATGAGTTTAAAATATAAAAGCAAGGTAATTTGTACTTACGTTCAAACTAATGTTCAACATAGAGAAGTTGATGATACACAACAAGCAACAATCAATCAACATGAATGAAAAAGATAAGAAATAATCAAGTTTTCTGTGATGATGACGCATTTGTTAAGGGTGGTAGGCTTGGAAGGTTAGGAAAAACTATTTCATGCTCAAACTGCAATGTATTTAATGTTGTACTAGTATTATCCCAACGCGCGTTGCGGCGCGTTAAGAACAAAAGTTTTAACATCATATCGTTTCTTTGGAGCAATCATGGATGTTGGATAATACGACATTACGACTAGTGATTTTTGCCAAAGTAAAGGTAGCCCATATTGTTTATGATCCGTCAGAAGATGTCATATCAAAATCTGGTCAAGTTTGAAGTATCTTCACTCTCTTGGGATCATTGTAGTCATATTTAGAGGCCATAACTAAACACATCTTGTGGCATAATCAAAGGAAGGATAGATGATTAAACATGGATAATTACAAACAACAACGTAAGCTGCAATTTAAGTTAAATCCCACTAATTTCAGAGAAACACAAAGATTCAACTGCACAAGCATACGATATATTAGTATGGAGCCTTTTCATCAAGATTGTCAACCTCTTTTCAGCTTTGTCTATCAACTGCTTCTTGGGCTTATTCTCCTGCAAAATTCATGTTTTAAAAACCCAAATCAAGATGAAACAACCCTCTTAAATAAATGCAATGAATCTACATAGTGTCGTGTGAACTTTTCAGGTAAATTTGTTAAGCATAAGGGTTAAAAATTAAACATGAGTATGATGGATGTGTGTTTGATGTTTGTTTTCTTGCTTCGACATGAATGTTCTTAATAGTATTTAACGAATTTGTGGAGTAAGATGGTACAGATTTATTCAATTAGAAATAACCATGAAAGTTGTAAACAAAAAACATAATTCAATTTGTATAGGCATGCTTAGTGAAAAAGGCTATCAAGCATTTATTAGCTAATACAAATAAGTCAAATTTTGCAAATTCAAGTTTGATAGGTTAACTTGTTGACTAACTTTGAATAACCACTAACAATCTTGAAGCACAAACTTAGAACACAATCTCATCAACATTATCAGATCCCCAAAAATAAAAGGAAAAAAATAGATTTGGTGTGAATTTGACAAACCATAAGATAGAACATACCTTATAACAGATTTCATCACTCCATAAAGTAGAATATGATGAAACTTCATTATGGCTCCAATCAACAAATTATCCATAAAAGATCCAACATTTCTCCCGCTACTAGTAAAAACAAATTATTAAGTTTCATAGACGACGACAACAACAAAAAAAAGGATGATGTAGCATCCATTTAACATACAAAAGTCATCCAAAACGAAGCACATAAATGAGTTACCAGTAAATCGCCTGATGCAATCAACTCAAGAGAATAAGGGCAAAATTAGGGTATGGTTTACACAACCTTGTCTTCACTTTCACCGTCACTGTCATCATCATCCTCATTCTCCTCATTTGCAACTGAAAATCATGTGTATGAAGAGTGTAACAGGGTGTATGTCAGACAAACCATGTGTGAAGAAGACGGTGAAAAGGGAAGTGCCACACAACTACCAACATTGATGACTGTAGATTAAGAAACGAACGGTTGAGAATTCTAAAATCACTATTCATTTCCATTCAGATTTAATTATAGAATAATTGGTTGCGTAATATTGAAATGCTTATGATTTGTTTATGCCTTTAATTAGTTGCTTTTGAACTAATATAACTAACTAGCAAATGCGTATGCGTTTAGAAAAGGCATATGCATTAAGTAAAAGTATGCTTATAAACCATTCTAAATGCATATGGATTTCTTCAAGGACATATACTACCATTAATA
Source organism: Flaveria robusta (assembly GCA_025506415.1). Classification (NCBI taxonomy): domain Eukaryota; kingdom Viridiplantae; phylum Streptophyta; class Magnoliopsida; order Asterales; family Asteraceae; genus Flaveria; species Flaveria robusta. Next base: position 24,965,588 of record CM046470.1, read on the forward strand.
AATTGTTACAAGAAGAAGATATATTATTGCTTTTGAATTTCGGATCTAAGAAACTAAACTTTAGATTCAAGTTTTTTTTTTCCTTTATCTTATTAGTACATGAATTACTTCAATTTTATGTACACTTATAAGAGGAACGACCCATCCAGAAAACCACAGTTGACCTCTGTAAATAAACTTAAAATCAACATAAATCTTTAAAATCAAAATCAAATTTAAAATTTGATGTTACATGAAGAAGGCACTCGTAGAACCTAACATACAGGGTTTTGGTTTATCCATGAAGTTCGTATTAAAGCATTCCTTCGACAATAGTAGGATCCATGATGGAGACGATGAAGAAGACAATGATGGAAAAGGATTATACTTTACAAAGAAAGAGAAAATATAATAATTAAAACCCAACTTGAGTTGAAAAAATTTGTCTCACGTGCAACTCACATGGGGTGACTTAACGAGAGATATTGACGGTCATTAGGGCCAACGACCAAAAGTATTATAATTCATCAAAAAGTTGAGATCAAACCAATAATTATTTAAAAATAGAAACGAAAGTAAAATTCTAGAAAATCATAGAGATATCCATCAAATTTACCCTCAATACTTTTTTTGAAATGACCAACGAATACTTTATAAGCCCGGTTACCCTGGTAAACCTGGCGAAAGGCCACTCACGTCTGCGAATACAGATAGCGCTGGTGACCCCGCCCACCCACCAATTCAGGGGAAACCCACCACCCAAAGACCCACTGTGATAAAACCCCTTGCACACTTGAAGCATATCGCACCAAGTGAGACTCGAACTCATGAACTCCACTTTAAAAAGCCATAAGATGACCCCCTCTAAACCAATAGATCTAGAGCTCATTGGCACCCTCAATACTAGATGCGTAGCTTCTTTGAACCACAAATAGGCTGGTTTTTGCATTATTTTTTAAAATATTTTGCCATGACGTGGCATTGTATAATTGGCTGAATCACTTACATTTCGCAAATTGGGAAAACTGAAAGCAAACAAAGATAAGCTTAGCTCAAACGTCAATCACAAACGATGTTGATTCAACAGAGCTTCCTCCGCCGGACTTACATGACCCAACAAAATTCCGGTGACCGGAAAGATAACTCGCCGGAGAACACAATCCCGTTCAACAAACCACCGGCCGACCAATTCCAGCCGTTAGCGACGATATTCAGACGACGACTTCTAACAGGCATTGGATCAGCTTCTTTAGTCGCCGTTGGAGCTAATTTCGCTGGTACAACAAGCTTTCTTCTTGGTTTGTCGCCGGAAACTGCTCGCAATCTCAAACTTGATGTGCTTTATCCCATCAAAGGCTACAGTCGCTGCATCAATTATGAGGAAGGATTCGGTTCGTTCTTGTTGACTCTTCGGTCAAACGTGTTAGATTTTAAACCAAAATTAAATCAGGTTTTTGTGGAAAAAACTGAACATTAAGCTTTTAGTTGGTAGCCAATGTAAAAGTCTGCAATACCCTGAAACGAATTTATCTGAAGTTGAACAAACTGGTGCCAATTTTGATGTTGACTTTTGATTTATTGACCTCAGGTGTTGACTTTATTGTTCGTATGTTTCAATGATGGGCAGAATTTATATACCCACAAAATTGGGTTGGAGACCAGACATTGTTGTATAGAGCAGCTGGGAAGGCGGAGAGGGAACGATCACTCGATCTGCCGCCTGTGAACCGCCGTAGGAATGTAAACGAACCTGTTGCCGCCTTCGGTCCGCCAGGCTCGAGTGGTGAGCTGAACGTTAGCGTAATCGTCTCCCCCGTCCCTCTAGATTTCTCGTAAGTCTTATGTTATTAAACGGTATTGTTTTTATTGCTCTAGTGATATTGGTGATTGTTATTAAAAATATTTGTTACTAATAAAAAAAAATGGTATTTGGTAGTAAAATATTGTAGGTTAAAAAATGCAATGTAAAGATGACTTAAAATGTCAAACATGCTATTTTACAACTTCAAATTTTTTGACGGTTTTGTTCCTGTTTAATGCACCAATAAAATCCATACTTTGATAACAAAATTAGAAATTTAGAAAGATAAAATTGATTTGTCGGTGAAATAGCTAATTTTGACTTAAAAAATCAAGGACTTTACATTATCTTGGCCATTTATGCGTATGAACCAAATAAAGTTATTGTTTCAAACTAATAATTGTACTTCAATTGTTAATATATAGGATTGAAGCATTCGGAGGTCTAGAGGAAGTAGGAGAAGCTATTGTGCGAACAATCACAGGGTCTAGCCGACGCCCTGATGTCAAAGGAACACTTATAAAGTCAAACCTGAGAGAAGACAACACGAATAAAGTCAAATACTATGTGTTAGAATTTGAAGTAGAAAGTCCTTCGTTTAGGAGGCACAATGTGGCGGTTTGTTGCGCTAGTGGTGGTCGTTTATTCACTCTCAATGCACAGACACCAGAATCGGCATGGCCCAAGCTCAAACTTGACTTCTACAAGATTGCGGATTCTTTCAGCCTAACTTTATAGTCCATAAACAGTATGTGACCGGATGGACTAAGAACTCTTTGATAATGTGTTAATACTAATGCAATTGAAAGTAACTAAAACTCACACGTATTTAATCGTGTGTTAATACTAATTGGTTGCGTTGGTTGGTTGAGATTGCTTGTTGGAGCCAGTCAACTCAAACTCAATATATAATCAGAAGTATTAAACACTTGATTTGGTTTATAGATATTTCATCCTTAGTAAAAAGGAAACTTTCAATTAATTTATATTGGAGTTAATTTTGTACAAATATTAAGAAATATTGAAGTAGAAAGTTAACAAAAACCAAATATATGAAAGAACACAATTTTTTTCTTTAATGAAGATGGAACATGGGGTACCATTTGTGCCATTTAAGTAAACTTAATTTCCTAATTTTCTAGATAAGAAATGCAAGCCTTGAGGTCCATTAGAAAACGAAACAAAAAAACCGATTTCTCGTGTTTTGTGGTTCAATTAAAAGAGCAATTAGAAGTTCACAAAATGAAGCGAGGATTTGTGATAAAAGTTTGTATTCTGTTTATCAAATGTGATTTCACATAAAGATTTATACTTTTGGTAGCACTTTTTTTCTAAAAGTTTTATTTCTCGAGCTTAAATGGGTTTAATTAGTTTAATTAGATTTGCTTTTGACAAAGTGAGAAATTAATAATAATAACTATTAATATTATTTGGGATCATTCAAGATTGTTCTAAGTTATAGCGTGATTGCGTGAATCAATCGGTACTCTCATTTCCTTTCTCAATGATAAATGTAGATTACATCTAACCGAATACAACTAATTTAGAGTTATTCTAGGAAAACAAGATCGATACAAACTAATACAAATATAAATCTTTGTATTAATAAATAAATCCTTGTATTAATAAATAAAAATAAACCCTGACACTTGTCATCATTTTAGGTCATCTAATAATTGTTTTTCTCGCTTTTCTCTTCTTTTAGTTATGAATGCTATAATAGATAATTATTATTTAGTAACTATCCATAATTAAAATTTTAAATATATTAACTTCAAATTTTTAAATGTGTAATACATGGGTTTATTCAATCCGTATAATACACAATATTTAATACATAACTTTTTATATCATTAACCATGTAACAGTAAATTTATTTAGCCCGTATATTATACGAGATTGTAACCTAGTAATACAACAAATATTATGAATATATATGTTTAATGGTCCCTCAGCAGGACATGAAGTACTCAAACAGAGCCTACCCAGACTTTCTCTAATACGAATGGTGAGATTGTAAATGTAAACGAACCTGTTGCCGCCTTCGGTCCGCCAGGCTCGAGTGGTGAGCTGAACGTTAGCGTAATCGTCTCCCCCGTCCCTCTAGATTTCTCGTAAGTCTTATGTTATTAAACGGTATTGTTTTTATTGCTCTAGTGATATTGGTGATTGTTATTAAAAATATTTGTTACTAATAAAAAAAATGGTATTTGGTAGTAAAATATTGTAGGTTAAAAAATGCAATGTAAAGATGACTTAAAATGTCAAACATGCTATTTTACAACTTCAAATTTTTTGACGGTTTTGTTCCTGTTTAATGCACCAATAAAATCCATACTTTGATAACAAAATTAGAAATTTAGAAAGATAAAATTGATTTGTCGGTGAAATAGCTAATTTTGACTTAAAAAATCAAGGACTTTACATTATCTTGGCCATTTATGCGTATGAACCAAATAAAGTTATTGTTTCAAACTAATAATTGTACTTCAATTGTTAATATATAGGATTGAAGCATTCGGAGGTCTAGAGGAAGTAGGAGAAGCTATTGTGCGAACAATCACAGGGTCTAGCCGACGCCCTGATGTCAAAGGAACACTTATAAAGTCAAACCTGAGAGAAGACAACACGAATAAAGTCAAATACTATGTGTTAGAATTTGAAGTAGAAAGTCCTTCGTTTAGGAGGCACAATGTGGCGGTTTGTTGCGCTAGTGGTGGTCGTTTATTCACTCTCAATGCACAGACACCAGAATCGGCATGGCCCAAGCTCAAACTTGACTTCTACAAGATTGCGGATTCTTTCAGCCTAACTTTATAGTCCATAAACAGTATGTGACCGGATGGACTAAGAACTCTTTGATAATGTGTTAATACTAATGCAATTGAAAGTAACTAAAACTCACACGTATTTAATCGTGTGTTAATACTAATTGGTTGCGTTGGTTGGTTGAGATTGCTTGTTGGAGCCAGTCAACTCAAACTCAATATATAATCAGAAGTATTAAACACTTGATTTGGTTTATAGATATTTCATCCTTAGTAAAAAGGAAACTTTCAATTAATTTATATTGGAGTTAATTTTGTACAAATATTAAGAAATATTGAAGTAGAAAGTTAACAAAAACCAAATATATGAAAGAACACAATTTTTTTCTTTAATGAAGATGGAACATGGGGTACCATTTGTGCCATTTAAGTAAACTTAATTTCCTAATTTTCTAGATAAGAAATGCAAGCCTTGAGGTCCATTAGAAAACGAAACAAAAAAACCGATTTCTCGTGTTTTGTGGTTCAATTAAAAGAGCAATTAGAAGTTCACAAAATGAAGCGAGGCTTTGTGATAAAAGTTTGTATTCTGTTTATCAAATGTGATTTCACATAAAGATTTATACTTTTGGTAGCACTTTTTTTCTAAAAGTTTTATTTCTCGAGCTTAAATAGGTTTAATTAGTTTAATTAGATTTGCTTTTGACAAAGTGAGAAATTAATAATAATAACTATTAATATTATTTGGGATCATTCAAGATTGTTCTAAGTTATAGCGTGATTGCGTGAATCAATCGGTACTCTCATTTCCTTTCTCAATGATAAATGTAGATTACATCTAACCGAATACAACTAATTTAGAGTTATTCTAGGAAAACAAGATCGATACAAACTAATACAAATATAAATCTTTGTATTAATAAATAAATCCTTGTATTAATAAATAAAAATAAACCCTGACACTTGTCATCATTTTAGGTCATCTAATAATTGTTTTTCTCGCTTTTCTCTTCTTTTAGTTATGAATGCTATAATAGATAATTATTATTTAGTAACTATCCATAATTAAAATTTTAAATATATTAACTTCAAATTTTTAAATGTGTAATACATGGGTTTATTCAATCCGTATAATACACAATATTTAATACATAACTTTTTATATCATTAACCATGTAACAGTAAATTTATTTAGCCCGTATATTATACGAGATTGTAACCTAGTAATACAACAAATATTATGAATATATATGTTTAATGGTCCCTCAGCAGGACATGAAGTACTCAAACAGAGCCTACCCAGACTTTCTCTAATACGAAGCTTCTATCATTTTGTAGGAAAGTAAATAAAATAATAAGATACTCTCATTATTAACATGAGAAAATAAGTAGAAACAAATACCTTAATACAAAGTGAAAAGCAAATATGTAAACTATGAAATAAACGTTACATACATGTAAATATATTCAAAACTAGGTCTTCAATAAGTAGAGTCTTCAACTTTGTTCTTTGACAAGGTCTTCATTGTCTCTTTGGTTGCAAGAATGAACAAACTAATGTTGATGATTGTGGCTAAGGATTTGTGTTCAACATGGGTCTCTTAAAACATATTTGCGTTTTCACTTAGACAACACAACTGTCTCCTATGATACAACAGCTAAAGCAGTATGTATTGCCGGAGAAGGTCATGCGCCCGAGGTTACACTACGTAAATTAATGTATTAGAATTTGAGAAAGATAAAAGATAAAGTCTCGATGGTACTCATCTCTAATTCTTCTTTTTTTCCTTGGAAAAATGTGTTAAAGTTTATTTGGTTGGTGTGATCTTTGAGTAATATTCATAGTTTTTCTACCTCCTTCAAATAAATCTTCATATTCATTATGTAATCACACAAACCATAATTTTCATGTCCATTAGTTATGCAACAATTAAGAGTTAAATGACATACTAAATTGTAATTATAATTCATTTTTGAGATCTCATGAAACATCCTTGAGGGAGTATGAACCATCCATTTGATTATGGTCATATGAATTATCCATTTGATTAAAAATAAGTTAGTATTGTCATGACATGATTAGTGACATAACATTGTTTATTCCAACCACTCAAAAAATTTTCATCCACCTCAATGTTAGTGAAAATTATATTTTCACAATTTGGTTCATTAATATTAAACTAGGTTTTGCAACAGATAAGCATCTAAAACATTATCTTAATATATGACCATGGTAGGAGAAATATGTATAGTATATTTCTTAACCTTGTAGTTTTAGCTATAGGGTTGGTAACGCCTCAATATTTAGCATCAGCACTTGATCTTGAAATGGTTATTTGATGTTTGGAGGACAAGATGTTATTATGACCAAGGGCACCTAATTTGAAATGGCAGGAGTCAAGGCATCCCCAATCGGTATTGGAATATATAGTGAGGCGTAACAACTTAGCGGGGTTTAATGTGTGTTTAAGGAAATGAAAATATGGCTCACAAGGGCATGCATGAAGAGGTAAACCTATCGTACCACATAAACAATGTCCTGTTGAGTGAATTTTAAGTATTGGAGAGCTCGTGTTAGACTCCAATATAATAAATTGTTGGTGAGGGGAGTACATGCGGTTGCTTTATGCTTGGAGTCGGCATCGATACAAATGGAGCTAGGTTTGCAATCTTTTATATTTACTCAAGCTAAGATGTCTGATGCAAAGGATTCTTGTGAAAAAAAAAATACTCTGTTTTGGTGTGTAACTTGAATCCTGACAAAGAGATTTAAAGCCCCAAATCAATCATAACAAATTCTTTTGAAAGTAAAACAATTAAATGTTGTAGAAAGCAACTATCAGAGGCAGTTAAATTTATATTATCAACGCATAAAAGGATACATTCCATATGTGTGTCATGTTTATAGACGAAGAGAAATGTGTCCATACCATGATTTTAAAGCCACATGTTTATATATACGAGGCAAACCGTTGATACCAAGCACACGAGGCTTGCTTTAGACCATAAAGAGATTTATTCAGGTGATATACACGTGTTAGGTGTGTCGCGTCCACAAAGCCAGAAGGATGAAACATGTATACAATTTAACTGAGATCCCCATGATGAAACACATTCTTAACATCCAATTGGTTAATAGGCCACGGAAACACTGAGGCTTAAGACAGTTCGTATGGTGGTAGATTTAACTATTGGGTTAAATATTTTATCACCATCCACACCTGCCTTTTGACATTTTACATTAATAACTACTCTTTTATAATGTTGAAGCTGAGACGTTAGAATTAAATTTATGTCTATTTAACCACATGCAACGAATAATATGTACACCATGATTATTTTATAAGCTTGTTTTATGTTTGTCATGATTAGAGTAAATATTCTAAAAAAAAGGTTAACCAACCCAAAACCCCCACAAAAACCAATTAACCGAAAATTGAATAAATGTAACTAATTGGTGTTTAAAAAGCAATAATCGATTAATTCAGTTTCAGTTTCAGTTACAGTGGAGAGTAAAAATAAACTAAACCAAACCAATCACACCCCTACTATGGAGAATGAGAGGATGTTTAGGGGTGGACCTAAAGCTTGAGGAGGGGGGCAGCCGCCCACCCTAAATTTTTTTTCCCCGTGGTATATATACCTTAAAACCCCGACCGCCCCCACAAAATTTTGTAATTGCCCCCTTAAACTTGTGAAAATGAAGAAAGAGTAAGAGCGATCAGAGCATTAGTGGATTTGAGAATAGAAGAGAAGAAGAGATCGATTATTGGAATAGTTTCACGAGTGTAGATATGAACTTAGATGAGAAGAATCATGGTTGCATCAATGCACTTTGGAAGAGATGAAAGAACTTTTGAGTAAATAAGAAAATAATAGGAAACCATACCTATCTTTGAAAATTGAAATTTGATGATAGAAAATCGAAAAGTTTTTGACACATCTTTATTTCTATTTCATTTTCTTTTTAGTTATTCCATAAATGATAATCTAATATTTACAACTAGCTTTAGTAAACCCGTGTATTATACGATTTGAATAAATAAAATATTAAATAAAATTAAAATTTATTAATAATAAAATGATATTTTCATATAAGATATGATTAAAATCTTTCTTATTATAAAGAGAATAAAATATTTTGTTTTAAGAAGAACATTTTAAAAAAAAATGTCATTTATAAAATTTTCTTATTATAACTCCTAATATTAATTAGTTTAAAATTTTTACTTTTTAAAAAACATCAATTTTAAATATTTCATATTTTTAAAAAAAATTATTTTTTACAAAAATTTCTTATTTTATAAAAATTTGATTCTTTAGAAATAACATTAATAAAAAATCTTTTTCTTAATTTATTACAAATTATTTGAATATAAATAAATAAATAATATTAGTAATTGATATGATTATTTAATAGGGGAGAGAGGCGGGAAAAACTTGGTGATGATGAATGTGGTGATGACATGTATCCTTTGTATTTACCATTTTATTAGAGTAGGAAGATTAAGATTTCATTAATTTATTTATATGAATTTTTATTTTATGTAAAGTGTTGGATTTTAAGTATTAAAAAGGTTAATTTATATAATTAGTTTTATCGTTTATGTATTCTTTTATATATTTTATGTATTTAAAATTTAAAATAATATTCGTTTGTAAAGTTGGTCCGACCTGTCTTATCGATTCGACTAGTGAACCGGTAAGATGACCAGTTTGATGTATTGTTCGGTTCTAAAAACATTGTGCAAGACCGTTAGGGGCAGAACTACAGTGCCTCTAATGACCCTCAGACGATCTGGCAAACGGTATTTCCTTACTAACTATGGTCTATAATCAAGTAGATTTTTTATACTTTCATCCTAAAATAATCTAGTAGTTGGTAAGAAAAACATGGAAAAATTATATTGAGATAAATATTTTGACAATAAAACATGCTAACTATATTGTTTTTAAAATATAAGGGATCAAATGTTATTTTTACCGGCCGCATTGTTTTCAAGCATGTTGAATCTCATCGGTATTAAAAATTAACTGAAGTTCTTAATACTTTTGCAAAAGTTTCTATTAATATTTAAATAAAAAGTTCTAATTTGCATATTGTTATTTTTATAAGAATAATTGCTTCAAACATTACATATCCTCACTTTTATGAGTATAATTGTTTTAATAGGGTTCTTGATATATGTGTGTATATATATGTATGCAAATATAGGAGTTTGGAAACCGTATTAGCAATCTTTTTTGGCAGTGAACCGGATCCGACCCGAACCAGATCGAAAAAATATATTATATTGTGATAATTAAAAGATCCTTAAAAATTTCCACCCCCATCGGAGAAATTTCTAGGTTTGCCACTAAGGATGATTGGGTTTAGTAATATTATTATGTGAACAGATAATCATGAGATGTTGTAAAATGGGTGGGCTGGTGACAGAGGTGATGGAGGATGTATAGGTATGGAAGGTTTATTGCAAGAATATATATTTTGAAATTAGGAGGTTGTGTTGAGATGTATGTATATGGAGTTGTGGGCAAGCTACGGGCTGTGGTGGTAGGTAGTGGTGATGTTGGTAGGGTTTAAGTGGTAGGAGATGGTGATGTTGGTGTAGGATGTGGGCCGAGGTCATGAGGGTTTGGTGTTGGCAGATGAATATGTTGAAAAATGATAGAAGAGGGGTTTATGTCTCGAAAATCATAGTTGTAAGGAGGTGTAGGTTTTTTGGCAAACAGGAAGGAAGACTCGTCAATGGTGATGTGGCAGGATAGAATTATATTTCACATGAAAACTCAAGGCAATAGTAACATCGGTAATCAACATGGTACCGTAGGAAGACACAAAGTGTGGAGTGAGGTACTCAACTTGTGAGAAAGGGTGGTGTTTTGGTTGGGTACCATGCACAATCGAAGGCATGTAATTGGTCATAGGTCATTTGATGTAAATGGATGAAGTAGGTGTATTAAAGTTAAGTAACTTAGTGGGTAAGATGTTGTGAAGGTAGACAATGTTTCGAAATGCCTCAACCCAAAACTTGGAAAGTAAGGACACATGAGTTAATGAAGACAACGTGAGGTCGTTGAGTCGGCGAATCATGCATTCTGCTTTCCTATTCTATTATGAAGTGTGGGGACATGAGAAGTGAAATTGCAAATCGTTGCAAATGTTTTAATTTTTATGTTGTCGAACTCGCGTCCCTATCACATTGAAGGGCTTTAATAGGTTTGTTAAAAGATGAAAAATTTATGATATGATTCAAATTCAATTTTAATAGAAAAACCCAAAAATAATGAGTCTAGTCATCACTTAAAACCATGTAATATTCATATCAATCATTAATAAAAGTGGGTGAGGTCCATAAATTGGCATGCATAATGTCAAACAAAAATAATCTGCCCAAATTTGAAAGAGTAAACAGCAAACACTTATGTTCAGCTATTTGACATGAATGGCACACAAGTTCAACTCTTTGACATAAATGAGAAACATGTTTAACCCTCCAAGTGTAATCATGTAGCTTAATAGACACAAAACTCAAGTTTTTAAACATTTAAACCCCGCTTTAAATGTGAAATTTCACATAATTTCTCACAATGTCGTAATCTTTTACATTTAGCTAGCATTTTAGCCCTCACGTTGCGGCGGGAATAATCGAAAATTACATGCAATGGTTATGTCAATATATGATACAAGACTACAATTAGAGTACATGCATGAAAAAATAAACTAATAATGAACAAACAATTAAGTTGATTGAATAGTTGTAAATACGCTATGGTTTTTGCCTAGTTGCTCTACTAAATGATATCAGAAGCTCCCTATTTTTTCATGTATAAGCAAATTATTTCTTATAAATATTTTTAACTATAATCTAGTATAGTAAATAGATTAAAACATATCAACGTCACAACATATGCCAGAAACAGAACATATGATCATGCCACCAGATACTTTGCCTCTATTTAGAACATGTCATTTTTTGAATAGGTCTTAAATGAGTTCTTGAATAAGTTTTTGATGTTAGATTTGTGCACATACCAATCCAGCATACTTGGTAATCTCTTGGCTAGTCTTGTGAAGCCACAAGACATGATCCTCATATTTAATTCAGTTGGTCGTAATAACTTGCAAATGACTGAAGTGTGTCGTCTTGTTGAATGAATACTTATTGAGTATTGATGGGTGTAAAAGGTATATATTTTTATAAGAATTTTCGCATAGATTCAGTTTTAATTGGTTATTACTAATACTAAACTACACACAGAAAAGGCAAGTGTACCTGTCGTGTGGTAATATAGTGATGGTAAGAACCGAGTATCAATCCGTGGACACACCGAGCTTACTCAACAACATTTATAATTGACTACCAGATTTGATCTTGTTTTGAGAAAATGATAAGTTGCATTGATGTGACCAAGATTTTTTTGGGTTTAAAATAATAACTAAAATGAAAATAAAAGTAAGATTGAAACCTTTGGGTTTTAAAACAAGAAATTAAGGCTATCATCCTAATTAGATAACACTTATGTAACTGTGATGAATATCATGGTGTGAGTAAAGATATAGGTTTAAGTAGTTATTATAATGTTTATAAACGTGAGCCAACGCGGATTTCTCGTCTCCCGGCTCCGTAGTGACAAGGATACCAACATGAGTAACTTATAGTACTGATCAATCAAAGCCACTAGTAATGTTGGTAGATCCAGTGTAATCTTTTAACATATGATTTCTGAAACATAACTTAATGTTAGAAAGAGAGTGGATCAGGTTCCTTTATAACATACCATTAATTTTAAAAAACCATAACAATTACTATAGATTTCTCAGACTAATAAAAGGGAACTTGCAAATGATCAGAAAGCTAAAGTTATATGATTTTCTAATAACCATTTCTAGTTCATTAGCCATAGATTTGTTATAAAGACCGGTTTCACGAATAAAAGTTAGTTCATATGTTTTTCAACCTTGTATGACATTCACAATTACAAATCATAAGTTTATAACTTCCAATTCAAATGTAGATGCTACCCATCAAAAGCTTACCCAAGATTACCATAACATTAACATAACATAAATCACACCATCAGTTCATCACGAATTACATAAGTTTCATCTAGTTAGTATGATAAAGAGAGTTCACCTCATAATGAGCTTGAACATAACAAGTAACATAGAAGATATATATGAAATCATCGGTGATATGGAACAATCAAACGGGTGATTCACAATGGATGATGTTTAGACAATCCCGAGCTTCTTTCAAGTGTTGTATGCACCTCCCGAGCCTCCAAATGGTCTTCAAGACTTGATTCTCGAGAGAATTCAACAGAGTAACTCCCTACCAAAAGCTTTCCCAAATGATGGACTTAGGCCTCAATTTATAGGCTTTCTGGAGTGTTTAAGCACGGCTCCGTGCTAGTACAATTTTTACGAAAATTGGTCGGTTTGTACGTGCAGGAAGTGTCGGGCACGACCCGGTGTTAAATGGGGCACGGCCCTGTGTTTAAGGTGGGGCATGGCCCCATGTTTACTTTTGGGGAATAATACTTTTTGTCCTGTCAGATGTCCAAACACGAGGGTGTGCTAATTTAAGCACGGGAGTGTATTTCAGGCAAGTCTTGGGGGCATGCTTAATGAGGCACGACCCCATGCTTGGACTTCAAAACTTAGTTTTCTTCAAATTCTGGATAATGAGGTAATAGGTGTGTTATTTTATAAGTTTTCATAGCAAACCTGTTGCACAATATATGTAAATTGTAATTAGAATTTGCAATTATTATTAATATTAGAGTAAATTACCATTTGCATCCGTGACGTTTGTTCATTTTAACTGTTTGAATCCCTATAGTTTCAAAACCTTGAATCGCCCCCTGAACTTTTAATTTCTTCCTCGTTTGACTCCTTCAAGCTGACGCCGTTACCTGGCTCAGTTAACTCTGTCGCATTTTCTCTTTCTTGCAGGGGTATTTTCGTCCTTTCTGCTTTATTTCTTATAAAACCCTAATAAAAACACATGGATCTGAATACACCTCAATCACTCTCATTTCTCTCTCTCACACATTTGCTCTCTCTTTTCCTCTGTCAAAATAAGACGATGGTGAGATGTTCATGTGGATTTGGCACCTTTGTTCGCACATCATGGACCTCAAGAAATCCAGGTCGTCGATTTCACTGTTGTGCAAGAATGGGGACGAATTGTGGTTTTGTTAGTTGGGCTGAACCCGCACTGTGTTCAAGATCTACAGAAATTATTAATGGGTTGCTAAGATCAAACAACGTGAGAGAAGAAAGAGGCAGGAGGTTGGAGCATCAAGTTAAAAGGCTAAAAATGTTTTCAATTTTGAGTTGGATTGTATTTGTTGTGTACTTGTTGTGTTAGTGAAGGTTTGGTTGTTTTTTTGTACCAATTGATCTAATTTTGTACTATATGCTGTAAAGGTCAATTAGTAATGGATGTACAAGTTTATTGGTTAATGAAAGAAAATATTTGGTTATATGCATTGTATAATTCAGCACATGAACTTAACACATACACTGCTAGATTCAGTTCACAAACATGCACAATGCAGCCACTTGACAAAGGCAGTTGCCATTTGAGACAGTTGATAAAAGTAGCTGCCATATGCATAGTAGTTATGCCCATATCATATTAGACAAATATACACCATAAACCAACATATCATATTACAGAAACAACATCAAAAGGTAATTTATACATACCATAAAACATGAGAGGTTGTGACATTGTTTGAAAATACATACCCATCATGAAAGCATGTTCATAATACATACCCAACAAAAAAAAACATGTTCAAAATACATAGGCAGCTAAAGGATCATGTTCAAGTGACAAACATTTCCAGTTATGCTACTAACTACTGACTTCCTAAAGGAGCACGTTGTGAAACTTGTTGTGATGAACCCTGTCATTTGCAAGATCTTTTGTTATGACCATAATTCTTCCATAAACCACATTTCCCTTAAAATCCCTTTTTCACCAGCTTTTCACCTTTGTTAACTTTACCTGCAGCCACCTCCTCAGCTGACCTCTTCCTCTTCTTTCTAGGTCTCCCAACCTGAGTATGATGCTTTGGAGGTATCAGTGTAGTTGGACAATTGGATGGCATCCACATGGGTCTCCCATTGATAGGCTCAAGGGTGTTTTTGTATACATCCTTCCAGGTTTCTAACCAATACCCTTTTGACACCCAAGCCTCGGGAACTGCATTTTGTTGTTCATAAGTTGCCAAATCCCATATGCAAGCTACTGCATGCTTACAAGGCATGCCTGTAAGCTCCCATTTCCTGCAATAACATGTTTGTTTCTCTATCTCAACACAAACTTGATCCATCCATGGTCCACTAACTTGGTATTTTTTGACTCCAGCCATGATAACACTATATTCAATTGCTTGTTTCTTAATGAGATCTAAGGTTTTAGTAGCATAGGGTGTAAGGGGCCCTGGGCTCTTTGAAATCAACTATGAACAACAACAATCCTCTTCAACATGTATTCCCTAACATACTCAAGACATGAAATTATGGGCTTGTCTCCACCCGCAACCAACTGTCTGTTAAATACTTCACAAATGTTGTTTAATAAAATATCACATGCTAGCCTACCTGTTTTACAAACATTGGACATGAATGATAAATTAGACATAATCATTCTATGTTTTAAAAAATATAAATTATTAAGATAAGTAACACATATAAGACCTACTCCAATGCTTTGCAGGGATTTGTTTCAACCAATCATACAGTGATGAATCTTGTTTCCTTATTGTCTCCATTTGTTTTTCAAATTCAGGGATAGTGGTTGCACTTGCACATTTCCATAAAAGATCCTTATACATGTGGCCTCTCCATTTTGCTTTCATGTTCTCATGAATGTGTCTTAGGCAAAACCTATGCTCAGCTGCTAGAAACACTCTCTTAAGAGCAGGTATAATTCCCTAAACAGGATAAAACATTTGACAGTAAAATATAATTAGACTTAATGAAATTTAAACATACTATAGTCAAAAAGAAAAACACTAATTTCTTACCTTCTGCCTGTCACTTATGAAAGTGAAATTTGAGTTAATGTCTAGATCTAGATCATCACCAAAAAGTTGCAAAAACCATATCCACGAATCTGTTGTTTCAGCCTCCACCACTGCAAATGCTACTGGATAAATACCATTATTAGAGTCAACACCAACTGCAGTCAACATTTGTCCTGGGAATGGACCTTTCATCAAGGTCCCATCTAGACCTAACAGGTCTCTCCCACATGCTTTAAAACCAGCTTTCATAGCAGCAAAGCATATGTAAAGCCTTTTGAATTGTCTGGTTGGAGTACTTGGGTTACACTCCCTTTCAACCTCTAACTTAACTGTTTCTTGAGGTCCCCATTCTTGCACAACAGTGAAAATGACGACCTGGATTTCTTGAGATCCATGATGTGCGAACAAAGGTGCCAAATCCACATGAACATCTCACCATCGTCTTATTTTGACAGAGGAAAAGAGAGAGCAAATGTGTGAGAGAGAGAAATGAGAGTGATTGAGGTGTATTCAGATCCATGTGTTTTTATTAGGGTTTTATAAAAGATAAAGCAGAAAGGACGAAAATACCCCTGCAAGAAAGAGAAAATGCGACAGAGTTAACTGAGCCAGGTAACGGCGTCAGCTTGAAGGATTCAAACGAGGAAGATTTTAAAAGTTCAGGGGGGCGATTCAAGGTTTTGAAACTATAGGGATACAAACAGTTAAAATGAACAAACGTCACGGATGCAAATGGTAATTTACTCTTAATATTACTATTATTACTACTATTATTATTATTACAATAAAAGTATTTAGTTATAATATTTTTTTAAATAATATTATTTTTATACTTTTATCATTACCTTTTCTCTCTAATTTACTCACAATCACTTTCAAAAATATTAAAAAAATTTATAAGAGTTGAACAGTGATTCCCCAAATATACAAATTGAATAGTAACTTTTTTTTCTACTATACTAACAACCATTTACAATCATTCCTTAAAATATAAGAAACATACTCACATAAATATAAAAAACCTACTGTAAATGCTCTTACACTCACATAAATATACCAAACGTGTTATGAATGCTCTAACATGGGGAAGGCTGAGAAGATAAAAATTGATTTTTGTTTTGATTTCAAGAAATTTAATTGTTTAATCTATACTACTATATAATACATATTAGAAGGATAAGATGGTAATTTTATTTAAAGTGTAAGACACCTATACAACATTTTAAGCATAAAGTACAAATGCTTTATGTAATAATTCCACTTTTGCCCACTTTAATTAACTTATTTTATTTATTGTATTATTTAATACACATTATTAATACATAATTTAATAATATAATATTATTTAATTCACTTCATTTAGTTTTATTTTATTTATAATAATATAAATTGATATTTAAATTTATAATTACTAATCATATTTTTTTTAACTAAATACTATTTAAATACTTATATCTATACTACTTTATAATAAATCTCTCTAAATGGAGATGCAATTTTGCCAAGCATACAAGTTTTGAATCAACATGTACAAAGAAGTGCAAGACATTTAAAAGGGTAAAATAGAAAATTGATTAAGATTTTAAGACACTTTAAGGGCAATATGATAAATTTATCAATTAAATTTTTTATACCTTGGTATTTTTGTACTTGTCTCTTTTATGTATTTAATAAATATTATTAATACATTATTTAAAAATATGATATTATTTAATTCACTTCATAAAATTTTATTCAATTTATGATACTATAAATTGATATTTAAATTTATATTTACTAATTATATTTTTATAACTAAATATTATTTAAATTAAGTATTATTTTATTTAAATATTTAAGTATATAACTTATATATATATATATATATCTTCATGTTTATAATAATTATAATACTAATATTTTTCTAGGGGCATATTGTGAGTTTAATAATTTTAATATTTATCTATATCTTTTATAATAAAAGTGAAATGAGGATTGAATGATAATTTTACATATTGATTAAGACACTCATATGAAAAGTAATGCTTAAATTTCAAAAAATCAACATTTTATTTTATTTATACCCTTACAATAAAGTATAATATATGATGCTTATAATAAAAATGCTAAATCATATACACGTGGCCGAACAAAACCGCCATTTACTTTCAATTCCGTTCATTCACTGCGATTGAGCGCTAATCCCTCTTTCTCTTTCCCTTGCGGTTGTTTAAAGCTCAATAACAATTAATATAGTAATTTGTTGTGACAATTTCTGCTTTAACTTTCTCCGGTCTATGCAAATCACCATCGAAAACTGCCTCCGATGATCATAACTCTAACCTACATTCATAAAATAAAACCCCCCCTAAAACCTAGGTAATAAATGATTTCTGACCATAAATATCATCCATGCTTTTACTAATATTGTTGGAATAATATACTTGTCTTAAAGACTTATCTATAATCTATAATCTATAATAAATATTAATAAAAGAAGGTTTTTAAGTGACACGTGTCACAATTATAGACAACTTAAATTTTAGTTTCCCGCCTCTCTCTCATAGTAAATATTTACCATGATTACAAATGATATTATTTAATTATTTTTCAAGAAAAAAATATTTTATGATAAATTTTGAAAAAGATATATCTATAAACGTTACTTTTAAGGAACTTTTCTTAAAATAAGATATTTTTTAAAAAAATTAAACTTTTTTAATACAAAATTAATTAATATAATTTTTTTATAAAATGAAAATAATTCAAATTCAAATTTATAATAAGAAAATTTTACAAATAATATTTTTTTAAACGGTTTGTTTTAACACAAAATATTTAAAAAATAATTTTTTTTGAAAAAAAATTATACATCTATACATACTAATAAAAATGTTTTTAAGTAACACATGACACAGTTATAAACATCTTAAATTTTAGTTTCTCGTCTCTCTCTTATAGTAAATAATTACCATAATTACAAATGATATTATTTAATTATTTTTCAAGCTAAAATTATTTTATGATAAATTACGAAAGAGATATATCTATAAATATTATTTTTAAGGAACTTTTCTTAAAATAAGATATTTTTTAAAAACATTAAACTTTTTAAATACAAAATTAATTAATATAAATTTTTTATAAAATGAAAATAATTAAAATTTAAATTTATAATAAGGAAATTTCAAAGATAATATTTTCTAAAACAGTTTGTTTTAATGGAAAATGTTTAAAAATAATTTAAAAAAATAAATAAATAAATAAAGGCTAAAGTTTAGAAGATGATATCATTGTTTAATAACTTGAAATTATTACGAATAAGTAATTTCAATCATATGTTATTTCAAAAATCATTTTATAATTTATAAGTTTTCATTACTAACTATTTAATATATTACTTATTTAACCCGTATAGTACACGGGATACTAAACTAGTGTAATATAAGTAATTGTTTTCTTTCATTCAATTTTTTCAATGATTATATTTTGACTTTTTAATTTATATCATAACGTACTGAGCCGATATCGACTAAAATCGAATTCCCAAAAATCACGCAACATCAGTACCTCCGTAACGTGCGGACATTTTCACTAGTTTCTTCTAAAGTAAATAGAAAACCAGTGAATTTGCAAAAGAATTAAGTGGAGTAAACAAGCAAACAATATTTTATCAGCTTACTCCTCCGCACTTACCATCTTCGCCCCTAATTCCATTCAAATCTCACATATTCATTCTTAAATTACTGCTTAAATCACATCTAACGTCTTCTGGGTTTCTTCTTCTTCTTCTTCTTCATCGATCTCCTCTGATCAGATCCGATCTGATCTGATCATCAATCAACCAAAATGGCGATGGCGAGGGCAAGCTCTGGCCTCGCATACCCTGATCGTTTCTTCGCTGCTGCTGCTTACGCCGGATTCGGTGGCTCCCCCAATTCATCTTCCAAAGGGGTCACCTCCAAATTCTCCAACGACGTCGCTCTCTTGCTTTACGCCCTCTATCAGCAGGTTTTAATTCGCATTCCCTTTTGATTATTACTTACAGTCGCTCTCCATGATGCTCAATTGCTTAACTTTCTTGAATTCATTCTGCCGTAGTTGTGTTTTATTGTTGAGTAATTTGCTTTCAACTTAATTAGGTCTGGGTTTTCGAAATTGTGCTCGAGATTTGTTTTTACAATTGGGGATTTCGTTATTTTGGTTTATGATTTATTTTCCTTTTGGTATTTGATGTGAAGTGATAGATCCACATAACAGTACAGCTGTGCTTGCATTAGTTATAACATCTAATGTAGTGTATCTTATCTGTATGCTATAAACCCCTCTTCAAGAGAAAGGGCCAGATTTTTGGTTTTTGATGACAAACCTAGTATTATCAAGATAATTATTTGTTTTCCAATTTTGCAAATTGAACGCATGCATCATATTATGTTACTAGTGTTTGATTATTTGAAGGACTGTAACTTTGATTTATTTCAGCCTAGTGCATGAATGCTTAGTTTTTGATTTGGTGGCATTATAAATTTCGACATTATAACTTCATGATGATTGGATTTGCGTACTTCAATTTTGATCCAATGTATAAATATGTCTTATGGAACATAATGATAAAGTGTTTTACTTTAAACTCACTGTGTTTTTTATCCTTTGATAATCAATGAACTCAACTAGATTGCCGGGTATGAATATTTGATCATATTATATATTTCTTGAAATTGTTTCTGCATCCCTATCTAGCTTATTGTTATTTGTTTGATATTAACATGTGTATTTCACTATGCAAAACTATTTATCTTACTTATCTATGCACAGACATAATATTAGAATGACATGAATACACACACATATAGTACATTATGTGCGTGCACGCGCGTGTGTGAGCAAGTGTTAGGTGAGCAAATGAACACATGTAGAGGAAAGCAAATATGTGGCTATTCGCAAGCATAGGTGTGAAGGCGCAAGGCGTTTTGGCTGATAAACCTGCCATTTTTAGGGGTTTTGGACATGTTTTAAGCTTATCATGGCTAGTTTAGGCTGTTTTAGGTTTAGTCCACGCTTGTTTAGTGCTAATTTAATTATTGTAGATGATTTTGGCCGGAACATGGCCTGAAAATGTGCTTGAGCACCTGAAAATAGAGCTTTTAAAGCGAGGCGACGTGGTTGCGTTGGCCTACACATGAGGGCCTAGGCGTGTGCTTTTTGACTTTTGACTAAAAGTATGTATTTTTAGTCTAGTTTACAAATTCTTTTTCTTTAACCCCTTTTTATAACCTTAGACTTTTTTATGTAGCATGACTTCTTTTTCCCATATAGAGCAACAACAAAATGCATGCACTTTTACCTTCTCATGTACTTGGCATATATGAGGGTGTAGTTAAGCCATGTTGAGTTGAAACACTTCCATGCTCGAGCGTAACTTGACCTTATAAATGGAAACTCAACTCGAGCTTCATTGAGCCTTCATTTTCTAGTTTTATGAATTAACCAATTCATTTGAGCCTGATTCGAGCAAAAAGTGCTTATCTGGACATAACAACATGCATAATGGAGAAATAAAATTACACTAAGAGGATGCATTTAAACTAAAAAGATCCAATCATGGCAAAGCTTAGTAAGCCGCACAAAACAAATTACTAAAGCGATTCCGTACATACTTTTTGGTTATGAACATATCAAATTTCAGTTTTAAAGGGAATTATTAGAATATATTATTAGGGTTTTATTAGAATGAGCCCATGGGCCCAGTAAGATTTCTAGGGTTACTTGTATTCTCTATATATTGTAACCTAATTATTCAATAATATTATTCAGTCTTTTACCATCTTACATGGTATCAGAGCTTTAGGGTTCTGGGTACCTTCTTCTCCATTGCACCATCACAAAAACATACAAACCCTAGCCGTCACCATCGAATTCAAACCCTAGACAGGGCGGTGTGCCGCCACCGCCGCCGCCCTGTCCCACCTTTGTTTTCAGTTTTGTTTCTTCTCTATTTTTATAGTTTCTATTGAATAAAGCTTCATTATTGATTGAATATTCAAACACGATATCCATTCTCTTGGTTCGTTGATCATCATTCTCTTCGCTTATTCTTGAATTACGGGTTACTAAATGCAACGGTCACTTTTTTTTTAATTGTTGGTGTTTTAGCCGCACCAAGGATCACGGTCCACGACCATCGATCCCAAACTACGGTTTGATTGATTTTTTTTTCTTGTCTTTTTTAAAGATCTACGGATCGAAGAGACCGCCGCCTGACCACGGTCATCAGCCTTTCTCTCTATTTTTTTATGTCTACGGACCTTATCTCTTGATCTACGGATCCAAGAGTCCGCCAACTGACCACAGTCAAGTGCCTTTCGTTCTTTTTTATTTTTTTTCTAGATCTACGGATCTCATCTCCTGGTCTACGGATCCAAGTGATCGTCGTCTCCTTGCATTCCAACAAAATTGATGATATTTTCTTGCAAATCAAGGTTTTACAAGTCAGTCGTGTCAAATTCAACTCCATAGTTACCCCCTTTTGATAACCACGACTGTGCTCCCTTGCTACGTAATTTTTTTCTGAAGAGTATAGATAGTGCAATTAACCAAGTTGTGGATAGCATAATCAAACAAGGGTGACAACATCAAGCATAATATGGATATATTAGCAAAAGTTTGGAAATTCAAGTCAATCGAAGCATGTTTATCATATTATTGTTGATTTATTTTTTCAGTCTAAGCTTCTTATTTCTTCCGCTCCGACTGCGGGGGAGTATTAGAATATATTATTAGGGTTTTATTAGAATGAGCCCATGGGCCCAGTAAGATTTCTAGGGTTACTTGTATTCTCTATATATTGTAACCTAATTATTCAATAATATTATTCAGTCTTTTACCATCTTACAGGAATATCCACATAAACCTTGAGAAGTGATCAACGCACAACAAAAAAGCATGACCATGAAATGAGGTGACCGGGCAGGAACATCACAAAATACTAGGTTCAAAATATGAGAACTTTTAAATGCTGATGGTAACAGATTAAGTTTTGATGATTTTCCAGTAGAACAAGAATCACAAAAGTTACTAGCATATGTATTTAATAGATGTAAAACATACTTAGATAACATAACCTAGAGTTCAAAAGTTTTGAATGTGGGTATCCAAGTCTGTGATGGCATGTGTGTTGGGTTAAATTCACACACGAAACACAACAGAAAACAGTAAACAAAAGGAGTTTGAGAGATTATAGTGGCTCGGTCACAGCGTATGACCTAAGTCTACTTGGGGCAAGTAGGCTTTTCTTATGTTTAGTACTAGTGATCAATTACAAGTACAAGAGATTAGTTTATAAACAACTAATTAGGGTTCCACCCTTGCGAACTTAATCACTAAGTTAAACAAACTGGGCTTAAAAAAATTGAACATTCAACCACACTAATGGATTCCCTACACAAAACAATTACTAAATTTATTGAAGGATAACTCTTCCGTGACATAAAACCATGATTTTAATGAGTATGATAATCTTAAGCAACTATTAACACTAAATACTACTAGGCTTAACCAGAAAACTAGAAAAGTCAAAACATAACTAAAGCATTGACATTTTACTAAAGGATCTTTAACATTTTTGCTGTAAGAAGTTCCCTCAAGGTGGTTAGAGTCTTGAGTAAAGAATGTTATAGGGGATTTTAGGTTGTATAGTAGGATCATTATATAAATATAGTAATATATATACACACAGTCTGAAGTATAATATAACATAAGCTTGATATAATCACGAGGATCATGGGTTTAGTATTTTAATACTCGCATTCGAATTACAGAATGAAGTGATTTTGAATATACTTATGATTATGTGTATATGTATGTATGATCTCTGTTTTTGTTAATTAAGTTTTGTTCATAGAGTGGTCACTTGTGTTTGCTAAAAGAAATTTTGTTTCAAACAGGCAACTGTTGGACCTTGTACCTTACCAAAACCAAGAGGTTGGAGTCCGGTGGAACAAAGCAAATGGACAAGGTCTGTTTATTTAAGTTACTATATGAATATACAATCTGATTTTTTATGCATAAGCAAAAATGTGAAGCAAAACTTGCGTCACCTGCTGCCTGTTCAAAAACATGAACAAAAAGATGATTTGCATGATCTCCAATTTCAGTTAAACTGTACATTTTTTACTGTTGGATACTTTCTCTGCTTGAGTAACAACCTTTTACCTTTTATTTTTTACAGTTGGAATGGTCTTGGAAACATGGCGTCCATTGAAGCAATGCGCCTGTTTGTAAAAATATTAGAGGTATACTCAACTTAGTTTTTATTTTGAAATTGGAATATTTTGTTATATAACCTTAAATAATCGGTCTTTGTTTATTCGTTGGGCAGGAAGAAGATCCAGGATGGTATTCAAGGGCATCCAACTTTATCTCAGACCCAGTCGTAGATGTAGAGATGAATGTGAGTGTTCAAGATGTTTAGCTTCGTTTACGCCATCTTGATTGTAGTATAACATATGTTTTTTTCGATGGTAACAATGATCTAAATTGGAATATTATGTATCTGGTGTAGCATAATTCAAAGGTGGAGTTACCCACTAAGAATGAAATTACTTTGCCCGAAATGAAAACAATCCCAACTGAGAACGGCAGTTCTGTGGATAAAGATGTTACGGTGGAAGGAGTTGGTTCTGTTGGTGTGTATGACCAATGGGTTGCACCCCCAGTTTCTGGCCCACGTCCAAAGCCCCGTTACGAGGTATTATTTCCTTTCTGTTTTTTAATAAAACTTTATTGTTTCTTTATCTAAGTTTACGTTTTTTCTGATACTTTTTTTTATTAAAATAACAGCATGCAGCAGCTGTTGTTGATGATAAAATGTATGTATTTGGTGGAAACCATAATGGACGTTACCTAAATGATCTTCAGGTATGGGATATAACTATATAAGGTCAAAATTAGGGACATTTCTTTTTGCTGATCATTAATTTCTTTTTGCCCAATTTTGTTATTTTGTCTTTATGGAAGGGTGGCTTGGATATCTGTATTGCCATCTTGTGAAATGTGGTTAGACGGTTTAGTTAAACGTTTATGGCTGTTCCTTGTTCTTTTGTTGTTAAGTGTTTTTGTTCTCTTTTCAAAGTTTGTGTTAATACATACTTCTTTGTTGCTGCTTTTGATTCAACTTAATTAGGTTTACGTATGACCATTTTAATATTATTGAGTTGCATCTCAATTCTTGTGAGGATTTGTTGCAGACACTTGATTTACGAAATTGGACATGGTCAAAGGTCGAAGTCAAAGCAAATTCTGAGGATCCAGTGAAAGTAACTCCTTGTGCTGGGCATTCTTTGGTCAGTACTGAAATCTGATTTTTCAATAGAACATAAATTAGAATTTATTCCTGAACATCGATTTGCCAAATGTGATTTTTTGACCATTTTGTGGTCTAATATGACAAGATATTACATGTGTAGATACCATGGGAAGGAAATAAGCTCATATCGATTGCAGGGCACTCAAAGGATGCTTCTGAAGTTGTCAATGGTGTGTTTAAACTTGATCTCTGCTTTCATTTTTACCAGTCAAGAGTATATATACCTACTAATCTTTTAAGTTATTGTTCGTAAGTTATCTACTAGAGGTGGAACTTTCGATGTATTTACCTGTGAATGCAATTTGGGTAGTGTTTTATATCTTAAATGTGCATGGGTCAAATATGCTTTGACCATCCAAATAAGTTTAAGCTGGCCAAATTCTTAAGGCCTAAAACCTTTTAAATTGTTTTGTTCAAGGATCTAGATTATTACCATAAAAAATAGTTCTTTTACATTGATATAAAAAGTTCAAAAAATGGATAGAAAAGTTTTGCGGTTTAACCCAACCTGGCTAGTACTAAAAAGGACAGTTCAACCTGAACCCTTTCGGAGAACTGCCAAAACCTCCCGTCTTTCCACCTTTACTATCATTTAGTCAAAATGAAAGTTGATTCCAAGATAGGTGACAATTGATGTGGTGGCCACTTTCTTCCTTTTAGAACGTTATCCACCTTCATTCATTTTTATAAATCTACACATTTAGCACTCATTCTTCTATGTATATATATTTATTTATTTATGTATTTATATCCTTTATTTTACAGTCAAGGCATTTGATCTGCAAACATATACCTGGTCAACCATGAAGACCTACGGAAAACCACCGGTATCCATTCTTACTATTGCCATTATTTTTTATTTTGTACTTTCTCATTTGTTTTTATACCATCCCGCTCATTATGATCTAGATACGGTCCATTAAGTCTCCAACAAGTCAAAAAGACATAGACGGAACATGGATTGTTATTAGTCAAGATCATGTCAATTTCTGTAACCAACATAAAACAGTTTAAACTGCAAATTACAAAACTTGAAATACATGTACCATACGGATTTCTAAAGAGTGTAATCCCAAATTTTTTGTAAATAAAGCTATACTTGATTAACATAATGTCATAATCAAAAATATACAATTAATTATATGTTGTTGCTCGTACCACAGATCTCTAAAGCTTAGTACCTCAACTTTATTATTCAAGGCCTAATGGAACCAATCATGATCCATTTAGTCATACTTTAGTTTGTGGTCTCTCTAGAATTCCAGACACCATTTATTTTTAGTAGACTTTAGACATGTTTTTATTTTGTCATGCTATTGCAGGTTTCACGTGGAGGTCAATCAGTTACACTAGTGGGGACCAACTTGGTCATATTTGGTGGTCAAGATGCAAACA
Source organism: Flaveria robusta (assembly GCA_025506415.1). Lineage (NCBI taxonomy): Eukaryota > Viridiplantae > Streptophyta > Magnoliopsida > Asterales > Asteraceae > Flaveria > Flaveria robusta. The sequence goes on from CM046470.1 coordinate 24,991,920, forward strand.
GAACTCTCTTGAATGACCTCCACATTTTAGACTTAGAAACCATGACCTGGGATGAGATTGACACAATGTAACTTCTTAATTCTATCTTTCTTATATGCACTTATTTATGCTTTAGTTATTACACGAGTAACCCAACCGGCTGAGTAGATCATCATTACTGCAACTGGAAACAACTCTGGAACGAAATGATTAGCTTTTCAGAGAGTAACTGTATTTTAAACAAATGTAATTTGACTTATCACTACAAACTGATTATCATTAAAATATCCCAAAGAACACATTGTTTGCAAGAAAGATCAATATGGGGACAAATTCTGTTTATATATTAATGGCAATCCGGACTTCAATGAGAACCTATAAAATTTTTACCTGATTTTGGACATACTTGTTTTTTTTATTAATGCAGAGGTTTATCACCTTCTCCACGGTCTGACCATGCTGCCGCAGTACATGCAGAGCGTTATCTTCTTATATTTGGTGGTGGCACACATGCAACTTGTTTCAATGATCTTCATGTTCTTGATTTGAAAACTGTGAGATAGTTTAATCATATATTGATATTGCTGCCTAAGTCAAACTTAAACTTGGTTTGAATGGATGTATGTATTATTACTATTAATTTGTTCAGATGGAATGGTCAAGACCAAGTCAACAAGGAGAGATACCAAGTCCACGAGCTGGTCATGCTGGTGTAACTGTTGGAGAGAGTTGGTTCATTGTTGGTGGTGGAGATAACAAGAGTGGTATGTAAATCCATGAATATTACATTCTAATCATTTTATTGGAAAAATTAGGCTATGATTTGAAATAATATAATTTTTGTAATAATTTTGACAAACTATAAAAATAAAATATTTTTGGACAAAAAGCATTTACTTGAATTGACCTGTTTTGATTCCCTCCAAAAATATCCCTTTTGACTTGTTATCCAACCCATCTGCCCTGCCATTTAATGTCTCTTTCATAACTGCACTCACATTTTTTCTCCTTTTTTTGTAGGCGTTTCGGAAACAGTTGTCCTTAACATGTCTACTTTATCCTGGTCGGTTGTAACAACTGTTCAAGGACGCGTTCCTCTTGCTAGTGAGGTATCTGCTTTGCAAGAATAATTTTTTTTTTTGGTTTATTGAGATAGCAGTTTTGGCCCATCGATTTATGAATGGGTATGTTAAAGAATAAGTGTGTTTTTAGAATAGTAAGTTTATATCTAGGATGTTTTAATAAGGGAATTGATTAGATCCCATTGCCTACTTTAGGTATTTTTGGTTTCCTCATTAAATCCCATTTTAAAAATAAATTTGAAATGATTACCTTACTATCAAAATACTCGAAATAGACAAAAAGTTTCCACTGGGTTTATTCGGGCTGTGTTTTCTCAATCAAGCTATAGTATTTAGTTACAAAGGGAACATGTCATATGGGTTGAGAGTAGCCCAGAGTCTATTTCTGATGCATACAACATCCTACATCATTTTACTGAAAGATTTTGCTTATTATTGTAATAGCAAGTAACACAATAACCCGAACCTGTTTAACCCATTACCCAACCTGCATGTATCGCTAGCTAATTTTCTTAATGTCCCAGTGGGTGAAAAGGTTAGCAACCAGATAATAATTCTCCATGTGTGCACTGTGCAGGGGTTGAGTTTGGTTTTAAGCTCCTACAATGGCGAAGACATTCTAGTTTCTTTTGGAGGGTACAATGGCAAATACAACAATGAGGTAAGAAGTGAGTCTGTCTCTTATTCATTCTTTGCTTCCAAAGGTTGCTTGTTAATAAAATTTGGTGTTGACTAGGTTCACTTGCTCAAGCCCAGCCACAAATCAACCTTGCAAGCAACCAAGTCAGGAACCCCTGCCCTGGGTAGTGGTTCTGGTGCTCAGAATGCAACAAATGGCACCAGAGATGTCGATGCAGAGTTTGAAGCTGGTCAAGAAGCAAAAATTAGGGAAATCAGTATGGACAATAATGAGCCACAGGTAACTCCAGTTGTTTTACTATGTGACCTGAGGAATCTGTGGAGGTGGCAAAATGGGTGGTTGAGTTAGGTAATAGATCAACATGGTTTTTTGAAACGAGTCATATTAAAATTCAGGCCGGTTTCCACCAACATTTTCTGTTCTGTTTTTATCTTTTTGAATTTTGATAAGAAATTGATGCATTAAATATGATTACAAGTTACTATATTACTAAAATAATGATCTAATCTTTTTTACAAATAAAACGAATTAGGATATTGCAAGCTGTTGATTACACTTTAAGCGATTTTCAACCCATTTTAGTCGTTACCGATAAACTACAACCCGAATTGACCAGCTACCATACCAATGGATTGAAATTGCCACCTCCATATATCTGTTATGGGGCAACCCAAGCAGATATTGGTTATGTTGAGTCTAAATTTGTTCGTGTTTTCAATTCTTTTTCATAGCCTGATCTTTGGTTATAGCTTGAATTTTGAAAAGTTCTGTGCAAATGATATTATTTAAACTCTTCCCAGTTGCGATCAATTATTCACTTCTATGTTATAAAATATATTGCATGTATAAATATGTCTACAATTATGCAGATAATTGAAATTAATGAAGTAAGTGAGCGTTCCCTAGCCGCCCTCAAGGCAGAAAAGGAAGAACTAGAATCAGCTCTCAGCAATGAAAAATCTCAATCACTTCAGTTAAAGCAAGAACTGATAGAAGCTGAATCCAAGAACGCAGACTTATACAAGGTAATTTATTTCCAATGAATTTTCAAGTCCTTTGAGCTTAAGGTCCAAAGAAAGCATATGCCTTTTCCTATAAGTAACACGGCTGCACTATATAACTTTAAGGTAGCAATATCGATCCGTTTGTTTATGCTTGTGTTGATTTGCGTTATGTTAAATCTCAAATGGGTCAAATGGTCAAATCAGCAAGTTATACTAAAAGTTTAACATGTCAAATTGGCCATAGGGGTTGAAAGTCACCCAATGTGTATTTTTAATGCATACAACCTTCTAAATTACAATATTCCAATATTTGGATTGTTCTTGTATATAGTTTTGTTGATCATACTTAATGCGTTTATAAATTTAAGAGAAGTCTAAGAGAAGGAAAAAAATTGGCCGTTTGTCAACCTGGCCAGACCGTTTACTATAAATCAATTGTGTTCCATTACCAAACAGTGGCGGATTTGATAACATTTTGCTGGGGGCCAAAATCTAAAATGGGTTGGGCCAGGTCAAAGCATGAGGGGGGAAAAACAAGTAACTTTAAACATTAAATATGTTCGTTCTAACAATTGCTCTTCCTAGTTATAATTCAAGTATTAATGATTGGAAGAACAATTGGTTTGTTATTTGTGCAAACGATGGATTAATTCTTTTAACTCAAGTAAAGTGATTCTAATACTTGCTTTTCATTTGTAAATTCTAATTGGAGAAACAAGAATAATCACAATTCTACTTAATTTCTATAAATTATAAACAAGAAATGTAGAAATGCAAACCTGCTTAAAATTATTTCCATTACAATACATGACAAATGTTTCTTTCCATATCCATTAAAGTTGTCACAGGTTGGCAGCAGTAGTGAGCCTGATTAAGTAAAAGAATGATTAACTGTTGGCTTAGAAGATTTTGATGTTGGTTGTGGCAGAAAATTGATAAACCATTTACCTGCCCTTATGACCATCTTTAATTTGTATGAAGTCAACATGAAGTTGTAGCTTCTTGCAGCAGATTTATTGTCATATTATTGACATGGGGTATATCTGAACAAAATATAGTGTCTGCCTGATAATTTGTTCAGCTGGTTCTACACCTATGGCATATTAAGTCATTGAACATTTCAACAAATTTTGGATATATATTTACTGTATAGTGTGTTTGGAAGCACGCGTTAACTTGTAAATAAACACTCCTGACATGTGGAAATATGAATTTTCAATTAGTTCATCGTGTAATTAAGTGTAGAGCAGTCAATTATCTTTCCTCGTGCATCCTTTAGTGAAAGTGCAAGCTAAAATATATATGTATTTTTAGATGCTAAAATTTAACTTTCTTTGCAAATTTTATAATTCTGCAGGAACTGCAGTCTGTACGTGTTCAGTTGGCAGCAGAGCAGTCGAGATGTTTCAAACTAGAGGTAACTTCTGTTTTGGCATTGTAGTTTATCTATCTGTTTCAAACAGATGGGTTGGGTAATGGGACCGAATTGTTCGGGTCAAAACACACAAGGTTTAGTTGGGCCACTTTTTTCTTCTTTTTAAGTTAAGAAACAATATATTTAATAATCAGGTTTTTGAATAAACAGTTTAAGATGTTAAAACAGTTAATTATGTTTTAATAATCGTGTGTTATTTAACTCAAGCTATAATTGAAATACGCTGCATAATTATGTCATGAATTTGTAATACATTGTGAAAATGCACAGGTGGATGTTGCAGAGCTAAGACAAAAGCTACAAACAATGGACACCTTACAGAAAGAACTTGAGATCCTGCAAAGACAAAAGGCTGCATCTGAAGAAGCTCTTGCAAAACAAAAACAGACTTCAGGAGGTGTGTGGGGATGGCTAGCTGGGTCCCCCCCACATACCCAAAAGCCGAACGATGTCTGATAACTTAAAACGACTAAATACATACACACATAGTGATTTTCGTACTTAAAATCCCTTTTTTAAATTCATTTTCTTATTAAGCCTTTCTTAGCCGTTGGTCGACTTGGCGTAAGATATTTACGGTTTTGTGTTTGCCACAAACATAGCTAAATGGTGCTTCTGTTTTTGTTTGGGATTCTGAAGTGAAATAGTTGTTGAGGTTGAACATAGAATTGATTGCATGGTTCTTATTTTAGACTAATGTTGATGGCATATAATAGCCATGGTTAAGATGTGTGTCATGTACGTTGTTTTATGTGACAAAAGGTTGAAATTTTGTTGTTCACATTCAGGTGTGGATTTTTCTATTTTCTTCTGCTGCCCCTAATGTATGATGCTGCAATTGTCAATTGTCAGTTGACTTGTTATAAAACTATTTATAGAAGTATGATAAAGATAATTTTAAAGGAAAAATAGTTCAATTGCATATTATAGTATATATTAAACTCTTTGATAGGTAACTATAGTAGCAGGCTAGCAGCTATCCATCATTGGGCCACATCTCAAACTTTTATTGGTCCACACCCTTTCCCTTTTTCTTAAAAGACCTTGTTCTTTTTATGCAACCGGAACGCATTGTTCCGATGCCACTATCACCACAGTTAGCCGTAAACGCCAACTACTATCACCACCTAGGTCGCCTTCTGATGCGGCGGATCACTATCCCAACAAAATTTGTTTGCACCCACAAATACACGCAGTGCCGTTATAAGGCTTTGTTTTCACGCAACCTTATAGTTGGATTTTTGATATCACAAGCATATAATTATTAAACTTGAAACATTTCATAAACTTAGCGACGAAAATTTAAAACATATTTACATACAATCAATACCAAAATATCTAAAACGTTCCATCTTAGCAAAACTATTAACTATTCACAATCAAAATGTTAGTCTTGAATCAAAACTTGCTAACTTCATATCTGTATCAAGCTATCATTTTTTATTCCATCATCAGCTTACCAGTCTAGCTAATATGTATACAAAAGTCAGCGTTGCTAAGTGAGTTTTAGTTTTAAAATCATAAAGAACTCATTTGCATATTAGTTAATTGAAAATCCTTCATTTTAGTTTTAACAAAACATTTCTCATAAGCCATAACATGTTTCATACATTCATACTATAACACATTTTTATATTTTATCATACTTTAATACTTTTATATACTTTCATTACTTTATCTTTTCACTTTCAACTTTGAGCTAGTACATATACTAGTACATAACTCCTATCAGAATAACAATGCACAAAGCAAAGATTCTTTAAGTGAGTGCACATACCACACTCCCAACAAGTATGAACAAGCTCAGAGCCCTTATTGTTAGAGTGTGAATAATACAACTTCTGTACGTTGAGTGCATACAAGATGTAACTCCTATCAGATGAGTGTATACAAGATACAACTCCTCTCATATGAGCAATGCACAAGGCAAGGCTCCTATGAGGATGAGAATACAATAAATACAAACTCCTATCAATGCTTGCAAGACTTTCTGTACATTGGGCCCATTAACTTTTTTTCTAATTATTGTTATCTTTAATTCATTCATTCATTCATTCTTTTTTTTTGTCATCATATAACAGTAATTAATCTTTTATTCTCTCTTTATTTTAACCATGGTTAACTTTACTTTTACACATAACACATCATTAATAACCTTTAAAAGAATATGCATATTTAATATTCTATACAATTAGTGTAGTTTATCAGCACTACATAACTTACGTCACATTACTATTTATTATCATCATTTAACCATATACAGGCTAAGTCATACACACTTAGTCAAAATATAAGTATCGGGACAAATGTGTGTAACAGGGGTAGACTAATGCAAGTGAACAAAGAAATGCGGATAAGGTAGATAAATGCGGGTAATAGTATTAACTCACGTGGATGATCTATGTGTTCATCCGCATTTGTTAATTGGGCTGATAAACTTTCAACAAGGGTACAAATACAAAGCACAGACCACATATGTGGCTAACTGAGAAACTAATGCCAATGGACTATATGTTCACCTTCAAAAGAAATACAACAACTGAGACAAATACGGCTAACAGTAACAATTAATGCGAATGGACTACTTGTTCATTTGCATTTGTTATACTTTGGAAAACATCAGGGAAATACGGTTGTCGAAACAAATGCGGGTAGATAATGACTTGTCTACATTTGTAGAAAAATACGAACAACAAACTCCTTTGATTCGCATAAACAAATGCGGATCCTTTATGCTCATCCGTATTTGTTCACTTAGTAAAATAATGGACTAATATGGATGACCATTTAGTTAATGCAGGTGTTGATGAGGTACCCACATTAACTCTTACACTTAAACGACTTTCACGCATACCAAGAGGGTTTGTTAAAAACGCACTGTTCATCATTCTAGATTATAAAAAGTTTATAAAAAGACATCTTTTACCTATAAAATGTTTTAATCTTTTATGAATCATATATGATATGCATATTAGCCCCAAAATACATAAAAACACGTAAAGTGAGGATCTAGAACTCATCTTAACAAGATGAACACGAAGAGAACCCTAACTCAGCAGCTAATACCTGAGATCTACATAAAAACACATCAAGGTGTTAACTTGAACAATCAGAACGATGTTAAAGCACCCATTTGACATAGATCTAGCTCAGATTCATCGTTCCTATAAGAAAGCCCATACCTTTTCTTCAAACTTGCGACTTTCTCTCTCTAACAATAGTTTTCTCTCTCTAACAATAGTTTTCTCTCTCTAACAACAGCTCTTTCTCTCTAACTGCAACTTTTCCAGGAAGGTTTAAATGAGGTGCTTTCCCTCTTTTTATAGGGTTTTTGGGATGTGAATCTTTTACTTATCCACTTTTAGTCCCTACGTTCTTTCAGGTTTTTAAATCGGTCCCCTTTTATTTTCTTTTACACCACCCACGGTTCTTTTATATAAAGAAATCCTGGGCGTTACAAAATCTTAAGGTACATAAAACTTTAAATACATAGTAAAAGAATTCTAATATTACGTAATAAATTTTTATTTTGGTTACTAAAAACTCATTTGTGAATTGTCAATTATTCATTTATCCAACGCATTTATCAACTAAAAATGCCTAAGCATACAAACCCGATTAACAAAATAAAAGCACCAAAGGTATAATGAAAAGTTGAAATCAAGCAATCCAAATCAAGAAGTTAACCAACCCGACCCGACTTTTAACAGATCCAAAAATTATGACATCAGGTTGTTGGAATCCTAGAAACAAAAAATACACACCATATGAAAAAATTTACGATTCTGACACTACTCACCGAAACTTACTATTAGACTATCCCCATCGCGGCGCCCTTGGCCGGCCTGTCGCTGACGTGGACCGCGCCCGCCGGAAGGGCTGCGATGGGGGAGGCAGGTGGGAGGCGGTGGATCCGTGGGCAAGGACCGGGAAGAAGAAGGTCTGGTGGGCCCCATCACCATAAAATAAATTTTAAAATATAAATAAAAAGGTGGGCCCCACTATTAAAAAATAATATTAAATGATTTTAAATTAAAAAGTTTTAAAATCTTTTAATTAAAATAATAATTTGAGTATAATATTTTAATTAAAATATGTTAACATGTGTAATAGTAAACTAATTAATTAGAGTTTATTTTTTTATAATTCATAATTAATTAAAATGGTTTCAATTAAAAAGTTTTTTTAATTTTAATTCTTTTGAACATTTATTATAATAATTTGAGTACTTTTTTTTTTATAATAACAGCTATTTTTTTGTTTTATTTATAATGGCTATTTTTTTTTATTCATAACGGCTAAATTTTTGTTTTATTCATAACGGCTAAATTTTTGTTTTATTTATAACGGCTACTTTTTTTGTTTTATTCATAACGGCTACTTTTTTTGTTTTATTTATAATGGATAGTTTACCTACTATAAATATGTTTAATTACTTGAGAGTTTTTCTCAAATCACACTTCATCTTTTTTCTAACATTCTAACTCTCTTTTAAACACAATTCAAAATTCAAATTTCAATGGATCCAAGAGCTTCATTCTTTTTCACACAAATGTTAAATGATGAAAGTAATGAAGAATACCCACATCAGCAACCCGGGTTCTCTCAATATCAACACCTTGCGTTCTCCCAATTCTCACAACCCGGGGATTCCCATATCTTTAACAATCTGGGGGATTCCCACACGTTCAACAACCTGGGGGATTCCCATATGTTCAACAACCTGGCTTCTCACAATTCCCACAACCCGGGGTATTTCCATATCTTCAACAATCACAGTCTTCGTTGGAAGACTATTAATAATATCAAGCATGGCTTAAACATAAAGAGCTTTAAAAAGTGCAGTAATCGTAATCACAATCACATAAGGAACAACTAATTGATGAAGCACCTTCGTCACCCAAAAAAATACCAACAAAGAAGAAAGGGTAAGGAAAAGGAAAAGAAAAACCTGAGAAGTCTGTTCGTATCAAGTGGGCAGCTGATGACGAAGTGTTGTTGGCTAAGGCATATGTAGCCATTTCTGAAGACCCAATAATTGCGAATAGTCAAAACCAACATGCATATTGGGGGAGGATAGAATAACATTACAATGCTGGGAACCCTCAAATTCGCAGAAATGCTCACATCCTTAGAAGTCACTGGCATATGATCAAAGTAAAGGTTGCTCATTTTAATGCGTCTTATGTTCGTATCAAGTCACAATACAAAAGTGGTTGGTCAGAAGACCAATATATAACCCAAGCAAAATATGACTACACTAGCACTAATAATGCTGCCTTCACATATGAACATGTGTGGAGGATAGTTAAAGACATTCAAAGGTATTCGGGGCCTACCAAAGTGTATGGTCATCAAGCTTCCAAAAGAACAAAGACAAGCAGCACAGGGGAGTATACCACTTCTGCTTCGGATGCCAACTTTGGCAATACTCCCGAATCAACTCAAGAGTGGGGGGTATCACTTGATGATGATGATGATGATGATGATGTTTTTGCAATACAACAGGAAGATCAAGAGGAAGAACCTCTAGAAAAAGAGTCTCAAAAGGGACAAGGCCAAGAAGCTGACAAAAATAAAAGGTAAAGGCATGACTTCTTGTTCTTCACTTGCTTACGAAGCAAAGAGACTAAGTCTCGTTGAAGACTTAGCCGAGACAACAAAGGCAAAGAAGAAAGCTATCCAACATTTCGACAAAAAATAGATAATTCTTTGCATTGGAAGAGAAGAAGATCCTTTTCATTGACACAAGTCATATGGATCCATTCTAGCGTGCCGAACATGAAGATTTGTCTAATAAGACAACAGAAAAATATGGAATGCCTCGTCGCAACTAATTGTTTTAGTTTAATTTGTTGTTTCAGTTTATGTTGTGATTTTACTTTAATTCTCTACGTTTATGTAATTTTAGCTAATTAATGAATGTTTAGTTCAAACGGCTAGCTTTTTTTCTCTTTTTCTAACCGCTATTTTTTTTTTGTTTTTTTTCTAACGGCTAGTTTTTTTGTCATTTTTTTAACGGCTAGTTTTTTTCTTGTTTAAATACCACAATTTACACCACAATCACTACAACTCTTCACTCATTTTCCACACGAATACTTTGAAACCAAAATTCTGAAAATGAGTATCGATGATGATAGAATACCCATGAATATTCCTCAAATGCTCACACAAGAATTTCAAAATCTTATTTCCGATGATATCAAAGACCTTGCTAATTGGTTTTTGAGCTTGACCAAGAAGAAGAGGGAAGTTCTTCTTCCCGACAACGTAAGAAGCGCAAAGAGATAGATAGAGGTCATAAGGATGGAGACACACGATTATGGAATGATTACTTTGCTCCAGAGCCGGTGTACAATGAGAGTTTATTCAGACGACGGTTCAGGATGCGCATTGGTCTTTTTAATCGAATCATCACAGATTTATCTGAACCAGGTAAATCTGAACACTGGAAATATTTTACACAAAGATATGATGCTGTAGGTAGAAAGGGTCTATTACCAAGACAAAAATGCACAAGTGTCATTCGTCAATTGGCATATGGCACAACAACTGACCAATGTGATGAATACTTACGCATAGGTGAAAGTACTGCTATGGAGTGTCTACAAAAGTTTTGCAGGTCTATCGATTCATCTGTGTATTTAAGAAGACCAACCCAAGATGACGTTGATCGGTTAGTAGCTGAACATGAAGCCCATCACGGGTTTCCTGGAATGCTTGGAAGCATTGATTGTATGCACTGGAGTTGGAGAAACTGTCCAACTGCATGGAAAGGTCAATATACTAGTGGTGATCATGGGCATCCCACCATTATGCTAGAAGCAGTTGCATCACATGACCTTTGGATTTGGCATGCATTCTTTGGAGTAGCTGGATCAAACAACGATATCAATGTGCTAAATCAATCCCCACTTTTTAGTCAAATCTTAGAGGGGAATGCACCGCAATGTAATTTTACAGTGAATGGGCATAACTAAACCACAGGGTATTATCTTGCAGATGGTATTTATCCGGAATGGGCGACACTTGTAAAGAGTTTCACATATCCACCAGAGAATAATCTGAAAATAAAGTAGTACAAAAGGCGTCAAGAGTCTACAAGAAAGGATGTAGAAAGGGCCTTCGGTGTTCTTCAAGCTAGGTGGGCAATGATACGATCCCCAGCAAGATCCTCAAACTTACCGGTATTAGGTGATATAATGCATGCATGTATTATATTACATAATATGATTGTAGAAAATGAAGGTCGTTCCATAACTAATTGGTCGCGTGAAGAGCAAGAACCAGAGCCAGAAAGTTACAATAACGGGGCACCACCATCATTTCAAATACACCTACAGAGATTTAGAAGCTTACGTAAACAGGACGCTCATCATGCATTGCGGAACGATCTAATAGAACATCTCTGGGCGAATAGGGAGATTAGAGAGTAGTTTTATTATTGTTTCTATCTATTAACTTCTTATGATCGTTTTTATTTTATTGTTTTACGTTGTTGTTTTTATTTTATTTTGATGTAGTTGCGGTTTTAATTTTATTATTTTATTATTTAAAATTATTTAATTTAAGTATTCAACTTGTTCATTTTATATTTAATTCCATTATTTATTTTAATTAAATTTATTTACAATAATTTAAATATCTTTATTAAAGTAAATAAAAAAAGAAAATGTGAAGTGAAAAAAAAAGGTGTTTGTGGTAAGGATAGTGTTGGGGGTAAAAAGTGTTTGTGGGAAGAATGAATGCAGGTGAGTGGAAAACTGATTTGGCATGCTGATTAGGACTATTTGTAGGAAGGATGAGCTCTAGCATTGTGAATAGTTTTATAACACAACATAATACAATGAGAGAGGTTTAATTGCCATGTCACTAAGGAAATCCGTAAAGATTAAAGAGCCAATTAAATGCATGGATATAACGAGTTTTTTCTCAAAATGATGTACATAGAAAATTTATTTACCAAAATGGTGTAGTTTATAAAATATTTACCAAATAGTGTAGTTTTGAAATTATATTGTTTCTCATTCCTATTCTTATTTTTTACATAAAAAGAATTTTATTAATTGTTATTTAATACTTCTATGGATAATGTCTCTAAATTTTTAAAAGTATTTTTATTTAGTTTAATTTTTTTATTTTTCCAGAAATACTTTTGAAGTTCTTTCTAAAATATAAGAATGTTTTGTAAAACTTTTACTTATTATATTATTAAAACAGAATTGTTTTTTTAATTTCATTTAACATTTTCTACTCGAGATATAATTTTTTATTTTAGTTTCTTTTATTTTTTTTACAGATTTTATAGTAATCTTTTCGATAAATTTTCTTTTTTTATCATGTAACATTTTCGTTTTGTATTTTTAACATTTTCTTTTTCTCTATTACAACCGTGATTTTCTACTATCACTACATAAAAAATGCTAGCACTACATTAATTAGCAATTCTCTATGGTAAAACCAAAAAAAATATCGTTTTAAAAAGAATGACTATTACATTCACGCGTCAATAAATCAACAAAAACAAATGGGAACTTATCTATTTTCACTAAATCAGCAACAGTCGTTTTATGGGATACTTTGAGATTTATGAATGCAATTTAGTTTCATTCCAATAGTTATTTACATAAGTTGTCTTGCAATACTTCTTTCAAATAACATTAGATATTTAAATTTGAAAACAAGAAAAGTGGTTTAGAGAACTAAGAAAAACAACACAAAATTTCCCGTATCTTGATGAAAGATTAAAATTGGTAAAGAAGTTATATATTTGGTAGGGGTAAAATGATGATAAGATTATAATTGGTAAAGAAGTTATATATTTGCGGCGGCATCTTATGCGACATGATAAAGTATAGATAACAATCAACCAAAGTCGTTTCCGAACTAAAATTACGTTGAAACATAAAATAATTTGAATTTATACTATTGAATGAAAATATTTTACATTTGAAAAAAAAAGTATTATGTCAAAATGTAGATGAACTCAAAATGTACATAAAATAATGGCGTCTAGTGTCGCTGTCTATGATAAAGTATAGGCTACTTGTTTCCAAATGAAATTTTGTGTCGAAACGTAAAGTAACTCGATTTTGTTTGGTCAAATGAAAATATATTATATATAACCCAACTCGTTTCAAAATCAAATTTATAAAAACAGGCATAAAAACATTTTATCAAAAATTAAAAAAGACCAAAGTAATATTTTTAAAGCTTTTAAAATTGAGAAGGTCAAAACGTCAAAATAGAAAATTAAGAAGGTACAATGGCCGGTGGCAATGGCCACCAACCTTGCAAGATGTGGTATAGTAAATATACGAAAATTTTAGTGAATATACCGAAAAAACAACAATACAATACAATAGTAATATAAAAAAATTATTCTACTTTTGTAAAGTATTAAATCCATATATAAAATTTGAAATAGCTAACTTATTATCAACCAATAAAATCATCAATTATTTTAATTATTTAAATCAAATTTTGTATCTGGTTGTACTTCAAGTCTTCAACAAAAAATAAAATGAATTTATTGTTTTCTTTCAAATCCATAAGAGTTGAAAAAGTCAATCGTGTGTTTTCAAATTTCAATATATTACTCCCTCTCTTAACATCCAACTACCACCGCCACCTGCTTCCGTCGCCACCACCATCTTGAGCAATTACCACCATCATCTTTAACCATTAATACCACCGAACATATTACATCTTCCTCTCGGGTTCTCTCCCGCACTCTCTCTAATTAGATGTGGATGACGGATTCGTCTTCAGGTCCGCGTCTCCATCGGCAGATCCCCATCTGTCTTCATCTTCAGATCTACATCTCAGCCTTCAGATCTTGGTTTTCACAGCTCAGCCACGATTAACTACCTGCATTGGGCTCCGGCTTCAGGGGGTTCAACGACCTTTGGCCATACTGGTTTCTACTCATTTTTTCGACAAAATATTGAAACCCAGCAATGGCGGCGGTGGAAGCTGAAATTGGATGAAAGGACCAGCATGCGTAGTCTGTGATTACCAATAGTTGCCCAGTAGTAGTGGATGACAATGTTTTCAGAACCGGATCGGACGTCGAACCGGACGCCTTACTGGTTTGGTGGTCGGACCGGTCGGACCGGATTTAAGAACCGGATGACGTCATAATTATATATATAGTATATTATATATATAGTTATATATATAATTAAATATAAGTAATTTATACATGTATTTTATAGTTATATATAAAACTTAACTATATTTTTATATCCAACACACTAATATATGGTTCAACACCCCGTTTTTACCCATTAAAATCAAAAAAATACAAAAAAATAAAAAATAAAAAAAAATACAAAATCCGGTCCGAACCGGTTCCCGGTTCAACCGCCGAACCGGTTCGAACCGGCCGGTTCAACTTGCTGAAAACGATTTGGGGGGAATCGGACCGGTGGACCAGCCGAATCCCGGTCGAACCGGTCGGACCGGCCGGTCCGATCCGGTCGTGAAAACAATGGTGGATGACTGTGTGACGGTGCGGGGATCGGCTTTAGGTATGCGGTGCCCGGTGGTGGGGCTGCAGAAACCAAAAACAAAAACGATGGGACGGTGGTAGTATTTAAAAACTATATTATTACTGTTCCTTCACAGATGGTTTAATATAAAAGTAAATTACACAAATATGATATTTTAAGTTTTGATTGGGTATATATGTGATATTTATAAATTTATAAGGGTATATAAGAAGTTTTTCAAATATTTGAACATCTTTTCTAAAGTAATCAATAGAAATAGGAGTGAGAATACAAAAAGTTTCAAAACTACACTATTTTGATAAATAAGTTTTCTATATACATAATTTTGTTAAAAACTCTGGATATAACCAACTAATTTAAGTCTTCTAGGAGAGTTGACATGTCTAAGATTTTCCATATATGGGGTGGGATTGCCTTGCAATGAAGAAAACAAGTGGTCATCGTTCCTTAATTAACAAAAGCCATCCAACTTGTATTATGTGAATTAACATATCTACCAAATTAGAATCAAGCAAAGTTAATTAGAACTTAAAAGATTCTAATAGTCCAGTTATGATCTATATTAAAATGTTATAATTAAATTACTCCAGACTGGTTAATAATTAACTAACTAGAATAATGCACAATTGGCTAATTACAAAATCATAAGTAATAACTATTATTAGTTTATATTATTCTTTGTTATTTCAGTAAATAATCTTTCTATTATAATAAAATAGTATTTTGGGGTGACACGTGTCGGTATCACATTCATTCTCATCAAAATTTTTCAGATTCTCTCTCCTATTAAATAATTACCTTAATTATCAATAATATTATTTAACTTTTTTTAAAACAAAATTAGTTTTTTTAATAAATTTAAAAAAAGATCTTCTTATGAATGTTATTTTTAAAAATAATTTTTATAGAGTACAAAATTTTTTACAAAACATCAAACTTTTTTAAAAATAGTATTTTAAAACAAAATATGGTTTATTTTGAAAAAAGTTATTTTTATAAACAAAAAATAATTAAAATTTTTATAAACAAAAAAAAGTACATTCTCATCAAACTTTATAAAAAAGTTAAAAAGTACATTCTCATCAAACTTACATTCTCATCAAACTTTATAAAAAAGTTAATTTTTTATAAACAAAAAATAATTAAAATTGAAATTTATAATAAGAAAATTTTTAAAAATGATATTTTTTAATACGGTTTATTTTGAAACAAAATATTTATTATTTTTTTTGGAAAAAAAGTTGTAAACCAAAAGTTTAAAAAGTTGATATAATTGTTTTATTAAATATTATTCTTACTATACGTAATTTCAATTATATTTTATTGTAAAATATCGTTAACTTTTATTATATTTAATATTTTATTTGTTCAATCCGTGTAATACACGTGTTTACTAAAGCTAGTAAATATATATAAAACTAGTCTTGAAGCGTTTATTGTTTAATCATATTGATCGTATATTAGATTGTATTAGTTAGTGTGTAACCCTTAAAACATAATATATTAATAGCTAGAATTAAGTAAGGGCCACAAGTGAACTAAAAATTAAGGAAGGGCCTCTTTGCATTATAAATCGTCCTCAATTATCCGGTCATGACCGATAATAAAAAAATCTAAAAAGTCTATGACTAAATGTTCTAGAACAATTAATAGTCTAGTAAAACAACTAAGGTGCTGTTTGGTAGCCTTTTAATGGTTTTATTCAGCACTTAACCATTCAGCACATCTCATTCAGAGTGTTTGGTTGGAAAAAAAATAAGTGCTGAATGGTTCCATTCAGCACTGAACCATTCAGCTATTAAAAGATGCTGAATGAAATATCTTCCATCTATACCCTTTAACCTAAAAAATTCACATTCATCCTCACACCTGTGCTGTGGATCTACATCCCAACCCCTCATCCCATCTGCATAGCCACCTTCCCGGCACCGCCATCCCATCTACCTGCGCCGCCGTCCTCCGTCGACATCACTAATCGCCGTCCCCACCTCGACATCAACAACCCTCTTTCCGGCGACTCTCTCCGACATCAACAGCGTTCTTTGCCGTCGACTCTCCCTATCACGTAAGTTAATCCATCTCTGTCAACAGCCCCTTAACATGCTCGATTACAGCCTTTGATTCAAACTAGGGTTATAATTTTGTGTTGGTGGCTTGAATTTGTTTTTGTTGGTGACTTCTGAAATAATCAAAATGAAGTCCAAACCCTTGTTTGGACGATAATAACTACACCTGCAACTAAGTTGCTTCCAAAGGCTTTGTGCTTATGGTGTTGTTCGGAGGGGTTTCGCCATTTTTTTTGTTTCGATTGTGCAGGGATTCGAACAATAGAGAAGAGGTTGCTTGATATATTTTTTTTTTACTTCTAGAAAATTGAAAACGATTACGAGGTCAAGAATAAGCTGCAATTAAGCTGCTTCCATTGGACGAGAATTTGTGATCGACATTTGCTTACTTGTTCTTTGTCTGTGCAAACAAATACATTTCATTTAGCACAAAATGGTTCAGAGGGGTAAAATAGTAATTCTGCACAGTTATTCAGATGTCTAACCAAACAGCACAAATTGGTTCAGCACTTAATGATTCAGAGCCTCTTAACCATACAGATCTCTTAACCATTCAGCACTTAATGATTCAACACTTGCCAAACAGCACCTAATTGAACAACTAACGTAAGAATTTCAACCCCTAAGTCTCAAATTCTTAAAATAACTAATATGATAGTAGAACACATAAAAAAATCAAAGCAAACAGTGCGAATTCAATTTGATACACAGTTTAGCATGGACAAATCAAAGAAATCAAAGCAGATTAGCTAATAGTCTAATAGAACAACATAGATTCAAGAACATTTTGCTACGCTGAAACAAATCAATTTAGAACAAATAAAGGACATTTAGCTAAAGTATACACACATATAAATTTAGAACAAATCAAAGACATTTAGATAAGCTGACACAAATCAATTTGAACAAATTATACACTGCATCAATGTTTAAAATGAAGATACTATTTGAAAGTGTAGATTCAATTTGAAACATATGCCTAATGCATTCAAACTCTGTATCATTGTCTAATTGAATCTGCATTTTCAAATTGCATATATGTAGCTAAGCATTTGTTTCAAATAATGATTTGGATAACTTAAACTCTCATACAGTGATGCATCAAATGTCTAATAAAACTACACTCCCTAAATCCCTTTTGTCTAATTTCATATTTCACCCAAACTCTAAAACAAAATTTAAATCATTTGGAATACACATATGACATGAAACCAAATCATTTAACGCTATCTACGTCCTAGAAAACGTCAGTGTTGAATTGATGTTGATTCAAAGTACCTCCAAAACTACGTAAATTGTAAAACGATCATCATATTGCTGAACTACTATATGTATGCAAAAATGATAAGGTTTTCTTTTTCTTTTGATACGCATATCAAGTCCAATAGGTGTCGATGATATTAGGCTTAGGTTGAGGATCATAAGTCAATACACTTCCTTTTAAGGGTCACGTATTTCAGTATGACATGATTTTGCGTGGAAAAAAATTATGGAAGATGAATAAATAAATTTAAACAATGTTTTAGATGAATTAGATAATGAAAGGACAAAATGACATGTAAAGAAGGAAACAAGGTAATAAACTGTATAAGAACTTTTTCATCATATTCTATAGGCAAATTGGATTTTAATAATCCTAACTATTATCTATTGGCCGATAATAATCCATACTATTAATTTGACCGGTAACAATCCCAACTTTCACTTTTATAACCAACAACAGTCCCAGTAACATAATTTTCAATTTTTACGCTTAATTTGGACTCGATTCGGTTCGCAACAATAATTATAAATGTAATGAAAAAACATACAAGCTAAATTGAGACTAAAATAGATACAAATTAAGCGTAAAAAATTGAAAATTATGTCACTGGGACTGTTGTTGGTTATAAAAATGAAAGTTGGGATTGTTAACGGCCAAATTAATAGTATGGATTATTATCAGCCAATAGGTAATAGTTTAGATTATTAAATCCAATTTGCCTATTCTATATAACATCTCTTTTCCCACAATTTGAATACAAATATATAGTTTACACATAACGGACAATCTATCTTACTACACCAATCTAGATTAACTTCTTTATATTTAAAAACTTATTATTTATTTCCTGTGTTCATTCCTTAGATTTTTTTATCAGTGAAAGAGATAATAAAATATAATAATAAATGTACTAAACAAATGAATAATAATAATAATAAAAGACGAATATGAAAGCTTTGTGAATGCTATAACGAAATATAACAACCATACACTATTACATTTTAGATTGAACTAGCAAAAAGCCCCCGCGCGATGCGGCAGACTTTTTTGCTTTATTAATAACTGCATCATAGGGAGTACCTTCCAACTTTAATCCACACGAAATAACACGTGAAACATTTTACATATTAGGTTTATCTAAATATAAGAGGTTCTAAGCATTTAACATATTCAAATCTTCAAAACACCTTCTTTCACATCTAAAACTCTCTTTACTTTGCGTAGTTAGAGTAGCACTATTAAGCAAGTTTCTATTTGAATGGCAATACGTTTTATACACGGGATTGTTGTTGATGCTTCCTTTCAATTTCAACACAGAATTGTAGTTAAAAGAACTTGTGGTTGTAAATTTCATGGTGGAATTTCATTTGGGATTGTTTCACCAATAGGTAAGATTATCATCAATTAACACAAAGAACCTTTTGATTGAGATTTATACGACCAAGCAGTTGGAGTTTTAGGTTCTATTTTACTGATTTTTGCCGCCAACTATTGTTTAGAATCAAGAAGTACGTATATTGTGATTAATTTCAAAGATTTTGGTAAGGCCCCTTTTGAGTGTCGGCTTAGAATTGAACGGAACATGGTGGTACTCCGCGGCGACGGCAGAGGTGGTCCGGAGCGGTTGCGAGTGTGAAGAAGACAATAGTGGGGCTAAGGCGGTGATGGTAGTTGTATTAAATAAATGCTTTAGATGGTATATTCAATCTATGCATAAAAGAGTTGTATAATATGCTTTGTTGCTTTGCTCTATGGCTTTTAAAGTATAATAAATATGAATATAAAGTGTAAAATCATGATTGGCCCACATGTTGGATTTAATTTTTTTATTTTCTTATCAAACTTTCTCCACCAGTTATATATTAATTTTCTCGTAACTTAAACAAGTAGATAAAATGTTTGAGTGATAAATCACATGAACCCATTCAAGTTCAAAACTCATGACTTGCATTTATGCTATTTTTTAAAGTAACTCTATTATGCTTCCCCTAAATTTTAATAAACTTACAACGTAGCCTGAACTTCAATAGATTTTTTTAATTACATTCCATTAAAATTAGGGTTGGCAATTTCCGATCTGTTTACGACACGATTAATCTGTTTAATAAAAATTATATTATTTATTCTTCAAGTTTTTAAAAATAATTAAATTTAGAAGGCTAAACTCCATTATTTCTGATTTATGAAAACAATTAAAAAAAATTATAGGCATGATATATATGTGTGCAAGGCACGTAATCTCTAACCTGTTAAACACAATAAAACCTGTTTTACCGGCCATAATTAAAAGGGTTATTGGATTTTAATAATCACAAGTTTCATTTATTGGCCGTTATTAATCCCAACTCAGGAAATGTTTGCAGACACTCGTAACTTTGAACTTATTTTCCTCCAACGATCTCTTACTAACTGAGAGTTAACCTTCGTTAGTTTTTTGATGAAATGAGGCCAACATCAAGCCATTTTGCAACTACGTCACTGCCTAGCATCTATCAAGACTTTTTTTTTGGTGTTTAGTCTCCAGCGACACCTGAAATCTACCTCCAATTAGTTAAGTGATTCACATCAGAAGTTGAAGATTGACGGGTTTTATGGTGCAGAGGTTTCAGATTAACGGACCAGATGGTTGATTTCAACTTTCTACTTAGTTTTTTAGGCATATAAACAATCCACGTTATCGAAAAACTAACGGTGTTAACTCTCAGTTAGTAAGGGATCGTTGAAGGAAAATAAGCTCAAAGTTAGGAGTGTTTATAAATATTTATTTAGTTGGGATTAATTTCGATCAATAAATGAAAGTTGTAATTATTAAAATCCAATAACCCTAATTAAAATGTTTCAAAAAGAATACCAAAAAGATTTAGCTTGTTATGACCTAACATGCAAATTAACCATAAGTTCAGGGACCACATGTGTAATTTCCTCTATTGGATACTATTTTATGTATATACGTAAATACTGTCTTCAAGAGCCGAACTTCGTGAAATTCTAGGGTTTCGACAACCACACACACATACACCATTACGCCATCACCCCATCGTTGTTGCTTATTCGCCATTTTCAATCATCATCGCTTTCGATAAAGGTATACGAATTCACTCCCCTTTTTGATCGAATTGTCTGTTAATTTCAATTTCTAGGGTTTGTTCTTCGTCCGCGTGATGATGGAGGGTGATGTAGGAGGGGATAGTACGAACCCTAGCGTAGAATCAGAACCTGTTCGTGATGTCAGTAGCTTAGAAACTAGAGTAGATTCCGCATCTTTACAATTTGTTAGTGCCTCCGATAACTCTACGGCTGTTGAGGGTGTTGAAAGTGGTGGTCGGTCTGTGGCGGAGGGTAGTAATAGTATAGATAGTGTATCGGCTGAAGGAACTGTTAGCGATGTAAATAATAGGGCGGTTGGGGATTTGAACAGTGAGGTGTGTAGTGATAAGAGTGGAGGTGGTGTGAAGCATGTGAAAAGCGAGCAGAAGAAGGTGCCGCTGAGAAAAGAGTTGAAGTTGAAGGAATCGGCAATGCCGGGATATGATTCTATGATTTCGATGTTTGATGAGTTTGCTGCGAATGGGAGTGTGGCTGCTACGGAAGATAGATCGTCAATGGGAGTGGTGGGTGGTCATGGGTTTGAAGTGGGGGATATGGTTTGGGGGAAAGTGAAATCTCACCCTTGGTGGCCTGGTCACATTTTCAGTGAGAAGTTTGCGACCCAGTCGGTGCGCAGATCAAAGAGGGATGGTCTTTTGTTGGTTGCTTTTTTTGGAGATAGTAGTTATGGGTGGTTTGATCCGTCAGAGCTGATTCCATTTGATTCTAACTTTGCGGAGAAGTCTCGGCAGACTAACTCAAAAGCTTTTGTTAAGGCTGTGGAGGAGGCAATGGATGAGGTGAGCAGGAGGAGTGCACTTGGCTTGTCCTGTATGTGTAGGAATAAACAGAATTTCAGGCAGACTGATGTGCAAGGGTATTTTGCTGTTGATGTGACTGATTATGAGCCTGGTGCTGTATACTCAATTGATGCAATTGAGAAAGCTAGGAGCAGTTTCCAACCCAGTTCGGCTCTTGATTTTGTT
Organism: Flaveria robusta; assembly: GCA_025506415.1. Classification (NCBI taxonomy): domain Eukaryota; kingdom Viridiplantae; phylum Streptophyta; class Magnoliopsida; order Asterales; family Asteraceae; genus Flaveria; species Flaveria robusta. The sequence goes on from CM046470.1 coordinate 25,013,977, forward strand.
AGGCGGTTGGCTTTGGAACCTACAGGCAGTGATTATGGTGGTGTTGATTTTATAAAGAACAAGGCTAAGGTCGTTTCTTACAGAAGGGCAATTTATGAAGAATTTGATGAGACCTATGCCCAGGCATTTGGTTATGATTCTGTCCATCCATCATCCGGAGCTGTTCAAGAACAGGATTCTCGAAAAACACCATCCAAAGGTATTTATACATATAAGTTTTTTATTTGTTTTTTTTTCCGTTTCATGTGCTTTATTTCTTCTCAGTTCATTGGAGCTGGCTGATAAAGCACTTTTACTTTTAACAAACTAGTATTTTTGTTTGATCTTAAAAGGAATGAGTGACATGGTTAAATTGATTGATTCTGTTTGTTGTTTGTTCTCAGCTTCTTAATTTATTTCCTCATATTTTCGAGTATGTAAAAGTGGCTATATCTCACAAGTCACAACTATGAACTTTTGTAAAATTTAATCTATCTTCTTGTTTTCTTTAATCTATACAGGATAGCTAAGGTTGGTTAATTTTGGGAATTGATGTACTTTTTAACACAGATTCACAAAATGGCTAGTATAAATTTACAGCTCAGGAATCATACTATAGCAAAATTAGAGTTGTTCCAATGGCATGATTTGAATTTTTTAATTTTTGTTATGTAGCTCAACGCATTCATTAGAGTTTCGTTTCGCTTTCTTAGAAGGCTCAACATCCAACAAGTAATTATTTTTCTAAGTTACAGTGTTACACACGAACTACATAGCTCAGTGACATTAATACGACAATATTATACAATCATCCTGAGATTATAATTATAGCAATAGTATGCATAGTCTCTTATCTGCAATATGACAGATTAGTCTAGAAAATTGGTCAAGTGTGTTATATAAAGTATGAGTCCATTGGATGAGATCTGGAAATCATTTCAGAATACACGAAGCTTTGCGATCCCATGAAGCGGCTTGAGGCGGTTGTGTTTTGTATGAGGCACCGCTTCTCGCTACAGGCAAGCTTTAGGTCAGCAGATCTTTATTACTCTGATCACCCTAGAGAGAGAGAGAGAGTTGAAAAATATAGAAATTAACCTTTTATTATTATTTTTATTCTGGTTTTTTATCTGAATATTTTGTTTCCTTGAGCTTTTTTAGTTGTACATAGGGCTTGTTTGTTGTATACCATGAGAAATCTAAAATTATTTTATAAGTAATTTGTTATACTATTTTCGGGTGTTCAAGATTAACAAAGTATTAATGTTATCTGTGGGTAATTTAAGTGTTTTATGAATATTGGGCTATCCATGGACCTGAGGCTCCTTCACCCAGCGCTTCTGCTTGTAGGATCGTAAGCACCTTGTGCTTCAGCTTCTAGGACCCTAAGCATTTTGTGCCTTGTAAAACCTAGGAGCATATCTCATGCGTTATTCTTGTATTGTGAATTTTATCTCCATTAACGGTTTTTGTTTGAGGTGCTAAATTAAGTGGCTTATTATTAGGTGTATTACTCTTATTACAAATTTTCTCACCGAATACAGACGGAGTTGTTTTTTGTTTGATATATGATTATTTTCTATATGATTTCAAACAAAGTAGATAGGTCATGGATGTATCTTAGAACTGAAGATAATCCTCATGTGTGTGCTTCTCCCTTCATGTTTTTACCCATTATGGTGAAGAAACTGCATTGAGATTTGAGTTTTATTGTTATTCCTGAAATATATAATTACTTTATATGTTTTATACTCTCACTATTCAGAAACATAAACCAATGACATCAGCTAATTAGAAGGGTTTTTTTTAGTGTTATAACTTGGACAAGAAATATTGTTTTGTACATACTTGGTGTTGGCATCTGTTTTATACTTTCCGAATGCAGCTGCATTCATCTGGTTCTCCACCAAAATGAGAGAATTGAGATCAACCCATTTTCATTTCTGGTTTTCCAATTTTTTGTGTTTTTATTTCCCATTTTTTAGCAAACAAGGGAATTGAAATCATTGGCATTTTCCTGATTTCATTTCTGCATACCAAACACTTTTTCTGCATTTCAAAGTTCATTTCTCCTGCCACTGTTGCATGTGACACATGTATTGATATGTTTTTATGTTTGGTTATGTAATCAGATTCAAAGAAAAATATATTCATATTATGGGCCTGTTTGGGATTGCTTATTTTGGTTGAAAGTCCCGGACTTTTGATAAAAAGGACTTGTTAACTTATGACTTTTCAAAAGGAGTTTTTAAAAAAGTGTTTGGATTTTTCTACTCTAATAAAAAGGTATCTACGAGGGATACTTGGCATCACCACATTCATTCTTATCAAAATTTTCTTGCTTCTCTCTCCTATTAAATATTTACATTAATTACTAATAATATTATTTAATTATTTTAGATCTAAATTAATTTTATAAGTAAATAAAGAAATATATCTTTTTATTAGAGTTATTTCTAAGGAAATAAATTTTATAAAATAAGAAACTTTTCAAAAACACCAAACTTTTTTAAATAATGTTTTTTATAATGGTTTGTTTTGAAAGAAAATGTCTAATTTATTTTGGGAAAAAACAATTAAAAGTTTAAAAAGTGAATATAATTGTTTTATTACTTATAGTCCTAACCATATCTCATATTAGAATATAGTTTTATAATTAATAAATTTTTATTCTATACAATATTTTATTTGATCAACCCGTGTAATACACGGGTCTACTAAAGCTAGTTAGCTTATAAACTAAAATGTCGTAAATGACCAAAAGATACATACTTTTAAAATGAGGGGAGTTAATAGAAGGTAGTAGAGGGGTATAATAGGAAATTAGAATAAAAGTCGTTTTCAAAAGTTAATAAGTAACTCCCTACTTACTTTTCAAAATCTCCTTTTTACCCTATATGAAAAGTCAGTTTGAAAAGTCCTTTTGGGTTTGCCAAACACTGTTTTTGACTTATTAACTTTTCAAAAGTTAATAAGTCAAAAGTTGGTTGCAAATAAGCAATCCCAAACACCCACTATATTTGATTATAGAGTTCACACCTCATTTTATGGAGTATATACAATACAAGACCATGTATATGAAAATAAAGAACCCAGGATGCTAGATAAACTAGGAAAGTAGATCATTATCTCCAACCGATTATATTCCTTATATGCAGTTTTATTTATACCCTGCTTGGTTTACTGCTGTTGCAATTTAATTGCCAATTATTTTTAAAAGCTAGGGTGTCTATTAATTTTCATTACATTTGTTTATTATTGCTGTTATGATCATAATTTCCAAAAGTTATTCGATGGTTCAATCTATTCCTGATTCATATCTGTTGTTTTAATAGCTCCATTGAGTGGGCGTCAGGTATTTGCTGACACTTCAGGCAAAGGAAAGAGTTCTGCAAAACCTATAAAGCCCAAAGACCATGTGAAGAAAGATAAGTATCTCTTTAAGCGGAGAGAAGAGCCTAAAGAGGTAAAAACGCACAAAGTAAAGGAGAAAGACAAAGTAACATCCTCTCCCCAGCTTGGTCATATTGAGGATGATGTGGCAATTTCTGATGGTGACTATGTGTTGCAAAAGAGAGTCTCAGCAACAACACATGATGAATTACCTTCAACAGGTTCAGGTGCAAGCATGGAAGACACACCTGTTGTCATTGGATTCGGAGACCCTGGTTTTCAGACAATCAAGAGCCAGGTGGTTAATGATAGCGATGATGACAAGATGAATGTGTCACAAATGGAGGACAAAAAGACAAGTTCTGATTTGGTAGTTGACAAGTCTGCAAGTGACAGAAGGGTGATCACCCAAAATGATATCCCGAGCTCCGGGCCCCACAAAACTGTTGCTACTGAAAATACAGATGACAGACCAAAAAAGGTGCAGAAGGTATCCAAACGTCCTGTTGGAGAGATGGGCTCCAGTGAGAAGAAAAAGAAGAGGAAGAAAGAACAGTTGATATTTGATGGCACAGGCAAGGTTCCTTTGGTGGATAAAGAGAGAGTTTTAGCTAAAAAACCCTTTAAGTCTTCTATTCCACCAGTTGAAGCTCCACATGAAACCAACAATAATAAGCCTATCCCTTCACATACTTCTGGGACAAAAGATGTGACTGGACTAGCCAGTAATGAAACCGAGCTTCCACTGGTGCTTGGTGATTTGCTTTCACTTGCTCTTGATCCTTTCCATGCTATTAACAGAGGGAAGTTAGTAAAAACAAGGCAGGTTTTCTTAAAGTTCAGGTCCCTCGTGTTTCAGAAAAGCTTAAACTTATCCTCAGCATCCGAGGATGACGAGGGAAATGGTACCCATTCTAGTAAATTTTCTGAGAATGGAACAGGAGTGGCACCTGTAAAATCACAATCCACTTCTTCAGGGAAACCCGATGACCCCACTATAGGTGGGCGTAAACGAAGCCCGTCTGATCGCCAAGAAGAAATGGCTGCAAGAAAGAAGAAGAAAGTTGGTGATATTAGAAATTTAACCAAGGAGAAGAAGGTGATTAAAAAGATTGATGAACCACCCACACCAGTAGTCAAGCAGCCGGTTGTTAAGACATTGAAGAAACCAGGAGTTGAGTCGATCAAGAAAACAGAGCAGCGGGCACCACCTGATCCAACTATGCTAATGATAAAGTTTCCACAAGGAGGATCACTACCGTCCACTAATGAGCTAAAGGCAAGGTTCGCGCGTTTTGGACCAATGGATCATTCAGCTACTCGGATATATTGGAACACATTCGCATGCCGGGTGGTTTACAGATTCAAGGCTCATGCACAGGCAGCGTACAGGTTTGTGATTAACAGTGGCAGTCTGTTCGGGAACACGGATGTAAAGTGCACCCTCAAGGAGATTGGGGGTGATACTGAACCACCGCCAGCGGTTAAAGTCCCAAAAGAAGACAACCAGCCAGGTATGGAAGACAGACCACCACCATCTACGGTTCCAGCCGCCTCAGGTGTACAGCTGAAGTCGATTCTGAAGAAGTCCGGTGGTGAAGAGGCGGCAGGTAACGGTGGTAGGGGGCGCGTAAAATTTATGTTGGGTGAGGAAGAGAATCAAGTGAAGAATAGCATGGATAACAAGAATGGTGCATCTTTTTCTAAATCTACTCATTCAACAATGGATATTAATAGTAAGAATTTTCAAAAGGCTGTTCTTCAGTCTTCTACTAATCCATTGCCTCTTCTCCCTCGTCCTACTACTACTACTACATCTGTTGTTAGTTCAACCACTCAATTGACTAGACCACCACAACCACAACAACCAAGTTCTATGCACTATGCTACAACGCTAGCACCACCACCACGACTACCACCACCGCCTTCTTTAACTCACGGCGGTGCAAAAACGCCACTGTCGGTGCCAAATATTGGCCCTCCGAAAGTGGATATATCACACCAAATGTTAAGCCTTTTGACAAAGTGCAATGAAGTGGTTACAAACGTGACAAATATGTTCGGCTACGTGCCTTACCGCCCGCTTTAAAACAGAAATCATCGAATATTAAAAGCCAAACATCAAAGACGATACGTATTCAGGCGTTTTGGGAATGAATATGCAAGTTCACAAGGGAATGAATATACGACCATAAGAGGGAGAGACAAAATCGATGATTGATCGTTAGATATACTTTCTTTATATTTTGATGCCTCGTGGCCTTCTTTATGTCGTATTGTTGTTTTGGGATGTTTCATGTATTGTGCTTGTATCACTTTTAAATAAGCTAGACCATATGCTTCCCTTTTTTCTCGATTATTGTTTGCTATTTGTGATGGTGAAGTAATGATTTTAATTGTTATCATATACGAGCATTAACTAAATAAATTTGAAAAATAAACCAAACACTATTTTACCCCTTGGGACATTTTGCTTTTGAGATGATGGCTAGTTTTATGTGGAAGTAAAACGTCGAATATCTTCTCTTCTTACGACTTAAACTTGAAAAAAACTTTGTTTTACACAAGGACTTCCGTAACGGAAGATGTCTATGATTAAAAACTTGACTAAATCACCTTCTTCAATCCCTGTCTCTCAAGGGCGTAACTATGCCTTGCACTTGGCGATCACAACCTATGAATATATTTTTAGTGTTATACATACGTTCATTTTTAGACAAACCTCATCTAACTCTAGCATCGATCCCCATGAATTTTTAGTAAGAACCCCTAGCACAAAGCTCATGCATAGGGTGCGAGGGGTGTCATGTCACTGTAGACCTGATTTATGCATGTTTACCCTAGATTTGTTTAGGAAACAGTTTTACGACTCGAACCCGTAACCTTTAGGTCACATGTAATCTACCTTACCATTGCCCAAGGTCAACCCCACACTTAGAGTTCTTGTTTAGGTATGCCATTTAATAAAATTCAGTGTAGGATTAAAAGGTTTTTCATTTCTCATATAAACAACCTTTAAAACATTGTAGTTAAATCACTTTATTTATTATATATCTGTTTTTTATTAATAGTATAAACCTCTTCTAATAACAATAATAAATGAATATCGAAAATCTTTAAAAATCAAATTCCATAATTTAATGTTGTTTAACACTAAACTTTTCTTTTCATATTTTAATTAATTTTCTTTTTATATTTTGATTAATTTATAGAAGTTGAGTTAGATGGTTGCAAATAAAAAATATTGAGTTTATATAGTAAATAGTGATGTAATATTATCGTAAATTAATGCGATTTAGCTAGTAATATTCATCTTTTAATTCAGTGTCATGATTAAAGCATAACTCAAACAAAATTTAGTGTTAACATTCCAATATATTTGGTTGAAAATGTGATTTTACATTAACGTTAAACACAAATATTTACATTTATATATAATTTATTTAATTTATCTTGTATGGATTTGTGATTTCCTTAATGAGAGCTTCACAATAAGTTAAGGTTTGTTTAAAATGGTTTAAGAAGAATGAAATATTGATATTTAAAATAATGAGTTTGTTATAAAATGGGAGAGAAGAAAATGGATAGATATTGTCAATGGCGGAACCAGATATTTCATTCAATGGGGTCATTTTTTTTTGTGCTCAGGTTTCTCTCAACTCGACATTATATTTTTTGGGTTTGGTTGGGTTTTTCACTAAATTTCCAATCAAGAACAACTAAAAACACTAAAATCTAGCAAACTAGTTTCAATAAGGTTTCACGTTTCACGTACATAAGTTCAACAAATACCATTCTCCATTTGTGCAGAATTGAAAAACAAAAAATAATCAAACAACTAGAACACATTAAATAAGATTTTATTATCAAAACACACACAACAACAACTAAACTTTTTTCTTCCACCTAAGTTTTAAATCAGAAAATTTTAAAAAGGGCATACTCGGTGTTTAACTTAGTTCCTGCTTTGCGTAGGGTACAAGGAGGGGGCCGAATAGCGAAGCGATCTAATGTACACAACCTTACCCTACACTTTTGGGCAAAAGACTGTTTTCACGGCTAAAAACAATGACCTCAAGGTCACAAAAGTCATAAAGCGGTAACCTTATCAGTTGCTCTAAGACCCGCCCTCTTTAAATCAGAATATCTAATAGATATCACAACAGAGACAACGAGAGAGCAAAAAGCAAAGAGTAAAGGTACTTTAAATTAGGAAAAAAAAAATATAATATTCAATTTAAACACAGAAGCAACTGAACTTGTTTATATTTCCACTAAGTTTTTTATTGGGTCATTTTAAAAAAATAATCAGGGTCAAAATAAAATCTCTTAATACATGCTCTATATAAAACACAAATATGAGAGGGGTCACTTGACTCCATTCTTTGTTACCTATCTCCGCCCCTGGATGTTGTCTCGCATAAATGCGTTACCTAACATTTGAATGTAATATAAGCGGGAGCGTTTCTTGGATATTATTTCCTTAGAGCATTCACAGTAGGTTTGGTATATTTATATGAGTGTGTTTCTTATAATTTAAGGAATGGTTGTAAATGGTTGTGAGTGGAGGAGAGAGAAAAGTTACTGTTCATTTTGTATATTTGGGGAATCACTGTTCAACCCTTATAAATTTTTTAATATTTTTGAAAGTGGTTGTGAGTAGAAGAGAGAGAAAAAGTAATGATAAAAGTATAAAAAAATATTATTTAATTGAGAAGGAGAGAGAAGTAATAGTGTTTTTAGTATAATTATAAAGATAAAGATATGAAACCTGATATGAATGCTCTTAGGCACAAGGAACAAGTTAAGACCGTCGTGGGTTTCGAACAATATCATAATATAACGTTCTAATGACGCACCTTAAACATCGCACGCTCGAAGCGACGTGGTGGGTCGGTTCACCCACTACTTAACCGTTGGTTTGACATATTATATATATTAAATTTAAAGGAAATATTAAGCGCATTTTTATTGATTTTTTACTACGTAAATACAAAGGTTGGTAAAATTAAAACAAAAAAAACGCTCCTAGCCAATTGTTTCCGTCTTCTTTCTTTTCCTATATTCTTCTTCTTCTTCCCTTTTTTTTTTTTTTTTTTTAACTTTTTATAGATTTTCCTTAATGCTTTGTTATTTAACTAAATTAGGGATTGAATACCTACGCGCGTCGCGCGTCATAGAGATGCAATAAACCGAGCCTTAGACAATTGTTAATATAACGTTTGCGTCATCACAGTTGCAACATAACAGGTTTACCAAACAACACTACATCACGTATCGTATCCTGTATAGCGCAGCTTAGAACCATGTACGGTTGCAGCTGCAAACCATGAACAGTTGCCAAGCTAGAGCAACCGATACCGGTTATGGTGTACCATCATAGCCATGAAACAAACAAAATAAAGGGCCTTAGACGGACAAACATTCATCATCATCAACACAGCAAACAATAGTCTAATCCAACAGGAACAGATCACCAACAAACTAACAAAGTCTCATCAAATTGTAACCTTGTAAACCAACAGTCTTAGAAAAAGTAAAGTCCAACATCAAAAGGGTCTCAGATGAACACGGATCCATCATTATCGATATCAACAACTAACAATAGTAGTCTCAGCAGATGAAATTGTTGAAACAACGGTTCATTCAGTTTAATAATTAACAGAATCTAATATAAAGCATGTAAACCAACGTCTCAAAAGAGCTTAATCTCAACATCATCGACGATGTGAGCAACAAAGTCTTAGATAATGATGCAAAGATCAAAACATCATTACATCCACTATCCAGACACCAACTTAAACCAACCGAATCTAAAAACCCCCAATATCTCACAAAAAAAGACCAAAACATCATCGACAACCATAATTCAAACACCAAATCGAACCACACCTGAAAACACTAATATCACACAGAAAAGACCGAAACATCATCGGCAACGACAATCGAAACGCAAAGTCAAACCAGACTTGAAACCCCAATATCACACTAAAATAGAACTATATCAAGCCATATCAAACCTGATACCCGAGTAACTTGAAACAAAGAAAGGAGGACGACATGCAACCACCGAGGCCATCACCGGTGAGAAGGGAAACAGGGATACCGATATCTTAAGCATAAATCAAGCCTCCAAACGATCGGCAAAAGCATCAATTGAGAGTTGAAACAGAGGCCTGCCGGCTATTCAACTCCCCCTTCTCTCCGCCAAACCCAAGAAACGCTTGTCTCATCCACCACCTCCACCTCCATGCCCGGACAAATCGGTATAACCAAAGAGGTTCTTAAATTGGCACCATCGGTGGACTGAGACCTTGGGATGCGTTTCAGAAACCGTTACGCGCCTACGAAAGAGGGGTATGAGGCGGCAGAGAGCGGCGATCGGAGGCGGTCTGGCCAAAGCTAAACATCAGGAAATGGGTCTCAGTTGAAAAGAAAGAAATGAGGCAAGCATACCCTTTTATAGTCTAAACGCGCATCATGCACTTGTACACAATACTTCAGAAACTGCGCGCGCATAAACAACCTTTACACAATGCCTAATAATCGGTACAACAATTGTTCATCAAGTTGTTTTATTAATAGATTGGTAAACTTTTCCTTTTAATTTTTCTATAAAACTTGTAATATTTTACTCTAACATACTTTTATTTAAATCTCAATATAAATTTTATTCAAAACCAGAGAGTGAATACTAATATACAATACTACAAGTTGTTAAAATTAAATCTTAAAAAATTAACACCCGGTCGCAATATGGAGGTTCACCCACTAGTCATACTTGTAAAAGCGTCAAATGAAGTCAGCAAAAATTCATCAAATTGAAACTACACATAAACATTAGCATCAAATATTAGACACATCAGTAAAAGCCACGTGCCCTCAACCTAATAATCATAAAGATAGTAACTAGGGCCGGCCCTGGGGCTAGGTAGACGGTCATTTAGAGCCCGATCTCTTTAGAGACCCAAAATTTTTAAAAGAAAATATATAGTGTAGACATATAAATCAAAGAAAAGCTCCTGTATGCTATGTTAAACACTTAAACTCATTAGGTTATTAACAAAATCATTAACATTTTAATTATTTAGGTTATTGGATTTTAATAATCTCAACTTTTATGTATTGGCTGGGATTAATCCCAACTCAAAATATGTTTACAAACATTATTTTTTTTAATTATCCCTTACTAACTGAGAGTTAATCTTGTTAGTTTTTTTATGAAATGGAGTTTGAGCAATTTTTAAATTTCGTCACTGCCCAGCCTCCATCAAGTTTGTTTTCTAATGTTTAGCCTCCATCATCACTTGAAATCTACCTCCAACGAGTCAAGTGATATTGATGTTTAGCCTCCATCATCACCTGAAATCTGCCTCCAAAGGACCCGATGATAGATTTTAAATTTATACTTAGTGTTTTGGCCATATAAGTAGTCTATATTATCAAAAAACTAATGAAGATAATACCCAGTTAGTAAGGAATCGTTGGAGGAAAATAAGTTTAAAGTTAGGAATGTTTGTAAATATTTCTTGAGTTTAATCTTAACCAATAAATAAAAGTTGATATTATTAAAATCTAAGAACTCTAATTATTTTAAGGTTAACAAGCATTACTGCCCGTTAGAATTTTAAATATTTTAGCCCACTATCATTTACCTATTACTAGAATTTAAACCTATTTGGGGTGGGGGCAGTAAAAAAGCGAGCGGAACACAGGTCAAAGTGATCGATTAATCGAACTAGGGTCTTGTTTTTTTCTACTCGCACAAGGCCCAAAAATTCATGAGTTATTCACTTTATATAATTAAAGGCTCGTTTTTCTCTACTTGCCTTGGACTGAAATTTTTTTTGACAATTCTCAGGGACGGCCCTGATAGTAACCAAACTTGAACTCAACCATATAAAGAACTCAACCATATAAATTGATAGTATAAACAAATTGATCAGCAACAGTACCACATTGAGGTAGCATATCTACATTGCATTGCATGAACTAGCAAGAATAAAAATTAGATAGCAGTAGCAGTAAATTCATGCTTCAACAAACAGATATGAATGGGATGTGACATTATTCCTACTCATAGATGTTATGCGGGTGTCTTTATAATTTATAAACAAGGTTCACATAGGGATTTTAGATGTTCAATGACAAATAACTAATTTAAGAAGGCACTTGGAATTCATAGTTTATGTAACATACAACATAGACACAGATATATTGTAAATTTGTTTTGATCTTTAACATGGTATAGGATTAGCATTTACTACTAAGTATAAAACCATAATGTTAGTAGAGTAATGAACATGCATTTTGACACCATCACAACCCAACTATTTATATATTTACGGGCTCACATCCTAGCTAGTCCGAACCAGAGCTGCCACTACCACCACCAATCTCTTCTCCTAGTGCTACTCCAAGCAAGGCAGCCCCAACTCCGACCCCGATATCGAGCAAAGTTCCGACTATGCCTTCCTTTTTTTTCTTCTTCTTTTTCTTTTTCTTATCTTTTTTGTCTTTGTGGTCTTTGTCTTTATGTTCCTTGTCTTTGTCCTTATGTTCTTTGTCTTTATTTTTATCCTTCTTTTTCTCCTTTTCATCACCATGATGAGGTGGCATCTGGTAGGCACTGCCACCTGGTTGTGATTGTGGATATGGTTGGTACCCGGGTGGATATTGGTTTGGGTATGAGCCGGGTGGTGGTTGTTGGTTTGGGTATGGACCATTCGGTGGAGGTTGGTTTGGATATGGCCCGGATGGAGGGTAAGCGTTTTGTGGAGGTGGTTGGTCTGGGTATGGACCATTTGGTGGAGGTTGGTTTGGGTATGGTCCAGACGACGGGTAAGCGTTTTGTGGAGGGGGCTGGTTTGGGTATGGTCCGAACGATGGGTAAGCGTTTTGTGAAGGTGGCTGAGCCACTTTATCTTCTTTCGCGGGTTCATTAGCCATGGTGTTACATCTAGAAAACTATTTGCATTTTGTAGATTCCTTTTTAATTGGAACCCAAAATTTTTATTGAGATAAATAGGAGAAGATTGTGAATAGGAGACAAGTAAGGTGAAACGTACATTGGTTACAAAGACCCTCCTTTACTCCCTTCCCCTCATAGTTATGCTATGTATATTGTATGTTGCAACCTTAAATTCTTTGTTTAAATTCAAATATTGTTATAAATATTATTAAATTATGGTTATCAATACTAATAATTTATGAGTGGTTATCATTACTCATTAGCTTAGTTTTATTGTATCAAGTACTAAACACCGGTCATACTAGTATGGTCTTTATTTCAAGTAGTTAAGGTGAGTTACCCTAAGACTTAAATATAATGGGTGGGGCAGAGTGTTTTTTTGGGTTCAAGTCTTACATGGGATAAAAAAAAATAATGGGAAGATTTTAGGTTGAGACAGGGGATTTCTCATGACGGGTTTCCTCCTGATAGTGGTCTTATGTTCGGGACTAAAATTCCATACTTGAGTAATGAAGATGCTGGTGGGTCAATGTCCCGTCAGTGATTCAATTAGCCATTCAAAAAAAAATATATACTTATAAAATATTCCCTATTTTCTCTTCTTTCTTGTCTCTCTATTCTCTCCATTGTCATAGCTATAAAATGTTGCTACTAGATCATTGTTTTATAACATGTTATTAGCACAGATTGCTTATCAAGTGAGATTGTGATAAGGTATGCCAATATTGTTTTGTTATTTTATTTTTACTCATATCTACAATATCTTATAATAGTCTATATTGTAATTCATATAATGTTGGGTTAAATTAAGATTTATATGTATTGTTTTAACATAATTACGTATTTTGGATGATACTAATTCAGAACAATAAATGTAAATATGAAAGATATCAATACATGAAGATAGATAAAAATCTATAAAAAAAAGATAATTACATTTCAAGGCATAAACATTTTTATAGCGAACTAAAAATTATGAAGTGTGTTTTCTTTTTCTACTAAAAAGTTCATAATTTATATTAAAATATGTTCTTGATATTTAATTAGTAGTTATTTGATCATACAGTCTTTATATTCGAAAACTCATATCACTCTATTCAAATTTTTAGTTTATGCATATCACTAAAAACATTGAATAAGTTTTTTTTATTGTGTACAAACAGTTCTTCACCATCTAAAAAAAATCAAATCAAATGTTTAGTAATGATCCCTTTGATCGTCTTTCGCTTCTTAATCCTTTTATTAGATATTACATCATCTTTTTTGGTTTAGTATTAGGGGAAAAAAATAAAGATCAGCCTAAAGTAGATACAGCTACCTATTCATTTAAAATTCTTTTCGCATATATAAAATTATCAGAAAACAAGTTGTTGATTTTAGAAACGGTAAAATATTTATATATTAAAATAAAAATCATATTATTTTCTTATTAATTTATGAAATTTTATAAGAAAAATCTTTATAAAGGGTAAGGACCATACCATAAGCATAAGAATGAAAACAGAACTTTTAAATAAATCTTGTAGATAATAAATTTGCTGATTTGCAAGCAGACCTTTTGAGAAATTTATGAGGCTCAATACATGTAACAAAACAAGAAAGCATACTTTTATACCAATCAATGTGGCCCTAAAACCGTAAAGTTAGGGCCACTCACTCCTAATCTTCTTTATTAAAATTAGGAGTCGCGCCCGGGTAAAAAGATGTCACAATTACATATCAGGATTTGCCTCCTCAGGTATCACAGTCAACGTCACAGAAGTGTTTTTGGCTCTTTTCACTACAACTTTTATCGGTTTTCCAACTTTATCTCCCATAATCTCAATCACCTGTCATAATTAACCATCAGTTATGATGCAAGATCCCACCAAATTTCACTTATCTTTAATTTGCCAATTGCCAATGACTAAGTTATACTAGAGGCGGAAATTTCAACCACTTGTATGAAAACAGAGATCAATTCGAGTTATATACTATCAACATATGGCAAAATAAGTAACATTGTTAGGAAAACTAGCTAAAAAGGAAACAGGCCAAATGGGTCGGTGTTTAAAAGTCTGCATTAAAAATGCTTACAAAGTCTTGAATCATTTTAATTAAAAGATGTTATACTATTAAAATAATATAGTTTCTTAACCGTATTAAATGCATCAAGTACTCACAAGCACCAAAAAAGATTATATACAAAAGTGTTTGCAAGTCAAGCGACCCATTTTGACTCCACATAAAACTACTCGTTTGACCCGAATCCATTTTTGACTAACTACCCAACCCATCTTTTTTCCCACCTCCAGGTTTTAATCTAATCTCTTTTACCAAAGCACACACGTTTTAACACTTGGGAATGCTCTTTAAAAAGCATAAATTTTGTGGATCATGTATATATGGATGTGTCTAGTGAGGTTACTTTGACAAGTAATAAGAGTTGTAACGAAATATACATGTGATAACTTCTTAATTATCCGAGAACAAAGTTTGATTATTGTGTTTAACAAAAAAAGTCAGCCAATTGGGTTTTTTTCTTCATGAAGTTAGAGCCATACCTCTTTTATGCTTCCAACAGGCTTACCCTCAAATTCAACAACCACGTCTCCTGGATGGAACCCAGCTCGTTCAGCCGGGGATCCTGGGCTTACCTGAGTTCAGAGAAGTTATTTAGCAGTTAAATCAAGATATAAGATATTCAGGGGAAAGACAATAACACATTTTATAAATAAGAAGAATGCAGTAGCCAAGCCACTTATTAAAAAGCAACAGCAACTCAGCAAGTTGGGGGTAAATATTAATAGGTACTAAAACCTGCAGATATTTATTGTGTCCAGATTTCCACACCCAAAACTAAAACTGAACTTACTAATGGGTTTGGATTATATATCATCTGTTACATGTAAAGTGGGTAAAACAAAAAATAATAGGTGTTTGGATTAAGAGACTGAGAACAAGGGAATGAGAATGAAAATCATATTAAGTGTTAAATTTAAGGGTATGAGTTTTAGAACTAGGAATCATACCCATGAATATGGGGATTCCATACCTGCCAAAACAGGAATGGTCAACAATTGATTTGCATCCCATTCTAACCTGCTAAAAAAACTCATACTTATAGGTCATTCCTAAGTACACCAAACGCCCACCTTAGCTAGATTAAACATGACTAATATTGGTAAGATCACGAAAATAGCAAAAAGACAACGTATCAAATGGAACAAACAAGTCAAACAAGTTGAATGCTGTCCGAAGTGTATGTTTACTTATGAAGTCTGATTGAGTTGGCACAATGGGAATTGGGAATTCGCTAGGTGCAAAGTTACCTTGGTGTCACTGGGTCAGTGCAGAGTTATCTTGGTGTTAAGATCCATGGTCAGTCAGATTCAGACATGGGGTGGTGAGTGCAGGAGAGTGCAGCTCAGACGTTCAGCTAAGGATCAGCAAGTGTTACTTACATGGACTCTAATCGACATATTAACTAACTCGACTCTAATTGACATATTAGTTATTTTTTGTTGGGAGTCATTGATTTGCCGCCCTAGTTCATTATGACATAATTGTGTCTAGCTTAAAACTCACAATCATTTACCCTAATGCTTCTATTCTATATATATAAATATCATTGCAATTGTAATCCAAACGAGTTGAGTGTTCATCATATAAATAAAGTTCCCTCTAACTAGACCATGTATGTAGACAATTAGATTGATTGGGTAAATCACATAAATATTTTTGTATTCATATCCTTTCATGCACCTTTAGTTTCATCTTGTTTATGCTTAAATTGATCATGCATCCCAAGTACTGGCATCCTATTAATCAAGTTAAAGCAATTGCAGAAGTTGTGAAGGTAAAGATCCACAGGTTATGATTTTGGTTTCTGGGAGATGTAGATTAATGATTATTTGTATCAAAAGAAATTGCAGGAGAGAATAAAACCCCAAGAAGATGAAGCACGAAGATTTGAAATGATTGGATCAGTAGGCTCTTGGTGTTGTTAGATTGTCTTTGGTGAAGAATGTTACTCGCAACATCGTCGTTGAAAAGAAAACATATGGTTTGATCAAGGCACTATATGATATGTATGAAACACCAACTGCTTCATACAGAACTTTTTAATTAGACAGTTAGATGAGGGAAAGGGCTTCTTTCACAGTTACATGAATGATTTCAATAGTATCTTGTCTAGATTAATTTCCATTGACATCATGTTTGATAATAAGGTACTAGCCCTTCCACTGCTATCTTCAATGCTTAAGAGTTGATCTGGCACTGCCACTATAGTTAGCAGTTTAGCAGAAACTACTAAGCTTCCCTTCAGAGAAAGTCGTAATCATACTTGGAGAATCCGTCAGAAGAAAGAAATAACGCAGGTAAGAATTCAAATTCCTTATTGAGGACAGATGATAGGCAGCTATACACTTGTACCAGATCAAAGTCCTGAAAGAGGAGTCAACCAAAGAACAGAAAAGACATCACTGTTGAAATTGCACACATACAGGGCACTTTAACAATCAATGCACATTACCTTTAACTGTAAAAGGGCACAGCGAAATGAATATCGCTACAGAAGATTCAGATGACGATGCACTGATCTGCAGCATGGAGCATCCAGTTTAGTCCTGAATTATATATTCTATAGCATCATTACATGCTACTCCTCATAGAGAAGGAATGTAGAAATTCAAGGCTACAAGTGGTAAAGTCAGACTAACATATAAAAAGAGACTAGATATATTTCAGATGAGACACCACAGCATAACCGATTGGACATTGGGAATGTTGTCCTTGGAACTGCTCTTGGTACAGATTAGACACTCAGATATATTCCAGATCTCAAGAGAACGCTAATCTCTGCAGGGAGTTAATTGATGAAGGACATCATGTTGATTTTGGAACCCAGTGTTTCACAGCATAACAAAACACATACAGATGAGATACGACTTCAACAGAGAGCAGACAAATGAAGATGTTGTGTCTCTGACAAAGGACTTTGGTACAAAGAAAATTTCAGATATGCTAACCAAAGCAGTTCCTACACAAAAATTGAAATTTTGTAAACTTCAACCGGTCTTTTAAGAAGATGAGGATTGAACAAGGCGTCCAGTTAGAGAGTGGAATTACTGTACTGGATTGAGATGGCGGCAGATGGTTTAATTGGGATCGGCATTAAAATAGGAGATTTTTACGGTGTGAAAAATCTGATTCAGTCAGCGAAGTTACTAGGTAAGACCTGTCGCGTAGAATCATTTGGTCAGTGTGAAAATGATGATTGAGAAATTCCTTGGCTCAATGCAAAGTAACCTTGGTAAGTATGAAGATCATCTGGCCAGTGCAGAGTAACCTTGGCGTGAAGATCCCCGGTCATTGTATAGACTTGGTTAATGAGACTCAGATGCCGCAGCTCAGATGTTCAACTGTGGATGAGTCAGCTTTACTTACACCAACTCTGAGCGACATATTAATTACTCTAGTCCTTGGGCTTCATTGGTTTTCAGGCGCAGTTCATTATGATAGTTGCTTCTAGCTTAAGATCCAAGTCACAAGCCCTAATGCTCCTAGTATAAATATTATCTCCTTGCAATTACAATATGTACGATTTGAGTGTTCAACATATGAATAAAATTATCTTGCTTGGTCGTGAACTTAGCTGATCAAATCAATTGAGTGAACCAAGTTATATGTCTGTTCTTATAGTTGTATTCAGCCTCCTAAATAGTTTTGCGTACAAAATTGTATTATTGTTGTAATGATTTAGTTTCCGGAATCATAGTTATTACATTTTCTGTTTACAAAAATAAATAAATAAATAAAATAAGAGCTTGAAAAATAAGTGTTTGAGAGTCAACCCTACCCTATCACTACTAAACAAAAAAAGTTAAGATGACCACAATCTATCAGGAAAAGACAAAAGAAGCTTACCATAGGCACAAGAACACCTTTGGTAACATCAGGGAAAAGCACATCTTTTTCCTTAAGCTGAGCAACAATCATATCATTCAGATCAAGCATTTTCAGACCAAGCCAAGGTCTCACAACTCTCCTGCATAAATATCCATCAATCAAATTAAACTATTAGCAGTTAAGCAAAGAAAGTGAACTGCTTTTAGTAAAGATGTTTACCCGTTTGTTTTAAAATGCTCTATAATTTTGGAAACTGAATCAATTGGTACAGAAAAGCTCAATCCATCAGCCGCCAACACTTTCATGATATTAACACCTATAACTTCTCCATCAATATTGACAAGTGGTCCACCAGAATTACCCTATACCAACAAGATCAAGAAGATCCTAATTCAATTACAAACAGAAAAAAGCGAACTTACTTAACTGGTAATCACCTTATTAAAACCATGCAAATTCACACAGATTCTATAATCATCATTTTTTTCAGTACCGCATTGATGGCACAATCAGTCTGCAAATACTCTCTCCGCATTCCTCCAAGACCCAGATCACTACTCTTGCGATCAACACAACTTAAAAGAAAAAAGAATATGTACACAGAAGTGTTAGTTTAGTAATTTTTCCACCATATTATCAATTTAGGTGTCAAATTGGGTTAATGGGTCACAACTCACAAGGACTGGGAATGAAACAGGTAAATTATTAGCACCAATCTGAAAGGGCTCTGTTGTGTTGACTTGCAAATACATTTTTGCCCATTATGAACTTTTCCTAGGAGTGTGCAAGAAACCGAAATAACCGAACCATAACCAAAATAACCGACACAACCGAACCGAAAAACAGAAACCGCTAAGAAACAGACGGTTTGGTTTGATGATTTTTTAAAAACCGAACTTTTCAGTTCGGTTTTGGTTTTGCTTGTAACAAAAACTGAAAAAACCGAACTGAAACCATACAACCAAACTTGTAAATTTAGAGGTGTAATCATACACTTATAAACATTATGAGCCTATTAGTTACTTGTTTAACTTATGTTATCTAAAATGGATTGAATATTTAGGTTTCAAAAATAATCTTTAAACTTCTTTTGTTTAAATTGATAGATCAAAATGTTTTATTGAACTTTTTGTTCTTATATTTTATGGATTGCATTTAACTTTTACTGTCAATTAATTTATAAGAATATATAGATTATATTTAAAGATCAACAAAATGATGTAAGGCCAAAGTTTTTAGCTTAATTCATTACTTCAAAACAATTTTTTCTTTAAAAACTTGAAGCCCATATGGAAAAACCGAAAAGAAAAACTGAAACCAAAGTGAAAATTGAAAACCGAAAAAATTGAAAACCGAAAAAACTGAAAACCGAGAAAACCGAAAACCGAACGGTTTTAAAAACCTATAAACCAAAATATCGGTTTTTGGTTTTGGTTTTAGGCTAAAACCAAACCAAACCGACCATGCACACCCTTAACTTTTCCCTTAGCTAGTGTTAAATATGATTACAAAAACTATAATTACAATAATAATTAAGTCTCTGAACATAATGACTTAGAAAGTTGTAAGCTTTAAGAATAAACTTTAGGCAAATTTCAACCAGTTTGACAAATTCCCAATTAGCTGAATTTTATAATTTGACTTGTTTGAGATGCAAAACAAACCAAATCAACCCATACATAAGTAAATGGCTTAAACATGCCACTTATATTACGCAACATTAAAATGATTGAAATAGATTATCATAAAAAGATTGAAATAGATTATCATACGCGTAGGGTGATGCCTATTTTCTTGCTTACCTTACAATGCCAGCTGTAATTGTGTTTTGAAGGGAAAGGGGACATCCCACGGCTACAACCCAATCACCAGGACGCAGTGAACTTGAAGACCCGAGCTTTGCAGTGGGGAGGGGAGTTTTTGAATTTATTTTGACAATAGCTATATCAGAATGCAGATCTGCATTTACCACTGTACCTTCGAAACTACGCCCATCTTGTAATGTCACGTCAACCTGCAATAGTTAATGCAGTGACAGTCAAACTTTAATAAAGTGTTTCGAGTCAACCCTGTTTTGACCTGTAACAAAAGCTATCTGTTTTGACCCACCCAACCCCCGGCCCTCAACTATTTCGCACCTTTAAAAAATGCCACCACAAATTTATTTAGTGTAGGATTATTTGAGTAAGTACTAAAGACTATGGCCTATGGGGTTACCTTTCCTTTGGATGATGATGTGAAGCCTTGAAAATCAACCACCACATGAGCACATGTCAATATGGTACCATCACCATCTATTATGGTTCCAGACCCAATGCTCTTTCCCACAGTCATCCCATGGAAACCTTCAAAGAACTATTATTCATTTTCCAAATGAAAGATCCAGACTCAAGCAAAAGGTTTAATCTAGATAGGATCTATGATCCTGTGCAAGCGTTTTGTAGCTTTTTACCAGGTTTTGAGTGAATATAAGTATGTATATTTCACCCAAAAATAACAAGATCGACAAATCCATCAAATTTGAAGTTTATATATTTACAAAACAAACCTTTGGGAACTGAAAGATTGACAACAGCAGGACCAACTTTAGCAGCTGCATTGGCAATTGTATCCCGCCCCAAACATCCACAACAAGGTTTGGGGGATTTATTATTTACATCAGCTGCGGATGCTGAACTAACGCTAGAAAAGTATAAAGGAGGGTTACCTGCAAGAAATCCATGCAAGTGATCAAAAGACCAACGACATGAATAATAACAGTAATTATAATAATATAATAATAACAATAATCGTACCAGTAGTAGTAGAATATCCTGAAGGTGCCAAGGAAGGAAACAGAGAGTTCGAAGAAAATGTATAATGTGGTAGCACTCGAATGGAAACTCTTGAGGACCAATCTACAGTGAGTGCATGGAAACATCAGATGTACAAAAGTGCAAGGTAACTAAGAGCATGTAAAACAGTTAAATGATGGAAGATCATATATAGTAACATGTTGCATCTAACGGAAGGTAATTGACAATGTGCTGAATAACACTAACCAATCAACTGCTCAGTGGTTAACCACACTAAAGGCTGATTCACCATACTTGTAATAAAAGGTGAACCACTCATAAATCATAATTGATCTTTGCAGTCTTTCTCATAAAATCAAAGCAATGACAATTGACAAACACTAAACCACATCACAGAAAGATCTTTCTGAATTTATAGCAATGAAGCAAAGTAAATAATTTGTATTTCCTTTGACAAAGTTGTAAGGCTCAAACATTAGATCCAAAGTATGTGGCATGCCATCTTCTTCAACATTTTGAGATTTGAAATCATTCTATTAACTTCTTTTAACTAATTATTTTCGTATCTTGATAGCTAAAATTACTTTTACTGTTTACAACATATAATGATGAAGTGGTAATACATAGAAGTTAAAAACACAAAAATTAATAATTTTCATTCTTAGAAGTAAACGTAAGAAGAGCTGCTGCGACTCGAGATATAAGTAATCCCTGATCCCAAGTTCATTTTTTCGTTATAATTCGAAATAGTAATACTACTCCAACTTTGAACTTAGAGACACATTCTACTTATACACCCAAATTGGTCAAATTAAAATTGACACTAACATGCATCTAATGTATATTGAATACCTAACAATTTGATCAAGATCGACCTTTCCTAGGTAAGTTAACATTGTGTCATTGATTTCTGACAGAACATAATCCAACTGACACCAACCAAGATCCCTATAACAACTAGTTACCTAACAAAACATATATCTCATCTCTGATTCTGAAACGAAAAGAGTAGCACCAAAATTTCAGACAATACACTGAACCTTTATACAACACCCTTTCAACAATTAGAATCCAAATAGGCACGTCGATAAATCAATCAGTATACATAGAGCTAATTGTTGAATAACTGATAGAATTGAATCCAATTAAGGAATCAATACAGTAACAAAGCTAAAGGATTGCTTGTGTAGAGAAAAAGAGATCCACTGACCAGAACTGTCGTTGCCAAGCTCATAGGCGACTCCTGATCCAGCGGTAGCCAATGCTACTAAACGGATGAATGAATTATGTTTAAACAACGAACACTTTCTCTGCAAAACGATGAACAATGATCGTGAATAACACGATAGGTACCAAATCTAAAATTCATCAAATGTCACCGATGAAATCAGTCAAAAATGACAGATGTTGATATAGAATCTTACCAACATGTGTCTCATGATTAGAGCAATAGACAAGAATTGGGACTCGGATGTTCGATGTAGAACCCTAAGTAAAACCCTCAGGAGTCAGGATGCTGTTCTGTTTTCGTCTCTGAACGTGAGAAAGAAGAAACGTATGAAACAAAATATGTGCAGTTTGAGTCCCTGAACGTTTATGTTTTTCCTACTATGCCCCTTTATGTTTTTTGTTTTGCTTTTTACTACCAGCAAACTATTTTCCTTTTAAATTAGAGTAAACTAGCATTTTGACCGTGCGTTGCGCCGGTTCAAATAAAATAGTGGAAATAAACATATCGTAACGGAATATCAAAATATTGAAAACAATATGATGTTTTGAAAAGAACTAAAAGCATATAATACTCAAACCTAACCATGGGTTTTGGCCTTGTGTTGCGATGATTCGTTTTAAATAAAACTTATATCAAAATATTCATAGAGATAATCACGTCAAAACATATCTTTAGAATTTTCAAAACCATTACGTTTTTTTGAAAAAAAAATAATAAAACATTGTATTTGACCTTCATCAGTTTCGAACAAAACTTCCGTCTAAACATAGACAAAAATAAACACGTCACAGCGGTGTATCCAAAATTTTATGAGAAAATAAAATATAATAAATAACAATTATAATAATTATAATAATAAAATAATAACTTTGAAAACAAAGAATTAGCCAAAGTCAAACACATCAAGCTTCATGCATCTTAAGTAAGTACCTCATGCATTGAGAGTGTTGTGTTTGCTTTTTAAAGTATATATAATTACTATTTTGGTCCCTGTGGTTTGATCATTTTAACCATTTGAGTCCAAAAACGAATTTTCTAACAAATCAAGCCCTGTGGTTTGTATTCTATAACTCTTTTAGTCCAATAAACTAACAGAGTTAGATTTTTCAGTTAGTTTCTAACAAAATGACTAAAATGCCCTTGGACTGAAATGGTTATTTTTAATAACCTCAGGGACCAAAAACGTAATTTACTCTCTCACGCAAACATATTATATCTATATATATTTTATATATATTATATACACAGATACACGAAATGTTTTTATTATTATTTTTCAAAGCTTTTTAAATTTTAATTTTAAATCGCTCGGTTTTAAACGTCATATTTAAACCATTCATCTTATCTAACGGAAAATTTAAAACCATTTGGCTTATTATACTTTTTATTTAAACTGTTAAACGTACTTAAACGTCCTTTTAATCTATTTGTTTTATTTAAACCGCAAAATATTTTTAACTATTATTTTATTTAAACATCTTTTTTTAATCGTTTAATTCTATTAAACTTCTTCTTTAAATATTTGTATTTATACATATTTTTAATTATTCAGCTCGTTTAAACGTAATTTTATCCCGTTCTTTTATTTGAACGTCTTTTTACTATTCGATTATTAAAAAGCTTTCTTTTTTAACAATTCATTTTATTAAAACATCTTCTTTCTCTTTTTGATTTTTTGTCATCTTTTATTCAAATTGACTTGAAAGTGATTCCTAAATTTAAGTCATTTGTATTATTTTATGGATTAACTTGAGTTTTGATTACTACAAATAGGACTTTTACGATATTAAAATTAACTGTGTTTAGTTTATTTAAGTTTTTTAAGTCAATTGTAGCGTTTGAATAACATTCGATTTGAAAACGACGTTTAAATAAGACAAACAAATTTAGAAAGAAGTTTAATTAGTTCAACGGCTTAAAAAGCCATTTAAATGAAGCATTTGAAAAAAGAAAAGATTTTAAAAGACATTTAAGCCGAATAACGATTAAAAAATAAAGTTAAAAAGTCGAATGATTATAAAAAATACGTTTAAAAAGCCGAAAGATCTTAAAGCCGAATGGTTTGAAGATGAATGATTTTAAAAATTGTTTAAAAAACCAACCTTTTAAAAATTATTTTTAAAAACCAATATTTAAAGAATGATGTTTAGAAAACCAAATGGTTTAAAAACACTTAAAAAATTTTTTTATAGTAATTAAATTATCGGTTTAAAATCCAAACGGTTTAAAAATATATATTTAAAACTTTAAAAAATAAATATAAAAATCTTTTATACTATACACACATATTAGTTAAATAGTTAAATAATTTTATAAAGTTGGTTTAAAAAGGAAGCTTTTTAATAAACGAATAGTAAAAAAGACGTTCAAATAAAAGAACGGGATAAAATTACCTTTGAACGAGCCAAATAATTAAAAATATGTATAAATACAAAAAATTTAAAAAAGAAGCTTAATAGAATTGAACGATTAAAAAAAGACGTTTAAATAAAGTAACAGATAAAAAGACTTTGCGGTTTAAATAAAATAAATAGATTAAAAGGAAGTTTAAGTAAGTTTAATAGTTTAAATAATAAGTATAATAAGACAAACAATTTTAAATTTTCTGTTAGATAAGATGAATGGTTTAAATACGACATTTAAAACCGAGTGATTTAAAATTAAAATTTAAAAAACTTTGAGAAATAAAAATAAGAACATCTCGTGTATATAATATATACTAGGTTAGTGTCTCTGTATTACACGGGTTGAATAAATAAAATATTAAATAATTAGTAATAAAATTTTATAAATTATAAAACTATGTTTGAAGATAAAATATGATTATAATTGTATGTGAATAGCTATTTTAAGTAAATAAACAATAATATATTTCTCTTAAACTTTTATTTTATAAAAAAATGTGGGTTTTAAATATTTTATTTTAAGAAAAATAAATTTATACTAAAAAAGTTTGTTGTATTCTATATTTTATAAAACTTTTATTTTTAAAAGTGTGGTTTTTAATAAAAAATAAGTTTTAATTTATTAAATTATATAATTTTTAATATGAAAATAGTATGATTAATATTATTGGTATTCAATAGTATTAACAATAATAAAGAAAAATGAAAAAGTTAGTATGATAAAACTTATAATTGTGTCAAGTCTTATTTTAGATTTTGTTTGTTATATATAGATAAATATATAGATAAATAGATAGGATAGAACCCTATTTATTAAACGGATTATAGTTAGTAATAAAAACGAACGGTTACAGTATGATATTTTAATATAAGATATGATTAAAATTATATATACGTAATAGTTCAATAAATAAAACAATTATACTATTTCTTTAACTCTCTTATCTAAATATTTTTATTTTTTAATATTCATTTTAAGATTCTTTTTATAAAAAATATATTGTTTATAAAAATCTTGTTTATTAAAAACTCGGGTTTCTAATTATTCTGGTTGTTCTAATAAAACTGCTTTTAAAAAAATTTCATATTTTTTATAATTTTTTTAAAAAAAGGACCGATTTAAAATATTGTGTTTCAAAAAGATTTAGTGTTTTAGACATTTTTATATTATATAAAAATTTAGTTTTTTATTATTTTTATTTAATAAAAAGATGTACTTTTTAATTTCCTTAATAAAATTTATATTTAAAAACATAGCTTGATTTTAAAAAATATAAATGAGAGAGAGAAATGTATCAATTAATAAAATTAATTTTTATTAAGAGAGAGAAATTAGTTTGAATATTAAATTGCTATAATATATTTTTGGAGGGAAAATTAAATGAAAATTTTTAGAAAAATGACAATTGTCAAAAAGGTGGTTTAATAGAGTGACAAGTGGCAAAGAAAACCTTGTTTTATTAGATTCTATAGATATATATAATGTAATATAATATAATATAATATAATATAATATAATATAATATAATATAATATAATATAATATAATATGTTTGTGTGAGAGAGTAAATTACGTTTTTGGTCCCTGAGGTTATTAAAAATAACCATTTCAGTCTAAGGGCATTTTAGTCATTTTGTTAGAAACTAACTGAAAAATCTAACTTTGTTAGTGTATTGGACTGAAAGAGTTATAAAATACAAACCATAGGGCTTGATTTGTTAGAAAATTTATTTTTGGACTCAAATTGTTAAAATGACCAAACCACAGGAACCAAAATAGTAATTTACTCTTTAAATTATATCAAACTAAACTATATTATATTTGGATTTGAACTTAATAGATCCATTTTAAAAAGCAAATCCTTTACCAAATAAGCTTGCATCATATTTGACTATTTTGCTTAATACACGTAAGTAGCAGATCGTTCTTAGCTTGACCTTCGTCAAAGCCACTAGCCCTAGGCCAAGTCTTGATCTATCATGTGCGTGTCACATGCGTTTGTTGTAATGGCGTTTCATTGTGTTATTTTGAGAGTGGTTTGGTTAAATAATTTCTTTTAAATGTTGAATTGAAATTTCAAGAAATTAGAACTTATCAAAACAAGTTTAAGTTTGATGCATTTTGTTGTCAAATAATCATGTTTAGGGGGTGTTTGGGATTGCTTATTTTTTTTAAAAATTGCTTTTGAAAAGTAAGTTTTCAAAAATAACTACATTTAACTTTTTAAAATCTATTTTTCAACCCTTTAAAATCTACTTATTAACTTCTTATTCAATGTTTTCCAAACATACTTATTGACTTATTAACTTGTAAAAAGTTAATAAGTCAAAAGATGGTTAAAAAGTTGATTTGCCAAATATGCACTTAATTTTTAAGTTCAATGAAAGAAACAACTTTTCAAGTATTTTTCTCTTATTTTAATTATTGAATTAAATATTAAAACCAATGCTTTCAGAACCGAATCGGATAGAAAACCGGTTGTCTTAGTTGTTCACTGGTCAGCCGCTCAGACTGGATTTACGAACCAGTAATATTAAAATTAGTATAAATATAGAAAACACAAGTCCATATTACTTGATTTAAATTACTTATCTAATTTATTAAGTACCTAAGCCATATAATTACTATATTACTCGATCCATATTTTAATACAAGTTATTTGTTCCATTCATGATCCATTTGAATAGCCCATTTGCCAGCCCAAATTTAAAACACTAAAATATTTCATTCTTCCCTGGATAAATATGCAAAAGGATAACCGCATGGGAAACACAACACAAGCATTTGCACCTACACTTACTTTTTATTTAATTTTCTTCTTTCACTTCTACCATCTTCATTCAGATTCAATCATCTCTATTTTAAAAACTTGCATTTTATCTTTGAACCTCTCTTCTACTATACACGTTCCCTACATCATAGATCAAGAAGTTACGATTGTTAAAGTTCTCACAACATCAATCGTTTTTTCACTTGTTTGACGCTAGATCTATGATGTCTTTCAACTAAGAACTCATCAAAGGAGAGATTCAAAGGAGAGATGAGTTGCTTCTAGTTACAAACACCGAGCCAACTCACACACTGATTTTCCGGTTCGACCGGCAACTCGCAACCAACCAAGCGGTTTTCTTAACATAAAACGAATCATGTGGATCAGACCACTGAAGTTATCAAATCCCAATTGAACCAATCGAACCAGCCGGTCCGATCCGAGCTTGAAAACATTGATTAAAACTAAAATAGTAACGTAAACAAAAAAATCATGTTCATGCTTAGTCTAAATTTAAAGTTTAAAAAACGACTTTAAAATTTATATTACTAAAAATGATAGCATGTAATGTAAGTTACACGGATACTTTTAAAAAGTAAGAAAATTTCACTTTTAAAGCCTATGTTGCATGCCTATGTTCGATTAATAAATTTGTTTTTTCCATAAACTTACAGTAAAACGTTTGAAATAATTTGCTAATACAACCACCAATACCTTTACATTTAAATTTAAAAAATAAATATTCATGTACAATCAACATCACCAACTAAACAATCAAAGACTTTTAAAGCCTCCCAGCATAATTTGCTTCATTTTGCACTCACAAATATGAACATTCGAATACAGAAATCAGTATTCACCAAACAACAATATTCATTTAAGCTTCTAAAACAACAAAAACAAACTTCCCTTTTCATTTAACCTAAACTACACTAACCACATCACGTAATCACCACCATCTACACCTTTTTGGGCGATTTAGAAGACTTAGGGTTCTTCTCACCCTCAATCACCGGCGATTTCTTCGGCAAAAGCACCGGATTAATATTCGGCAACACACCTCCACTCGCAATCGTCACACCAGTCAACAACTTCCCCAATTCATCATCATTCCTCACCGCCAATTGCACATGCCTAGGGTTTATCCTCGTCTTCTTATTATCCCTAGCTGCATTTCCCGCCAATTCCAAAACCTAATCCCCAATCATCATAATCCATTAGATCTCAAATTAAAACTAAACAAAACACAAATCGAATTGAATTGAATCGAATCGAATAGTACCTCAGCGGCAAGGTATTCGAGAACAGCGGCGAGGTAGATCGGAGCACCGGAGCCGGTGCGTTGAGCGTAGCGGCCTTTTTTCAGGAACCTTGTGATTCTTCCGACGGGGAACTGGAGGCCGGCTTTGACGGACTTTGTGACGGATTTCTTCCGCTCGCCGGAGCCTTTTCTGCCTCCGGCGGCCTTTGTTGTTTTTACAGAATCCATTGATGGAGCTTTGGTGGTGTGAGGAGATGATGCGTTTGATTGAGGTTGTTGTGAGTTTGAAGATGATTGAGAGGAGTGGGTATATATAGTGTGCGGTGAAATGATGTGACACGCTGGCGATCTGTGACTGAGGGTTTATGGCCGTCCGTTGATTTTGATCGGACGGTGGGAGATGTTATGTGTTGGCGATCCGGGATTTGGGTGTAAAGTTATGCTTAAGAATTATAAGAAGTTAATTACTTCATATAATAAAATAAAAAAATATGATCCATGCAGGTTGTAACTTAAGTCAAAGATATGGGATATAAAGTGAGGGTGTATAAGTGATGATTTTTTAATGGATATGAAATTAATTGTTGAAAGGTAAACGCATGAAACTAATTTGATTTCTAATGACATGGACAAATTTAAAAGGTAAAAGAGAATGTAAATGAAAGGTTATATCCGATCTTCTATTGAGAAATTTTTTTTTAATTTTCTTTTTTCTTTTTTCTTTTTTCTTTTTCATTTCATCATGATAATGTTAGATTTGCATGCACCTAACAAATATGATGTCTTGACAACGCAATGTTCCAATACTTAATCTTATAGATTCATCTACCACATACGGTTTTTCAACATCATATAGTCAAGATACCCACGAGATTTAATATATAATGAAGTCAAACAAACACACATAATTATTGAAGAAGATTTAAAAACATGTTAAAGTAATCAACATAATCATCATCAAAAATCACATGTATATCTTCAAAGTTAACTAGGATTCATCTAATATAAGTGAATCAATAGTTTTAGCTCATGTTAACTATAAAAACACCCAAGAAACTTAAATAATCAAAGAGATACATGGTTAGATGAAAAGATTATCAAACCAAATCAAACTAGATGGGTTGTATGTTGTTATATTGTTTCTTGGAATACTTGATCTTTAATCTTGACTTTTTTTTCATTCAATAGATACTCAAAATGGTTTTGGGGGCTGGAGAGAACTAGGGTTTTAACCCCCAAAGTTGTATGTGTGAAATGAGGCACATTTTAGGTTAAAAAGATAGATCTACGCTGAACATGGTCGTGTCGTAAAATGACATGGTCATGTCATCCATTTGACAATCTTGAATTGATCCTGATATGGCCATATCAGAGTACAATATGGCCATGGCATTAGCCAAATTTCAACAATTTCACTTATTCTTGAGTTTTTAATCAAAATCACTAAGTCATCATCCAAACCTATAAAATTCATATAAAACATGATTAAGTGTCATTCCGAATACATTTGTAACAAAAAGCATTCAAAACGGGGGACAATATGCATTATTAACATGTATAATTTTAAGCATATCAATACACACACACACATATATATATATATATGTATATATATATATGACAAGGAGATCAAATGTTAACCCTTTATTATTGCGATAATTGTGTTAACTTTTGAAGATCAATCAAAATCATTATTTTTTGTTGGAATAACATTATTTCACATTTACAAATATATGTTCTTTTATGTATATGTGTAAATTCATAAGTGTAAAAAAGTTACGATTGATGTAAGTTACTTACACTTGTATAAATATTTACCTGGTCTAAGTAACTTACAAATGTTATAAATTTTTTACACTTGTGAATTTACATATATACATAAAAAAACATAACGTTTTGTATGTATAATGATGTTATTCCAATGAAATAAATAATGATTTTGATTAGTTTTTAAAAGTTAACGCGGTTATCATAATAATAAAATATTATCATTTGATCCTTATCCTATATATATATATATATATATATATATTTATACTCCATTTATTTAACAAACAAAAGAAGTGTTATTTTTCTTTTCTTCTTGACTTTTTGGGCCTTTTAATAGGGGTCTGGTGAAATGGTGCCATTAGGGTAATGGTACATTGTGATTTTAGCCATATATTCCTTCCATTTATAGGTCTAATAGTGATGGATAGACTTTTTTTCATGTCTCTAGGTAGTAGTAAAGATTTACCCATAACTGAGGTGGACCTACATCCTTGCCATTAAATGTCATGTTCCAACTGACATCGACAACATGCTTGCATGGCATTCCATTCAACTCCCACCTTCTATAGTACCCACCCTATCCACAACAACAACAATATATTGCTCATTTTTTATCGCTTTGTACTTTTAACTACCAGTCCACAAAATAGTTACTTGGCAGCCTCTATCTGTATACCATCAAACAGTTTGGTTCCACTAGGGAGTGGCCCATTACAACATTTACTATCCTCTTCATCAGTTATTCCCCTTACATAATCCAAGACATTAATAATAGGTTTGCCTATTTCTTTAATAGTCCTTGCATTTAATACCATATATGTTTGTGTTCTCCTTAACACAATCCAAATGAGTGTTTAATACGTCTACTTATGTAAGAAAGTTAATTATAAGTGTTTATAAAAGAAAGTTACATGTGAAGTGAAATCTTGACGAGTGTTGTGATGATATTTTTACCAACTAGTTGTATGCATCACGATACATTATGCGTCTTTAATTCACACAGTTAGAATCATATTGTCAACTATTGTAGAACAAAGACACTAACACAGTTAAATATTAACTTGCACTAACCTTTTTCTCTCCATTGAAGTTTCATATTCTCATAAATATGTTCTAAATAGAATATGTGCTCTGCAGATTGAAAATAATGGAAATTTCTTAAGTATTTCCCCAAGAACATGAACCATCAAACACACAAAAAAAAGTTTACATGTTTTCAACTATTGTACAACATACACAACAAAGAAAGTGAAATGCTTTTATGGACCTAGATTGAAGACACGTATGCTTTGCTTTGTAGGTTTTGACAATTAAGTCTCATCTTTAGTTGTGAGTCTTGATACGTAAAAAGATCCAAAGACAACAACTAGTTATCTTTTTCCTTTTAGTTTTATCCTCACTTGTTACCTTGTCCCCAATAGTTGGCACATTCTCCTAACATAATTCAAGTCAATAGTTGGCGCATTACCCTAAAAAGATCTAAGGACAACAAGTAATTATATTTTTTGTGTTTTCATGTATATTTCTTTTTTTGTGTTTTCATATTTTTTGTGTTTTCGTAACTAACACACAACACAAAGTAATAATTCATTCAATTCCTAAAGGGTAACAAACACGACAATAAAATGTATTATTTCATTCTTTCATCTATTTTATTCCTTCACTCATTTCATTCCTTCACTCATTTCATTCCTTCACTCACTTCATTCCTTCATTCATTCCATTCTTTTATCCATTCAATTACCACATACCAAACAAACCCTCAATTCCTTTAAAAACAAAAAATGTTGATGTGTGAGTTTTGTTTACTCTAGCTATTCCTCTTTGTGATTCTTCACTAGAAATAAGTAAAAAAGGCATACTTAACAAATGGTAGAGGTTCTTTGGTTAAATTTGTGGTTTTAATAGGTTGATAGATATCATCCAGACCTAGCACAAATTGCATGATTTTACTTCTTTTATTAAACTCATTCGTTTCTTTGTAGCAGCACGTGAACACTTAGGCAAACCAGCAAGCAAATGAAAATTGTCTGCGCATAGAATTTTGCTTTTGATAATATTCTGATATGGACATGGTTTACACGACCGGATCGGATCGGCCGATCCGACCGGGATTCGGTTGGGCCACCGGTCCGATCCCCCCCAAATCGTTTCCATCAAGTTGAATCGGCCGGTTCGAACCGGTTCAGCGGTTGAACCGGGAACCGGTTCGGACCGGATTTCCCAATTTTTTATTTTTTATTTTTAATTTTTTTTATTTTAATGGGTTTAACGGGCAGGTCGGATGATGAATTTCAGTGGTGGATGAATAATTATTGTTGAGTTTTATATATAACTATAAATACACACATAACTTACTTATATTGAATTATATATATAACTATATATATACTATAAATATATATATAAATATATAATTATGACGTCATCCACTTTTAAATCCGGTCCGACCATCAAACCCGTAAGGCATCCGGTTTGACGTCCGATCCGGTTCTGAAAACATTGGATATGGAAGCACCATTTTGTGAAGAAACATAAACACACACGCGTGTACGCGTGCGTACACACACACACATATATATATATATATATGTATATTCATGTCAATTTATTTATTAAACAAAAGAAGTGTTATTTTTCTTGTCTTCTTGGGTCTTTTCAACAGGGGTGTCGTGAAATTTTGTTGTTAGGTAATGGTACAATGTGATTTTAGCCACATATTTCTTCCATTTATAGGTTTAATAAAGAAGGGTAAGACTAGTTTTCTGTCTTAATGTAGTAGTAGGGATTTACCCACAACTGAGATGGACCTACATCCTGGCTATTAAATGTTCTGTTCCATCTGACATCAACAACATATTTGCATGACATTCCATTTCTTCTATAGTTACCTACTCTATCCACAAAAACAACAATGTATTTTTCATTTTTTTGATCACTTTGTACTTCTAACTACTAGTCCACAAAATAGTTACTTGGCAACCTTTATCTTTATATCATCAAACAGTTTGGTTTCACTAAGTGTGAATGGGCCATTAAAACATTTGCTATCCTCTTCGTTAGTTATTCTCTTACATAATCCAAGGTAGTAATAATAGGTTTGCATATTCCTTTAGTAGTCCTTGCATTCAGATTTTCACACATTTTCTTTTAGTATCATATATGTTTGTGTTCTCCTTAACACAATCCAAATGAGTGCTTAATAAGTTTGGTTGTGTAAGAAAGTTAATTATAAATATTTGTGAAAGAAAGTTACATGTGAATTGAGATCTTAACCAATGCTTGTGGTGATATTTTTACCAACTAGTTGTACGCATCAACATTATACGTCTTTAATTCACATAGTTAGAATCATATTGTCAACTATTACAGAACAAAAACATTAACACATTTAAATGTTAACCTGCATTAATCTTTTTCTCTCCATTGAAGTTTCATATTCTCATTGATGTGTTCTAAACAAAATATGTGCTCCGTAGATGAAAAATAATTGAAATTTCTTAATATTCCCTCTGAAAATGAACCATCAAACACAAAAAAAGTTATATGTTTTCATCTGTTGTACAACATACACAACAAAGAAAGTGCAAGCTTTTATGGACCTAGATGGAAGACACATATGCATTGCTTTGTAGGTTTTGACTATTCAAGTCTCGTCTTTAGTTGTGAGTCTTGACACATAAAAATATCTAAGGATAACAACTAATTATCTTTTTCCTTTTAGTTTTGTCCCCACTTGTTACCTTGTCCCCAGTAGTTGGCGCATTCCCCTAAGTCCTAACATAATTCAAGTTAATAATAAGTAACCATTGTTTACGCGTGAAAGTTAATCATTATAGTATGTGAAAGAAAGTTACATAGAAAGTGACACCTTGACCAGTAACTTTATTTACACATGTTTGCTCACTAGGCTCATCATCTTTGTAGGCTGACACATTCCTCTAACATAATTCATGTCAATGGTTAGTAACATCATTTTTACTAGAAAGTTACTAAATTTGTGTGGAACAAAGTTACCCGACAAAAGTTTTGGATACATCTTTTGTCATTTCTTAGAATACCAACTATCTTCTAGCTTCAATGGCATGACTCTGTCCTTCACCTCATTTAATCTAACAAATGTAAAATGTTACTTTAACAACATGATTTTGTTGATTCCCAAATGTTCCTAAGTTCTTTAAATTCTAACTTCTTGTAGTTTCAAAATCATCCTTAGAATCATATGTTAAACTATCAAATGACTCAAACCCTATAAGATAACAAACTAGCTCATCAATATCATCATCCCCATTACTTTCAAAATCATCCT
The DNA here is from genome assembly GCA_025506415.1 of Flaveria robusta. NCBI lineage: Eukaryota > Viridiplantae > Streptophyta > Magnoliopsida > Asterales > Asteraceae > Flaveria > Flaveria robusta. Next base: position 25,048,754 of record CM046470.1, read on the forward strand.
CATAATCATGTGTGCTTCTTATAATAGATTCTTCCCCTATCAACAAAAGCATCAGAGTCCCTTATGCCTACTTCTACATCATCTAATTCGTTGGCTTTATTAACCATAAATCACTATCATCTATTAACCATAAATCACTATCATCAAAATCTTCACAAGAATGAAAAAGTCTTCTAAAAAATCAATATCATTAAAATTATAATCAAAATTATCATCACTAGGAATAATCACCCCATAACCCTCATCATCTTAACTACAACCTTATCACCACCATTTTTTATTTAAAAAAACAACCCGCTAATTGAAGTCTTCTAATTTACTTCTAGTAAGTCTAGTCCACTCAGGTGAAGCATCCCGCGATTTCTCAATAACAACTTATATTGATTCTAGAGAAACGATGTGCAGGACCGTGAAAGGGGTTCAATACAATCAGTTTCACAATGAGGAGAGACTTAGAACACTTAACAGATCAAATAGGGAACTGGAACCTTTAGAGTGATACTAAGAAACACAAGCAAAGCAAGATAAGACAGAACAAAAAACAACAAACAGAATGGTTTTCAAGGATAAAGTATATTGCTCTCAAGTTCTTTTACAAGTGTTACAAAGCATAGAAAATAAGATACAAGGACCTGAGATACTTTATACTACATCTTACAGCCGGCTATATTTTGAAGGCCAGCTGGAAACACTAATCTAGACAACAAGATCAATGTAAAGTCAAAAGACAGATTGCATTTTGACTAGTGACTATGACATGTCATAGTTCACATCCTAATATATTACAAAAAGGATAAAAGTACATAAAGTAGAAAGTTACAGACTCAAGACCTTAATCTACAGTTTTCTAAAGCATGGACATTTTTACCAACTTGTGTAAGTTGGTGAGTCTGCAGAGTGGCAACGGAAAGTTGGTCAGCTTTCTGAAAAAGTTGATCAGAGAAAGCATGTCTTCTCTGTCTTCGGAAAAAATCAGTCTTCTATCTTCATGGCTTCGGAAGACTTTGTCTTCTAAGCTTCGGAAGACTTTATCTTTGGATTCGAAAGATTTGGTTTTTGGCTTCGGAAGATTTTACACTTAGTGTAATTTCTTTACAGTGTGTAAAACTTCTGAAGTAACTTTCATCATGCATTAAGTGCATGCATGCAGGAAGCAGCTTGAGTGTTTTGGGTGAATCAACCTCTTCTGTAATCCTTACACGATGTAACTCATAATGTTAGTCTCACCATATTTAGTGTACAAGCTAACAACGTTGTTGTCCTTAACATATTACCTCTTTTGATTAACATCGAAAGATGCCGAACTTACATCTAAAGTTCTACCCTAGTATTTTAAAGTTGAGTTACAATACACATAAATGTATATTGCATTATTACAAACACATCAGACGTGGTAATTTCAACTCACTTAATTATAAATAAATATATTAGGGTCATTTTTTATATCTTTAAAGAGTCCAAACACATAAATAAAAAAGTATTAAAAGGTAAAACCAATTGAAAGTTGCCATTTGACACAACAATTAATTATAAAGTAAAATAATTTGATCAAACCATATAAACCATGTAGTTTTCTCATATTTTGATGACGCTTACAGTCCTTGTGTTGATCCATTCGAAGGCAGCCCAACAAGGGAAGATGCTCGCTAGAGTCCTTAATGCACCAAACAATAATGATTCTAATTACCGGTTTAAATTCTTGCTTTGTCTAGGTATAATCTTTTGATATGAAATTTTTTCTTTTTAGTTAATTGTAAATTTTAATACTTAGTTATTAATTTTTTACTAGCTTTGATAAACCCGTGTATTACACGGGTTGATTAAATAATATATTTAATAGAATAAAATTTTATTAATTATAAAATTATATTCTAATATAATATATGATTAAGGACTATAAGTAATAAAAAGTTATATTAACTTTTTAAACTTTTATCTTAAAACTTTTTATTGTTTTTTCCCAAAAATAAATTAGACATTTTGTTTCAAAACAAACCGTTATAAAAAAATATATTTAAAAAAGTTTGATTTTGTTGAAAAGTTTCTTATATTATAAAATTTGTTTATTTAGAAATAACACTAATAAAAAGATTTCTTTCTTAAATTACTTACAAAACTATTTTAGATCTAAAAATAATTAAATAATATTATTAGTAATTAATGTAGATATTTAATAGAAGAGAAAAACGAGAAAATTTTGATTATAATTAATATGGTGGTGCCACGTGTTCTTATAGATACTTTTTATTAGATTAGAAAGATTATATTTTTAAATATATTCTATTATTTTAGTTAATACAGAGTATAACTATAAATAAAAGTTAAATTGGTTTATAAAGAATAAATGTAAATGTGGTTAATGAGGTGGAAATTATGAGTATTTGAAAAAAAAATAGTGTTCGAATAAAAATGAAGGTTTTAAGAGGATGTGTGGACATTTAATTTAACATCTGAGCTGTGTTTGTTTGGAATAAAATAAGAAAATTTTTTGAAAATGTCTTTTTGATCATCATTTTCTTTCGAAATGTTCTTTTGATTAACATGTTATAGAAAATGTCCGAACCTTAAATAAAATCATCCGAATCTTAAACCGGGTCGTTCAAACATTAATATGTTCGTTTGAATTTTAAATACGGTCATTGAATATAAACACTCTCGTTCGAACATAAATACGATCGTTTGAACTTTAAATATGGTCGTTCGACCGCGTTGCAAGATCTATCAAACTTATTTGTAGATGGGTCTAGTCGAACTTAATATAAGTTCGGTCGAACTTTAAATATGTTTGATTGAACTTTAAAGAAGTTCAATCGATCATATTTTGGACAGGTGGACAAATCATTTGCTTTAAATAAAAGTTCGGACGACTCTATTTAAAGGATTGAGATGACTCTATTAGGTGAGAATATTACTTTGGGATGGTTTTGGATATTTGACGGAAAATCTTTGTTAAAAGAATATATTGATAATTTTCTGCTTTAAAATGATGCAATATAGCAACTCTTAGTCACTAGTGTTGATATATATATATTTTTTCATATCATTACCTTTATTTATTCACCCACTAGGTTAGTATCCCGTGTATTACACGGTTTGAATAAATAAAATATTAAATAATTAGTTATGAATATTTATTAATTATAAAAGATATTTTGAACTAAGATACGATTAAAATTACATGTGAGTAAAGATATAATTAATAAAACAATATTATTCTTTTAAACTTTTATTTTTAAACCTTTTTTATTTTTATTTTTTAGAAAAAATTAAACAATTTGTTGCAAGACAACCATTTTAAAAGATTTCAATTTTAAAATTTCCTTAATTTAACTCTAAAATTTAATTATTTTGTTTTACAAAAAAAAAATATTTTTGAAAAAGTCCGATTTTAAATTATTTCGTAATTTTAAAATATTTGATGTTTTAGAAAAAAATTTATTTTTAAAATTTTTGTTTCTTTAGAAGTTACATTTATAAAAACATCTATCTCTTAATTTATTAAACAACAATTTTTAATCTAAAAAAATTTAATTAACATCATTAGTATTTAATGTAATTATCTAATAGGAGATAAAAACGAAAAGAGTAAAGTGCCATTTTCGTCCCTGACGTGAAATTGCCATTTCAATCCAAAAACTTTTTTTTTTGCCATTTCAGTCACTGTAGTTTACTAAATGTTGCCATTTTCATCCATTCCACTAACTCCGTTAAAACTCCGTTAAATATGGGGTATTTTAGTCTTTTTCAACACCCTAACTATCCACTTAATATAAATTAATCAATTAATATTCAATTAAAACTAAAAAAACACATGAAGTGACTCGTGAGATCGATCGTTTCGATTAATTCTAACACATGTTGTTCGATTAATGTCTACTGTGAGATTTCAATTAATCTTTACGTTTTGTTTGAATGTGTACTGTTGTTCGATTGAGGTCTAATGTTGTCACTTTTTGTTTTATTGATGTCTGCTACTGTCATGTTCAAATACCTCAATCAAATACCTCAATTAAATTAAAAAATGTCAACAACAAACCTCAATCCTACAACAGACCTCAATCAAATAACGGTACACATTTGAACAAAACTTGAAGATTAATTGAAATCTCACGGGAAACCTCAATCGAAAAACATGGGTTAGAGTTAATCGAAGCTTTTAAATCGAAGGGGCTGGTCTCACTAGTCGTTTCATGTGTTTTTTAATTTTAATTGAATATTAATTAATTAATTTGTTTTAATTGGATAATTAGGGTGCTCAAAAAGACTAAAATACCCTTATATTTAACAGAGTTTTAACGAAGTTTTAACGGTGTTAGTGGAGTGGATGAAAATGACAATATTTGGTAAACTACAGTGACTGAAATGGCAAAAAAAAAAATTTTTGAACTGAAATAACAAATTCAACAAAACGTCAGGGACGAAAATAGCATTTTACTCAAACGAAAAAATTAGAATTAGATGGTCTAGAATTTTGCCAAGTGTCATCCTAAAACCTTTTTTTATTATAATAGATAGATTTTCTACTCATACAACAATAAACTTTTCCATATTTTTTCTAACTCTGCTAATACAATTAAACTTGAAATTAATCTTGAAAAAAATCTATAAGACCAGAAGCAGTGCTATTAAACAAGACATAAACAAGATAAGTCAATAGTAAAATTACCAAAATGCCCATTCAATACAAAAAGGTATGCATTAATAGTGGAAAGAAGCTGGGGGCAGTATAGTAAACTGAACAATATTTAACAAAAAACAAACTTTCTGTTAGAATCCTTCTGATCTTCTAGCATAAACACACAGTAGTCGATATCTCTCTGTTACTTTCCCGCTCGTTTTCTTCATCTTCACCACTCAAAACCATCATCTCTCCACAGTGTAAACCTACCTAGGGTTCCGTTGATTGATCCGCCATGAAACACGATGGTAAAACCAATCTTCTTCTTCTTCTAATCGGATACTGTCTTCTTATCTCTTTGATTTCCTTCGTTGATTCATCGCTCGAGTATGACTACTATCGAGAATCGTGCCCTCAAGCGCTCCACGTCATCCGATCAACGCTTCGCCGGATCTACGATCGGAACTCCACCGTTGCTCCGGCGATCCTTCGCTTGGTTTTTCACGATTGCTTTGTACAGGTTAGTTAGTTAGTTATGCTTCTGTTATTGTTGCTAACGGTGCTGTCGATTGCTTATGGCGCGATTTTTCCTTTCTGTTCGTTAACTGTTGATCGATGTATGTGATTCTGTAATCCTAATTTGTTGTGGTCTTAGATTGATCGTTGTAAATGTGTTGATGTGGTGTAGTTTGGAATTAAGTTTGACGTGAATAGGATTTTAGTTCTTGATGAGTTTTCTGTATTGTTGTTGAGCATTAACGTCACCGATCTAGGTTTTGGTGCCAGTTGTATCTTACTTACAGTATCGTCTGATCATATTACGCACATTAATAGTTGAAAGTGGCAATTCACATGGAAATTGTGGTATATAAGAGTTATTTGACACAGAGGAGGTGTAATATATACTTACATACGTGTGTATGTGTGTATGTACGTAAATATTCGTATGTATACTTGAGTGCAAATGTATGCACTTGCGTTTATGTATGTGCAATACACATTTATGTAGACATACAGACATATATACATGTATTGTGCTAAGAATTCAGCTTCTAGCGAATTTTATGATGTAGGGTTGTGATGCCTCGGTGCTTTTGGATCGTACTGTCTTTATGGGGAGTGAGAAAGACACTCTACCAAATCAGTCTTTGAGGGGATTTGATCACGTTGACTTCATCAAGTCCGAATTGGAAAGTGTTTGCCCAGGTGTGGTTTCTTGTGCTGATCTTCTTGTGGTGGCTGCTCGTGAGAGTGTGGTTTTGGTAACTCGTTTCTTTCTCAATTCTTCCCCTTACCAATTTTTCTGCTTCAGTCATCTAAGAGAATTTAACTTTGGAGTAATATCTTGATTACTAACATTTGATCTTGTTTTGTAGGCTGGTGGACCATATTATCCTGTACACACTGGTAGGAAAGACAGTGATCACTCTTTCCCTGAAATTTCATATGAGCTTCCTAGCCCCTTAGATGATCTTCCTACAACCATTGCGAGATTTGCATCTAGGGGTTTTACTGAAAAAGAAACTGTCACTCTTTTAGGTATGAATTGATCATATGCTCATGCTGTCTTGTTGATTGGAGAACTACTATCTTCCTTTTCTTTGTGTTTTTTTGGCTCCAGTCGAAATTACTACCACTCTACTATGAGAAACTTAATCCTATGGCTTACTGATACTGTTCTGCAATGCTTACTTATTGGAATAACCGAATTAGTCATATTGTTCTTTAGTTTTCTTAAATGAGGATACCACATAATTAAACTTGCATTGCATGGTAATCAGGTTACAATTTCAAAACATTTATTAACTTAGAACTTACTCTTAAATGCTTATCCTGGTAGACACCAAGTTTAAGGTAATAAGATGTTCAAACAACCCTTGGACTGGTGCATCATAGGGATGGTACATTGTCTCTTTGGTTAATTTCATTAGTCAGACTTTATAAATCCATCCTCCATTTCTTTTCCTGTATTTTATTCTTTTGGTTGCGATACAGGTGGTGAGATGGGGGCGATCGGGCGGGTAGGGTAAAAGGTCAAAGGGAATGATTGGTTAACGGGTGAAATGAGTTGGGTTGACATGGAAACACTTTATAAGTAGCACATTAACATATATTTTTATAACATTATGCTATAATAGTAATAATCTGAACTTTGATAAAACGACGTAGGAGGGTTGTATGCATTAAACAACATTCTATGAAACTTCCAAACATTTGACTGTTCTTTTTTAAGCTAGATCTATTAATTCAACCTGCTAAGTGTAAAATAAACACAAATCGATTGTAAGTTTGTAGCTATTGCCGCCTTCCTCTTGTCTGCATCATTGTTGCATGACACATAAGGATTTGATTTGTTTTCAGGTGCTCACAGTACTGGGATGATTCACTGCAAGTTCTTTGAAAGAAGACTTTACAAATTTGATGGGACCGATCAGCCCGACCCATCTATGGACCCTGACTTTGTCGAACTCCTACGATCTGTATGCACAAACAACCAAACTCAAGCCCACTCAGCATCACCATCAGCATCTCCATCAGCATCCCCATCACCATTTACAAGTTCATCATCAAAAACTAGCGAAGAACGATCCATGAAGATGGACTATGAAGGAAGAGGATCAGGCTTTGGGATTCTGTATTACCGAGGTCTTCTGCAGGGCAAGGGAATCCTGTTTGTAGATCAACAGCTAATGGCCGGTGAAGAAACTGCAACTTGGGTCAGACAATATGCATCAGATGTTTCAATGTTTCATAGAGATTTTGCGCGGGTAATGATGAAGCTTTCGAGTACCCAAGTGCTAACTGGAGTCAGTGGGGAGGTAAGAAGCAACTGCAGAGAAGTGAGTTCATCTTTGTGGTAGGGTATAGTAGGCTGCACCATGATGATCTTTGCATATAACATTGTTTGTTACTTTCTATGACATGAAGTGTTATTTTCTATGATAAATGATTTTTATGAATTTCTTAACTAATAATACAAACAATGATGTCCCAAATTTCTCAACTAGATAAAGGATTTGACAACAGTTATGCTTTCAGAAATGCAAAAAAGATAGTTTGCATTATTCTAGTCGGAAAACACTTTGTGAATGAGTGTCATGGAGAAAGAATACAGTTTAGCAAAACAATCAGTGAATAGATACAACAAATTATAGTGATACACAAGTCTAAATAACAAAAACTAGATTCGAATACAAAGATATTTTATACTTTGAAGTTTAAAATTCGTTAAAAATGTATCATTTTAAAAGGCTTAACTTTCTGCACAAGACCTTTATTATTATATCAGAAAAACAAGAGTAAATTACACAGACAGTTCCTGTGGTATGTACGTATTGTAACTTGAGTCCCCACCTATAATAAATTATAGAGTTGGGTTTGAACTATGCAAAAAGTATACGCCGACAGTCCAAGACACTAACAAAGATTAAGTTTTTATGTTAGTTATTTTAAAAAGACCAAAATACCCATTCTTTTTATCTTCTTCTCCACATTCAAAACCCACCACTGTAGTCTCTACCCTCAACCCACCACTAGCATTGAAAACACCACGACTCACAATTGCCACCACTACCAAAGGTCACCACCACCACCTCCACCACCACCAGTTGAGGCTGTTGATCACCACCGCCACCATCCTAGCAGCCTCAACCCCATCCCCATCACACCATCATCATCTTCATCTATCCGCACAATCATCAACACCATCACACCTTAAGATCTTCTTCCCCCCAACCACCACCAACATCGCCACACGGTCCACACACCACCTCCATCATTCTTACTCCTTGCAACCACATTACATCCTATCGCAGATCCCGTAGTCGACGCCATCGCAACTGCATTATAGCCCCATCACCATTTACATCATCATCATCATCATCACCATTGCCATCTGAAAACCGAACGTCGCCTTCACCATCGCCAATGCATATCCTGTCTTGCAACCAACTAAAACCAACTTTTTTGGTGACAGTTGGGATCTGTGATGATGGTAATGACCAATGGTAGTGACAGTGACTTTGGTGGTGCTTGATTTCTTAGATGTTGGAGATGGATGATGGCGGTGAAGAGGGGTGACTAATGATGATGATGAAGAAGAAGGAGGGGGAGGTGTGGGGTAGGGGTGGGTTGGTTTTATTCAAGATTTTGTGTCTTTTTATTTTTTTATTTAAGGGTATTTTGGTAATTTTATATTGACTTAACAAAGAAACTTAATCTCTATAGCGTTGGGGACTAACGGTGTGCATACCATGCGAAGTTCAGGCCCGCATTTGTAATTTTTTGAAAATGGGTACTAAAGTTGCAATATGTGCATACCCTAGGGATTGTCCGTGTAATTAACTCGAAAAACAAATTATATATAACTTTTACTAAATAATCGTTAGAGTAAACTTCACTTTTGCTCCTTATGTTTTGGTTCAAATAACAGATTGCCTCCAAAGCTTACAAAATTACGATTTTACTTCATGTCGTTTTCAATTTGTCTCAGTTAACTTCAACCCACTAACACCAATCAATAATTCCCTTAATTAGAAGGGCATTTCAGTCATTTAACTAATACGAACTATTGGACTAATAATATAATTTAACCAAACTTCTTTATACAAAACAAAAAAAATAAACTTCACTCACCATCTTCATCTTCATCTTCCAATACATCTAAATCATCTTTAAGTTTTGGGGATGCCGTACATGTTAAGTTCAATGAAAACCAAGTTTTAAATTTTACGACTTTGGTATATTTTAAGTTTAATGGAAATGAAACAAAGATTAATTCTACTTAATACTCTAATATTTTAAATGAAAAATAAGTATCATTTATATAGAAAATCTAATTAAATTGTAGTTCAAAATGAAAGTGTAAAATGGGTAGTCAGTATGTATAATAAGTCAAAGTCAACTGGGTTGCTTTTGTTAGTAGTTAAAGGCAGAAGTCAAACTGTTTCAATTAAACTTTTGTGTCTGTTTTGACGAGTTGTGAGAGTACAGGGGTTATTCCTTAATATTGGAAGTTTAGTTTGTAAATAGTTTGTTAGCTTGTTAAACCGATTAGACTGCATGTGATTAAACGTTTTAAGGGGAACTCTTTGATTTCGATGTTCTTGTTGTTCATGTACTTTCATATTGATTTTCATAGGATTTGTCCTTTGTTTATGTGTTAATTCTTCTAACACTCTAGTGCGATTTCAACAGAAAGCATGGTTTCGCTCTTCATTTTACACTCTATATTTGCATGTGTAATTTTACCCTAGTTAACATCATATTCCTCATTTGCATTTTATGTATTATAATCTAACTTTTAATAATATTTTTTGATTTTTTAGGGTTCGTTTCCTTAAAGTATGGGCCTTGAACATGGTACAATTTAGAGTGTTGCCTTAAATAATCAAAGCCATGTGGACATTATTGAAGAAGTTGCTTTCGTCACGTTCCACCAATTAAACACCACATGTTTTTAAGACTTGATGATATTTGCATTTAATTTGAGGAAAAGAACAATTTCGGTCTTGTAATATAATTAAACTATGTAAAATAAAGCTAAGGGTTCGTTTGGATCATAGGGGTGGATCTAGGCGTGTAGGTGAGGGGCGGGGGGAGGGGGGGTCGCTCCCCGTAAAAAAAATTTTAGTGTTATATGTATGTGAAAATCCCGAACGTTCCTCCTAAAATTGTACAACCACCCATTTTTGTCCCGCATAAAAAAATCATGGCTTTGCTTCTATTGGTTCACGAAATTCTTTGAAATTAAATTGGAATTATAAGGAATTGTATTTGGAATTCAATATTTTCCAAAAGATTTGAAATTTAAAAAAAAATTTGAATTTAAATTCCCTTTTTATATTTCAAATGCATTTTTGATGACAAAACACTTATAAAAGAATTAAAATTTATCACCCATTGCAAACTGTCACCACCTTCATACCAACGATTGCCACTGCCGACAATCGACCACAACCACAAACCTCACCCGCTACCGAAAACCAAACGTACCCCACCACCGCCATCAACCGATCACGCTCGCGTCGTTGAAAACTAGCAGTCATTGTCGAACATGTCTAAAACCGATGCGGTTCGGCAACGACGGTCAGTGGTCGGCCGCGGGCGCGGTCGTAGGAGACGGACGTTTGTAGGCGGCAGGTGCGGTTAAAGGCAACTCGTAATTGTCGACAACAGTGGCAGCACGATCGGATGTCGGCGGGTTTGAATTGTCGAGGGGTAGTGCGACAAGGCGATAGTTTTGGGTGATCGGCGGCAGTCGAATGTCAAACGCCGCGGCGGCGATCGGCAATAATTGACGGTCAGGCCGGCGGGGGCGGCGGTTGAAGTCGGAGGTGGTGGCGGTCGGGGTTGGTGGTTGGGGTTGGCGGCGATCGGAGGTCAGCGGTGGCGGCGCGTCGGTAGTGTCAATTGGCTGTGGGTAGGGGTGGTAGGTGGCGGAGGCGGGGATCGGTGAAATTTGAAATTTTTTAAAATTTTGAAAGATTTTGAAATCCTTCATTTGAACGAATTTAAGAGAATTAATTCTAATTCCAATTTTAATTCTTTTCTCAACCAAACATGTTAAAAATAAATTGCAATTCTAATTCTAATAAATTTCTACCATCCAAAAACAATAACCAATATAATTCAATTTCCAATTTCATTTAATTTTATTAAAACCCTATATATCAAACGCCCTTAAATATTAACAATAAAATTCTCCTTTCGAGCAAGAAGAAATAAAGAAAACTTCAAAAAGAAATTGAAAATAATAGCATAGACCATTTTTCTAAGTGTCAAATCTCGTTGGAATTTTTTTATGTGAAAGAAATGGAGTTTTAGTTGAATATATGAGTTCGTTCCCTTAAATTGTTCTTGATTGAGAAAAAAAAAAAAAGGGGGCCTTATTAAAAAGCATGCATTTAATGGAGAAAAACTTGATTTTTACATGAAAACGTACCCTCTCTTAACTACATTACTATTAAAACTCAATCTCAGTAGAACCAAACCTTTAAGTACTAAAAGCTTCACTTAACCCTGCTTCAACATTAATCTCATTTATAAGTAGGCAAAAAAAAAAAACTATAAGCATTACACTGAGTTTTGTTACATTAGTTACCAACATTAAGCTTTCAATTACTACATAGGGGGTCATAAATTAGGTGACTTAATAACAACTGAAAACTAAGCTTATGTTCTATGACAATAAGACAATGTGAATATGTTGAACGTCTTCGTGTTCCAACTAAGATATGAGAAAAAAATATGTTGGTTTAATGATCAAATAAAGAGTTTAGTTTATATGTTGCGTAAGCGTCCAAATAACAACTATTTCATTCTTGGGAGTACACCATATCTTCTTAGGTGAACACTAACTTTAAACTCAAAGATGTGGATGATAACGTTCCTCTGAGCGAGAACGAAGCAAGCAAAGATCAACAGATCATCAAAGGGAAAGTAATAAAAGACATAATCACATCGTTTGTATTTGTTAAGAGAATTTAAAGATGAATGATTCGATGTTATTAACAATGGCGATGCTAAAATAGTTAAAAGCTAACACTTTTAGGGAAAAATAACTTAGCATTTAACACCTATCAAACTATAGCCCAAATAATAGAAATCCCTTCAAGTGCTTAAATAACATGAAGATACGACCTTGTTATTATATGTAATAGCTTTATGATCCCTCAGGAAAGGCATATGACACCTAATGTGCTTAAATTTCATGAAGATACGATCTTGTTATTGTATGTAATAGCTTTATGATCCCCCCGGGTGTTTAATTTCATGAAAAATCTTAGGACCTTATTATCATATGTAATTGCGTCATGACTTTTTATTACCCAAAATTTCATAAAAGAATCTTGTGAATTGTGATATTATTATAAAAGGTTGAATTGTTAAATACTATAAAATATAGACGTATGTAGTTAATAGGAGTAGATTAAAAATTATTTAAAAAAAATCTAAAATCAATAGTCAAAAACTCAAAATACATGTTATCCAATGATACCAAAATATTAATATAATGTTTATAAGTTCTTATCATTGTTTTTAAACCGAACCGGACCGGCCGGTCCAAAACGAGACTCTAATCCGGTCCGGTTCGGTGTTTAAAACCGTTTTGACGTCGAACCAATGGTCGGGACCGGTTGAACCGGCGTTTGGACCGGTTGAATCGGTTTTTTTATATAATTTTTTATTTTTCAGTAATTTTTTATTTTTTATATAAAAATAATTATAATTTCATCCAATTCTTCATCCAATTCACTGTTCGGTCCGATTCTAAAAACATTGGTTCTTATTTTCTCTAAACGGCAAGTCTTTCAAAAATGATGACAGTTACGTGTCTCGTCTATAACATTTGACTACTCATAATAATTACATTAAAAGACAAAATATATTTTGTTGACTTAAAATCATATTTTCATAATTCCCTAAACTTATTAATAAGTAAGTTTTATAAATATATCATCTGATTTATAGCCTATTATTTATTCGATCGGGTATGCTAGAGTATTCACAATTTATTTGATCGGGTATGTTAGAGTATTTATAGTGAATTTTTTATTTTTATTCATATAATTATAATAAAAAATATTATTTTTTTAATTATCATTAATTTTTCTTTGTTTTACACTCACAATCATTTTAAAAAATATTAAAATATTTATAAGAGTCGAACATTATTTACTCAAATATACAAATAAATAGTAAAATTTTCTATGTTATCCACTCATAACCATTTACAACCATTTCTTATAATATAAAAATGGTTCTAATATAGAGACACCCACATTATAAATCGACACACCCTATACGCCTCGTATGGTACCATACGTGGCATATAGGATAGAAAGATTTTGAAAACGGGGAAAATTTAAGGGGCTGTCAGAAAGCTATACGCCTCATATAGTCCTATACGACCCCCTATACGACACATAGACGCGTATAATAAATTTCGACACTGACTACGAGGAAAAATTCAAGAGGCTGTCAGATGGGTTATACGTCCCGTATAGGACTATATGACCCCTCTATACAACGCATATAAGGTTATACGACCCGTATAAAAATTTAAAGTATTAATTTATAATTTTGGTGTTTCTCGATAATAACATCCTATAAAACATATACTAATATAAGTTACTAAAGTATCTTTTTTAAGTGTCGAATAAGCAGTCTATTATTTCGTCTTTAAAAAAATAAAAAGTTAATAATATAGTTGTTTTATGTATAGTGTTGTCGTAATCATAACAGCTAGGCCATAAAAGATTTTTCACTACTTTCCAGTGCTTTCTTCCCATACTCCCAATATTTAATGCTTTCCATCATCATCTTCAACATTCTTCTCTCTCTCTCTCAAACACTTTTCTCCAATGGCTTCAACTGAAGCACAACCATCACTACCACCAGTCAAACACAAGGTAATTCTTCAAACTACATCATCCATCGTCACACCATAACCTTTTATTATCCTTTGCTCACTTTCATCATCTCTATTTGGTTCTTCAGACTTGTGTTTTAAGAGTCTCCATACACTGTGAAGGCTGCAAACGTAAGGTCAAAAAGCTCCTTCAATCTTTCCCAGGTAAAGTTCTTTTCTTTAATTCTTTTTATTTTCTTCGTTATTCTTGTGTCAATTTTATAATGATATTATTGTTGTTTTGGTTGCAGGTGTTCATGAAATTGAGATTGATAGACAGCAACAGCGAGTTGTGGTAACTGGAGATGTATCGCCGGAGAGTTTAATCAGAAAGCTGGTGAAATCAGGGAAACCGGCGGAGTTATGGCCGGAAAACCCACCTCAAAATCATAATCGGAAAGATGAAATAGTAGCGAATACCGGAGAATCTGCTGTTTCCGGCGAGAAAAGCAAGCCTCCGGCGACTAAAGCAGAAGCTCCGGCGGTAGATTCATCGAAAGCTAGCGATTCCGTCGCCGGAGGCGGTGAAGTTCCGGCGGGTAACGGTGGTCGGAAAGTGGCGGTGGAGGTGAAAACCGAAGAGAAGAAGCCGGAGACGGAAGCTCCGGCGGCTAACGAAGCTTCTCCGGCGACGGTGGAAAAGAAAGAACAACAAACGGAAAAAGTCTCCGGTGAAGAAAAAAAGAAAAAGAAAAAGAAAAAAGAAGGGCAAAACGGTAATAACAAAACCCTCACCGGAGAATCATCATCCACCACTCAACCACCACCACCACCACCGTCAGCCACCACATCATCCTCCAATCAAAGCCCGCCGCGTCACCACGGGTACAAACACCCATCACCATATCACCACGCGCCGCCGCCACCTCCGGTGTACACAGTAAGCTACAACACGGCGTATCCGCCGGCGAACAGCTACACGACGGCGTATTACACAGCGCCGTCGCACGTGTATTCGCACGTGGGTGCCGACATGGCGGCGCCGGCACCACCGCCGCCGCTGAGTGTGTCGTCGGCGGATTATGAGTCTTCTTATATGCATCAACCAGTGGATTCGTTTGAGATGTTTAGTGATGAGAATCCAAATGGGTGTTTGGTTATGTGAATGTGATTGTTTTTGTAGGGATCTGGTTATACTGCTTGTATGAGTGGATCGTTTTTTGGGGTTGTAATACTTTGTTGAAAATATATGTTTTCTACGATTATGAAAATAGTTGTTGTATGTTAAATTTGATGGATTAAGTATTTAAGTGTATAAAAGGTGATAAATACAATAGTGAGTTATGTTTGTAGCGTCCGGTTTAAATTTTACTTTGTCAAAATGTAATACATTTGTTTATTTATTTCTAGTTTAAGAAAACATTACATTTTGGTGAACATTTTTGGCAGCAGTGATATCCCGGTTATCAGTTCGAGTTTCGTTTAAGGTAAAAATGTTTCGGGTTCTGGCCGGGGGGGTAGGTAGCCGTATTAATATAGCACGTAAACCTCAATTGTACTTCAAAATACTAAAATTAAGCTACGAATTGGACGTCGCATCCCTCATGAAGCTTTTGAAGATGAGGGGACTCTTCTATTGCTTGGTGACTTGGGGTGAAGTAGTCAATGGAAAATTGCTAGCAACATCCCCATTGTATAGCGAAAACAAAGAACTTTTAACCTTTTTAGGACCCTTTCTACGGCAAGGTGCCTGCACTACTCTTTCCACTTGCTCCCTCTTTTATAGCGGTTGGGTTTTTCCACTTGCTCCCTTTTGTATAGCGATTGAGTTTTATGAAAGATTTTACAATTACCTTTTAGAAAAGAAAATAAATAAATCAGAAATTAATTTAAAAATTAAAAAGGATAAAATATATTAAATTAGATCCGGTTATGTTTTAAATAAAAAAGCATTTTATAGAGTGTACTTATTCAATTACCTTCCTAAAAAAAAAAACGGATTTCCAGCAAATCTCATTCACGCCCCTTAATGCCCTTTAAGGGGTATTTTCTGTCACGTCAACACCTACTCAACATTATTATTTTAGCCAACATACGTAATGGTTAATGCTCTTTCAAATATTACATATATATGAGATTTATGAGAAGTTATGATTTTATAATAAAAATGTCTCCACCTATAACGTCACTATAATGCCCACAAAAATGATGTAAGGGCGTTTTAAAATGATATAATACTCCTTAATGCCCCATTTCGTTCGGTCTTAAGTCTTAACGGCGTAAACACCACTCTTACACGGTGTACCCTTATGGACTTGCGGAAAAAAATAACTGGGGACATCGGTTTCTATATATCTTTTCTATCTTCTTTTTTACTTTATTAGTGGTGGACTCATCATTGTTTTTCCTTTTAACATTTGGTTGTTGGACTTAGATAAAGAATCGTTGAACGGGTTTCACATTTACAATAAAGTATTAAAGTTAATTACTTATTAATTTACCTATGATGAACTTATTTAATAAGTATATTACATCATATAATTATATGGGTACCTAACCTACAAACCAAGCTAAGTTAAAGAATGTTATGGGATAAAAGTTTTGAAATGTTTGAAAGTCAAAAGAATGTTAGGGAGGACTATGTTCATTCTTATGTGGCTACTTCAAAAGAGACTTCATAAAGTGAACATCTCGACATCAAAGATATGTTATGGTGTTGCTTCGGTCCGAAGGCATGCCCATATCGGGAAAGGCCACACCATCTAGGATCCCTTTACACGCTTAAAGTCGAAAGACCTCTTTTTAAAGTGGAAAAGATGGTCACAAACTAACAAGAGATAGGTGATTCGCGATTAATAAAATGACTTCCGTCTATGATTGATTCTAGTCACGAACAACTTATGTACAAATAAACAAATGATAAGTCTTAAAGGTACTCTTTATTATTACTTTTCTTATTCTTCTTGCGGCTAAATTAACCTTCAAAATGTTATGGTCGCAACCATATATCGTACCCAATATTTGTTTTTCTGTTAAGGTACACTAGATTTATCCGAAGCATGAACAACAATTTTGGTTGATGAATATCAAAATGAGGAGCTTGTACATTTATCAACTTACCATGTGCAAGGTGCTCCTCAATAATATCGTTTCTTTAAAACGATCTTAGAACAAATGTAACAAAAACACACAAGTTGTAATTAGTGGCTAACAATAAATCTGTATGAAGTGTAGAACGAGAGAGAATATTGGGGAAATTTTGATGATTCTCATTGATAACTTGAAATAAACTTACAAAGCTGTTTATAGCAAATTTTTTTTTTAAAAAAATCCACTAATTAAATAAATGAAACTAGCTAACCAAACTTATGCATGAAACTAAGTTTTGGATGACATGAAGAATGCTATTGTTTTAGCTTGTGACATGTAATTTGATACAAAAATTCAAGCCAAAATATTATAAATACTCATGTATCACTTCTATACCTAATAGTGAAAAAGCAAGAATTCTGAATTATTATAAGAAAATTAAGAATAAGTAGTTATCATTGTCTAAGAAGGTTTTCCATGTAGTGGCCATATCATGCCCTTGTGTAAAGTTACTTCTTTAAGTTGCTCATATCTTTCCAATGTCATTTCCAACTTTTAATATACATACATGTACAGCAAGGTTTATTAGGAAACCTAAAGAAACTTACATGAGGTTTATTAGGGAACCTAAAGAAACTTACATGAGGTTTATTAGGAATCCTAAAGAAACTTACATGAGGAACCCAAAAATAAATATTTTAATCTCTCCAAAAATAAACTTCCAATATCCAATTTTCCAACCTTTACATCAGTAAATGATGGTACGCCTTTCGTCCTGAGCTGTTAGGATTTGTACAAGGGCATTTTAAAATTTTTACTCAACGGAAGCGAAAACACACACAACAATTTGAAACGCTTTTTTTTTCAATTTCCACCAAAGATCCATGTTCAAGTAACTTAAGAAATCATAAAAAAAAACCCTAGGGTGTTTGGAATGACAACTCTTTGTAGTGTATTGATAGCTCGAGTTGATGTTGAGAATTAAGGAACCGAGAGCTTCTCTCTACAAGTATCCACACCGAGCATTTTCCTTATCAAGTGGTGCTAGCCAACAATTCCAAAAGGACCAAAACAATCAAAATGTATATGAAACTTGAATCAATTTGATTAGTTTCCTCTAAAATTAAAAATCTATCTATTTTAATAACCAAAGTTTTTGAGGACACATAGCGCGATTCTATGCATCCTTTGATTGGTTTTCTTTAATTAAAATGATTTTAAACACTTACTAAAATCATATCTCTATTTTCTTATAAGAATTTCTTATTTTCTTTCATGCATTTCTCTCTTTCATTTTTGATTAATAATTTTCTTATTTCTCTATACAATCAAATGTAACACCTCACCCGTGACCCGGGCGGGCATCCATAATTAATACAGCATATAGCGGAAGAAAACTGAGCTTTCATTTAATAATGAGCCCCTTCCGAACTTACAATTAAAAGATATGTGTGCTGATGATGCTAATAAAACAACTTGATGACCTTATGTGTTTCTTTAAAAAAGGAGGAGGGTTCATAAGAATGGCATTTGAAAAACGGTCCTCAATTTTTATTTCGTTTTGGGTCCCAAAACTAATTAAGCCATCCTTGCTCATGATGTTATGATGGATCAATATTGAAATTGACCATGACTTCTACAACTTGATTACAAATACCGACACCGGAAGTTACTATTATCCGGTAATTGTAACCTAGCCTAGTCCATAGGAGTATTTATGTAATTAGTCTATTTAATAAAACTAGTGTTTTAACCCGGATGCACATTGCTAATCTTAAGAAAAGGGTCAACCGAGGCTTAGACTTACGTTTCCAACATCATAGCCACACCATAACAATTTTAACCGAAGCCAAAATAATCCTTAAACCAATACCCAGTTGCAGCTACTCACCGAAAATGACTGCCAAGCCAAGGCAACCAGCACCAGTTTTCATATAAAATCACAACTGAACCAAAATCAATGGTCTCAAATGAAGATGTGTCCATCATCATCGACATCAACAAACAACAATCTCACAAATTGTTAAGATCACCAACAAACAATGGTTTAGAGTATACGTATAGAAACATCTCAAAAGAGCTAAAGCTCAACATCCTCGACGGGTAACCGGGTCTCAGGTAAACGTACCATCATCAACGTCAACAAATGAGCAACAAAAAAACACCCCGCATCATAGACATCAACATAAGACCAAATAATCATCAACTTCAACTATTTAAAATAGTGAGATCATCCCAAAGGGACATAGACAACCGACGGCAACAAAGGGGAGGTGAATGGGCAATAGACCTACCGCCACCATAAAAAAACATATCAAATATGAGATCGGGGCTACCTCAGGCAAGGATGGGAGCCTGACATGCAAGCGATCCCGCCGATATCACCACCGATAGCATCGTTGCCGTCTATCGAGGACCACCCTAAAGCACATCGATACCGACACCGGACCAACCTCAACCATAGAAGTGACGCTGACTTGCAAGAGACTACACCGACGACACCATCATCACCATCGTAGTCCTGAACTGACACAAGGCGGCTGAGAGGCGTGATGCCTTCAAGGGTGAAAATGGCGGCTGACGATAGTACCACAATGGCGACAGTGGCAGTACCAAAGGCCACTTCGCAGGTCGAAACAATAATCAGACCCGCTCGCTTCGAGGTAGTTAGGGTGCTAGTTAAGAACCACACCCTCTCTCTTTTTGAGGTAGTTAGGGTGTTGGTTAAGAACCACACCCTTTCTCTCTTTCTCCAAAAAGAAAAGTTGTCAAAGAGAATGCATTTTTTGTCTTTATAAACACATTTGGAGAAGGAGGAGGTAAAAAGAAAAACCCTACAAACTTTCGTGACCAAACCACTAACAAAACAAAAAGCATTGCTGAACTGTTGATCCACTTTCTTTTTTCATATATAGGGCAATTAACTAATCAAATTTTACATTTTCTTTTATGGTTAATGAATGTTAGTAGCTGATCACATACATTGCGATACTTTTACTTATCCTATCTAGTTCAATGTAGGAAAAGTAAAGAAATTCTCCATCTTTAATGGGGGATTTGACGCCAATCAACAGCATGCTTTAGATGGCTAATACGATCTTAATGGGCCTTGTCATGTGTTCATAAGCTAGTTTTGCTTACACAAGTCATATTAGGCCATAACAAGTTATTTTGGTGTTAGAGACACATTTATGATGACTAGTACTCTAATGAACTATAACATGCTTTTACTATGTTAGCGAGTTGGTTTTACTTACACAAAGTTATGTTAGACCATTACAAGCCATTGTGGTGTTTAAGACGTGCTTATGTTGAGTAGTACACTAATGGACATTAACGAGCCTTGTAATGTGTTAATGAGATGGTTTTGGTTATACAAAATCACATTAGATCATAATAAGTCATAGTAGTGTTAAAGAGAAGGTTATGATGAGTGGCACACGTATGGGCCTTAATGCGCCCGGTACATATGTTGCTGAGTTAGTTTTGTTACTTAAAATCACATTAGATTATAACAAGTCATGTTAAGGTTATTTTTCAAATCTTATAGATTAACACATGCCCACACCGTACTATATCTAGACCGAGAGGCGAACATATTACCCTCCTTAGTTATATTTCAACAATAATGTTATCTCGAAAGCAAGACTTACATATTACTATGTGTATTTTCTAGTTTGTGTGCCTCAAGACTAATTAACATGTGCATATCTCAACTTAGTTTCACTAAAAAAATTGAATAGAGGATTATTTGTAGAGCTAAAAAAACTTATGCCAATGATGTACACCTCTTCTGTACACATAGGAAGTCATGCACCAACATGCACAAGGCTGCCAAATAAGAATTTAAAAGACCACATTTTGCATATTTTAATTCTAAGACCAACAAATCCAATATACTATTTTTTTTTTCAAAAACTTGATTTTATTTGAAAAAGGAATAACAAAAGAAACTTGAAAACACACCCACCACCACCATTAAGGCTCAAGGGTGTTAGACAACATCACACATATGTATATGCCTCTAATTATAGGTTTGAAAAAGGTTGCCATTGATGGTAAGTTTTCGTTGATATATATAGTATATAATGCTGACAAAATAACTCGTTGGATAATGGTCTCCCTGATAAAATCCTGGAAAACCTGGTAGATAATCTTATCCGAAATCTTATTTGTAGTATGCCGACAAATTACTGTGGATTGTTCTGTCTCAAAGCACAAGCAATAACTAGATACCAAATTACAAGTGTCGGTGGTTCATCGCTGATCATCTCAGCTTCTTGGTTTATGGTATCCGTCGCTGATTGCCGACGAATATCATTCATCAATGATATATGGTATCCATCTCGTGTGGTTAGAGTTCTTGCTTTCTTTTAAACAAAGATAGTAATGTTGATTACCTAAATCACAATGTATAGTGAACTAGTACATGTATGTAAATACAAACCTATGATTTAATTTGTATACATTCCACGTCATTATACAACTTCCTTATTCGCAAATCAATATAGCAAATTCAAATATGTACTACTATCTATTAAACTTTATATTAAAACACGCAAAGTTTAACATATCTCATATTCCACTCATTTAATATTTATAAAAAACAAGAGAAATTTGCATAAATGGTCCCCGTGATTTAACCAAATTGTATGTTTGGTTCCCAAACTTTAAAAACTGCAAAGATAGTCCAAACCTTCGTTTAATCATTGCATGTTTAGTCTCTGACACTAAATTCATTTATTTTTTAGGCATTTTATAAAATTTAAACTAACTTTCAAATTTAATTTTAGGTACCAAAAGTGCAACGCGCACATAAAAGTTCCGACTAACTTTGCACTTTTGTAAAATTTGGGAACCAAATTTGCAATGACTACACAAAAATTTGGATTAACTTTGTAATTTTTAAAGTTTGATGACTAATCGTACAATCTGATCAAACCACACAAACCACAGTGACCATTTACGTAATTTTCTCTTGAAGCAATAAAAAGTTCGCATGAAAAGTTGCCAAAAATTTGTTGAGTGTTCAATTTTAAAACATCTTTGCGTCCGATTTTGGTTTTTTTAATTAATACGGTTCTTTAAACATGTATTTGATTATTATCATCTAACTACGATTTTTAACATAATCAAAACAAACTTAACCTCTAACACTAAAAAAAATACTGTAATTATATGGGTTAGTACTTAGTAGTCATATTTTTCAGTTAATTGTTATAATATATTTTATAAATTTCTGTTTCTTATATTTATATTTTATACTCTGGTGAGGTATTGAGTTTTCTCCTTATTGGGCTTGTGTGGATCAAGCTGATTGGATTCTGGGCTTATGGACACTTTGGGAGGCACGCGGGTTTGGGTATCTGTTGGGCTCCGTGTGCTTATATGGACCAGTTATATTATGGGCTACTCTCTTTGTTTCACTCTAAAGTTATCCAGAATAATGTTATGTTTTCAAAGTTTATAAAGATTTGTAGAACCAACAATGGGTCTGAGTTTGTAAACACAAAACTTAAAGTTTTTCTGAACAAAATATGCCGTTATATCGAACTTTTTGTGTTTACACACCTTAGCAAAGTTGTCGAACGAAAACATAGACACTTGTTTAATATGCAAGATCTCTTATGCCTTAAGGGGGATTACCTCCTAACATGTGGATTGATACTGCAGCTGGTTATTGTTAGAGTCATTACCTCATGGGGAGTAGGAGGTGCTAGGGTGTCTGATCTAAATGGTTTGAGCTTTAAGGGTGAAAGAGGTTTTATTTATCATGATACATCAGTTCTAAGGAGATCCACCAGAAAGTTTGTAGTTTCTAAGTGTTTTGACAGTTTGTAGTAAAGGAAAAGTTGAGAGTGCACAGGGAAGAAAAAGATGTTATTTATCAAGGTTGTCTACTTTATATAAGAGCATCAACCCTATGTATTTTAAGAAAGCTTCTCTAGATACTAAAAATCTAAAATTTATATAATATTTGTTATTACAAAGTGACAAGTAACAATTTGAACCAAAATCAAACATGCACGAGTTTCAACAAGCCGAACCATGCAGGCTTGGATTTGTAAATGTTTCAAGTCGAGCTAGCTCGGTTAAGAAACAAGATGCTTTCAAGCGAGATTTTTCTGAGTGGTTAGAGTGCCGCATTCGAGCAATTTGAATAGCCCTATGTTCTTACGATCTTCAATGCAGTATACAATAAACCAAAAAAAACAGCTACTTTGGTAAATTTGTCTTGTTTATTTGATGTTTTGTGTAACCACTTCCCAAGGGTAATAAGTTAACAGGATGCAGGCTATACCAAATCCAATTTCAAAACCAGCAACATGAATGATGCAATAAATAGTACGTAAAATCTGACTCGATGTATGTTCCATTGCCAACATAAGATCCAAATTAAGCCAACAAACTTGATGCAATATCCCTCATGCTCCTAGTAAATAAAAAACTCAAGACATGAAAATTGTTGTTTAACATCATGGAAGCAAATGCTAAACAGGTAACGTTACTATTGGCGAGCTTCAACTTTCTTCTTCTGCCACAGCCTGTCAAGTGCACTATCAGCATCTCCCTGCAAAAATCAAGTTCCACAAATACATTGTAAGACCAATGTAGCTTTCACACCATATAAATAAATAAAACCATATAGATTTACATAATTCTTCTGTAAACTTTATTAATACAAATTCTACGGTTAAAGAATTATGCTAAAAATAGGGATCTGTGTCATCATGAAAACAAGCAATCCAAAACTGGAGAAACCAACCATTAGACCATTGACAAATTACTAACCAAAACAAGACCTACCTGGGCTCGTACAAAACCGCAGAGGGCAAAAGTGGAAAACTGGCCAGTGTAACGGCCAGACTCATCCAAATGGCCGATGTTAATCTGAACAGATGCATGATCCTTTGAAGTGATCAACCTGTTAGTAGCAGAGCTGCAGGAACAGAATCATGTGGTGAATCAGTCTCCTAAACACATTCAAACATAAAACATTAAGACCTTTTAACGACATACCACTTTCTAGGGATGTAGAGATCCATGTTTTGTCCCTCCTCATTCTGCATTTTGGCGATTTCTAGAACAGCAACTGTTTATACATAAAAAGATAAATTAGATTACCAAAACGTTACAAGTTAGTAAGCTGAAAAATAAGTATCATACTTGGATATACCAAAAGTCTGTTCATTCTTGTAATGACTTAGAACTAATTTTGATGTAGTTTACGTTCATTTTTGAAATGCAAACACACACTTTTCACATAGAAAGTTATCATACATCTTTCAACACTAATAATTACCTACAACACATGGACATTGATTAAATTTTACATAGCTGCAAGCCACTGCATACAGGCTTGATCTAATTTAGCAATCAACAGACTTTTTCAGAACTCATAATCATCTTTTACAATCTTAATAAACTCTCAACATTCAACCTTATCAGTTCTTTCATCTTTTCTATTATAACATGTGCCTTCAATACCATAGAATCAAAGTGTTCATCTGCTAAACTTTAACTTTTTTACCAACATTTTCTGTTAAAATCGATGACAATTACTCAGCAAACTATTGGCATATTAACACAACAAATCATACTGCGTAAATCAATTAGGGTTTCAAAGACATCTTTTTGGTGTTGCCATTCCAAATCTATTCATCTGCAAAGGCAAAATTTAAAATGCTAGAAACCTAACTCAATCTCTCTGATTCTCTTTTCGAGTGTACATTTGATGATTTCTACATCGGCATGTTAGATGTTTATTGATACAAAAGTGATAAACAAATGGAGATCGAAGAACAAATAAAGATCACAAAAATGAATTAGTGATAAACTTAGAGATCGAAAGTAAAATTACCAAGAACACAAAGCTAGATCGTAAGCTGCTGCGTGTTGCGAAGGTCGACGGCTGCAACGAGTGTAAAACCCTAAACCATCGTCTTATAAACAACCTGAAATTACATATATGATATATCTTTCTAAATTTTATTAATTGTATATTTACCCGGTTCAAAACCAAAATTACATATATCTTTTTTTTTAATTTATTTTATTATATATTTATCTAACTTAAAATTAAAATTATATATAATTTTTCGTTTAGTGTAAAAGAATATCAGATCTCCCCATTTTGATTTTTTAATTAAAAATAGATTATATAATAATCATTTTACTCATAATTGTTTGTGATTATTTTTTGTTATAAACTTTTTGATTCTATGACGAATTAAAAGTTTCGTATTTGTGTTCTATTTTATTATTGTTATTACAATAGCTAGATAAAAAAGAATAAACTCAACATTGTCGAATAAAATTATTAAAAAACAGAAAAAAGGAAAAAAAAAAGTTTAAGAAACTAAAAACACTCATTAGCAAAACATTATTAAAAAAACACAAAATATATATATATAAAAAGAAAAAAAGCTAGCTAAAAATGGGTGTATGTGAAAATTTAAAAATTTTAATAGTTTTAGTAAATAGAAGGGTAATATTGCCAATCAATAATTTATTTTAAATAAAATAAATAAATGGGTAAATTAGAATTTTTTTCGTTAAGAGAGGGGATATATGAAATTTTTGTTATGAATTAAGTAAATATGCAATTATAAAGATAAAAGGAGTGGACATATGCAATTATAGTTTTAAATTGGTAAATATGCAATTAAATTGTTTTACAAAGGAATATATACAATTATTCCTAATAATAATACCAAGGGCAATAGTATCATTATAGGCCCAACCACAATTTAACACAATTATTTTAGTGAACCAGTTATTTAACCCATTGCGCGTTGCGTGTACGACATACGTGACATTATAAAGTATAGACTACAATCATTTTGAATTGTTTCCTAACTGTATTTACCTTGAAACGTAGAGTAACTTGAATTTATACTGTTGAATAAAAACGTATAACATCTAACCCAACTTCTTTTAAAACAAAATTTACGTCGAAACGTATACCAGCTCAAAATGTACGTAGAAATAAGCATGAAAACCATTTTATATTTGATCTATCTTGTTTCCCCAACAAAATTTACGTCAAAATGTAGACGAACTCGAATTTATACCGACACGTACATAAACATAATTATGTAAATAATTAGGTTTTTTGAAGAGTAAATTACACGGATGGTCCCTGTGCTATGTTCAAATTGCGGTTTTGGTCCGCAGGTTTGGATAATTACAAGGTCAGTCCCAATGCATAAACGTAACATGTTTTGTCCCTAACATTAATGGATAGTTAACTTTTTGTTAACTTTTTTTGAAAATGACAAAAATACCCATATAAGGCAACGTGGAAGAGCAGTGGCGGCAAGGTGGGACGGTGGTGTTGGCAAGGTGTGATGGTTGTGGTGGCGAGTTGGAACAATGGTGTTCGCAAGAGGTGGTGCTGGCAAGGTGCGACGATTGTGTTGGCAAGATGTGACGGTGGTGGTGGCAAGGTCGGACAGCGGTGTTGGCAAGGTGTGACCTTGGTGGTGGCAAGGTCGGAAGACGGTGTTAGTAAGATGCAACGGTGGTGGTGGCAAGGTCAAATAGCAGTGGTAGCAAGGTGTGACCGTGGTGGTGGCAAGGTCGGACGGCGGTGTGGCAAGATGCGACTGTGGTGGCGGCAAGGTGTGACGATAGTCGGACGGCGGTGTTGGTTGGACGGCTTGTTGGACGGGGAGGATCCAAGGGGGTACAGGTGGTGGTGGTGTATGCAAATTGGGTGATCGGGTTATTTTGGTCATTTCACCCAACTTAACAGAAAAAAATAACTGTCCATCCATGTCAGGGACCAAAACTGTTATGTTTATGCATACTTTGGGACTAAGCTTGTTGTTTTCCTAACTTGGGGACCAAAATCATAATTTGAACATACCATAGGGACTATCCGTGTAATTTACTCTTTTTTTAAATATAAAAGCATACGATGTAAACCGGAAATTTTAAATCTCGAGTGGTTTATAGTGAAATTTATAATATTTTTGAAAGATGAGACTGAAAGTATTATATATAGTTTTTAAAAAGATGAGAAGTGAAAGTGTATATATGAAAGTTGAGGGGATGCTTACCGGTAGCAAAAGCCACCAATCTTTGCTTAAGATAAATATAATGAGGCATTAATTCTCTAATGTTTTTTTTTTCTAGAAAATGTATATATTGTTCTAAATTTCAATGAAGCAATATTTTACATCAACATTTTTTACATTATATTAAAGTAATACATTTAAATAGAAAAATCTCACCAAAACATAATTTTAGTCTTAGTTAAGTAGTTATCTACTACTACATACATCATCACCACTCCGTTGTCGCCAAGAAATCACACCACCACCACCACTCCATCATCGCCAAGTAACCACACCATCACCACTACAGGGATGTTCGGACCGCCTAAAACTACAGAGATACCACAACTCTTCCTCGTTCTTCCTCCTTTAATTCCCTAAATGATACCCGCGACTCAAACCTTTGAAACCTCGATCTCAAACACTGTTATTGCTGATCACATTTGATACAACTAGTTGTTTGTTTGTATAATTAGATTATTCCGCAACTCAAGTTCCACAAGTCTCACGATGGTGGCTTGGCCACTATCGTTGCTTGTCTAAGCATTCATTAACGGAGTTGGTTCCATTATCGGGTTGAATATTTGGTGGACAATGACTACCATTAAAAAGTAAGACTCTATGATGCTTTTATGTGAGACTGTACTCATTGCGCTTTTGTTTTGGTTGGAGGAGCTCAAAAACACATGGAGTCTTTCACTTACTGGCAATATTTTAGTGTAGTCACATTTTCGGTTTCGTCTAAGACTCCACTGCCACTGACATCGCTTTTCTATTTGAAGATGCAAACGAAGATGTGCATAGTCCTGAAGTAAAAGGTTGTACATAAAGCTTATTTATTAGTACCCTATTGTTCATTTTGTTCCTAAATCAATATATAGGATGATTACATAATTTTTTCACTAAAAATACACAAACATAATATGTTGGGTCTTCAATTTAGATGAGAAGTAACTTTTTCTATTAAGTTCATATGAAATGACCAAAATACATTTTTGAACCTAGTAACTGATAACCTTTAACACCAAACGGTCTAGCCTCATCTTATAACGGTAGCAGTCCAACTGTTTACTAAACAATAAAGGAGTGACATGAACAAACAAACATGGCCCAAGCATCCCTTGACAAAGCGATAAAAAAAATGAAAAATAAGCCTAAAATAAGAGGCGACATGTGGACTTACAAATAGAGTGATCAAGTCATGGTGAAACTTTTGCCTCAAGTTATGGTGAAACTTTTACACCTACTCGTCACAATATTATCTTCCTTAAAACTTAATGAATCGTATGAAACGATGGAAGTTGAAAATTTTCCGTTGCAGTATAAATATTTTGAGAGAGATTTGAAGTTTTTGGGCTGAGTATTTGAATATATATGGGAGTGTTCAAACGTAATCAAGTTGTTGATTGAATCGGCTAGTCTGGTCCTGTTTTCAAAACACCATGACACGTATATATACATAAAGGTCTCCTTTTAATGTTCATTTTTTTTATACATTGTCCTTGCTATACCAGTATAGTAGAACAACTCAACAAAAGACATGCATGCAAACTAAGATATGCGATATATGACATGTATGAAAGATATCTTTCACCTGATAATCAACAGCTATGCGATAAGATATCCGAATCAAGATGGCATTGTAAACTTTATTCACTTTATTATGATTTAAACTTCGTAGGGTTCTTATAGTTACATAATCTACAATGATATGCACATGTTTGACTTTAACTTCAAATGTTACCTTCTTTGGAAGTTCAATTTTGCTATACAATATGCAAACAGAAAAGCAAGAATGATCGGCCATAGAGCAAGAAGAACAAACGCGAGTGGTAACTGTTCATGATGATACCCGAAATAATCTTTCATGAAGTCTTCGACGGATTTAATTTCCCCAAAAACTACAATCTTCGTCTTCACATCACCATATTGAGAACTAAGCATTGCATTAAGTGACCATGAAGTAGGAGTAAGATAATACAGCCATAGCCACCACTTGGGAATTTTCTGCTAGAAATAAAATAAAAATAATAATGAAGAATATTTATTAACTCAGAATAAACTTCTAAAAAGTTAGGCAAGTTACCAAGTCAGCACAGACTTACCGGTTTAGGAATTAAAAATCCAGCAAATAAGTTAAATATCGTGTAAAATGCAGACTGTAAAATGGCAGCCACTGGAAAGCTTGGTGTGATAGCAACAAGCAGCATTCCCAAATAGGTGAAGTACATCAATGTGCACAAGAATGCGTAAAAGTACCAGAACACCTTGTACACTGACCAATAATATCCGATCATAGGGTACGTGATGCACACGAAAGCAAGTGATTGGGTAAAGAGATATGGAAACTCAATTGCCACCTTCAAAATAAAATAAAAATGAATTAGCTTCAGTTATAACAATCTGCTTCAGATTACAGAGATTTGTTTCTTTTTTAATGATTTCCAATACTTCTAGGTGGCAAAATAGGCAAGGTTTTGGGTAAAGGTTCAAAACGGCTTCAAGGCAAAACGCTTGCTTATTTTCTATCTATTTCTTTTGTATTTTGTAAATAATTAATGTATCATACATGATTAGAAAAACTACACTACTTAAATCATTATGATAATTTATCTTATATAAAAACGATAATTGACAATATATGCTTCGAATACAAGTTAGCTACTTTTGACCCAATCGATCACGCACCATTTTTACCTACTTTTCGATGTTTGACCCATTATCAATAAGAATACAAAATGAATTGACCCGTTTTTATATAAATGGATTGAAATTGCCACCTTTACTAGCACCATAGGTAGAACCTAATATAGATTCAAACTTGGTTTTGTGAGTAATTATGTTAATCCTTCCACGTAAAACAATTAGAAAAGAAGACTCTTTTTATACCTGGGCGAGAGCGTAAGCCCATGATGCATACATACCAGAAAACCTTTCTCTATACAGAACAGTTCGCTCCATGGAAACATGTGGAATAACTGAAGAACAGTTATTTATGCCACTGAAAAGTACAGCTGAGTACATGGATCCAAGTATATTGAATAAACTCTGGGGGTTGTTTCTGTCACATGAAATAAAGGATATATAACACCACATGATTCAAGAGTTGATCCACACCATCAGCTCAACTTAAATATAAGTAAAAATAAGTTGTCGCTTTCTAACTACGTATGGTCCCTAGGAACTTCTCCTAAGCGTTGTTTTTAAATCTATATTACATGTGCACATTTCAAACAAACAAAATAATAATCCATTATTAGGCAATGAAAAACACATAACATTTTACCAAGCATTTAACTTACATTTTCTTCCCTTGGCCCCAGAACAGTAACCCGAATATAAATGATGCAAAAAGAATATGCAAGGAACGCATCAAGTTGTATGAAGGACTTCTCCAATATGACAACCGTTGTTTCCATAGGCAGGCCTTGAACTGACTCCATCCATTCTGTGGGAAACGTGTTGGAAAATTCAAGTCTTTTGAACCAGGAGGTGGTTTACTTAATGTGCTTACAAGATCTTTGTTGCTCCTAATATAGTACAAAAACACAAAAGCAGTAAGAAAAAAATTAAAGAAACACACATAGTGTTCAGTGAAGTTCTTGGCATCAATTATACAATATGTTAGAATGTAATAACTAGGGTAATTACAAGATAGATCCATAAATTCTCTGTTTTATAGGAAGTAACGATTGCTTCCTCTCCCTCTCTAAAAGAAGAAAGAAAATAAGAGGAAAAAAGAAAAAGAAAGAAAGATTGCTGCAAAATGTGAAAGGGCGTCTTACTAAACGTCATGAATAATAGGCTACTTAATAGCTGGTTACCATTGTTAAATTTCGTTAACAAAATGGAGCGAAGGTTTAACTTACTGATATAGAGTTGAAGTAGAATAGATTTCTCCAAAATCAACTCCAAGTTCAGATTCCATTGATTCTGAAGTAACCTCTAGCATCCATGTTGCTGGATTAAAGTTGTCTCTAAATTTTGGCACCCCTGAGATGCCCTGTAGTAAAAACATTTCATTTGAAACTATAAATTATACTTGTGTTATCATTTTCTAACTAAGATATATGAACTATCTATAATGAGAGGCAAAAACAAATCATGTTAAAACCAAAAGAGGCTTGAATGATATCTAATATGAGCATTTGTTTCGAGGTAAACTAACCTCAAAGTATTCAATGACCCTATTTGAATTGCAACCAAGTGGCCCGCAGTAGATCATTCGTCCTCCATTTTTCAATAAGATTAACTGCAACAACATGGATGAAGTCATACATGATATCTGTAAAATAGGATTTTTTTAATATCTCCAATCACCTCATCAAAGGCCTCAAATATGTCAATGCTTGGTTGGTGAATTGTACAGACAATTGTTCTTCCTGTTTCAACAATGTTCTTCACAGCCCGCATGACAATGGCTGCTGACCTGGCATCTAGTCCAGTAGTGGGCTCATCCATGAATATTATAGAGGGGTTAGCAACCACTTCAACAGCTATTGTGAGCCGCTTACGTTGCTCTGTTGATAGACCGTTAACCCCAGGAATGCCAACCAAGGCATCTTTTATGTCATAAAGCTCAACTGTTTCCAAGATTTCTTCAATGAATCTCTATACAAGCCATAAGAATAAATATCTGACAGTTGCAAAAAGAAAAATATATTGGACAAAATAATGTCTGTAAACATTTTATAATTATACGCCATACATATTTAGTTTTTGAATCAATTCCAGGATGAAGACGGAGCCAAGCGGAAAATATAATTGATTCTTCAACTGTAATTTGTGGAGAGTGTACATCAACTTGCTCACAGTAACCTGAAACCCTAGCAAAGGTAACTTGAACTTTGGGATAGCCCCCAATCTTTATCTCTCCTTCAACAATGCCACTGGTTTTCCTTCCAGAAAGAACATCCAGAAGTGTTGTTTTTCCAGCACCACTTACACCCATTAATGCAGTAAGAACACCAGGTCTAAATGCCCCTGTGATATCATGAAGTAATTGAAGTCTTTTCCTAGTGAAACCATGCTCTCTCATTTCCTGACATTACAATCACATATAACATAATCTGCACAACAGATATTTGTTTGTATTTAAGATCTAATTAAGATGATTTTAACCAATTACCCGTGGGGACTCGACATGATACTGCAGATTTTGAAAGGTAATTGTTAGTGGTTCAAAAGGTAACACCAACTTTCCTGTAAGATAAGAGAATGAATAAGTATCCATTTAAATCATATTTTAAAAGATAAAAAAGGATCCTTTACTGTGAAAGCAAGGGTGTCTTGGTAAGAGAGGGAAATTATGATAAGTCATGCAACATAGAAAATAGAAAATTATAACCTTCATAAGGCACTGAGACAGAATTAACAGAATTTTTAGTTGTTTTATTCTTGTGGGTCTGGTCTTTGGATACTTCACTTCCATGTTCTTGAGATAGCACTTCCTTTGAAATAATGACGCGAGTTCCAGGAGCTGTAGTATCAGATAACATGAGTTGTTATTAAAAAAATGGGACTATATGTTCAAAGTTGACATCTGTTATCAAAAAGATCGAATTACCCTTCAAGTAGCTCAAAGCCATGATGAAACCTATGTTGAATAGTAGCGCAAAACCAAACAAGGCACCAAGTGATCTCCAGAAATAGTATCCACCAAAATCTAGCCCGCGGCTTTGAAGTATTTGTAGCCCTATGGTTGTGTTTGTAGGCATTATCTGCTTTTAAAAGTTTAAGAGAAATGATTAATACACTAGTGATGAGACAAGTAAACACATGTTATTGATCCAGCTTTTACTTATCAGAACCATATGGTTAAGTTGTTCTAATATCAGAGAAAGTTCAACCAATTACCTTGTTCCATCTAGGAGAAAGAAATTCATTAACTGTAAGGCCTATTTCACCATATGACAGTGGACAAACCCAAAATCCCCACTTTAGCCATGCTGGCATTGTATCTGTAATTCCAATCCCCATTCCTGTAAGTCTCTACAGGCCTATATATTTAATAGGAAAAGATACAACAGAAACTTACTATATGGTAAAATGAAGCCACCAAACGACAACAGAAACAATAATGATATACTGCCCACAGTTGTTGAAGCAACCATAGTTCGAAATACTGATGCAAAAAACTGGAACATTGATATTGACATGAAATGCATCGCGAAAAATAGCACAAGCTGACGAAAGAACCTGCAAAACACATGCAACTATAAAATTCACATATGCAAAAGGAAATTTTGAAATATGTTAGTTTTAAAGGAAAATACATAGATTTTAAATGGAACACTTATTATAAGATGATTACCTCTCTGGTTCAGGGCTATATCCAATAACATAATAAGTTAGACCTGTCCAGATAATGGCTACAAACATTGATAGGGGAATTTTAAGAAGGGATGCGGGAATTGCATATGCCCAAGCAGGGTAGAAGTACATATCCCTTTGTTTATAAAAAACTGGAAGTCTTGCAACTGTCATGGATAATTCTGGGAATCCATCAACTAGAAGAATGACAAGTGCATAGAATAGTGAACCAAGATAGTAATTTGCATCAATGGCATCAACCTTCAATTTAGTTCGGAAAAATACAGTGGTTGTGATTACTGCAATTACTAGAAGCTGCACACAAGTAGCTCACATACATTAGAAAATTTGTAAAGGGCTAGGATCTATTGCCAAATAATAGTAGTAATAAGAGAAATACATACATACCCCACTAAATCCCACTCGATAGTAGGGTCCGGGGAGGGGTGGGATGAGGACAAACCTTACCTCTATCCCAATGGGATGAAGAGACAGCTCCCTAAGAGACACCCGGCTCAATAGTAATAATAGTAGTAAAAGTAATAACAATAATAATAATAATCATTAACAAATTTGTACCTGGATGAACTTGAAGATGTATACAAAAGAGTTTCTCTTCATGAGAAGAATCTCCCTAGACATGCAAGCTCTAAAAAGATCCCATTTAGAAAGAGAATATCTATGGAAGGAAATTGCCTTCTCATGGCTTCGTAATCTTGTTAAGGGAATGGAGATATTGTCATTTAAATCTTTTCCCAAATAAGACTCCTTAAATCTCATGCTTAACGTGTGTACTGAGACATATTTATATGCTAGATCCGTTCGGCACCAATATTTTTCTTGATCTTTTCTTGAGCAAACCTGTAAATCAGTCTTTATTGCTAAAGAAGCAAGAGGATGATATTCTAAAAAAAGTCCATTTTAATTCAGAAAGAAGCAAACTTAAGAGATGGATCATTACCTCTTGGAGGAAATCAGCTACACCTTTCCTCTCTGGGCACTTAAAACCAAGACCCTCAAAATACTCTAAAACATTATTGCGGGGACCATGATACACTATCATACCTTCCGCCATTAACACAATGTCATCAAAGAGATCAAATGCTTCTGGTGATGGCTGAAGAAGTGAAAGGAGTATGGAAGCATCAGTTATATGTGCCAACTGCTGAAGACAAGTGATTATCTGATACGTAGTGGAGCTGTCTAATCCATTTGATATCTCATCCATAAACAAAGCTTTTGCAGGACCGACAATCATCTCCCCTACAAGCAACCAAACATGTTAGATTCAATTTACATGAAGGTGGCCATTAAAATTTTACTCAATGAAATGATAGACTGGTATTACGCAGAGGTTACCTGTAGTCAATCTTTTCTTCTGACCACCAGAGATTCCTCTCCTCATGGCATCTCCAAACATTGTATCAGCACATACATCAAGTCCAAGAATCTGGCATAACAAGATAATGATGGAAAAATCAACAATTATACATATCCATATACAAAACAATATGTACCATGCTCACATCAGCTAAAAAAAAAACCCACCTTCAGTATGTAGTTTGTCTGAAGAGTTGTCTTTTGTCCTTCAATGGAAATTGCCTGCCAGAATTTAACTTGGTTTAAGTACAACAAAAAATATCACCAACTTCATATATTTCATCACAACTGCCAGAATTATATACAATATCCTACAATAATAATCGAATATTATTCACACCAAGTTCTTTTGCATTCAGGAATACTGAAAAATGATTTCCAACTGCCATATGCCCCTGATAGGCGACAAAGTTAGGCTTCACAAAGAAGACATCATAAGTTTCAAGAACTTTCTGTTGAAAATTACATAAAGGGGTTCCTTGTGCTTTTTACCATTTATCAAGAAATGCACGACCGACAAAGACTAAGATTTTACCTTCATGAAAGTGTCAAGATCTGGATCTGGAATAATCCCCGATTCTTTCTCCCTCTTGTTAACCTCATGCATAATCTCTTTACCAAAATAAAAAAGAATACTGAATTAGTTACTAATTTTCCTTGGAATGGAATACACAACTATATGGTGTTGTTGTGTGTGAGTGAATTTTGCAAATGGGCACACCTGAACTGCTGCCAGTACCCTGACAACAGGATGAAAAATCAAGTGTTTCCCTCACAGTCATCTCAGGAATATGCAAATCATCTTGGCTTATATATGCAGAAGTTTTCTGGGGGATAAATTCTTCTAGTTTGTATCCATTGTAAGAAATTTCACCACTAATCTGTTTAAATTAAGGAAGAAGCATTAATGACTGAAGCAGTTCATAGATAATACCACTATACATAGTAGTCAAATGTGCACAAGGCACCTCCAGTAAACGCAGGCACTATCCGAGGCGTGGTAGTTTATGAATAATGAAAGAAGACAGTGAAAGTAGGACCAAGTCCATAAATATTATTGAAATGAGATGATATCCATAATTTGACCAAATTACACTGATGATTTACATAATTACTATATGTACATAGTCACACTATTGTTGGTATGATTATATCATGCTTACAAAAATCAGGTAAAAGAAAGTCTAAAACCTTGAGAGATTTGTTTAGGTTCCCTGAAAGTGCTTTCAGCAAAGAGGTTTTCCCACATCCCGGAGGACCAAGAAGCAGAGTCATCCTGAAAAACATAAAAAAATGAATAAATACATAATTAATTATTGAATAAAGATGGGTTGAGGACTTCCACATGAGGTTGGAGGGAATGATAAGGTTGTATTCCTACCTTCCTGGCTTAATGACACCACTGACATCGTTCAAGATGGTTATCTTAGTCCGTTTAGACTTCAAACCAGGTATCATGACAATTCCCTTATAGAAAAGTAAACAAAGAATTATATTGATATATAGTAAAAAAAAACAAGGAAGATATCACAGAAAGACCAGAGGTGATTCTCTAGAATAGTTTAGTTTATTGATAATTTTGGTAATCCACAAAAATTGACAATAGATACTACCCTAGTTCTCTGTTAATTTGGGTTTGATAAGTTACACTTTCATAAGTTTTAACAAAATAATCTTCCATTGCTGTTTGCAGGCTACATCCTGCTAATTTTAGTGGCATGATAATGCAAACAATTTACAAACACAAATTTTGATTTCAAAAAAAAAGACTCAAAATAGCTTAACTTTTTGGCATAAAATATAGATACATGAACTTTAAACTGACATGCTGAATCACAATTCTATAATTCTTTCTATAAAGGTGGTATGATTAAGATTTTGCTGGATGTGATTAAAACTTTGCAGAACTAAAAATTGACTCTGAACCAGCAAAATTCTACTTGTTGAATCACATAAATAGATAATAGGATAGAGATCAATACCTGACTCATTAAAAGGAAATTATAGTGTGCATACCATGTAAATTCATGGTCACATTTAGATACTTACATAAAGCATACTTTGCAAAGAATTCCAGAGGGTTGGAAGAGGCTTGCCATGAACGACTTCACACTCAGCTTCCACACAAAGATTCTTATATCTCACCTCCACAGAGGGAAATTTTACACCAACTCTAACACAACAGTGTACAAATATTATGAATAAATAAAAACTGCGACATACATTTGGTACTAAATAACTAATTAAACAAGAAAAAAGATTTTTACTTGTCTATTCGTTTTCTAAGTTTCTGCAGCAACTGAAGGTTGTCATTCTCAATGTGTTTGATGAGCTTCTCAATGAACATTTGTCGCTGAGGAGGAAGTAGCTTTGTGACATCAACCACCTTCGTTCCATTTTCTTCATCAAACAAAGATGATCTCAACCGTGCAAATGTTGGCAATCTATCAATTGCAGCCCACATTAGAAGATTCTCATCTGTCTCATCATAGTTGTTCACAGAACTTAAATCTGAATTAGCACGCGAATTAGACGTTTGGCGAAGATAATATCTTAAACTTCTTCTGGTCTCAGTTCTCAGCAACGCAATTTCATTAGAACCAACTAGTTGAGCCATATTAAATGACTTTTGTACTTTCAGTGAGACCAATATAAGCAAAGAACAGTCTATACACACATATTTATTTTATGAATCTACACAAAAACACACACACATGCACGTATATAAGGAGACCCAGTTCCTTCACAATGTGCTAAGACTGTGGGTCATACATTATGCATTAATAACTTAATTAAAGTTCATTAATGGAGACATCATAACTTATTAGTTTGAAATAACTGTCTTTTGAGATGGAAAAATGAGAATTAGTATGAGGGAGATAGTTTAACCAACTATACTCTCAGCTGTCCTGTCAGATGAAGAAAAACTAACTAAAGATTTTTAAATTAAATTAAATCAAATAAAAAAAACAAAGATAGTTGACTTCAACTAAACTCTAAACAAAATGTGGAGTGAACAATATAAAGAAACAACAAAAAATAAATAGTTGGCATGGATCTGATTTAAGTATACATTATGCTAGTTCAGTAGTTCACAATTTTCTGTTTCCATTTCTTTTTCTTCAACTACTTACCATTATTCAATAAAAACGTGACAAATGCACTGTTTTCTATTCTAAAATATTAAAATCCGAAATTTACTTATTTGCCCACTACCATTAAAAATATTAGTAAGATGTAATATTGTCCACTAGTTTTGACAATTTGAACTACAACTCAGCTGCTGGATCCTTGCCAAAAGATTTATTACTGATCAAGCTAATAGTAAATTTAAAAGGTTACCAACTTTTATAAAAGTAATATATACCCTTGACTATTTTGACAAAAAAATTACGGCCCTTTGACTAAATTTTGAGATGCTTAATCTGACCATTTAATGAAGAGACATTCTATACAATGTATCTAATCAGAAGTTGGCATGTGTTCAAATACGAAAATCAAGCTTTTTGACACCTTTGGTGAAATTTATGTAATCAAGACAAATAAGAGTTCACACTTATATGACACTTATCACATTTCCTTTGCCACTTTCCAGCAAAAACTACACTGGCAAAAATGTAATCAACCAAATGATGTCACATGTCCGCAAAATTCATAATATATCGAGACTTACCGGCAAAAATTAGCAACAATTCTAGCCGTTTTGCCCCCAACTGCTAAATTTTCAATTTTGGGCTGATGTGTCATGTTCTGATAAGATGTGTTATTATATATAAACATGTAACTATTTCAAACAATGTGATTATGTTTTTAAGTAATCAAAATGATAAATAAATAAAAAAAGCCACCTTACAAGCATTATACACGTGATATGCACATCCATAGCTTCCAACTTAGAATCAAGGATAAATCATATATACCCCCTCCATAGAAGTCT
This sequence comes from Flaveria robusta, assembly GCA_025506415.1. Taxonomy (NCBI): domain Eukaryota; kingdom Viridiplantae; phylum Streptophyta; class Magnoliopsida; order Asterales; family Asteraceae; genus Flaveria; species Flaveria robusta. The sequence continues at coordinate 25,087,504 of CM046470.1, forward strand.
TTTATTACATCCATCAACTGTTACATCTTAAGCTTTCATAAAATCATATGTTAAGTACTTAAGTTGAAAGGAAATTTCCAAGAAATGAGGAAATAATCTATCCCACTTTGCAAGCATTTTATCGAACACCTCATATGCATATTCAAGATTTCAAAATTAGAGCCTCAGTTGAATCATATCTGCAACCACATTCAAACAAACATATATGATCCCATCCCTTTTAAAGATAATATATAAAACTCATTTCTAGTGGAAGAAATTTATGCAGATGCATTAGCAAATAAAGGGTGTTGTGTCACCTACCCAAGTTATCATTTTGAAGTAGAAATTTTCTTGATGAAAGTTAGCAGATTGTACGTTAGAACAGGTAATTGCATCTCCCAATCGCCCATTGATAATCTCATATGATAATATCATAAATGGAAGTTAAAGAAACGTTTATGTAACGTTGGAAATCAATTGTGAGAAATTGATTTAAATTGATATAATATAACTGAGACACTTTATTTGGTCACAGATAGATAGTAGGAATGAATAATCAGATGATATAGAAACACATCTTTGGATGTGAATTTTCTACATGACACTAGATCTTGACAATTACGGGTTTAGGTTTAAGCTAAACGAAATCAAGTCGGTTAATGATTGAAATCATATGGTCAAATGAGACGTGTTTGTGTTGAACATGGGTTGTTTGCAAGCTGAGTCGTATATTTTCTTTTAGAAATATTTATGGTAGATTGTAGAAAATTCGATAATGAGCGCCTTTCTTTTAACTTTTCACGTCTGTAATATTATCATACATAAATTTAACTAGTAACTAGCCCGCACGTTGCAACAGGATGTTAAACTGTGTATTATTATAATAAGCACGATGTAACATAATAGTTTTGTATCAAAAGTTATAAAAGGAATAAGAATCTAAAAATAATAGTATAAATATTACACCTCGGTGCTTCAAAATTTGTTAAAGAGTTCATGAAAATTAAAAATAATTATTTAAAATAACAAATCTAAAAAAAATCAGAAGAAATAAAATGGACTACATATAGGAGATTACCATGACAATATTTCTAACAAAAGAACATATAACTATAACACCCTAAATATTATTGTTAGGTTATTTTTATTAAAAAACTATTGTTAAAAAACAAAATAGCTATAAAACGATTTTTAAGTTTTTTTATCACTGATATGTGTGATTTGTTACAATGAATATAAATTTACTCAAATCTAGAATCATAGGTGTGGCCAATAACTCTTTAATTTATTTGAGCGGGTGAACAATGATCATACTATTTTTTTCGTTTCACCGTATAATTTCAATCACCATATGTGTTATTTCATCATTGTATGTTTGCTTGTTATTATTTATTTGTGTATCTTTTAAAATATTATATATATAAGAAATTAAATCACAAAAAAAAAACGGGTCCAATTAATAAACTACACGAAAGTCATGGGATTAAGATAGTGAAATCACAAAAAATAGAGTCACATAGTAAACAACTTAAAAGTCACGGGGGTTAAAAAACTAAAATCACAAAAAATAAGGTCATATAGCAAACAACATAAAACTGTAGCAGGCAAATTATATTTTACTATAAAAAAATAATTAATTTGATGTTTTCACTTTTCAAACGGAATCACAATGAAATTTTAAAAAGTTACATTGAGCCAACCTAAAAATAAAAGTGCAGGGTTCTAATAATGTTTTCAGAACCGGATCGGACGTCGAATCAGACGTCTTACTGTTTTGGTGGTCGGACCGGATTTAAGAACCGCATGAAATCATAATTATATATATAGTACATTATATATATAGTTATATATATAATTAAATATAAGTAATTTATATATGTATTTTATAGTTTTATATAAAACATAACTATATTTTTATATCCAACACACTAATTTATGGTTCAACACCTAGTTTTTACCCATTAAAATCCACATCCGGTTCGAACCGGTCCGGTTTCCCGGTCCTTCGGGATGAACCGGACGGTTCGACCAGCCCAAAACGATTCACTGCGAACCGACCGGCTAGGTGGCCGATCCCCGATCGGACCGGCCAGTCCGATCCGGTCCAAAAAACACTGTTCTAATGGGTTCTAATTATAAATATAAAAAATCCTTGGCATTTTTTTGAAATTGCTTCAAATAATTGTTCGATCGATTGAGCTTCAGTTTGATTTCTTGGTCATTACGTTTCCCTTATTAAATTCTTTGGGTATTTTGGTTATTTTGTTGTGTTTTGTCAATGTATTTTTCGATTCCTTAGTATACTTGTTTGATTCCTAGGTTTTTTCGATTTATTGCTCTTAGTTTGCGTGTTTAACTATCTGTCCTTGTCAATTTAGAATTGATCAAAGGTCATTTACAAGTGTTGCACGGTTATCTATTGTGTTTAAGGTTTATTTGCATATTCCAACGAATAGAAGTGAGTCGATTGAAGCAGAATTATTGAATCAATCAAATTAGTTTAGTCAGAGGAAACTGATTTTAATGTTTTGTGGTGTGGAAATGTTTTAATTAGTTTCAATTGATTTCAATGATTTGGATATTGAATTAATATGGATGCTAAAAGTTTTCATGTGGTATATATACGATCAAATCCTAACCAACCCAATAAAATGTTAACACCGACCCTCTTAAAATTATGAGACCAATCCTAAAAAGAAGTTTATACGACTCTCAAGAAATTTTAAGACCAACCCAATTATCATCAAAACGGCCCAAAAAAATAACTAACAAATATATAGCAATTAGTTTGGATAACTAAGTAATTTATTATATTAGCTGGTTATTTGATAGATTAATTATTAGATTATTGAGTAAGATCCTTTTTTTGTAAGTTAATTATTTTTATCATGGTTTCTTATATAATAATATTATCTATATAAATATATATTTAATATATTAAGTAAAAGTTATATAAAAAAGTTCATTTTGAGAGGGCTTGATACATGAAGCTTTGACTCAAACTCGTTTAATGGTAAATAATATAAGCTCGAGCTCGAGCTTATTTAAGTTCGGTTATATCCTAGTAATCATGAGGAGACTTTTGAGTGTTAAAATGTATCTGGCTAGAACATTATCACATTGAAACAATAATAAAAAATGATACTATATATAGGCCGGTTACTATACAGAGTGTAATTTATGTGCGAAGTGTCGATGTCACCGGAGCATGACATGTGTCTTTAAGGGAGAGGGTAATTTTATCCGTGCCATAATTACGCATATAAGGTACACAATTTATATTCATTATTATGCAAGTAAAAATTACTCGAATTATAAAAAATAATTATGCAAGTTGTATTTATAATTACGCAAGTTATCTCATAAATATACAAGTTATATTCATAAATACGCAGTTAATAATCACGTAAGTTATACGCATAACACATTCACTTTCTTTAAAAAAATTTTGATTAAATAAAAATATAGTAATTACTATACTTAAATTAAAATAATAAAATGCTCAATTTTATGGTGTAATTTAAAAAAATAATTTTGTATAAAAAGTAATATGCATTTAAAAAACACACGGGAATTTGAAGAAAGTCAATAGTTGTAGACTATTTCCAAATCTATCACTCCGGGCTTATTTTTGTGTGATTATTTTATCTTTAACATGAACTGTTTATCGCTTAGATCAATGGTTGTTATTAGTTCGCATACTTTGCACGAATTGTATACTTTGTATAGAAAACTTTCTCTCTTTCTATATATATATATATATATATATATATATATATATATATATAATGCATTTGACATATATGATCAGAAGACCACATTCGAGAAACATAAGAATTTTCCAACCTAGAAAATATATAAAAACCAATGTGATGAGTAACTATAATCACTAGCCAAAATACTTTTACCATACAAAATGATCATAGACGATCATAATGAGGTGAATAGTGAATAATTAAAAGTGTCTATGGACACAATCTCAAATAAATTTAAACCTTTGCTATCATCATGTGTAGTAGGCTCTCTTGGAAAATTAAAATTAGGCCCTTTGCATTTGAACTTCTATAAATGATCCTCATTATTTGTGGAAAAAATTTAAATGATATGTGAGAACATATGAATCTTCATGTAAACAATTTAATAATTTATCGTCTTATCATATGTATCTTTACACGGTCACATGTGTGTTTTTCCAACTATCAAAATATAGCATTTTTTTGACAAATTAAAACTTTATTTTTTAGCAAGATTTAAATGTTGTTGTTTAACCAAGCAATTATAAGGAGCATTGTTGGGTACAATATGAAATATAGTAAGAGGCATATGTAGTTGAGATGAGATATGCTTATCAAGATAAATTTTAAAAACCACACTTTATAAGATGCGAATTATAATCTCCTACCTGAGGGCAAAACCATTCCATATGTCGCTATACTAGTCAAATAAAACCCAATCGCTAATTACAAATACTCCCTACAATAATCAATCTCAAAGAGATAATCAACTATGTCCCACGAAAATCTATTTGGTTGTGCTATCTATATATAGCGCCACCATAATGTACCAAATGAAATCCCAAATAAAGCTAGATACATATATTGGTTTCAAGTTTCGGTTACAAGATGGATTAGTAAAAAAGTTTTTTAGGCACTTTAGTATGCTAATTGTTAATTAAATAAGATAGTATTTCCAGTCTTAAGAGGAGATAAGAATATAGTAAGCCTTGTAATACAAGAAATAACATGAAATACATTATAAATATCATATTTAGATCCTAGAAAAAATCGGTATGAATATGAAGTCCAATATGTCAAACATTTGTAAGAGTAATGAATGAGATACTAGATGCATTCATGAACACAGACAAAGTGACAAAGTTGTATATACCAGCACTAAATTAATCTACTCGAATTGAAATAATCATACTATAAAAACGAGGAAAGTTAATTGGTTCCAATGATAAATATCACAAAAATTAAAAAAGCTGAATAGTATAGTTGGCTTCACCTTATATGAGGTTATATACAACACCTCGGAAGAGGTAAATGTCTCGGAAGAGGTATTTCTAGAATAAAATAAAAATACCTTATAAAGGTAAATGTTATTAGTGACTAACATAATCACAGAAGAGATTAATCATATCTTTGAAAGATGGAGCTCAAGTACAAAAATCAAAATTAGGCACCAAAACAAATATAAGATCTCAATAAATTATGTACAAAATAGTATAATATAGAACCAAAATGAGATACATATTTGCATATGCTATAGAAACAGATGTAATCGATGCGAAAGATTATGCTTCTACAACTTTGTAAGAGTATATATATACATAATTAACTTGTCAAAATGGCAAAATGCCTTAAATGCTTAACTTATTTGCTTGACAAGCAAAACATTTTTGGACTAGAAATCCGAACACCCATAGACGTCTAACCAGTAGTGTATAAATAGGTGTTTTTGAGATAAAAGATTGTGATATATAAAGCACATATTGTATTATAAGGGTTTTTTTTTTAAATCCTAGTGTTGATTATGAGAAAACATAGTCCACTGTAATGGAAGCGATAGTTCTATCATGATCATCGGCCTCACAATTTAATAAGAACTTCAGATGAAACCTAGATGTCATCACCATAAACTTATATGAGACACTTGAAAGTGACATCTATATGAAAATCAGTAAATAATTAACATTGCCAAAAGCATTAAAATTAGTACATCAAGATATGAATGCTAGATATTTATATGTCTCAAATATTCTGGTCATATATGGTACACTCGATTCAGTAAATAATTTGAGGTACAAGATTGATAGAATTATAGCTAATGTGCTTTGCACAAGTTAACTATTTCTTGTTCTATAGTTTGAGTATATGTGTTATGAATTATCTATCAATTTACACCCGGGAGATTTTTGCACATGTATATGAATACTTTTAATCTGCTAAGCACATCAACATTTGTTCGATCACTATACATACACTAGGATTCTTACCATCCTTATGCGAAGGGTGAAGAATTACTTGGTTGAGGAGTACCATACTTCAGCGTGATCGGTGCACCAATGTATTTCAAAAAAGCACAAGATATGGTATTGCTTTTATTAGCACATATGCTAAAAAAATATAGTTCTAATCCAAGACGTTGCACTTTTTTTCCTTTCATTAAGTTTTTGTCCCTTTGAATTTTCTTAGAAAGGCTTGTACTGAGGAAATACAACTGATCCAATAGAATCAATTTGTTATATAGGTCCTGAAATGTTGATTTAACATCATCATGAAATATGTTGTTAATTATGTATAACTAGTGTGTGAACCCGCGCTTTGCCGCGGGTTGTTAAAATTAAAACATTTGATTTCAATTACTTGTACGTTAGTATTCAATCCGTAGATATGGATAAAATTTATATTGAAAACTCTATTTTGGAAAAAAAATCATATCGAAACGTTGATATAATTTAACACATCATAATGAAAAATTTATATTTTATAAAACATCATATTTTTATGATTATAAAAGAAAAACGATATAAGATTCAAAATTTTGAATCAATTTTGAGAGCTTGTATATTTTTAGTTTGATTATATGTATATGATTACACATATTACTTATTGTTAAAATTGTTTTTATTTTGTAAATAACTATTATAATTACTTTAAATACTATTACTATTGTTGTTGTTGTTGTTATTTTTAAATTCAATAAATTCATATGGAGTAAAAAAATTTAATTAAAATTCACCATAATATTACCATACTAACTCTATAGGTGTTTTAAGGTCAAGATAAAATTATTATTTTGACATCCTAAAATGCTTTATAAATAGTATAGATAATCTATATATATATATATATATATATATATATATATATATATATATATATATATATATATATATTCATTATTACTTTCTATATGTTATGTATAATGAATTGGCTCGTGTGATGCGCGAGTGCTACTGAGTTTCTTTTTCGACTGGCCTTAAATACTTATTATTATTATTATTATTATTATTATTATTATTATTATTATTATTATTATTATAACTATGTAAATATTTGGTAAATAGTATTTAGTTATTGATATAATACTTAATTTAAATAGTAAAAATATAAATGAAAAATATAAATATAATGTTAATTTAAATTATTATAAATAAAGTAATACTTAATATAGTGAATTTAATCATATACATTAACTCATGTATTAATTAGAATAAGTTTATTAAATGAGGACAATTTAGGAACACTTGCATAAAACATTTGTACCATATGCTTAAATAGTTGTTCTAGGTGTCTTACAAAAATAGAAAATTACAAATTTACCCATGGGTTTTGTATTATATAGTAGTAGTGATACGTTTTGCATTTTATTTCCTTAGTTATGATTTTATACCATTGGTGTTTTGCTAGTAAGGTTTTTAACAAAGCAACTTCATAAGCGTATCGAAGAGTAAGTTAACTTTATGTAGTATTTAAAACAAGCGGTGTGATAAGAAAAAAAGTCTCAGCTAATTGATGATGCTCATGCAATATATCTATTGGACCCACACAAACTTCGATTTTAGAGACACGTCAAGTTCTTGACGATCAAAGAAGTCTAACTATACTATATAAAGATAATGTCACATGCCTTACACAAACTAAAGAAGATTACATTAAAGATCAAGAAAGTCTTTATCATATAACATTGAACACTAGAGACTTGAAGATACATGATTAATGAAAAGGGAGTATTATACATGTTGTACTCTTTTTTCTTAACCATATTTTGTCACACTGAGTTTTCTTGGTAATGTTTTAACGAGACAGTATAAATGATCATGAAGTATTAATTAATATTGTTTCTAAAGAATCAAATCAACATTATCCAGAAGTATAATGTTGATAGTGTGTATTATAAAATAACTGAGGGGAAGTGTTATAAATGTAGACGATTTTATAACTGGCCCAATTGTTATGGGGTTAGGATTTCATATATTATTATCTATATATTGTAGTGTATACGTTAAAGAAATCAATTAATAGAAACATATTAGTTCCTCTCATCTCCTTCTTTCTTGTTTATCTTAGAATAAATAGTTTTTTTGGTTAATGTTTTCTATATATTGTTACGCATACTTTCACTGTTTAGAAAATCATTATGTAATTTATAATGTTTACTAGATTATAAACTCATATATTACATGAGTAAAACTTAATTTGTTGAAACCATTAGTTTCTATGAAGATCTATTTTGTTAGATATCATCCGTCATTACTGAAATAAGACATAAGAAATATTTAATAAGTTATAAATAACAAATAAAAGTGATTAAGAATCATAAAATTATATTAAAAATATTATTAAATTCTTAAAATTTAGTAAGTATTAAAAAATTATTAGAATAACAATATTTATATTTTAAATATTTAATTGTTTATTCATTTATCATATAGTATAAATATTGTAAATAGGGAAGGGAACGAATGTTAACCATCCGGTATTGCGATAACCGTGTTAACTTTATCAAGATCAAGCAAAATCATTATTTTTATTGAAATAGGATCATTATACTATACGATGTTATGTTGTTTTATGTATTTGTGTAAATTTCCCAAGTGTAAAAAAGTTATGAGAGGTGTAAGTTACACTTACATCTCTAAATATTTGTCAGGTGTAAGTAACTTACAATTGTCATATCTTTTTTGTACTTATAAATTTACACATATACATAAAAAAACATAACGTTATATATGTGTAATGATGTTATTACAACAAAAAAAATAATGATTTTGATTAATCTTGATGAAGTTAATATAGTTATCGGAATAAAGGAGGTTTAACATTCTTTTCACACCCATTGTAAGGAAGGGAGCGAATGTTAATCATTTTTTATTGTGATAACTATGTTAACTTTATCAATATGAAGCAAAATCATTATTTTTTATAAATTCCAAGTGTAAAAAAGTGATGAGATATGTAAGTTACACTTACACCTCTAGTGTAAAAAAGTGATGAGATGTGTAAGTTACACTTACACTTCTAAATATTCGTCTAATATAAACGCAAGATTATTAAATTGCTTTAAATACAAGTAAATCTAAACATGACCTTATGTTACTTTTTAAGCACATGGTTTTACAATCAATCTTACGATTAATCAACATTGTTTATTTGATGGAATTTTTCTAACACATTTACAAGAGTTAGTTTGTCATAATATGCATTATTTGTATACTAGTTTAGAAACTCATGTACTGCATTACACGGGTTGTGTATTACGCGTATTTAATTAAAATATCAAAATAATAGTTATTTATTAATGTTTATAAGTTATAAAATAATTCTTTGAGATAAAATATGATTGAAATTACATACATTTAACTATTATAGGTAATAAAACAATAACATTTTTCTAAACTTTCGTTTCTAAAAAACTTTTGCTTTTAAAAGAATTTTTTTAAACACTCAAAAAAAATTTTAAATTACCTTTTTAGACAATGTCATTCTTTTAAGTGTTCTTTGTGTTAAAACCTTGATATTTCATAAATTTTTGTTTTTAAAAAAATTATGTTTTTAATAAACATTAAAACAACAAGATTTTAATTTATCAAAAAAATTATAATCTGAAAAATATATAAATAATATTAGCATTTAATGCAAAATTAAATGTTTATTTATATTAGTAACGACACGTGTTCAAATCCTAGGTGGATAATGTAAAAATACGCCATGTGAATTCTAGACATTTTAATTTATTAGTATAGATAACTATTAAACCTCAAAACCCATAAACATTAGATGAGACTTAAAATAGTCGATATTTATAACACACTAAAGTTTATTAACTGATTAGTTTACTTCTTAATTTGTGCTTCCTGAACTAATATTTCATTTTAACCACCATAATAATACTTAGTCATCCTTACTAATTATTTATTAACAAACAGGTTTACTAAATTATTATATGACTTTAAAAACTAGAAGCAGGTGTACCTAATGGGTTTGAATATGTGATGAAGTACATTGATTTGTTTTCTCGTTTTACATTATATTATTTTTTCTACTATAATAAAATATTAACTATAAAAAACACATGGCAGCACTATAATCCTTTTCATTAAAATTTTTTCGCTTCTCTTTCCTGTTAAATAATTACCTTAATTACTAATAATATTATTTAACTTTTTATAAACTAAAAGTAGTTTTTTAATAAATTAAAAAGGAGATCTTTTTATAAATATTATTTTTAAAAAAATAAATTCTTATAAAATAATTTTTTTTCTAAAACATCAAACTTTTTTAAAAATATGAAATATTTTAAAATTAGTGCTTTTTAAAAGTAATTTTTTATAAAGTAAAAATATTTAAAATTGAGAGTTACAATAAGAAAATTTTTAAATATGACATTATTTTTTGAAACAAAATGTTTATTATTTTTTTGAAAAAAAAAATTAAAAACAAAAGTTTAAAAAGTTGGTATCGTTATTTTATTACTTATATTTTTTACTCATACGTAACTTTAATCATATTTTATCTTAGGATATCGTTTTATAATTAATAAATTTTTATTATATTTTATATTTTATTTATTTAACCCATGTATTACACCGGTTATTAAAACTAGTATTGTATAAAAGACTTAAGCAACATTACAATATATAGCACTTATCATTGGGTACACAAAAGGGACGACATCCCATAACACAATAATAAACTAGCACGAATTAGGGGTAATAGCATCGGTACTAACATAACAAGCCATCTTAAAGATCTTAAAGAAAAACATTAAAAATAGATATGGATTAGGGCAATAGCACTGGTCCAAATCATTTACATGGTGAAGAATCGAAGCATAAGTTCAAACATATGTTAGTTAATAAAACCAAAAGGAGTTTGTGCATGTCGGTAGACGTGCCAAAGGAGTGTCTCGTGTTAGATATTTTAGTGTAATCGGATTGACTAAATAATTAACGTGATTATAATATCCATTAAACAAATTAGGGAGGTGCGCAGTGTTTGGTTGTTTGAGTTTATCATGATCTTCAACATTTGAACATTATACCTTACAATGTTTAGGGGCAATAGGGGTTCCAAGGGGGCAATGCCCTCTTGACGGGGGTCCAAGGGCGACAGCCCCTAGCGGGGTCCAAGGGTCAGAGCCCCTAGCTGGGGTCGAGCTGTGAAATTGCTTTTATAAAAAATGCACGAAAACTTAATTTTTATGAAATTTCACATGTAAAATTCGGAGGGTAAAAAGTGTAATTTTGATATACACAAAACTGCCTCGAGTAATTTTACCTTTCTTTGCAATGTTAAAATAAAAACGAATATTGATCATTTTCGATCTTCTTCTCTGGTTCGCAAAATTCACAAAATTATATATACTAGTTCTTGATATCTTTTGTTAGGCTAGATACAGACTAAGATCTCTTAACCAGTAAGAGGTTTGAATTATTAAGAGCTAGTATATTGCTTAACTATTCAGAGGCAAATGTCTGACCAATTCAGATAAGATCTCTTAACCATTCAGACTCAGTATAATGCTTAACCAGTTAGAGGCAAAAATGCTTAACCATTCAGATTTCTACTCATGAAACAAACACCCTGAACCATTAAGTGTTGAACCATTCAGATATATGAACCAAGAAGAGGCTGAAACAAACAACCCCTAACTTTATTTTATAAGGGTGTGCGTGATACAGTTCGATTTTAAACACCCGCTAAAACTAAAACAAGATAGGGGTGTGCACACAACAAAACGTGCGTGCTACTTGTGTTGCCCATTTAAGTAAATATATGTTTACAATTGTGATTTAAGAAAATGAACATATGGAGTTCTAGTAGAATCATGAGTAGTATTATAAATTTATTACACACTAATAGCATTCGTTTCGTTCGGTTCGTTAATTCAATTAATATGTACATCAAAATTGAACCAAACCGTAATGTTCAGTTAATCAATTATGCCTTAACCGAACCATCGGTTAATTGTTTGATTCAATTAATTTGGTTCAGTTAAGTCGATTAATTCAGTTACGATTCGGTTAAGTCAGTTATTTGCTCCCCTCTAGTTTTTTTTGGGTATCTTGGCTTGCTACTTTGGGCCGTGTTCTTACTAATTATGTCATGACCACCTTTGAATTTACATCCATGGATTAACATATAGTTTGGATGGGTGAATCTAAGCCTTTCGTTCAACCAGTGCAATTTAATGGCCTCAAACGGTTGGTTCAATACAATGCAATTGGCGTTTTCTTTCATTTACAATCTTCCTTAACCGGTAACCCTCACTTTTTCACGTGATATAACTGCCTTACTAAATTTGTCTTTGTTTTTACACCCTTACTTACTAAATTTTTCTTTGTTTTTACACCCTTAAAGACTCTTCCTCCTAAACGGTCTTAAGATCACCATATTACCTAGTTACAAAACCATACAAACCTTACAATTATCCTCACTTCGATAAGCAAGAAACCATACACCGGTTTCGGTGCATGGCGTTTTTGCTTTGATTACCCTGCTTCAACGCCATTAAGGTGCGAGATCGTTTCCCCGTACCTTATATTGGTTAATTACTTGATGAACTATAGTTGCACCCCACTAAGACAGAATCTCGTGAATGCAATGAATCGATCATCAATAACACATTGTTTTAAAAAGATATTAAGTGTAATTGCATTGTCTCAAACAAGCCATAAAGAAAAATATACAACCAATAAAATTGTCATGAATACAGCCCAAACAAATGACCCAACAATTTATCCAAAGAAAATGAATGATAGCCAAGAAAGAAAGTCAACACCGGGGTAAAGAGACACCCAAACAAATGGAATGATTATGTATTACACATTAATACAACATCATCCCATGGGGGTTGAAGGCTATATGAAGCAAAGCATACATTAGGTTTGTTATAGAATAGTTTGTTAAGAATTGTATTATGATTTTTTATTTCTTTCTTCTTGTATTCTCATCTTCTTTCTGTAATTGTTGTTAATGTTGCTGATTGAGTTATTATCTATCTATTGTATCTGTAATTTCTATTTTGTTCTTAATTTGATCCATTACAACAAAATTAGGCCTTGAGAGGTCATTACTGCTGTTGACTCTCAGCATCAACTCGCCTTCTTGAGAGTAAAGCAATAAAAAATAACCCTAAGCTGCAAGGAACAATAAAATCAAGAAGACATTGTGACAAACGAATAGGAAAAACGTAACTCCAATGAAAAGAATTATTTTCTAATTGAACCAACAAAAGACCTAAATATTAAAATTCGATCCTTCACCACCGAGTATTCATCTTCACCATCAATGACTTCATAGCAAATTGAATTGAAATCAACTGTCAAATGATTCATTCAAGCGCCGGCTAACTGCTTGCCTCGGTCCACAACCTAATTGCAGAATACGAGCACCATAACCGAAATATTGGTAGGAGCCACCACTCATAAGTATCGCGGCTATAGCTTCTCTCAAGTTAAGATGGAGATCAAATTTACAAGTCTCAATATATTGGTAGGAGCCACCACTCATAAGTATCAACGTAGGTGTTAAAAAATAATATTACATGAAGAACACGACACTTTTTATTTTTCTAATCTATGATCTATCTTATAATCCATAAAATGTTCAAAGAGTTAAAGATCACTTGAAGATGACTTAGAAGTCTTTAGATTTTCACTGTGCAAGAGGATTCGCTTTGGCAATAACGTATTGATTATGTAGTGTTAAAAGCAACTTTGGATACTTATATGGGGTCCATTTTGATGAATCAATGTATATTGAGTATTGACTATTGTTTGATAGTTATGTGTTCTTTTTTCTTTTTGAAATTTAACCATTTTTTAAGTTTTTCAACGAGTTTGGGAAACCATTGGACTTAGTATTCACATTTAGAAAACTTACTTGATTAATTCTTTGAAAAGTATTTTCAAATATTTTAAACTAGGTTATTAAAATAAAGAGATGTTGATTAACTAAATGGTCAAATCTAGCACTAACGTGTGTTATTAGAGTTTCAAGACTGTAAAAGATTCTAGGAAGACTTCTTGTTTTATTGAAAATTATTATAAGCATTTTTATGTTCATACATTCGTTGTATAAAATATTTTATTTCATAAACTCTAAACGTATTTGACTCGTTTTTATAAAATTCATGTTTTAGAGAATCACTTTACGAAGAAATCAAAACTCAAACTTGAGAACTCACAAATGAAAGTTCCTTTGCTCTTCCATTTGCGGTTGCCACTATCTCGCTCTCGCTATTCACTCATGGGATTTAAAGCATTTTGGGATAAAGCATGTGGCCTACGGTTACATACGTAATGAAGATCACCTAGACTAAAAGTCAAACTCAAGAAACCTATATCTTTTTCTATCATATGTGTATCATTGTATAACTTAATTCAAAAACAAAAAATATTTTTTTAAAGTTTTATAAAAGTTTAGGGTGTTACTACTAGATAATATTAATTAAGTTAAAATGTGCACTTTCTAACCTATGCTCACACACTAGAAACTCCCACTTAATGCCTTTTCTTCTCTTTTCTCACATCGTGTCACTTTTCACCTCCATCGCATCTCTCCACACTAACCTTCCCGTCCTCTCTCCTATACCATACATCTCACATCCCACAGTTTAAGACCTAATACACATCGGTTGCATACCTGCCACCACATAAAACTACAGATAAACTTCAACCGAAATCCACCCCAATATCACAAATAGAGCATCATCCTATCACAGTTTCACAGACGACATCAAGTGTACCAACATTTATAGTCGAAGAATTTTGTCTAATATTTTATGTTTCTATTTGAGTCTTGATTGTAACTAATTATGGGTCCCACTTTGTGTTTGAATCAAGAGTATTTATTGTCATTTGGATTGATTTTAATGTGGTGGTTTGTAACATCCAACCCTTTATACCATCAATATTGTCCGTTTTGCTCACGAGGAGCTCACAGATTTGTTTTTGGTTGCTCGGGTGGAAACTTTCTAGGGAGGTCACCCATCCCTAGATTGATGCCACCTAAGCACGCTTAACTGTGAAGTTCTATTCTCATCCACAACCAATACACTTAAAACACGTTGATGATATTAAAGACATGAAATTATTTATGAACCCAACATCACTCCTATTCACCACCTATGCGAGATTTGCCTAGGGTGTTAAAATCACCCTTCTTTGGACTCATCGTCCTCGATAAGGGTTTGCCCCACCATCCCTATTCACCAACTATGCTCACAGGAGTGACTCTAATATTGTCTGTTTTGCTCATGAGGAACTCATGGATTTGATTTTGGTTGCCCGGGTGAAAACTTTCTAAGGAGGTCACCCATCTTTGGATTGCTACCACTTGAGCATGCTTAACTGTGGAGTTCTCTTATCCACAGCAAATGCGCCAAAAACATGTTGATATTAGAGGCAATATATTTTTTATGAACCCAATGTCTCTATTGTTTATAGTCGATGTGAAATTTGCCTAGAGTATTACATGGTATGTAGTACAGGTGAATGAAGAATATGATTGATGGTTCTGGTTAGGGCCATTGGGCTTGTGATGATTGGCATGATGATGTAGTGTGGAGTGTTTAGGTGTGGATGAATATTGAATAACATGTTAAAAAAAAAAAGGCATACGATTGCACTAAATAATATTAAAGGTCAGTATTATAGTTAATCATATAATAAATCAACTCTTTACAAGACTTAACAACTTTAGAGATCACCTAACCATAGGGTGGATTTGAATGATTTAAATTGACATCTAAATCTTCCTTTATTTTAAGGCTCACATTACAAGTTTTGTTTTTGATGATGACATCGAGAACTCAAAATTTAAGAAAAAAACCTAATTTATTAGAATTAGGAGAAACACTCTTATAAGTGTTTTAAATAAACTTTCAAGAACTAGTTATATTTAACAATAAATACTAAACAATAAATTAAGCTCGTACGACGTGTCGTGTTTGTAAACTTTGTCACACGCACTATGGGTGGTGACATTAACTTGAAATACATGTTAATATTTTAAACGAAAAAAGATAAAAGAAAAAAGAAGAAAAAAAAAAAAAAAGAAATCCGGAACAACCAAACCCGCATGACCGGGCATAAACGCAAGATTTCTAAAAAAACTCCACTACGCCAACTTTATTGACAACAACTGAAATACACATAATTAAACAATATTAAATATAGTTACTTTCTATATTTTTAATCGGTTACTAAGATCACTACAGGCTACCAACCCATCCGACGTTTCTCGAATAGTAAACTTTGAGCACTAGTTACCTTTCATGTTAATAAAAAAGTATGGTATAATATGTTATTTTTGAGTACATTAGAAGGTTATAAAATAAGTTAACACAAAACATCCCTAAATGGGACTTGAATACTTGAATGTGACTTGAAATTTGGGGATCAATGCGCAATATCATAGCAAACATTCACAGCAACAATCGGCGACCGTACAATCTGTGGATCATCATGAGGAGGGGGAGACTGTGTGGCTGTGTGGATGAAGAGGCTGGAGATTCCATATTCGTTAAGAAGAGCTTACGCTTTGATATCGATTCAAATCTATTGGTATGTGTATCGTTATAAAAGTCTTTCGTTTTCAATTTTCTGACTTTCTAAACGACACTCATGAAGTGATTATAGTGGTTACTTTCGAGACCATAACAATGAGTTGTTTGATAGAAGTGATTCTGCAAAATAATCTAAAAAAATACAACAATGAGGTAGTTTTAGCCAGTGAAACACGAAATCAAAGAGGTTTTGGCCATTGTCTTTGTTTAGAGCACTCACATTAGAGTCTCCTGTGTTCCATCTCAAAATTTAGGTGGAAAAATTAGGTTTTCTTTGTCTATTTAGAGTTTTGTTTGTGAGAGAAAAAGAGAGAAAATAATAAAAAAAAGTAAAAAGATATAATTTAGTTGGATAGAGTTGGGACACTCTATGAGAATGAAATTTAAAGATAGAGTAAGTTTTAGTCAAATTATAGGGACGAGAATAACGAATCTAGTGTGAATTTAAACATTCGTGTTTGGATTGGCCGTTTAAAGTTAGAAAAAAAAATGTTTTGTAACTGGACAACCTGTTCACCACATGCTTAAACACAATTATTACAGCATGCTAATTTGTGACAATTTGCTTTTGAAGTTACAATTGTAATGTTTTAGATCTGTGAATTGGATCAGAGTCTCCTCTTAAGAACAAGTTGCATATTCTGTCTCAAAGTAAATAAATTTAACACTTTGGATTTGATTATTTTTATTGCGAAATACAATGAGTACCTGCCCTAGGCCTGGAAGGTATCAACTTCGTAATATAAAACAAAACTACCCTAATTTAAGGGTATCTATAATTTAATTACACTTTTTTAATAAAATAAGATTTATATTTAAGTATAAGGTTTTGCTTAGAAGGTGCCTAATAAAAAAGGTGAAGCAGCAGAATGCACATGCAAATCATAAGCCATGATGACTGTTTTGTATATCTGCTGTTTCTTATTATTGTTCTGGTGGGGCATTTTGATTCTTTTATGACCACTTCAGTAACACCATAATATTATCAGAAAGAGCATTCTAAACTTATTACAAACACAGTTGACCGAGCCTTATGTGCCTGCATTATGTGCCTAGCCTTATGTATCGAGGAGTCGGGTCGTGTGAAAAGCTTCTTGCAATGAGACTAACGGTTTTTATGTTTTCTCAGGGCCGGAAGATATTTTTCCCATCCCTGTGCTATTCCACCGATTCGTGTAGCAACAGTAACCGATCGACCACATCACTACACTTGGGTTTTAAAATGGTCAAAGATGGCAGATTTGACCTTTACTACTACTTAAATAAGATCATATTTTTGTTGAGATTTATTGACCTCATTTGTAATTATTGTATATGTCATATGTGGTCACTGTCTCTACCTAAAATAATATCATAACTAATTGTATTGTTTCTTTGTGATGTTAATAAGGTATCTGCTACTATGGGAATTGGGAGCTAAATGAATATTAAAATATGCAATTATTAGGAATTTAGGATTTCCAGGCGTATAAGTTGGGGGTTCACTGGGTACCGACAAAGATGGTGGTGGCAAGAAGAAATTAACATATAAGTTATATGAGAAAGTCAACTATCTTGTTTCAATGTGTTTTAATATTAGTATTTGTAATCTGTTTCTTCACCTTCAAGGCAATTGACTATATAGTTGGTCATACTCTCTCTCCCTCTCACACACACATGCAGTTTTAAAATAATGTTATCTCCAGTTTAAAAACTCTTTTTTAAGAACTATGAATGCGTAATGCATGATGCATTGCCTTATCATCATATTAAGGAACAAGGTCCCATTGTATATGCATAGCCATTTGTTTGTATGTGTGTGTGTATATATATACACACATAATAGATCTGTATAATTGTACTCTCTTTATATATTAGTCTCACTGAAATTAGAAAGCTTTACAAAGCCATTTAGGATGGCTCAGTTAGTTGGTTCTGACGAAATAGAGTCACTAAGAATCGAGCTTTCAGAAATGGGAAGAAGTTTGAGGTCGTCTTTTCGTCGTCATTCATCTAGTTTGCGTGCTAATTCAGATGTAAGTTCTGTGAACAACAATGATGAGACAGAAGAGAATCTTCAACAATGGGCTGCAATCGATAGATTGTCAACATTCGAACGGTTGAGATCATCATTGTTTGATGTAGAAAATGGAAAAAAGGTGGTTGATGTCACAAAACTCCTTGCTCCTGAGAGACACATGTTTATTGAGAAGCTCATTAAACACATTGAAAACGACAACCTACGATTGTTGCAGAAAATTAGAAAACGAACAGACAAGTAAGACCTTCCTTTCTGTTTTATTACTTGGTACTAACTTATACCAATGTTTCAATTTTCTCATTTCACAATTTTCTATTCAATTAAGGGCCAGTGACACTATTTTTTACCCATAAGTCATTAGCTTACAGTTAAATCTGTTTTGTTAGAGTTGGTGTCCAATTGCCCTCGGTGGAGGTGAGATACAAGAATCTTCGTGTGGAAGCCGAGTGTGAAGTAGTTCATGGCAAGCCCCTCCCAACACTTTGGAATTCTTTGCGAAGCTCGCTTTCTGTAAGTATCTAACTGTGACCGTTATTCTACTTTGTAAGCATAAACTGATATAAATTAACAAACTGTAAAGTGTTGTTGGTTCAAAGTTAATGCCCAGTTCACTGAATTACTCTTCACAATCAACCAGAGAACAGGCTTAGTTGAAGGCTGTAGTACAAACTTATTACATTTTATCTTGATTAAAAGCTTGCTACCTATTTTTTCGATGTTACCTTGTTACGTTTTATAATTTTGCTCCAAATGTGTTACCAAGGTTATTGTTTTAAAAGAATAATGGCACTACAGTCACTATTATGTAACTCATGAGCCAGAATGGTGTGTTAGAGCATTAAACTAATTAAAATGTAAGGGTTACAAGGAACCAACCAAAACCAGTATGCAATTAGCTCTGTTTCTTGTGTCACTTGCTATGGATTCTGAAATTACTAAATAAAGTAAAAGCATTTAGTGATTTTCATGTCCGGCCTTTTGGTGTTATCTTTCTTCATTTGTTATATAAGTTCCAAATGAATGCTTTCTTTTTCTCGTCAGGACATTGTCATGATACCTGGTTTGAAGTCTAACAGGGCGAAGATAATCATTTTAAATGATGTCAGTGGTGTTATTAAGCCAGGAAGGTAAGAATACCATTTCACAGTCTCTATAGTCTCCTGTAATATAGAATTCAGATTAGCCCTGGCAAAATGGGCGGGTCGGGTCAGGTGTCGGGTCAGAATGGGTCCGGGTCAGCGTGGGTTCGGGTCAGAACAGGTTCTAGTCAGAAAGGGTCAGAACGGGTTCGGGTCAGAATGGATCCGGGTCAGGATGGATTGGGTTAAAACAAAATTCTCAACATAAGTATGATCATTCTTTGACTTTCAAAACTCAAAACTACTCAATTCTTAAGTTCTACATTTAACAAGTAAAAATGCAACTAACAAACCAAAAATATTATCAACAAACTCCTAGTTCTTAATTAACAAGAATCTCTGATTGATTCTATCAAAATAAATACATATTTTTTCGATCGGTGGGATTTGTTGGCCGATGGGATGAAGAAGAATTCGAAGAAGAAAAGTAGAGAACGATTGGAATGACAACTAATGGGTCAATGAAGAAAAAATAGGGCACTGCCCAGCCTGACCCATTAGTTTATTTTGGTGCACCCATTCTAACCCGCCCTTTTAACCCCTTCACCTTAATCAGTCCATCTAAACCCATTAATTAATTATTCATGACCCAAAAATCCAAAATAACCCATCACATTTAAAAAATCACCCATAATGACCCAAAATTAGATTTGTGGGCCTGATTTGCCAGCTATAATTCAGATGATGAAAGATGCTCTTTTTGGCTACTATACTGTATTAAGATCCCTGGATATATTAATTTGTTGCATGAATCATTAATGGGGAGAATTGATACAGAATAGTATCTGGCAATAAAGATAGGATTGTCTGTGGTTAGTCGGAGATTATATGAGATGTTGGTTTGGTGGGCCCTTCTCATATCATTGAGATGAAGGCTGGCTTACTTGAAATGTTGCAGTTATTTAATAACTGTGGCTTGCAAAGAATCTGCACAATGGTAGTATGGTACAAGCCATGAACAAGTCTTTATTTAATAATTTCTTTTCTTTTTTTTATTCAGGATGACATTGCTTCTTGGTCCTCCCGGATGTGGGAAAACCACATTGTTGAAAGCACTCTCAGGGAACCTTGACAAATCTCTTAAGGTTTTTAACTTAACTTTTCAGAATATTATAAGCACGGTGTATCCATGCAAAGAATAGTTCAAATGTAGATGTATGGATAGGTAGATAGAGAAAGGCATGTGATTGACTCATTGACCTAGCACAAGATAAAGTTTGGATGATAAGTTGCCTAGGACTGAAATGGGTTAAACAGACCACATTTGATGGTATAAGTAGTTTATTTGAAGTTATCTATTATTTAAAAACAATCATGGGAAGTGATTAAAGTAATATTTCAATAAACCATGTTAGGTTTAAATGTTACCTCTCATACGATCCTATATGACGTGAAAAGATATAGGGAAATGTGTTCATGCACAATTAAAGCGGCTATTTTACAGTCTGAAGGTTGAGCTATGTCAATACCATTCCATATCCCACAACACAGTTATAATTTCTTGTTCTTTATGTTTAAAGGAAATTGGATCCGCTAATGGGGTTTTCAAATCTTAATGAAATTCATTAGAGATATAATCATCTTGCATCTGTTGTCAAGATTACCAAGAAGCTTATTATAGTTTGTAGTTAGAGGCAATACCTTTAATCTGCTTTTACTCAGTAATGTTTTTTCATCCACTAATACCAGATTAGCGGTGATATTTCTTACAATGGATACAAACTAGAAGAATTTGTTCCCCAAAGAACCTCTGCCTATATAAGCCAAGATGATTTGCATATTCCTGAGATGACTGTCAGGGAAACACTTGATTTCTCATCTCGTTGTCAGGGTACTGGAAGCCGTGCAGGTATGACTGATTGCTTACTTCATGCACACATGCCAAAAACTACATAGTTTTGTATTCCATTTCAAGGGATGATGGTTTCAGAACTAATTCAAAATTACTTTATCCTCATAAAGAGATTATGATGGAGGTTAATAGAAGGGAGAAAGAAGCAAGGATTATTCCAGATCCGGATATAGACACTTTTATGAAGGTATCATGCTGATATCTATTGTTTGTGTATTAGATTACTTTTAGTAGTGCATAAGATATCCTTTCATTTAATCTTTGACTAGAAGTTCTTGAAACTTTTGTTGACTTATCTATGATTTCTGAAGTTATACCTCCCTTTAGTGCATAAAGAAGTTAGAACTTTTTTTTTGAGATCTGAACCGCTATAATAATTGTTTTGAATGATATCTCATTATATTATAGGGTATTTTATATTTCTTATAATGTGGTGAAAATTTTACAACAGAATTCACCTACTTTAAAGTAAATGAACTTATTGTAATGATTATTTTACACAAGATAAATGATTAACTTGGTATTTGAACTTTTCTGTAGAACATTCATATTAAATTATTTGTTCGAAGATGTTATCAAGATATCTGATGACTAATTCAGATTCTATATGAGAATATGTTAACACTCATCTGGAGTATAACCTCAATTCGCAAAACAACAAAACCTCATGTTGTTTACGTTTATGAGAAAGAAAGGTAACGTGATATGGAACAAACAGGCATTTATCCCCATTTATTAATTATATACAGTTGGTTATATGTGTGTGCACGTGTGTGTATGTGTCTGTGTGTGTATATATATTAATATTGGTGTGTCATGCTCAATCGTGTTTAATTTCCATAGGCAGTTTCCATTGAAGGACAAAAGACAACTCTTCAGACAAACTACGTACTGAAGGTAATTCTGTTAGCTGATGCGAGCTTATTATATACTGTTTTTATATGGATATGCACAAATTTATTTTCCTGCAATTATCATGTTATTCCAGATTCTAGGACTCGATATTTGTGCTGATACAATGTTTGGAGATGCCATGAGGAGAGGAATCTCTGGTGGTCAAAAGAAAAGATTGACTACAGGTAACTTGTGTATTTGATGCCTGCTAAAAACAATCAATTTGTTAGCCCTATTTGGTGACCTTTATTGCACATATTTAGTCTACAATGTCAACGAGTACAATTTCAACTGCTATGTCATACATATCAATTTAAATGGTTATTTGCAGGGGAGATGATTGTTGGTCCCACAAAAGCATTATATATGGACGAAATATCAAATGGATTAGACAGCTCCACTACGTATCAGATAGTCACTTGTCTTCAGCAGCTGGCACATATAACAGATGCTTCTATACTCATTTCACTTCTCCAGCCATCACCAGAAGCATTTGATCTCTTTGATGACATTATGTTAATGGCGGAAGGCATGATTGTGTATCATGGGCCCCGCAGTAATGTTTTAGAGTATTTTGAGGGTCTTGGTTTTAAGTGCCCTGAGAGAAAAGGCGTAGCTGACTTTCTCCAAGAGGTAATATCGCAACCATGCCCAACAATTGAAAAAAAAATCTCAAATGACAATGTAGTTGATTGTCATGCAATTATAATTTATTCACAGGTTGTGTCAAAGAAAGATCAAGCAGCTTACTGGTGCCGGACTGAAGAAGCATATAGTTATGTTTCTGTTCACACCTTATCCATGAGATTTAAGGAATCTTATTTGGGTAAAGAAATTGATGATGATATATCCAAACCCTTTATGAGATTGCAAAACCATGAGAATGCCATTTCTTTCCATAAGTTTTCGCTTTCTAAATGGGCTCTTTTTAGAGCTTGCATGTCTAGAGAGATTCTTCTCATGAAAAGAAATTCTTTTGTTTACATCTTCAAAACAATCCAGGTATGAATCGCTCCTTCACAATCTTTTACCATTGTTTGGCATCTGTCTTAGCTCATGTGAAAAGCTCCTTTTCTATTACTTGTGTGCAGCTCTTCATAATTGCAGTAATCACAATGACTGTCTTTTTGCGAACTAGATTGAAGCCTGATATCATTAATGCGAATTATTATCTTGGTTCACTCTTTTATGCACTAGTAATTCTTCTAGTTGATGGCTTCCCAGAATCGGCCATGACAGTTTCAAGACTTCCAATTTTCTATAAACAAAGGGATATGTACTTCTACCCTGCATGGGCTTATGCAATTCCTGCATCCATTCTTAAGATCCCCCTCTCATTGTTAGAATCCACTATTTGGACGTGTCTCACGTATTACGTTATTGGATACAGTCCTGAACCAGGGAGGTGAGCATCTTGTAAACTTTTTTATAACATGGTTTATTTTCCTTGGCAATTAGCCATATGTCAAAACTTTCCTTAAAAACTGGGATTTTACTTCCACTCTTGCATAGGTTTTTCCGCCAGCTAATGCTACTTTTTGGGGCACACTTCACTTCAGTATCCATGTTCCGGTGCCTTGCATCAGTATTCCAAACTGTGGTTGCTTCTACAACTGCTGGCAGTATATCAATATTATTTCTGCTAACGTTTGGTGGCTTCATTATACCACACCGTGGGTTCCTTGTATTTTATTATGTGTTTTTTTATATCTAGGCCTAGAGATTAATTGATATAACTAAGGGATGTGAATTGATTGCAGCTTCCATGCCATCTTGGTTAAAATGGGCATTTTGGTTTTGTCCAGTGTCATATGGTGAAATAGGCCTTGCAGTGAATGAATTTCTTTCTCCCAGATGGAATAAGGTAAATCACTAGAATCCTTATGTAATTTTTGAGAAGGTATGTTTGGTCATATAATTCTGAACTTTATCAGAACTTATTTCAAGTTCAAATTTTATCTTGGCTAGCTGACTTTGCATTAAAATGGTTGAATTTTTAAACAGATGACTTCTACAAACACAACCATAGGCCTACAAACACTTAAGAGCCGTGGTTTAGACTTTGACGGACACTATTACTGGATATCACTTGGTGCCTTGTTTGGTTTTGCTCTGCTATTAAACATAGTCTTCATCTTGGCTTTAAGCTACTTTAAGGGTAACTTCATCTTTTTAAATAGTAAGTCATTTTGAACTTACAGTGCATGTTTTTAATAATTAATCAGGTCATTTAACACTGCAGCTCCTGGTACTCGTGCCATTATTTCGAAGGAAAAGATATCTCAAGTACATGGAGGTGAAGAATCTAAACACCAAACTCACAACAATGAAATAACTAAAAATCCCATTACTGATGTCTCAGAGCCTTATGAAGGTTAGAATATTTTCTTTTCTTAATAACAATTATGGTTCATTTTCAATGTTATAATTAACGCGACATGAAATTCCTTTATAGTTATTAAATACTCCATTAGTCCACAGCTAGATTCGGTTTCTTGAACCTGCCATCTTAATTCATAATTAGTGCTAGACTCAAAATTATGTAATTTACACTAAATGGGATATGTTATTAGCATTTTGTTGACTAATTTGTATCTATTTTTATGTCTGTTATGCATCATTCATTCATCCACTTATCTTACAGGAAAAATGGTGTTACCTTTTGAACCGCTAACAATTACCTTTCAAGATCTGCAATACTATGTCGAGCCCTCACTGGTAATTGGTCAAAATTATCTTATTTAAATCTTTAATGTTAAACATTTTTGTTCAGATTACTTATAGGCGATTGTTCTTTCAGGAAATGAGAGAGCATGGCTTCACTGGGAAAAAACTTCAATTACTTTGTGATATCACTGGGGCCTTTAGACCCGGTGTTCTTACAGCATTAATGGGTGTAAGCGGCGCTGGAAAAACAACGCTTCTTGATGTTCTTGCAGGAAGGAAAACCAGTGGCATTGTTGAAGGAGAGATTAGGATCGGAGGGTATCCAAAAGTTCAAGATACCTTTGCAAGGATTTCAGGTTACTGTGAACAAACTGATGTACATTCTCCCCAAATTACAGTTGAAGAATCTGTAATATTTTCTGCATGGCTCCGTCTTCATCCTGACATTGATTCAAAAACGAAATACGTATGAGATATCTTTATGGATAGAAAGTTTTTGACTAAAGAGTTTTGGTAACTTGACATTAACTTTCTGTTGCCATTTACAGAAATTTGTAAAAGAGATCTTGGAAACAGTTGAGCTTTATGCCATAAAAGATGCCTTGGTTGGGATTCCTGGGGTTAGTGGTCTATCAACTGAGCAGCGTAAGCGGCTCACAATTGCTGTTGAAGTTGTTGCTAATCCCTCGATTATATTCATGGACGAACCTACTACTGGACTGGATGCCAGATCAGCTGCCATTGTCATGCGCGCTGTGAAGAATATTGTTGATACAGGAAGAACTATTGTCTGTACCATTCACCAACCAAGCATTGACATTTTTGAGGCCTTTGATGAGGTAGAAAAGAGATGCATATTCTTGGACACAAATTTTCTTGCTTAGTTTAACATAAAAGATCTCATATATTGCTTCATCCTTGTTTGTGCAGTTAATCCTATTGAAAAATGGTGGACGTATGATCTACAGTGGACCCTTGGGGCGCAATTCAAGTAGAGTCATTGAATACTTTGAGGTTAGTTGACCTCATAAGAGATTCACATGTTAGAAAATACATTACCCGTGATTTGGATTTTTTCTTCTAGTATGGAAATTTCATGTGTCATAATTAGTATTATCTTTGATTTACATGAAATGTCTTTGAATCAGAGCATCTCTGGGGTACCAAAGATTAAAGACAACTATAATCCAGCAACATGGATGTTAGAGGTTACTTCAGCATCAGTGGAAGCTGAAGCTGGAGTTGATTTTGGACAAATCTATTCTACTTCAACTTTGTATGAGTAAGTTACACCTTCAATTCTCAACTTTGGTGCTATAACAATTAACAAGTAGCTAAATCTACTTTTCCACACACATATATGGGTCTCACCTTGGTTTTAAATAGCGTGTGGCGCTCTTGTGCGTTTTGATCCCAAAAGCCAATATGTGATGTGTGTGCATCAGGTATGGGAAGCGTTAGTTTTAACAAAGTACTTCAAAATTATTTATAGATAATATTTTAAATTGTTAATATTTATACATTAAAATATATGACATCTTCATCATCTCTGGTCAGATTCGTTCAATTAATGGTCTAAGTTGTTCAAATACTCAAACCCATTGCTGAATTGTTGGTTGGTTTGCTCAATTGATAGTCAGATCTGTTCAATAAGATTTGAAAACAAGAACCCATTGCAATTGATGTTATAATTTGTTCAGATTTTGGTTAGCTACATGATGCGACGATTAGAGCGCAGTTGACGCATCAAAAGCGCATCATGGAATCACATTTCATCAATTGCAACGCTGTGATCTCATCACCGCATCATCAAATTATGCTCCCTGATGCACACATTTTATAAACCAACGGTCCCACACATATAAATATGTGGAGTCCAAACATATGTGTGCATAGTAGTGATATAGTTACTTTGCTTAGCTAACATTTTCCCATATATTAGAACTGAAAGTGTTCTACATATCATTATAATAAGCTAATATCTTGACTTGTACTTTTCTAGTAAAAGGTTAACATGTTCTGCTGTTGCATATTCTTTTGCTCTAGGATTCATTTTCACTGACAAGCCTGTGCCCTGCCCCTGCAGATGTATTTTTAATTATTCGATAGTTAGAAACTAAATGAATTTTCCAGGATTTTGTGTATTGTACCAGAACATCTCAACTCTCAACTTACATTTTTCTGCTTTTCATATTTCAGCATTTAGTTTTTATCTGGCTACTCTTTCTTTTATTACAATAGGAGAAATAAAGAACTTGTAAGCTCATTAAGTAAACCACCTCCTGGTTCAAAAGACTTGTATTTTCCAACACGCTTCCCACAAAACGGTTGGGGCCAGTTCAAGGCCTGCCTATGGAAACAACACTTATCATATTGGAGAAGTCCCTCATACAACCTGATGCGTTCCCTGCATATGCTTTTTGCCTCTCTTATCTTTGGGTTACTCTTCTGGAATGAAGGGCGGAAAATGTAAGTTAAAAGTACTGCATTTCATGTGATTCATTTTTGGGTAACTTAATTCTAGGTTTAGTTAATGCTTCTGAATGCGTTTTGAAGTAGGTGCTATAGATGGAATCCTTTTTGGTTAAATGAATATTTATGTGCGCATAAGCGTGCATACTACACTCACAAATATTGCATGCAAATTTTAAAAGCTCGTTGAAAGCATGGATGTATTGTATGCACGTAGTCATACAATTTGATCACTTAACTCCATTCAGACTCTATCCCCAATCATCTATGGTTGGTGGGATTCAATGTTTGAACATGCAAGACAACCTAGAGAGCTGTTGATAACTTGATATGTTGTTTACTTTTTGCAATCTGTATACTATTCCACAAACACAAACAAGGATAATATGAAAACTCAGTCCAGTTTGTCCTGCAATCACTCCTTGAGGTACTCACCAACGACTTTCACAAAGATATTCTTGCGCACAATCAATTTAATTGCAATCACCAAGAACATTTACAATGAAAATTTACGTGTTTCTAATGCACAAATTGCAACTATGATTGCTCAAATTTCCATTTACACCCACAGTTATAATGATATATTATAAAAAAATGGATTAAAGTACATCAAGGATATATGAAGGTCTGGTTTTATAGTTGAAGAGTTCATCATTAATTATTTAGTTCGTAAGAAATCCCAAGAACTAAGTTGCATTTCCATCATTAAGTTGGTAGGCATCATCTCCTTTGTATTTTCTTCAAACTGAACCTAAAATTATCTAATATAATATCCTCGTGTGGTGGCAGAAATAACCAGCAGAGTTTATTCAATGTTCTTGGTTCAATGTTCACTGCTGTACTTTTCTGTGGCATAAACAACTCGTCTTCAGCTATACCGTATGTTTCCATGGAGCGAACTGTTCTGTATCGAGAAAGATTTTCTGGGATGTATGCATCATGGGCTTATGCTATCGCACAGGTATTAACATACCCTTCTTTTCTACTTGCATACATAACTAAGGTTTCTAGGACAACTTTAATATGTCTGAAAAGGAGCAAACTCTTTCCATTCTAAGCAGAGTATAATCAATGAAGTTATCCTTTTTCTGTTGGAGATATGTATGATTCTGTCATGTATTAAAGATGTTTTAATTGTATCTTCTAGGTGACAATCGAGTTTCCTTATCTCTTTGGCCAGTCACTTGCATTTGTGTGCATCACATATCCTATGATCGGATATTATTGGTCAGCATACAAGATTTTCTGCTACTTTTATACATTCTTGTGCACATTAATGTATTTCACCTATTTGGGAATGCTGCTTGTTGCTGCCACACCAAGCTTTCCAGTAGCTGCCATTCTACAGTCTGCCTTTTACACAATATTTAACTTGTTTGCTGGATTTTTAATGCCTAAACCGGTAAGTCTCACTTAACTCTTAACTTGCCTTATTTTTCTTTGACGTCACTAAGACAAAACTTTATAACACATGGATTCCTCAGTTTTGGGAGAAAGTTTCGCTAACTATAGAACGTTAAGCGACGTGGGTCCTACTACTTTTTGAAGTGTTAGCTATAAGATGCCACCACATATGCATGTCTTGATTATATTTGACCTAAATTTATACAAGAAAAATAAATACATAAATAAAACTTCAGTTGTGTCCCCTGCCTGATGAAATTGATGGACTGGAGAGTTTTGTGGAACTTATTATTTATCTTTGTTTTTTCTGCAGAAAATTCCTAATTGGTGGATATGGCTGTACTATCTGACTCCTACTTCATGGTCCCTAAATGCAATGCTTACTTCTCAGTATGGTGATGTGAAGGATGAGATCTTAGTCTTTGGGGAAACTAAATCTGTGGAAGCTTTCTTAAAAGATTACTTTGGTTTTGATCATGACCTATTGCCACTCACCTTTGTTGTTCTTGCATTATTTCCTATCATTCTGGCTTCTCTATTTGCATTATGTATAGCAAAACTCAACTTTCAGAGAAGGTAAATTTTGCAGTCAAATCTTTGTATATCATAAGTTAAGTAAGAATTATGTAAATCCATATTGTAACATAATGTATAAACTTCACAATATCATTTGTAGAAACATGAATATTTAAAGTATTTGACTTTTCTCAAATGATGCGTTTCTTTCGTTAAAATTTCTTTTCCACTACACGGGTTGAGAGTAGCATGTGGCTTGTCCAAAAGAGAAATCTAGCAAGGTACACCTCTAGATGATGTCTAGGTAATCGATTCAAAACTTGGAGTTAATCTTGAACAATACCCTTTATGTTCTCAATTCTTGTGTCACAAATTCGATTCTAAAATCTTGCCATAAGTGAATTATAGATGATGATGTGAATAGTATGCTATGACACTATTTTTATTGACAAATCCATGAACGGTTTTAATTTTAAATATAATAGTAATGCAATACAACCGGTAGGGATTTTGATTGCCAACCTAGGTATTGTTGAGTTTAAAAATAAAGGTTTGGTAAATAAAAATACTAAAAGTGAAAATTAAGGCATAAGTGAGAACTTTTGGTAGAGCGGAAGCTATGTTTGAGTTGCCGAATGTGAAAACTAGTCTAAGGAGTTGTTGTGTGAGGACTTGGTGTATGTGAGAACTTGATCTTTTGCAAGAACTTTGCCTGCTTAGTTTCTTTGTGCATAAATAGGTGTTTTGTATTTTTTTTAGTACGCTTATCATTTTTTATTCTTGTACACATCCATATTTGAATGTTGTGCAGAACATTACTTGCACAAGTGTTCATGTGCGTTTTGATGTATTTTGATTTGATTATCACTGTTGATCATGTGTTAGCATCAAATCACATTAATTCTGGCTTGGTTATTTGATTGTCGATCCTAATTGAATGAGATTTGGGTAAATTCACAATCCTTACTGGTTTTATGGATTTAAATTTAGAGAGTTCAAGTGTTTTGGATACTTGGTAATTTAAAAGGTTCTATGTTTTTCATTTTTCTAACAGAGTTTATTCATTTTCTTTATTCAACATAGATGATAATAATAGCGACTACTTAGGATCTATTTTTAGTCGACCTTGCATGTTATTGTCTTACAATAATTTATGCCTATGTGTTGTTTTCTGTTATTACAATTGGTGTCATTTATCTTTTTACCATTTCTTTGTTTGGTGGCGGTCTTCTATTTTCATATGTTTAATACTAGTTGTCTGCTAACGGACTCTCTTTCTCGAGTGATCCAACTTAAATGTAAAGAGAAAGATAATTCTAAAGAGAGAAAGAAAGAGTAAAAACTAACATTTCATTGCGTACCCTCATCGGACCTTTATTAACATACTAAAACGACCTCTTACCATCTAAGAAAGCAACTGCATCTAATGGAAATGGAAATCAGTAGGTACGATAATGATTTTGGAAGGATACCATAAGCCTTTTTATTAAGTAATGAGACATGGAATGTGGAATGGATATGAACATCACTAGGCAAATCCAGCCTATAAGCAACAAGTCTAATATTCTCTACGATAAAAAATGGAACAAAATACTTGGAAGTGAGTTTATAATGCTTATGCAGGCGAGTAGAGTTCTGCATGTAAGGTTGCAACTTTAAGTAAACCAACGTGCAAACTTCAAATGAGCAATCTGAGCGATGCTTGTCACTTGCCTGTTATATGCAGTTTTGTGCTTTGAGTTAGGATTTTTATAAGAGAGTGATAGTGGATTCTTATGTCTGCATCATTAGAACCACCTGAGTGTCGGCATGATCCTTTGAAACATAAGGAGAGTGTATAAGAGAATCATAACCATATAAGGCACGAAAAGGGGACATGCGTATGGAGGAATGGAAAGTGGAATTATAACACCATTAAGCCAACGACAACCACCTAGGCAATGTATGTGGTCTTTTTCCATAGAAACACAACATAACTTTCAATGCACCTATTTACCACCTTGATTTGGCCATCAATTTACGAGTAGAAAATAGTGTAGAATTTAAGTGCAACCCCATGTAAAACCATAAATTCATGCCACAAATTGCTAAGAAAAATGGTGACATGATCAGACATAATGGAAAATGGATATCCATGCTACTTGTAAACATTGTACAGAAAAATTTGATCCACATAAGCTGTTGAGAAGGGATGATGAAGAGCCATCAGATGACAATATAAAGTCAAGCGATCGACAACCACCAGAATGGCATCCTTGCCACCAGACTTGGGTAACCCACCTACAAAACCCATAGAAAGATTTGGAAGAACCACCAGAAAAACAACGTCTCACATTTAGCATGAAGAAAAATATCATATTCACGTAAGAGTTTCCTACCCAATTTAGACATACCCTTCCAATAGAAAATGGATTTGACTTGTTTTAAGGTAGGCTAGAACTCAAGAATGACACCCCAAACCACACTTGTGATTCATGGATTACATAATAAGATCACACCTTAATTGATCATCTAGACCCACAACCAGCTTATGTTTACATTTCAATCGAGGACCATCCCATGTATAATAAGGAAAGGTACCATCACTGGAACCGATGACTTTCACTAAAAAAGAATCCTATTGCCAACTTTGCTTAACCTTGTATAACAACAACGGTTCCACATTAGAAAGAGTTAAAATCAAAAAGGGTAATGCCTCGGACACTTGACAATGCATCAACCACCTTAATCTCCTTTCCTTGTTTATACACTATTTCACTGTCATAGTTTATAACGTGTATAGTGAATACACATAAGCCATTGGCCATCCTTTTTCCTCACCAAAACCACTAGAGCAGCAAAATCACTATGACTGTCCCTGATAATAAACCTCCTTTAATTCTGATGTCATTTTCTCTATGACATCCTTTTGTCCCACTTGATACTTGTAAGGCTTCAAGTTGACTAGACCACTTTCTTTAAAATGATCTTGCGCTCCAAGAGTTTAGATGTGGGTAATATAGTAGGCATAAAAACATCTTCAAACTAAAGAAGTAGCTTTTGAATACCCATATAAGGTTGATGATGCAAAATCTTACAACCATAAGATCTTTCCTTCTTCTGTACTGCCACACTAATGGTACATAATTAGGCTTCTACATCAGAATATTAGTGAAGTATTTTTTTAAACCTTTACAACTGAACATAAGGAGACCTTGTTATCCACCACACTTTTTAACTCATAAGAAACTCATCCAGAAAGAACTTCAATATCTTGTTACTAAAATTTCACAATATATCATATAATTGCAGTAGCCACTATACCTATAAAATTATGGGTTAATTCTGAATCAATCCGGATGTGTAGATGTCTTGCGCCCACTGAACCCTGGGCTCTTATAGAAGTAACTGAATGGCTCCCTGTCGCATTCACTGGGAGTAGATGATTAACTTCTTCCTCCACAAGACCTTCAATTAATAACACTTGTTTTTTTTGGACATTTATGAGTAGGAATGAACTTTTCTGCACACCAGAAACACTCTCCACTAGCTTATTCCTTATTAGATAGTGTTTTGGGATTATAACTACTACTAATGCTGGTGGTAACCACAATAGGCTTAGTAGATGGAGTTAGCAATAGTGATCACTTGTAGGCATTGGAAGGTGGTGAAATCTTGGAAGAATTATTCCAAGAATTAGTAACCACAACTCCATTAGATGAATTAGTGGAGCAATTAGCAAGCTTATTCTAAATATTAGTGTGATTAATATTTTGTATTCTTGCTAACCCATATGATTAATTCAATGTTTTAGGTTGGAACATTTTATTTGGACCCTTAATATCCTCCTTTAAACCTTCCAGAAAAAGACTAAATGCTTGAACATCAGTGATGTTTACTTTGTTAAGGAGAGAATCAAATTTGTTGTAGTATTCATCGAAATCATCTGTTTGTTGTAGCCAAGCTATCTCCTTCATAGGAACTTCATACAGGCTGTTCGATCACAAAATAATTAGTAATTGCCCGGATATAGTTGACCCATTTTAATTATGCTAATGGAATGTGATTAGCTACTGGTGCATTTCTGCTATTCGATAATGCTCCACCATCAACCTCAAAGCGACCACTAATTTGTTGTTCTCTGCCATTGACGATTTCAACTCCGTGAAGGTGCGCTCATGCTCCTTCAACACCTTGTTGATCTAATGATTTGTGGTATTGTTCACTATTGTTGAATCCACTGATCTTTGACGAAGTTCTGATACCACTTGATGCAATACAAATATTGAGATAGAATTTTAGAAAGAAAAATGGAGATAGAAAACTAACATTTTATTGCATACGCTCATCGCAATTGTATCAAAAGACAATAAAAACCTCTTACTAGCTAACAAAACAACTATCTTATTTTGATAGTTCGATCCTTTACTTAACATCAGTTATAAAACAGTCCTAAGACCATGCAAACTCATGCAATTCGTGTATCACTCAGGAATGGAGGTAATGTCTGTATACATCTCACACTATTTAAAATCTATTAATAGCTTTGCTATAAGTGTGATTCATTGTGTAAGGTACGTAGGATCCACATCTTATTATTGATCAAAATAATAACATCATAAAATATTAGTATCAAGACCTAAATCTTATTTAAATTCTTATGAAGACAAAACACAGTAATGTTGCTTAGGAAAACATCAAATGTCCTTTTGAAAACTTTATTCTTATAAATTAATCTGTTATGAGCCGGGAAAAAAACACATACGATATTGTGTTCCAGTATATATACAAAGAATTAAATCATCCAAATGGACAAGGGGTGGTCTTTCTAAATACATAGCAAAAAACAAAGATATAATGAACCCTAACTATCATCATCATGTTTCTTGTTAGTTGCTCCTAAACCTTAGAAATTATGTCAAACCACCACCAAGAAACTATACACCATGAGAAACGAAAAATGCGAGACAATGTTGAAAACAAATCATATGCATAAATCTACATACAAGCATGCCATGAGAGTGTAGATTAACTTTACACATTCGTACAATGCTTTTAGAATTTAGCTATTTTTCATATGTTTTTCATGCATTTTCATGAGTTTATACAGAGTCTTATGACATGTATGAAATACGTAAGCATGGACTAGTAGGCTATAAATATTCAAATCTTCACTTTTTTTTTTAAACTAAAGCATCCAAATCTACCACTATTTCTCCCGCCCAATGAATTGAAGTTTCTAATAATAAAATTGACTTAAATGTAAATTTAAGGATATTATCTTTTTCTTAAATATGTAATACTTAATTATATAAATAACCCTCTTGTGGTTGACGAATGTAAAGAGGGGTTGACATGATCTATTGATGTAAGTGGTCGTGATGCTTTAATAACATCTTATTCAATAAACATGGAGAACAAAAACATATAGAGTAAATTCAAAAGTTTATTGTATTCAAACTCATTAAAATAAATAAATAATTTAATATAAACAACAGAGCAAGATTATACAGAATTAACTAATTGTTAGCGTTTTTAAAGATATCAAGTAAAATGATAAATAAGTTCAATAATAAGATGATAAACAAATTATATACAACTTGATTACTTGCATGTACTTTCAACAACTAAAGAAAAACAAAAACAAAAACAAAAACAAAAATAATTTCATGTCTGTTGTTAATTTAATAATAACATGTCACATGAACTACTGATTTTATTTTCATCATATCACTTATTTATATAAAAAGAACAACCAAGTGAAATGAATTAACACAAAAATATATGTTAGAATTTTATGATACTTAGCTTTAATATATGTAAATTTGGTAAAATAAGATGGCAAGTGGTCACCCACATGATGAATTGGTGGAGTAACAGAAAAGGAATACATAAAATAGAAAAAGAAAAAGAAATAAAATATTTTCAAAAGGTGGATGCTTTTGTCTCTCCACTTTATGTTTATGATAGGATGGGGGACTCATTCACTCCACTATTTGTTTTGGGTTGAAAAAGAAAGAATAATTCTTACATTATTTCGAATATCTATAAATTTTTATTCCTTTTCTTACATTTAAAACCACTTTTAAATTTAAAATAATAATTACCTAGCTATCAATAGATAAATATCCTATCCTGCTTTTTGTTTTTGATTTTTTCTATTATCTTTAATAATAACATGATAAATATCTTGTTATAAGCATTTACATCTCACAATAGAATAAGGTATTATTCTCTTTTAATATCAGTTTTTTATCCAACGTATTAATAATAAGTTAATATCTTTTTTTTAATAAACCTTTATAATTATATCAATCTTAAAAAGACGTTTACAAAATGAAAAGGTTTATGACTTTGTAACCCATCACCCATGACATGAAAATTTTGTTAGCTTTAAGGAAGAATTATATGACTAACAATATGCAAGTAATTTTCGGCTGATAATCGAGCCACAGTACTCGAGTTACGGATCAAATTTTTTATTTTAAATCTTTAAAATAGTTATTGTCATTTTATTCATACCCTTTAGTAATTATATATACTATTAATATGTATGACCCATAAATAATGATTTAATGCTTGAAATAGAAGCAAGATAAAGTCCTAAACCATGAGGTGGCCAATTTTGGTTTTTTATTTTTTTATTTTATTATAATTAGTTTTTAAGGCAATTTGTTTTTCTTTTATGATTTTTAAAATTTAATATTTTATTAAATTCCAAGTATGTTGTTATGTCGTGTATATTTTTATCTACATTTCGTTATAATTTTGATTTGAAATCTACTCGAGGCAAATATAATATGTTTTTGATATAACTTATTTTTTCCTTTTATAGTCTTTGATATGAAACTTAAAAGATTCCCTTACAACATTATTATTTTTATCTACATTTTGATATTCATTTTATTTGAAACCTAGACATGTAAACATTCATCAACATCTACTTAATTACACTTTTCAATAAATACACAAAAAAGTTTTTAACTAATAATACATATTCTCACGTTCGTTCGAGTACCGTTGACTACTTCCTAATTTTCTGTCTTTCTTTCTTTCTTTCTTTTTATATATACATGATTATCCTTGTAGCGCGCAAAAGAATTCCACTAAATTGATTTACCCAATGATGCGCCTCTTATTTACAACTTGTGTAATAGATAGAACTAGCGTAATTTCCCTCTATGCACATTGCGCGTGTGATGAACGGGTTAAGCTGAGATTCAAACAAACGCATGTAATTTAATGGTCGTGCAAATTCTACACACGTCTTTAATGTCAAAACTCCAACAAAATAACTATGTTTAACATTTTAGAATGACCATAGTAATGCTTAATGTGAGACTGAAAAATAATTTTATTTGATCATATATGCATTTTTATTTCAAATAGACCTTGACGACACAATGTAAATGGAACTCCGTGTGACGAGTTTATAAAAGAAAAGCTTATCTAATAGAATTTGTTAACAGAACAGAGGCTCAGGGTTGATGTGGTGTTGCGGCTACAAACCAAAAACACTGTCAAGCCAAAGCAACCAACACCATTCTTAAAACATCATCATTGCCTCGAGCTACCAAATACCAATAACACACAGTCACAACGCAAAGACTTGATGTAAGGCCCCGTTCCCGGGAAGCCACACAACTAGCCCATCATAGCATGAAAATATTTATAAAACATCATTTGCGGCGGAAACATAAATTTCATTTCATAAAAGTGTAATACATTGTCTCAAAACTTTATGTGCCATCGTTATGCTATCGTTTAATCTTCAAAATTTGTGACAATAATTACAATCATTCAAAATTCTTCATATGCCAGTCCTGACCCGTCATTGTAGCCCTCTCAGCATCACCAGCCCTCTCAGCATCACCAGCTACCTGCCAACTATTAAGCATACAAAGTCAGCGATACTAAGCGAGTTCTAGTTTAATTTAATAAATAGATACTTTTTGTTTAATAAAACATTGCTTCATTATTAAGCGAGCATCCATCAATACATACACGTCATTACATTTATTTATTCTTTATCTTTCATCATTGTTCTTTTTTTCATTCATTATTATCTTTCACTGCAATGGGTCAATGTCATGTGTTAAATCCCCACGTCATGCATAAATGCTGGTACTACGCCGAGGCTTATAAATAAACCCCCATACATTAGCACGTAGCTGACTACAGTACTGGAATAAAGCGACAAGGACCTCCTATCATTCGTGGTCAATCTCAAGGATTAGACCATTGTGTGCATCCTCCCAGACTAGCTAAGCTGCACAACAGTTGAGCTAATAACCCTTCATTGGGTCGTGAACCTCCTTACGTTACTTGCAAGACTTTAGTTCATTCTTTGTGTTCCACTTCTCGTTATCTTTTCTTTCACTTTCATTACATAATACTTTACTTATGTAATACATACCATACCCAACAAATATTAATTATTTAACATACATCACAAGGGACATATAAAATGGTCCTAAGCACAATGCTTAACTATACGAAAACTAACATAGCCAAACAGATCATGCGAAAACTATCATACTCGCGCGAGAACTATGGCATAACAGATCATCTACTCGCGTGAGAACTATGGCATAATAGATCATCTACTCGCGCAAGGACTATGGCATAACAGGTCATCTACTCGCACGAGAACTTATCCTATCGCGCGAGAACTATTCAAATTTGAAATCCTTGAAGTACAAGTCATCTGATTCATGCGAGACCTGACTTGTTGCGCGAGAACTTACAGTTTTACCCGCCAAAATGCCACCTAACCTGTCTAAGCCTGAAATCGCGCAAACAACATTATAAACATCTCATTACAAGCACAAATAAACTGGTTAGTGTGCATAATAGCCCCAAAACGTATAAAACTTGGAAAAGGGGACTAGAAACTCACTTTTTGAATATTCCAACACCAAACCAACCTCCTCGAGAGCTTTTCGAACAAACATTACACATTCATGCATTTATTCATCAATAATACGCTCTTAGTACATAACACAAGTTACTACACGAGTTACATAACTTAAACACTTCAAACCTTCACTTTCTCCTTCTAACTTCTCAGCTATCTCTCTCCACAGCAGCAAGTTTTCGCTCGGTAACTGAATTAAATTGGTGTTCTTCACTTTTAATAAAGGCCATAACTTTTCGCAGGGTTCTCGCGCGAGAACTCCCATTCGCTCACGCGAGAACTTCGGTTTTCTACAATCTCTCTGGAAACTTTGGGGTGTTACACTTGAAACATGAGTTCTAACAAAAGCCTCGTTTTCTAGGTGGTAGCAGAACATTCCAATTGAGCATAAAGACAACATCGTTCTTCGAATGCCAGGCCCAAAAATATGTTAGAGTTGTAAGGATAATGTCACAAATGAACAAAACCTCATAATCATCGACCATGTGGGGATTGCAAGGTTAACATAAAGAAATGTAGTATAACGTAGATTCAAAAGATTATGAACAACACTATATGACAACGTAGAACACTACCACATCTTTGTTTTAACCATTCACTGACATAAGACAATATCAATCCAAAGCAAGAACCAAAAAGGAACATGATCAAATTGCATGTTTAGCAAGGCCTCAAGTGGCCTGAGGCTCAACAATTAGCGGTGACATGTACACCAAGTCTTAGATGCATGCTGACTCAACATCATCGAACTTGAAAAAATCTGACAAGCTGTGACATGTCCAACGTAGTCTCAGATGAGCGTCAGCTCAACATCATTGACACAAAAAAGAAGTCTTGGATGAGGTAGGGCTCATCATCATCAACACAATAATACAACCAGTAGAGACAAACATATCCCAAATGAACAACTACTCACCAACATTGACACTGGCAATTAAAAGGCAAATTACATAAAAACACAAAACAACGATAGCAGCGGGAGGCGGAGATGCTACCATCGCCATCTCCACCGCCACCGTGAGAAAACATGCATTTGTGTACAAATGACATGGGAAACCTGTAACCCACATAACATGGAAAGCACTCACGCATCATAAAGTAGTATAGAGAGCATCATAATTTGGTCACGCATCGTATGGTGGTACAGGGGGCATACAACCTTCAAACCACTGTTCAAATCGTACAGATCTAAAATCAAGAACCTTAAAGCTCCATAACCCCAAAAAACAAATCATAGAATGGATATGAAACTCGAGAACCCTAAAGGAAAAAAGAGGAAGATAGGTCGCCTCCGCCTTCGCCAAGGCAACCCATGCGAACACAAGACCGGTGATGGTGGGGCTAAATACACCTCAACACATGCGGATTTTAGTGAAGATAGAATGATCGCAGCCACAACAACCATCATATCAAAGAAGATGAAGAAAGATATCGGGGGAGGAACCCACTGTGTTAGTAAAGCCGGAAGTAAGACATCGGCAACAACCTCCACCAGAGGTTTGCCATCCACAAACCCAAATTAATCGGATGAGATAACGAGAAAGCCTCTCCCCTTTATCCTTTTTAAACACATTATCCGGGGAAAAGTGCAAAACGCAGGAAAATTGGGTGGCCAAACCACAAACACAACTAACCTTTCTGTTTTTTTCATTGGTTTTTAAATTATAGTGTAATGTAATGTAATGCAATTTTTTACTATAACTTGATATTTAATAAAAAAGCACATAATATTTTAGTATGTCTTCTAATTTTCCCAAAAATAGAGTTTTTTACTAAAAAGGTGTTGGTGGAAAAAATATTTACCAAAATGGGTGATTTTAAAATTATTTATCAAAATGGGTGTTTTTATTAATTTTTTACTTTTAAGTTTTAAATAATCTATTACTTCTTTATAATTTTGATTTAAACAACCTATATTATCTTTTCTATTTTTAATCAACTAATTATATCTTATTTTATTCTCTTTTTTATTTAATTTTTGTTCCTCTTCTCATTATAATATTTATTTTAACTCAACTTTAGCATAAGATTTCCATCGCTATTATATGTTTTTTAAAGGAACAAGTTTATGCAACATATAAAAAAGCCAAACAACCATTAAAACTTAACGGTTTCAATAACAAATACAAATAAAAATATAAATGTCAAATACAGTCGACCCGCTAGCGATCTTAATAAAAATATCAAAAGAGAAATGTCAAAACAACTCAACCTACTTAGACACCCATTTTTCTAGGCTTAGAGTGACATCTTGCCCGGTTATGACCATGTGTCCACAAATTCCACAATGATTAGTTTTTTTTCCCTCTTTAATATACATTCCATTTCGAAGTCTTGTTGAGCGAGGACGACCCTTTTTATTTCGTTTTAAATCTGAATTAGGAAGAAATTCTCTTACAGATGATGGTTGTGGCCAATACGCTTCATGAGGAACCGGAGAAAATTCAGATGACCAAGTAGCACAATATTCTACAATTGAGTAACATTTATGAACGTGCTGCCATGTGTTCAAAGAAAGCTTGGCACATGCGCTTAAAACATGAGAACATGGGTAATTAAATATCTTCCACTTACCACTTGTGCAAGTTTTCTCTTCCAAATTAATTATTTGGACGTTTTTTTCCGTTTTGAGTTATCACCTCAAATATCCTTTTTTGTCGGTTGAAACATCTCAAAGAATGTGCACCAGCTTTTGACATTAAAGCTGTTTGTTTTGCTGTAACATAGGGAGTATACAAATCTCCGTTGGCTTGAGCACTGGACCCCATCGGAAGTCTACATCAAAATAATGAACCAATCTATAAAATGTAAGTTGAACACATGCTCTGATGCATCATCTCTATCCGCTTGAGTTTCATCTCCAAATTCATCTTCTTCTATCCCAGCATCCACGTCAAATTCATCACAAATTCTATCTTCCAATATATCATCCACATCATCATTGTTTACAATAGCATTTTGAGAGATTGTGTTGAAATCTTCCTTTTGAATCATGTATGGTATTGCATCAATATGATCCATTCTGAGAAAAAAACTTCAAAATCAATCACCATAATAAGAAATAAACAAATTTATAATATTCAAAATAATCAAACTGATAGTATTCATGGAAAAAATAGCAAAAGCTAATGAAGTAGTAATATCAAACCTAAAATGCTATCCTAATAAAAAAATCGATAAACACATTGATAACTTTCAAACCTAATAAAATAATATTTAAATCTAAATGCTATCCACTACTTTTGCTCCTATCTCAGAGAAATGGTTCGAGCAAATCGATGTAATCTATTATCACAAACAAAAAGAAATTCCAATATATTCACGTATAACCCGAGGAAAACAAAACTGAGTTCTTAAATCGTGAAGCGGTCGACTATCACTTGAATTTCAAAACGGTGGCTTTGGGTGTGAAGAACTAATTGGCCTTTGGATTACCAGGCCTTTTTTTTTCTAATAGGTATTCAAAAAATAAAGATCTAAATTGAATTTAAACCTAATTTGGTAAATATTCTTAAATCACCCATTTTGATAAATATTTTTTTAAATCACACCCTTTTGAAAAAAAAACTTCCAAAAATGTCTCAACCTAATTTTAGTAAGTTAATTTCTATACTGGTCAAAAATACTTATAAATTGTTACTTGACTAAATTTGATATAATAAAGCTACTAAACTTGCCAATATCATAATTTAACGAGTAACCTTCAATATTTATGTGAACAAAATTTATGGCATTTTATTTTTGAGCAATTTAAAAGTTAACCAATTATTACTTTAAGTATTTTTAACAAGTATATAAATTTTAGAAAATTTTTAAGAGATTTAGCATAGTTAAAATACTTTTTTAGGAAATATATTGATTTAAGATATTAAACTTAGAAATATGATTATAATTTAAAAACACAAACACTTCAAGAGCAAAAAGGCTAAGATGACAAAAAATGTCGTCGCCGTAAACATGTTGTCTCCATAAGCTTAGTATGCACAACCTAGTCGTCATAGGCCAAAAACATATTGTCACCAAAGCTTCTGTTGCCATAGTACTTATCCTAATGACAAGGCGTCACCAATGGCTTGTTGGCATTATTACTTATCATGATTTTTAATTTGAAAATATATCTAAATGCATTTTATGGTGACGACAGACATATGAATTTCTTAATTTAAAAATAAAAATTAATTTTTCTTATGAAATAGTCTGACCCTTTGCGACTGTCTCCATAGACTCTCCTATTTTAATTTTATTTTTTTAAAATTTGTAAATTTTCTAGTTTTTTTTACCTAATATCACAGCTTTAAAACCAAATCATTACATACAAACGAGAACTAGCTATCTTAGTAGATCCTAGTCCCTGCTTATTCTGATAACACACCTTGGAATGCAGAGATGAGGATATCATGTTCTTGAAGATCTCTTCTTCAAGAACATATTTTTCTGCCCTGGCTTTGCTGATCACAAGCTCAGCCTGGCATTCAGTTAACTTAGTGATGAGATCTTTAATCTGAGTCCTGTAGTTCGTGTGTTTATGTTTGAGAGTTGAAATGGTTTTCTCTAAATCATCTATTTTTAGTTTATATCCATTTTCAGCTCTTTTGAAACCAGATTTCAAGATATTTAAGGACTTAAGATCAGATCTCATTTCTAAGTTATAGGACCTGTATCTATTTACTTTAGCAATACATTCAGGAGTACAAAGATGTTCCAATACCTTGGCTTCATCATGATCAGCCATCAGTGCTTGATTTGGAGACGCATCTTCAACTTAAAAGCTCCAGTCAAAGCCTCCTTCTTCAATTGCAACTGCAGCTTGCTGCTTTGGCTTCTCATTCTGATTGACTCCTTCAGTGTAGTTTGGTCTGGCTTGTGCTTGGCCACCATTTGTCCTAGGTGCACTACACTCCCAGGGTGTCCCATTTGGTTGCAGTTGAAACACTTCACCTTACTTTTGTCCAGTCCAAACTTTCCACTGGCTGCATTGCTAGGAAACTTTCTCCCTGTCCGCTTGTAGAACATCTTGGCTCTGTGAGTGAGAAGAGCCATCTGCTGGACTATCTCCATATACTCCAGATCATCTAGATGGATACAATCCAGGTCTTCAAGGGTGAAGAAAAAGTTGCCTGAACTCTCATCAGCAGACATAAAAGCATGAGAAGAGCTTGTCTCTTGGAATGGACTTCCTTGGGTGTAGCTCTCCCTTGGGTGTCTCAGGGAAGGTGATAAAAGGACCCTTTTGTGAGTTGTCAGGGTAGCAGATAAGATGATGCTGTGGTTCTCTGCAATTCCTTTCAACCATATGAAGGGCTGAACCCTGCTGATTGCTGGAGTTACCAGATGGATTTTGCATGTTCATCTCTATCTGGTAGCCACTGAGGATACCATACAACTCCATAAGAGTGAGAGTCTTGAGGTTCTCAGTCCTCTTGATGACAACACAGTAGTGAGTGCACTGTCTGGGAAGAGAGGACATGAACTTCCTCACAATATCCCTATTATCAAGAGTTACTCCAACATCCATTAGAGTATCCACAATCTCAACATACCTAAAGTATTGCTGAGTCATGGTTTCACTTGTCTTGTAGGTGAAATTCTCAAACTGCTGCTTCAAGAGGTCCTTTTTGTTCTCCTTGGCTTCAGAGGACCCCTCATACATGAGCTTTAGTGCATCCCATAACTGCTTGGTAGTTTTGCACTTCTTGAAGCCCCTGTAGATAGAGTTGGGAATAGCAGTTTGGAGGGCAGTCATGGCCTTCTTATCGATATCTATCTTCTTCAGAATAGTCAGCCACTTCCTTTGGGATCATGCCACCTCCAGCAGCAGCTGAAGAGGTGCATGGAATGTAAGGTCCAGAGACATAAGATTCCCACATCCTGGAGTCTTGAGACTTGATGAAGCCTTCCATTCTTTGACACCAAGTATCAAAGTCTTCAGGAGTGATCAGTGGGGACTTTGTCATGGTGCCAGTTTCCATATCAGCCTTTGAAAGAGCTGCCATTTGAGTTGTTAAGTATTTTGTGAAAAAACTGAGAGATCTAAGATGGTGAGATCTTACAATTAAGAGCCGGGAATGCTCTGATACCAATTGCAGGACCGTTTGAAGGGTGAGCAACTCAGTTTTCACAATGAGGAGAAACTTAGAACACTTAACAGATCAAATAGGAAACTGGCAGGATAATATGATACTTGGATAACACAAGTAAGCAAGAGACAGAAAGCTTAAGAACAAGATAATTGGTTTTCAAGGAAGATGTATATTGCTCTTAAGTTCTATTACAAGTGTTACAAAAGCATTGAAATAAAATACAAGAACCTGAGATACTTTATACTACATCCTACAACCGGCCATACTTTGAAAGCCAGCTGGAATCACTAATTTAGACAACAAAATCAATGAAAAGTCAAAAGGCAGATTGCCTTTTGACATGTGACTATGACATGCCATAGGTCATATCCTATTGTAATACAAAAAGGATAAAAGTACTTAAAGTAGAAAGTTACAGACTCAAGACCTTAATCTACAGCTTCCTAAAGCATGGACCTTTT
This sequence comes from Flaveria robusta, assembly GCA_025506415.1. Classification (NCBI taxonomy): domain Eukaryota; kingdom Viridiplantae; phylum Streptophyta; class Magnoliopsida; order Asterales; family Asteraceae; genus Flaveria; species Flaveria robusta. The sequence goes on from CM046470.1 coordinate 25,132,465, forward strand.
CACCAACTTGTGTAAAGTTGGCGAGCCGCAGAGTGGCAGCGGAAAGTTGGTCAGCTTTTTTGAAAAGTTATTGATCACAGAGAGCATGTCTTCTCTGTCTTCGAAAGAAATCAGTCTTCTAACTTTGAGGCTTCGGAAGACTTTGTCTTCTAAGCTTCGGAAGACTTCATCTTTGGCTTCGGAAGAATTGGTCTTTTGGCTTTGGCTTGTAGAGTGTAAAACTTCCAAAGTAACTTCTACCATGCACAAGGTGCATGCATGCAAGAGACACCCTGACTGTTTTGAGTGCATCAGCCTCTTCTATAATGCTTACAAAACTCAATCGGACGACTCAACAATGGCCTTGACAAGATAAGTGCGCATTTCAGCACCTTCTGTCTTGTGCTGCAGTTTTGACCTATTTTCGGGTCTTTTTATAAAAACTTTCCTAAACGAAAGTTGTTTGGGAAACTCTAAACTAGTTAACTGTAGATTTTTATATTTTTTAGAAACCCTTTGATATTTTTAAAATTTGTTTAAACACGTACCAAATATTCTGTCTAGATTCTAAAATTGGTGCAAAAATGCTTTTTCAATCTAGCTTTATCCTTTTAGCATTCTCTAAACCGTCCTAACTTCTTGTAATGAATTCCGACCTCAAGTTATTTTTTATTATTATTTAGGGTATCATCTTTGACTCTTGAATATCAAAGTTTTCTTATGAACCCTACAACCATCATTATACAATGTGCGCATTCATAGCCCATTTTCATATTTTATATTTTGGGAAAATTATGTGATATATTCAATTATTGTTATTCATTGTTATTCTATTTCAATATTCAATTCAAGACATGCTATGTTATTACTTGCAATTATGTGTGCAGAGTTAGATAAACTTAATGATAACACAATCATGTATTCATTCTACTCATGGTAAACAATGATAGATCTATTGGTTTGACAAACCCACCCCACTTGTTTAGACGTGTGGTGATTATTACCGTATTCAATCAATCATAAGGCTTCGTCTGCGGACCGAATCTATTCAATCATTTGGTTTGATTGTGTTTGGTTTGTCTTTTATGTTACACTATTGCATTTATAAGTCTTGACATTGACATGTGAGTTGAATTGTTTTTCAATCATTTTAATCAATCTATATATGTATTCAAACCTGTGTTTACTCACCGGCTAATTCGTTAGCTGACCCTTACTTTTTCACATGATTTCAGGATTGCTGTTTAAAGGACTTTTATTTGCTTACTTAAGGATTGGACTTAGTCAATATTAAAAACAAATTTCATTATATTTACATGTGTTTATTTTGATTGTATTGAATTATTTGTTTAGTCTTATTCAATGAAAATGACATATAATATTATTTCAACGTATTAAATTCCATGTGCTATGAACAATCGATTCACATTTCGTCCGCCCCGATGATTCCGCCGTCGGTCGGGGTGTGACACATTCAATCAATCATAAGGCTTCGTTCATGGATCGAGTCAATTCAGTCATTAGGTTTGATTGTCTTAGTCTGTTTTTTATGTTACACTAATGTATTATAAGTCTTGACATTATCATGTGAATTGAATTGTTTTCAATTATTTTAATCAATCTATATATGTATTCAAATCTGTGATTACTCATCGATAATATTTTAGCTGACTCGTTACTTTTTCACATGATTTCACGAAATGCAGTTTAATGGACTTTTTCTCGCACATTTAGGACTTGGACCTAGGATAATAAAAGACAAATTTTTATTATGTTTATTTGAATTACCATTTGATTGTAGTAAATTATGTTATTAGTGTTATTCAATAAAATGACATTAAATATTATTTTAACTTATTTAATTCCATGTGCTGTGAACAATCGATTCCATATTCGTCCACCCCGATGATTCCATCGTTGGTTTGGGTGCGACATGCCAATGATCTAAACCACAATGAACTTAGAATCAATATATTCCTATAAAACAAAGTAGTTGGAAAAATATTAATGTTAAGATAACCAAAATACAAATAAACCAGAACATAAAATACTCACCTTAAGAAAATTAAATAATGATATCTTAAAAGTATTAGGAACTTTAATTCTAGGTGGGATAATGGAAAGGAACCAAGGAAACATGATAAGAAAAAACCCTAACAAATAGTTGACTATTTTCCTCCATGACTTTATACAGTTTCCCCGTGTGATCAAATTGAACGGGGTAGTGGCTATCTGTTGTTTGCAACCCGTTTTTCAAAGAAGTTTAAGTTTCTTCCCTTTGATTGATTTTCTTACTTGATGTTATATTGGTAGATGAAATTAAAATGTTAGTAACATTTATAATATATATTCAATGACGATGTATATTTAAAGTAAATAGTAATTTACATGACTGACAACTAGAAGAGAGTTTATATCCATGCCCATGGGGGTCCTGGCCCCTACCATCACCACTGTATTCTCCTGTTACATTTGTTTGCCCTAACTTAACTAACCTTTGGCGCATGTAATCAACGTTAGTTATCATAACAAAGCACCTTTGAGCATGTTAGACATCCATTGATCCTAATTGCAAATAAACTAACTTAATTTATTGCTAATAAGCTTAATTTCTTGTAAATTACCATCAATGTTTATGATTAAACACCAATGATCGTAATTTTATCATAGCTAACCTTTGACGTATATGATCGATCCAAATTGTCATAACTGAGCATCTTTGAATTTGTTTGACACTCATTGGTGATAATTGAGGATAAACAAACTTAAATTACAAGTATCAAGCACAACTTCTCATAAATTACCATTAACATGTATAATAGAACATGAATGATCATAATTTGATCATATCTTACCTTTAACGTATGTAATTGGCCATAATCATTATAACCGAACATATTTGACCTTGTTTGACTCTCATTGATGATAATTAAGCATAAATAAACTTAACTAACTATTATAAAAATAAGTTCTCATGAATTACCATCAAAGTGTATAATTTAACACCAATCATCATAATTGGACTATATTTAACATTTGACGAATAAAATCGACGCTAATCATCATAACCATACACATGTAATATTGTTTGGTATTCACTGATGATAATTAAGAATAAAGAAACTTAAATCGTTAGTAATCTAAATTTTCCCGAAAATTACTAACAATGTGTGTAATTCAACACCGACGATCATAATTGGAACATGGTTAACCTTTGACATATGTAATCAACCCAAATACCATAACCACACATATTTGACCCTAATTGACACTAATTGTTTTCAATTATAATTAATAAATATAATATTTATTATTATAATAATATATTGATTATTACTTATAATAATAATAACAATAATAATAACAACAATAAGAATGACATGCACAAATACTAATAATTATAATTATAATTTTTATTAATATTATATTTTTAGAATAACATATTACTCTATAGCGACGACATGTCATCACTATAGATATTTAATAAGGACGGATTTATTTTCCTCTAAGTTATTTTAAAGAAAAAAACAAAAAAAAAGTTTTTACCTATGACGACGACATGTTGTCATCATAGGGGTGCACCCAATTCTTTCCGGTATTATTTTAAATAAATCAAAATGTAAAAAAATAGATCTATGGCAACGACCTTGTTTTGTCGCAATAGGTAACACTAAGGTGACAACTTGTTGTCGCCATAGGTCTACGATTGCCAAAACTAAAGTTATCCTATGCGATGACATGTCGTCGCCGTTGAGACTTTTTCTTGTAGTGAAACGAAAGCAATTTCTAGCGAACACTTTCCATTTTCACCTCCCCACTCCACTTCTCTCTTTTCGTCTCTTTCTCTTTATAGTTTTTTGCGACATCAACAAGATGACAACATTTTGTATTTGCAATCTTGCTAAGATTTGAAACCAATGATATATGTTTTTGTTGACGTGGAAATGACACGAGAATCATAGATGAAACAAACTTATGTATAAACACATACTTATGCGGTTTTGGTGTGTAAGCGGATATTGAAACAACTACATTTGGGTTAAGACTAATATATATATATATATAACTAGGTTATATAATTCATATATGTATAAATAGTTCATATGATTAAATTACGTATTACATAAAACAATTAAAAATAAAAAAGTTGTATTTTCAAGTTATATATATTCGAATATTTTTTTGGATAATATAACATACAATTGACCCATGTGAAATAAAAAACCAATTGTCTTAAACTGAAATTAACCCAAAATATATAAATATATCAATAAATGTTTATTTAAACTTTTTTTAATTAAATCTTATTTGACTATAAAAGTATGTACAATTCAAAATAACATATGATTACACATTTTAGTTGATAATAAAAAAAATTAAATTAAAATAAAATCAATTATTAATTTAGTTTCTTAAAATAAAAAACTTAACTAAAATAATATAATAGTTTAGGCGGGAAATTTTTTTTTAGAAATAACAAAAGAGTGCCATGAGACATCCTAGTTACTTTTTTATTATATACTAGCATTAAAAAACCCGTGTATTACACAGGTTGTATAATTAAAAATATAAATTATAAATCTGTATATATTTATAATTATTTAAATGTCTTAGTATATATAAAAGGAGGATATAAACCCCGTGTAAAACACGGGTTGTATAAATTCAAGGCTATATTTTTAGTAACAGAGATTTTCATATTACATATTTATGAAATATTATATAGTTTTTAACATATATTTATTTTAAAATAATAAAATACTTTATAAAAATAATTATAGAAATCATTTAATAGGAGATTTTTTTTGTATCATTGCTTAAAATAGACTATGAGGTCAATGATGATGACTCTAGATTTGTAAACACCGATAAACAATTCGTTCGTTCGTTTCCAAAGATGTAATTCAAATGGTTTTAAACATTTACAATATGCTTTATAAAATCACAATTTAAATCAACGTCCATTTCTAGTAGCACAACATTTAATTTACTAAATGTGCTTTTTCTGGTCAAAAAAGATTTCCCTTTGTAATTATTTTCGCTAACATGCTTAAAAAAAGTCAAAGTTTACATAAACAAATCAAAATGTAACATCAAATAAGCATGGTCAAAGAAACAAAATTTAATAGAAGAGTGGAATTAGTTCATGATAACTTCAATTGCTCTCGTTTAAAGTATTTCATAAAAATAAAATAATGTCATATGTAAACTATAAACTTTATGTTTTAAACGTATTGATACTAATACAATCGATGCAAGTGTTATTTAATATTTCTAAAGTGATGTCAAATACATTCATATTTGTTTCATTTTAGTTAAATTGAAATAAACACTACCATAAATTATAGTTATCAAAATGAATAAGGTATCATGCTATCACTATTTTAATTATGTAATTTTGAACAATTAAACTACAGACATCATAGGATAAAAGTTTACACCCTGTACGCGCAAAAATAAATAAATAAAATTATTTAAAATAAATTCTTAGTGTTAACTGCACAATATAATCACCCATCTTTTAGTACTGTACAATTTTCAGTTATTTTATATCGGTCTAGTTGATTTAACTCGCAATATTTAAATTTAGAGTCAATGCGCCATGCATGTTTATTTTATGTTACATTTATATTTTTTTTAAGTAAGAGAAAGTAGTTAGCAAGGTGAAATCCTTTTGATATTATCATTATAATTTTATAAAGTACAGGTTTTTAAAAGAGTTATAAGATTAAAAAACTAACCATAATTATGTTGGGTGTATGTGGAGGAAAGGACATGTTACTTTTCGTGGTTAATAAATGATATTTGTGTAATCTAAAAAATGTTACTAATTTTTATGTAGTGTAATTGACTAATATCATTGAGCATATCAATCATCACATGTGGCTTTAATTCGCGAGAAAATTGCAATTGTGGCCTAACTCTTCAAACAGGTCTCGTTGGTGCCATTAGGTTTGTCGGTTTAATGTTTAAATTTGTCAAATATCATTTTGCTCCACTTTTATAGCGACAACACACATCCTAATTCAAGTATTCACACATTTAAAATTAACACGTATAATAAAAATCTAACATACGTTTTGTTTTTTTCTTACAAGACTCTTACGTTTACTGCACATAAAAAGCCATAATACTTCATGTTTGTTCTCATTGAAATAATATTTTACAAATTAAAGTCTCTCGTATGTTAAATTTGAACAATATTGTAAAAAAATTAAACAAAAATTTATATCGGTATTTTTGTTTGTTTGCACTTTTTTGTCTTGCGTGGCTCGTTAAAGTTCTAGAAGCTCAAGCTTGACTCATTTAACTTACAGGAGCTCGAGCTCAGCTCATTTCAAACTCTATTTCTAAAACTATCCTCGACCTAGAGTTTTAGGAACATAGGTATAGGCCTATAACATATAACAAGTTGAGCTCGAGCTCAGCTCATTTCAAACTCAATTTCTAAAACTATCCTCGACCTAGAGTTTTAGGAACATAGCTATAGGCCTATAACAAGTTTAGCTCCCGCTCTTATAAGTTAAATTATCCGAACTCAGTTTCCATAAGCTAGACGAGCCATTGAGGAAAGAAAAAGTACTCAGACAAAACAAGCAAAAGTTGTTTTATAGTTTTTTTTCTTGTATTGTTCAAATTTAACATGTGAAAGTGACCTTAATTTGTAAACAATTATTGAGAAATTTTATGGAAAATAAAGAAAATATATTGATTTTCCTTAAATTTAAATTTAAAATTTGAGTTAATTACATGATTGGTCCATATGGTATGCCCATATTGTATTTTTGGTCTCAACTTTTGAAAATTACATGATTTGTTCCAATTGTTGTCAAATTGTAACATGATTGGTCTCTTGAGTGGATGGTTATTAGTTTTTTTTCAATTAACTCTATGTAAAATAACAAAGATGCCCTCTTATATTTAAAAAATTACTACTTTTTAATTATTACAAAAATAGAATGAGTCTCACCTCACCCCATATTCTTCCTCATCTCTCTTATTTGGAAAGTCCACTCCTATTTCTACCACACCCTCCCGAACCCATCACGCTACGCCGCCGCTCCCACCACCACCGGTGCTAATTCTCCTTTGTTTCCAACCATCACCTCTACAACCACCATGGAACACCACTTATGCAAATCTAGATCTATTTTGGTGTGATGATCTAGATTTGGTGTGATGATCTAAATTTAGGGTTTCAGATCGATGATGCAGTGATGGTTTGGTGATGGTGGTGGCCTGAAACTAGTGGTCGAACGGAAAAAATGATGATGGTGGTGGTTTGCTATGGTGATAGTGGTCACAAGTGGTGCATGCCCTGGTTAGGGTGATATGGTGATAGTGGTGGTTTGATCTATGATTAATGGTGGTTAGGTATGGGTTTGATGGTAATGGTTGCTATGGTGATGATGGGTCGATGATGGCTATGGTAGTTGGTGATGGTGAATGGTGGTGATGGTAGGTATGGGTTTGATGGTGATGGTGGGTGACACTAGCTATGGTGGTAGGGTAATCAGGGTTCAATGGTAATGGTGGCTATGGTGATGATGGGTCGATGATGGCTATGGTAGTTGGTGATGGTGAATGGTGGTGATGGTGAATGGTGGTGATGATGAATGGTGGTGATGGTGAGTGGTGGTGATGGTTCAGGCTATGAGTGGTGGCTATGTCGTTGGTGATGGTGAAAGGTGATGATGGGTCAGGTTCCTGCATCATGTGATGGTGGGCGGTGGTATGATGACGAACGTATGGTGATGATGGTATTGGTTGATAATGATGATAGCAAATTTACAATAATAATTAATATTAACAGGGTAGAATGATCATTTCAAAGAATCTAATTCTATAAACTAACGGTCATTCACTCTAGTGATCAATCGTATTACGATTTGACAAACAGTTGATACTAATGACGTAATTTCTCTATAGTTGGGACCAATAGTGCAATATAAGCATATTACAAGGATCAATCATGTAATCAACTCTTAAAAGTTAATCTAAACTTTATAAATTGTATAAAAACTAAATGAGTGAAAGTTAGGGACCAAACGAACAATAATACACAAAAATTTAGATCAACTTTGTATTTTTTAAAGTTTAGAGATCAAACATGCAATTTGGTTAAATCACGGAAACCATTTATGTAATTTTCTTTATATATATATATAATAATTGTTATTTATTTATATATTTTTATATTAAATAAAATTACCGTATTGGTTTCAAGTGTAATGAGGTTTGGTGTATGAAGTTAGTTTGAGCTCTTTTAGTTAAGAAGCTTAATTTAGACTCATCCTTAAACGAGGTCAAGTCAATTCAAGCTTTCAATGAATTAATCTCAAGTAATCAAGAAGGAATTTTAACTTCGATAAAAGTAAAAGCTACCTTTGTAAAAATGTTTTCAATATTTTTTTTAAGGTCAACAAAAACTTTAAGCCACCCACGTCTACAAACACAGAAAGCATTTGTGACCAGCCTGTCCATCATTCTAGAAAAAGCTCACCACTCAAACGCTCACTGTAGTAAAATCACTTGCTCGCATAAAATATATTACATCAAGTGATAACCGAACCTATAATCTCTAGTTTGAAAAACCATGGTTGCCTCATTTTAAACCACTTGATCTAACGTTTTTAAACTACTACTCGTTTAGAAAATAATAAAGTTATAAAACAAAAAAAGATAATGAATAGTACTACGCCACTTGGAAAAGAAAAGAGTAAAAAACACTACTAAACTATGTCTAATTGACAACAGCTAATGCAAAGCAAGTACTCAAATCCAGACCTATGATTTACAACTTGTACCTCAAGCATTACAATTAGTACGTTATCTAACATCACTAAAGCTTTTGAAAAGTGCCCACTCACATTATATATACCCAATATCCCTTGAAATGACCTCAATGGCTCTTCTTAGGCTTACACCCATATGTTTACTTGTATACCTATGTTGTTTTGGGGTATTTGTGAGCTCTGTTTCGGGTGCAAAAGCTAGACATTTCAAATGGGAAGTCGAGTACATGTACGGTGCACCCGATTGCTTGGAAAACATGGTGATGAGCATCAACGGTCAGTTCCCTGGCCCGACCATCAAGGCGCGGGCCGGTGATACTGTTGTTGTCCATCTTACAAACAAACTCCACACCGAGGGAGTTGTTATTCATTGGCATGGAATCAGACAGGTGAAATTGATCACACGTCTCTGGTTTTTCTTTCTTTCGTATTGTTATTAGGTTTCGTACAATTTTTATTTGCTTTATTTCTTGATGTATTAGATTGGAACACCATGGGCTGATGGAACAGCATCCATATCGCAATGTGCCATAAACCCTGGAGAAACATTTGTCTACAGGTTCAAGGTTGATAAGGTATGTAAATGAGTTCATATCATGTGTTTGTATCTTCTTAATAAGAGGCATCCAGTGTTCTAATTAGATCCCGCTTTACACAATACAATCTTATCCTACACTTTCTGTATAAATGCATAATATTATTTTCTTATCAAAACAATAACTTTATTGGTTGCCCCAGACCCATCCTTGATCCTTATACTCTTAATAACCAAATGCAAAGTAAATTATTTGTGTAACTTTTGACAAAAAGTTTATTTAGTAATGTTTATTTAATAAGTGAACAAACATGAATAAACTAACACTAACAAGAAAATTGATCATAGGTTGTTTTAATAAATGAATTAAACGGAGTAATGATGGGGTGCAGGCGGGTACATACTTTTATCATGGACACTATGGGATGCAAAGATCAGCAGGATTATATGGATTGTTAATAGTAGACCTTGAAGAAGGGAAGAAGGAACCTTTTCAATATGATGGGGATTTCAACCTCTTGTTAAGTGACTGGTGGCACAAAGGTGTTCATGAACAAGAGCTTGGTCTCTCCATCAATCCTATGCGTTGGATCGGCGAACCTCAGGTACCTGTTGTCGTAATTCTAAAAACATTAAAACCGCTTATATGTTTCTCTATAAAAGTACACTTAATATGTAAAAATGACGCCTCAACCAAAAATGAATAACTTTACTCACGGGTTAGGGCCAAAACCACAAGATTACATAGAAATGACTTGTTCGATTGGTTTCGTGAGTTGATCATATATATTTTTCTTGTAGGTGACAATACATGTATTTTTTGTTAAAAAATCCATAAAAAGCATGTACACCACAACTTGTATATAAACTTTTATAGTATGTCATTTCTTGAACGATGAAATAGTTCACTTTCTTAAACTAATGGACATTTAAGTTAATTGTTTGGTTAAAGACTTAAAGTGGTCTTTTATTACTTGATTTTCACTAAATATTATTGAGTTATAACTAAGTAATAATTATACTAATTATAAATAATAAAATTATATTATTTTTAAATGATTTTAATTTAATATATCGTCTGTAAAGCAATATAGAAAGTTTTAAGGACATTATATTATATTGATGATATTAAAGTTGCAAATTGGATTGAAACGATTAAAAGACAGAAACCCTGGTTGCATGCTTGTTGTATTCTTTTTTCATGTCACTTTTAGTATATCAACTTAGGGAAAAACAGAAGCAACATGGATTACTTGTCGGATTGGTCAAACAAATAAAAACGACTGTAAAATTATTTATTTATGTAACTAAAATTTAACTAAAAAACAAATATGTACAGAATAATATTGTTCAGAATAATATTCCTTACAAAAGATGTATAATTACTGTTGATGGTCAGATGACGTGACGTTGTACGTAAAATACTAAAACAAATATTAATGTGTAGGCTGTAGCTGTGTGTATCTATGAACATATAAATTTCAGCGGTTGTTTGACAATATCTGAATAATTAATTGCTAAATCAATAATAGGTCTGAATCATTAAGTGCTGAATCATTAAGATGTCTGAACCATTAATAGCTAGTATATCGTTTAACTATTCAAAGGCAAATGTCTGACTAATTCAGATAAGAGTTATTAACCATTCAGCATTAGACCTCTTAACCATTTAGCATTAGTATAATGCTTAACCATTCAGAGGCAAATGACTGAACCATTCAGACATTTGCTCGCGAAACAAACAGTCTGAACCATTAAGTGCTGAATAATTCAGACATCTGAACCATTAAGAGGCTGATTAAGAGGCTGTCAAACAGCCCCTTAGTGTATATTTAAGGGGTTCAAACGTTTTAGGTTAATGAGTTGTCATTATTATTGATTATTGATAACCCATATATTCGTTTGTTTCAAGGATGTCAATTCTAATCTTTAGGCATTATATATCGTATCCGTGTGGTACATTTATTTAAATTGATCAACAAGTTAACGTTTTGTAAATGAACTGTAATCTAGTAGTAAACATGTTAAAAAATAGTTAAATACGTTGTAAAATGGTTAAAGCATCAAGATAAAAAAAAATTTATTCTATTTTTAATGTATATACACACATTACCTGTTCTTAATTATTTTTATTTTGAGACCACTTAAGAAATTTTAATTTTAATCTAATGTATTCACAATCTTTCAATACTATAGATGGAGAGCTGATTATATACGAAAGATAATGATAACAATATCAATTATAACTGATTACTAAGGGTAAATAAGAATGAAGTTGTAATTTTACCATACGTATAACAATTTTCTTATAGCATACATATATGCGATATATGTACATGTATATGGTGCGGATGATAATTTCTTATACGACATAAAACATATTATGAAATAAATCATGCTTTATGGTTTCTTGTCGATCTAAGGTGTTTAATTAAACATATCATGTTTGAATTGTACTAAAATTAAACATTATGGTATGTAAAAACAAAGTATCAAATGCACACACGCGTCTTAAAATTAAACAATATTTTTTTATGCATTTCAGAGTTTGCTGCTAAACGGAAGAGGGCAATACAACTGTTCATTAGCAGCGGCGCATAATAGCACAGGATCGAGTCTACCCGCGTGCAAGTTTAGGGGGAACGAAGTGTGCGCGCCAAACATACTACATGTCATGCCAAACAAGACATACAGGCTCAGAGTGGCTAGCACCACTGCTTTATCTTCACTCAACCTTGCCATCGGGGTTAGTCATCTATAAACTATTATTTTGTTGCAAATTATATTTATTAACTGCTAAAGGTAGTGATGACGAGTAAGAGTTTGACGCAAGTAACTAATGGTAAGTTAAAATTTGAGATTAATAGAATACAAATTACAAGCATGCTACTAATTAATTAATATATAGTTTTCTTTTTTAATTTAATTTTTATTACTATTAATTATTATTTTTTTTTTTAACTTTTTTCCATAATAAAGTAATCCTTTTTTAAATTTCAAATAAATTGTTATGACATATTTATTTCTATCTCTATTTCAATATAAATTTTATATAAGACCGAGCCGGGTAAAGTACAAATAGTTACTTGTACACCATAAACCAACTTTTTGTTGTTATATTCCTTTTAGACTTCTAGTTTTATAGAGTTAATACCAACACCACCTAATTTTTTTATTAATTTCAAGCGAGATATGAAAAAAGGTTATTAATAAAAAAACATACACTCTTATATATATTTTATGATTTTATGATGATGTTTAAAACATATAATAAACCTTTCATAAATAGATAAAAAAAAGTATCAATGGATCAAGCCAACGAAAATGACCCCTTTGAACTCTTTGTAATAAATGGTCGGTTATAGCACTAGTTCCAACTCATGACCGACCTATGTTACCACATGTACATACTATGATTGTGACAATGTTTGTGAATATCTACGTATACATCACTACAAAAGGGTATTACAACCCATGAAATTCCGGTGTTAATTTATGATGGATGATTTGTTATCCCTATTTTGTGAGGGCTCCCACGACGAAATCTGTCACAAAACTAGTGATGAAATTTAAACTTGTTGCTACTTTTGTAATGAGTGACGGATTTACGAAGGTCATTTCCTCATAAAACTAAAGCAAGTAAAACTAAAAGAACTATTTATATAGTAAGAACAGATTTAACTTTTAGTTCTTAAGTATGATAAATTACAAGAAAGGTCTAAAAGTATACATGATCGTTACACAACGAGTCTTTACAATGGATGAGACATTAACTTTTCTGTTAACTGCTTATTAAATTAACAAAATACCGTTAGTGTTAGAAAAATAAAAAAAGTTTGAATTAAATATGGGTATGACCACACCACTTTTTGTCAAACCCTAACCCTACCGTTCATTTGCATAACACCAATGTCCACAACTGGAATTTGCCAGGCACCCACAACCACACCTTCGGCTGCCAACACCATCATCGGTGGCTGGCAACCCTCCCTCCACCACTGTCGGTCGTCGCCTCCACTTTCATATATAGTCCTCCACCAATATTTTCTCAGCCATCAAGATTTGAGCCCAGACCCTGTACCAACACCGGGTTTTACAACCCTCTGTTCTCTGACAGTCCAAACTTAACAAAAACATCCATCAAAATTAGTTTTTCTAGAGAACGAAAAAGTAGATAATAGCTCATATCTTGAACCTTCAACTTAGATCTCAAATTATATCTCTTATTGATTTTTCATTAACAGTTAATTTCAATTATGCCAGGGACAATCTATTTTATGATCATCCATACATTTGAAGTTTTTATAATTTCTTCATACTTAATGCTTAGTAACTAAAAGTAAAATCTTTAACACAAGTACCTTAATTGTAATTAAATTACCTAAATAGTAAATTCAAAATTATCCGAATTTTCTAAAGTATTATTGATCTCTAATTAAGAAATAAGAAAAATAAAGTTTGAAGGAAAATTAAAATACTATTTTCTCAAACATGATGATAAATTGATAACATAGTAAATCCTAATAAAATATAATAATGCTTAATCTAACATAGCTATACAATATATTGCTATAAAATATAGCATCAAATGAACTATTACCTTGATCATATCGAAACCAAATATACTATAGGGTTAGTATAGGAAAAGTGTCCTTTCATGTGTATTTTAATCTTAAAAGTTCATGTCACATAATGAAATATAAAAGGTTAAAACAGAATTAAATGTCGTGTAGAAAGTTATACTTTAGATACCGTGGGCAAAAATCTCAATGTGTAATTTTTGTAAATAAATCATCACATAAAGAAACTAGCTAGTAACATTTTCTTTTTGTCATGTAGAACCACAAGATGTTGATGGTAGAAGCCGATGGAAACTACATTGAACCATTTTGGGTAAACGACTTCGACATATACTCCGGTGAAACATACTCGGTCCTATTCCGGACCGACCAACCGCCCTCCGACAACTACTGGATCGCGGTCGGGGTGCGAGGAAGACAACCACAAACACCACAAGCCTTAGCCATATTACACTACCAATCCACCACTGCCTCGAAACTCCCCACACTTGCACCACCCAAAACCCTACTTTGGAACGACTACGCGCGAAGCAAGTCGTTTTCCAACAAAATCCGAGCCCGTTCGGGCTCCCCAAGCCCACCAACCATCAACCATCGGCGAATATACCTACTCAACACTCAAAACAGGATAAATGGCTACACCAAATGGGCCATCAACAATGTGTCACTAACCCTACCCCCAACCCCTTATTTGGGTTCGATAAAACATGGTTTTCGCGAGGCGTTTGATCAAAAAAGCCCGTCAGACATGTTCCAAAACAATTATGACATAACAAAGCCCCCGCCGAATCCCAATTCGACATATGGCAATGGGGTTTATATGTTTAAGTTCAACACTACCATTGATGTGATACTACAAAATGCCAATGCATTAAATGCAAATGTGAGTGAGATACACCCATGGCACCTTCATGGGCATGACTTTTGGGTGTTAGGGTATGGAGAGGGGAAGTTTTCAAAGAAAGACGAGGGGAAATTTAATTTGAAAAACCCGCCTTTACGGAATACCGCGGTTATTTTTCCTTATGGGTGGACCGCGTTAAGATTCGTTGCTGATAACCCAGGCGTGTGGGCGTTTCATTGTCACATAGAGCCTCATTTGCATATGGGCATGGGTGTGGTGTTTGCAGAAGGGGTTCATCTTGTGGGGAAGATACCAAATGAGGCTCTTGCTTGTGGCTTGACTGGGAAGATGTTGATGGGTGAAAAACACAACTAAAAGGGTACTTAGTTTGTGAACTATTTTTGGTTAATTATAATTCATGCTAACTCCTTAAACTTGGAGGGGTTATTTGTTATTATGTAATACTTGTGGGGGGATATTTGAAATTGAGAAAGTATTAATATTTATTATATAATGATGTTTGTATATTTTTTTTAAGAATTAAAAGTTAGTGGTGAAGGAGGTGCGACCACAATTTGGAATAAAAGATGATAGTAATTGTGATACTTTGATTAATAGAATTGAGCTGCCTCTAAAATTATTTATTTTAATACAATATTTTCATTTTGATTTTTCTTAAACTACTTTTTATTATATTATAAATTATAACGTGAGTGGTATTTAAAGAGTTTTTGATTTTTACCATTAATCTACTTAACCAAGTGATAGCCTTTAGATTTATTAGCCCACTCATTTCAACATAAATTTAAAACAAACTTCTATAAAATACTATTTTTTATTAGTGGTTTATTCTTTTATTATATTATATTTTAGTTATAACTATCGCTATTATGTAAACCATTTGGATTCGAATGAAAGTTACAATTTCACTTGTTATCATCGTTATCAAAAGTAATGATAAGTTTCGATTAAATATACATATAAATTGAAATCCACTTGTTTTCTACCATCTTCTAGTGTTTACATACATCTCCTTGAGTGTATGCCTATCACATGCTCATGAATTGCTTTCCACTATTCTTTAAGCAACACAAAAAAAGTAGTATGGACGTATGGTTTATAAATAGTTTAGATAAACTTTCTTTTATCCCTTCTCTTTTATTTATATAACCTCCGTCATCAAATCATTACAAAAGTGTATTCAATGATTAAAAGGATTCACGACATATTTTTTATCTTTATTCATATAATTACAATAAAAATTACTATTTTTTCTCTAACATTTTCAATTGAATTATACTTTTTATACGTTTATCATTAAATTTTCTCGCCTACTCTCATAACCACTTTTAAAAATATTAAAAAAATTATAAGAATTGAATAGTATTTACTTAAATTTACAGATTGAACAGTATTATTTCTCTCTGCTTCATCCACAACTATTTAAAACCACTCAAAAACATTTCATATAATATAATGATTCTACTCATATATATTTAAGAAACGGGTTGTGAAGGCTCTCACCCTTAATTCTGATGATGACATGACGTTTAGAACTAAAAATTAAAATTTTACAACTAAAAATGCATTTTAAATCTTTTGTCTTTGGCTTTAGTCTTAGAAAATCTTTTTGATTGATCACCAAGTTTGTAAAGATTTATAATATGCCTAGATGTCTTTTTAAGAGCTTATATAGTTTTTAGTGGGTCATGATAAGAGTCATTAGGTCATATTTAGTATTAATGTATTAAATTTGATTAATTATGTCCACAGCTAACTAAAGTTTATATTGTTTGATCATCTAAAGAGCCATAACTGATCACTTATGTCTATGGACTATGTATGACCTTTATTGATCAATATTGACTATAAATGATCTAATGAAACATATTGATGATACTTGTGCTAAAGTGTAATGTTTTATTTGTCTAAACTAATTTTAAGAAATTAAATATTTTTAAAAATACTATACAAGTTTAAAACACATAATAAAAATTAAGTGACTTTAAAAAGAAAGAAAACTTAAAGTGATTTTAATATAACATATAAACTATTATAACAATATAAAGATTTTTATATTTTAAACTAGGTTATTAACTCGTGTATTACACAAGTTGAATAAATAAAATATTTAAAAATTAGTAACGAAAATTAGGATATGAATGAAATTATATATGAGTAAGAACTTTAACTAATAAAACGATGGTATCATTTTAAACTTTTGTTGTTAATTCTTTTAAGTTGTTTCATTTTGTTTAAAAACAAATCATTTTTAATAAAAATGCCATTTTTTAAGATATGACTTTAAAATTTAATTATTTTCGTGTCATCAAAACTATATTTTTAAAAACACAGGTTTTAAAACATTTTGTATTTTTAAAAAAAAATTGATGTTTAGAAAAATTTCTTATTTTATAAAAATGTTGGTTATTTAAGAATTACCTTTATAGAAAGATCTTTTTTAATTTACTATAAACATATTTTAATCTTAAAAAAATAGAATAATATAATTTGTAGTTAATATAATTATTTAATAGGAAAAAAATGAAAAAAAATTAGATTTAAAAGATCTATATTTGTACCATGTGTCCTCAAAAAATTTAAAGTGGAAGTGTTTTTCTAATCATTCCTATTTTATCTCTCATTTAATAAACTTCTTTTAATTAAAACATAAATTAATACATATTATTAATATATTATTTAATAGTGTGAGATTATTTAATTAATTACATTATATATTATATTATTTATGATACTTTATTTAACATTTAAATTTTTTAGTTTTCCCTGATCAAACTAGAGGTTACCAAGGACCTACGCTTTCCTTAACCACTTGGCCTTACTTCGTAATCTTAGCCTCTTTTTCTTACTTAACTATATAATTACTAAATGATTTTATTATTATTATTATTATTATTATTATTATTATTATTATTATTATTATTATTATTATTGTTATTATTATTAACTTTATAAATAAGTATTATCTTATTTAAATACTTAACTATATAATTACAAAATACTTTTATAATAATGATGATAATAATAATTTATATCTACTTATCTATTCTATTATATAAAGCATTTAGAGAGGACACATTTGTAATTTTACTCAAAATTTAACACACCTAATATAACTTTTTAAATATAAGATATAAGTGCTATATACAATAGTTTCTAATTTGTCCCTATTTAATAAATTCTCCTAATTACTATATTATTTAATATACATTTGTTTTAACCATTATCTTATTTATAATACTTTAAATTAATATTATAATATATACATTTATTATTTATATTTTTATAACTTCATACTATATTATCTAAATATTATTTTAGTTAAACACTTAAGTATATAATCACTAAATATTTACATAGTTATAATAATAATACCCATATATATCAGTATTTAATGGTCGGAAAAATTGCTCGATAATATCCGCCGCATCACTATATATATTAAATAGAAAAGATTCTGCATAGTGAATGTGTATATTTTCTCAATGTTACCATAATAATTTTTTTTTCTCCGAACAAATAAAACCCTTTCTTTTTTTTTATCATTTTACATTAAAACTCTAAAAACTTTTTAAGACAAGCCATAACAATTTCTCTCTCTTTGTTTTCTTTTTCAAACTGATACCAACTTATTTTATGATTTTTTTTTTAGTATTTTACTTAAGCATTCAAGTCATGTCAAATTTACATGTAATCACTTGAATTTTTTTAAGTTTTATACTTAAACTTCCGGGTTATGTCAAATTTACATTTAATCACCTGAATTATTTTTAAGTTTTATACTTAAGTTTTTGAGTTATGTCAAATTTTCTTCTAACAAATTTACAGTAGAGCTCGTTAGTTATAATAAAATCACCGTTTACATATTTATTGGTTTTCTTCTCTTTTTGAGGTATTTATGTTTTATGATATTTTTTTATTACATTTTTTAATCAATTTTCTGCACATAATGTTTATTCGGATGGTTAGTATTAACATACAAATCATCAGCAATAAATCTTTCAATTTTTAAAACTCCCGTCGCATAGAGTGGCGGGTCACATCCCATTAGTTAGTATTAATAAATATCTAGCTATGTGTCTATGCAAATCCGAACTAGAGACACATTGATGTTGAAGACTGGTCCTAGCTTTGTGTTAGAAGCCCAATCTATGAAGCCCGTTTTAGGACTGATCCAGATTATCACACCGGCTACTTGGTGCGCATTATTAACGTTTTAATTTCGTTGTTAAAATTTTTTTTTCTTTTTTATTCTGTTTCATTATTTAATAAAACTTGTTCATACGTCTAATAGTTTTTAGTATTGATAAAGTTCAATCTATCAATATGTTACGTTAAGATAAAATTTAGATTATCAAAATTATCATACTGTTACTTGTAAATATTCGAGAAACAAATATTATGAGGCCGTAATTTTAGTTCCAGTTTAAATGTGCACATTATATAATATTTAAAGTTATTAGAAAATAATCTTTACATATTCGTCTTTTTTGTTTATACAAGTCGTAAGGAAAAAAGAAACACATTTACTGTATTTAATTTCGGAATTTGGTATAAGGAAAAATTAGTATCATATTTATCCGTAATTCCGTATAAAAAATTGATTTTATATTTTAACTAGAGTTGATTCCACGACGCGCGTTGTGTATCTTAAAATCGAACCTCGAATAAACATAGCAGAATAGTGTGTGGCTCAGAACCGATCGTCGGTTATAACCGTTGGACGAAACGATCACCAGGCAACGGCGACCGACACCATTTTTGGTGTATCATCACAGCCACAAATCAATAAAAACGGACTGTCTCAAACAAACATACGTTCATCATCATTGATAAAATGTACCACGCATATGCAAACCCAACAACAATCCAGAAGTATAAAAACTACTCTTAATGCGCTCTACACATCATCATCGAGTAGAAGTATAGGCAAAACACATCTCCATTTCAGAAAAATTTAGGATTTATGACCATGAACACCAGATGACCGCTTGGAATGCAAACATTGAACATCATTGGGGCAAGAGCAACCATAGAAACAGAAAACCCAAAACAAACTTCCTAAATGACGTTATTTCACAAAGAAAATCGCTACCAACACCATATCTAGGACTAAAATGGCTCTCAGATGTGGCCTGCACATCATCATCGAGCAACCCAGAACCATTAATCGATAGCCGACACAGATGGCATGTAGAGGTCATCAGCAGTGGTTCTCAAGACGGAGGTAAGCGGCGACGGTGAAATGAATCATTGGGTGACCATTGGTGTTCACTGCGACATAAGTGCCACCTAAGGCGGCACACACAAACCACCGGCGGCGTCTATCACGACGACTTGTGGCACCGACTAAACCCCAAAGATGGCCAGCTCTCTCTATTTAAAAAGACAACATGCATAAGGGAACTGTACGTGATGCAAACCAAAGGGCAAATGTGTAGCCGGAGACGGCTGTGAGAACCAAAGGGCGAAGGTTCAGCCAGAGCAGGAGGCTGACCGGAAACCTCCACCAGCCGGCAGGTCCCTCACACACAATCTCTCTCTAGAATGAAACCCCCAAAACAAATGAAGAAAGCAGTGAAAGAAACCCCTTTAAAAGAGCAAAACAAAGCATGCAATACATACTTGTACCTTGTGCATAAAAACCACAAAAATACTATTCATCAGCTTCATTTATTCATATATAGGGTAATTTTTTCAGAAAAATATATCTTATAATATGTTATAAAAAACAAAATAGAAAACCAGAATATACTAACTCCTTATAGGACTCAAACTTATAAGAGTAGGGAGTTGTCTTGTAGATTATTATACATCTCAATTTATGTCAAAAACAATTATACCCATAATTAGAGGCGCATGATGTGGCAACATTACCTTGTGATAGGATACCATCTCTAATAGTAAAAGAATAATTACAATAAAATTTATAAACTCACTTCTTGAAGTCGTAGTAGAGATAGAAGCAGGTAAGCTGAGATACCTAGACCTTGGGTGAACATTGACAAATGTCTCGCACAGACCGAAAGGAATAATAACTACAAGCGGTGGCTGAAGTAGAAAAATACAAAGAAGGTGTAAACCACAACTAAGTCAAATCAAAAGTAGTCACCTACGACTCAACACGTGTAAGCAGGATCCGAAGTCTACACTTAGAAATATCCAGCATGAGTAAGTAGGTCTCGAAGTTTACACTTAGAAATTTCTAGGAGATGAATGAAGGCAAGAAACAAAAATGAATCGTAAAGAAAGAAACTTATTGGACGTAAGAGAATATTTTCAGATCAATAAGAGTCAAACCCTAATATAAACAATAACAAAATAGTAAATAGAGGTTAGTTGTAATAGAAGGCCAATTATAACTATAAAGACACTAATCATTAATGCTAATGTTGTATGAAAATCCTTATCACTAAAGAAGTGTGGAACTCTATGTTCAATGGTATAAAAACCCTAATCATTAACTATAAAGACAATAATCATTAATGTTACATAAACAGAACTTCTTGTCTTTAAGTCAGCTTGTTTGCTCGGATTCGGTTTGACCAAAGGTATCAAACTTTGACATTTTCGTTGTCCTTGTAATTAGGAGTGTAAACTAGCCGAGCCTGCTTGGTTTTTCGAGCTCTATCAAAACTGTTGTAGCATTTTTATTGTCATTGTCATTAGGGATGTAAACGAGTCGAGCCAAGCCCGAGCCTGACAAGGCTTGTTTTTTTTTCTATGACGGTTAGACCCTAAACAAGCCAAAAGCTTGGCTCGAGCTTGTTTATTGTTGAGTGTCGAATCCATCAAATAAAATATATAAATGTGAACCTACCGTCACACACACCAAGAATAGTATGAGCGGAAGTAGGGTTCGTGTCCCCAGGGACACGTGTCAATTATTTTATACCAAAAACGTTTAAACACAATTACTTTGATTGCTTACGAGTTAAGGAATATGGGGGTTTTAATTAAAGACTAAAACTGAAAGTAAATTGTAAAAAGTAGAAAATTTCCAGTAGGTTGACACGGTCGTGTCAGAACGGTACGCAGCCGTGTTAGGGTTCTGCTGGAAAAACAAAAATTGACAATTCTTTATATTTTTTATATTCTGAAAAGAAATTACTAAAAACTCTAATTAAATTTGAGAAGAAAATTAATATATGAAAACTAATTCCAACATTAAGGTAATTTCTTGATTCGATTTGGCTTACGATCATTAACGATACGGTGCAATGACTATTTTTAATCAATGATTAGTATCGATACTAGACATCACGCCATTCGGATATCCACTCTATTTAATGCCTAATCAAGCGCAGTTCGTTGATTAGAGCCAACCCGCTACTCTAAGCTCACGTCGTTCGGATCTTAGCGTGCGGGTTGCAGCGATAGAAGTATCAATTATAATTAAACACACACGCCGTTCGGTGTGTTTAACTAGATTGCATGATTTTATAACGAGAATGAATTCATAGACAAACCTAAACCGTTAATTGATCCTTATATCAAAAATCAAAACTTGTTTAGAGTTTTAAATCTTGAAGAACTTTACTAGAAAAATTAATAAAGTGGCCAATTTTATTAACAATCTAATATATACCGGATTAGATCCGGGTTTAAGACCAAGAATCAAACAAACAAACCATTAAAATAAAAACATCTCATAAACGTTTCACATAAGTTCAAACCAAATCACAGAAATTAAACCCTAATGTTAAAACTAAAAGAGCCCTAGCAGGACATAATGGCTAGGTTAATGAAAATAAATAAAAACTTACTACACAAAAATCCCAAAACACTTAATTGCTCTTCAAAGAATGGAGGAAGAAGATTCTCTTTTGTCTTTTCTGCAGCTTTTCTCCACCAAATTCCTCTTTTTCTCTGCCTCCTTGCCCTTGGTCGATTCTTCTCCCTTTTTAAAGATTTCTTCCTTTCCTTTTTATTGACTTTCTGGCCTCCCTTTTTCAACCTTCCTTTTTTTCTTCATTTGTGATGATCAACATCATTTAAACCAATATTCTTTAAAAATAAGAAAAATCATGCAATCTTTAATATTTCTTCAAAGATCTTTCCACAATTTCACTAACCTTAATATTTTTGTTTTCAGCCCCCACAATCTTTCTTTCACCTACATAATAATAAAATACATCCAAAGTAGACTCTATTCCACCAAAACGAGTATTAATCAAAATAAATAGAAATACGCTAAATAAGTGCATGATACGAAATAAAAATATATATTAAAACGATAATAATTGGTGCCTAAAAATACTACTAACATTTATACTCTGTGAACCCTTGAACAAGTCAAAGCTCAGCCTTGAGATCGAATTTTCAGCACACTATCACAGCATGTATATGTGCTAATGAGAAACAACAGATGACAGCAAAAACATTATAAATATCACAGTTATGGTGCATAATAACTATCAACCATAAATCCATTAATGAAACAAGTAAAGGTTTGATGAAACAAATCAGAGCCTAAAATCACAATTAATGTGCTTAATTAATATCAACCATATCAAAACATATGATCATACGAAGCGTCTGAATCAATAAGATCCGCATCATATATTTGCTGGTTCGAACAATTGGTTAGACATATTTTCGGTTCACATAACAAAACTAGAAAATAAAGTTAAACTGGCTTATATCTGTGTAAACTAAAAAATACAGTTGAACTAGCTTATACTTGTGTAAAGTGTGGCATAGGTGAGGAGGCCGACGGTTGACAGGACAACAGAGATTATCATGACAGGAAGGCAGGCTTATGGGGCCGATGGCTGAGGAATTAAGGGGAAATAGATTTTATATTTTGAACTTTGAAATTGAAGTCTAGATGTCAACTAAGATAGGTGTCGAAATATTGAGCTTCGAATCACATGGTGTCATGCTTGAATTCACTTGTTTTTATCTTTTGATCACTTGTGAATCACTTTTCATCGGAGAAATATCAACCTATAACGGGAGATAACAAACAACTTCTCACACAACCATGTGTGTAAAGTCTTTATGCTTGATTACATTCTTATAGTTCATAGGTGTTCTCCTCATCACATCTTCCTTGCTTTCGCGACTATTCTAGCCCATAACAGAGCGGTTGTAGTGAAAATTGTTTCACTTTCTTCATAACTAAATTAACTTGCCTTAACTTGGCCTAGCTAGACTTGATCAAGAGTTTGTTCATTGCTTTTAATTCGTATATGAAAATGAATAACCTTAAAAATATAAATGAACTATTAAAAGTATAAAAACTAATGCAATAAAAAATCTTAGCAATAAAAGTAAGACTAACTTAATTTTAATCTTTATGTTTTGCACAAATTATGAAATGAGACATTTTGAAAACTCGCTTTCACTTAATGATCTTTATTGGAAAACTTGTTACTATTTTTAACATTTGGGAATTAAATCCATCCATTTAAGATGTTAATTAACTACACATGGGTAGCACATGATGGGTAAAAATATTTTTTTACCCAAAGATGGTCACCATAGCGGCCATAACCCTTCTTTCTTTCCAACGATTTACTCACATGGATCCATACATCTTTTGGAAGGTTTAAGATGAACAAAAAGTGAAAGCACTTCACAATAACCCTCTATGAACTTGTTTACAATCAATTCTTGTATCGATATAATATAAGTTGCATAAAGAGTTACAAATTTAAATCTTTAATCATTATCATTTTCATCAAAACATGTTATTGTATATATTATAAAAGTGATTCCAAACACCATAGAGTTTTAGAAAATGAGTTTCACTAGCATTTCAGTTTTGGGATTCTATGTTGAGTAAGCTTATGGATCAACCATTATGCGGCTTTTCATGTCTTCATTGTTCAATTTTCAAATTTTCTATTGTATCAATGAGTAGAACTAGAGGGCTTGTTGAAGATTGCTAATCCTTTGAAGAGTTAAGTTTTCCCAGACGTCAACATAAATACTTAAATATTTAGAAAAAAATGTTTGAACACCTATCCTACTTTGACCTAAAATATTTCTCCTCAAACAAGTAATTATTTTTACGTCTGATATTGGTGAAATCCCTCTCATTGTGTCGAGTTTAATGGTGTTTTGTTTTACAAAAATAATTTAAGATGTTTTATGAAAATTTAACTATTAGGATAAAAAAAATATTTTGCCCATCACGTACAATATATGTATAGTTAATTAACCTTTTAAATAGATGAGTATTACCTCAAAGGTTAAAAATCATAACAAGTTTCTAAATAAAGGTCATTATATGATATTGTTTTATAAAATTTCTCATTCCATTATTTGTGTAAAACATAAAGATTATAATTGTAATTTTGTCTAAAATTAAACAAGTAAATTCTAAATATTAAAGGTACACCCAAAAATTTTAATAATTTATAGTGTAAAAATTTATAAATTTATTCATTTTAAGCCTAATTTTGATCGAAATAAAATCAATTTGACCGAAAAAATGGTACTTTTTAACAAGCTATGTGCACATTTTCTTTAAATTCTAAATTAAAGTTGTAACCTTTTGTCTTTTACCTATCTATCGAAAAATCCTTACTCCACCACTAGATAAAAAACTTTTATCATATATTCATATTACCTCAATAACTCACCGTAACCATGTTATTACAAAGAAAAGTCGGCAACTATCTCTATGGCCTAAACCCCCGGTATTACAAAGGAAAGTCAGCGAGTATTTGTACACGTTCCGTGGCAAGCGCGTTGATTAATGAATGTGGAAGTACCTTTGTGTGATTCCTTAGCAAGACTCCTAAACAAAACTTAACCATGTCAACAACTTCATCTTTTACAATATTCACCTTATATTATCTCTATATGTTGCATGTCACCCCCTACATCTCCTTAATTGCATTTTCAACTATACAAAGTAGTCACATGACATATGTAAATTTATCTGACATGGGTTATGTGATAACCACCCAAAATCTATTTTTTTCTTTCTAGGTTTTGTTTATAATTTATCAACCAAGATCCAAAATGTCTAAAAGAATTTATCTAAGTGTATGAATTTCATTTAAAGTAATGTGAGTTATCTTAGTAGAAATTTTTTACAAAAACACTAGTCTTGGTTAAATGCAAATACTGACTAATATAGGTCATATTATCTAGTTATATGGTTAGCGTAATAAACTTGAAATGGCTCATGTTGTGCGTAGGAAACTCTACTTGACAAAATAGAAAGTTATATTATAAATGGTTTACTTGGTCTAACATGAGATTAAAGTAATTATATTTTATTTGAAAATTATTCAACTTAATTTTGTTTTAATTATTAACATGATCGTATATAAAGAATTTTATAAAGTGTTTCTTTAGTATTTTTTTCAACATTTATTTCAACATTTATTTCAACGTATATACGAGAGGAAAAACTATGAATTTCACATATGTTTATTTATATACCAAATATATATTTAATAAATATTAGTTGTATATAAAATTAATTTATCAAACAACCATCAACCTTTGTAAGTTTTCATAAAAACTTTTATTTTACAGTAAAATGTTATCTCCGTCCCTAACGTTTTGTTAAATTTATCATTTCAATTCAAAAATTTTTTTTCCATCATTTTAGTCACTGTAGTTTATTAAATGTTCTCATTTCCATCCACTACACCAAGTTCGATTAAGATCTGCTGTGAGATTTCAATTAATCTTCACATTTTGTTTGAACGTGTATTGTTGTTCGATTGAGGTCTACTGTTGTCACGTTTTGTTTGATTGAGATCTACTATTGTCACAATCAAAGACTTCAATAAAAGAACTCAATCAAATAAAGCATGTAAACAACAAATCTCAATCCCACAACAAACCTCAATCAAATAACGGTACATGTTCAAACAAAACGTAAAGATTAATTGAAATCTCACGGCAGACCTCAATCGAACAACATGGGTTAGAGTTAATCGAAGCTTTTTAATCGAATCATCTGGTCTCATTAGTCGTTTAATGTGTTTTTTAGTTTTAATTGAATATTAATTGATTAATTTATTTTAATTGGATAATTGGGGTGTTTAAAAATACTAAAATACATCATTTTTAACGGAGTTTTAACGGTGTTAGTGGAATGGATGAAAATAATAACATTTGGTAAACTACAGTGACTGAAGTGACAAAAAAAAAAGTTTTGGATTGAAATGTCAAATTCAACAAAACGTCGGGGATGAAAATAACATTTTACTTTTATTTTTAAGTACTATTTTAAAAAATTTTATAAGAAAACTTAAAGGATTACATAATTAAAATCATAACGAGATAGTAGTTTATTTAGAAAAAAAATATAACTATTCGAGTACAAAATTTGTTCCACATGTATCCGGATAAACTATGGTCATTAGTTAAACCTAAAACTTGAAAAATTAAAGGGTCTCAAGTGACAATTTAATATGTATCGGGGTCCTTTCAACAAGCATCGAATTTATAAAGGGACCAAATTGAAACATGCTATTTCATTTCAAATTGCAGTCAATACCTATAGACTTTCACACGCTTGAATCGAAGGTTCGATAACCTTCGATGATTGTGCCACCAAAAGTCTATATAAATCATCACCCATCGATTGATTAATACTCACACCTTCAGATTCAATCAACGATCACTTTCCGATTGACGATTTATATAGAGCTCTTTCTGAATCATACATCTCGATCATGGCCCAAAACGATGTTCCTGTTACTAATCAATCAGAGGTTCGTCTTTTCTTGTGTTTAATTATGGTTAATTTAATTTGTATATATGCTTTTTGGATGGGTGATCATATCTTTGTGTTTAACTAGGGGTTTTGATTGATTTGTTGTTCGTTGCTCGTAACCTAGGGCGAAAAGTTTGGTGATTTGATGAAATTTGCTGTTAGTAGTTGAAAAGGGTTACGGGAGATTGTTAGGGTTCTTCAAAATCGAATAAGCCTAAATCTGAAATTATGACTTTATTTCAAAATAATCAGCTCTTTCTTGTGGAAAATTGGGAGTCTGTAGTGTATATGCTTTTTGAATAAATGATCATATCTTTATGTTCAATTAGGATTTTTGGTTAATTTGTTGTTTGTTGCTCTTATCGAAAACTTAAGTGATTAGTTGAAATTTACTGTTAATAGTTGAAAAAGTTAGGGTTCTTCAAAATCGAATAAACCGTAATCTGAAGTAATGATTCTTTTTTAAGATAATCAGCTCTTTCTTGTTGAAAATTGGGCGTCTGCAGTATTCATATTGATGAAAAGAACAGTAATGATCAAATAGGAATTGATTTGGTATTGATTTATAATATTTGTTGAAAAAGGTTGAGAGGGAAGAAGGGAGGTTGAAGTACCTGCAATTTGTACAAATGGCTGTTCTTCATGCTGTTCTGTATGCTTCAAAAGCCTATGCTTATGCTAAGAACAACTCCGGTCCACTGAAACCGCGGGTAGAGACGATAGAGGGTACTCTAAAGACTGTAGTAGGCCCTGCATATAACAAGTACCATGACGTCCCTGTTGAGGTCCTAAAGTTTGTCGATCGCAAGGTCAGCTCTATCTTTCTTGTTAAAATGAATCATCTTTGCATATGATTATGGTAAATCTTGATGATTGGTTGCTTGACTTCAGGTCGATGAGTCGGTTAACAAATTCGATAGGCGGGTGCAGCCTCTTGTGAAGCATGTGTCAGCTAAGACCAAGAGCTTGTCAACAGAGGTTAAGGCTGCTGGTGTGGTGGAAACCGCCTCTGGGCTGGCGAAAAATGCATACACCAAGCTTGAGCCAGCTGCTAAAGGACTGTACACAAAGTACGAACCGGTTGCTGAGCAGTATGCTGTTTCGGCTTGGCAGTCACTTAACCAGCTCCCACTGTTTCCGAAGGTGGCTAAGGTGGTGGTGCCAACAGCAGCTTACTGTTCGGAGAAGTACAACCAAACGGTGCAGCAAACAGCAGAGAAAGGATACAAGGTTTCTTCGTATCTTCCATTGGTGCCGACGGATAGGATTGCTAAGGTGTTCAACCCTGTTGGACCGCAAGCTGAACCACTGGTTTCAAGTGGAGGTGAAGGGGTGGCTGTGTCACATTAAGGTTGCATGTTGATGTAATGATGTGGTTTGATTGCTTTGATGAAAGCTGATATTTGATACTATGTAAATGTTTGTTTTGGTTTATTAGATATGAAACTGTTTTTGTGTTTTTGCATGTAATATAATTTTGTTTTCCCAGTGGAGGTGAAGGGATGGTTGTGGCATATTTAGGTTGAATGATGATGTAGTTTGATTATTGTGATGAAAGCTGAAGTTTATATTAAAGTTTGTATAATACACAGGTTAAACAATAAAAAAAATGTGATTCGTAGATGGGAAAAGTTGAATCATGATTTCACTCTATATCTTACTCACTAAAATTTGTTTTTGAAAACAAAATGGCATCTTCATTTTACGTCTTATATATTAAGAAGACACCAAACTAGGGGTCTACGTGATACCATAGATTTATACAAAAGAATGGGCAAAAGGATATATTACACGTAGAGAAAAAAAATATATAACCTATTAAAACTATGTTACATATATCAATTTTTCTCCAGACTTCTGTTGAACAGAAATTCTTATTTTTTTTTCATCAATCCAGTTGTTTACGGTAATAGTTTTTTAAAAATCACTAGGCAATCAATGTTTCTACATCAATTAACATATTATCAATAGCTAATACTCTTTCAGCAATATATATTGGAATAGCAACAGAAATGCAGCAATAAATTTGTTGCATAATAGTTCGTAAATTATAGGTTGCAAAGGAAATTTAACATTGTAAGGTTACATGTAGAAAGCATTCTCAAATTAATAAATATGAGATGTGAATAGTTTTAAAGGATGTCGAGTCCTACAAGCGAATATGTAACACAT
Source organism: Flaveria robusta (assembly GCA_025506415.1). Lineage (NCBI taxonomy): Eukaryota > Viridiplantae > Streptophyta > Magnoliopsida > Asterales > Asteraceae > Flaveria > Flaveria robusta. Next base: position 25,162,082 of record CM046470.1, read on the forward strand.
CTAACATATTATCATCGAATTGAAAATGTAGTAAAAATACCTTGTAAATTGTTGTCCGAAAAGACTTACAAATGCGGCAAAACACTTATAAATTGCTATCCAAAGACCTACAAATCTACAATTGCATCAATTAAATTAGTAAATAACATAAACACATTCTGGTAAAAAGGGTTTATATCCATATATGAAAACGGGTGTAAAGGTCCGCGTAAATAGAAAAACAGATCATGCAAAATGAAGGCATCACAAGTTGTCACGTGTACATATTGTGCATCTTAAAAAGACCATGTGACACTTTAGATGTTCCTTTATTATAATAGTAAAATATGATTGTTTTGGTCTATTAGATGTGGCTTTGGCTTTGTGTTTTAGCATATAATAAAAAGGAAATTTATAAATATAACATTGTAAAATGGTTTATGTTGGAGCAAAAGGGTTAAAATACAAAAAAAGTTTAAAAAATATGATATCATTGTTTTATTACCTATTGTTATTATTCAACGTAATTTCAATCATATTTTATCTCAATATATTGTTTTATAATTAATAAAGTTTCATTACTAATTATTTAATATTTTTTTCAACCCGTATAGTACGCGGGGTACTAATTTAATACTCTAATATAAGAGTAACTAAGTGGGACACGTGACAACACCATATTTTTAATCACTAAAATATTCATGCTTCTCTTTTTATTTAATAGTTACTATAGTAGCTAATAATATTATTTAATTTTTTTATAAACTAAAAGTTATCTTTAATAAACTAATAAATAGCTCTTTTTGTTAATGTTATTTAGAAAGAAGTAAATTTGTATAAAATAATATTGTTCTAAAGCATTTTTTTAAAATGCAAATTATTTTAAATTGGTGTTTTTATAAATTAAAATATTTATAAATAAAATAGGGAGTTATAATAACGAATCGGATTGTTTTGAAATAAAATATTTAGATTTTTTGATAAATAAATTTTAATAAGTTGATATAATTGTTTTATTACTTATAGTACTTACTCATATATTATCATATCATATCTTAGAATATCACTTTATAATTAATAAATGTTTATTCTATTAAATATTTTATTTATTCAAACAGTATAATACAATGGTCAATAAAACTAGTTAACCATAAACACGGTTATATATCAAAGTCAAATGTCTAGGTGGCATTACATCATATTTAAATTTCTTGAAATAATATTAATTGTCTAAACCCAAATAACATAATTTATTAAATTGTCTAAAATATGAGATAAATGGATAGGGTGGTGACCGATCTCCAAGTTCAAACTATTCCAGCTCTTATCCATGTGTCACTTAATCCTTATTTTTCTCTTTGAACACACACCCATAATACGTTAAAACAATGTTGATGAGCTCATAAATTTGTGACACGTGACCCATCATAGACAATCATAATGTTTATCACAAACTTAGGTGCATAAGAAAATATATCACAATCAAAATTGTACCTGAGCGACCCGTCTGAGTGTTAAAAATATCCCAACCCGTACCACTAGAATGTTGGGGGGGGGGGGGGTATGTGTTCCCTGCTATGTACAATTAAACTATACTAATCTATGATACAATGATTCTAAATCTCAATGGGTGTACTCACTGGAATAAGGGCGCAGTGTCGACAGATTCTCTAAGGTATCGCAGGTTCACGTTGGAAGCCAATCGATTGAAGGATTCTAAGCAAATTAAGTATAGATTGAAGGATCAGTGAAGGTTTAATTAAAGATTGAAGGATCGATTATGGGTTCAAAGCTAATCAAATGAAGATTTGATTATAGATTGAAGGAGTCGATCGATAAATTAAAGTGGGAGGAAAATTGTTTTATATTCAAGTTTAATTGACTAAAATGACTCTCATTTGAGACGTGGTGGCTTTTTACGAAATCTATGAATAGGGTTAACGGAGTGAACGAAAATCATTACTTAATGAAAACTAAGTGACTAAAATGATTATTTATAATCTTTTGGATGAAAGCAATTAATTTTAACAAATCATAATGATGAAAATAGTAATTTACTCTATATTTTAATTAAAATTGAGACAACAAAAAACATAATAAAAATCCACATGTAAAACTTAATAATAAGTTATTTAATTTTTTATCCCAAGTGGTTAATATTAGATATATAAGACAATTAAAAATATAAAGATTTTGGGTTCAAGTATTACTTTGAACAAAAATAGTTAGGGTTGAGTCAGATTTTTTTTTTTAAATTTTATTACTATTATTTTTTTACAGTTATGCGTTTCTCCTGATAGAGTTTGAGGTCCGGTCTCGACTAAGAAACATTTATATATACCCGAATAAAATAACAACCATCATTCAAAACATAGTCGTATATTTTACCGTTATAAAATATATAATTCTAAATGCTAAACTCCTCCCTAGGGGTGCAAACGAGCCGAGCCGCTAGTGAGCTACTCAAGATCGGATTGATAAAAAGCTCGAAACGAGCCGAGCTTTATCGAGCCCGAGCCGAGCTCGAGCTTGGAAAAAAGCTCATTTAATTATCGAGCCCGAGCCCCAGCTTCACGTATCAAGCTCGAGCCGGCTCACGAGCCTAAACGAGATTTTTATTTAATTTATTTAATATATTATATAAATAATATCTAAAGTTAAGTTCAATTTTACTCCTTGAGGTTTGTTAAAAATAACTATTTTTCTTCAAAAGATTAAAAATATCAATTTACCTCCAAATGTTTCATAAATTGTTTCAATTTTAATCCAAAGGTTTTATTAGTTGTTTTAATTTCATCCAAAATAATGAAACTTTTGGAGTGAAATTAAAACAACATATGAAACTTTTGGAGTGAAATTGATGTTTTTAATTTTTTGAATGAAAATGGTTACTTTAGTTAAACCTTAGTGAGTAAAACTAAAACTAACTCTAATATCTATTATATATAAAGTTATGATAAAAAACAATTAAATAATATGAATAATGTTCTATATAAATTAAATAATTATAAATATATATATATCAAAATTAAATATAAAATATTAAATATAATATTTAAATAAATAAACTAACCGAGCCCGAGCCGAGCTCAAGCTTGAAAAAGTACATGTCGAGCCGAGCTCGAGCTTTAAAAATAAAGCTCGAAACGAGCCGAGCTCGAGAGCTCGAGCTCTCCTAAGTATTCACGAGCCGAGCTCGAGCCCATACGAGCTCGGACTCCATTCGACTCGGCTCGTTTGCACCCCTACTCCTTCCTATGCGAAGGGAAGTCGGCGACCATCTTACACGATCCATGACGCGCGTTGATTACTGAGGAAGTATAATTCCTTAAGAAGGCGACTAAAAGAAACTTAATGATGTCAACGACTTCAACGTTTACAATACACACCTTATATTATGTCTATATCTTACATAGGACCCCCTACATTTCTGAAAATTTTAGTCTAAATAATTTAGTTAAGTAACAAATGTCATGGTAACCATGACAAAGTTTGAGTATCTAACTTTAAGTTTGAAAGTGTCTTAAGTTCCAAACAAGATTTAAGCTGGAAGATATTATTTACAAACGCACGATCAAATACAAATAATAGCTAATATGACTCATCAATTGTAATTATGTATATCATAATGAAATCCTTTTTTTTCAATGTAAAAAATAAAAAAAGCTCATATTGTATGTAACAAACTTAACTTGACACAAAAACTAATATCAAACTATACATATTACAATTCGATTACTATTAATAGTAAAATATAAGTGTCATAGCGTAATAATATTGGTGAAGGTGCATCTAGCCATTTGATATTTAAAAAAAAAAAAAAAAAACTCATACACATATCTATTTCTACTCTTAAGCTATGTTAATTCTTAATCTATCTCATGGCAGGATTTTAGCCATGCTCTTCTGCAAATAGATTCATATATTTGGATCGGTTCCTACCCGTATCCAAATCCCTAACTCGGTTTTCGGATCGCATATCAGATTTACAAAACCATGCTTATAAAATTTTATAAGATCTCTTAAAATAATTTATCTAAAACCGCTAGTGAAGTGCGTGATCCGAGTAATTTGTAAAAAAAAGGTTCACGATAATCCGAATAAAATTTAGACGACTCGAACTTTACTACTATGGTTAATTGGTTAATCCTAATCTTCAAACCTGAAAATTTTAAAGGCGTTCAATTGACCATTCAAAACATGTAGGGTTTATTTCAGCAATATATATTATTATAGGGGCCAAAGTGACTTTCGGACCTCTACACGTGTTACGTTTTCACACGCTTTAATGGAAGTTGTATATAAATACAGACCCATCGATGATTGAAGCTCACAAGTCACACTTTCAGATTTACGATTGATTCAATTTACGATCACTTTACATTTGAAGCTTTTCTGAATCATGGCCGAAAACGATGCTCCTGTTACTAATCAATCAGAGGTTCGTCTGTTCTTATGTTTATTTATATGTTTTTGAATAAATAATCATATCTTTATGATATGTTTGGGGTTATGATTAGTATGTTGTATGTTGCTCGTAATCTAGGTCGAAAATTGAGGTAATAAGATGAAATTTGCTGTTGGTAGTAGAAAAAAGTTGCGGAGGATTGTTAATTTGTTAGGGTTCTTTAAACCTAGTTCTAAAATAATGATTTTATTTTAAAAGAATCTGCTCTTGCTTGCTGAAAATTGGGCGTCTGTAGCATAAATTAACCTAATTCATATTGTTGATGGAAAGAACTGTTGTGACCAATTGGGAATTGATTTGGTGTTGGTTTTCAATATTTGTTAAATAAAGGTTGAGAGAGAAGAAGAGAGGTTGAAGTACCTGCAATTTGTACAAATGGCTGTTCTTCATGCTGTTGTTTATGCTTCAAAAGTCTATGATTATGCTAAGAACAACTCCGGTCCACTAAAACCGCGGGTGGAGATGATAGAGGGTACTCTAAAGACTGTTGTAGGCCCTGCATATAACAAGTACCATGATGTCCCTGTTGAGGTTCTAAAGTTTGTTGATCGCAAGGTCAGCTCTATCTATCTTGTTAAAATGAATCATCTTTGCATATGATTATGGTAAATCTTGATGATTGGTTGCTTGACTTCAGGTCGATGAGTCGGTTAACAAATTCGATAGGCGGGTGCAGCCTCTTGTGAAGCATGTGTCAGCTAAGACCAAGAGCCTGTCAACAGAGGTTAAGGCTGCTGGTGTGGTGGAAGCCGCCTCTGGGCTGGCGAAAACTGCATACACCAAGCTTGAGCCAGCTGCTAAAGGACTTTACACAAAGTACGAGCCGGTTGCTGAGCAGTATGCTGTTTCGGCTTGGCAGTCACTTAACCAGCTCCCGCTCTTTCCTAAGGTGGCTAAGGTGGTGGTGCCAACAGCAGCTTACTGTTCAGAGAAGTACAACCAAACGGTGCAGCAAACAGCAGAGAAAGGATACAAGGTTTCTTCGTATCTCCCGTTGGTGCCGACGGATAGGATTGCTAAGGTGTTCAACACCGTTTGACCGCAAGCTGAGCCAGTGGTTCGCAGTGGAGGTGAAGGGGTGGCTGTAGCACATTAAGGTTGCATGATGATGCTGTGGTGTGATTGCTGTGATGAAAGCTGATGTTTGATATTATGTAAATGTTTGTTTTGGTTTATTAGATATGACACTGGTTGTGTTTTAGTATGTAATGTAATTATGCTATGTTTAAGCTCATATTTACGCTAACCGAAGGTTTTACCCATCCTTTTGCTTGTGAAATGAGGCGAGCTTAGCTTGAATTGGCCTAGACGAAAAGATAATGCAGGGTTATATCATGTTTTGCTTGTTATCGAGTGCTTGTAACAAGCTAAGAATAAGTCGAAGGTAGTTTCTAATCAAATCCTTAGCACTTAGATATTATCATATGATTTTACGAATCTCGCCTTCAACGGCAAAGCATATGCAGATTTTTTGTAAGATTGAAGAAGTCTTCAAAGTACTCCAGGTACACAATAGAGAACATATAAGAAATTAAGCACAAAACCAGAATGTATATAGACACAAGTACAGAATTATTAGCAAATAACCAGATTGTATAAAAATACAAAGAGAATAACTAGTAAAATTAAAAAATAATTGATAAATATAAAATTTCTAATAGTTCAGATGTGAGGTGGTCTGTCCTCTTTCTATTTAGGAAGTATTTATCTCGTGCTTCAGGTGATGGAAATTTGCTTATTTACATGTATATACAAAACTAGACTAAATACCCGTGTAACACACATGCTCAATCATTGAAAATTGCTTTTGATTAAAAACATTCGTAAGTCATAATATTATTGTTAATACTTTGTATATCAATTTTTATGCTTAATTTTTTTAAAATCATCTATATCTAATATAGCAACTTTTCTTTATCAATGCTTATAAGTCTAAATAGTATATAATATGAAATAAGAGGAGTGTTCCTGAGAAAACCAATAGTTATGTAAAAACCAAAGAAAACCACAGAAACCAATAACATAATTCATAATTTTTTTGTTATTTTAATTGTTAAGATGCTATTTAAGTATTTAGTACAAATATTTTGAGCATACATACGAGAATGAAGAGTCTTACGTTTACGTAACACTATGTCGAATGAAAAATGGTTACGTATACGTAACCTATGTGTGACGTATATGGAAAACCAAGCTACGGTTTTCATTTGATTGATATTTTTATTTATATATACTCACACATATATATAAAGGGTGGTGATAAAAAAATTTATATATTATGTGACCGTTTTTATTGGTTTTTTCTAGTTTTCTCATAACTTTATGTTTTTCTTATGATCCCTCCTCTATGAAATAATATATATATATATATACACACACACTAATAAATAAAAATATTAAGTGACACGTGTCACTCTTACATGCCTCAATATTTTTTCCCGTCACTCTCTTCTATATAAATTTTCTTTAATTGTTTTTTATTTTTATTTTTGTCTCTATCCTATTAAATGATTTCTATAATTATTTTTGTTAAATATTTTATATTTTAAAATAACTATAGTTAAAAATTATATAATATTTCATAAATATGTAATAAGAAAATCTCTATTGCAAAGAGTATAGCTTTAAATTTTAGCAACCCGTGTATTACACGAAGTTCTAACCTAGTGAACTTATAAATAAAAACTTCCTGTAATAATCAAATTATATTGAACATGAGAACATCCATAAACATCTGAAAACTTCTTTGTATACAAATGATGTTCTGTTTGTAATTTTACTATAATTATCTAATATTAATAATTTTAATTTATGTCTACTTGTAACTCGAGATAATGAAACATGGAGCTTGAATCGGTGCCAGGGACCAAACATACAATGATTACATAAAAGTTTGAACTATCTTTATAATTTTTAAATTTTTGAGACCAAACATGCAATTTGTTTAAACCAAAGGGAGCATTTATGCAATTTTCCTTTTTGTTTCATGCTTACATCAATTAAAACTAGATCAAAGCTTCATGCTTTCATAAGTCAAATTGATGTAAAAAAACCAAAATACTAAAGTTTATCTTGAAATCAAAATCGAAATCCTTGAATAGTACATACCACTTCTACTATTGCAATCGAGATTTGTATATATGAGCATTGAATTGAGACTTTGCAGAAGAGCTGTTGTGATTTAAAACTTGGGATGTGAATGATATTAAATAGATCAATGAAGTCATAAAAGGATTGGTGAGTTGAACTTGAAACATAACGTGATTTGGGGTAAATCGAAACCATGATATGCTCGTAAATTGAAAAGGATGTGAAATGGTTCATCTTTCCATTTGAAAATCGATATCATGATTTGGGGAAATCAAAACCTTGACCCTTGATTTGATAAAATATCTAAACTCGTTTCGAAATAGAAGACGCGTATGGGGTTTTTTTTCTCATTTGCATAGGACGAGTGAATTAGGAAACCTTTAATTGCTTGTTTGAATAAGCAAGAATCCAACACGTTTCAATTCACAATTTTAGTGTAATACAACCTTTAAAAACTCATTATATTACCTGTATGGCAGGAATAGAGTGAACTTATTCTTGGGTGAGAAAAACAGTCAACTATAACTTGCAATTTATTTTAGGATATGATGTGGAGAATAAGTTGTATATATTGAAAAGAAAAGGAGGAGCAATTGAGTATTACAAAGATGAGTATGATTTCCATACTCTTGGAGCTTCTGACTTATATGCAATGGGAAGAGTGTCATTTCATAATCCAAGCAAGTACGGCAAAGCTAAGTGGATTAGAAATATGATTTGGGGTTAGAGAAAATAAAATTTTTACGACTTTAAGACTGCAAAGTCTAAAATGATTCACGATGAGTTGAGATTAGATTTGAACACTAATGCTCACATGAAAATTAGAGTGTTCAAGCAATCTAAGTATGTTCGTAAGATTCCTATCCATGCTCCAGAACCAGTGAATAGTATATCTAAACTGATGAGATGGGTATGCTAAAAGGATACTGGGCATGTTATGTTCTACTGTGTCGACAAGAAATTTAGAATCATTAACCCAATTGATCTACTGAAATTTGGAAGAGATGATTTGATGAAGCTTTAGGCATGTCCAATTGAAGCCGATGAATCAATGCAATGCAACACATTTCAGATGGATGATTACAAAAGCCCTTGAGAATAAGATGTATGGTTATGGAGGATATTACAAGGTTACGAAAGTAGACTTTTAATGATTTGATTCACCAAACTTAGGGGAGATTAGGGATCAAACCAGAAGGCTTGGGAAATCAAAATTCATTTTTGAAGATATATGAAGACAAGTCGTACGAGAAGCTAGCTGCCGCGCGAGATAAACTTCTCGCGCAAGAACATCATGTATAAATAGATGTTTTTGTTATATAATTTGTAATACTTGATCATTATTCCAACTATTGTAAGAATCATCTCTTTGGAATATAGTTCGAAAAGTTTATTTACTTGAGTGTTCAATTAAATTTTGTTTTATGTTTAGCCAATCCATATCACATTCATTCCGCATTTGTGTTATGAGATCGATCATATATTGAAATCCTTGAGTTTACAGTTTTATAATTAATAAATTTCATTGTGTATAGTATTTTATTTATTCAACTTATGCAATACACAGGTTTACAATAGCTACTAACATTATAAACTTTTGTAAATAGTATTATTTTACGGTTTTTTTATTTGAATCACTAAACTTTTCTGTATTATAATTTGACCACAAAACCTTTTTCTATAAATCCTTATACTTTTAAATTTTACTTGTACCACTTACCTTTTGTTTAAGTTTTAAAATTTTTTTTTTTTACATTGTTATTCTTAAATTTTAATAAAGTTACCACACAACGCATGAACTTTAATAAAATTATCTTTTTGAGTTTATTATACGATTGGTCCCTATGTTTTGCCCATATTAAAGGATTGGTCCTTATCGCTAAATTCTGTTAAGTTTTTTAGTTAAATGTAACAAAACTCTTTTCCCCCTGATTAAAAGACAAAATACTTTAATTAATATAAAAATATAATCTTACAGACCACGTCTACTATTGCAAACGAGATTTGCATATATAAGCATTGAATTGAGACTTTGCAAAATAGCTGTTGTGATTTAAAACTTGGGGTGTGAATGATATTAAATAGCTCAATGAACACGTAAAAGGATCGGTGAGTTGAACTTGAAACATAACATGATTTGGGGTAAATCAAAACCATGATATGCTTGAAAATTGAATAGGATATAAAATGGTTCATCTTTCCATTTGAAAATCGATATCATGATTTGGGGAAATCAAAACCCTGAATTGATTATTCGAGACTCTTGATTTGATGAAATATCTAAAATCGTTTCGGAATAGAAGTCAGTATGGGATCTTTTCTCATTTGCATAGGACGAGTGAATTAGGAAACCTTTAATTACTTGTTTGAATAAGCAAGAATCCAACATGTTTCAATTCATATTTTTAGTGTAATACAACGTGTAAAAACTCATTATATTACCTAGGGATAGAGTTAACTTATTCTTGGGTGAGAAAAACAGTCAATTATCACTTGCAATCTATTTTAGGATATGATGTGGAGAATAAGTTATATATAGTGAAGAGAAAAGCATGAGCGATTGAGTATTACAAAAATAAGCATGATTTCCATACTCTTAGAGCTTCTGACTTGTATGCAATGGGATGAGTTTCATTTCATAATCCAAGCAATTACGCAAAGCTAAGTGGATTAGAAATATGATTTGGCGTCAGACCAAATAAAATTTTAAGGACTTTAAGACTACTAAGTCTAAAATGATTCACGATGAGTTGAGATTAGATCCGAACACTAATGGGGTGTTTGTTTTTCTCAAAAAGCTCTTCCCCACCTCTTCATCTGCGTGCATGCAGACGCGGGAAGACGTTTTCCCATTGCAGACTGTTTGATTTTCCGAAGACTTTTTATTAAAAAAGGTATTCCTGAGATCTGCCTCACGCAGACATAAACCATTAACTACTAGAATCTTCTAACCACTTCTCATTCAACCCTTAAAACAAATAACCCTGAACCTTCTGTCCCCCTTAGCACCGCCAGCCAACACATCCACCGCAACGATCGCCGGCCACCGCGCACCCCTACCACCACAGGCCAACACAGCCACCACAACGACCATCGCCCACCACGCACCCCTAGCACTGCCGCCCAACACAGCCACTGCAGCCCGCGTCCTTCCCATCGCCGCCTCCTTACGTGAACCCACCCCCCTTTACCGGCTTCCTCCGGCCATCGCCGCCCCCTTCAGCGCCTTCCTCCAGCCATCACCGCCCCTTTCAGCAGGTTTGGTTTTGTTTGATTTGTGAGTTATGGTTGTATGATTTGTGATTTAAGGTTTAGGTTTTGTTTGATTTGTGATTTAAGGTTTAGGTTTTGTTTGATTTGTGAGTTATGGTTGTATGATTTATGATGCTAAAAAAACAGTCTTCTTCTTGCAAACTACAGACGTTTAGTCCACCTCTTCTCCTGCGGATGTCTGCAGATGTAGTTTGCAGACTGCATACATTTTGCTACAGAAAAAACAAATAGCACCTGATTCTCCCATGAAAATTAGAGTGTTCAACCAATCTAAATATGTTCGTAAGATTCCTATCCATGCTCCAGTACCAGTGAATAGTATATCTAAACTTATGAGATGGGTATGCTAAAAGGATATCGGGCATGCTATGATCTACTGTGTCGATGAGGAATTCAGAATCATTAACCCAGTTGATTTACTGAAAGTTAGAAGAGATGATTTGATGAAGCTTTAGGTGTGTCCAAATGAAAGTGATGAATTAGTGCCTTGCAACATATTTCGGATGGATGATTACAAAAGCCCTTGAGAATAAGATGCATGGTTATGGAGGATATTACAAAGTTACATAAGTAGACTTTTTAGGATCTGATTCACCAAGCTTAGGGGGAGATTATAGGGATCAAACCAGAAGGCTCGGGAAATCAAAATTCATTTTGAAGATATATGAAGACAAGTCGGACGAGAAGTTAGTTGCCACTCGAGATAAACTTTTCATGCGAGAACATCATGTATAAATAGATGTTTTTGTTTTGGAATTTGTAATTATTGATTATTATTCAAACTATTGTAAGAATCATCTCTTTGGAATATAGTACGAAAAGTTTATTTACTTGAGTGTTCAATTCGATTTTGCTTGATGTTTAGCCAATCCATATCACATTCATTCCGCCTTTGTGTTATGAGATCGATCATATATTGAAATCCTGGAGTTTACAATTTTATAATTAATAAGTTTCATTTTGTATAGTATTTTATTTATTCAACTTATATAATACACAGATATACTATAACTACTAATATTATAAACTTTTGTAAATAGTATAATTTTAAGGTTTTTTTATTTGAATCACTAAACTTTTCTCTATTATAATTTGACCACAAAACCTTTTCCTATAAATCCCTATACTTTTAAATTTTACTTGTACCACTTACCTTTTGTTTAAGGTTTTAAATTTTTTTTTTACATTGTTATTCTTAACTTTTAATAAAGTTACCACACAATGCATGAACTTTAATAAAATTATCTATTTGAGTTTATTATACGATTGGTCCCTATGTTTTGCCCATATTGCAGGATTGTCCTTATCGCTAAATTCTCTTAAGTTTTTCAGTTAAGTAAGCGTAAAAAACACTTTTACCCGTGATCTAACCCAGTTCGATCCGGCGGAAGAGGCAAATGGTCTGATGGTGATGATGATCTAGTTTATACGAATACGGGGCGGGGTGGTGGCGGTGGCGGTGGCAACGGCGATAGTGGAGGAGATGGTTGCAGGTGTCGACGGATGATGATGATGTTTAATGATAGCAATGGTGGTGGAGATTGGTGGTGGTGGAAGCGGTGGAGAACTGTGGTGGTGGTGGTGGTGGTGGTGGTGGCGTTGGGGAACTACGGTGGTGGTGGTGGCAGCGGAGGAGAAATGCAGTGGTGGTGGTGGCGGCGGCGGCCATGAGAATTATGGTGGCGAACGTGTATGTGTCTATATATGGGTATATGTATATATATATATATTATATTATTTAATATATAATGAAATGAGATTTGATGAGAACCCTAAGTATTCGTGAGAACGTTTTAACTCAACCATAACCTTTGATTTAATATAAAATATTGAAAATGTTATTTCAATGGCTGGGATGAGATAAGGACAATATAGTCATTTTAATAATGTAAGCTTTTTTTTTTTTTCATCCTCTCTAATCAAGAAACCAACCACCATCACAATCCTCTACCACCATGCCCTAATAAATTCAAAACCAACCATCAAAAATCAGCCGAAAACCATCACTACCATAGCCTGCCACCGGTCATCTCTACCACAATGGTAACGTTCGCTTTCTTCGGTGTAAAAACATTTGCTCTCTTCGGCCAGCCAACCTTCAGCCAGCCAACTTCTGGTCAAAGCCGACAACAAAACTTGCCATCTTCTAATCGTACTTGCCGAAGAACCAGCCCAAAAACATAGTTAAGTCTTCTTCTTCGTGGTCTAGTTCATACCTGCTTCAGATCTGAAAACAATCGACAACCTATGGTGAAAAGCGGTTACATCTTCTTCCCTGAACTATCCTCTATCCTCCAATCAAACTCTTTTTAAGCTGTCGTCTCCCTTATTTTTTATATGAATTAAGTTTTGTTTTTCATTCTTGTGTGTCGTTCTACTCAACTTCATTCATAAGTGGGCTTTCAAATAAAACCAGTGGGCCTTGGAATTAACAGTAGTTCAAATAAAACTATGTTTCATTTAATTTAATTTACTTCTTGCATAATTCAATTTTGATTTTCATTTGATAACATGATCAAAATTGACTAATTCTAACTTTAAAACAACACAAAATCTTTGTATAAGCTACTGTTTGGAGAAAAATTAGGTAACTAGATTGATGTGTTCTTTAGTTCAATTTATTTTTAGTTTGTTGCATTTAAAATTTGATCATGTGTTATTGAAATTGATAGAATGTTCCTTATTTTCTTCTGTTTTTCCAATGACATCATAGGAGCATTATAAGGATTTGAGGTCCAAGCCTTTCTTCCCCACACTCATTAGTTGTAAGTGTTAGTATTTGTATTCAAATGAACGGTTAGAATATGATGTAATTCACTGTTATTCAATGTAATTCACTGTATCAGGTACAATTTTATGTTATTTTAGGGTTTTTGTTGTTACACACCATTTTTCTTCAATGTAATTCACTATAAAGAATTACAATATGATGTAATTTGCTGTAAGTATTAAGATTTCTATTGATATGAACACGATATAATTCATTGTTTGTTGGTTCATGCTTTGGTTAAGATGAACTTTATGATTGATGAAGTTAGTTTGTTAATTTGATTATTTAATTTTTTTTGTAGTGGTGTAATTTCATATATATTGTTTTGTTATAGTGGTGTAATTTAAAGCTTCTATATGTTACAACAGTTTACGTTACAAAAGTGTACTTACAGTGGTTTTTTTTTGTCATAATTATTTTTTTATTTTTTGTATAACAGCGTTGAAGTTTTGTTACATTAGTATACTTAGGTGGTGTAATGTCGTCTGGTTGTTAGATTGTTGTAATAAAGGTGTTATTGTTAGTTAGAATGGTATAATATCGGATGTAAAAGCTTCTTTATAGTGGTGTAACAATAGTGTCGGTCACCCAGTGTAATTTCCCTAATTCGGATAAAAAATACAATTTGCAAGATTATATGGGAATTAAAGAGAAAAATATGATAAATTTAATGGTGTAATCTTTATAAAAAATAACAATGTATAAAAAAGTTATGAAAGTTTTAATAACAAGGGGTAAACCTTTTAAATAAAAAAAGAAAAAAATAGAAGATAATAAGTGTGGGTTAAATAACTATTTTACTCTTATTGAATAAAAATAAGGAAAAGATCTTGACCACTTAAATTTTGATCAAGGGTTGATAATAAGTTAAAGGGTTCTCATAAAAAGGATGGTTTTTTATTTTAACCTTACCCTATATATAATAATTTAATAAAAAGAAAATGGATCCCATATAAATTAATGTATATTTTATTTATTTTGTTTTTTTGTAGGGGCAAAAAAGTATTTTTACACTATGAAAAATTTAATAGAAGTTAGTGTTAGTGACGAAATGTGTTATAGTTTGACAAACATTTGTGACCAATAATGTAATTTATCAAAAGTTAGGACCAATCCTGCATTATGAACAAACCATAGGACCAATCATGTAATTAACTCTATTTTTTTCCTTATTAAACCAACTCTAAGCTTTTTGATTTTTAAAATTTAACAACAATTTTTTTTTGTTCTTTCTAATCAATCCTTGTGTGTCTTGCTTGTTTTTATCTACGTTTGCAATATTTGTTTAATATTATCTATGTTTTTAACCTTGTGTGTCTTGCTTGTCATTTTTTTTTCCTTTATAACCAATATACACTACAATAATTTTCAAACTCTTACGAATTGTTTAATATTATCTATGTTTTTAACCTTACGCCGGAGGCTAGGCGGACCTAAGTAGAAGGGTGGGGGCAGCGTCACCCATAATTTTTATTTTGTGTTATATGTATGTGAAAAATCCCGAGCTCAACCCCCCCCCCCCACCCCTCTCAAAGTTTAGGCAATCCCCCACTTTTACGGCCCATGAAAAAATTTTCTGGCTCCGTCCTGCGCGAAGAACGGGCATAAGCCGTTGGTTTTTATATGATTTGTTAATTTTCTTATTCTTATCTATAATATATTATTTATTAGATCATCACAAATAGATCAATGAAATTGTTAATTTGAAACCCTTTCTGATTCATTATATGTCAGTTAAATGAAATGATGCATAATACATTATAATTGTCTTTTTTTATCCTAAACTAGGATTGAAACCCCCACGCGTTACCGCGTAGATCTTTTTGTGACGACATAAAAACCATATTAACACAAAAGAGTAAGAAGTTTTCAACATGTTTTTTATGTCGAAATGTTATAACTGTTTTAAATATAAGAGTACATCAATGTTATATATCAACCAACTATTATACAAAAAGATGGTTTGGCTAGATATATACATAAATTACGTGATAGACCAACCAACAGTTGTAAAAAACATACGTATCAACTTTCGTAAAGTAAATAGTAGTTTAATTCCAAAAAGAATTTTTAGAGAACGTTATTTAAGCAAACCCATTATAATTTTTATGTTACTTTAGTTGTGTATTATAAAATTTAACTCTAAGATATACTATTTTTATGAAGGTGAATGTTATTGTATATGCATATATGTGAGTAAACTAAGTTGTGCTTATTTATAAGTTATTAAATTTAGGTGGTCAAATTTAAAGTTCTAAAGGTTTCTGGAGAAACCGACATGGTGTAATAATATATATATAATAAGGCTCCATATTTTATGACAAGTTACAGAGTTGAAACCTTCTTTATCAATATCCAGAGTTTTGTAAGATAAAAAGTAAAAAACCAATTACCATTAAAAACTAGGGATGTGCAAAATCGAATATGAGTCACTAATGATATCTTCCATAACCTAACCGCATAGTCAGTTATTACCTCTTTCCTAACCATAACTATAAACGATTGATCGGTTAAGTCAAGGTAAATTAACCATAAGTCATGTGGTAATTTTGGTTGATTGTTTAAAGCTGAAAATAATGTACATAATCGAATAAAAAGTTGAATAATGTATAACATTTGATAGCAAAACAACTAATAATACATGTAAAATCATAAGCATGAATTATTTTATAATTTCTCTGATGTTTATAGCATTAAACATATGCATGCAAATATAAAGTAGTTTTTGATATTTGATGAATTTCTATACTAATAGTATTTTTACTATAAGTTTATCATACTATTATACTCATAAGCAACACTGAATGGGAGAAATCACTTATAAATAAGGTTCTATCAGTTAATTGTGTTAACGTTCAGTCATTAGACACCCTTAACATAATCATAACCGACTTTTGGGTTAATCAAATAACCCTTATCATAACCTTAGGTAAATTTCGATTATCGGTTAATTCTGTTCGGTGACTGTTCGGCTATCGGCGGTTTGCTCACCCTTAGGGAGTGGAAACCCTCTCTTTAGTGATAAAAAAAATAGAATGGTAGAGAGCATGACTCCAACTTTAAAGCGCTCTAGTCATAAACAAAACTGATCTCCCAAACAAATTAAAATACAAAATCTATATCACATCCAATTAAAAGCACTTCACTCATAGCTCAGCCACTGAATTCAATTCTCTTATTGCAAGAAGCGATAACGAGATAACATGCTTAAACTAAGGAATGATACGAACACTTTACATCAAACCAGCTCCCTTAAACACGCCCCTGAAGACATCATCATTTGTCCATGATGGCACCTACAAGATTTCAACAGCAGAAAGAAAATATATTAACTATACAGTATGTACCAATTCACCAACAGGTTCATACAATGATTCACAAATTTGGGTCAAATCCTTACTATACCTAGGGCTGAAAACAGAAAACAAACAGAAGGT
Organism: Flaveria robusta; assembly: GCA_025506415.1. NCBI lineage: Eukaryota > Viridiplantae > Streptophyta > Magnoliopsida > Asterales > Asteraceae > Flaveria > Flaveria robusta. The sequence goes on from CM046470.1 coordinate 25,179,099, forward strand.
TTAGTGAACCTTATGACCAAAAGGTTGATTATTTATTAAAAGACCATGATCAATATTTGGTGTTCGTTTACCAGTCAATGAGCACTCGTAAACTATTAGTCCATGCATGCTAGATCATTGTTCGTCTTCCTTTTTTCAATAAAATGCTGACGTTTAAAAAGATTATAAGAAAAGACTAGAAGAACTATTTACCTCAGTAACACTATGATTTAAGTGTCTCTCCATTTTCTCCATAAACATGTTGTCCTCATCACCACAAAGTAAGTTGAATACAGCTCCTGTAACATTGTAAAGCAGTTTGTTAGGACAGCATCCAGTGAATCCATCACCTGAAGCGTGTTTAATTGAAACGTTTCCTTGATTTTATTATTCAAAATTTGTTAAATGGTATCCAATACCCGACATCTATAACTTTTATTTTAGCAATTTAGCCCACAAGTTTCTTTCTGTTATCCTTGTTGAGGAGTATTATAGACATTAATAGAATTTTATACTAGAATTTTATAAATTAAGAAGATATTTATTTGATTATTATGTGGTATTGGTAGAAATAAAATTAAAGTTTGCAAAGCCCCAAAGGTTCAAACACTCAAATGAACGGGTAACAGTAAAAACAAATATTAGTGAACTTAGTCAAACAAAATGAGGAAAAAGAGAAATAAACTAGGAAGTCTGAAAAGTTCATTTGTGGATGTATATGTTTAATGTTTTTGTGCTGATCAAGGCGTGAAAACCTAAAGAAGAAAACAAAAAAAATAGAAATTGATGAATGATGATCCAGGTTAATCTTTTCACCGATAAAATCATCATAGGAGATATCAAAAATATATCTTGAATGAGATTAAAGGGCCATTGTAAGTCTCCTCTTCCTTAAACTCCCATTGTTGAATCTTGAAGTTTTAGCGTTAAATCGATGATTTTTAAGTATTATGAATGGTTTTAGTAATCAAGTAACAGTTTATGTATTATCAAACTGATTTTTGTTAACATAATAGTTATTTTACACAAAAATGTAATGGAATGGGTTAGATGAAATGCTACGGCTCTTACTTCAGATTTTAAAGTTATTGTCACGACAGTTATTTTACACACAGTGAATGATATATTATAACTTGATAATTTTTTAAAAGAATGATATGACAAACAATGGTTAGATCAGGATACTGTGTTGGGTTTGTGAAGGCTTTGGGCTTGGGCCCATATTTAGTTTTCTAGTTTATTAGGTTAAAAACCCTAATTAGTCTCTATATATATCCATGTCATGTATTTGTAATCTTAGCACTGAGCAAATAAAGAAAACCCTAGTTGCAGCCCGTGGACGTAGGTCACACCGACCGAACCACGTTAAATCCTTGTGTTGCTTATTTTTCTATTTTCTGCGTGATAATCGTTTGTGCGGGTTCGTGTGTTGGTTCCGCTGCGCCGCTTGAAACCTAACAAGTGGTATCAGAGCTTTGGCTCGTTGAACATACGAATGCACTGAAGAAACGATCGTAGATTGTTGGTTGATTATCTCGGAAATCTTTTTGAAGCTGTTTTGATACCCGTTCTCAATTGCCGTTTTTCTTTGTGTTCACGTTTGACGAAAAGAAAAAAAAAGTTCGAAGTCCTTTGTTTTTTGTTTGGGATCTACGCACAAAAAAAAAGGAGAATGGTTTTAATTGGGTTTTGAAAGAAAGCAAATCAAATTGTTTTTTTTTGTTGACTTTGTTGATAAGAAAGATTCATTCTATTTTGGATGATTATTTCGATCAATAAGAAAAAGGATAGAAAATAATTATTATTTTTTCTTTGGTGATTCGAACAAAAAAAAAAAAAAAAAAATAATATTGTGTTTTTTTTTGGTGATTGATTTTTTGATCGAGATAAAATACTGGGTTAAAACTCTTTGAAGCCGTTGATTAGGGTTTGGTGAAAAACTCTTGGATTCGTCAGTTAAAGTGAAAGAATAGTACGTTCGGGTTTTTGGATTTGTCTACAAGGTTTATTGTAGGAGCAAATCGGTCAATTGACAGTGTTCAGTAGAACAGCCGTCAAGTTCAGGCCCGTGCCATTGCTGTGTCTGTTCACTGTTTCGATTTGCTTCTAGTTTGCTGTTTGAGATGGCTGAAGACGGGAAGGTTGTGATCGAGAAATTTAACGGTTCTGATTTCAGTTGGTGGAAGATGCAATTAGAAGCATTGTTATGTCAAAAGGACTTGGATATGGTACTAGGAGAAAAACCTGAGAAAATAGAACAAGCTGATTGGGAATCAAAGGACAAAAAGGCTCGTGCGGTTATTACATTGGCTTTGACGAAAAATGTTGCTTTTAACATTATTAAGGAAACCACGGCTCGTGGTATGATGTCTGCTTTGTCAAATATGTATGAAAAACCGTCTGCGGCGAATAAGGTGTTTTTTAATCGGGAGCTGGTGAACACAAGGATGAAAGAAGGAAGCTCAGTGACTGCTCACATTAACAATTTAAATTCAATTTCAACAAGACTTGTATCTGTTGGAATTAAGTTTGATGATGAAGTTCAGGCTCTACTGCTGTTGTCGTCTCTGCCTGATAGTTGGTCTGGAACTGTGACTGCAATTTCAAGTTCTGCGGGGACTAAAGGTTTCACTCTTGATGGTATTCGGGATCTAATTATGGGTGAAGATGTAAGAAGAAAGAACTCGGGTGAATCATCGAATAGTGAGCTGTTAAATGTTAGCAGGGGTCGGGATAGTAACAGGAACAGTGGGAGTCGGGGAAGGAGTTCATCTAAACCTAGAAAGAATGTGAAGTGCTGGAGCTGCAATGAGGTGGGACATGTTAAGAGTCAGTGTCCGAATAAGAAAGAATTGAACACTGCTATTGGGAATGTTTCTGATGATGATGATGCATTGATACTCAGTGTGGAAAACAGTGTGGACTCTTGGGTCATGGATTCAGGTGCTTCGTTTCACACCATGGACAACGGGGAAACGATGGTGAATCTGAAACATGGTGATTTTGGAAAGGTACGATTAGCTAATGACGAGATACTTGAGGTAACGGGCATGGGGGATATTGATTTGGTTACTTCGTTGGGAACTAAATGGAACCTGAAAAATGTTAGGGTGATTCCGGGGCTGAAGAAGAAATTGATTTCAGTTGGTCAGCTGGATGAACAAGGACTAGAAGTAAGGTTTGGTGGTGGTAAATGGAAGGTGATCAATGGTAATCTAGTTATTGCTCGTGGTATAAAGCGTGGGTCATTGTATATGGTTGAGGTACCTGCTGAGGGATGTATGACCGTCCCGGTTAAGCACGACAAAATCTGGTTCGCTAAATCCGCTGCTAAGAGAGTTCATTTTGCAAACGTGAAGTCTGGAGCAGGGATGTTAGGTGAACGAGTTCGAAAGTCTAAACCATTCAGGGGATTCGGTGACAGTGGGAGCACGGGACGTGTTCCGGGTACAGTTACAAAGAAACGTTGGGTTTTAAAGACTACGACTGGAAAATTCTCTCCTGGTGATTGTTTGCTGAATTTGGAGAGTGATGGTGATCCTCGATGTATCTTTGAATCCGGTGGAATGTCCAAATCGGTTAAGATGGAGGATGAGTCATTGGCGGGACTAGCCATGACTGAGTTGGAGCTCGGGGTAGCTTCAACTGGCCCTTCTGGTACTTGATGATGAGGGGGTCGCTGCAACTAGGAGATGTGATGAAGTCTTAGCTTGTTCTTTGGGAACTGGAGGCTTGAAAGACTTGTTTGAAGATTACTGAAGTTACTAGACGATTGGGTTGCTTTGTACTTGAATGGCGGACTAGAATTTATCGCAAAGCCTTCAAGTGGGAGATTGTTGGGTTTGTGAAGGCTTTGGGCTTGGGCCCATATTTAGTTTTCTAGTTTATTAGGTTAAAAACCCTAATTAGTCTCTATATATATCCATGTCATGTATTTGTAATCTTAGCACTGAGCAAATAAAGAAAACCCTAGTTGCAGCCCGTGGACGTAGGTCACACCGACCGAACCACGTTAAATCCTTGTGTTGCTTATTTTTCTATTTTCTGCGTGATAATCGTTTGTGCGGGTTCGTGTGTTGGTTCCGCTGCGCCGCTTGAAACCTAACATACTGTTCATGTAAAGTATGGGTTCTAATGGAATGACAAATAGTCAATGAAGAATGAATATGTAAGTAAATCGTACTTAGAATTCCAGAAGCTTAATGCAAAAGTTATTTTCAGTTATGGAAGTAAACTTAAAGTTTCTACCAAATTGACAACAAGATAAGATTATGAAATTTCAATTTGTGCTTTCGTATACAAAACGTGTAGTGCTGTTGAGATTTTATAATGTAGACAAATGCCACAAAGAACATAAGGTCCATATGGAGAATTAATAGAAAAGAAATATGGTCAAAGGATTAACATAAGATGAAGACTCTATATGAATGGAAACATTAAGTTTACTTCCATAGCTTTCAAGTAAGTATTTCACTTGCATGAGTTTGGTGAAAGTACGTTGATAGATTTAGAATTAAAATGTTAATAAACCATTATGTTGGTTAGAATTAGAATGCCATTCCTACTTATAAATAAAAAGCATTAACCTGTTAATAATAAATTAATAACATAATAATTAGAATAAGATTATAGAAAAACATTATAATGTATGAGTATGAATAATAAAAAGCATGTATTACCCACCCTTGCGTGTGGCAAAGGGTCTTATGCGGTGTAAGTATATTTGACAATCAGGCTCTGTAAGATCATCAAACCTAACTGGGAGATCATAGTTAACCACCACATTAACCTGTTAATAATAGATTAATAACATAATAATTAGAATAATAAGATTATAGAAAAACATGATATCATAATGTAAGAAAAGAAAAGCAAGGATGTAAAAGAGACATTGGATTGATCAAACCCCCTGGCAACAACAGCAGTTGAAATTAGAACCCTAGTGATCCCATCTTTGAATTGTTTGATTATGTAATCTCTGTCTTCTTCTTTAGCAACACCTTGAATTGTTGTTACCGAATAACCGTAGTCAGCAAGTGCCTCGAGTAACATTATGGCGCTTGCTCTTCTTCTCACAAATATAACCGTTTGCCCCAATCCCTCGTCTCCAATCTTCAGAATTCTATCCCTTATTACCATAACCTATGAGAACTCATCGGGTAGATTCACTTTGTAAGCACTCATGATCTTATTTAATCCTTCAACCTTTTCTTCATATAAAAACGCCAAGAACCCTAAATCGCAACAGAGATGATCGATATTATCTGCCTTGGGGCTTGTGGAATATGCATGATGAGTTTATTTTTATAGGATGATAGATATATTTTCACAACACCCCGTAACTTCCAACTCATGTATCTTTCAGCCCTTCTACAATATCAACGACCAATTCACTCCTCAACCTCACCACCACATACTTTAATTAATAAAATATTTTTATTATTTTTTAAAACTTTCATTTTAAAAAAGTGTTTTTTTAACTCTTGTTTTATAAATATGTTAAGATACATATCGTTCTAAGAATATTGTTTTGAAATATGTTATTTTTAATAAAAATCTTATTATTTCAAAACTATGGGTTTTAGTTATTTTTGTTTTATAAAAAAATTTTCGTAGTTAATAAAAATTTTCTTTGACAAAATATCAATTTTATAAATATTATATTATTTACAAACTTCGGGTTTTAGTTATTTTTTTAATTATTTTAGAAAACAATTATCATATAAAACCTTTTAAAAAAATCGATTTTAAAATATTTCATATATGTAGAAATATATTTTGTTTTAACAAATTCATAGTTTCTAAAATCTTTTTTTAAAGTGTATTTTTTTAGTCAAAATGTTTAATTTTTAGTTAATAAAGAATGTTTTATAAAAAAATATTGATTTTAGAAAAATTTAAAATGTTTAAAGTGTGTGTGTGTGTGTGAGAGAGAGAGAGAGAGAGAGAGAGAGAGAGAGAGAGATAATTTAGCAAATTAGTTATTTTGACTTTTTAAAAATTGATAAATGATTTTGAGCGGGAAAATAAATGGTACAGTTAATATGATGGTAACATGTGTCCACCCAATTTAATCATTTATGATTATAGATTAAGCTCACGCGACGCTGCCTTTTAGTGAACCCTATTACGCGTATTGGGAGTGGTAATATTAATATGGTTAAATATATAAAAAGAACTTTATGAAGTTACGACGACTCGGTTCCAGATATCAAAACAAAAAAACAACAACTATATATTGATAGTGATGGCTTTGGACGGTATTGGTTTCATTCGTCCCGCTATCAGCATGTTACCATGAGTCGATATAACTATGATATCTAAGAATACCGGGTGTTGAATACAACTCCGTATTTAACGAAACTTATACCAAAACGTTAAGAAAAAACTTAAACAAAGCCACAAATTTATGTGCCACTTGAACGGATATTATTTTTAATATATATCTACGTAGTAAAAAAGTGGTTGATGGGTTAAAAGTGTATATTATTTATAGCGTTAAACCCGCGCTTCGCCGCGGTTTGATTTGAAGCGTATAAAATAACGTCATAATTATAGTTTTGGAGATTATCATGGTTTTGGTGAGTTCAACTATATATGCACTCGGATTGTTGCTACACATGTTTTAGTGATTCTTTATTATATTGTCATGATACAATTATCGAATATTAAATTGTTATAGATACAATAACATGACAGATACACGATATTATATTGTAACTAATATAATAACACAAATATTATAGTTGTTGTTATTATTGTTATTAACCTTATAATAATAGTTAGTAGTAGAAGTAGTATTAATATGATAATATTTATTATTATTGTAATTATTTTCCGAAACATATTAAATAATATGTCATTAACTAACATATTATTTTTCGAAACATATTAACCTTATAATATTTATTATTATTATTATTATTATTATTATTATTATTATTATTATTATAACTATAAAATATTTAGTAATTATATACTTATGTATAAAAATAAAATAATATTTAATTTTAATAATATATAGTTATAAATATATAAATAGTAAATGTAAATTTAATTATTATTTTAAAAATATTATTAATAAGATAATACTTAATTTAGTGAATTAAATGATGTATTAATTACAAGAAGTATACTTAATGAGGGCAATTTAGGAACTATAACATAACACATTTGTATATTGTGCTTAAAAAATTATTTTAGGTGTCTTACACTTTGAATAAAATTACAATTTTATCCTCCATATATGCTTTATATAGTATATTATTTATAATATATGTGCCACTTGAAAATTTTGAAATTTAAAGGTCCAACTTGTAAATTTTACACCAACCATTGTAATTGTGATTAAGTATAATTAGACATGCTGCATAATTACAAAAGATAAGTTACAACTGTAATTGCAATTAACAAAAAACACATACACAGGTTTTAATATCCTTCCTCAATTAAGTTTGCAAAGTAGACGCGAATCTTCTCATCAAAATTATCCACATGTACTTGATGTTGTATATGTTTTTTTTTTTTTGTCTTTTTCTTTTTGATGAATAGTCATTTGCGACCACAACTTTAAGAAGAGGACACAAGAATCACATGAGGTTGATCTTGGAATTACTAGCCATGGATAAACTTTACGTAATGTTCTCTAAGTGCTAGTTTTGGCTGAGAGAAGTACACTTTCTCAGTCACATGATAAATGAAAAGGTAATTAACGTTGACCCAAGCAAAATAGAAGCTGTTAAATACTAGAAAACACCATAAACACCTACTAAGAACATACAATTTATAGGCTTAGTAGGCAATTACCGACGATTTATTGATGTCACACCCTCTAATTCCACGTGCAGGGTTTCACCGCGAGGCGCTTGACAAACCAAGATCTCACTCATTGGTCATGTCGAAAGACACTATATCAAATTAAATAAACCGTTTGTTCATTCAATCATGAATAAAATATGGTTTCAAAGTGAAAGATGCGGAAGCATAAATTAAATGTAAATGTTTGCATGAAAAAGTATACAAAGCTATATCATAAGATAGCTAGTCAATATGTCAAGTTACTTAGCATTTTAAAACAGAGGCTAACTATGTGTAAGTTGTTTGTCTTCCACCACGTCTATCACGGACAGTGGCTAAATGTTAGATCAATAATACACCTGTTTGATCTCCTGTCGAGTTAGCATAACTAATGAAGATGGGGTTTGTTAGACCCGGTAGTACTATTCAAAATTATCTCGCGAGCTCATTACTAAGGGTTTGAGAATGTAAGGAATTTTGCTATAATGTTTGTCCTATAGTAGATAGGTGATATAACAATAATACTAAGTTGTTAAACATTTATTTTGCATGCTTCTCGCCCAAAAGAAAGTATGTAAAAGTGGGGTCGTGAAGACTAACGAGAGCATACAAAACAGGTAATGCAGATGGTGGTCACTAAACATTACCTCTCAAATATAGGTCTTTGAGTGTGTGTACATAATGGTCCATATAAACCCGATTGTATCCAAACAACGTTATGTTGGTGTCTTCATGAAAAGCTTAACATGTTTGATAGGTTTAAACAATATTGACTTTTGTTGTCCAAAGTTGACTTGTTTGACCTGATGACCCGTTGGTGACTCAAGTTAGTAAAATCATGCTTAATCTTGCTCATAAAGTCCATATCATGGTGTACATAAAAGTTTTTTGTTAAAATTCTATTTTGGAAAGTTTCTAAATTTGAAAAGTATGCTTTTCATTACACACTTGTAATCCATATTCCCTAACATAGCAAGTTAAGAACCTCCAAGACATCATCATGAATAAAGTTTCCATATTTAGAAATGTTTAATCACAAGTTGTACAATCTACAACATAAATTCCCAACATGTTCCTATAATTATACTAAACCAATTTCAATTATCATACAATGCACCACAACTTTAGGAAGAGGACACAAGAATCACCTAAGGTTGATCATGGAATTACTAGCCAAGGATAAACTTTACATAAAGTCCTCTATGTGCTAGTTTTGGCCGAGCGAAGTACACTTTCTGAGTCACGTGATAAATTAAAAGGTAATAAACATTGACCCAAGGAAAATAGAATCCGTTAAATAGTGGAAAACACTATAAACACCCACAAAGATCATACAGTTTATGTGCTTAGTAGGTTATTACTGACGATTTATTAATGTCATATCCTCAAATTTCACATGCAGGGTTTCACCGCGAGGCACTTGACAAACAAAGATTTCACTCATTGGTCATGTCGAACGACACTATATGAAATTAAATAAAACATTTGTTCATTCAATCATGATTAAAATATGGTTTCAAAGTAAACGATGCGAAAGCGTAAATTAAATGTACTTGTTTGCGTGAAAAAGTATACAAAGGTATATCAAAAGATAGCTAGCCAATATGTCAAGTTACTTAGCGTTTTGAAACTGAGGCTAATTGTTTGTAAGTTGTTTGTCTTCCACCACGTTTACCTTGCTAGTTTGTTAGTAATGGTTTGAGAATGTAAGGAATTTTGTGATAATGTTTGTGTTATAGTAAACAGGTGATATAACAATAATACTAAGCTAACCCAAAAGTAAAGTATGTAAATGTGAATAGTAACCTTAGAGAGTGTATAAGGTAATGCAGATGGCGGTCATTAAAGGTTATCTCAAATATAGGTATTTGAGTGTGGGTACATAATTGTCCATATAAACCCTATTGTATCCAAACAACATTAAATATTGGTATGTTTGTGCAAAGCTTAACATGTTTGACCAAAGTAACTTTTGTTGACCCAAGTTGACATGTTTGACCGGATGACTCGTTGGTGACTCAAATTAGTGAAATCACGCTTAATTAAGCTCAGAACAATCCAAATCATGTTGTACATAAAGTTTCATACGAAAATTCTATTTTTGGGAAGTTTCTAATTTGGAAAGTATGATTTCCGTTACACGTGTAATCAAAACCATGTAACATAGCATGACAAGTATCATAGATCATATGGTTCATCTAATTCCCTAACATAGCAAGTTAAGAACCTCTAGGACATCATCATGAATAATGTTTCCATATTTAAAAAAGTTTGATTACAAGTTATACAATCTACAACATAATTTCCCAACATGTTCCTATAATCATACTAAACCAAATCATCATATAATGCACTACACGTATAACATTCATCATACAAATTACTATTTCAAGAAAGTTACTATAAATAGAAAGGTACAATCATATGATGCATTATTTACAATTTAACGATTCTCAATCCGTTCCTATATCCTAAGCATTGTACATTGTATACCAATCATCATCATATGGCAAACATGCTCAAATCATAATTCATAAACTAACTTGCTAAAAAAATTTAGTATTAATAGTAAGTGTAGGAAAAACGAGTCAATTTTACAAATATAAAACACTAAAGTTCATCCATATGCATCAACTAAAATCATAACATCATACCATAAACTCAATTTCATCAAACACACCATCATATGAAAGCCCCAAATTAAAGTTAATAATAATATTAAGTCTTGGTTTTCAAGTAAAACATGATTTTCAACGATTCTAACCTGTATAATCATCTTGTTCACATAATAAGGCACAATCAACATTTAGTTTGACTCAATTAGTAGTTTAGATATGCTTTTGGATTAGTTATGGTTTTATGGATGTTGTTGAATCATGAAGGATGAATCTACCAAAAACTCTAGATTTTAGCATTACTGCCGAATCACGCTAAGTGCTGAATCAAGTGCCAAATATCATATGTTGAATCACTGCTGATCAGCATATGCAAGGCAACTGTCGAACTACATGTTCTGAAAGACTGCGTATCAGCACATACAATTCAACTTCCAATTATCAGATAACTCCATTTCTGCCGATTGACTACTGCTGAGAACAAGCATGTATGTGCCTACGACTACTGTGTTTCACCTTTAGGAGACAACAAAGTACTAAAGCTGTCAACACTCCGATACACAGATTACCTGTTCAACTGTAGCATATGAACATAGAATAGTTTATTCTCATTGTTTAGTATAAATGTACTCACACTTGTGTAGTTGAGGCAAGCTTTCTAAGCTATTTGATTGTATATGCCAAATTGTAATTTTTGTACAAAACAAATTAATCAAGTGAATACTTTGAAAGAACTTATTGTGTTTATGTTTACTCAAAGTATTTGTATTGTGATAGTAAGTAACTTAGATTCCGCATTCGTTAGTTATTGATCATTGAAGGAGTTCTTGTTTGTCTTAACCGACCCCGATCCAACAGATGTGTTTTGAAAAGGATGAAATTGAACAAAATACTTAATTGAAGTTTCAAGGAATCGATCAATAACACTTGTTTGATGCAAGAAATATCCGAAATCACAAATGAATAGAACCACTTTTGCGACGTAGAGTGTATATCTGTTTTTACCAACCCATGTGCAGTTCTAAAGATAAGTTCAGCTGATTCACCACATTATAGAGCAACCATTGTGGAACTTATAGAGCTTGATATTGGTGCATTATCATTTTCCACTTTTTGAATGAACCTTAACCATGTTAATATTGATTAATTACTTAACTTTGGTAGTAGTTTTTCAGGAGTGCCAACTGATGAGCATATAATTGTTAAAGCTGCATCTTTTGTTTGTTTTCTGATTGTATAATTTATGAATCCTCTACGCACAAAGAAAGAGACTTTATAGACATGTCTTATATTCATATGTTCTTCCTTTATATGTATGTGGTTCTTGGCTTTTACCATCTTTAACTGTTTATCTATGATATGGTCTTTTTATTTTCTACTTTTCAAGGAAAATTAAATATTATTATGGAGATATATCGTGCTTTTGATCAAACTTTCAAAGAACATCTTGATGGCAGGTATGTATTAGAGGACTTCAATCATTTCCTCTTTCTTGAATTTTATTCTAATTTTTTTGATAAGATCAATAATATGCAGACGACCAGGTGGTGAGAAAGTCTATGGTGCATCTGATAATCGGTTTTGAAATTGGTTCCGCTTCAGGTTCCAAAACCAAATTTTTATGCACTATTCAGGCAGTGGAAATTGTGAAGTATTCTGGTTTATTTGCTAGAAAGAATAATGTCATAGCGGTACAGTTCCATGAAAGGTTCTCCACTATATGTGCTTGGAAAAAGAGTTAGATAGGCAAGTAATTTAGTATATTTAAAACTACTAAAACTTTGTTTTCCTTTACTTTGATCAACAGCAAAAGATAATTAGACTAAGTGATCAAAGGTTAGCCTTTGGTTAGTTTACTTTGAACGCTTGTTGAATCCGAAAATGGGTTCTAAATGATTTATCAACCATTATGTATTACTATTATGAAATGTATGTGGCTGTAAGATCAATCTTTTTTTATTCTGAAGAACAATATAGACCAAGTAAAAGCTGGACTCAATATTATTTATGAACTTACATATGGCATAGAAATGAATTTCACAAAGTTCACTCATATTTATGAGTCATGTATTCACTTGCAATATATTACTGGAGTAGATTTAGAAGACTAAAGTTGCAATCAAGAATAAATAAACATAAATACATGATATCTTCAATATTATTTGTTAAAAAGCATCAAATATTTTAAGGTGTGTATTAAGTTTGATTTCATGACCAAGATTAAGAATACATGAGGCCACATAAACTCAATTGACGTAATTTTTGGTCGGCTATTCTTTCAATGGCACTATGGTGAGGTGAAGGTATTCTTTTCAATGGCAATATGGTGATGTTTCACTTGAATTGTGTGCTTATTATACCCAACCCAAAAGAAAACTATAACACTATAAAAAAATCACTCTTTGAAGTGTTTTTGTAGTGTAGAAACTTTCGATGACAATTATGAAGTCAAAGTCCATTTTTCATTCAATGAAACTCAATTACTTGTCGTTTCCACCGCATCGCGCGTGTTTCTTACTAGTATACATATATGTATATACTAGATTTAGTAAACTTGTGTATTACACGGGTTGAATAAAAAAATATTAAATAAAATAAAAATTTATTAATTATAAATAGATATTCTAAAATAGGATAGGATTGAAATGTTTCTTATAATAAATAAAATAAAATTTTTATTTCAAAACAAACGTTTTAAAAAATGTGATACTTAAAACTTTTTTTATAACTCTCAATAATTATTTTTTGTTTATAAAAATTTTACTTTTAAAAACAACAAATATAAAATATTTTGTATTTTTTAAAAAGTTTGATGTTCTAAAAGTTTTCTAATTTTATGAATAATTATTTCCTTAGAAATAACATTGGCAAAAATATCTTTTACTTAATTTATTAAAAACTATTTTAATCTAAAAATTAAATAATATTAGTAGTAATTAATGTGATTATTAAATACTAGTATAGTATCCCATGTGATACACTTGTTGAATAAATAAAATATTAAATAATTTATAATAAAATTTAAAAATTATAAATAATATTTGTAAATGAGATATGATTGAGTTATGTATATATAAGTATTTTAAGTAATTAAAAAGCAACAATAATATCATTTTAAAATATCATTTTATAAGATTGTGTTTTTTTAATTGTTTTTTAAAACATTCTGGTCTTTTTTTAATTTTATTTAAAAAAACTAATCAACTTATAAAACTTAGAAAAATGGTATTAAAATACTTCGTATTTAAGAATTTTTTCTTGTCTTATACAATTTTAAAGTGTGTTATTCATTAAAAATCTAGTTTTTTATTTTTATGATATCTATTTTTTTAAATTTAGAAATGTTTTAAATAATATAATTACTATATATACTAATATCATTAAGTAGAGGAGAGAGACGGGAAAATAAAAATGAATATGTCTAATAAGTTGACACGTGTCATATAAAAACCTTCTTTTATTATAGTTAATAAATGAGAGAGAAGCGAGAAAAAATTGTTGAGAAGTAATATGGTGTTGACATGTTTCCCTTCTAAATATCTTTTTATTAGAGTAGGGAGATAGAGAGAGATTTTACTAAAAACTATATTTTGCTTAATAATGCTAAAAAATGATCTTACCCTTTTATTTTTCAATCAATGGTTAATATGAGAATATAGGGGAAAAAAGAAAAGGTATGTTGGGTATTTAACCATTTTTGTTGACTTTTTTGAGTTTCGTCCGTTTATTTAAACTTTTATAACTTTTTCATACTTGATTCTTTTTTTAAAAAAATTGCACCATAAAATCAAGCATTTTTTCTCTTTAAATTGAGTATAGTATTGCCATATTTTTTACAAAATAAAAAAACAAACGATGCGAAATTGTGTTGTATTTTAATGTTTTTGTACTGTATTTCGTAAATAGCACACAACCATGCTGTTTCGCTTTAAACAACACAGTTTTGTGTTGTTTTGCATCAAACAACATAGTTTTGTGTTTGTGCTGTTTTGCGTCAAAACAACAAAATATGACGTGTTATTTCTGTGATTTATTATATCATGTCGTCAAAACAAGATAGAACTGTGCTGTTTTGCGTCATACAACACATTTTGGTGTTGTTTTGCATCAAACAGCAGTGTTGTTTTACGTAACATGTTCTATGTTATTTTACGTCAAAACAATAAAATATCATGTGTTGTCTCTGTAATTTATTATGTCAAAACATCAAACATAACAGAAACTAAGGTTATTGTTTCAGACCTAAATTTAATTACTTCCAAGCTAGAAACTAATTGTTTGTGAGTGATGTTCCCCAAAGGTTTCTTATCTAAATTTATGAGTGCAAAAATAAACAAGATTCATGCTTAATTATCTCATATTATTAATGATGATATGACAATTTATCAATTCTAACATCTAATCAAATCACCGATCGATGCTCGAAAGTACCTCACGAGTCTTCTTTTCGTCTTTGTTTAATGTCGAAACCAGTTTTAGTTTAGTCAATTTACCCATTTTACTAAGCCCATGGTGTCATGGTTTGGTGGACTTGATAGTGTGATTTCAAATTTAGATTTTGTGAAAAATGTGTTGTATTTTAGCAAAAGAAAAGAAAATAAAAGAATGAATGATGGATAATGAATTTTTACCAAATTTTCCTTCTCTTGTTTTTTCTACAAGGCCAAATGCCACCATCTCATTCCTTCTTATTTTTCTTAGGAAAAATATATTTTTTTATTTAAACCTCTACCTGTATATATATACATATATGTGTATAGTGGTACATAGCAGGTCACGTCATCACTGTAAGTTAAAGTTACAGTGGTAAACTAGTGGTCCACAATGAACGTTAATATTTAAAAAAAAATATAGCAAGACTATACTCAAATTAAAGATATTAAAATGATCTATTTAATGATGTAATTTATATAAAAAATAATATCATACAAAAAAATAAAGATAGTTTTAAAAAAGGGGGACTTTTTTAAAAAATAAAGGGAAAATTGTTATATCAGTGGTGTAACGTGGTGTAAAAGTTAGTTACACTAAAGAATCATAGTGTAAGTGTTTTTTATATTAGTGTTAACGGGTTATCGCAATAAAGGTGGGTTAACAACCATTTCTTTTCTTATGTGTATATATACATATATGTGTATATATACATATACATATTTATAATTGAAAACCATGAAAACTACTTTCAACCAATCAAATAATTTTTATTTATTTTATTTTTTACTTTTTTCAAAGGGCAATATAGTAAACATACACATAGTTAATTTAGAAAACTATTATCATGAATATAACTCATTTCCTTATTTGACTTTTGTAACTCTATTCAAATTTGTAACCACATTTTACTAAATTAATTCACAAATCATTTTTATTACTTTTTCATTTGATTCATATATTCATTCTTTTATCGTTTTATCTTTAAATTCTTGATTATAAGATGGGTTCAGTAAGTGTAGTTTACCTTGAGAATGTTACGTATACGTAACAGGTGTTGTTACGTATACGTAACATATAGCTATTACATATACGTAACATCTGCTGTTGTGTAAGGGTATATGGTATATGTAACATCTTCTGTTACGTATACGTAACATTTGTTGTAACATATATGGTGGGTTCGGTAATGGTATATGTAACAAGTGTTGTTACGTATACGTAACAATTGTTGTTATGTATACGTAACAAGTGTTGTTATGTATACCTAACAAGTGTTGTTACATATAGGTGTTTTCTATACGTAACATATGATGTTGCGTATACATAACATCTGTTGTTACGTTGTAACATATACATATGTAACACTCTTTATTTTTTTTAAATTTATATTCTTGTGTACGTAACTGCTAAGTTTCATATAAATAACATAACTTGTTTTAATTTTTTATAGTAAATAAGAAAGATGAGAGAGAATAGATGATTAGGAGAAAGGAGAGTGAATAATAAATTAGAAAAGATGAGAGAGAAACATGAATTTTATTTTGCCTAAAATGCCCCTAGTTATTAAAATCTTACCATTTAAACTTCATTATATTTACAATCATGCCACTATTAATATGTGACAATCCTAAAGCTAAGGTTATACTTATTTACTTTATTGAGGAATTGTTAGCCAATGAGTCCTAGATCAACTGGTTTAGGAGAAGGCACCCTCTGACTTTCCAAAGTGGAGGTTATGGGTTGGAGTCTCACTAGGTGTAATATGCTCCAAGTGGGCTAAGGGTTTTACCATAGTGGGCCTTTGGGTGGTGGGTTTCCCTTGGAATGGTGGGCGAGCCGGGTCACCAGCGCTGTCTGTGTTCGCGGGCGTGGGTGGCCTTTCGCCAATGGGTTTACCCGGGTGACCGGGCTTAAAAATTATTCGTTGGCCGTTCAAAAAAAAATTGAGGAATTGTTAAGGTAAGTTTTATTTGACTAACTCTTTATGAATTTTATGTGTTTAGTTGATTATGCATATGTTACGTGAGCATGCATGCATCCATGCATAAATATTTACGTATGCATGTATATGAATACTTGTGAACTTTGTGATCATCGAATCATGTGTATTAGTTATCAAATCATAAGACTAAGTGATTAGTTACTTGATTGATAAATGTTCTCATCTATCATATAAATAAACTAAAACTTAATCAAACATTACCAAACAAATTAACCTATGGAAGAATCGATATCAATAACAAAACTAAACCAATCATGAACACTTAAACATCAAACTAACCTGCCTAACTTAACTTGAACTCGGCTCACTTAAGGAGTTAAGACATGGATTAGCAACTAACTAAAACAACTAATCTTAACTTAATGACTAAGATTTCATTAGCACCAAAATGAGACACCTAGCACCATTGGACACTAAGCACTCTTCTAAGTTTGACACCTAAATCTACCATTAACCAACACATCACTCTAAGCCTAGAACTAATGATGAAGGATCATAATGATCCCCTAACCTCCCTTGAATTCGGCCGATGAACATCATAAAACAACCACCACCCCATCGACCACAACCCACACAACCAACATCACCACCTCTCAACCCATCTCCCGACCCACTCTCTCTCGGTTTAGTCTCTCTCTCTTGGTTCTCAAGCTACACCCAACACCGCCACCTTCTACCCCCACTCTCGGTCACCATAACAACCACACATCATCATCTAAAACCCCATATGATCATCATCTCCAAAACTCAATCTACTTGTGATTAAATCTTCAAGGCTTAAGGACAACCACCTCAAGTGAAGCATCAAGAATTTAAGTCTCAATCCTCTAAGCTCTTCTCTACTCCAAACCAGGTTTGATTCTCAAAAACCTATAATTAACAAGTTAAGAAAGTATATGTGTGTATTTAACATACATAACCAACCCTTGTGAATTATAAACTATCAAAATTATGTACAAACTTTATAAAAACTTGATTTTCAATCAAAAATCAGTAATAAAGTAGTTTAAAATAGAAAGTTTGATAACTTTTATAAAAACCAAGAATCTAAACAAAAAAACCAAGGATTTAAAAGGGTTTAAATGCTTGTTAAATTCATAATTTAGATTAAAAATCTAAATGACTGTGATTGTGGGAATAAAATTCGAAACTTATCAGGAAATATTGGAAGTAATTAAACTGGAAAATATGGAATAATTATATGGGAGATATTAATTTATATGATTAAATTGTGAAAATAGAAGAAAAATACCAAATAAAAGATCTGGACGTAATAAAGTTCTGAAAATATTATATGATGACCCCTAGTAATATATCTGAATTACGGAATAAATTTTGTGAATTAACTCCTTAGTATGATAAAGTTTCATATTTTAGAATAATTAATGGAGAGAAAATCTAAATTAATAGAAAAACAGTAGTTAAATCATGAAAATTTTACATAAAGTCTTATATATTGAATAGAACAGACTGTATAAATATCAGAATTTTTAGAGATATGAAACTATTTCTGCCATTTATTGTAAAACTTGTAAAAATTATAAGAAATTACCCGAAAGGAAATATTAATTGAAATTTTTATGAGATAATCTGGATATTAGAATATTACTTGCTGTAAAATTTGGTAATTTTTGGGTGACTATAGCTACTGTTTGAGAATTTTGACATTAATTAGTAAATAAGTGCTAAAGATTTTAAAGGAATAAGATTTATGCTAACAAGTAATTATTTTATAGGAAATAGTTGACTTATTGCTGGAAATAAGGTGAGTAACATTATTCTTTTTTTATTTATAAATTTTTGGGGGAAAAAGCATACTATTATTGAAATTGATGCAAGTTTGGAAATTTTGATATGTTACTGTCATATTGACATAACCATTAATTCGGATGAGAAACCGTCAAATAATATAGGTAGCGCTACTTAGGAATATGTCATCCTGCATCTGCTGGATGAGCGTGTGAATGTTATATTATTTGATTCTGTGATTTGTATTTGACAGTTATGAATCATTTGACATATGAGGAGGTTTGGTTGTGAGTTTATTGATGCATCAATTAAAATTTGGTTATTGAATAAACCTATGTTCTCACCAACTTTATGTTGACTATTTTGAGTATGCTTTTTCAGGTTGACAACATGTACTATAATTTAATGTATACATTCAACCTGTTCAATAGATGATATGAGTATGTGGGGCAGCTTTGTGTCTGGATCACTTTGGACTTGGTGGATCTCAGCGTGCATGTGGACGTTCACATCCATCACTAGCTGGGAAATTATGTGAAGTGATCGGGGCATCTGTTTTGGGGTTTTAGGATTACTAATGTATTAGTCTATTAATTAGACAAATTTTGTAACAATGTTGTAATCCTAATATTGAAAGTTTATGTTAACTTTTATTGCTGAAATTGCATGTTTTTATAATCAATGTGTTTTGAACCGAGAAGTCACACCCAATCATCTCACGCTTCCGCTGGGATGTGACATAATATAAGCCATTGATTAAATTTGATCAATGGTTAGATATTGGTTTTCATGGTTTTCAATTATAATGTGGTTTTCAAGGGATCCCTCCCCTATGTATACATATATGTATATATATACATATATAGGGTATGGTTATTATAAGAATCATTTATTTTTGTAAAAACTCTTTAACTAAATCTTAACCATAGATCAATAAATAGATGGATAAGATCATATTTCAAATCTTTTTTCAATAGAAAAGGGAATAAATGTCATTTAACAAATCCACCAAAATTCAGGTTTAACAGGAACATGACAAGTGCCATCTATATATCTCCCTATTTATTTTTTTCTTTCTATTTAAAAACTTTACCCCCTTTTTATTTATACATTCATAACTTTTTTATGAACTGTAATTTTTTTTATAGATGTTACACCATTAAACTCATCATATTTTTCTCTTTAATTCTACTATAGTATTGCAGGAGAAAAAATTTCACTCGTACGTAGTTATATCATATTACAATGTTACACTATTGTAACCTGTAGCAAAGATTTAAGGAAAGCATCAAGTTATAATGTTAAATTCCTATGTAATCTTACGAATGATATTAGACCATATAATTTTGAACCACTGTACCAAACTTTTACACCTGCTATTACACCACTTCAACTAATAGTATCATCTTTATTATGACAACCTAAACAACCAAACAACATTACACTATGTAACTACACTACTGTAATGAAATTTCAACACCGTAAACTACAAAAATACACCCCAGTAACGAAGTTAAACCAATGTAAACCCATCTGTAAACTAATGTAATTACACCACTAACTTTTTTTTTTCAATGTAAGCCAATGTAAAATACAAACATCTTAACATCCTAATATTCATTAATTGTATCATGTTCAATACAAACATCCTAATATTTGCGGAGACTTACATTGCAAAAACATATACATAAACCAACAAAAATAAAACTAATAAAGTGCTCTAAATCTCTTTTCAAATGCAGATTCATACTTTAAATAAGTCTTGATATAATGTATCATTGTCATCATCCTCCTTCACGCAATCTAGCAAAAATATCTAAATTTTAGAATTATAATGATGAAAAATAGGGTATTAACAACAAAAAAAGCCAAAACTAAACATACAAACATATACTTAAATTTATAAATGTTAGAAACACAAATGCTTGTTACAATAAAGTTCATGTAATGGAAACACTTAGTTACAAATTAAATCATGTCTATTGGAATGAAAAGTCATAATACTTACGATGAATTACAACATATCTGTATTTACTTACTGTGTATTTTACATTAATGTAACAAAGAAGTTACATTGATGTAGCACAGTATTGCATAACGTAACAAGAATTTACAAATTTATTAAAGAGTTATACGTTAATAGAATAAACAAACAATTCCCAACTTTAAAGCCAAATACAAAAAGGACTGTAATCTTTGCATTGATTTCATTAAAATGAGTTGTTTAGGGTAGATTTCATCCTATAAAAAATAGATATACTAACCTGTAGCAAAAATTATTGTAACTTTCGCATTGATTTTCCCAATAAAAATGAGTTTTTAGGGTATATTTTATCCTTAAAAAACATAAAAATGCTAACAAGTAGCAAAAATTATTTTAATTTTTGGATTGACTTTTCCGAAAAATAATAATATAGCACCACCTACAAAAACACACATCCATGTAATATATAAAAATTTTACAAAGGTAAAAAAATATAATAGATCATTCTATTGTAATCATTTTAAAACATAAAAACAGGCTAAATTAAACACGGATACTTTATGGAAAATCATAGCACACATCATTTTAGTACATGCCTAAATTACGCATCAACATTTATAAAAATGACTAGGTTAGGAGGGCCACATAAACACCAAAACGTTGAAGTTAAAACGAGTACCTAAAACACCATTGCAAATAAATTGGGGAGAAATGACAATGATTATGAGTTCGAGATAAGATAAGATGGTAGATTTGAAAGCCACTAGTGAGGAGAGTTGTGTGGAAATGGTAGATCTGGAAGCGGAGTTGGCGAGAACCACCAGATCGGAAAGTACCATCACCATCAATGCTAGATATCCCTAGAATAAAACTTGCGAATCAATGTCCGGTTCCTTACACAATGTTAATCCACCAGCATACTGATAATGAGT
The DNA here is from genome assembly GCA_025506415.1 of Flaveria robusta. Taxonomy (NCBI): domain Eukaryota; kingdom Viridiplantae; phylum Streptophyta; class Magnoliopsida; order Asterales; family Asteraceae; genus Flaveria; species Flaveria robusta. The sequence continues at coordinate 25,200,591 of CM046470.1, forward strand.
TAATATGCATGCACGTATCATATTTAATATTGCGTTTTTAATATACTTTATGTATCGATTGGTATTACTTTGTTACATGTTTGAAATGTAGGTTAAATGAAGCTTAACAAACATTATTTGAGAAGGAAACAAAGTATTACAAGACTATGATGTGAAAGGTGCTGAAAATAAAGAAAACTATGCAAACTGTAGAGAGGCCGTAAGTTACGGCCTGTGCTGAGTCCGTTTGTGAATCCTGTAAAACAGGGGTTTGGCCGTCTTGTTGAAGGTAGGTCGTAACCTACGGCCTATAGTTACGGTCTAACGCGTTATTTTGGAGATTGTTTCAAATTTTAAACCTATTTAATCCCTAACATTAGGGTTTCGAAAGAGACCCGCCTCCAACCCCAAGAATCGTTCTTGGGACTATTTTCAGCTATTAGAATTCTCTCTAATCATCAATTGATCAAGGATTCATATGCGGAAGATTATGATTGAAGAGATTATGATGAGGATGCAAGGCTAGACCATCCGTGATCATCTCCGGGTGGATGGTTTGTGATTAGATTGTGCTTTCTTATGTTCTTACCTAGTCAAGACATAAATTTTGATTGTCTGATCATCTGTTATTGTTTATGTGTTTGTTTGTTCTCATTGATTGATACAATTTGGATAGTTGTTTGGTAAATCCTTCATCAAATTATTAATCTTAGAATTATTAATCATTGAATTATTTATTATTACATTATCTTAATTGATGTTTATTAATAATTTAACTAGGTTTGGCATTAGTTAGGTTTTTTACTATCTAATTTAATAACCAGTTATCTAGTTAGTAATCAAGTTTCAACAGTAATAACAAACTAACCATGTCTATGTGATTTCTAATTTGGTATAACCTAGTTGACACGATTCATTCGCATACTTGAAACCCGGGTGTGATCATCTTTTAGTTTTATTTTATTTAAAATTAATTGTTTAGTTTAGTTATTCTCATCCACATCCATTACAGTCAAAGTGATAATAGTTTTAATTAATAAGTTAGTTAAATAATCAAACGAATCGCGTAACGCTAACCACATGCTCCCCGTGTATACGATACCTTACTTACCCTAGTTACCTAGGTTAATTAGGTTTTTGCATGACCCCACAACAGGTCATCACTTACCTAACACCCAGTTGCTTGGGACAACAAACCATTACCATCATCGGGACCAGGAAACACCACCATCGACATAAAACTAAAACCAACAACAAGTTAAGGGCTTTCAGCCACTACCATCAGAACCAAGAACCACCACTATCGTTATGATTTTTGCTAGAAAAAAGAAAGATAAAATGAAATGGGTGTGGGTGTGTTTGAGTGGTTGTGTTTTAGATCTAGAAAGATGATGTTTGAATAGAAGAGAAAAAAGAAATTATATGGGTGTCTAACATGACATTCACAAGAAAAGTAGAAAGCAAAAAGTCCTATTTACCCTTGATCTCATATCCACCATTGATTTGGTATCTAGTATATTTTATATTAGATCAATGGATGTTATAAGGTTAAAGGGTTCTTACAATTTCTAAGGGTTCTCACATGAACCAATTCCTATATATGTATATATATATATATATATATATATATATATATATATATATATTTATACACACATATATATACATATATATAGGAGATGGATCAAATGAAAACATTGTTTATAATTAAAAATCATGAAAACCACCACTATCAAATCACATAATTTATAACTGATTTAACATTTCAATTGTTTAAAGTAATTTATAATCTCAGCAACATACGCCTCTTATTATACTTCACATTATGCCCAATCGTGGTTCTTAGAATTTCTTAATTTACAACAATAGTTAAACTGTGCCAAAGAACAATGTTCCATACTGTTGGACAACAACTATATTACGGTAGCTAAAAAAACTCCATGTGACTATATATAGATACATCTCTTAACACAATAAACTATGAGATTGTCTACATGGAGATTGATATGTCCTTATATATCACTTGGAATTTCTCCAAAAGTAGTAGAAAATAATTTGTAAGAGTTTTGTGGAGGGCCTAATAATTATTTGATATGTGAAGAGAATATGCCACATGTGATATGCATTACACGAGGCTTTTAGAATATTTGATGGGGTGCTGGTTGACACTTTTTATTATTAGGTTGTCGCTTCAATGCGATAATCATCTAGCCGAATATATATTTTGAGATTAGAAGTTTCTTCAAGATTAACTAGAATATGAAACATGATGTTAGCATCCTATCCATATTCGTACCTGATGTTTTCTTTAACTTTGAAATACCTCCATTGACGAGCGAATTTGCTTTATGGGAATGAAACAGTAAGTTGTTTCACCATGCTTATTGCCTCTACTAGGACAACAAACTCTTTTTCTCCTCCATCAGCGATTAACGGTAGTTATATTCATTATATGCGATGGGCTAGCACCAATTGGTCACCCCTAATGATTTTATGTAAGAGCTTGTTATTGTGCTCTGTGGAAAGAAGACATGATATAAGCTTTGAGTACTCCATGTAACCATATTCTCAGCAGAAGCATGTCAGTAGCAAGAAAACAATGTAAACTTCTTTTCTAGCATGCCAATATTGATGATGATCTGTCGTTATTGCTTCTATTTGGAGGTAATAATGATGTTCTGTCCCTATAGCTTTTATTTTAAGGTAATTCGGAAAAGCAGTTGTACTTGCTATGCTGATTTGATATCTCATACACTTCGGTGGCCCTTATGTAGCGAGTCTATGGAGTAAGACCAAATTATGTTTGTCAAAATTGGTCCTTAAATACATAGTTCAAGATAGTCATTGATAGTAAGGAATTCCTTTTTCATATTGTCATTGATTTGGCGAAGGAGGAAGATCATGGTTTTAGCCTTTGATTGGAGTGAAGTCTTGTTTTTCTTTGGGTTTGTCTCTTATAGTCTATCCATCGTCAAATGGATTTAGCATCTTGCGTTCGAGGGAGGTAGTGTGTAGTTTAGGGTTTAATAAGACTTGGTTCATATTAGAAAAGTCAAATTTCTAATGTCACTAAAATGAAAGCTCGTAAGAAGCTCCAAATTAGACACATTATCTTTTTAGATTGTTGTGTCAAGAAGAAGTGAAGAAGAAGGAATTGAATACTCAACAAAACCTACCATTCATTCATTACAAGACCACACATATAATGAACTAACCGAGTTAGTCAATCGTTACAAATATCAATCTTTACAATTACTCCCTTATACTTTCACTTATTACAATTATGACCCAAAAACTACTGAAATCAATTAACATCTAATACATACGTGCAACAAACCCCCCCCCCCTAACATTTTTGTCCTCAAGAATGGAAATCAAAAAAATGCAACTCAAATTCATCCAAATACTCCCAAGAAGTGTGTGTGATTGCTAAGCCATGCCAATGAATGAGCAACCGTGTAACCAAAGAATTACCCCGTCAAGCCAAACGCCAATCTAGAATAGCACGAGGGAGAAGAAGGAAGCGAGGATTAGTTGGTAGGGAAGCATAGGCAAATGAGAACCATGGGCTAGTTTTAGCAAAGAAACATGAACCATCGGGTGCACCTAAGCATGAGCAGGCAGTTCTAATTTGTAAGCCACAACGCCGACCTTAGCTAAAATCAAGAAATGACCATGATGATGATGATGATGTGATGAGGATGATGATAACGATGATGACGATGAGGATGATGATGACGAGGATGATGATGATGACGAGGATGATGAGGAGGATGATGATGAGGATGAGGATGATGATAAGGATGATGAGGATGAGGATGACGATGACGATGACGATGACGATGAGGATGACGATGATGATGAGGATGACGATAAGGACGACGATGAGGACGATGATGAGGACGACGATAAGGAAGACGATTTTAACGATGAGGAAGACGAGGACAATGATGCCAATGATGACGATGAAGACGATGATGAGGAGGAGGAGGAGGATGATGAGGAAGATGAGGATGATGAGGACGATAAGGATGACGAGGATGATGAGGATGACGATGACGATGAGGCCAAAGATGACAACGAAGAGGACGAGGACGAAAAGGATGATGACAATGACAATAAAGATGATGATGATGATGATGATGATGTGACGACGATGATGACGATGATGATGACAATGATGATGATGTTGAGGTTGGCTACTAGTAGGAATATATATATATATATATATATATATATATATATATGTGTGTGTGTGTGTTTGTGTGTGTGTGTGTGTGTGTGTACACACATACCGTACACTATAGCTGCAATTCAATTAAATCAATGGTGCCCAAAGCAACAACCTTTATGCCCGAGCAGAAAGAAGATGACTACCGGCTTTTTAACAATTACTCAAGAAGTATGGTGGTGCCACAATCTCAATGATCGTCTGAAGGACCTAAAAACTTTTCATCAGAGTCTTCCTCACTCACAAAAAATCTGATTTAACATTGCTTGGTTCATTCGTCAACCCTCGTTCTCAACCGGAACGAACCCCACTAGGTTTTTCAAGTTTAAATAAATCAAGATTTACAGCATTCGGATTCTGAAGAAGACCGGAAGAATATAAAAATACTATGGTGTTGCCTTCAATCTCCGTCGACGTTCCAGCCACCTGCTACGTAGGTGGTTTGCACCCTGCCATCAGCGCGTGTCAACTTGAAAGAGAATTATGTGTGTTCGGTAATGTTCTTCAAGTCGTTATAAAGAGCACCCGTGTTCGAAACTATGAGTTCATTTTATTTAAAGATGAATCGCCTTCATGGTTGCCATTCGTCACAACTCGCCTAAAATCAAGTCAAAAATGAGTTCTGGAAGTTTCCGTACACATTTAGACACATCTAGGGCTGCCCGGAAGTCTTCGGAACAGCCTACCTGTATCTGGACCAAGATAGCAACCCCGGAGCATTGTAGATCAGCCATGACGGTCTAAAGAAGGTGCTAGAAATGTGGCTTGAAAGGGCTGCAAAGGAAGGATCTAGAACAACCTTGAAAAGGATTGATATTCTAATAGAAATCTCTAGAATGTATCATGTAAATATGTAGCTTAAGAATATTCTAGATCAAAAATGATCTAGACCCATGAGAGTGGTATAAGTAGGTGTGGTAGGGTCATTTGTAAGGCACCCAAAAACACACACAAGTCTTTATGTATTCACTTGTAAAGCACTCTTGTAACAACCTTGTAAGAAATACAAAGTTATTTGTATTATGAGCTTGTAAACGCATCCGCATTGTAACTTTTAATAGTTACTACATTTGGGTCACAAAGGCTAAACTTAGAAGGGTTCTAAGTGCCGCACGCGAGTCAAAAAGATCACTCCGTGATACATTGTTCTCATGGACGGACACGGATAAATGGGTATCGGGTGAGGGTCTAAAAGGCCCGAGGTGGCCGTTGTTCTTGAGATTTGTAAGATCCAAAATTTTCACAATATGGATCAATCTCGTACAATAAATGTGACACCCTACATAAATCTCACATCTGTCACGGACAAGAGAGATTCCCAATTCATAAGGAATGCCATGACTCGAATATCACCGACGCGTTTTGGGTGTATTCGCTGTGGACAAGAGGAGAAGTCCATAATTAAGTGTGATCAGGTGGCAGCAATCCAGGGATGGCTGACCTCTATGGTAAGTTTTCACCCGGGTAACCAAAAGCAAATCCATGAGCTTCTCGTTGACAATATTGATGGTATGAGGGGCCGGGTGTTACAATAAATGCGGAATGATTATACAACGGTGTGATTAAACAAACAAAGAGATCAAGATAAACACAATGTAAATAATTCTCACTTGTATTTCTTAGAAAATTTACACCACAAAACGAGAAAATATGCTAAAAACAACTATTTACACCTAGTAGATGTTCTCGCACGGAAACAAGCTCTTGCGCGGGAACTATTTCTTCAAAAACTTGATTTTGATTACCAAGCCTCTAGATTTAATACTTACAAAATTCTATGTCGAAACCACTTTACTGAATTCGTCCATCTTATGTTTTAGTAATTTGTTTTTACTTGTTAATTCTTTGTTACAGTGAGGTTTACGGTTAGTATAAATGAACATAATTTTCTTTTTTTCTTTGTTTTTTAGCATATAAGAAAACTTGCGACAAACAATTTGGATAGCAACCCAACTTTTTGTGATCGCTACTGTGTAGCGGTGGTGCAACTAGGTTGTGACGAGTTTATTTTTTGAATAAAAACTTTTTTCTTATTACAAAATAATCTAATAATTTCATTTAAATGAAAAAGATTAAACCATAGAGATATAGAACTCAAGTATACTTATAAACATCACCACAATAAAAATATATACCATAACCATGTCCATGAAAAAAATCTTTATCATAAATCGCAAAGTTTTTATTTATAATGTTTTCTCATGACACGTTAACAAAATCAAGTAATATATAGATACATATTAAATTTATTTTATAAAATATGTAATAAGTTTCAACTTTCATGTAAATGTTGTTCATAAGTTTTGCATTCATCATTAAATTATCAATTACTAACTCACTGTTATAGATTATGCCCCGACGGAAAGACGGCAACCGCTGGTTTTTTAATAATTACCCAAAAAGGATGGTGGTGCCACCGTCTCTATCATCTCGTTCACAACTGAAACGAACCCCACTAGGTTTTAACACCGTCTTTATCATCTCGTTCGCAACTGAAATGAACCCCACTAGGTTTTCCAAGTTTAAATAAAATCAAGATTTACAGCATTCGGATTCCGACGACGGCCGGAAGAACATAAACAAACTCTGATGCTGCCTTCAATCTCCTTTGATGTTCCAGCCACCTCTTAATAGGTGGTTTGCACCCGGCCATCACTGTACGTCATCTTGAAAGAGAATTCGGTATGTTCGGTAATGTTCTAAAAGCCATTATAAAGAGCACCCATGGTCAAAACTATGGGTTCATTACGTTCAAAGATGAATCAGCCGTGATGGTTACCATTTGTCACGACCTGCCTAAAATCAAGTCAAAAATTTTGGGTTTCGGAAGTTTCCAGACACATAGACGCATATACGATTGCTAGGAAGTCTCTAGAAAAGCTTGCACGTATCCAGACCAAGATAGCGACCCCGGAGCATTCTAGATCAGCTATGAAAGTCAATAGAAGGTGCTAGGAATGTGGCTTGAAAGGGTTGCAAGGGAAGGATCTAGAACAACCTTGAAAAGGCTTTATATTTTGATAGAAATCTCTAGAATGTATCATGTAAATATCTAGAATAGTCTAGATCAAAAATGATCTAGACCCATAAGAGTGGTATAAATAGGTGTGATAGGGACATTTGTAAGGCACCCAAAAACACACACAAGTCTTTGTGTATTCAGTTGTAAAGCACTCTTGTAACAACCTTGTAAGCAATACAAAGTCATTTGTATTACGAGCTTGTAAACGCTTCTGTATTGTAACTTTAATCATTACTACATGTGGGTCACAAAGGCTGAACTTAGAAGGATTCTAAGTGTCGCACGCGAGTCAAAAAGATCACTCCATGACACATTGCTACCATGGACAGACATAAAATAAACGAGCATTGGGTGAGGGTCCAATAGGCCAGCGATGGCCGTCCTTCTTGAGATTTGTAAGATCCAGCATTTTCACAATATAGATCGATCTCATACAATAAATGTGAAATGAATATTGAATGGTATGATTAAACAAACAAAAAGAACAAGATGAACACAATGTAAATAGTTCACACTTGTATTTCTAAGAAAATTTATACAAAAATGATGTTCTCACGCAATAACATCTTTTCGCATAGATTTTGTAACACCCCGCTTATAGCGGAAACATGAGTATGTAACAGACGGTATCGTCATAAAACTTTGATAGTTAATAGAGAAGCATTAAATGATGAAAACCAACGTGTCATGACGTCACCTGGAGACTTGTGTCATGGTTAGTCAATTCCACAACAAACATAGTCAAACAAGTATATTCAATTTAAATCCCACAAGACGAGAATAAGCAATGGCAAAACATGTCCCAAAATGATTAACATAAGTTGAACAAATATTGTCTAAAATGCTAAGGTAGATCTATCATGAGTCCTTAGGGTCAATCTCTAAGGCAACAGCTTTAGGTATCCTCAACGATTTTGATTACGTGAAAAGATATGCTCGAATGGTCAACATATGATAGGTGAGTTTGCTGGTTTAAATAATAAATAAAAGTAATGTTGTGACAGTGTTTGTAGGACATATTTGTTTACAGTTATAAGCAAGTAATATCACATGTAATCATGAGCATCACAACTAAACCTACGACATACACACTGATCTTGTCGGAACATATTCACCCTAGGTACCGTTCGTGGCCACAATTGGTCCCAATTAGTATACTAGCATATGAGGGTGGGCGTGGCAACCCAATAGTACTATCAATATCTGTCCATTGGCTCCAACACCAAAGTTAAATAGTTGTGAATAAAAAACCACACAGAAAACTCATGCATGTACTAGATAACTACTTACAAAACAGTAACACGCTCGTCCCAAAAGAATAATTGAATTCACAGCAAGAAAAGGGTTGAACATACTTTTCCCCCTTGATGTTTATAAAATAATTGTATGAAACGGGGTCGCGAAACTCATCTTAAAATGATGCGAGTGAATATAGCAAATGATAGACTTCTAATAAAGTGCACAAACCGAAACAAATCAATCACCTATAATATTAATTAATTGAACTTTTAAACATGATTAATAAGCATTATAAACATGGTTTGATGTAAACTTTTCATATCGGTCCTTAATTTAATGTTTCTAACCCAAGTATATATGTGTTTTTGTGCCAAAAATAATGGGGAGAAATTGAGTATTGATAAAGAAAGGGTTTAACTCCCAAGGGTAAATAAAAGTTGAAATTTATTTTGAAAATGTTTTTAATAGTAATTTGTGTTTATCAAACAAAACACTGGATATTGATAAAGAAGAAGATTATACCCTAACTTGTCATAAAAAAATATTGAGCCTCATATCCTTCTTATAGTAACTTTTTACATGTGGTGTCATATGTCAACATCACATTCACTTTTAGCTATGCATTCTCCCTCACCAAGTAAGGACCTGAATTAGCTATCACAAGGGTTAAATGACCCACTTTGAAAACGATGGATCCTTTATCTTACCACACATATATAAAGTAAAAAATTAAATTAACCCTATACACCCTTAAGCACTCTTATCAACTCAAGCCTTCTAGAGCTCTTCTTGAAACTAATCATCATTGAATCTTCCTCTCCATTACACCATTATCTGTAATCAATGGGAAGTCAGAATATATCTATACGCATTACTGTGTGTGTATAAAATTATTATTTTTATTACAAGTTGTGATCTTCGAATTTGATTTTTCTCATCAATCAAGAATACGAAGTTAGGGTTTTTTCAGAAGGTTCATCTTAGTTTGATAATTAAGGTATTGATTGAGTTCACAATTCATTGTTATTCATATGCTCATCACAGCTTTGTTCAATTTGTTCATATTTGTTTATTTTTTAAATTTGTGATTGGAGTTTTGATATTGTTCTTTGAATTGAAGATTAGATATGATGATCTCCATGATTGATAGATTGGTAATAATGATATGTTCTTGAGATACTTTGTGATTTATACTAAAATTTCAATAATCCTAGTGAGTTTATATATTTGAGATTTGGTTTTTGATATGTTAATCTGCCAATTGTATCATTATTGCCTTCATAAAGTTAGGCAAATGTGTTTAAGTTGCAAGTCTTGATGGTAATTGATGGGGTACCACCCACCATGTTCAGTAATATGATTCAACATCACAACTCTAACTTATAAATAATGCCCTTAAGCCACGGCTGACATGGTACAACCATGGTAAGCCATGGCTGAAGAGTAAAGGTAATAAACAAGTAACAATGATATGTGAAACACATTATTGCAACTAAAAGTAACAATGCACATGTAGTGAAAGAGAACCTCAGTCGCAACTTGCATGAGCATACCTTCAACCGCGGCTCACAAAACAAGTACCCCAAGTGAAATCTCGTTTGAACTTAAACCATAACCCACTTACAAAGGAGTTACCAACACACCCTGGTGACACTTGAAATAAGGAAGTATGATCAAAAGTGCCAACCTCAACCACGGCTGACTCAAAGCGAAAGTCCTAGTTGTGACTCAATAAGGAAAGGACTAGAATGGGATTCCACAATTAAGGAATTTTGAAGGATCAAGGAAAAAAGAGTCTTAACCAAGAAGGAAGGCTCCCATTGGTTGCTAGAGAATATAATTTGGTTGCAACATAACAAAAGGAATTGGTTAGGCTCTGAGAATACAGGGACATATGAGTAAACTCAATCAGGGGAACTCAACTATAGAGACAAGAGGGCAATTACGTTTTGTAAGAAACCCTTCACATCGAAATGTTATGATACTCTCTGTTCAAGGATATTCCGGTTCAGATGTATGACCATAGAATACCAGAAATAGAACTAGAACACTAGCTCTCTTGATTGTTACCCATTCTAACTATTATACATTTGTGCTTATGGTTGATATATTTTATACACCTACTAACTTGAGCGTCAGAGTACCCTCGGAGCTGAAGCTCCAAGGCCCTCTAACGATTTTTTTGTGATGCGGCTCATACGCACAAGAAGAGAAGAAATGAGGTCGCATCACCAGTGAGTAGGATATGACCCGGATAAGTCACTCTCTTACAGTGCTTCTTCTTCAACTCACCACTAGGCGAGAAATTTGGGGCAACATTTGGCACCATCCGTGGGACCGCAAACAAACATGTTTCGTGTTTTTTTACAACGGCCAGATCTGCGTCTCATGTATCCTCTACGTGATACTCGGATCTGTACTCATATCTCCGCGTTTATCATGTTCCAAATCTCAAATTTTCTCCACCACAATTTTCAAAAATTATTGTTGTCATTATGCATGAGAAAACACCCTAACCTTTGATATAAAGCTTCTAAAATAGACAACCAGGTCTTCATTCCCTTTTAGTAATGTCAACAACGGAGCCTATGTTAACATTTTCTTGAACTCTTGGAATGTGTTTTCTTGACTATCTTTCCACTTGAACTTTACATCTTTTCTCATTAGCTTTGTCAATGGTGAGGCAATCCTTGAAAATTCTTGGACAAGCACTTGTTGTAACGTGCCAATCTAAGGAAGCTTTGGATTTCAGATGGCATCTTTGAAGAACTCCATTCCATAATCGTTTCGCCTTTAGTATGATCCATCATGATCCTATATGGGTTAATCACATGCCCTAGAAATTGTACTTCACATAGCCAAAAACATGCACTTTGACAATTTTATGTACAAGTTTTCCGACAATTTTATGCACAAGTTTTCCTTTCTTAGGTTTCCAACAACTCATGGATGTGAAAAGTGTGGTCCCTCTCATTATATAAGTGGATCAGGGTATCATTTATAAACACTATCACTTATCTATTGAGTATCTGTCGACAAACACCCCCCCCCCCCATTTATAAGGTCCATAAACACCATAGCAACATTTGTAAGACCGAATGACATCACAAGAAAATCATAATGTCCGTACTAGGGGTGTTTAAAAATATATGAATCCTAGAATCCGATTCGAAAGTCCAAAAATCTAAATTTAAAAAAATCAAAAATTCGGATATCCAAAAATCCGGAATCGGATTTGGATTTGGATTCGGATTCGGATTCGGATTCAGATATGGATTTAGAAAATGTTCTGATATTTGGATATCCGGTAATCCAAAAACTTAAAAAAGTTATTATTTTGTTAAATATTAAACGTATGTTTTTTTTATTTTGGTTGGGAGTTGTCAATGTATGTTGAGATCGTATCAACAAGTTGATTTTTTCGTTACTTTTCTGATATAATATGTCTAATTGTTGCAAAAAAATTAAAATAAAAAAATTTATATCCTAAAATTTGGATATCCGAATATGGACACGGATAATGATTTCTACTATCCAGAAATTTTGGATATTCGACCTTGAACACCCCTAGTCCATTAAGCATCCGAAACACTATCTTTAGGATGTACTATTCCTTTACCTTTAGTTGATGATAACCCAATCTGAGGTTGATCCTTGAGAACCAACTTACGCTTTGTAACTGGTCGAGCATATCGTCAATCCTAGGTAAAGAGTACTTATTCTTTATCGTGAGCTTATTTAACTTTATGCGCATACAGATACTATCACTTTCTTTACAAACAACATCGGAGCAACATAAGGCAAAATGCTCGTCAAATGAATCTTTTATCAAAAATGTTCTGTAGTTGGGTTCTTAACTTTTTCTTTCTGATGGAGCCAGACTATACAACACTATAGGTTGAGCACCTAGCATAAGTTCAATCAGAAACTCTATCTCATGATTAGACGATATTAATGGTAGGTCCTTAGGGAACTCACCGGGGAAAACATACCACAAGCACATCTCTAAACTTTACTGTTCAGCTTTAGTATATTTAAATGTATGCCTAGAACACTCCACACCCTCTTTTCATAAACTTGCTTTTACCATAGCTATCATCTTTGGAATCACTCAGCAAGCGAATCATCTTTTCTAACACACTATATTAGCCCCAAAGGTGGCTAAGCAGTCCATACCCAACACCACATCAAATCTTACTAGGGTCATAACGAACAACCTAACAAGAAATGTATGCCTTTCTAGTTCTATGTTATAGTATTATATGGCCTTAGTTATCTTAATAGTTTTAGGAATGGCAGTTTCTAATTCAAAAGTTTTGTTTATTTCTTTACTTTTACTATTTATCACATCACATAATGTAAAAACTATAAAACTACTACTTGCACCAGGATCAAAAGAATGGATGAAAGTACATCGTTAACTAGTAACATACCTCATACCACATCTCTTGTGTCATGGTGAAAGCCCTTATTTTAGCCCTTGGCTTGTCACAACTTGTCACACCCCGATTATTATTGATAGGGAATGACGATTGATATGAAGCATTAATTATAAAGACTGACAAATAAATGTTATTGATTACTAAATTAGACAAAATTTCAACTTTGGGGTATATCATATATTTATATATTTGTCTTTTTACATCACATATTCGAGCACAAAATTGGGTCAGCTAAACTAACCCATATCGTACAAATTTTATTTTAATACATATATATATTAGTGGTGACTTCGGCACTGCCTTGTCCTAGATTTAGAGTAATCCAGACTTCATAAGTGCCAAAGGCGTCTCCCCACAAGATTACGTAAGTAATACACATGTTAGTTACCTGAAAAGCATACTAAAACTATTAGTTATAAAGCTGGCAAGTTTGCAGGTTTGAAATAAAACATAATTTCAATAAATATGATGTCAATTAAATAAGTCCACAACCAACCCTGTACCCGGTTATCCAATCCCCATCTAATATGGATTGAATCCCCGAATAGCAACACCCAAACTGTCAAACAATAAGCATGTGCAGATAATATGTCGCGTAGACACTACAGGCTCAGCGACACTGTATGTCTCAGTGTTTGTTTGCCTATCAACAGGACACACTTTGCATGGGGGATTCCCCAAGTAGTACTACCTATACGATCCGTCGGTTCTATCCAGAATTAATGGTTGTGTAAAATGACAGTCGGTGCATGTGCATAATAGCAAAAGAAAGTCTTAAATAATTACACATCATATAAAAACAAACATGCTTTTCACCCCCAAAAAGTAATTTAAGTTAAAAGGGGCTGCGAAGACTCACCTTGGTGGTTTTTGTTTTGCAGTGTAATTCCTATAATGAACATTTTTTTATAAGTAAATGAATAATTAAATAAATATTAAATTAAAGTTAAACTACTATTTATTTACTATCATTATTATTATTCTTCTTCTTCTTCTTCTTCTTCTTCTTCTTCTTCTTCTTATTATTATTATTATTATTATTATTATTATTATTATTATTATTATTATTATCAAATAATCGAAATAATCAAATCTAAAATTTATTAAAATTATACTAATAAATATATAAAGATAGTTTAATCATGTAATATTATTTTTATATAAATAGACTATTTATATTTTTATAAATTTTGTCAAATATTTTTATAAAATGTATAACTAAAAATAGGGGTTAAAACCGACGAGTCTTAATTATTTAGTATAAAATTATCTAATGTTCATTCGGGTATTCGCGTTTTAAGTTTTAGAGAGAGAAACCTAGAGTTTTCTAGTGAGAGAAAAGGTGGTGTAGTTTCGTTTAGCAAAACGGTGGTTTGGGGGCGGGTTACCGGTGGTTCGGCGGTGGTTCACGATGATGGCTGGAGGGTGGTGGATTTGTTGGATCCTATAGAGAGTGAGTGTGTGTAGAGTGAGAAAAGAGAGAACCAAGACTTCGTGATGTTGCTTTGGTGGTGATGTTGCTTTGGTGGTGATGTTGCGAAGGCGAATGGTGAGCGGTAGGGTGAGGGTGGTGCTTGTTTGTCGCGGCTGGGAGGTGGCAGAAAGGTCACGGTGGTGGTGGGGTGGTGCTTGGTTGTTTACCGTGGGTGTTTGAAGGGGGTTGAGAGGTGCTGGCGTGATGATGGTTTTGAGATGGAGAAGTGGAGATGGTTAAGGATGGTGGAGTGTAGGTGTGTGTCTCTCTCTCTCTATATATATATATATATATTCATACATATGTGACAGAAAGATATAGAAAGGGAATGGAGTGAATTACCTTGGAGATGAAGTGATGGTAACGGTACCGTGTTCGATTGATTGTATGTGTGTTTGAACGTATGCATGGATGTGTGCTTCTTATATGAGAATTGCATGGTTTTGATTTGAGGAGTTTAACGGTGGGGATATGGTTAGGAGGAGGTGGTAATCATTAAGGGGGAGATGAGGTGTTATTAAGTTGAGTGTCTTGGGTTTTGAAGTTTTTAGAAACCGATGGTGTCATGCTTCCATACTTATCTTCAATTACCTTCATTCCTTTAGCTAATATTGATAGGCTTTTGGTGGTTCAAGTGGGTAATGTAAGTGGTGTTAAATAGTTTTGAATTTGTAGGTGTTAATTGGTATAGGTTCTGGTTAGTTAATAAGAATTTTAGGTTAGACTAGAATTGTTAGTAAAGCTTATTAATCTATATTTTAGGTTTCATGAGTAAGTATGTTTAATGAGCATACTTATGGTTAGATGAGAGGAGCAAAACCTAATGGTAGTAACTTAACAAAATAATAGTTTAAAATATTATCCTGATCTCTTAGGGTTGTTATAGTCTCCCCACGTTAGGGAATTTCGTCCTCGAAATTCAGATTTTGCTACCATGGTGGTAGTTCCTCTCAAATAAGTGAGGGTACTTGAGTTTCATCTGATCTTCAAGTTCCAAAGTAAACTCAGTTCTACGTTTAGAGTTCCATCTCACTCTTACTACCGGTATGTGACTTCTCTTAAGTCTTTTGACTTCTCTATCCATGATTTCAATCGGTTCTTCCGTGAATTGTAACTTGTCATTTAGTTGTATTTCTTCTAAAGGTATAACCAAATCATGATCTGCCAAACACTTCTTGAGATTTGGTACATGAAAAACATCATGTATACTGCTTAACTCTGGTGGAAGATTAACTTTATATGCTATGGGGCCAATTCTAGCTACAATTTCAAATGGTCCATTGTATCAAGGGTTCAGTTTTCCTTTTTTTCCAAAGCGAATAATACCCTTCCATGGGGCTACTTCCAATAGTACTTTGTCTCCGACTTGAAACTCCAGCGGCTTTCATCTGTTGTCTGCATAACTCTTTTGTCAACTCTTGCAGTCTTCAATCTGTCTTGTATCTAGAATATCTTATCAGTGGTTTCCTATATGATCTTAGGACCTGTGAACCGGCTATCTCCAATTTCTGTCCAACATAAGGGTGATCTACATTTTCGTCAGTATAGTGCTTCAAAAGGTGTGGCTTTGATACCGGTGTGAAAGCTATTATTATAGGAAAACTCAATTAAATGTAAATGAGTATCCCAGCTTCCACTGAAATCAATTACACATGCTCTCAGCATAGCTTCTAACGTTTGAATGGTTCTTTCACTCTGACCATCTGTTTGAGGATTATATGCAGTGCTCATATTTATTCGTGTTCCCAAAGCTTCTTGTAGTGATTGCCAGAATCGTGACGTAAATCTACTATCTCTGTCAGATATAATAGAAATTGGCACTCCATGCCGACTCATAATTTCTTTTAAATAAATTCGTGCTAATTTATCCATTTTAAAGTCTTCCCGAATGGGAATGAAATGTGTAGATTTAGTTAGCCTATCTACGATAACCCATATCATATCATGACCATTCGAAGACCTGGGTAATTTAGCTACAAAATCCATAGTAATCTGATCCCATTTCCACTCCGGGATCTCTGGTTGCTGTAAACATCCGGATGGCTTTTGATATTCTGCCTTGACTTTGGAACAAGTTAGACATTTGCCAACATATAAGGCAATTGATTTCTTCATACCTGGCCACAAGTAATGTTTCTGCAAGTCTTTATACATTTTATCATTACATGGGTGTATGGAGTATCTTGGCTTATGGGCCTCATCTAAAATGAGTTCCCTTAAGTTATCAAGGTCTGGAACCCATATCCTTTGTTTGAATCTTAAAAGTTCATCAGTTGTACTCTCCAAATCCTTTTCTAATCCTTTTAAGGATTCATTCTTCAAGTTCTCTTTAGCAAGAGCTCTTCTTTGTGCATCTCGAATTCGAGTACAGAGATCAGATTTAACTTGCATCTCTAATGCATGAATTCTGATTGATTTAATTTTCTCCTTACGACTTAAGGCATCTACAACAACGTTTTCCTTGCCAGGGTGGTAACGAATTTCACAGTCATAATCACTTAATAATTCTACCCACCTTCTCTACCGCATATTTAACATTTTCTGATCTAATATATGTTGCATGCTCTTATGATCAGTGTAAATGATACACTTAGTACCTTAGAGATAGTGTCTCCAAATTTTAAGTGCAAATATTACGGCTCCTAATTCCAAGTCATGGGTTGTGTAATTTTTCTCATGCACCTTCAGTTGTCTAGATGCATATGCTATCACTTTATTCCGTTGCATTAGCACACATCCTAGCCCCTGGTGTGAAGCATCACAATATACTACAAAGTCTTTTGTTCCTTCAGGTAAGGTCAAGATTGGTGCAGTGCACAATTTTTGTTTTAGCAATCCAAAAGCCGCCTTTTGTTTTTCTCCCCACTCAAACTTCTTATCTTTTTGAGTTAGTGTTGTTAAGGGTTTAGCGATACTTGAGAAATTCTCTATAAAACGTCTATAGTATCCTGCTAATCCCAAAAACTGACGAATCTCAGTTGGGGTTTTAGGGTTTTCCCATTTTTGGATTACTTCAACCTTTGCAGGGTCTACTTGAATTCCTTTATCATTGACGATGTGACCAAGGAATTGTACTTCACATATCCAAAATTTACATTTAAAGAATTTGGCATACAGTTTTTCTTTCTTGAGTAGTTCTAGGGCTAGCCTTAAGTGTTGCTCATGATCTTCTTTATTCCGTGAATAGATGAGGATATCATCAATGAATACTATCACGAATTTATCTAAATAGGGTTTATATACTCTATTCATTAAATCCATGAATACTGCTGGCGCATTTGTTAAACCAAACGGCATTACAAGAAATTCGTAATGACCGTATCTGGTTCTAAATGTCGTTTTAGATATGTCTTCTTCTCGTACTCTTAATTGATGATATCCTGATCTTAGGTCAATTTTGGAGAAATAGCTAGCACCTTGGAGTTGGTCGAACAAATCATCTATTCGGGGAAGTGGATACCGGTTCTTAATTGTTACTTTATTTTATTCCTGATAATCTATACACATTCTAAGTGTTCCAGCTTTCTTCTTGACAAACAAAACTGGTGCTCCCCATGGCGAATGACTAGGCCTTATAAATCCTTTGTCTAGGAGTTCCTATAACTGTTTTAGTAATTCATGCAATTCGGATGGTGCTAATCGGTATGGAGGTTTTGCGATAGGCGCGGTTCCTGGTACAAGCTCAATTTTGAATTTCTCTAACCACCGGAATGTCTTCAATTTTCTTTTCTTCAGGTCTTGTGTCATTAATGTGTGCTAAAATTGCATAATACCCTTTTCTTAAATACTTTTGAGCTTTTATACAAGATATAATTTTTATTGGTTTTTGTGGTTTTTCGCCATGGATAGTAAGTTTTTCTCCATTAGGTAAGGGTATTCTAACTATTTTCCTTCCACAAATAATTTCAGCTTGGTTTTTCTCTAACCAATCCATTCCAAAAATTACATCAAAGCTTCCTAATTCTACTGGCATCAAGTCTATACTAAAGCAATGATCATCTAGGGTTAATGTGCAGTCTTGAATTACTTCATCAGCTTTTATCAATCTACCATTTGCCAGTTCCACAATATATGTACTACTTAACTTAGAAGGTATTGTTTCAATCAAGGACTTAAAAATGGTAGAAACAAAACTTTTACTAGCGCCTGTATCAAATAATATGGAAGCATGTTGGTTATTAACGAGAATGTACCCGTCACAATATCTGGCTCGTCCCGAGCTTCTTCAGCCTGAATCATAAATGCTCTTCCGTGAGCTGGCTTTGTTGCAACATTTCCTTTCAATCTGGGACATGCATTCCTCATATGATTCTCACTTCCGCACTCAAAGCATACTCGCTTTGATGTGATAATTTCTCTGCAATCCTTGGTGAAATGTCCGGGTTTCTTGCATCTGAAACATGTCATAGTTATGCACATTCCCCGGTGATGGAAATTACATTTTCTACAATATGGTTGGTCCTGTATAAGATGGTATTGTTTCACTAAAATTTTTAACCATTCCTTGATTAAATCTTTTGCAAGGCTCATTTAAAATTCTCCTCCCTATGCTTCCATCCCATCTTCGCCCGGCTTTGCTTTACTTAATGATCCATTTCTGATCATTTCATCAGTTAAGCTTCCTGCAAGCACAACTGCACCTTGAAAGGTAGTTGGCATAGCCGACTTTACCATTCCACGAATTTGTGGAGCTAGACCCCAAATATAACGACCAATACGTTTGGATTCTGGAGTAACCAAGTGTGGTACCAAATGAGAAAGTTCATTAAAGCGTTCAGTATATTCTTCATGAGCTGCTCCAACCATTTCTAATTTCCAAAATTCAGCTTCGATTTTCTCAATTTCATTATACGGACAATATTTCTGGATTATCAAATCATTAAATTCTTCCTATTTAAGTTGGTTTACTATATCTCTACCATTTGTTTGGGTTATCATATTCCACCATGATAGGGCTTCACCCTTAAATGAATGTGAAGCATATTTTACCTTGTGCTCTTCCAAACAGTTGCTAATATCTAAGGTTGACTCCATTTCTTCAATCCATCTTAAGGCTCCAATTGCACCTCCTTTTCCATAGAAGTCCTTAGGCTTGCATGCCATAAAAGATTTATAGGTACAGCCTTTAGTAGTTTCTAATCCTACCTCATTTCTTCTTACTGTATTAGTGTTGCCATTCTCACCATCAAGTTCTGTGTTTCCTCGGTGAATATTTTCTGAATGTAAGTCATCTGGATTTGCATTACCTGAGTTGGTAGGTTGTGAATTACCATTTGGTCTTGGGTTTAGTTGTGCTACTATAGTACGTATAGCAGCTGCAAGTTGTTGGGCTACAATTTGTACGATTTGAGCTTCCTGATCAACTGCTGTATTATTGGTTGGTGGAGATATGTATCTTCCAACAGGGGCGGTTCCAGCTCTTTGGATGATTCGAGTTCCTCGTGGGCAGCCTTTTCCTTTTGGTGGCATTTTTCTAAAATAATTATGGTAATTTGGTAATCTAATATTTATTTAGTATAATATAACATTATATATAAACCATGTAATATTGTATTATATATTCTACGTATACATAGAAAACTAAAACACATACAGGTAACATATATTAATATAAAGTTATATAAAGTTAGATAATCTAATTATTTTCCCCAAATCCATTGCCAAATCCTGGTGAAGACGCTCTTCTTCTTTTTCTTTAGAATTTTTACTTTTGCTCTAATAGCTTGTATTTCAGTTCGCATATAATTAATCTCTTGAGTTAGATGATCTGAAATCTCAGTCTGTTGCTTTATAAAATCTTGATATCGTGCATCCACTTCCGGGTTCCAGTTTATCTGTTCCGCTTGTTGGATTGATTTATTACAAGGATCATGAAGAGGACTAGAAGGTGTTTTTGGTTGTACTGGATCTGCAACTGGTTTCTCAACTTCTGCTAATGATAGTCGGGTTGATTTTCTAGAATTGAAGCCAATACCACGTCGCACTCTTTTTCTAGTGTAACACCCGGAAATTTTAAAAGAAAAGAAAAAGAAAGAAAAGCAAAATAACCCAAGTTGAGGGGTTAAAGTTGTGCAAGGGGCAAACTTTATTATTAATTTGTTCAAAAAGGTGGCATGGCCGCCCACCCCTTTGCACATCACCTTTCTGTCGATCTTTTAGAGAGAGAAGAGCAGAGAATTCTCTCGGGTTTTAGAGAGAAGAAGAAGAAGAGGCTGATTTCAGGTTAGTTTTTGGTATTTTGTGTTGTTCTTGGCTGATTTCCAGCCTTTGGGTATGTGCTTATGTGCTTGTATGTGTTCGGTGATGTGTTTTTGGTGTTTTCAGGTGTTTGAACTCATAAGCATTCGGGTTTGAAGAAGTCTTACTCGAGAGTTGCAAGAGGTGAGTTCTAGATCCCCGTTTCTAAATGTTTTAAACTGTTTTGGGGCTGAAAATGTATGCTTTAACATTTTTATTAAAGTTGGTGTGTACCCGTATGTATATGTGTGTGCCCTGTTGTGGGTGGGTGTATGTTCGGGATGATTTTTGGTTGTGTTCATGATTTTATGCTTGTTGTGATGCTTAGTATGCTAGAAACTAGGCTAGAACAGGTTAGATTGATGAATTGGGGCCTGAAAATGAAGTTAGTTAGAAAACAGTTGGCCATGCGCCTAAGTGCTCATGCGCCTAAGATCATGCGCCCAAACAGTACTCATACGTCCAAGGTTCATGCGCACAAATAGTGCCCAAACGCCCAACTGCCCGAACGCCTAAGTGCCCATGCGTCTAAGTCAGGCTCATGCGCCTGCATAGTGCCCATGCGCCTAACTAAGGCTCGTACACCCAAATAGTGCCCATGCGCCTGAGTCGCCCATGCGCCTAAAGTATTCATGCGCCCGCATAGTGCTCAAGCGCCTGCATAGTGCTCTCACCTAAAGACTTAGAAAATATTCTGAATTTTTGGAAAAAAAGAGATTTTTAGGCTATGACTTGGAATGTTTCCGGGGGTAATGTAGGATGATTTTATGCATGTTTATGGCTTGATTTCTTTATGTTCCTTATTATGTTTTACTCCGTGGCTTTACGTGGTGTGATTATGTTAATAAACGTAAAGTATTGTGTAATGAAAGCGAAAGTTAATGTTAATGAAAAGTGGAACGTAAAGAATGAAAGAAGAGTCTTGCAAGCAAACGTAAGGAGGTTCACACCCAATGAAGGGTGTTAGCTCAACTGTGTGCGGTTTAGCTAACCCAGAAGGATGCACACGGGGGTCTAATCCTTGTGATTGACCAAACGTATGGGACCTTTGTCGCTTGCCCCAGGTACTCGAGTCAGCTTCGTGCACAATGTTAGGGGTCTATTTATAGACTTCGGCCCAGTAACCAGCTTCGTGCACAATGTTCGGGGTATAGCACATGACATTGGTCCGGATGAAAGTGAAAGATAATGATGAATGAACGAATGACGTACGATGATGAATGATGATGAAAGATAATAATAAACATTATCTAGATGTACGTATGATGTATGATCATGAATGAAAGTAAAAGAAGGTTTTCTAAACAAAAGTAAAGTAGTTTTATTATAAAACTAGAACTCACTCAGCAACGCTGACTTTTATGTATTTTTAGTTGGCATGTAATGGTTGCTGAGGATGGCATTGGGTAAAGCTACTTGGCTAGTTTTGACTGGCATCCATTTTGTGTAACAATGATGTTTTTGTGTAGTAATGAAACCAAACGATGATTTGTAATGTAATAATGTTGTAAACAACAATTATTAATATATGAAATGGTTTGTTAAGTTATTCCGCTGCAATGATTTATGAAAGGAAATATGTTTTAATTAACATGTGCGATGAATGTCCAACTGTGAGTGTCCCGGGAACAGGGCCTTACATCTAGGGGTAACTATTGTGCGAATTTCTCCATATCCTAATATCAAACGGACTCGACGAGGCGGTCGTGAGGTGATCTTGTTCTTAGCTAGATCAGGTCTGGTTTTTACCAGGATTGAATCGGAATCTTCTGAAGGATCTGAGTTTGGTGTTAAACTATATCTGTGAGCCATGCTTTCTTCTTGAGTATCTTCCATTTCAGTATCCTCCATTTGTTCTTCCTGGCTATTATTTGGTAAAATTGACATGGCTATAATTAGATAGATTATAGAAAGGAGAAGGCTATGTTAAAATTTTCTTATGTGACCAAAAATAGATTTAATTGTTAGTATGAAATTTTGTGGTTATAGTCTAGGTATAAATGAATTTTTTAAGTACCTAATTCTCTATAACCAATGGATCTGATACCAACCTGTCACACCCCGATTATTATTGATAGGGAATGACAATTGATATGAAGCATTAATTATAAAGATCGACAAAGAAATGTTATTGATTACTAAATTAGACAAAATTCCCTCTTTGGGGTATATCATATATTTATATATTTGTCTTTTTACATCACATATTCGAGCACAAAATTGGGTCAGCTAAACTAACCCATATCATACAAATTTTATTTTAATACATATATATATATTAGTGGTGACTTCGGCACCGCCTTGTCCTAGGTGTAGAGTAATCCGGACTTCATAAGTGCCAAAGGCGTCTCCCCACAAGATTACGTAAGTAATACACATGTTAGTTACCTGAAAAGCATATTAAAACTATCAGCTATAAAGCTGGTGAGTTTGCAGGTTTGAAATAAAGCATAATTTCAATAAATATGAGGTCAATTAAATAAGTCCACAACCAACCCTGTACCCGGTTATCCAATCCCCATCTAATATGGATTGAATCCCCGAATAGCAACACCCAAACTGTGAAACAATAAGCATGTGCAGATAATATGTCGCGTAGACGCTACAGGCTCAGCGGCACTGTATGTCTCGGTGTTTGTTTGCCTATCAATAGGACACACTGTGCGTGGGGGATTCCCCAAGTAGTACTACCCATACGATCCGTCGGTTCTATCCAAAATTAATGGTTGTGTAAAACGACAGTCGGTGCATGTGCATAATAGCAAAAGAATTCTTAAATAATTGCACGTCATATAAAAACAAGCATGATTTTCACCCCAAAAAAGTAATTTAAGTAAAAAAGGGCTGTGAAGACTCACCTTGGTGGTTTTTGTTTTGTAGTGTAATTTCTATAATGAACATTTTTTTATAAGTAAATGAATAATTAAATAAATATTAAATTAAAGTTAAACTACTATTTATTTACTATCATTATTCTTCTTCTTCTTTTTCTTATTATTATTATTATTATTATTATTAAATCAAATAATCGAAATAATCAAATCTAAAATTTATTAAAATTATACTAATAAATGTATAAAGATAGTTTAATCATGTAATATTATTTTATATAAATAGACTATTTATATTTTTATAAATTTTGTCAAATATTTTTATAAAATGTATAAGTAAAAATAGGGGTTAAAACCGACGAGTCTTAATTATTTAGTATAAAATTATCTAATGTTCATTCGGGGTATTCGCGTTTTGAGTTTTAGAGAGAGAAACCTAGAGTTTTCTAGTGAGAGAAAAGGTGGTGGAGTTTCGTTTAACAAAACGGTGATTTGGGGGCGGGTTACGGTGGTTCGGCGGTGGTTCACAATGATGGCTGGAGGGTGGTGGATTTGTTGGATCCTAGAGAGAGTGAGTGTGTGTAGAGTGAGAAAAGAGAGAACCAAGACTTGGTGATGGTGCTTTGGTGGTGATGTTGCTTTGTTGGTGATGTTGCGGAGGCGAATGGTGAGCAGTAGGGTGAGGGTCGTGCTTGGTTATCGAGGCTGGGAGGTGGCAGAAAGGTCACGGTGGTGGTGGGGTGGTGCTTGGTTTTTTACCGTGGGTGTTTGAAGGGGGTTGAGAGGTGGTGGCGTGATGATGGTTTTGAGATGGAGAAGTGGAGATGGTTAAGGATGGTGGAGTGTAGGTGTCTCTCTCTCTCTCTCTCTCTCTATATATATATATATATATATATATATATATATATATATATATATTCATACATATGTGACAGAAAGATATAGAGAGGGAATGGAGTGAATTACCTTGGAGATGAAGTGATGGTAACGGTATCATGTTCGATTGATTGTATGTGTGTTTGAACGTATGCATGGATGTGTGCTTCTTATAGGAGAATTGCATGGTTTTGATTGGAGGAGTTCAACGGTGGGGATATGGTTAGGAGGAGGTGGTAATCATTAAGGGGGAGATGAGGTGTTATTAAGTTGAGTGTCATGGGTTTTGAAGATTTTAGAAACCGACGGGTGTCATGCTTCCATTCTTATCTTCAATTACCTTCATTCCTTGAGCTAATATTGATAGGCTTTTGGTGGTTCAAGTGGGTAATGTAAGTGGTGTTAAATAGTTTTGAATTTGCAGGTGTTAATTGTTATAGTTTCGGGTTAGTTAATAAGAGTTTTAGGCTAGACTAGAATTGTTAGTGAGGCTTATTAATCTATATTTTAGGTTTCATGTGTAAGTATGTTTAATGAGCATACTTATGGTTAGATGAGAGGAGCAAAACCTAATGGTAGTAACTTAACAAATAATAGTTTAAAATATTAACCTGATCTCTTAGGGTTGTTATACAACTCTTCTTCTCTTTCCTTTTCTTTATCCCTAAGTTTCGAGCTTTAGCTTCCTTACAGTAACGACTATAATGCCCTTATGTGCCATAATTGTAGCACTTCATTATATTAAAGCACTCCTTAGAGAAATGTTTGACCTTTCCACATCAGTAACATAGGTTTAATTCGAGCATGCATTCCCTGACATGCTTTCTTCCATATTTTTTACGGTCATTGGTAATTTCACATTTACCTTTTTTTATTTGACAATAAATTTGTCATTCCTCATTCTCTTTACTCTACTAGTCCAACCTTTTTTTGGTTCCTCAACCAATGGCTTATCAACAACCATATCATTAAAATGAAGGTATGCTACCTGTGCGTTAGATTTTTATCTTTAATTTCTAAGAATTCAGCTTCAACCTTATCAATCTCATTCTAAGGATAAAACTTACTCATCATAAACTCATTTGGGTCTCCCCACTTCAAACACTTGAACTCTCAAGGGGTCCTTAGTTTGCTTGATGATGTTTCACCAATGAATAGCTTCGTTAATAAACAATTGGACTGCAAACTTCACTGCTTGATCAGCCTGACACTCACTTATTTCAATTACAACTTCCATCTCATGCAACCACTGGAGAGTGATAATAGCAACACTCTTACCATCCAGGGATGGAGGATAACATCCTTTGAAGATCCTATACGAACGTCCCTTAGCAAGTTTCTCATCACTCGTATTATCATCATTCTTAGCTTTACCCGTTCCATTATCATTACCGTCCATGCTTTCTTTGTTAGCTTTCTTGTTAGCTTTGTTCTTTGCCTCCTTTGTCTATTTTTCAACAACTTTCTTTATGGAGTTAATTGTCGTTTTGCTCCTTGCGGTTTGATCACTTTAACGGTTTTGCCCCAATAGTTTAAAAATAGCCAAAACCCTCCCTGAAGTCACTACTTTTTCTCCAAATTGCTCCCTGCCCTTAACTCCGTTTAATTCTCGTTAAAAGAGACCCACTTGCCCCTCACATGAGGGGCAATTATGTCTTTTACTCCTAACCATCCTTTTAAATGACATTCATAACTACAAAAACCCTAAATTCCCAAATTGTTCATTCACCACTTCATCCCTCTTAAACTTCAGACCCATTCTCATCAACCTCAAAGCAAAATACAGACCACTTTTAATATTCTCAATTGGATTTCAAAACAACATCATCGTCTCCGACGAGTCTCTTGCTCACCAAGTGCTTGTTCAAAAGAGTGCAATCTTCTCTAACCGCCTTAAATCCGTCATCACCCGCACCATCTCCACCTCCCCTACGATGCCACATGGCGGACACTCAGACAGAATCTTGTCGAAGAAGTTCTCTATCCCCACTGCATCAGATCATGCTCGTGGGTTCGCAAATGGGTGCTTCAGATCTTGATTAACCCCATTAAAAAACAGCGAGAGATTAACGAAAATGACAAAATCAAGGTGGTTGACCAATTTTTAGTACGTTGTGTTCTGCATTTTGGTGTTCATGTGCTTTGGTGAGAAGCTTGATGAAACTAAAATCAATAAGATTGTGAAGATTTAACGTGGGTTGCTATTTGCAGGACCGGTGAAGGTGTTCAATGCAATCAGTTTCATAATGAGGAGAGACTTAGAACACTTAACAGATCAAATAGGGAGCTGGAACCTTTTGGTGATACTAAGAAACACAAGCAAGTAAAGATGAGACAGAACCAAGAACAACCGACAGAATGGTTTTCAAGGATAAAGTATATTGCTCTCAAGTTCTTTTACAAGTGTTACAAAGCATAGAAATAAAATACAAGGACCTAAGATACTTTATACTACATCTTACAGCCGGCCATACTTTGAAGGCCATCTGGAAACACTAATCTAGACAACAAGATCAATGTAAAGTCAAAAGGCAGATTGCCTTTTGACTAATAACTATGACATGCCATAGCTCACATCCTAATGTAATACAAAAAGGATCAAAGTACATAAAGTAGAAAGTTACAGACTCAAGACCAAATCAACAGCTTCCTAAAGCATGGATCTTTTCACCAACTTGTATAAGTTGGTGAGTCTGCAGAGTGGCAGCGGAAAGTTGGTCAGCTTTTCTGAAAAAGTTGATCAAAGGAAGTATGTCTTCTCTGTCTTCGGAAGAAATCAGTCTTCTATCTTGGAGGCTTCGGAAGACTTTGTCTTCTAAGCTTCGGAAGACTTCATCTTTGGCTTTGGAAGATTTGGTCTTTGGCTTCGGAAGATTTTACACTTAGAGAGATTTCTTTGCAGTTTGTAAAACTTCCGAAGTAATTTCTACCATGCACGAAGTGCATGCATGCAGGAAGCACCTTGACTGTTTTGAGTGCATCAGCCTCTTTCAAATACCTTACACTATTTAATTTCGCCTCCGGTAGGTTTTCGGTGCTCACCGTTGTTCCGATTTTAGGGAAAATTATGTTAAGAAACTGGTCGAAAGAGTTTGAGAAATCGAGAAGGGATAGAGTTGAAGTCATCGTTCACCTAATCAAATCACAAATCGGTGAATCTACACCTGCCGGAGGAAGAAGCCAGTGACAGTGACGGTGATGGTTGACGATTGACGTACGATTTGTGAAAAAGTGATGAATGAATGATTTAGGATTCTAGGGTTTTTGTAGTTGTGAATGTCGTTTAAAAGGAGGGTTAGTAGTAAAAGACATAATTGCCCCTCATGTGAAGGGCACGTGGGTCGCTTTTAACGTGAGAATTAAACGGAGTTACAGGTGGAGAGCAATTTGGAGAAAAAGTAGTGACTTCAGGAAGGGTTTTGACTATTTTTAAACTATTGGGGTAAAACCATTAAAATGATCAAACCGCAAGGAGTAAAACGACAATTAACTCTTCTTTATGACTTCGGTTATTATCAAAAAAAAAAAAAAAAAAAAAAAAAAAAATGTTCATATCCTCAACACTCGAACAAAATAACCATGTGAATTCACCTTACCAATATGAGATGAAATGTAAGAAGAACTTGAGGGAGAAGTGAGAGCAACCATGGGGAATCCATTATCATCATCATCACTTCCCCTCAAATTCGCATTCATCCTCTCCTTCTCCCTCACAACTTCTTCTTCATCTCCTTCGACCCCCAAACCCCACCATCATTCCTTCTCAATCCCCCATTTCAAACCCACCACACCGCCGCCCTCCGCCACCGCCTCCGCCGGAGACATACTCTCACTCTTAGGCACACCTCAACAAGCTTCATCAGTCGACCCCCAAATTGCATCTGAACTCAAATCCTGCTTCAAATTCCTCGTCCCTTTTAACCCCACTGCTACTACTCACTCTCTAAACGATTTGGGTATTCGTTCTCCACGGCGGAGACTTAATTCGAAACGCCATTGTGATGATAATGAGCTCGTGTGGTCTCCGCCGGCACCGGTGCTCGAAATTGCGCGACTTGCGTTTGATTCTGGTGGTGATCCAGGGTCTATTCAACGTACCCTTGACCCCACGATGATCTATGTGAGTTTCTGTATTCACCTTCTTTTGTACCCTTAATTGCCAAATTTGTTATGATCTCCTCAAATTTTATAAAAAGTTGGGAGCTTTATGCTCTTATGAATTGTTTGAATCCCATGGAATCTTTGATCATAAAGTTGTAATTTGTAATGGGCATACTGTTAATCCACTGAACATTGTAGATACAAAGTACATTGCTTTTTACTTCTGCATTTTTTATTTAAGCTTTCTTTGACAATGTACAGGTACCTGATGTTGAAAGATCAAACGAAAATCGATGTGAACTTACAAGAACTCCTTATGGAAGGCGTTTTATAAATGAGGTTTGCACTAATTGAGTGTTTAGTGTGAGAGTTTAAGGACATGAAATCTTGAAAGTTTGATTATTTTGCTTGAGCTTATTGCTGATCTTCTTGTTCCTTGGACATCTTATAGGAATTGAATTCATACATGGAGTTTTTGTTCAATCTTATTGTTGACCGGGGCCCTGAAGTTGGGTTGAATGTATCGTTGAATCGATTTGACTTCTTTCATGGTCATCTTTTCATTGCTGCAGATGGCAGAGTTGGTATATTGTAAGTTAAATAGCACCCACTATTATCCATAGAGCTAAGCATGAGTAGTGAACATATTAAACAAAGTTAGGCAATAAATATAATCATGGTCTTATATATGCTAATATCTTGGTCCAAAAGTGGCGGTGAAAGTACGTATATTGTAAGTTATATAGCTCCCACGTTTATCCATAGATTTAAGCATGAGTTAGTGAGCATGTTAAACAACATTAGGCAATAATCATGGTCCTATATATATTAATATATTTTTTGTTTGTATCATCACTAGGTTATTGGTTAGATACACCATCATTTGTCTTGAGCCATTTGCCATATTGGTCATGTATTGACAGGTTCCATGCTAAAGAGTATCCGGCTTATGATGAAAAATTGTTTCCATGCAACATGGGCTATTGTCAAAAAGGTATAAACTTCAACTTTATAGTGTTATGTTCTCTTTCTGCCATGCAGCATGCTTAATCTAGCTATGTTTTCAATCATGTCGTAACTCTTTGTCGTATTTTCATTCTTCTAAAATATATATTAATCTTTTATTTCCAATTTTAAACCAGTCGACTTGTTTAATAACAGGTCAACCCAAACACGACCGTTTACATAAACAGGTTAACCGGAACACATCATGTTTGTTCAAAGGGTTGGACATGACAACCTAAAACCTGATTATTTTTGTGCTATGTTTTGCTTCCGGGCAGGAGTTGTTACTCCTACATTTCTGTAGTACTTTGGTTTGCAATTTCTTTGAATGTTACATAGTCTCAAGGTTTGCCTTCCCTTTTCGTATTATTACTGATTGATTCTATTTTTAAAGTATTCAGATTGTTTTGTGTTTTACGCTTTGAGTGAAAATGATGACTACATTAGATATTATTAGGGTTTGATAGTGGTTTAGATTTGGATTCTTGTAGTTCTTTAAATCTGTTCAAGTGATTTTGCTGCTTTTATCATGGATTCAGTTTCATTGTTGTCATTGGTAGAATGTTGACAGAAGAAACTTTCCCTACCAAGAATTATGGTCGCTGTAAAAAATGGTGGCGTCAATGGTTCATGTCAAAAAAAAAAAAAACTGAAATAAAATCTAAAACAGTAGTTAAAAAACTTTAAGCAGTATTTTGCTTATCATGGTCCTTTCCTTTCAGGTTCTAATGTGACATATGATGACTCTATGAATCTGCGGAACATTTTGTGGTTAGCCCCTTTGCCAAGTAACTCCACAAGCAATTGGTCTGCACCTGGTACCTCATCTGACCACCCACCTTTGTAATTAATAAATATATCAATATGTGATTACAAAAACTATATCATTGAAGTTAGAGTGAATTTCTTAAATAAATTAACTTACAAGGTTTTGTGCATTTTTAATACACTTTGGGTGACTTTTTATCCATTTGACCATTTGAATTATAATCCAACCTGACCAGTTACCTACTTGTAGATTCAAATTTCCTTTCTTAGGATCTAGCAACAATAAAGAATGAGATATAAGGTTGTAAAGAAGACTTGTGGTAAGTAAAAGTAGGTTCCACTTTGTTTCTCACTTGTTAATTATGTTATTGACAGGGGTACTAGTGGTATTGGATGCACGTCCAGATGGAATCATCTATCGTGATATCATACCTGAATATGTAAATTATGCACGAACAATATATGAAGGTTTGAGGTTTTATTACTAATGATTGACTTTGACTCCCTCTTCTGCCACTCACTTGCTCGTATCTAAAACTGCTAATAAGTTTCTCAAATGATGCATGATTCTCTTTCCTTTTTTCTTTCTTTTGACAGAGTATTTCGGAGAGATAGTAGTCGATGTAAACTACCTAAATGTAGGAGCTGCAGAGCCCAACTATCAGATATTCATTTGCTAGTACTTGAACTTTTTGCAGGTTCGTTGTATGCTCTCTAGACAAGGCAAAAAAAAGCCGCTGGTGGGTTACAAAACAAATAGTTAGAAGTGTTGGCCAGGCTGGGCCATCCAGGCCAACACATAAACACATGTAGTCTTTTTTTCTTTTGAGTTTATATATAATAAATGTGCTAAATATGAATACAGTTATAATAGTTTTTTAATGAACAGATTCGGAGGTTTTATGCTTCTTTAATGCCCTTTGGGCAACTTTCAGGTTTCAGCCCGTTTGACTCGTTTTCATTTAAGCTAAAAAGTTTAATATCACCCATTTAACCAAAAGTGTAAACCAGATTAACCCGTTTACTAATCAAAAGGTCAATAATACATCATTGCCCAACAAACAAATCATCCAATCATGAAATGCATTATGTCATCTCTTGTCACTTATGGAATGCAGTTGTGATGCTTGTTCTTGT
This sequence comes from Flaveria robusta, assembly GCA_025506415.1. Classification (NCBI taxonomy): domain Eukaryota; kingdom Viridiplantae; phylum Streptophyta; class Magnoliopsida; order Asterales; family Asteraceae; genus Flaveria; species Flaveria robusta. The sequence goes on from CM046470.1 coordinate 25,231,933, forward strand.
TTCTTTGAAGGTGGCATTCCACTTGAGTACTTCCGGATTCCAGGTCATGCTAGTTAAAATGGGCTCGTATGATGCAGTTTGATCGTCGTTTGGAAAATGCTGCTAGACGGCACCATCACAAGTCATGTGTTCTACATGGCTCATATGTCAAAGTTTCATTGTCGTTTAAGAACTGTTATATGCCGTATTGCAATGAATCGGGCGTTCTATATTCTTCAACAATGTCAAACAACTCAAATTGAACTTCTGAACGTACCCTTCATGATAACTATACAAAAGCATCATTAAGGCAGCTTTATCCACAACACTGGTGTTTGGAGAAAAGCACTGTTATATTTGTGTAAATCGACTTTTATTAGGGCGTTCATAAACCACAAAAATCGTTTACCTTTATCGTTTTTTTTAAACTGCATGAACCCATAGGACCAAAACCCAAAAGTTTTGGTTAAAGTTGATTTGTTATATTCAAAAAAAGTTCCATTGCCGGGAATCGAACCCGGGTCTCCTGGGTGAAAGCCAGATATCCTAACCGCTGGACGACAATGGAAGCTTGTTTCAACCTGAATGACAGTATTTGTTTATAGTTTATATCTTGATAAAGTTCTGAAATAATTATTGGTAGAACTTTTTGTCCACAAGTTTTCTACGGTTTTCACTTTTCAGAAGGTACTCGGATGATATTAATGAACAGGAATATGGGACAAAATGTACAAAAGGGTATCATATAATGTTTGTTTCACCAGGTTGAATATGATCACAATCTTATAACTCTTCATGTATCCACAGTCTAAATCTTCTTATGTTTACACTCTTGTTGCTTGTGTTTGTAAAGAAATATAGAGAGCCAACCACCTTTGTCTCCATCATATTGCCTGTTTAAATGATTTGATATGGTGGCTAAACAACTCTCCAAAAAACAGGTTATAAACTGTCAAAAAGCAGTTACATAAACTTTCTTGTGGGCGGGTCGGTACCCGGTAACATCCAAATCAAACAAAAAAAAACAAACATACTCACTAGATCTCACGTATAGTGTGGCTATGTGTAGGGTCTGGGTAACGTCCGAATCAAAGATTTCTAAAATGTACTACTTGTAAGAACCGTTATAAAATTTAAACAAGCACAAAGTTTATTAATATAAACAATTAAAACAAAGTTAAAATGTTCGTTACAAAAGAAAACAAATAAACACAAAAGTACAGAAATAGTAAAAGGCTGAGAATAGTGATAGACACTTGGCCCTTAAAACAAATTCTAAGCCTCACAGGAGAACTCGTTTTGTTTCCCAGGATACAACAGCCAAAGCAGTTGCTACTGCCGGGATTGATCAAGAATCCGAATTAGATTATAGAAGAGAAACTAAAGATGGAGGACGTTTTAGAGAACCTTTTTGCCCTAGGTATTCGAGTTGTTGTTGGTGTATTTGTATACTGAAAAACCCTCAGTATATATAGTGAATTCGAACTGTAACAGCTCCTTAGCAATTAATCCAAAATCATAACCGCTCATTAAAGTCTTCAATGCTGATAATTTCGGTTTAATAACTTAGTCAGAAACTGTCATCGGTTTCAGTCAAGATGTAACTAAACCGTTACACTTTTCAGACCACACACCAAGGTCAGCCGCACTTGACCAGACCCTCAAACCAGCCTTCAAAAATACTAAGGCGGCTCTCGGTGATGCGAGCATGCGAAGTGCAAAGTGCGCCATCAAAGCACCATATTGCGCACACATGCCCACGTCGCGCGCGTGTGCAAGTGCGAGTTAAGGGTCCTACTCACCCTTCGCGAATCCACTTAGTGTGATACTCTAGGTAGGGCTATTCAAAGCGTTCGCCGCTCGCTCGATAATCGTTTGGAATTTGCTTGAAAAATGCTCGTTCAAACTTATTCTCGGTTGTAAACGAGCCGATTGGCTCGGATCGGTTTGGAAACGAGCCAAGCACGAGCACAGGCCCGCTGGGCTTGGATCGGCTCGAAATATTATATATATATATATATATATATAGGGGAGGGTTCCTGAAAAAACTAATAGTTATGTAAAAAGCGCGAAATCAATAACATAACTCATATTTTTTTGTTATTTTAATTGTTAAAATGTTATTTAAGTATTTGGTTCATATGTGTTGAGTATACATGCAAAAATGAAGAGTCTTACGTATACGTAGCACCATGTCAAATGAAAAATGGTTACGTATACGTAACCTATGTGTGACGTATATGTAAAACCATGCTACGGTTTTCATTTGATCTATACCCTTATTTAGGGTAATGCTCTTTTGAGAACCCTTGCTTTTTGCAAGAATCTTTTAACTAATTGTGATCCATTGATTTCCTTCTACCTTTTTAATCTAAAGGCCCATAATTAATTAAAATGTTATATTTGTGTCAAGACTCATTTTATAGCATTGGAGGATAGATGGGTAATTTTATCATGTCATCTAGTGACCTACAGCCCCCTATTAGTGCACTTTTCTAGGTGTTGTAGAAAGCATACATCAAATCACTATCACCTTTTTTCTTTTCTTTAAAAATACATCAAACCACCATCATCTTCTTCCTTTTCATCAAAATACTTTCATTCAAAAAACACTCTTCTTCTTCACTTCTTGGAAACAAATTTAAAAAATCCTTAGTTTGATGCTATATTATACAGAGAAACTTAGAAAGACCGAGGTCTCTCTCCTTCAATTAGTCTTTGAACGAAGAAACACACACCAACTTTACTTACTATTCCACTTTCTATTTGTTGTCGAACCACCATTTCTGGTAGCACCCTCCTTGCTGATTAAACGTGGGTGCATCACCCTTCTAGTCGTTGTTGCCATACAGGTGATTTTTAGCTCTAGTCTTTTATGAAGCAAGATTTGTCGTTCTTCAAGATCGAACTGTGGTTTGTTCAATAGTGATTTTTACGTTACGGTGTTGTAGTTTTATTTGAAAATAAGCTTTTCTTTTATATTAATGAGTTTACTCAACATGAGAAAGAAGTGAAACGCAATTTAAGTGAACTCGAAAAGAAATTATTGTGTTATATTAATGTAGTTTAATATTGTGATGAATTATAGTAGTTTTAATTGTATGTAAAGTTAGGTGGTGTAGCCATTGTGTAATATTAGTTGCATCAGTGTAGTTTTTACAATTGACAATGATTTTTGTTGAGTCTAAAATGATTTGGAACTGGTGTATTATGATAACTTGTAATGTATATAAATGTTAATGTAATATCATTGTAATTGGATGTAAAAAAAATATAATGTAATGTAATAACTTAATGTAACTAAAGTTGTGTTGGTAACACAACTTATATGCTTTGTTAATGCAACAAATAAATTAGTGTAGTTAAATTACGTTAATTACACCATTCTCATGTTGTAACTTGTAGTCATCACTCACATTTTATTACAAAATAACATATCTAATATTACTTAAAATCAAGTTATATTAGTTAAAAGACTTATGATAGATTACATTGCATTTATTTATATTATCTTATGTTACTTACACTATATTACATTACCCTAACTGAAAAATTATATAACTTGGGTCTACTATATAAACAAATGTGTATATGGTATTTTCATTTGTATTATTAGCTACCAGCAATGTAAGTTGATGTAACAATATAAGAGCATTTATCATTCTTTAAAGATCGTAGTTGATATCAACCATTAGATAAATGTAAATTGCTTAAATTACATCAACTAAGATTAAAATCTAATATAATATGTAATTTAATTGTAATCTGATATATTAAGATAACATGTATTGTAATGTCATTGTAATGTGACGTAAATACTACAACATAATGTAATAACATATATTAAGATAACATGTATTGTAATGTCATTGTAATGTGACGTAAATACTACAACATAATGTAATAACTTAATGCAAATAAAGTCATGTTAGTAACATAACTTATATTCTTTATTAATGTAATATATACAGTAGTTTATTTAATTACATTACTTACAACATTCTTATGTTGTAGTTAGGATTCAATACTTACGAATTATACAGAGGTTCTGTTATATTCAAAAAAATATGTATATGGTATTTTCATTAACAAAAAAATAATATAATGTTAGTCATTAGCAATGTAATTTAACGTAATAATATATAATAAAAAAAGATAATGAAATTGAATCAACTCATCGTCTTCCGTAATCGTCATTTTATTAACAAACTCCACACGAATCCATCGTATTTTCACATTGTTACACATCATTGTTTGCCACCACACACGTATGTCATTATAATATGATGTAAAATACTATAATATAATATAATAACTTAATGTAATGTAATAACTTAATAAAATTTTAGTGTGTGTATTGTATTTTCATTAACATTAAAATAATGTAATGTTAGTGGCTAGCAATGTAATTTGGTGTAAGAGCACTTAGCATCTATTATGATTAATTAACATCAACCATAACAAAAATGTTATATTACTTACATTGCATCACTTTAAGACTAAAATTTAATATACATGTAATTTGATAACATATAATGCACGTAAATGTAATGTCGCTGTAATATGAGATAAAATGTTGTAATGTAATGTAACAACTTAATATATCTAAAGTTACGTTAGCATCACAACTTATATTCATTGGTAATGTAGCAAATACATTATTAGTGTAGTTATATAACATTACTTAAAACATTCTCATGTTATGATTAGTAGTAAATATTTACATATTATTGCAAAAATGAAAAACTAATAATAATAAATATAACAAAAGCCTTACATGATACACCAAGTTACTTTAATTACGTTGGCTTACATGAAAAAAGTTACCATGGATTGTTAAAAGCTTACTTGAAAAAATCATAAACTAAAAACACAATATCGTTAGCACCTGTAACCTTCACATATTTACCAAAACAAAACTTTCTCAAAAATTCTAAAATATCATACCACTAAAATGTAAAAAAAAATAAATGGTACATGATACAACATGTTAGCTTAATTAGATTGGAAAAAGTTACCATGGATTGTTAAATGCCTACTTAAAAAATCATAAACTAACTACACAGATTCATTAGTACATGAAACCTTCACAAATATTTTATAAAAAACAAGCTTTCTTCAAAATTTAATAATATAATAGAACAAAATATTTTACAAGAAAACATACAAGTTCAATTTGACATAAAATTTTACATTAACATATTCCACGGACATAACAAAAGGTGTTTACAAGAAAACATACAACTTTCCAACGGCTTACCGAATTCCACCTTCCATTTCATCGCCGGTTATTTCTCTAACTACATATCTCCGGTCGCCAACTCAATATCTAGCTCTATAGCTACATATCTCTGCTCGTTTCTTTAACTACATATCCTCACTTATTTCTCTAACTATGGAGGATTCATCATTTTTGCTGTTGTTGGCTAGAAACACATTGACAAATCATTGGCGAGAAAAAAACATAGTGACAAATCATTAGCGAGAAAACGGTGGAACTCTGATAAAAAGAAAAAATTATATGTTGTGATGCAAAATATAGAAGAAGAAAAATGTGCGTTGAATGCAAATCTAATTTTTTTTATTTTTTGAAACTATAGAATTAAGGTGATGGGTTGAATGCATATCTCGTTTTTGATAAAAAAGAAAAATTATATGTTGTTGGGAAATGTGAAAAATTAAATCAAATCATAGTAATAAAGATAGTGATATGTTAAACAAGTTTCCAAAAAAATACAAACATTTAATGAATATGTAACATATAAAATAACATAAAAACTCTTCAAGATTCTTTTTCTTGATGCTGATGTGGCGTGCTCCCATTGGCCAATATAGTTAACCATTTCTCGTATTTAAGTTTTAGCATATGAACCCAATCCTATATATATATATATAGAGAGAGAGAGAGAGGAGAGATCAAATAAAAACCACCTTTATAATTAAAAACCATGAAAACCATTTTCAACCAACCAATTTTTTTCTTTTAAACTTTTTTATTTTTTATTGAAAAGCCTAATAAGGTAATTTAACACTTCTTTAATTTTTGTAATTATGTATTCTTTAGAATTCATTTATTATCTTCGTAATTGATTTTTTGAATTCCATATTTCTCTCATCTTCCAAAAACTCTACCACCATGATTTTAGTTAGAGCACTACCATCACCACCATCGACATATCATAATCGCCATCTCATACCACCACCTCCATCACATGCCACCATTATTTTCCATCTTCGTACGCCACCATCTTCGTACGCCACCATCTTCGTAATTGATTTTTTGAATTCCATACTCACATCTTTAATTAAATTACTAAAATACCACTAATTAATCTCAACCATAGATCAAAATGATCAAAGGTGAAAAAGTGATTTTTTTAGTTTTTAATTATAACTAAAATACCACTAATTATATACTCACAATCTTTAAATAAATTACTTAATTATATATATATATATATGTATATATATATGGGAGGGATCAAATGAAAATAATGTCCATAATTAAAAACCATAAAAACTAGAGGTTATATATATGTAAGTACGTGTTGCAAAGTGTACAAGTAAGAGTTACGTATATGTATGGGTTATGTATATGTAAATACATGCTACCATGTGTACAACTAAAAGTTACGTACATATAGCTCCTACAAGTTACGTATATGTAAGTCCTTCATCATTATCGACGTTTTCTGGAGTTTATATTAAAAAACATATAATGATCTTGAAATATAAGGTTGAAGTTTACTCAAATATACTTTAAACAATTAAAAAGTTAAATCAATTATAAATTATGTAATTAGGTAGTGGTGGTTTTCACGGTTTTTAATTATAAACATGGCTTTCATTTGATCCCTCCCCTATATATATATATATATATATGGGAAGGTTCAATTGTAAACCACCTGAAATTAAGTTTAAATCTTATTGAGATCAATGGTTATCAATTTTTTAAATAAAAAAATAGGGGATTGCACTTTAGTGAGCCATTTTAAGGAGTTGATAGAGCAAAGGGCAGTAATGTCTTTTTACATAACCACTTGTTGCCGCCTATATGATGATGAAATGACAGTTGCTTTTAACCCTTTTCTACATCACCATCTAAAAAATTTCAAACCCCCCAAATCCTAAAAAACCACCCACCACAACAGGATTCAAGCATTCATCTTCTTCTTCATAAATCATGTATGAAAAACAACAGATTTCATTACACGAAATCTGAATACGCGGAACATTGAGTCGGCCCCTTGCGAAACCGAAGTCTTCGTCTGTAATCGTGTTGGATTTTGAAGAGTTCTCTGAATCAAAGGTAACAAACATCATTATCGAAACACGAAACTTATTTTGTTTTATAATGTGTTGTAAAAAATTGATTTTCAATAATTTTCTTCAAAAGTTAGGGTTTGAAACAAAAAAGAAATCAGAGATTGAGGGTTTGAAGTTTGGGCGATTGGAAGCACTAAAAAGAAAGTTTTGTGGGTAAGGGTTGTGTTAAATTGAACCACTAAAGTTCATTTGGTTGTGTGATGGGGCTTCACTGTTAGGGTTTGGATAGAAAAGAAAATTATATTTGAAATGTTGCTTAACTTTTTGTGTTTGTGTATTTCTGATCATCGATTCACATGTGTGTTATGAGTGTTTGTAGTTTGATGGTTTGGGTTTGCGTATAAACTGTTTGTTTGGTAACTGAAAGAGATTTTTTGAAATCACAAGTTCTTTACTCTTGAAAAGTGGATTTGTAATATGCCTCAAAGTAAGTTTTCATTAACACATAATTTAGATTTAATGTTAGGATAACATTTTAGGAAATGGAAAATATGCAGATGATTATCTAAGGAGAATGGTTGTGTATGTGTGGAATGAATTGAGAAAGGAAGATGATTGATGTACACATCCATCGCACCTACATACATACATGGCCTTCCCTTTGGCCTTGGCTCGTTTCCCTTCACCACCCATTTTTTCTTAAAGAGAATGGTTGTGTATGTGTGGAATGAATTCTGAAATTGATGTATGTATAAGCATAATCATCATGTGTAAAGTAGACATCAAATCATTAAGAAGATGTCTAATCCCATATTATTTTATTAAGGTAAGTACACTTGATAAAAAGAGGGAAATTACAATAAATGACTATAATGCCCTTACCCATCTAAATATATATATTTTTTAACATGACACTTGTCATCATTTAATTGACTAATTTGGTTAATTGGTTTACTTAATTTCATTTGGTTTATATATGAACTCATCCCCACACACACACACACACACACATACATACATATATATATATATATATATATATATATATATATATATATATATATATATATATATATATATAAGGGAGGGATCAAATGAAAATCATGCTTATAATTGAAAACCATGAAAACCACCACTACCCTATATTGGTTTATTGGTTTACCCTGTATATATTAGTTTATTGGTTTACATAATTTCTTATGGTTTTCATTTGAACCCTCTCCTATATATATATATATAAATAAAATATTAGTAATAAAATAATATTTTAGGATAAGATATGATTAAAATTACGAACAAGTAAAAACTATAAGTAATAAAAACAATGATAACAATTTTTTAAACGTTTTTTCTAAAAAAGAAAAAATTAAACATTTTGTTTTAAAATAAATGTTTTAAAACAAAATGTTTTAATAAAAATATCATTTTTAATTTTTTTTATTATAACTAAAATATTTTAAAAAAACATTGATGTTTTAAAAAAATTTCTTATTTGATAAAAAATTGTTTTCAAAAAAATAACTTTATTAAAAATATCTCTTTGTTAATTAATTAACACTATTTTTAATCTAAAACATTGTTAAATTATGTTTTTGGTAATTAATGTAATTATTTAATAAGAGAGAGAAGCATAAAAATTTTGATAAGAGTAAATGTGGTGTTCACATGTGTTATCTTAGTTATTGTTTTATTAAAGTAGAGAGATATAGTTTGTATACAGCACTCCATTAGATTTGACTCACAATATACAAGTATGTTTTTATATTAATACATATTAGATCAGTTAACCTAATAAAAAAGTAACACTAAAATAAAAATGAAATACTAAACTGGTACGAGAAAATATTTGACCCCGCTCTTACTCTTAGTCGATTATCTTCAGATCTCATATATCGTTCTGTGTAATATGTTTATCGTCTCATCGGCTACAGTCTAAATTTTATCGACAGCCACAATGTATTATGATTCAGAAAATGTTATGTTATGAAATGTGATTGTTTCTTAAATCATTAAAATATAAGACACAACATTGTTATAGTCTCTCATTCCAATATAAATCGGATGACACATTATATAGTTGAGTTGTACAAATTATTCGCCACTCGTTTATGCTCGCTCGATGCTCGATCAAAAAATTAACGCTCAAAAAATGCTCGTTTGATTTCTGCTCAGTTGTAAACGAGCCGATCGGCTCAGTTCGGCTTGGAAACGAGCCAAGCACGAGCAAAGGTCTGCTCGGTTCGGCTCGGCTCTTGAACAGCCCTAACTCTAGGAAACAATATATTGAAGAGGCTATAGACAATACAGTTATAAGAACCGTTCATATGAAATTTAAACAAACACAAATTTTATTAGTATAAACAATACAATAGAAATTAAACAAAGTTACAATGATCGTTCCAAAAGAAAATAAACAGAAACAAGAGCTAAAAACTAGATAGCATTCAAAATTATCAGGATTAACTAGTTTGTTTTTCGACCCGCCTTTCGCGGCGGGGTTCGAACATGATGAAGGTCAGGTGATCAAAAGAGTTTCTCTATAGTTAAAGGCTTGGAAACAATGGTGCATTGTGGCTGCAAATAATGCATCTACCACACCAAAACAATGACCATGTTCTATCTCATCATCATCGCCTATCAACCAAGTCAAAACCTGTCGCAAATCAGGCAAGGCAGAAGCATCTTCCATCACTAAGACACCAAATCATTATTCCAAATAACAAACAGTATAGAGAGTGGTTGTGATCATGGTTGTAACTATGGTTAAAAGAATCTTTTTTCAAATACATAAACAGGTTAGCAACAATATTCCAAATAGTTGTTTAAACAGAGCAAAACTTTTAAAGGAAACCAAGAGCACCAACATTGACTCTATAGCATAACAGTCCATAGAGACATAACAGTTTAGACCAACAATACAAAGATCCGAACATATGATGTTTCCATTTTAATGTCGGGCTCAGAGTGTCTAAAGCAGTGAATGCACCACGGCTAGAGAACGGGTTGCAGACAATAACCTGCCATCCTCCGACCCTTCCACGATTAACGAATGTCCTCAATCAATTTTTCAGACCCATAAACTCATCACAACCCATTAGAAACATCAACACGCATCCAAGGCAACGTGGAACCAAGAGCAAATCGCATCAAAAAAACAACTAAACCAAATACTGATCATCATCGTTTTTTCATAATATAGAAGAATAACCCCAAACCACTGCGCCCCGAAACACCACGAGCAAAAAAGGTGATCAGACCACCACCATCAAGACCACCGCCGTCAAAAGCGGCTCCATCAAGAGCACCACCATCAAAACCAGCACCATGAAGACCCCCCCCCTCTATATCTTTCGCGGTCACCCTTACTTAACCGACTTGAATCTGAAATACGATCTCATCAAAAACCCCACCATCAAGACAAACAATAACCAAGGAACGGTTGTTGCATGTTGTAGATCTGGAAAGAAGCACGTTAACAGATTTCAAAACCACCGCTTGAATGGCTAAGCTTTTAGGTAACGGTGACGAGAACCGACGGTTGCTGTTGCAGCGGTGACGGTTGATAATGATGTTGCGACAGCTGCGGTGTAGCGATGGAGGCACAACGCTCACGAGGTCGCTACAGTTATGGGTAACGGCGGCGGCCGCGATGTGATGCAATGGCACAACGGTGACATGACGGTGGTCGAAGTGACGGTGATGGCGTGGTTACGCGACGGTAGTGGCAGTGCGGCGGTGGCACTCCTACCATAAAGAACCTTTCACTAAGGTTTGGCCCCCAAATTTTCCCTTTTAAACTCACATGGGGGCTAGAAATGCCAAGTAAGCAAACCTTTGTGGTCAAACCACAAAGAATACTAAAAGAACTACTGATGGAAGATGTTTTTTTATATATAGAAGAATATGAATGAGAATCGCACCCAAATTGAAACATCATAGGATTGTACACAAAGCAAAGACAATAATACATTAGTGTTTATTTCTATGTGGACTTAATTATAGAGTAACAGAACGATAGCTAAAGGAGCCTATGAACAAATGAATTAAACAGTGGCGCACTATTTTTATATATATGTTAACTTTCTAAGTTCACAATAGACCCTCTTGAATCAAGGTATCTACTACTTTAGTCTTTCCAGTTCCTTAAGCATCCATCAAATTCTCTCAGCTTCCAATTTTGTCCATCCTAAACCTAATCATACAATAAAAAACCTATATATCATTTAAATTGTTATAATTTCAACGGAAGCATTGTCCCACCATTTTAGATTTCAAATTCGTGGTATGTCATAATGTGAAGATCGATGGTTGTAATTTGCCATCAATCTCAAACCTAGAATGGACGAAGTAGATTAACTCTGATAAATAAATCACCTGTGTATAGTTTTGAATTTATTACTTGATTTGCATTTCTAAAAAGCATTTTGTTGCTAGAAATTTATTTAATGTTGTATATTTGAACTTTGTGCAACGTTTTCTTGTTCTTTAATCATAATTTGTGTTGTTTGGTTCAAATAGTGAATAGAGTTTTCACATCTATTATCTATATATCATAGAAATCTTATTAATCTAATTAGCCCGATCCAACAAACCGATGTAAACTGTAGAAGTCCTTAGCCACCAAGTTATGGACCGTAAGGTTTTGATTTTATAGCCTGTAAAACCAAATTTTCCATTTTTCTTTCTTTTTTTTTAATAAATCATGGGGTGTTAGAGTAACTAACACATTCCAAGGTTGGTTTATTATTTGAAAAGATTATTTCGAGAGAGATTTGTTTCTAGAGGCCTCTTGATAATATGATTTTCTTATCAACCCTGATTTGTTTTATTAAACTTTAGCTTAATTTATAAAAGATGTAGGTGAAAGCTTTATAAATGCCTACTAACTTTTAGAAGATCTTTAAGTCTAATTTAAAAAGACATCATTTATCCTTATATTGGCTTGTCTAGCATACCCAATGATGTGTAGCTCGCGACTGACTTGAATAATAAACTAAAATTTGAACTTGTTTGATTTTCTCACACCTGGTACGGTTGATCCATGGTCAAGTCATCTATCGTCTATGGTTCTTCTAATGGTTGGCTCTTCAAATTTCAAACAACTCAATTTGTTGGCTGATTTACGATTAATTTGTTAATCTACTGTGTGTATTCTACTTAATCAGGTTTTAAATTTTGTTTGAGTTTGACAAGTTTTTATATTTTGTTTGAGTCAACCGCAAGTTGTTCATATGACTAGTCTTAGCATGATTAGTCCACATGTGAGTTGTGAATTTTAATATGTTATATTGACTTGTCTTTACTTGTTGATCTTTTGAGCATTCATGATAATAAAGTTAAATGCATTTGATATGAGTATATAATTAACTAGATATTACATGTGTATTATATTTTTAGAGTTTTTCAATCATAAAAATATAAATAATATATTCCATATTGTATTACCTTACATATACTTAACATCATAATAATTACCATTTTTAATGTTTTTAGCATTTAAGTTATTGTTCAGATATATTGTATACTATACTCGATATTTGGGTGTATGACCTTTTGATGTGTGGTTTATTGTAAGTTTAATAAGTGCAAAATTAATGTTGGATATTATAGATGGCTTTAGTTGCATCGTAGAAGATTGTCCAATTCAACTTTACACTTTTTTTAACATATTTAAAATCAATAATATAAATCAAGGTGCGTGTGGATAAATTGATATTAACTCATGTAATTAACATAGAACAAGTCTTCTTAAGGGGGCATTCAGTGATAAAATGCCTCTCGTGTATTCTTTTGTCCGATACGTCAAGGGTTCAAATCAAGCGATATATTTATGTATTTGATTAATAGAAGTAGATTAGAAGTCCTTAAAAATAAAGTGAAAATTGCAAAAAATAGTATTGGTGGTTTTGTCATATTACAAATTTAATCCCCGAGATTAAAATATTGTAAAGACAATTTAAACTTTTGGGAGATGTTGTAGAAATGGCCCCCGCTATTGAATGGTTGTTAGTTCATAGGGTTAAATGAGGTAAACTTGTCATTTTATATTTTTTTTGAGTTAATTACATGGTTTGTAAGGCCCGGTTCCCGGGACACTCACAGTTGGACATTCATCGCACATGATATTTAAAAATCACATTTACAAATCATTAAGAACATTACAGCGGAATAATTTAGCAAAACCATTTCATATATTAATAATTGGTTTTACCAATAATACAACATTGTTATCATACAAAACATCGTTTGGTTGCATTACAACACAAAAACATCATTATAACATAAAATGGATGCCATTCAAAACTCTTTACCAAGTAGCTTCACCCCGTGCCATCCTCAGCAACCATTACCTACCAACTGAAAATGCATAAAAGTCAGCGTTGCTGAGTGAGTTCTAGTTTTATAATAGAAATACTTTACTTTCGTTTAGAAAACCTTTCTTTACTTTCATTCGTGATCATATATCATACGTACATATAGATAATATTTATTATTATCTTTCATCATCGTTCATCATCATACGTCATTCGTACATTCATCATTATCTTTCACTTTCATCCGGACCAATGCCATGTGCTATACCCCAAACATTGTGCACTAAGCTGGTTACTGGGCCGAAGTCTATAAATAGACCCCGAATGTCACACCCCGAGAATCGCAGCGGAAGGTCGCGTAACGTGGTGATAACGGAAGTTGAAATTAATCCAACGATTATAGTCAAACGCGAATAATTAAGTAGTTGTTTATGAAAGAGCCATCCATTAGACACTTTTAAAACATAATATAGTAACAACAGTTTAAATTTTTACAATCTCATAGTCAGTTGAAGAACAACGTCTCTTTTTTTGGGTTATTACTACTTGAAAATATTTGACACGTTTGACCCTCCAAAGACTTAGTCCAGAAATTCCACACAGAGCTTACCTATGACCTGAAAAGCATGAAAGATAATAAAGTCAACATAAAGTTGGTGAGCAATCGGGGTTTTAAGTCTTACAAACATTCGATTTTCAAAATGATATGATGTAGCGAGATATAATATACTCAACATAGACTAGCTAGGTACTATGATTAATTTAGGTCATAAGTCCATAATCAAGCCAAGAAACACATCGTTGCCCCACAACAATCCAAACATATAAACTCCCTCGCTACAACCTGACCAAAGCGGGCCCTTCTAACCCGATAAATCTACCAATATAGTCTGTGGCCTCCCCGGGGTTAATGATTATGGGGGGATTTAGGGGCTCAACTGTATACACTTATACTATTGACCCAACTTATACCTTCATAACATATATTAATCCTGTTTTACCCATCATATGTATAAATATGGTTTTCTTTTTCATACTTTTCCCCCAAAACAGTTTAATAAAAACAATATTTAAAATGGGGCCGAAGAACTCACCTTGGATACGATCAAAGGAAAAGCCAATATGCTAATCTCCGATTAATCAAACCCTAAATATATGTAACTTGATCAATATTTGTTAATTCATGCTTATGAGAACGCTTTTCACCCAACTTATCTAGTTATTTTTAAAATAAAATGTCTTTATCATTTTTAAAATATTTTGGTCAATTTCCAGTAAAAGTTTATTATTTTTCTTGAAAAGATATATATATATATATATATATATATATATATATATATCACATTTGACTTATAAACTAATGTCTAACCCTATCACATTCTAGACATCTAATATTATCACTATTCTATTCATAAATCTTACGTTAACTATCATTTTTCTTATCTAAATGTCTTATGTTATAAAATTATAATTTTTCAAACTTGTATTTATATGAATATTTTAGTTTGATGTAGATTATTCAATATATATATATATATATATATATATATATATATATTTCTTTTATTCATCATTATTTTCTAAAATATACATATATTTTATTTTTGCTTTGTATAGTTATCATTTTGTGAAGTCTTGATGTCTCATGGTCGTTTTAGTCAAGTCCTTTCGTCACAATTATCCCGTTAGTCTTAAGTATGGTCTAAATCACGGTTCCTAGTTCTCAAATTATCGTCAATCAAACTTTTCATCTAACTGCAACCTTATA
Source organism: Flaveria robusta (assembly GCA_025506415.1). Taxonomy (NCBI): domain Eukaryota; kingdom Viridiplantae; phylum Streptophyta; class Magnoliopsida; order Asterales; family Asteraceae; genus Flaveria; species Flaveria robusta. The sequence goes on from CM046470.1 coordinate 25,247,260, forward strand.
ATATGTCCAAGTATCTATTTTCTACTGACAATTAAACTTGATCATTTCTTTCTATGACAAACAATATTATCCATTATCTCACTTGATTATCTTCCTATTAACATTTGTCCATCATCATTCATCCATCCTACATTCTTACCTTGTCATCTCTTATGAGGTTATAATCCATCAATTTCTCAATCTTACATGAACATACATACATACATACATGACATATACACACCTACACTTACACATACAAGCCTTCATACAATCCCAAATCACACCATTAACATAATTTCATCAAATAATAACCTATTCTTAAAACATTTCAGATTTATTAGTTCCTTTCAAACATATTTTTAAACCCAAAATCATCAAAACAACAACTTTTGTTAACTTTAAAGTGGGTGAAACTAGAGTTCATCAAGATCTTCATCTTGATCACCCATGCATGAAGAAATACAAACAATCTAATCAAGAACACCTTGAGTAACAATAGATTGAACAATACACACAATGTTAGCACGTAATCTTCAACTCCCGATTACAACTTTGGGTTCTAATCGAAGTTCCAACTAGAATCCTTTGAGAGAGAAGTAGATGAAGGTCACTAGTGGTGGTGATGATGTGATTACGAATGTGGGTTGAGGTGATGCTTGTGGTGGCCCAGTGAGGGGGGGTGACGGTCGCGACGGATGGTGGTGTTGGTGATTCTGGTAGGGGCGGCGGGAGGAGCAGGCAGCGGTGGTGGTCTCGGTGGGGTGGGGGTGTCCGAGTGGTGGTGGTGGTGTGTGGAAGTGGAGAGGGTGGGGAGAATTTGGAGGGGTGTGTGTGTGGAGATTTGAGGAAGAAATGGATGACTAGGTGTCATCCATGCAAGTCTTCCACTTAATATTATTATTATTAATATAATTATTATAATTATTATAACTATTATTATTATTATTATTACAATTATTATTATTATTATTGTTACAATTATTATTATTATTATATGTAACAGTTAACTGACTATAAGATTCGCTAGAATTGTTAACGCAAGGTTTTTAATTATTCAGGTATAATAATAAATAATCATAAATTTATTATTAAAATAGTCTCAAGAGTTGACCTGGATTGACCGGGTGTCACACCTAACATTGTGCACGAAGCTGACTCCAGTACCTGGGCAAGGGACAAGGGTCCCATACGTTTTGTCAATCACAAGGATTAGACCCCCGTGTGCATCCTTCTGGGTTAGTTAAACCGCACACAGTTGAGCTAACACTCTTCATTGGGTGTGAACCTCCTTACATTTGCTTGCAAGACTTTTCATTAACATTAGCTTCTGCTTTCATTATATAATACTTCACGTTCATTAACATAATCACACCACGTAAAGCCACGGAATAATACATAATAAGGAACATAAAGAGAACAGGCCATAAACATGCATAACATCATCATATAACACCATACATCATCCCCTGAAGCATTCCAAGTCATAGCCTAAAATCCCTTTTCCCCAAAAATTCAGAATATTTTCCAAGTCTTTAGGCGCATAAGCACTATGCAGGTGCTTGGGTACTATGCGGGCGCTTGAATACTTAGGCGCATGGGCACTATTGGGGCACGAGCCTTACTTAGGCGCATGGGCAGGTTTCTGGGCGCATGGTTACTATGCAGGCGCATGAGCCTGACTTAGGCGCATGGGCACTTGGGCGTTTGGGCAGTTGGGTGTATGCGCACACTTGGGCGCCTGGGCATAATTCTAGGCACATGGGCACTATTTGTGCGCATGAACCTTAGGCGCATGGACAACTGTTTTCTAATTAACCTCATTTTCAAACTCCAAATCATCATTCTAACATGTTCTAGCCTAGTTTCTAGCATACTAAGCATCAAAACAAGCATACAACATAAACCTGATCAAAATTTTTCCCGAATCATAAACCCACCCAACAGGGCACACACATTCATACGGGTACACACCCAACTTTTATAAAAACATTATAACATGCATTTCCAGCCCCAAAACAAGTTAAAACATTTAAAACCGGGGATCTAGAACTCACCTCTTGCAACTTTCGAGTAAGACTTCTTCAAACCCGAATGCTTATGAATTCAAACACCTAAAAACACCATAAACACACAACCGAACACATACAAGCACATAAGCACATACCCGAAGGCTGGAAATCAGCCAAGAACACCCCAAAAATAAAAAAAACTAACCAGAATTCAGCTTCTTCTTCTTCCTCTCTCTAGAACCGAGAGAATTCTCTGCTTTCTCTCTCTAAAATCCGATGGAAAGATGGTACAGGGGTCATGGGCGGCCATGACCACCTTTTTAAACAAATTAATAATAAAGTTTGCCCCTTGTACAACTTTAACCCCTCAACTTGGGTTATTTTACTTTTCTTTCCTTTTCTTCACTATTCTCTTCTTTTAAAGTTTCCGGGTGTTACATGGTTGGTCCTTGTCATATGTTCATATTGCAGGATTGGTTCTAACTTGAAGAAATCACAATCTTAGTCCCAACGTTTGCCAAGTCGTAACACTTATGGTACTTGGAGTAGATAATCGTTAGTTTTTTATGTTAAGTTTTCAAAAATAATTATTTTACCCCTGCTAATATTAATCTTATTAATATATAATAGAGTTCAGCTCCCCGACTGTCCTCTTCTGTTCGCATCTCCGTTGCCTCACCACTGGCCACCATCACCATACCACTAGAACTACTAGCAGTAGCCGAAGGTGATTCAACTACTCGCTTTGCTGATCAAAACCAGATCACCATACCATCACGCCACCACCGACCACCATCAAACCCAGATTGAACCCAGATCCAACCACTATCAAATCAGTCGCCAAACCACCACCATCATCGTCACAGACCACCCCATCCCCCTTGACTCCCCGCCTTCATCTGAAGAACAACCCTAGATCAAACCTCATTTCCCTACCATTATACCCCAACCGCGGTGGACATGCAAATCCATTATGTGATTACCGCCTACTCTCTCCATCTCACACACCTGAGACCCTCATCCACCACCTAGATCTAGATCATCATGATGTAATGATCTATAGCTAAATGATGTTTTGAACGAGGGTGATGTTTGTGGTTTCTTAGATGATCTATGGTAGTAGGCAATGCATATTTAGACTGCTCTTGTGGCTGCGATTCAGGCAACTATGAGAGAGTTTTCGTGGTTGTTCTCCATGGTGGTGGTAGTGTTGGATTGGTTCTCTAGACCAACCTATTGGACAAGTGAATGTATATTACATTTTCGTATTTTTGGAGAGACGTGGAAATAAGACAAATAGTTAGGACCCACCATATATAATAATAAATTTAGCTTTAGGGTTTTATTTTTTACTTTTTAATATTAAAAGTATTTTGATCATAATACATCTACTTAATTGAAATATTTAACCTCCATCCACTCCAAGGATCACAAGTGTTATGATTACATATATATTAAACCACATACGAATTAACAGTTAAAATAATGTTTTGTTAATAAAGTCATTGATGCCCCTCTTCTTCTCTCTGTCATAATCATCACACACTCACACCATCGCCGCCCTCTTTGACTCTCTCCAAACCGCTACACCATCACCATCTACGGCGGTGGATCGACCACCTTTCGCCACACGACTTCACTCCAATAGCCTGCCGCATAATTCCGACGCCTTTGATGGTGGTTGCATGCCTCATGGATTGCTCTATACAGGGTGCTCAGACTGCCACTGCTTACTTCCTCCCAATGCCGCTTTCCTTTGGCGGATGACTGGAAAATAATACTGGCACCAATTGACGTTGAGGAAGTAGACAACGCCTAGACGGAGGATTCGGCGGTGGCAGTGGTTCGAGGTGCAAACTCTAGCGCCTGGGTGTTAAGATGTCTGAATGCTACATTATGTGTTAGAGATGGACAGCTGCTATCAATAGAATAGAAGTAATAGAAGGTGTTAGCTGAAGATCGTGATGGTAAATAGAAGATTCTAGGGTTTAGGATGAAGATGAGGGTTCTTGATCTATGATAATGGGATTTAGTGGGGCTTTGTTGTATGTATGTATGTATGTATGTATGTATGTATGTATGTATGTATAGTATGTATGTATGTATGTATGCATATGTATGTATGTATGTATGTACGCATGTATGTACGCATGTACGTAGGTATGTAGGTACGTATGTAGGTACGTATGTATGTACCTATGTATGCATGCATGCATGTATGCATGCATGCATGTATGCATGCATGTATGTATGTATGCATGTATGTATGAGGGTTACATGTGATGTGGTGGAGGTGCCAACTTGGTGATGGATGTTGAAGAAGATGATATGATATAGGTATTAAAGATGTAGCGAGAGAGGGGTGGGTGGGGGGGGGGGGGGGAGAGGTGATTATGAAGAAAGGTGAAAACTACAATGTGCTCTTGCAGAAATTTTAGAAAATGAAAATATACAGTAAAATATTTATTTTACTACAATATAGATCATATTTTTATTGGTTATTTTAATATGTTAAGTTATTGTAATTCAAAATTTTAAATCTCAACAACTAAATAATATCTATAGTTACGTAAATAGGTCATTCAATGTTGTATGTATTAAAAAATTCATTATATTTTAATATAAAGTTAATTAACATGTTACAATTATTAGATGATTCATTTATAATGTCACGATATGTTTCTTTCTACCTATGTTTCATGTTGTTATTTTAATCACTTGGTTATATGAACACACGACACATGAATTTATACTTACATATTGTTTATGGTTAGTAGTCATAACCGAATACCAGTTCTGAGCCCAAGTACGCAGTCATTGTGATGTAAAAGTTACTGACACATGGTTTTAAATGACCATCTCACGCGCAACACGCGTCAATGGACTCAACTAGTTTTATAAATAGTTGGGACTAACAATGTAATTTCTCAAAAATAGAAACAAATTCTACAATATAGACATACAAGACGGACCAACAATGTAATTAACTCTATTCTTTTTTATTTACTTTTTAAATTACAAAATCCTTTCTCAAAATCGATGTATTTTAAATTAAATAGTAAAAAAAGATAATGTAAGATGACAAGTTTACTCCCATTTAACTAAAAAACTAACAACCATTTTATAGTAGAAACTATTTCTGTAACATTTCACAAAAGTGAATTTTTGCAAATTTTCAATCAGACAGAGCAAACATTTAATCTAATCAAACCACATGGACTATTTTTGTATTTTTACACAAAAGTAATTAACATTTAAAAAACAAGTTTTTTGGTGTTGCTAACACGTCGAGGACACCCTTGCCCTACAACGACGCAGAAGGCAACCAACTCAAGGTTATAAACCAAGCCAACAGACGGGTTTCAAAACACCATCTCTGTCCCACAATCACATAACGCTCGGACCTTGACCAACATTTCCCGATCACCAACCACTAGTCCACCAAAAATCCCTTAATTTACTCTTTTTAAAACATAGGATTGACTTGTGACGAAGTCCATCCTGTAAACAATAAAGTTCACCCCTGATTATCTGAGATCCATATCCCCCTTCTTCTTTCTTCTAGCTGTTGTCAAATCTCCAATCCACCTAAATCCCAAACACCAACTTCAAATCGATACACCAAATCCCCAAAATGAGTGACAGTGATGACGACGAGCTGTTGCAGATGGCCTTAAAGGAGCAATCACAGAGAGACGTGAACTACACACGATCATCTCAATCGAGATCCTCGAAACCCGTGGTCAATTTCGTTCAACCTCCGTCAAATCACAGGCCTGCTAAAAACCCTAGCTCCATGACCACCACCACCACCACCACCACCACCACCACAAAGCCACAGCATCGTCGCAACGCCACGGAGGACGATGAGGATTCGGAGGTGGAGATGCTTAGTATCTCCTCAGGGGATGAGGATTCGGTTGGTGATCAGAAGGTCGGGTCGAGGAGTCGGGTCAGAGGTACGGGTAGAGGCGGTGGGAAGGATGATGATAAGCTTTGGGATGGGGAAGAGCCTGATGCTTGGAAGCGAGTGGATGAAGCAGAGGTATGATTCATTCATGAAACTTAAGATGTATACACGCATCAGTTTATATTTCATGTAATTTGTCATTGATCATAGGTTGGTGATGGATTATAGAGAATATTGTGTTATTGTAGTTCAACATAGAAAGAGCACCCTTGATTTCTCATATAGGATGAAAATAATCTTGGTAGGAGTTAAGCTTTATAAGTATTAGTAGTAATTGATATGCTTTTGGCTTTGATTTACTTAAGTTCAGAATGCTTAATTTGATTTTGTGGAGGAACGGAATTGGTTGTGGAAGCTTTTTTCCTCCCACCAACAATCTACATTTTTAATACTTGCATCAACTATATTGCTAACTGTAAGTAAGCTTCTTTCTTAGAAAGAAAAAGGTTGAATTTTGGACAAAAGTATTGCTTCCAAGTTTTGGTTCCTGCCAAAAATGTTCTGTTTAGTGTTTATATTCTAGTTGTGGATTTCATGTTTGAAGTTTTAATGTTTTGTTTGTTATGCTATTAGGTTGTTCTTTCTCACCCAGTATGCAATGCTTTAAATATCTTAAGATGTGATCTTGAATGTTGGAACTGTTTAAAGTGAGTACAAAACATAAAGGGGCCATTTGCAATTAAGTGTTAAATTTAAACGTAGTGGTGGAACTGTGGAAGTATGAATTGGTGGGATCATTCACTGATCTGATTTGATCTATGATCCAGTTTGCTGGATGATGATTCAATGCATGAGATGGATCGTGAATTCATGATATGAACCATTATCTAACTAATTCAACTAAATGAATCAATATATTCTTTTGCCCTTACCACTCAAATTGTTGGGATGAAATTTCTACTTGTAAGCAGTAAATATTGTTATAAAAAGAACCAATATCGTACAACTTTAACGCACCTGTGCTTGCACTATGTAAGTTGTTAAAGTATAACATCCAATTTTTTTAAGAAATAAAACGTTCTACAAAAGCAGTTTGTATCATGCTACCGCTCAACTTTTACCTGTACCATCGAATCTATAATGCACCTAATTTTTTGATTAAAAAACATTAATAAACTAGGATAAGCATAAAGTTTTGAAAATTAAAGAAAAAAAATATGTTGGTTTAATTACCATACTTTTTGTTTGATTGTTTTACATTTTAATTTTTTTTGTTTACTATTTTTTTCTAGCTTTAACGTGAATTTATTTTCTACAATTTGGAATAAAACAATGCTTTGAAACATGTTATTTAACAGGTTGGAGATGCTGGGGTTAATTGATCAGTTATGATACGTAGTTTTTGGAACAACTTGATTTCTAATTTGATTTTCAGTGGTGGTGTCTTCAAATTATAGGGCTATTCCCAAGCTCATGTTGCTTTTCATGTTATATTATGAAAGTTATATCGTAGAATATACTTGTTGTCATGGAATTTGAGATACTATATCTTACAGTGTATGGTACAACTAGAATACTTCCAAGTATGTGGTAATAAGTGTCTCAGGCAATATAGGTCTTATAAAAAAACCTAAGGTGTTATATTTTAGTAATTTACAGTACGCCATGTAAAGTGCATTGCTATATATATTATACAACTTGCAGCTCACCTATTGCATCTTCCTTGATATGGTTGATTTACATTCTAATCTTGACGGTCTTTATTGATTTGGTTCATTTAAGGGGGTATTTGGATTTGTTTTCTGAATGTAATTGCATTTCGGTAGCCTGCTTTTGTTTATGATTATCTGGCTATCTAGGGTCATAATCAGTTTGATACTAGCTGCAACTGATTATCCTACAAGATTTTTCTTTTTCTTTTTTTACTTTTGTACCCTTATATTATTGATTAATTCATCTAATAATCTGAATATCCTGACACTAACACCATCAATAGCAACTATTATAGCTTCTAGTAGCAGAAACACATTCAAACACGTTTGTCTGCACCATGCTTGATCACTTTTGGTTATCTAATTCTTGTTAGGTATTTGCGTTGCACACACACAATCTAACTGCAGAAAAGTATAAGACAGGACACAAGGATTTACGTGATTCGGTCTTAGTGCATGACCTGCGTCCATGGGCTGCAACTAGGGTTTTTTTTATTACTTAGGTGCTCAAGGAATTACATGTATAATGATGTTTATATGTAGGAAATACATTAGGGTTTCTAACTTAATGAACAAGAAACAAAACTGGGCTAGCCGCCGCTTTCTCCTTGACATCGAGACCGGGCTCAGCTGTCCAATTCGGCCCGAGACTCCATAAAATCCAACAATTCTGTTTATTCAAATCATTAATTCAAAATGGGCATATAGCTGTGGACCTTTTTTGAGGTTAAATCTACTGATTGATCTATTCAACAACAATGCTCTATATTTGGGGATTTCTTTGTTTAGCTGGAAACTGTCTTTTCATATCATCACTCATGATAAATTTTACTCTTTCAACCTCTACGCATAGTTTTTATTTAATTTTGCACAGTAATTGAACTGTCAAAAGTTTTCTTGTTGTGACAGCTTGGCAGAAGGGTTCGGGACATGAGGGAGACTAGAACAGTTCCCACAACTCAAAAGTTTGAAAAGAAACCATCAGTGGCTATAAAGGGGCTAAATAATTTACAGTCATTTTCACGTGCCATGGAACTTGTAGATCCTCTAGGACTTGGGTAAATACTCGTTCTATTATTTAATCGTTACCTAAATAGTGATATTCATAGAGGGATTGACATTTTAAATCTCACATGCTTTCTTTTTTTCTATACTTTCACTTATGACTAGAGGTGGCTATATCAACCCATTTGCTTATATATGGGCTTGTTTGGATTGGGTTTTATCTCAAACGGGTCAAATAAAGGGAGTTATCTAAAAGGGAACGGGTCTGTCGAATGGATGGTATGGGTTGAAAGTTGGCCAAAGGCTATTTCTAATGTATGCAACCTCTTAAATCAAATCGCCTTTGAAGATTTAGATTACTAAAGTAATAATGTTGTTTCTGTAATTTTAAATAATACATAGTATAGTTATATATTAAGAAGAATCTTAAAAACTGGACAAAAGTGTTTAGCATGCCAACTAAACTAACACCACTTAAAAATGACCCGTTTTAATCCGAACCTGTTTGACCCGTTTTTCAACCCGCCCATCTTGTCACCTCTACTTATCATCCTAGTTCCCCTTTTCTATGAGTTTCTGCTTTTACTTTCTTCTACCATGCTGGTTTTTGACATCTACTATAGTACTATCACATATGAAATACGAGTCATATTGGAGTACTTTTGTTTTCCGTCATTAAAAATGCAGGTCCCACCAAAGTGTTGCAAGTTCAAGTCCCACAAAATGGGCAATAGGTGGATTTAGGAGTAGATTTTAGGGTGTGTGTGTGTGTGTTTGCCTTTCGGAAGAAAAAAAATGCCTGCCAATTATTAGTTCATGATTTTTCAACTAATTGTCATTATTAATAGTGGTTAATATTTATTGCAGGGTTATAGATAACAGAACCTTGAGATTGGTCAATGAATATGCAGCAAGTTCTCCAGCCAACTCTGAGAAAGTAGATTCTGATGTTCGAGGTACTCTTAAATAGAGAGTTAGAGACTATTGTATTATGCTTTCATGTAGATATCTTTTTTTAGAATGGCATTTAATATAGTTATAAGTAGATGTACCCTTGTTGTGGATATGTTGCATGATGCTTTAGTTAATTGTATGATTATCCATACTCTCATGTATCTACTATGCAGTATCAGAAAAAGTGCATGGTTTAATTAACTCATGAGGGAACATGAGTCATAAGATACAACCTGATTGTAGTAATTATGTATGTATATGTAGTGGTAATGGAATGTTGTGACGTATACGACTTCTAGGGCCTCTATGTTTGTGCATCATATCTAGTAAAGTTATGTATGAACATCTTAATCATTAGGGTGACTTAAATATTTATAACTGCATAGACTATGCATGAGGGTGGTTGGGGGTGTGGACGTAGTTAATTTTTTAGCTGTGTGATATCTAGTGTTTATTTATTGACGTTATTTTTAATTTTAAACAATAAGTGATATTACAATAAAGGATTTGATTAGCAAGGAAATTTTAAACAACATCTCAACGGTTACATCGGGAATTAGATGTGAACGAGTAACACAAAACAATATCTATCCTTGTAATTGTGAGGTAATTCCTACTTGCCCACTAGTCTTCTAATATTATCCAAATCTTCTAACAATTCTACATTACCTGGATATAACTAGATATTAAGATTCATAGTTGAAATCTGCTTCTTTTTTGTCAAGCATACCCGCCATATAAAAAATGTTAAGTTATATTCAGATTTCCAATGAAGATAAACCGTGTGGAATGAATTGATTATTGATTGATAATTCAAAAACATAAAAGGCTCTATATATAGAGCATGATATTACAATATAACCCCTCTAGAATAATAAATATAAAATACATAGTCTAACATCCCCCCTCAAGTTGAGGGCGGGGAGCGACTTGCAACTTGGATCTTAGGAAGAGGAATCTCTGTGAGGGCAAAGGCTTAGTGAATACATCGGCAATTTGATCACTTGTAGAGATAAATTTGACATCTAGCTGACCTTGGGCTACTTGTTCTCTAACAAAGTGAAAATCTACTTCCACGTGCTTGGTTCGAGTGTGGAAAACAGGATTAGCTGAGAGGTAGGTGGCACCAAGGTTGTCACACCAAAGAATGGGTGATGACTTGGGTGAAATCCCAAGTTCACGAAGAAGAGCTTTTAACCAGACCAATTCTGCGACAGTATCGGCAAGGGCCTTGTATTCCGCTTCGGTTGAAGATCTGGAAACAGTTCGTTGCTTACGAGCTGTCCAAGAGATGACATTGGATCCCAGATAGATTGCAAATCCCCCTGTGGACCGGCGGTCAACTGGGCAGCCGGCCCAATCAAAATCCGTGTAGGCCTGTAACGCAGTGGGCTGCCAGTTGGTATCGGTGAAGGCCTGTAAGGTGGAGCTGGAGTTGTGTCGAATAAGAAGACCAAGGTCTGTTGTACCTTGCAAATATCGAAGTATACGTTTAACAGCTGACCAATGGTTGTCCGTCGGGGCATGCATGAATTGGCAAACTTTGTTTACAGCATAAGCAATATCCGGTCTGGAAAGAGTGGCATATTGGAGAGCTCCAACAATTTGACGATATTGCGAGGGATCTGGAAGAGGTGGACTATCATCATTGGCTAAGGGTTGAGAGGTGCTTATTGGGGAGCACACGGGTTTGCAATCGGAAAGGCCAGAACGCTGAAGAATGTCTAAGATATATTTCCGTTGGGATAATAAGACATTTTTTGCTTGATGTATTACTTCAACCCCCAAGAAGTAGTGAAGTTGGCCAAGATCTTTTACTGCGAACGAGGAATTAAGCTCTTTGATGATGCTATCAATGGCGGAATTGTTGTTGCCGGTGATGATTATGTCATCCACGTAAACAAGCACATAGACTAAGGTAGAGCCTTTGTTAAGGATGAATAGAGACGGGTCTGTTTTGGATCCACAAAAGCCAATTTGATAAAGAGCTGTTGAGAGGCGATGAAACCAGGCTCTTGGTGCTTGCTTGAGTCCATATAGTGAGCGATGTAGCAAGCATACATGATTTGGTTAGCTGGGGTCAACAAATCCGGGAGGCTGTTTCATGTATATTGTTTCCGAAATATCCCCATGTAAGAAAGCATTTTCCACATCAAGTTGACGTAGAGACCATTTGTGAGTGACAGCCAAGGACAACACAACCCGAATGGTGGTCGGTTTGATTACGGGGCTGAAAGTCTCATGATAATCAATGCCATGCTGTTGATGAAATCCTTTTGCTACGAGTCGCGCTTTGTAGCGGGTGAGTTTGCCATTTGCATCAGATTTTAACCCGTAAACCCATTTACAATCCACAAGATTAGTACTTTGATCATAAGTGACTAACGACCATGTTCTGTTTTTAGTAAGCACCTGAAACTCTTGGTTCATGGCATGACGCCACTCCGGATATTTGTTGGCAACAGTAAAGGAGGTGGGAACGATAGGAGGTGTAGGAAAGGTGGTGGCAGTGTAGGCTGATGGGTTGTAGGGTTTGGTTTGTTTGGGATTTGGTCGTAGATTGGAGGGTCGGGCACGAAGGGGGGGGGGTGGAGTTGGGGGTGTTGATGAGGAAGATGGTGGTGGGGGTGGAGTTGGTGGAGTTGGGTTGTTGTCGGATGTGGTAGGTGGTGGGTTTGTAGTTGAGGAAGTAGAGGTGGAGGTTTCTGTTGGAAAGGTTGGTGGAGGATCAGGAAAAATGGACACATATGAGGATGGGTTGGAGGTGGGTGGTGTGGGGGAAGGTGGAGTTTGGAATGGGAAAACATGTTCGTTAAAGCGAACATGCCGGGCAATGTAAATGCGTTGGGTGGTGATATCATAGCATCGATAGCCATGATGGGATGGACTGTAGCCGAGGAAGACACATGGTGTCGATCGGAAATCCATTTTGTGATGGTTATAGGGACGTAGATAGGGAAAACATTGACAACCGAAAACCCGAAGAAATGTATAATTCGGACTTCGGTTGAAGATGGTGTGAAAAGGAGATTTGTTAGATGAGACACGAGAAGGGAGGCGGTTGATTAAGTAGACTGCAGTTTCAAAAGCAAAGTGCCAAAAACGTTGTGGAAGGTTGGATTGAGCAAGAAGAGCGAGATTAGTTTCAACAACATGACGGTGACGACGTTCGACAAAACCATTTTGAGCACTAGTATAGGGACAAGAACGTCGATGGATAATGCCAAGAGAGGTGAAGAAGGATGATAGGTTGCGAAATTCCCCTCCCCAATCGGTTTGGACGCTTTTTAGTTTGGTATTGAATTGTCTTTCAACCATTTTTACAAGGTTTTGAAAGATGGAGTAAACATCCGATTTACGTGCTAAAGGAAAGAACCACATAAAACGAGAATGGTGATCTACACATAACATAAAAAATCGATATCCATCAATAGATAAAGTGGGCGAGGGCCCCCAAACATCACAATATATCAAATCTAAAATGTTATTGCTTCAAAAATTCGAAGGTGACAATGAGAGTTTAGAAGATTTGCCTAATTGGCATGAAGTACATAAGGAGGAACTTATTTTTGTAGAAATAGGTAATGAAAAACTAGAAACAATATTATGAAAAACACGTTGGTGTGGATGACCAAGACGTTGATGCCAAACTGTGGAGGATGCTCTAGTGGCGGTGAAGGCAAGCTTTGGAAGAGACTGAAGCCGAGGGAGTTTGAGAGAGTAGAGACCATCCTCACTTGGACCCATGAGAAGGGTGGTGTGTGTAGACTCGTCCTTCACAACAAAAAAAGAAGAGTGAAACTCAAAGAAAACATTATTGTCAAGGCAGAATTGTTGAACAGATAAGAGATTCTTTTTAATGCTTGGAACGTGAAGAATATTGGAAAGATTAAAGGTTTTAGTGGGTGAAAGGAATTTGGATGAGCCAGTATGAAAGATGGGAAGAGGATTACCATTACCAACATGGAGTGAGTCATTACCATGATAAACTTCAGGGTTGTCAAGGCATGATAAATCAGGAGTTGCATGGCTGTTAGCCCCCGTGTCAGAGAACCAAGTGGACTCTAATGTTGATCCAGCATCCGAAAAGGTTGTGAAGTTGGCTTGTGTGGGCTATCGAGTGAAAGAGGAGCCTGATTGATTGGGGCATTGAGATGGGAGGTGGCCAATACCACACCGATTGCAATGACCATGGACCATGTTGTGAGTTGATGCCCAGGAAAACATTCTGTTGGAGCTGTTGTCACGATTGTCTCGAGTTCTGTTGGAGGAAAAACTGCCACGATTAGAGCCCCGGAATTGTCCACGACGATTACCTCGGTTGTTGTTAAAAGAACGAGAGGAGTAGAGGGCCTGTGGTTGAGGGGCAGCAGGTTGAAGTTGGTACCCTAGTTGACCAGCTAACAGTTGCAAGCTGCTTAGTTGAGATTGGATGGTACTGAGGTTGGGTGATGGAGTTGCAGCAGCCGTGGCAGTGAAAACTTGCGGGGTAGCATGGACGGAACTTGAGCTATTTGTGTTGATCATGTAATCATGATCATGAAGCAAACCATAAAATTCATTGAAGGTGATAGGTGGTTGACGGGCTAGCAGGTTGGATTTCAGACCATTGTACTCCTCTTTGAGACCCGAGATTACAAGCATCACAAGATCCTTATCCTTCATTGGTTCACCGATGTTTGCAAGAGCAGTGGCATACTCTTGTGCTCGAGTAAGATAAGCTGTTGGGGTTTCATCGCCTTTCATCATGATTCGAAGGAGTTGAGTCTTGAGGGTGTATTCACGAGATGATGTGTTTGGAGCATAAGCACGCTGTAGTGAGAGCCAGACATCTTTGGATGTTTCGCCTTGAACAAGCTGGAAAGCAGCCTCAGAGATGGTGGAAGTGATAAGCATGCGAACATGTGCATCGTTTGCTATCCAATGTGGATAGCTAGGGTTGTCACTGGTTGTTGTACAGAGGTTACGGTTTTAGAAGGGCATGGTATAGTTCCATCCACGTAACCAAACAGATTGTTGGAGATTAAGAAGGGCTCGATCATAGCCTTCCAATAACCATAGTTTGTAGGAGAGAGGGTGAAGGCAAATTTGTGGGAATTAAGGGCTGTTTTCTCTGCTGAAGTAAGAGCAACAATGGCTGCCATGTTGTTTCGGTGATTAGATGAAGGGCAGGAAGGGTTTGTAAAGGTTTCTGGTGAACGATTTGATTATGGCCGGAATTTTCCTCACGGCAGAAGGTTGACGGCAGAATTAGGGTTTCTAGGGTTTTTGGTTTTCTTGGCTCTGATACCAAGATAAACCGTGTGGAATGAATTGATTATTGATTGATAATTCAGAAACATAAAAGGCTCTATATATAGAGCATGATATTACAATATAACCCCTCTAGAATAATAAATATAAAATACATAGTCTAACAAATGATGGCAAATTCTTTACAGATTTGAATACCGTAGGGAAACTATATTACCTCATAGTTACAAGGCCAAATATTGTTTTCTTGGTAAGTGTTGCTATGGGTTCATGTCTACCCTTCATCCTCGTCATTAAGATACTGCAGTTCCAATACTTGAGATACCTTAAGTAGGAACTGCAGTTCCAATACTTGAGACACCTTAAGTAGGAAAATATACAAGTCATGTAGGGTGTCCCTGTAGTATAATCAAAGGAATCATTGACAACCACATCAAAGATGCTAGACTGTCCCAATGCATCAGGTTGATCGGCAGGGTCAACATGCAAGTCCACAATATATGAGTTGGCGGAGTCCTTCGTTCTTCCTTATTTTTTATCTGGTCTATTCACACATAGGATTGTTAATTGGATTGAGTCTCAAGATCTGAAGGGGTTTCTAATTTTCTTCATCGTGATCATAAGAATCCATCATAGGAGGATCAATTCATTAACAATTCTATGTTATAGGAATATTAAGAAGGTAGAATGTGAATCCATGGTTTCTCTCAACTCAAACATTGTGGACCTGCCCGCTGATCCTGATCAACAGAATGTAAGGATATGGCCTAGTTTTTTGTTTGGCGGTGGTTAGGGGCAATGTGGCATGTAGATTAGGTGACCTTTTTTTTAACATCCCTTTACAATAATTTGGGACTAGATTGTCTTTTTAGAATTTATGTGTCATATGCATGTTGATTTTTGCTGCGTCTGCACAAGAAGTGTATCCTAGTTAGAAAAATGAATGATTGCTTTAGAAATGCATGTAATTTTCTTCAGCAAATGGTAAAAAATGCAGTTGGCTATTTTTGCAGTCTTATACTAACAAAAGTTACTTAACATATTACAGAAAAATTGATGTACTACTCTGAGAAATTTGATCCAAAATTATTCCTATCCCGAGTGCACCAAGATACACCTGCAGCAGAATTGGAAGCTGGTGCTTTGGCTTTAAAAACAGATCTCAAAGGACGGACTCAACAGAGAAAACAATTGGTCAAAGAAAATTTTGACTGCTTTGTGTCTTGCAAAACAACCATTGATGGTAAGTAATGATCACATAGGGCATAATGATCATTATAAGTAGTGATAATTTTTTTCTACAGATAGTGATGAGCATCCTATATTTTACAGATATTGAGTCAAAACTGAGAAGAATAGAAGAAGATCCAGAAGGATGCGGGACCTCACATTTATATAGTTCCATCCAAGGGGTTACTTCCATGGCCAATCGTGCCTTTGCACCCCTACTTGAAAGACAGGTTTAAACTTCTTAACTAGAGTGGCAGGTTTGGTGGGTCAGGTAATAGGTTAGGTTTGGGTCAAAGCACACATTTTTTTTATAGGTTGAAAGGGTCCGGGTTTGGTTGAGTGAATCACATTTTGCGCACATTATTAAAACACTAGATATTGTTTGAGTCAAAAATAATTACAAGAATCCCAAACAAAAATAATTACAAAAATCCTGTTATTTCAGCTATGATTAATCTATTTTGAATAAAACAATTTAAGGGGTTTTATGCATTAATACTACAGCGTGGGCGGTTTTCTACCTGATGAACCCCTTTACTTTCAAGCCACTCATTCCTTCTAAATTACTTGTTTGACCTTGATCTGCTAGAGATGAAACCTAATCTGGACTGACCCAATAATAAGTAAATGAGTCGTGAGTCTAAATTGCCACTTTTCAGTTTTAACATTTTGGATTAAATTTGAGGAACAGTAAGTTCAAAAATTTTTAATTTATTGTTTTCGTTTTTTTTTCCTGTAGGCTCAAGCAGAGAAGATTAGGTCAGTTCAAGGAATGCTTCAGAGGTTTCGCACTTTATTCAACTTACCAAGTGCAATTCGTGGCAATATTAGTAAGGGAGAGTATGACCTGGCAGTCAGAGAGTACAGGAAAGCAAAGTCAATTGTCCTCCCTTCTCATGTACAATGACTAAACTTAATATCTTTTTGTATTCACTGTATTTCCCTTCTAAGGATATGCAGCTTATTAACTAATTAACTAATTCTAATATTTTGTTATCATATGTTGTAATATACAGGTTGGTATATTGAAACGTGTTCTTGAGGAGGTTGAAAAAGTAATGCAAGAGTTTAAAAGCATGCTTTATCGGTCTTTGGAAGATCCACAGATTGACTTAACAAATGTAAGAACAATACATACTCAGACTATAAATTCAAGTTATTAAAACAAATTATTTTGAATTTCAGGATTTTATAAGGTCAGTTTTTCTAATGTTATTCTTTTGATGTTAATTGTAGCTTGAAAATGTTGTGAGGCTTTTACTGGAGCTGGAACCCGAGTCAGATCCTGTAAGACATTATCTAAATATACAGGTGAGAAGCTAATAAAAAAACCATAGCTTGATTTTGAAATCACATGAGCATTCATACATTCATATACCCACATACACATGATACACACACATGCACGTGTAATTACATAAACATACACACTCATGTAAATGCTTTTATTTTCTTTGTGTTTTGTTGATCAGAATCATAGGATCCGAGGTTTGCTTGAGAAGTGCACTTTTGATCATGAAACAAGGATAGAAAACTTGCAAAATGAGTTACATGAGAAAGCACTGTCAGATGAGAAATGGAGGAAAATCCAGCTTGATTTAAACGAATCTGTAAGGAACACTTATTTTTCTTTTATTTCAAAACTATATTATCTCTGCTCACCACCTAATGATACCTATTGAAGTTTTAATTTTATACTTCTATCAGGGTGCTGTTGATATGTTTACAAATGATTCATTAATATTAAAT
Organism: Flaveria robusta; assembly: GCA_025506415.1. Classification (NCBI taxonomy): domain Eukaryota; kingdom Viridiplantae; phylum Streptophyta; class Magnoliopsida; order Asterales; family Asteraceae; genus Flaveria; species Flaveria robusta. Next base: position 25,265,064 of record CM046470.1, read on the forward strand.
TCACAACCAAGAGATTCAGGTTCTGAAGAACTTGATGCTGTGCGTGGAAGATACATACGAAGATTAACCGCTGTAATTGTTCATCACATACCAGCCTTCTGGAAGGTTGCCCTTTCTGTTTCAAGTGGCAAATTTGCGAAGGTAATTAAGTATCTTTAATTTTTGTAAATTATTCTTCTTTCATACTGATACTTTAATCCATCTTTTTTCATGCAACTCTTTTAATAGGTGGGAGATGAAAAATATTCAAGTCATTCTCTTGATGAAGTGTCTGGAATGATACAGAACACTATATCTGCTTATGAATCTAAGGTACATATTCTTTCGTGAAATCTTTGTCGTATTAAGATATCATTTCTAGCAAAGGTCTGTTGTAGTTTTTGAAGAATTAATTAGTTGATGAACGAGTACCAATGCATTATGAAGTGCATAAGAGTTTTAGTCCAATTTATAAAACTTTGAGTGTAAGTACTCAAGTGCTAGTGACAAACAAACAATTTATATTTTTACTATGTTTTTTTGAACATTTCTTATGCTGCGTGACTATTCAGGTCCACAACACCTTTCTTGATCTTGGGGAGTCGAACATTCTTCGACCATACATGAGTGATGCAATAACAGATATATCTAAAGCATGTGAAGCTTTTGAAGCAAAAGAAGCAGCACCTTCTGTTGCAGGTATCTTGACTTAGTTGACCTTTTTGCTCATCCATTTCTTTGTTCATTGGCTTGTCCTGATCGTCCTACTTTCTGATAACAGTTGCAGCTTTGCGCACACTTCAATATGAGATCACAAAAACTTACATACAAAGGCTTAGTTCATGGATGAGGTCTTCAACCGAAGAGATATCAAAAAACGAATTATGGGTCCCAGTTTCTGTTCTAGAAAGAAACAAATCTTCATACACAATTTCTCACTTGCCTTTAGCATTCCGTTCAGTTATGATCACTGCAATGGATCAGATAGATAAGTAAGTACAAATATTATTTTGATATATTATTGGTTTTAAAAATAGTGCCCGAGGCATGCTTGAGGCGTGGGGCTCCAGAGACAATCTGGGAAAACGCCTCAGGGCCTTGAGGCGGCGCCTCGTGCACATCTTGGTCAAATTTAGTCAACTTTGGTCAAGATTGGGTCTGTAAAAGGATGATACGTAGAAACAACCAAAGGGATGGTGAGATTATGTATGATTTACATCATAAAAAAAGCGAATATTTAAAAATGTTGAGGCAGTGCAACTTTTGGTTGTACATATGGCTTATTTGATTGTACATAGAACAAGCCTCACATACATGAGGCTCTCACCATATGCCTCACACCAAGCGCCTCGGCTTTTCAAACGTAAAAGCATCAGAGCACCTCACGGGTTTTAAAACTTTGGTTGCCCTTTTAAACTATGTAAGCCCCCCCTCCCCAAAAAAAAAAAAAAAAAAAACAAAACAAAACAAAAATTTTGTTTACTTGGGGATATTATTTTTACACCACTAAAGTTGCTTCGCACCCAAAAAGTTGTACAATATTAAAAGCACATGGAGACAATTTAGTGCTGTGGTGAAAACGATTTTAGTGGTATACAACACACCTCCTTACCTCCTTACTCAAGAGCTTGGTTTTCCATGGATAAAGATGTGAAAACTTTATTTTCCAGGATGATGCAGTCTTTAGGGGGTGAAGCAACAAAATCAGAAGATGCTTTTGTACTCTTTCAAGAAACTCAAGAATCTGTTAGGGTTTCATTTCTGAACTGTTTGCTTGATTTTGCTGGTACGAATAGGGTCATTTACTGCCTTTCTCTGTTAACATATGATTAGAGGTGGCAAGTGGGCAAGTTGAGCAAAATGGGTATATTTGGGTATGGTTCGGGTTGAACTGAAACAATTTATGTTCAAAATTGTAACTTGTTTTTTGTTAATAATTAGTGCCAACCATGATCGCAAAATTTATATTATTTCTATAATAGTCTAATTTTTTGAGTAATTTGATCTAAGAGTATCTTCTGAAAAGATACAATTTGGCTGATGTCGACCCCTATTATCTATTTGACCCGTTTCCTTTATGCTATTATTTTATTTACTCGGTTGACCTATTAGAAATAAAACACAACCCTAATCGACCCATTCATAAATTAATTGATCTAAACTGACACCTCTACTTATTACCAATCTCTTTGGTGCACATAATTAGGTCACTTGGAGCAGATCGGAAGTGAGCTTGGTCACAATATATCAAATAAAGAAAATTCATCATTTCAAAATGGATATCCTGAAGAAAATTCATTTGAGCCACTACCTGGAAGTATTACTAATCCCCACCAACAACTGTTGATGGTCTTGAGTAACCTTGGATTTTGCAAAGATGATCTTTCTCGTGAAATGCATCATAAATATAAACACATCTGGATGCAGCCCAGGTACGTCAAGTAGTATTATAATTGGCCAGAATTTTTTTTTGCTATTTTAATCTTGGTTTAAAAAGAAGTTGTGCTTCATTTGAGGGTGTTTTTGTGCTTCAATGTGTTGTACTTTTAGCTAGAAAGGTTGTTTTTGTGCTTCAAATCATATAAAAACCTGATTTATAGCTTTATTTTGGGTAGGGGATGCTAAAACCATATATAAATAATATATATAAAAACACCTTGCGGCTCGCGTACGAAAAGCCCGCGCCTTTGCGCTTCGGATCTGGACCTTGTTGCCTCGGTGCTCTTTTTGCTTTTTAAAACAAATATTTTAATTGGTTTATTGGAGTATAAATCTGGAAATAACATATTGTTGACAATATAAGTTTGGATTTAAGAATTAAGTCACTTTAAAAAGGTTTGGATCTGCTTAAGAATGTTACTGTCACTGTCATTTTCAGTTAAAAGATGACCATTTGTTGACTGGATATGTTCTTGCAGTACATGGATATATATGTATTGATGACGTGATAGTTGTTTGATAGGCATGTCGTTTGTTCAAGGTGATTGGTCACTTTATTTTCCGCATTCTGATATCATTGTATTTACCTTATTCTTAATTTGTTAGTGGATATTTAAACAACAAACACCAAATTGACACCCCTTATGTTGCGAATCACATGAATATTCTTTGGAATGCCAAAAATTATAATTTGACATGTTAAAGGTGTCTTTAATTAATATTATACTGATAGTACAATCATTTTCACCGACAATAATGCCTAAGCATTTCATGAGAAAAACTAGTTATTTGTGTGTTTCCACACCGGGAAATATGTTTTTGTGATTATCATGGAAATAAAATCTATATAATATAAGAATCACATTAGCACTATTAAACACGTGTAACACCTGAATCCTGATATTGTTAGGCTATATTATTATTATTAGGGTTATTAGCAACCGGCCCGTGGGCTCATACTAATAACCCTAATAATAATAATATAGCCTAACAGATATAATAGCAGCTCTTATTTATTTTTGTACAGAAGCTAGTAGTAATGTAATATCGTACCGTTCTAATTATGTAGTATCATACCGTTCCATTCGAATAACCCGTAGAAGAAATTGTGGGTTTCTCCTTACTCTTGCATATTACCATTTTTTTACTTTGAATTACTGCCATATTATTATTTTTTATTTTATTTTAATTAATTTATCTTCCACTACAAGGAAGATTCACTTGTTCAAAATACTTTTGGCTTCTATCCATGGGGTTTTTGGATAGCTGTTTTTTGAATGATTACTGTGACTGAGGAATCAAAATAAGATAAATTATAAAATATTGAATCCTTGCAGGGGGAAAGATGAGGTGGATGATGATGTGGATGATCTGGTTAGGTCTTTCTCTGGTCTTGAAGAAAAAGTCCTTGCACAGTATACTATGGCAAAGGTTCAATATTTCTGTTCTCTAGTCTGTCTTTTCATGCTATAAAATTGTATTTGAATGTTAATAAATCTGTATTCACATATTATTAAATATTATTTTATTTCATTTGTCGATTATTTCTGCTTGCTTTCCAGGCGAATCATATTAGAACAGCTGCTGTGAACTATTTGTTGGATGCTGGAGTACAGTGGGGAGGAGTACCTGCAGTGAAGGTGAGGGCTTCTTAAATAATATTCAATCCTTATTATTCTTTCATTTATCTTTGGCTATAAACCTATATTTTCATGCTTTGCAGGGTGTGCGTGATGCTTCTGTGGAGTTGCTGCACACTCTTGTAGCGGTGCATGCAGAGGTATTTACACTAGGAATTTTTTTCACTCATTTTTATAGAGGTGAAGTTTTCTATTTCAGCTATGTTTTACTCAAGCTGGTCAGATGGCTAAAAAAATGAGTTTATAACACAACGGGCCAAATTTGGTTGAAGAACACCCAAGCCCAAAAGTGTATTTGTATTGCATGAATATTGAAACCTCTTAAATCACCTTATTCAAAAGAATTGAACTGTTAGTGAAATATTATGATTTACCACCTATTATAGAATGTAAAATTTTTGGGTCAGCCCATGCCTACTCGTTATGACCCTTTATGACTTGTGACCCAACCCACCCAATTTTGTCACCTCTAATATTTGGTTACAGGTGGGTCTTATGGGGGTTCTTTATTTGCATATTTCTGAATTTTCTTACAACCTTGATTGCAGGTATCTAGTGGTTGTAAACCTTTGCTTGACAAGATACTTGGAATTCTCGTTGAAGGCTTAATGGACACATTACTCAGCCTTTTTCATGAACATAAAGACACTGATATAAGGATATTGGATGCAAATGGTTTCTGTCAGCTCATGCTTGAGGTAAACCCTTTTGATGCTTCTAATTGATGTTGCATGTTACAGGGTTGTCTTTTATAACAAATATTTTTGAAACGTGCTAGTATCTCTCATGGTTTTGGAATAAATCTTGAATTTTGCAGCTTGAATACTTTGAGACCATATTGAATCAATATTTCACTCCCGAAGTGAGTGAATCTCTGAGGTCATTACAAGGGGTAATATTAGAAAAGGCCACTGAGAGCTCATCTGAAGCCAGTGATACTCCCAAGCACCGTCGCCGTGCAACACGCGGAAGTGATGATTTGCTTGGAGATGACAAACAGGGGACCGTATCACCTGATGAGCTTATTGTAAGACTGTCTCATTTTTTATTATAAATGTTGCATTTATATGAATTTTTTTACTTTTAGTCCAAGATCGCTGGACTCAAATGCAATCTCCTATATTGTGGTCTTTTAAAGAATCATTGAATCTTTACCAATTAGATATTAGGATGATATAATGGGTCGGGTGGGGCAGGTAAACTGATAGTTTTTGGTGTGGGTTGAAATGGGTTAATGGGTTGGGTTGGGTTTGATTGACCCTGCAAACACGTTTTTTTACCTATTTAACATTTCTTAAAAATATTGTTATGTTAAACTAGGTTGTACAGACTATATTATTATATTAACCATCAAAATAGGTTTAATCTACCGATATTGGAGGTTATACGCATTTTAAATTTATAATACACTCAGACAACTATTCTGACCCATCAACTTTTATGTTCACTTATTTTACCCGTTTGTGGCACAATATTACCAAAATCGATCCATTTATTAGTAAATGGGTCGAGACTCAACCACTAAAAAACACTAGGAAATCATATGAAGATAATATCTCACTAAATTTGACGGTATTGCTTTTAGGCCCTTGCCCAACAGTGTAGCACTGAGCTACTACAATCAGAGCTTAAGAGGACTCAGATTAACACAGCATGTTTTATGGATTCACTTCCCTTGGATCCTGTTCCCACAGCAGCTAAAGTAGTATCAGTGCCAGTATTAGGACCAGGTTATGGTTCGCTTAGAGGGTCAATGGACTCTCCGAGCAGGAGTTATGGGGCCAAGCAAGTCGTCGGGTCCCCGAGTTTTTCAAGGCCCAGAAGGAGATAAGATTTGTCTTCACTCTTCAGATGTTGAGTTAAAATAATGATATGTAATATTGAGCACATATGGTGAGCTGCAACTGTGTGTATTTAGATGTTTAAGTAATTACCTTTTTTTTCATCTTGTCCTATGTAATTTTTCGATAAATTTGAACTTATTTTTGTTGTACATACCAAAATATGATTTGCTACCATCAGTATGTAATTCATTTTTTTGATTATATTAGTACTAAAGTTTTGGTAAATGCACATAGTATACATGGGTTTAATAGCGAGTACATTAACATTTAATGTAAATTTTCTTTGATAATTTGTATGTTACATACAAATCTAAAAATATATTTCTTTTAACTACTTTTCAAATTTTATTGAACATTGACTTGTATACGTATAAAGTAATTATTGAATATTGGAATATTATAAAAGCCGTTATATTATATACTACTTGGTTAAAATTAAATTTTATATTAATTGTTAGAGAAAATATTAAAAAGATAATATATTTGAGTTTTTATTAAAATATTAAATGTATAAATTGTTAAAATTAAAATATATATGAAATCAAAATGGAAAACAAAAAAAATTTATAGTTTCATAATATTTGAAGAGAAAATAAAATTCAATAAAAATTTATTTTTTAAAATCATTTTAGTATTTTTTTTTCCTTTTTATAATTTCATAGATTTAGCTCTTAATAAGATAAATTTCTATGTGTGTTTAAATGTAGTCTTATAGAGTTCAGATAAATTTTTGGTTGAATTAGCAAAACTATAAAGTTAAACAAATAGTATTAGGGTTAGCCTAGCAAGTTTGCAGGTTGACATGTTTAAACATTTCATTTATACTTTACTTTCTTTAAATGTGTTATGTTAAACTGGCTGTTTATTTTATAATAAGATTTATAACGTTAAAGAGAAGTAAACATGATAGCCAAACATAATTATTTTAGGTGTTTGAGATTGTTTAGTTGTTCATCAGGGTTTTAATATCATACTCTTCAAAAGAAATATATTTTGAGGCTTCTACAACGGGCTCATATTTCAAAATTCAAGCCTATATCGTCGACTATGACTATATCTCACACGCTATCTCTTGGTTACAGTCTTGCCTTCTTTGATCCAGTTATGTATCGACAAATTGTACGTTACACATCCTCGACCATGTATGACATTTGGAATAAATAAAGTGTGCCAATTTATTCATGCCTCGGCTGAAAACCATTAGTTTGCATTTAAATGAGTTCTCTATTACCTTCATGGTATTGCCGGCCATGGTTTGCATACCAGACACGATTTAGGATCTACACTTCATGCTTTCACGGATGTTCATTGGCATAGTAATTCACAATATATGGTTGGCAGTCCAAATGATCGTCGGTCCACAAAGGGGATTTATCATCAACCATATCTCATGGACCACTCTCAAACAACACATAATTTCTAGTTCTTCCGCTCGATCTGAACACAAAACTCTTGCTAACACATTGACCGGCTAGAAGCACTCCTTTGTGTACTTAAAGTTTGCCAACTTCAGCTCCTACAGCATGACATGACAATGTAGGTGCAATCTACCTTTCGGCTAATTATGTCTTCCATTCACAAACATAGCATTGGAAGTCGATTTCTATTTTGCAAGTAAAAAGGTTGCTAATGGAACAGTTTATATCAACAAATGATAAAGTTGCTAATGTCTTCACGAGTCTCTGTCAACTCCTAATAAGTTTCTCTTCTTAGGATCCAATATACAAGTTGTATTTATTGGCAATTTTAGAATTTCCCATGAATAATTTAAACCAAACTTGTCATATTCATGTCACCTATGAAACTCTATGTCTTGTTCACGGTTTTCAGCTCGTATCATGTTCGAGCTCTATTATCTGACATGGTTTTCAGCTCGTATCATGTTACGTTTGGCCCCAACACACGAACACAACTCAATCAAAAGAGAAGGTGCATTGGAGTTGATTACAAACACATCATTCGACCAAAGCAGCGACACAAGTATGAACTAATGAACATGAAAACAAGATGTCATATTGAAAGAAACTTCTATAGTGTTCCCCTTTCCATGGACAAACCGTCAATTACCAAAGACTCCTACAACGTGAAACTTCACAACAGTCGAAAAACATGTAACAAAACAAATCTAGGGACAGAAAACAACCAAAGGGTCGATATCACAGGAGCAAATATGTGTGACACCATATTGGAAACAATCTCACGCGGTTCTTAGTGGCGGAGAAACCAAAATGACACCATCTCCTCTAACAAAAAGAAATGGAACGGTTCGCCTGGTGCTCTGCGCTCAAAACAACCCAACAAAGATTTTCAGTTGAGAAACAAACTGACAAAAAATAATGCATGACATATGTTAAACAAGCACACAAAAGGGAGAATTTATACAACATGGAATGGAAATTAGAAGTATGACATACCCGAACAATCTCCTCATATGTTTCATCATCAATCTCAACAGTTGTTACAATCTCCTCAACATCCCCAAGAATCATGTTCAAATGCTGATCATAAGCCTGAAAGTTCAGTAAAACAATAGATAAGTACTCAAAAGTAACACCAAACCATTAACACTTCTGATTTGGGAACTTCTATAGCATTATAATCTAGAAAACCAAAATGATCATCACTTAGTTTATCACAAATCCACACCAAAAAATGAACACCAATGATGCAAAAAATTGAAAAAGAACCGACATCAATCTATAAGCCATATGCAAATACACCAGTATTCTGCTGTATACACAATAATTCAACCTATTATCAGAGCTTTAAACATCAAAAACAGATCATTCACAATAATTTGAAAAATTAGGGTGTAGTAAGCAAATTTGGGGAAAGTTCAAACAAGATTTCAAATCAAGATTCCTAAACAAACACAACAGAAGAAAGCTTTGTGGGAACAAAACTCTGATAATAGTGGAAAATTGAGCCCTAATCATGTAAAAATAACCGAAACAAATCACTTATTTGAAAAATTAGGGTTTTGAAGCAAGTTAACAAATCAAAATTATAAAACAAACACAACAAAAGAAAGATCAGTCTAAACAAATCACTGACAACTGTGGGAAACCGAAAGCCCTAAGCATGTAATGATAACCGAAAATAATTTGGAAAATTAGGGTTTAGCAAGCAAGTTGGGGAAAGCTCAAACAAGATATGAAACCAAAGAAAGATTAGTCTGTGACAATAGTGGAGAGATGAAAACCCTAATTAATAATGTAAAAGTGAAGGAAAAAGTGTAATGGAAAGAGGGAGGGAGGGAGGCAAGCATCATATACATGGAGTTTTCCACGGAGCTCACGATCAGAACGAAGCTTAACGTAGATACGTTCGTCAAGACTGAGCCTGATGAGATCAAGAGGCTCCTTCACTGCGCTCTCCTCTTCACTCGCCATCGCCAACCTCTCTCTCTCTCTCTCTCTCTCTGCGTAACCTAAACTCTCCTGCACTGTATTTATATTCTCGATGCTCTCTGCAGTTTCTTGATTCTAATAGAAAATAATATTATTGTTCTTGCTGGTTAAATTATAACTGTTTAAATTTGTTTAAATTAATATTATGAATTATTATTATCATTTGATTATTAGATTTATTGGTAAAAAAAAAGTAACTTTGATTGGGTTGATGATTCACTGACCTAGATAAAATCCTTGAAAGTTTTTAGCTTTATTTAGGTTTAAAGATTTTGGATTAAAGTCTTATTAGGAGGGATGTCATTCGGGTTTTTTAATCGGGTCTTTTGATCCAGAAAATTAACACGAAAGCCAAACCAAATAAGAAATATTTAGTCAGTTTTCGGGTTTTGGTTTGCGGGTTTGTTCGGGTCGTAATTGGTAATCAGCTAAACCACTATGCTTTAAATTATTTGTTTTCTCAAATGTGATCAAAATACATGTATGTATGAGACTATAGTTTTGTATATTATCTTGATATGAAAGCTTCTACATACTTAAGTTCACTTTTTCATGCAACCGAAATGTTGTACTATCTATGATAATCAGGTTTGGTTTATTGTAATAATCGGGTTGGGTTGCTCGAGTTAGTCTTTAATCGGGTTTCGATTGATTTAGTTCGGGTTCGGGTAAAAAACACACTCCTACACATTGGAGTAAATGGATTTGATACTAAAAAAAATACTTTCATTTCACTTGTACGCTCGCACCCCTAACTTTATTTTATCTTCTTTCATTTCATCTCATCCAAAAGAAATAGTATAAACCCCCTTAACTCCACATCTTGCTTTATTAACATAACTAGTTTTTCCCTTCGTGCGCAGCGAGATTTTTCCCTAACACTATGTGTCGTAAATTTGGTCGTTATCGGTCCAACTTATCGCAAATCATAAAAGCAAATATCGACACGGATTCCGATAATACCAATACCAACAACAATAATGTTCATTTATAATCGATTCAGGGAGGTAGGGTTAGATGAAAAACAGAAGGTTTTTAGCAATGATTAGGTGGTTTGAGGGTGTACTCGAACCATCAAGAGAAAAATAGGTGTTGGTGGTGGCGGATGAAAAAGATTGGATAAGAAGATAGGGTGATCGACTGGCAAATCAACGGCGATATGAAGTACAATGAGCTCAAATGAATGTGGAGATCAAGTGGGTCGAAGAAGAGAAATTGATACATTTATATAAACTATTCATACCACTAATGTAAAAGATGAAGTAAAAAGTATATGTGTTTGTTATGAATCCAAATTATTTTATATGGCCTCACCTAGTGTTTTATAAGCTTTAGGGTCTTGGGTTACATATGTTTGATGTATGTTGAAGTTGTAACACACTTTAATGAGTATAAATCAATTTTCCCTAACTCATCTTGATTTTCAATACGTTATCAACACATCCCTCTTAAAGATATAAATATTATCTTTTCATAGAGTCTTTTGGTATTTGCAATTAAACATATCTCTTGTAAATATTGACACATTAAGAAAGTGATTTCTATCTACATAGTGAGATGTAAAAGACGATCACTACTTTTAAAAATAGTGAGATATAAAACTTGATCACTTTCTCGGAATAACAAGACATGCCTGTACAAGGTAATCAATTCACTCGACGAGACATGTACTCGTGATCTCTACAATTTTAGAGAGACAACTAGTGGAGCAAATCTCGATTGAAGTTTGAGAAGTGGACACAGAATGGATTAGTTAAATCCAGTTGAACCTTTATAAAACGATTGTGTATCTCTTTCCTTAAAGTTTTTACATACTTGTTTAGTTATTACAGAAGATGTAGAAAATAATAATTAAGTTTTAAAAGTGTTACAATTAGTTCATTCATGCATATTTGCCTAAAATGAGTCACTAAACTATCAAACCAATTCATTAGAAAATTTTCTTGTCTCAAGAAAGAAATGGTGGAAACGATGAGTGGGTCGAGATTTTCAATATATGTAATTGTATTAAAATAATTTAAAAACATGTTAATTATATTAAAAAAAACTAAAATCCATGTCACCACTTCACATCAACATAAAAAAAGATTTATTTAATTGAAACAAAAAAAAAATAATACTAAAATCCTGTTAAAACCCATAATGTAAATAAAAAATAAAAGTTGAGTTACTTAATTAAAACAGTTTTTAAACATTGAGTGACCTAATTGAAATATTTATAAACTTGATTGTTATTCTGTAAAGTTACATCCTTACAACAAGTATCAAATTGAACAATTTTTCTTAAACTAGTAAACATCCCACCCTTTGCGACAGAAATAAAATTTGTGGTTTTTAAGATTCTTAACATATGACATAGATATTGACATAAACCTTTGCAACATTCAAAGTAGACACTGCTAAATTAGGTACTAACTAAAAGTTGTCCACACCACCAAAATTACCATTAAGCAAGCTTTGTCTTCTAAATACAAACAACTGTGACTAAACAATCCATGTTATACCTGATTTCTGATCATGAGGATAACATGTAGCTGGAAAACTAATATCAGAAGCATATGCGAAAATGTTTGAACTTCATCATAATTCACTTTAAGTTTCTATTTTCCAGAATTGGCATTGAAGGGCTCCTCCTGTGGAAAAAGAACATTATGAAATCATCTGAAAGAAAAGATTGCTAAACCGAACCTGATTTGTCAAAATGCCATGCTTCACCACTGTTAGAAAATCAGATTTTAAAAATTAGAAGCCTGATAATAGACAATTAATTATCTGTTAATACTTCCAGTATTAAAGCTTGTGTCTTGGTTTGTCACCTTGAAAGTGACTTAATTGCAGTATGGATACCAAATTTGTAGTATTACCGAAAGGAGTAATGATAATTTTACCCCTCTATAATATAATTATAGATATAACATATGATAGGAATTAGATTATAAATCAAATGGAGAAAGATCCTGCTAAATTTTTGATTACATCTGTTGCAAAAAAGAAATGAGCTACATCTCTACGATTTGCTAACTCGACAATCTTGTACACGCCATGAACAAATTAATTTATGTACCGGTGCTAGTATGTGGACTATATAAATGAAGGTTGAGATGTTGACTCCATATATTAAAAGTCAACACTTAGTTATTAACTAGTATTTTTACCCGTCGCGCGTTGCGGCGATTTCGTGCACGGCGTGATAAAGCATAGAATACAATCGACCCGACTTATTTCCGACCTAATTGTACATCAAAACGTAGAGTAATTCGAATTTATATCGTCGAATGAAAACATATTAAACATACATAACAATTAGCATGTGCGTCGACGCCGTATGTGAAATGATAAAGTATAGACTATAGTAGTCGTAACTCGTTTCCAAACTAAAATTGTGTCGGAAGGTACAACGATCGAATTTATTCTAACGAATTATATTTGACCTAATTTATTTCCAAACAAAACTTACATCGAAACGTAAACTAATACAAAATTTATATTTGTCAGACTTGTTTTCTAAAAAACTTAATTAAAACGTACACAATATACAGAAACATACATAAAAATAAGAACGTGATGATTTTTTTCTATGTATTATACGGAAGGTAAACCCGGAGTTTGTTAACGTTAAATTGATATTTTATAAATTTATAAAATTTGAATAGTTTAAAAATATAAAATTCAAAAGTTAAGGGGTGAAAGTTGGACATTTTTTTATTAATATAATCAAAAGTTGTAATTGTTTATTATCTTTTAAAATAATTATAAGTTCTTGAGAGTTGGAATGATAGAAATTAATTAAAGAGTTGGGAGGAAGCAAAGAAAAAATAAAGAATTAAAATTGAGGCTGCAAAGAATTAAACCAAGCACCCACCCCTAATTTAAAAGCCTATTTAAAAGCTTAAGAACCTAACCAACTAGGCTAAGCTAAACAACTAGTAGACGTATGAAACCAAAGATATATATCTTATAAGTAAAGTTCGGTGGTCTAATCCAATTGACCACCGACCTTTGCTTTTAAGTATTAGTATAATGTTTCATCATACTTTAAAGCAAAACACATTTGCATTTCAACTTATATAAGATATATATTGAAATAAAAATGAAAATGAAAATGATCAAATATTTATAAATGGATGTTAAAGAACTTTCTGTTGATGTAGAATCAAATTGATAAAATTGATAAACTTTATTATTCAGTGGCATTTTCATCACCACATAAGCTACTTTATATCATACACCAGTAAGTCGCTTATACAACTAAAAAAAATAATAACATAAAAAATACACATAGAACTATAATATTAACTAGAATTGATATCGCTTGTTACCGCGCTAATCTAAAATTCCGAATATAACGTTACAACATGTTTATTTCTACTCACATTTTGATATAAGTTTATGCAAATGGTAAATGGAAAAATAAATTAACATAAATGTAACATAATACTTTATTCAACATGATCAATTAATGTTTGAACAACAATAAACCAAACAAAAATAGCGTAAACAAAATCATTAATATGATCGAAAAATTCTTACAAAAAGAAACAAAAAAGTTTAAAAGAATTTACTTTTTAAAATAAGAAAAACATTAGATGAAAATAAAATGAAATTGTTAAAAAGGAGTGAACCCTAATGGCTCTCTCATCAAAATAAGTGCAAACCAAACTTGCTGTAAATTACATTTGGTAAACCTATTGACAATATCATTATCCATACTCTAATAAAAAAATAATTAGAAAGACGCATGACAATACCATATTCTTTCTTACTAAATTTTTCACGTTTATCTCTTATTAAATAATCATATTAATTACTAATAATATTATTTAATTTTTTTATATTAATATAGTTTTTTAATAAATTAAAAAAATTATTAATGTTATTTGTAAGGATATAAATTTTTTTATAAAATTAAATTTTTTTCCAAACCACTAAACTTCTTTAAACATACAAAATATTTTAAAATGATATTTTTTTTAAATCATTTGTTTTGAAACAAAATTTTTATTCTATTTATAATAAGAAAAATTTCAATCATATCTTATTTTAAAATACCGATTTGTAATGAATAAAGTTTTAGTTTATTATTTTTTTATTTATTTTTTGTAATGCACGGTTTTACTAAAGTTAGTTAATAATTATAAACTCACACTAAATAAAATTAATAAAAGAACACTTAAATACAAGTTTGAATATCCTTGAGCAAAATAGAACTATATAAACTTTTTCTTCAAATCTTTTGGAACTATTTTGGTCTTTTGGGTTTAGGAAGCCTTGGAGCCCCTTTTGGGGCGGTTTTGGTGAAAGTTAAAAAAATATATCATCCAGGGGAAATCAAATTGATACAAAACAACAAACAAACAATAAAACTAACCAATGACAATGAAGAACCGTAGCTACCGACAATATGAAATTATAGTATATATAATTACCAAAAGAAAATAACAATTCAACAGTAACAGTGAAATAAAAATATCAATTTGACAAATGCAATTACAGTATAAGATAGCGGGACTAAGAGATTAAAACAACCTATGGATTAGACCAATCCGTTCTTCACTCAACTGTCTCGTTTGATCCAATAGATGAATAGAACATACAAACCAGTCTATCTTTTTTATTAACATGAACACTTGACATATTAAAAGAATTGATAGACTAAACACTTAACATGATATATGGAATTAATATGACGTGTAATTCAACTAAATATACGATAACAACACGTAAATTTGCAAAAAGAAAAAAAAAAGAAATGTCGTCCTTAAATTGAACACATGACTTCAACATATAATTTTTTTTTAAAACAACAATAATCAGTACAGTTCAATTACGGGTCTTCGCCGGTCATCTATAAGCATGCTCACAATATTGCACATTTGCTTGAGGTCAAAAAGCAGACGAATACATCAATTTTTTTTCAATTTCTTCAAATAACCAAGCATCTACATGAAAAAACTTATCCATAGACAAATAGAATATAAAATCACTCAATTTTAAATGGTTTCTCTTTGGGTGGGCACTCAAAATGATTAGGAGGTTTAACAATCTCAACATCCACTTCCTACATCACATAGCAAAACCCAAACAATAACTATATGGATGGGCAAAATGTAGAAAGATCATTAGTTTCAATGTCAATTAATCAAAACAAGTTATCCAAAATCTAAAAAAAGAAACGAAGAATCTGAACATATAAAAGGCGCCTTAAAACAAGTTGTACAAAGTTATGAACCCTTTTAGTTTTCTACAAACACGGCTATTAGCTAGACTACAAGATTAGTACTCTCCTTTTTACTTAATCATCAATAACGACCTTACTAAGCCGTTACTATCAATTGACTAAGAGCATTTACATTAGAGTTTCTAAAATCATCATTATTTTTAAAATATAAGAAAAAGTTAAAGAAAAAAAACTTCACTATATCTCATCTTTATAATTTTCTTTATCCGTAAAATATAAGGTTTATAAAGATGGGTGTGAGTTTATTTATTTACCAACTCAATATCCATCCTTAATAATTTTATGTGAGTGAAAGAAAGATAAGAATTAGTAAAATAAGATGCGTTAGGTTCTTAAAAGATAAACTAAGTTTAAGAATAAAAAAGATTATTATTTAAATTATAAGTATAATGATAAGAAATCTATTAGAATACCCTAATTGTACACTTATGACCCTTAGTTGTAAACAAATGGCTCTAACCATTCAGCATTTGTGTTACTTATTAATCATTAAAAGACTATAAATCATTAGAAAATAGACTTTTATTAACTATTAAAAAGCTACCAAACATCCTTTAAGTTTTTTGTTTTATATCAAAGTTTAAGTTTAAATCCATCTACCTGACTTTTTAATGACAAAAGTGATATACTTTCAAGTCAAATACATATGAATTCAAATCTTCAAGTATGTAGATACAATGATTTAAAAAGTATAGTAGAAAGGATATGTTCGTTGGTTATGAAAAAAAAAATGAAAAAAACAAAGAAAAAAAAAGCAACCAATGGTTGAACCGGCCCTATATCCATATTCAAAGTGGGCAAAACTTGGCTCCAAACCCGACACGACTCAACCCGAAGGTAGATCCGACTATATGTACCTTTCTTCTTCTCCAAGACGGAAGCTTTTATACACAAAACCCCATCTTCTCTTCGTCCCTCACTTCCAAGCAACAACAATGGCGACACCGATGGTAGAAGACACGAGCTTTGAAGACGATCAGCTTGCATCCATGTCAACCGAAGACATTCAGAGGGCTTCTCGCCTTCTTGATAACGAGATTCGAATCCTCAAGGTTTTCCCTAATTGGATCTCTTTTCCCTTTCTTCGTATACGTAAATCATCAATCAGTATCTGTAATTGTTTGTTTGTGGTGAAACGAACAGGAGGAATTGCAGAGGACCACTCTTGAATTGGATTCGTTTAAAGAGAAGATCAAGGAGAATCAGGAGAAGATTAAACTCAACAAGCAGCTTCCTTATTTGGTCGGAAATATCGTTGAGGTATTACGAGTTTTTCCGTTATGTGATTAGTGCTCGAGGGAGGTCATGTAGTGGCGAAACCCTAGATTTTTGATTCGTTCTGTTTAGTTGATGGTAATAATTAGGGTTATCTGGATGATAGGATATGGAAAGGTGCAGATGACTTTGAGATGAAGAAATCTGTTTTTTGGTGTGCTGAATTTGAAATTCATTTAGATCTAATTGTTTTAGTTTCGGTTTAAGCTTTGTTGTAGGTTGTATTTCATGTATGCTGCAATTCATTTGCGGTTGAATATTTCTGCTGTAGAGGAGCAAATCTTTTGTTGGAAACCAGTGTGGGGTGGGCTAGAATTCTCTGAAAATTAAGGATGATCAACCAGTCTCATAAATACCGAAAGGATTACATATTTTGTATAAAATCTGATACAAAAAATTGCCAACAGACCAGTTTTCTGTTCAAGTTCCTTAACTGAGGACATATTGATATATTTAGTTAATAAAAGAGTGGTAGCTTAATATGTGAAGTACACCTTGATATATGTTAAAAAGATATGCTGGTGTTGTCCTGAACCTTATCGTGAGCCTCGGTAATAAATGTGTAGTAGTTTACACACAAGCATATCATAGAGATGCATTTGATGTTTTCTTGAATTTGTAGATAATCATAATATTAAATTGTTAGATTTTGGTGTTCTGATTGTGTAATGTGCCTTTTTTTCCTTTAATCTCTTTTTTACTTATTTCATCTTGGTTGCTTTAGATTTTGGAAATGAACCCAGAGGATGAAGCTGAAGAAGATGGCGCTAATATTGATCTTGACTCACAAAGGAAGGGTAAATGTGTTGTGCTAAAAACTTCTACTCGTCAGGTAAGCCAAAATGCATCATGCATGTCATTTATTTTAATTATATTATGTTCACCTATGTTTAATGTTTGTGGTGAGCCGTCTAGTGAATTAGGCATCACTTAAGTTGAAAAAACGGGCTGTTGGTCTGGTTGGGTAACAACTCAAAACGTGTTTGGGTCATAATGGTCCTATTAGTACGGGTCAGAAACACAAAGACTCTTTCACGCACAGTTCTTATTTTGCAAATAGTTATATTGCATTAGTCATGGATACCAAAAAGAAGTATTTTTATATTAATAATATATACATACTTGAACAGAAACAATTTAGGACTTTGTTTGCATTAGAATTAGACTTTTGTCTACTCTCGACTTATTTTGACTTGTTCCCCTTTTTAGCTGAATTGTTTGGTTTGAGCTATTTGGCTTGTTTTCAAAATTCATGAATTCTACCTGTTCAGAAGTATACAGGCAAAATTGCCACATGTAGTCTATATCAATGTGCTCACATTTCTGTATCTTTTGCAGACAATTTTCTTACCTGTGGTTGGTCTTGTGGACCCTGACAAGTTGAAACCTGGTGATTTGGTGGGTGTTAACAAAGATAGTTACTTGATATTGGACACATTACCATCTGAGTATGATTCTCGAGTTAAGGCCATGGAGGTTGATGAAAAACCAACTGAAGATTACAATGACATTGGAGGCCTTGAAAAACAGGCAAGATTTTCATCATGAATATTTGCTAGCTAAACCTCACTGAGTGATGTTACCTGGTTTTTAATCCCTTTTGGATTGTTTGTTATACGATAGATCCAAGAGCTTGTTGAGGCTATAGTTTTGCCAATGACACATAAAGAGCGGTTTCAAAAATTAGGGATCCGGCCACCAAAAGGAGTGCTTTTATATGGTCCACCAGGAACTGGAAAAACTTTAATGGCCCGTGCATGTGCGGCACAAACGAATGCCACCTTTTTGAAGCTAGCAGGACCCCAGCTTGTACAGGTATTTGTTTTGTTAGTTTTTTTTCCCTTAATTTTTGTTTAGTAATGCTAATGCACTAATGAATCTTGGTTGTGGGCATGTGGGTAGATGTTTATCGGTGACGGTGCAAAACTTGTTCGTGATGCATTTCAACTAGCAAAAGAGAAATCACCTTGCATCATTTTTATTGATGAAATTGATGCTATTGGTACAAAGCGGTTTGATAGGTATGCTTACCACTTTTTCTTAATCTAGATTCTAGAATATAATTGCCAATCAGTATCAAAGCGTTCATATTTTCTTTTTGCAAACACACAGCAAATCTTCATAAGGCTATTTTATTCATCACGCGCTTTCCTGAGACAGGTTTTTGTTTTTGAATGCAGTGAAGTAAGTGGGGATAGAGAGGTGCAGAGAACTATGTTAGAACTACTTAATCAGCTGGATGGTTTCAGCAGTGATGAGCGTATTAAGGTACTTCCTTTGATCTCCATTATAATCTATTAGGGTAAACTATGTTTAATCTGTAATGGGTTAAATAATACTTGAGAAATGGTAACTAAAATAGCACGAGTCAAATAGGGTACATGGGTTGAGTGTTCATTATGCATTCTAATGCATAAGTTTTGCCAAGTCATCTTTTAGGAGTTAGATTATTATTGCAATAGTATAATTTTTGTATTCATATAAATGGTGTTTTTTTAAACAAATAGAAGTTTTGAACGAAATGTTTCATGCCAATCTACTCTAATCGTTTCAGCCAATATCAACACTATTTGTTTTGACCAGCTTCCCAACCTGCCTAGTTCTCTGACCTGCCCATTTTGCTACCTTTGCCAATAAAGTACACTGAAATTTGTTGAGATGAACTATGGATGAAAAAGCAAAAGGACAGCCACTTATTAAGTTATTAAATTCTAGTATCACTGGTGGCACCCAGTCATCAAGTTGATTTATTGGCTATTTTGAAATAGAGAGCTGTCTAGTTCAAAATTAGAAACAACAAAGGTTGGAGAAGGATGAAAACAGCCTGTAGATGATAAGAATTGTTCAATACTAGAATTTGTAAACTGAAAATGGGATAATTGACTACGCAGGTCATAGCAGCAACAAATCGTGCTGATATTTTAGATCCTGCCCTCATGCGGTCTGGACGGTTGGATCGTAAGATTGAGTTCCCTCATCCTACCGAGGAAGCAAGGGCCCGGATCATGCAGGTTTGCCTGCCTTTTCTGAATTCATCCTCAGTTTTATATGCACTAATAGTTAATCTTATCACTTTCTGTTTGTTACATTCTACTTTGTGAACATTTTTTGTGTTTTTTTTCAGATCCATTCCCGGAAGATGAATGTTCACCCAGATGTCAACTTTGAGGAGCTGGCTCGTTCTACAGATGATTTCAATGGGGCACAATTGAAAGCTGTTTGTGTGGAAGCCGGCATGCTCGCTCTCCGCCGTGATGCCACTGAGGTACTAATAATATAATAACTAAAACTTAGGATAACTGGTTTTAAAAATTTCTTTTTCCTTAAGTATCATTGGTTTGTAAAAAAAGTTCAATTGTAAAAACGGTTCATAAATATAAGACATAAATAACTGCATACTCCAAAAATAAACAAAATTTATACGACTAGTTTTGTTTACAGAGTCGGTTCCAGTTTTTAAACCGTTATTGGACGATGAACTGAACTGTATAAATCTCGAAGCACTTGAACCGGGCAAATTTGCTTTGGTTTGTGTGTTTCAGTCGGTTTCAACAGTTTATCAATACCCCTGCTACGAATGTTGAAGAGGAAATCACAGTTATGAGCAACATTTTACCTTTACTAAAATTGGTCCATGGGTAAAAACAAAACGATACTTGCTTATTTGCAGGTAAACCATGAAGACTTCAATGAAGGAATCATCCAGGTTCAAGCTAAGAAGAAAGCAAGCTTGAATTACTATGCTTAAGATGCAATTTTGGCATCACAGTGTACAAGTTCAAACTATTTGATATTTTTCATGACTTTAGTTGTATGTGATTTTACGACTTCTTTTTTTTTCTGTTATTTCCATGATATAATTCAACAGATGCTAATGTGGGAGACAACTTGAAATATGTTGTTAAAGTGATTGGTTGTTTGTTAGTACCGTTGCTTGTTCAGTAACTGTGTTCCCTTCATTTGATAGTTCTTTCACTGATCTGTCGTCACCTAGGCTCAACGGCTAAAATTTGGTGATACGCAGGTTAGAATGTTAAATTGGCCCATCACTACACATGCTCTTCGGCACAACACTTGTTATTCTACACTTGTTGATCATAATTGCAGGACGACACGATCAAATTAAAGGGAAATTCAGTATGGGGTCTGTCAAATGCAACTGTATGAGAGTGTGGGTTGGTTGGTTGGTTGAACCCTATAGGAAGTTGAAAGCTTTACTCGTGACTGTAAGCTGGGAATCACATGCACATGAACCGAAACATAGAGACGAATATTTTCTGGTTGACACCAAAACACTGTTAAGCATTGTAACTTATGCAAATTAATATTCTAAAACTGAATGTACAATCAAAACACGCATATAAAATAATGAGAAAATCATGAAAGTAGTTATTTTTCTTTAGATGTCATAAAAAATTGTTCCTCGGTTGTCATAGAGATGCATACTACAAGTTATGTGCCACCATGATTATGCATCCTCTTTGACATGTATATATATACTACTATAATAAGCATGAAAGAACAATATGATAATTTTACTTATATTTAAAATATTCATACCAGAAGTCTCAAGCTAAATCTTCCTTTTCCCTTGTTTTTTCTTTCATCTATACCTCTCAAACAAGCTTTAAATTATTAGATACAAGCTATATTTATTTAGTTTTATGAAGCCTTGCATAAATACCTTGTTTCACTCTACCTATGTCTTAGAATAAGAAAAACATAAATCAATACATTTATTTTATGCTAATTTCCTATCATCAAATACGGTCAATATCTAGAATATCCATATGTGTTGAGTCATCTTCTTCTGGTAAAGACGAAGCATTCAAGACCATGAGTTAAATTCCCACAATAAACAGTAATATTTGCTAATATCTAGATCCAATTACTCAGAAAGAGCTAAAAAATTAAAACATTAAAATTTTCACATGACAGTCTGAATGGCAAAGAAAGTAATGTCAAGACGCGAATACACTGACAAACATTTTGCTTTACAAAACTTCCATCTTTTAAATTTGTAACTTTAGCTAATATATGCAAGTATTTTGTTTTATTATTTCAATCAATTTCACTGAATCCATTCAATCAATGCTTATTGTATCTCACTAATGAGGATAAAGGTTACTAAAAGAAATATCATGTTTTATAAAAAAAAGTCAAGAAGGATTTCTACTTGTTACAACTTGAAACATGCATTTTGATACAAATTTTACTTTCTTTTAAGTAAATTCAATTTACTACTTTCACGTACTTTTTGACAATCTATTTTTCTTTTTCTAACCTTAAATATAACAAAAAACAACACCTGCAATGAACTTGAAGCACATGTCTAATTGACCAGTAAACTTTAGTGTATTTAAATGTATAACCACCTTAGCATAACCTTTGGTTCTCGTACTATAACTTTTGTGATGACATGAAGAGATTTATATGTAGTTTTTGTTAGTAAGCTTAATATAGTAACATAATAAACCAATACGCATATTTTCATTGATTACAGTGTCCAAGGATATAAAAATGACTTAAAATTACATAACAAATTCTGTTCATCATATTTGTTGTGACAAAATCTAATCGTGCTTTCTAAGTTGACAGTAATATTGTAACAACATTTTTATGTTGATCATTTTATCGAAGGGCAAACAATCTCGTCTTATGTAAGGTTGATAGCGTTTAAAAGTTGTCCTTGCTCTTAATTTAGTGACTAGTTTTATCAAAGTTAGGCGGCTTTGGTAGCACAATAAGGCTCGAATGCATTGTAAGTTTACCGAAAGAAAGAGGCCTTAGTCGTATAAGATTGAAGTAAGCACTTAACTAGGTGTCTTTATCAACATTTTTTGACAAGAAAATACAATGTTCAACCACTATCCCACCTTTATGCTATGATACAACGGTTAAATGGCATTTGGAGACAAAGTATATTAGAACATTCAATATATGACGAATAAACACAAGAAATTTAGCAAGTGCAGTAAGAAATTATTGTTAGGAAATTTAAGAGTAATTTTAGCCACCATTTCCCAACTTCTCTTATATCTCTGAAAAAGGTAGTTGGAAACACAATATGAGGTCAGAGATTGCATTTTTTTATTTTTATTTTTAAAAGGGCCTAGACATTCAACCCTTGGTAAACGAACAACAAATTGGACATACGACATCATTTTTTCGGTTGTCATGAACTTCAGAACTTCTATGGCTATGAAGTGGGAGAAACCACTCTTTGACCTTATGGTGAAATAAAATTGTATAACACCACTCATATGATTAATCTTATGAACCAACTATAAAATAAATGATTGATCTTGTGATTCTAAAAACATTTTGATATGCTTGGATAGTTGTCATCAAAATATACTATCGATCTATCAAAGTGTTTAGATCTATCAAATGTTGTATACTTAAAATCTAATCATCGTCCAAGTAAGCCAGCTCTTCTGTATACGTTTTAAGGTATATTATGATTTGGTTTTTTTTAAATAGCCAAGTGTTGTATACGTCCAACTTTCTAGGTGTTACTGTATATTATGATTTGACGCGTATAGGTCCCATATCACCTAGTGATTTGATGTGTATATGCTCATATGGGATCACGTAACGTCATTTCACCATTATATATGACATACGTCCGTCCATATATAGAACGTGATGTACTCAAGTCTTACAAAATGAAAATGACTGATGCGACAAAAAAGAGTAAAAAACCAAAACATGGTGAAACATACTGGTTGGATAATTTTGTATGTCCTTTTCATCACAATAAAATTATTTTATATCTCCAAGACAAAGAAGCCAAAGTCCATCATCACACAAACCAATCGACAACGCAGCACAGCAAATGGACTCGTTTCAACAGTATCAAGCCTTTGCAACTCCAAACCAAAACTTACATTCTTAAAACACTTCACCAAATAAGTTTTCTCAACATAGTTGCTTCGTTAAAAGCTGCCGAATAAACGATTAATTATGGCACGAGTAATTAAGACCGGTTATGACCTTGAGATGGATTCCTCTCTGAACCATGCCTCAGTCTAAAGACAGCAGCAGAGCTACCCCCGCCCTGGTGAAAGCCCCACCCTTGACCTGGGTGTGGTTGTGGGTGTGGGTGGTGTGGGTGGGTCTCTCTTTCCCAGGTATGCTGAAATGGATTTGGCATCGAGCTTTCTGCTTCCTGAAAGCCGCTTCTTGTAGCTGACCCAGATGTTGGGAGGTAATAGACGCCACCTCCGCGTATGTGATCTGAAGATGACCCCACTTGACCCATTTGGGCCTGGCTGTTGGATCTCCGTGATCCAGATGCAATAGGCGTGCGTAAGCCTGGTAAATTGCTGGGTTGCTGAAAATAGGCCTGAAGAGCTTGGGTCCGTTCACGTGCCCTTGCAGCACTCCCAGGGTGTGGATGAATCAGTGAAGACCCAACTGAGCTGGGAGCTCTAGCAGCCACAGAACTGCAAAAAGTACACAAATCATCGCAATTTAAGGGTGAAGATAACACATCATCTAGAAGTACATGAATAGCTATGGAAATATAATGGAAAAAATAAATTAATAAAGACGGGTTGTTTACCTTTGACCAAGAAGGAAAGGATGCGCATAAGAGCCTGATCTTGGGATATCAACATTATTCCTAACTGGCCTTCGTGGCATGACAGATGGCATGGAGAGTTGATCAGCACCACCTACACGGCTGTGTGATGGTGGAAATAGGGTGGCGTGATAGCGGACATCCACATTTGGCAAAGCATAAGAATTTGGCATCTCACTGGTTGCTGATTGGCTGTTGTTCCACTGATTATTGCTGTTGTTATTGTAGGTGGGACCATCAGCAACACTCGCACTGGAAGTTGAGGAAGATGACGACGGGTGAACCGGCTGAACATAGGCAACATAAGGACACAGATGAGTAGCAGATGACAAAGCTGTTGCATGTTCAGTGAAGATTGCATGTTGTCCAAGAAAATCATGGTCTGAAAGAAAAACAGTTAAAGAATCCTGTTATTTTTTAAGTTCGAGTGAAGTTGAGGTTTAAATCATATAAAAAGTAAATAAAATCTTACATGCAGTTGTTGGAAATTCCCCTTCACTGCAAAATTTAAAAAAAGAAAAACAGAAAAAAAAGAGTCAGTTTTGCAAACATAAACAGGCCTCCTCACTTTCAATTTCAGTTCACATGTAATGTTTAGAAATATATGGCTCCAAAAATATTGCTTTCTGTAAATGCGAAAATAAACAAATTACTCAAAAGCTTTATGAGGTTGAACTTCTAACTTCCTAAAATGCAATTTCTTTGTAATTGTTTTATTTTGAATTTCCATCCTATTTTAAAAAAACAATACTGTTAAACATGTTATCATTTTTATTCAAGCAAAACACAACTGCTACATAGAAACATTGATTAAAAACAGAAATTACCAAACAAGGCTGGCATCATCAAACATTTGGGATGGATTCAAAATGGTCATTATTTTATAACTCAATATGTTAGCAAACCAACACTCAGAGATTGCTGGCTGCATACAAGCATACTGTGAATTAAATTTTCAAATTAAGTTGTGGTCTTGATTAGCTAAAGCAACCACTGATGATGAGGCATAAGAATCACAGTAGCTGCATAGGAACATCATAAATATATAGGGTGAAGTTCGTTTCAGAACACTATATTTTGTGACAAGAAGCAGAACTAATCTAAAGCATATAACTTTCTATCAATGGATCATATTTTTTTAATTTTTGTACCGCTAACATACACGTGTAGTTATGTACATAAGGAATCATCAAGCCAAATTGTTCATGTACTTTTTAAATTTGCATTGTTTACATGTGTAAGTTATATACATGAACAAACAATCAAACTAAGTAGATAAAGTTGTTTGTATTTTTTAATAATTTGGCCCCGTTTACCTACACATGTACAAGGTTATATACGTCAATGAACAGTGAAGCTATTTTGTTCGTAATTTCTTTTTGAATCTCAGAAGAGAGGAGAAAGAAACAATAACCAGTACATTTATATTATTTTCTTCTATTTTGTGCTGCATGTACTTGCTAATTGCTATTAGTAATTAAACTAAATTTAATAGATTGTATAAGTGTGACAAATTGTATAATTAGTGTTAATATAAGTAAGCTAGTTAGAGTTCGTTATGGCGATTATTTAACCTGTCAGTTCACAAATGGGTGGCACCCTTACCCGCCAATCCCAACGTATAAATACCCTCCAATTGATCATTTGACACTAATGATGAAATCCAAAATATATTACCGAAACTCTCTGCAAGTTCATATCTACATTTCTTTTAAGTGTGTATATAAATTGTGTTTAGTGTGTGTTTGATCCCCTCTATACCCAACACTTGCCATATATAGTGTTCTGAAGTAATATATCCTATACACACACATGTTGAAAGTTAATCCTAATTGTGGTTATATGTGGAAGTTTAGGGGGAAGAATCGTCAAGAGTCTAAAGATAGGTTTGTTTTATTTAGTAAGTTTTAATTAGCTTTATTTAAGGTATTTAGTGTTTATGTTTTGGCTGTGAATGGGCTGTCATTCCAGCTGTGTTTTAGTGGAGTTTTTCATTAGTAATTAAGGTTAGGATTAGTATAAATAAAGGTCATTGTCTAAGAGTTTAAGGTGTGAGTTTTGGTTTAATAATATTACTAGTTAAGAGTCGTGGAGTTCCACAAAGATCACTGGTGTTTCTGTGTTTTGTGGTTGTTTTATTAAGTTTTGGGCCAACAATTGGTATCAGAGCTTGGTGAAGCTCATACCAGGGATCAAGAACAGCAGCAGCAGCAAGTCAACACCAAAGAATAACAGCAGCAGCAAGTTTGACATCAAATGAAAGCAGCAGTAGCAGATCTGACATCAAAGAATAGCAGCAAAAGCCGGTCGACGTCAAAGAACAAACCAACCAATACTCACCCAATCGTGGCCTGTGTGGGACGATTGTTAAGAAGGAAGAAGTTTCGAACCTGTGTGGATTGCAAGCAGAAGAGTTAGAGAACACCTGTGTGGTTCAAAGGAGACCTGTGTGGAGCAAGAGAACCTGTGTGGTGCAGAGAGAGAAACCTGTGTGGTGCAGCAAGAGAGAGAAACCTGTGTGGTGTAGCAAGACAACATCCTGTGTGGATCACGACACCTGTGTGGTAACAACTGAAGAAGATCGAGACTACCTGTGTCGTACAAAGAAAAAACAAAGAACCTGTGTGGTAGAGGCAAAAAGGCAGCGGAGAAATTGAGCAGCCTGTGGGACTGATCTGGTTAAAAGAGACGAAAAAAAAAAGGAGCAGCAACCTGTTTGATCCGCATAGTCAAAGAAGAATAGCTGAAGGAGCAATTACTGTTAGAGAGCAGCAGCAAAACGTGCCACTGCAGTGCCCAAAGTTGACAGAAACAAACTATTCGAGTTGGTCTGTTATGGTAGAAGCAATTCTGCAAGCCTATGGTTTATGGGAAGCTGTTGACCCGGCTACAGAAGGGCCTGTCGAGGCCAAGAAGAATTTGATGGCAAGAGCATTTGTGTTTCAAACCCTCCCTGAGGATGTACTCTTACAAGTGGCAAGATACAAGGATGCAAAGGAAGTGTGGAAGGCATTAAAGGTCCGATATTTAGGAGCCGAAAGAGTACAAAAGGCAAGATTACAAACTCTTAGATCCGAACTTGAGATGTTGAAGATGAAAGAAGGTGAGTCCATTGATGAGTTTTCAGGAAAACTTGGTGGAATTGTTACAAAGTTTAAAAGTCTTGGGTCAAGTTTAGAAGATGAAGTGGTAGTGAGAAAACTCCTAAACTCGGTTCCAAGGAAGTATTTACAAATTGTGGCATCCATAGAGCAATATTCAGATTTAGAGAAAATGTCACTTGAAGAAGCTATTGGAAGATTAAAGGCTTATGAAGGAAGAATTAAAGATCTTGATAAAAAGGAGGAAGATCAAGGTAAGTTGCTGCTGTCCAGAGGAGAAGAAAAGGAAAGACAAAAGCAAGGTGAGCTCAGTTATGATGGGAATGGGCGAGGACGTGGGCTTGGCAATCATGATCGCTGCAGAGGTCGTGGAAGAGGGAATGGTAGAGAAGAGAACGGGCGTGGAAGATGTTTTGGGCGCGGGAATTTTAGAGACAAAAGTGAATTGAAGTGCTACGAGTGTGGGAAGTATGGACACTTCGCATATGAGTGTCCCAATTGGTATGGAAAAGAATAGGCTAACTTGGCTCTAGCTCAAGAGGATGCTGAACCAACATTGCTTTAAAAGGGTGGGATCCGACTCTAATTTAGAGAAGGAAGACCACATTAGGATTAAGGGGGTGATTGTTGAAAGTTAATCCTAATTGTGGTTATATGTGGAAGTTTAGGGGGAAGAATCGTCAAGAGTCTAAAGATAGGTTTGTTTTATTTAGTAAGTTTTAATTAGCTTTATTTAAGGTATTTAGTGTTTATGTTTTGGCTGTGAATGGGCTGTCATTCCAGCTGTGTTTTAGTGGAGTTTTTCATTAGTAATTAAGGTTAGGATTAGTATAAATAAAGGTCATTGTCTAAGAGTTTAAGGTGTGAGTTTTGGTTTAATAATATTACTAGTTAAGAGTCGTGGAGTTCCACAAAGATCACTGGTGTTTCTGTGTTTTGTGGTTGTTTTATTAAGTTTTGGGCCAACAACACATACACACATGCACATGCATGCGTGTGCATTTGCATGTATGTGTGTGTATTGGTACTGAACCTGAACTTTTAGAAGGCCGATAGAAATGATATATAGCAAAATACATGATTGTGCTTACTCAAAAGAAGCGGTGAGCCGAGTAAATCCACCAAAAGGGCACCACATCGACTGCAAAAAGAAAAAAAAAAGCCTAATGAAGATTACCAAAAATTTGACACTAAATAATATATGCAGCAGTATTTAGCCATACATCTGGATAATCCTAAAAAATGGGTAGCTTAACCCCAAATATTTTTTTATTATATCCGATTCAAAACAACAATTCCAAAGATATTGCACGTCAAATCTAATGCAGTTATTAGATTTAATGAACAACAGTTTCCATTGCATCAATCATCAAATGATGCTTTTCTAGATATCTAATCCCATATCATGTTCCCACATCAATGGCTCATCATATACACAATAGTTTGTCATACTGAATGACTTACTTGTCAAACCTCTCAACAAACTTTCTTAACATCCTCGGTCCAACTCAAGTGCCCAAAGACATGGAAATAAGTGCATACACTTAAATCAATTGCAGTTCTTTTCCTTTAAGCATCGTTAACAGAGTGGAGAAGAAAAAGTCACAACTTTCTATGTGAGGGCTATAAAGCTATAAAAGGAAGTTATAACATGCGTCGCCACTAAGCTTCCTAATAACTTAACCAAACTCAAGTAATTACTTTTCCTTTTTAGGAAAAATATAGAATGGTTCTAGATATCCCTGCTTAAAGCTGCTTAATCAACAGTCCCCGACCATTTCAATTACTTAAAGCACTCAGGTGTCAAGTGCTTCAAGAAACTGACATAGAGATATACCCATTTTCCTAAAAGTTACATGATGTTGGGGTATTGCTATTAATCTACCCAAGGCATTCAATCAACCAAACAAGGACAATAATCATTAAATAACTTCATCAAAATAATAACTGCCTTGGTGAAAATTTGAGGGCTATAAAGGCACAATAAGATATGCATCTTACGGCTGTTTCAGGATAGCTTAGGTCATAGAGATCGTCATCATGGGTCCAGTCATCCATGCTGAATTCAGGATACGATCTACAACCATTTGCATAAAGCCACTGGCCTTTCTCAATTTTCCTGCAGTTAGGGCATTGCATTGCTCCCTTCACATTAAATGCAGAACCAATGCAATCTGCAACCAAACAAAAGAAAGAAATCATGTATAACATAAAAATAAGAGATACAATTTTTAGATCTGCAACCCATAAATCTATGCAATATGGATTCAACTAATCAGGAGTTGCTTCACAAACTTTGTGAATTCACTAAATCACATTTGATCTTAGATTCACTTCAAATTTTAATTATGCACATAAGATTTATCTGTGTAGCACAAACAGTAAGTATTCAAGTCCTGTATAGACCAAGATGTATGCAATTATGTCTTTTTCTATTAACCAACAAAAAAACCTTTCTTTTCGGATGCCTATAGCCACAGCTCCACAAAATTTTATCTGCTGATGCAAGATGTGATGGTTATTTGGCAATATAAAGTATACATATTGTTAGAAATTAATCTTGATGTTCAAGGATGTATACGGGTGAACCAAGAAAGATGAGGGTGGAATTAGTTAACATGTAGAATATGTTAGTCAAGGTTAATATTAGGAAAGTATTGAATAATTTGGCTGTGAATAGGCCGTCATCCAGCTGTGTTTGAGCTTTGATTTCATAGGAATTAAGGTTAGAAGTAGTATAAAAGAGGGTCATTGTATAGAGTTTAAGGTGTGGTCTTTTGTTCTTCATATTAATAAAAAGAGTCGTCGTTGTTCCCACAAAATACCGAGTATTATCTTTTGTTTTCCTAGACCAATATTCTAATTGGTATCAGAGCGAGGGGAACGATTACGGGAAGAAGATTGAGCATGTGAAGACGGGGAGAAAGATGATCGAGCTGTGAAGAAGAACGAGACCACCCGATTGAATCTGTGAGAGATTAATCGAAGCCTGAACCTGTGATGGGTTCAAACAAGTCCATTGAGGAGATCCAAAGGGAAGAACAGTTGTGTTATCCAACTGCAGAAAAAAAAAAATCTGAGTGATTCAGATTGCAGAAAATCTGTGCGAGGCAGATTGGGTTCTATGTGAAGCAGAATGTAAGGTTGTGTGAAGCTGCGATCAAAAGTGAAGAAAACCTGAGCGATTCAGGTCACCACGGAGAAGAATTAATCTGTGAGGGATTATTCATATATGGGACAATCTGTGTGACACCAGTTGTGAGGAGAACTCAGAAAAGCAAAAGGCAAGAAGAGCTTGTTGCTGTTTGCAGTCAAAGGAAACAATTGGCAAGTGATTTGCTAGGAAGAGAGATTGTTGGGCTGCCGTGATAGCAGGTTTGCAAGGCTGCAAGCAAGGAAGAAAACAGCACAGAAGCTGTGTGAGACTGAACAAAAGCTATGTGAAGTAGATTTGAAGATCGGTGATTGATCAAACTTGGAAGAAACATGGTTACAGCGACTGGAATTCAAGACCAAGGTGGTACAACTTCAAGATTAAGGGCGAGAATGTTAGAAATTAATCTTGATGTTCAAGGATGTATACGGGTGAACCAAGAAAGATGAGGGTGGAATTAGTTAACATGTAGAATATGTTAGTCAAGGTTAATATTAGGAAAGTATTGAATAATTTGGCTGTGAATAGGCCGTCATCCAGCTGTGTTTGAGCTTTGATTTCATAGGAATTAAGGTTAGAAGTAGTATAAAAGAGGGTCATTGTATAGCGTTTAAGGTGTGGTCTTTTGTTCTTCATATTAATAAAAAGAGTCGTGGTTGTTCCCACAAAATACCGAGTATTATCTTTTGTTTTCCTGGATCAATATTCTAACACATGTTTACTGAATGAAACTGATAAAATCTCAAAAATCACACAGTATGATTTCATATCTGCAGTATATGTAAGTAGTTGCAATAGTTAACACTTAAAACATAAAAATCATCAACGCACAAGGGCATTTAATCAATGCACATTTCAAACATACCAGGGCATTTAATATACAAATTTGAGTTCCATGCAAATTTCAAACATAAAAATCATATCATCAATGCACAAACCCAAAATATCATGAAACGATCAAAAAACTGTTATATAATCAACTTATCATGAGCACTTGGCAAAAATTCCCAATAACAAAATTACACATACAGGACAAACTACAACTCAAAATGATGAAGTGGTGCCCAAAAACTCCTTGCATACGGCGGCTGCTTAAGCATCTGCCTATGCATGTTAAGCAGCCCCACAGCTGCAACTAGTTAGGGACGCTTAACCAATCACCTAGGACAAAGCGTCCCTAGCCCCTATGCTTGCTAACTAATAGTATTATGTTTACTTAAAGAATATCTTTACAGGTCTTTTTTTTTTTAATTGCTGCATAAGTTATACAATGATATTTAGCTTAAATAAAAGAAACTATCAAAATTTAAACCCACGTATCTTTACATAATTCACAAGTAATTATCCAATTTCATTAACATTAAGAAAGAGGAAGGGTTACAATCAAGCAACTAAGCAAGTGATATGACACCAAACCTAAAATTATCTTAATATTTTATCCCTGTATAAAAGTCAGTTTGACAAACTTTACTAGTTACTACAAAGATAATATAAGCAGTCAAGCGCTCTAGCAATTATATTTTTTTTCTTAATAGAAATACCATATTCACTACCATTTTATCAAATGATATAATATCCCTACCAACCCTGATCAGCCATAAATGCAGAAGACATTAGCTATATTTACACTCCAGTTTCATTCAGAAATCCTCCAGATAGAATGAAGCTCACTTTCAAGTTTCAACCTCTAGTTATTCTAAGTGATAACCACAGATACATTGAGACAAACTTGTTTCTCAATATAACCACAATACTGATACTAAAGATCCTTTCAGATCACCAAATCATATCTTCACACCAACTCCCAATAACACCCTCTTCAACTGTTCAATTACACAAACCATAAGCAATCAATAACAACCAGTCAATGATGCCCAGATGATCCATAACTTACATAAAACCACCATTAATAAGTTCATTAACAAGAAGACAATTCACAATTCCCAAACTTCAAATCAAACATACACCAAAACAAGTTCAATTCGCAAACAAACAACTAATTCCCAAACAACAACATACAACCGATCCAATTCACTGATCATCCAAACCAAATCGAAAGAAGTTACTAACCTAGATGAAACTGATGACCACATTGGAGCTTCGCCCAGGAACGACCACCGTCATCCGTCACAACCTCGAGGCAAATCGAGCACGAAACGGAGACAGCAGATTTGCCTCCTCCAGCAACATCCCCATCATCTACAAGATCTGGATCCTCCAACCCCATATACTCTCACCCACACAAACCCTAACCCTAATCTATCCAATACCCACAAATATCCCCACCAACACAAACAAAATCCCGTTAAATTCCTTGCTTCCCCAACAACACCTTCAGGAAATCAAGAATCCCCTTTTCTAGGGGTTAAAACTTGAAACAATCAACGAAAGACGATCAACAGAAGCGATTAGGAATGGGATTTTAGGGATTGTTTAAGAGTTGAAGTTTGAATTGAAGAATCGCGAGTGCCGATGAGATGATGATGATGAAGAAGAGATGATTTGATTTGAGAATTGTGTGAGATGAAACTGAACCTCTCTCTCCTGTCGTTCGCTTGTTTTAGGGCCGTTGGATTTGGTCCGTACGGGATGCATTTACCGCTGTTTGTTGTAGTGTGTTTGGTTTGGACGGTCAGGATTAAAGCAGTTTCTGGAGTTAGATTTTAGATGAGATGAGATGAGATGACTCTACACGTTATGTACAAACACAAACCCCACCTTTCAAAATATACAATCCGTATGTGTCACTCAACCTCCTAAAGAGTTTCATAAATAATTTTATCAAAAATTTAACTACTATGAATGAAAAACATTTATTATTATTATTATTATTATTATTATTATGATTATTATTATTATTATAAATATAGGTTGAATTAAGAAAAGTTTAGCTTGTGAGTTTTTCTAGCAATCTATCCATGGTTGATACTTTTAATACATGCTAATGATATTTGAGACAAAATAGTTTTTATAGCCTAGCATATTTTTTTTTCTATGCTTTATATGGGATTTATCTTATGCTACAATATCATAAGTAGCCTTCTTTTTTTCTTAAAAGCAAGCTCATGTTATTGATTTATTGTTAAAGCATCCATGAAACTCAAAGCAATGATTTCATGATTAGGATATCTTAAGTCATGGAGTTTCTAATAAGTTTATTTGAAGTCAAACAATTATAGGAAAAAAATTCAAATGAGAACTCTGTTTTATTACGAGAATGTTTAAAAACCCATCAATATCAATGAATTTCATTATTATTATTGTATAAATAACACTATTACACATATAGAAGATTATAATATTTTATGTATATATGTATATTCGTAAGTGTAAAAAAGTTTGCATTGGTGTAAGTTTTGTAAAAAAATACATATATTTAAAGTTGTAAGTTAAATTTATATCAATGTTAACTTTTTTACACTTACGAATTTATACATATACATAAAATATCATAATCTTGTATATGTGCAATAATGTTGTTACAAGAAAAAAAATAATGATTTAGATTGATTTTGACGAGTTTTCGCTAGTTCTCACAATAATACAGTGTTCTCATTTGAACATTTCCTATATATATATATATATAGGGGAGGGATCAAATGAAAACCATGTTTATAATTAAAAACCGTAAAAACCACCACTACCCAATCACATAATTTATAATTGATTTAACTTTCTAATTGTTTAAAGTATATTTGAGTAAACTTCAACCTTATTTTTCAACGTCATTATATATTTTTTCATATAAACTCAAAGGAACGTCGATGATTACGAAACGATACATATACGTAACTTGTAATAACTACATGTACGTAACTCTTAGTTGTACACATGTTAACATGTACTTACATATATATAACCCATACATGTATGTAACTGTTAGTTGTATACTTTGTAACACGCACGTACATATATGTAACCACTGGTTTTCATGGTTTTCAAGGGATCCCTCCCCTATATATATATATATATATATATATATATATATATATATATATATATATATATATATATATATATATATATGTTATTTTCTTTCTCTTCATAATGAATACGAATGTTTCATTTGGTGTTGAAGATTTTGCATCGAAAGAACATAAAATTCCGG
Source organism: Flaveria robusta (assembly GCA_025506415.1). Classification (NCBI taxonomy): domain Eukaryota; kingdom Viridiplantae; phylum Streptophyta; class Magnoliopsida; order Asterales; family Asteraceae; genus Flaveria; species Flaveria robusta. The sequence goes on from CM046470.1 coordinate 25,299,837, forward strand.
TTGAAATCATGATTCAAGCATATAAAGATGTCGTGATTTATATGAAATTTGCACATCGAGCCATGGAGACATGGTTGAAGGCGTACATGTGAGCATGCAACAATCTTTCATGTATATTTTTTTTTATTGTTAGTGTATATATAGTTATAAATCTTCGGTTGAAATCATGATCCAAGCATACAAATATATCATGATTTATATGAAATTTGCACATTGACCCATGGTGACATGGCTTAATATTAGTTATATTTTTAAGCATTATTTTTCATATTTATAAAGTATATTTTGGTGCATATTTTGTAAATATTACATGCATTTTTGTTTATTTTATACAACACTTGTTTGGGTGGAATGGAATCTACTTTGGTTTGTTTTGAGTGATTTTGTAGGGCTGATGAGTTCGTGAGAAGGATGGAAGATCTGGAGTAGCAGGAAAAGTATTGTTGAAGAAATATTAGAGCTGGAAGCAATTTATACAACAGAAACTTCTAACGGCCGCGTGAAAATTCCTTCACAAATTCTACACGGCCGTTGAAGCTCGCTGGAAAAATTCCTAAGATTTAGGAATTCTTGTTTTTGATAATTATCATCAGATTTTCGTGAATAAAAGGATAAAAACTAAAACCCTACAAAGGAGGATCTGGAAAATCAATGCACTAGTATAAATACAATAGTAGATGATAATTAAAAAAGGAATCTTGAACAATCTTGGAGCATATTAGAGAATTAATCAAGAACATCATGATCAAGATCAAGAAGCAAGAAGGGCTATAGCAAATTAGTTCTTTTTGTTAGTGGAATTATTTTCATCATCAAGATACTTAATTCTTCGTGTTTGATTCGTAAGTTTTTATTTTATTTTAGTTTTGATTGATCTAGCAGTCATGTCCGGCTAGAACAATTTTAATTTCAACATTAGAGTTTAATTTTCTTTGATTTGGTTTGAACTTATGTGAAACGTTTATGAGATCTTTTTATTTTAATGGTTTCTTTGTTTGATTCTTGATCTTAAACCCGGATCTACTCTGGTATATATTAGATAGTTAATAAACCTGATCAACTTATTAATTTTTCTGATAAAGTTCTTCAAAAACTTAAAACCCTAATCAAGTTTTGATTTTTGATATAAGGAACAGTTAACGGTTTGAGTTTGTCTATGAGTTCATTCTCGTTATAGAATCATACAATCTAGTTAAACATACCGAACGACGTGTGTGTTTAGTTATAATTAATACTTCTATCGTTGCAACCCGCACGCTAAGATCCGAACGACGTGAGCTTAGAGTAGCGGGTTGGCTCTAATCAACGAACTGCGCTTGATTAGACATTAGATAGAGTGGATATCCGAACGGCGAGATATCTAGTATCGATACAAATCATTAATCAAAAGGATCATTGCACCTTAATCGTTAATGATCGTAAGCTGAATCAAATCAAGAAATTACTTTAGTGTTGGAATTATTTTTCATATTTTTATTTAATTCATAATTTAGTTAACGTTTTTAGTAATTCTTTTTCATAATAAAAAACTACAAAAAAAAATGTTATTTTTCGTTTTTATAACAGAAGCTTAACACGGCCGCGTGAAATTTCCTTTACAGTTTTGATACGGCCGTGTCAACCTACTGGAATTTTTCTACTTTTTGCAATTTACTTTCAGTTTTAGTTTTTAGTTAAATCCTCCACCTTCCTTAACCCATAACCAATCAAAGTAACCGTGCTTAAACGTTTTGGTGTAAAATAATTGACACGTATCCCTAAGGACACGAACCCTACTTCCGCTCATACTATTCTTAGTGTGTGTGACAGTAGGTTCACATTATAATTATTTATTTGTTGGATTCGACACCCAACACTTAAAGCGTATGTGTGACCATCCAACAATCTTTTATGTATATATAAACGTTTAATTTTTTATTACGATAAAAAATACATGTGATTTAGGATGTTCCTTACAAATAATTATATGTTCATGATGCATAATTGTAATGTCATATGCAAAAAAGTCACACAATAATATTTGATAAAATGTCAACAAAAGAATCATGGCCGTGTCATGAATCGACCTTACCAAGTGCGCATCAAAATAAAAGATCCCACAATAGAAGCATTATGGTTGATATCATGGTCACAACATGGGTCGACAATGACAAGTATGATAATGATTCAAGCTACAAAAGCCCCACACCCGATATATAATTTGATCGTGAGATCATCAATGCTAATAATAAAGATTTTTAAAATAGATGAAAGTCAAACTCAAGTTAACTCTAAGAACAACTAGGTGTGAGGAGATAAAGTACAAGATCAACAAATAAATATTATAATTTATCATACTAGCATTTAGGAAATAGATCTACAGTGATACACAACTTAGGATGTATAGTACATTATATTGCTAAGCATTAAAGCGGTTAAGGCTTGTGCACTTATACATGTTATTCATGCCACACATCGCCTTTGACACGCATCGCCTTTGACACGTGTTCTTGTCACGCATCTCCTTTGAGCCTCTCCTCCTATTACCCTTTTGTAAAGCAATTTGTCTTCTCTTTTCAAATTCTCTCAAACTCTAGTTAGAAAAACATCAAGGCGACTTAGTGATTCACAAATTTAGGCAAATTTGGCGAGACATAGATTTTGGTTGTATATCGACATGTCGTTCAGCTTAAGTAAACTATTAGGGGGGAGGGAGTGTTCGCCTATATATATTATAAAATTTACACTATCCGGCTGAAATTAACACTATTGACGAGCAAGGGCCCCTTCCGTCCTCACTAAGCTTAGCCCCTGCATGCGTATGTTACAGTCCTAAAACAAGAATCAAATTGGGTTTATGAGTACCGTGTGCTTTAGGTTTTCCAGTCATTCTGATGTAGCTAAAAAGCTATCATATTTATCATACCTAGTGTCTGCTTTTCGAAGAAGATAAAAGGAGAGTTCACTATCATCCCCATATTTTTTAATATATCTTATAAACGGATATGTTTGGAAGAAATAGAAATAGTATTAAAGAAATAATAAATAAGTATAATATAATTGAGATAGGAGAATATGCGAGGAGCGAGACGTAAAAGGATGTAGAAAAGAGAATATACGAATTAAAAAATGTTGTTTTTTTTATGATTTATAAAGATGAGAAATGAACTATGAATGCCTATATAACTTCTATCATATATAACGAGTATTACAAACAGAACCATGCTTTGACAAAAGTCATGTTTAAATAATTCGATATCGAGCTTCTCTTTCTTAGTCATTGTTAAAATATTTTTAGGTGGTTGTGAAACATACTCTCACACATTTGGTGGGCCCTTCCTACTGGTCAATCATCTCTCTTTCACAAAGAGAGTATGTTAAGCACATAAAAGACTAGTAGTTTAGTCACTTCTTATATTTTTGTTGTTAAACAATTAAATTCTTATATTTTGATTATTAAAAAATTAAATTACTCTTGTAAACAATATTGTACATGTTGGGAGTAGTTTCAGGGTGCATTGGCTGAGAAAAAAGACATTTTTCCAAAACAAGAGAGCAAACAATCAAGTTCTATAGGACAAAACAGCTTTGAGCCTTCTACAAAAGCAGATATTATAAACTTCTTTGAAAATTATATATATTTTACATGGCTATATTCATGTGATAGTGGGTGTCATGACCAAAAATGTGAAACTTTTGCAAGAATAAGAAATAATTCAGACTGTGACCATATTCCTCATATAGCTATGTTCAGTTGTCAAGAATTATTAAAGAACATTCAAGTTTAGGTGTATGATTAAGGGCTCTAATGCACTCTTTTGTCCTTGGAATTTTAATATATGTAAGGGTATGGTGTAACATAAGTCGTAAAATCGGATCAAACATTTCATCAAAAGGGAGCAAAAATAATATACCATATCCATGGTGAGTAAAATTTGCAGCTTTGGCAACACTAAACCAACAGTAAAGCCAAATGCAAACTAGCATTATGTAAAACAGATAAACATTTGAAGATCAGATGTTCACCACTTTAAGTGTGTGACAGATGCAGTATTAAACTAGTAATTTAATCTTTGTGAGGGCTGGAATCGAGAAACTTGGCGTAACGTTCTGATTTTGCTCCTGTTTTGTGATCGTAGTACTCGACCACTGCAGCTCCAGCTAATGCAGCTAGGGTCAGGGCCTGTGCATGTAACCTAAGTCACAAGTAGCTAAGAGAAGTTAGCCAAAAGTGGAAGGAAAAAAATATAAAAAAGTTGTAATTCATAAGGCAACTTCTAATTTCTAAACCAATGAATTTTAGATCAAATGGAGTACCACATACCAATAATTTAATCTATAAATATTGATTGGTTGGAATATAAACCATGCATGAGAATATGTGATGATATAAAAACAAAGTGGAATGCATGCTGCTGTCTACAATCAACAGCATGCTGCATATCAAGTGTGCTTCATAACAGACAAAGGAGAAAAAAAATCAGATATGATGTAAAAGAAAGATATATACGATTAAATCAACTGGTACCTTTGATTATATTGTTAAAAAATACATGTATTTTCTGAAAGTTAACCTTTAAATGCTATAATTCAGAGTCTTCTAGTCCTTCAAAATTTATAAGTTACTAAAAGTTTTCAAGTTTCACATATACAGTCAAAACAAATTATTATTTAGCGTGGATTGGTTTGACATGCAAACACTATTTTGTTTTGGTCAGATCATAAAACCAATATAAGTCATTCTTATTTCTTTCTCAATTAGTATTTCATTAGAACAGTATTCCTCCTACAAACCTCAGTAGTGAAAAATGCCTATGCGCTCAAAAGAGGTGGTTGCGCCTCATGTAGACGCAAGGTAAGGATCTTGCTCAAGGCCCAACAGAGGCGCGCCTCTGACCAAGAGTAGGCGAGGGCCATTTCTTCAAAAAAAATTGTTAAGTTTTATTCCTTGTTAGGGTTGTGGTTAAGATTGTCACTTATCTTTAGGTTGTGCTTACATGTTAAATTGACTAATGTGCTGGGATCTGCTAGACCTCCTTTATCAACAAAACCCATCCAAATTTTGATCAAAGGGTGTTCATAATTCATATGCAATATGCATCATTTTATGACCAGCGTTAAGTTCCACATATATTTATATAATCAAGGGGTGGTCTTATGTCAATCAAGAAGATCTTTGCTTATTTTTTTCAAATTTCTCATGCCTATGACACAATTTCGGCACCAAGCGCATCACACCACAAGAATTTGATTAGTAAAGCTCAATTTGTATACCTTTTAGGGCTATTCTCACATTCCACAAGTTATCAAAGAATAGGAATAAACAAATTATGCATACCCCCAACTAACTACAAAATTCAGAAACCCTAGGTTGCAATAAACAACATAAACTAAAACAACAAAGCATCCAGAAACGTAACATGGTGGCATTAGAATTCAACAGCACAAAACCATGAAATCAAAACAAAATCAATGTTCAACGCATAATTCAAACGAAAGCCCTAATCATCCACCAATAGAACATAAAGGCAACAAGATCAGATAACAGAGGGGAAATGCGTCAATTAGAAGATCAGAAGGATGCAGATATAAGAATGAATACCTAGCGTGAATGATCCTGACGCTGGTTTTCATGCCAGGCTGAGACCAATTGTAAGCGATTGATCCAGCAATACCGCTCAACCACAAGCAGCCTAATTTGATTGATAAATGGTTCATCAAATCTATCGAAAGACAAGAAGAAGATGATGCAAAGAAGAAGAAGGGGGAAAAGGGAATTACCAACGGAACGAAGCTTGTGGTCAACAATCCACTCTCTTGCGGAATCAATTTTAGATTTGGTGTTGGATTCAGCCATCTTTGATTGATTTGTGTTGCAGACAAGAATGCAAGTAGGGCGGTCGCAAGGGAAATTAAGAGGTTATCAATGGTACGCGACGGAGGTCCGTAGGCGGCTTGATTTTCACTTGCTTTGAATCTTCTTCTTTTTTATTTTTTTTATTTTTTTATTTTTATTATTACTCTCTTTTTTTAATGTCTCTGTGGTACGTAGTTTTGGCAACCGTACGATCAACAATAAAAAATCTTATTTTTCTGATTAAACTTTAAAAAAATTAGAGCATTTACGATGGATTACCTGTAAATGTGTGATTGTGTTTTTTATATTATAGGAAATGGTTGTAAGTGAAGAAAAAAGAAAATTTACTGTTTATTTGTATATTTGGGGAATCACTGTTCAGTTATTATAAATATTCTAATATTTTTTTAAAGTAGTTGTGAGTGAAGGAGAAATAAAATATAATGATAAAGGTATATAAAATGATTATTTAATTTAAAATGAGAGAGAAAAATTAGTAAATTTTAGTGTAATTATATAAATAAAAATAAAAAATCCATTGTGAATGACCTACAAAATTTCTTAAAGTATTGGATTTGAGGTGAGCATTAAACTGAAAAACTACTCAAAGCTGAAATAATCAAAGCCAATCAAAACAATAAAAAAGTGCATATATTTTTGATCTAGTAAAAAAGTAATTAAGGTAGACACAGTGGCGAACCTAGGTTAAGGGGCGGGTGGCAGTCGCCCCTCATAAAATTTTTTTAGTGTTATATGTGTATGAAAATCCCAAGCCCCCCCCCCCCCCCCTAAAATCATGTTATCGTCTCACTTTTGCCTACCATAAAAAAAATTACTAGGTTCGTCACTGGGTAGACACGTGATAACATCGCATTCATATTCATTCAAATTTTCCCGCTTCTGTATCCTATTATTAATTACAATACTTACTAATAATATTATTTAATTCTTTAAATTACAAATATTTGTAATAAATTAAGAAACATATATTTCACTTAATGTTATTTCCAAGAAAAAAAATTATACAATAAGAAAATTTTTTTAAAACATCAAAAAAATAAAATATGAAATACTTTAAAATTGTTGTTTTTTTAAAAGTAAAATTTTATAAAAAAGAAAATTAAAATTAAGAGTTATAATAAAAAATTTTAAAAATGAAACGATTTGTTTTGAGACAAAATGTATCTTTTTTTGGAGAAAACAAAAAAAAGTTTAAAGATAAAAGTTTAAAAAGTTGATATTATTGTTTTATTACTTATAATCTTTACTTATACATAATTTAAATTACATTTTATCTTAAAATATTAATTTATAATTAATAATTTTTTATTTATTTAATATTTTATTAATTCAATCAGTGTAATACACGGTTACTAAAGCTAGTGTACATATACACAAGTATATATGACATATACATATGCACTAGTATTTATGACGTGTTTATGTTTTTGTGACATTTTTTGAATAGATTTTGGGCCATATTAATGTATGTATGTTTTTCTAAAGACATATGTATGTATGAGTATTAATGCATATCGTTTTTCCCACATATTTTTGAAATTTTTTTAGTCCAAACAATTTCAAACCCAAATGGTGAAATAGGAAAAACCCAAACTGAACAGAAATCCTTGTGAAAACTGAAAACCAAAAAATTTGAAACCAAAGGATTTTTGAAACCAAAAAATCCAAAATCAAAGGGCTTTTGAAAACCAAAAAATCTGAGTTTTAGTTTTCAGTTTGGTTTGAGTCTAAAACCGACCCATACACAACCTATTCCAGATAGGGTCCCTAAAATACATTTTCCCCCTGAAAATTCCTAACTAGGCCATTTGACCAACGACCTTTCTTATTTTGTCTCTTTAACTTTCTTCTATCATAAAATGCTATCTTTTAACATGGGTGACAAGCCTCTATAATACGGTCGCTTTTCCCTATTATTATATTGGTCTTCTCTTCATACAGTCGGGTGCCTCTACTGTTTGCTTTTATTATACGTTTGTTCAACTATATAGTAGAGTTGACTGCCTTTATTTATTGTATTTTTATTTTGGTTGCCTCTGTTATACGACTAGATGCGTCTATTTTATGGTTGGGCACCGATAATATAAGGTCGGCCCCATATATAAAAGTCGATCGTATTCTATGAGCATCGCTGCCTATGTTGAAGTGACATTTTGTAATAGAAGAAAATCAATTAAATAACACGAGAAAAGTTATTTGCTAAAGAGACATTTTGAAATTTATCCCCATAAAACTCAACATAAAGTATGTATGACCCCATACACAAATACCTATGGTGTACTCTAAGCCTCTTGCAACGAATTAGATTTCTGTTTATATAAATCATTACAGTTTTGATATTTTTAAAACTGAATCCGAATTCAGGTTGATTTGATTGAAATGACTCAAAACCGTTACGATCAACAAGATAAATAGCTAAGATCAACCAACAATAATCCCACTAAAATCCAACGGCTCCAATATCAAGGAGTTCAACATACTAACGTAGTAATTAAAAACCAATAACAAGAATTAAACAACAACAACAAATCATGATCCATCAGCTTCAGAACAAATTAAAAGGAAATTCAAAATTTTTGGTCCAAATAGGCTAGAATTCAGAACAAGAATAACTAATTTCAACAATTGATGTGTGTATTGTGTGGAAATAGACATCAAACCTTTAAGAGGACGAGAATATAGAATTTTATATGTATCACTTGTTAAATGATTTTATAGAAACAAACGAAAGGCAATTAATTGACTATTACAAATTACATATATATATATATATATATATATATATATATATATATACACACACACACATAAAGTTTTTTTATGTGAATGATGAATGTTCAATTAGGGTTGATATGACCCGTAACACTAGATTGATCGCTCTTTCTTATTGACTTGTATTGCTATTATGAAGTTACCATTGATTACATAAACAAATAGGAATTTCATTCATGTTTATTTGATTACTTGAACCTGTGACACCCTGCATATTTCCCACATCGGCCGTGGCCAGGAGAGATTCTTGCTTCATAAGTAATGTCTGGTCTCTAATATCACCAATGCGTTTTGGGCGTATTAGCTCTAGATGAGAGGAGAACTCCACAGTTAAGCGTGCTCAGGTGGGAGCAATCCAGGGATGGGTGACCTCCCTGGGAAGTTTTCACCTGGGCAACCAAAAGCAAATCCGTGAGCTCCCTCGTGGGCAAAGCGGATAATATTGGTGATACGAGAGGCCGGGTGTTACAGATTGGTATCAGAGCCATTGGTTATAGGAAACTAGGTTGCATACACACTAGTCTATAACCTCACACAGTTAGTTAGTTACTCTTTGCTTATTCTCTTACTGTATACTCATTGGCATACGCATCACGTGCACTGCAGCATGGCATCATCATCACGGGTTTTGGGTAAAAGACCTGCGCGTTCTGAATCCCCTCCTTCTCCTCCTGTACCTCATCGAGAACCCGATTGGCCGCGATATCGTTACCCTTTTAGAGAGATAGATTTGGACCAGCCATTTGTGTCACCCGAGCTCGATCCTCCTCGAGATTGGAGATACTATACTACCTATGTGAACCGCATGGTTTACAGGGAGCGGGTCCCAGGCCCTGCTACTACTGGACCCAGGACCAGGTCAGCTACTGCCTCTACGGCACCTGCTCTTCCCTCACTTGACGTTCCTCTCGAGCAGGCTGTGGCAGCTTTAGTTGCGACTATGGACACTGAGCGTCGGCGTATCAGAGTACTCACTGACGAGAACTCCACTTTAGCATATGAAGTGCGCCAGCTACGCCTACTAGTGGAGACACTCCAGGACTGACTCTAGATGGCTATTACTGGACATCATACCCTGACTGGTACTGTGATGCAGCTTGTGGAGCGAATGGACGAGCAGGAGCTTCATAATGTAGGTGTGGAGGATAGGTTGACCGGATTGGAGGCACAGTTTGCAGCACTACAGATTGTGGACAATCCTGCACCAGCAGAAGATGTTGATAAAGACCCCGAGGAAGAGCCAGAAGAAGCCCCAGACGGCGGAGATAGTGATGGATCGGATTTGTTTGATTGATTCTTTTCTATTTATATGATCTAGACTGCATAGCGTTTTTTTTAAAACCTATATGGGAAGGGTTGTTTCCCACACAACTGAAAACTTGAAAATTTGACATTGATTGGATATTTTGTGAGTTACTTACAATTTATTTATGATAAGTTATTATTTTGGTTATAAATGTTGTGGTTGTGGCAGTACATTATTTCTTATTATTTACCATACTTCAATGAGATTAATATGTTAGATGTTACTCATTATTGTGTTTGTAAATGTAAAGTGAAATATGGATGGCCGAGGTAGAGGACGTGGACGTGGCCGTGGGCGTGGCGGTGGACGTGGCGCCGGCACCGTGAACATGACCCCAGCTGAATTAGCTGCCCTGATTAACCAGCATGTGCAGGCGGCATTGAACACTCAACCCGCCCAGTTTGGAGGTAAACGGTGACTTTAGTCATCGATTACGCGAATATTCCGTTAAGTGATAAATTCATTCGGTTCGATTTAAATACTCTGTAATGTTGAATACAGGACTGCCTGGATGCACTTACAAGGCATTTATGGATTGCAAGCCCCATACCTACAGCGGATCTGAGGGAGCTATAGGGCTCGTGAGGTGGTTCGAGAAGACTGAATCAGTCTTCGCCAAATGCAACTGTCCGGCGGTAGACCAGGTGAAATTCGCCACGGGGACACTTGAGGGTGCAGCACTCAAGTGGTGGAATGCGCAAGTGCAGATGCTTGGCCAGGCGATGGCAAACGCACTACCGTGGGATGAATTCAAAACGATGATGACAGCAATACTGCCCTCGTAATGAAGTTCAGAAACTAGAAGCCGAGTTCTGGCAATTAAAGATGGAAGGATCTGACATTGAAGCTTACACTGCTAGGTCTCATGAGCTAGCTACACTCTGTCCTGGCATGGTTGACCCGCCGAGCTGACGAATTGAGCTCTACTTACGTGGGTTGGTGCCGGAAATTCAAAGTATGGTGACCGCTGCAAATCTCCCTACTATTCAACAGGTCATTCGATTGGCTCATAAACTCACTGATCAGGCAGTGGAGCAAGGGAAGTTACCCAAGCGGGGCGGTTTGACAAGCGTGCCCGACAATAAACGCAAGTGGGAAAGTAATGCCAGTAAGGGATCGATGTCTGATAGTCAACCTCAGCAACAACAGCCTCAACAACAACAGCAACCAAGGAGGTTTGATAACAATCGCAACTTTAACCAATCATCTGCCCCAACTCAAGCACCCGGTGGTTATGCGGGGAAAAACCCCAAATGCAACCGATGCAACTATCACCACACTGGCAGGTGTGATAGCTTTCGATGCCAGCGTTGTGGGAAGGTTGGACACGCGGTAAAGGATTGCCATGGGGAGTTGATGAAGAAGCCCCAGCAGCCTTAGCAGTCCCAACAGTCCCATGAAACGCCAAAGGGTTGCTTTGAATGTGGAAAAGAGGGACATTACAAAAGAAATTGCCCTCAATTAAAAAGAAATGGTAATGGCAATGGAAATGGCGGTAATAACAAAAATGGGGGCAATGGTGACAATAATGGTGGCAACAATGGTGGAGCAAAAGGGAGAGCCTTTGTCATGGGATCAGGTGAGGCTCTAAACGATCCTACTGCTGTTACTGGTAAATTTCCTATTAATGGTCGTTTTGCTTCTGTACTGTTTAATACTAGAGCCGATAGGAGTTTTATTTCTACTAAATTCTGTAGTCTCCTAAGTGATATGCCTTCTGCGTTGGACTCTAAGTATACCGTAGAATTAGCTGATGGTAAGCAAATCTCCGTTACGCATATCCTTAAGGGTTGTAAGATAGAACTCGCTGGTCATACCTTTGATATCGATCTCATGCCTATTACAGTTGGGAGTTTTGACGTGGTCGTGGGTATGGATTGGCTGTCTGAGAAGCAGGCAGAAGTCATATGCCATGAGAAGGTTATTCTCATTCCTCTAAAGGAGGGAGAGATTCTCTCAGTTAAGGGCGAGAAGAGTGGTGCAGTGATAGGCATCATATCTTTTATGAAAGCGCAGAAGTGGCTACGCAAGGGTCACTTAGCCATATTAGCCCTTGTGACCGATAAACAACAAGAAGAGAAGAAGATAGAGAATATCCCGGTAGTTTGCGACTTTCCAGAGGTGTTTCCAGAGGATCTGCCTGGACTACCACCTCATCGTCAAGTTGAGTTTCAGATCGATTTGACTCCCGGAGCAACTCCAATTGCGAGAGCACCTTATCGGTTAGCACCAAACGAACTGCAGGAACTATCTACACAACTTCAGGAGCTATTGGATAAAGGATTTATTCGACCGAGCTCATCACCATGGGGAGCACCTGTTCTCTTTGTTAAAAAGAAAGATGGTACTTTTCGAATGTGCATTGACTACAGAGAGTTGAATAAGGTCATAGTCAAGAACCGATACCCTTTGCCTCGTATTGATGACTTGTTTGATCAACTTCAGGGATCAAGCTATTACTCAAAAATTGATTTGAGGTCCGGTTATTATCAACTGAGAGTTCGGGAGGAAGACATCTCTAAAACCACATTCCGTACTCGTTATGGTCATTATGAATTCTTGGTCATGCCCTTTGGGTTGACTAATGCCAGCGGTATTCATGGATCTCATGAATCGTGTGTGCAAACCCTACCTCGATCAGTTTGTTATCGTGTTTATCGATGACATATTGATCTATTCTAAGACCAAGGAGGAGCATGAGGAGCACCTACGTATAATCTTGGAATTGCTTAAGAAGGAACAGTTGTATGCCAAGTTTTCTAAGTGTGATTTCTGGATTCGTGAGATGCAATTCTTGGGTTACATTGTTAACGAGAAGGTAATACATGTGGATCCTACGAAGATTGAGGCTATAAAGAACTGGTCGGTACCCAAGACGCCTAGTGAGATAAGGCAATTTCTTGGACTGGCAGGGTACTATCAACGTTTCATTGAGGGATTTTCAAAAATCGCTCAACCTCTCACAGCCTTGACCCATAAAGGAACAATGTATAAATGGGGTGAGAGTCAAGAAGCCGCTTTTCAGTTGTTGAAACAAAAACTCTGTAGCGCGTCGATACTAGCATTACCAGAAGGAAGTGATGATTTTGTGGTTTACTGTGATGCTTCTATCCAAGGACTTGGTTGTGTCCTGATGCAACGTGGCAAGGTAATAGCCTATGCCTCGAGACAACTGAAGGTGCATGAAAAGAACTATACTACTCATGACTTGGAGTTAGGTGCAGTGATTTTTGCCTTGAAGATCTGGAGACATTACTTGTACGGTACCAAATGCACCATTTACACCTATCACAAGAGTCTTCAGCATATCTTCGAGCAGAAAGAGCTAAACATGAGGCAGCGACGCTGGGTGGAATTGATAAACGATTACGATTGTGCTATCAAATATCACCCAGGTAAGGTGAATGTAGTCGCTGATGCTTTGAGCAGGAAGGAGACCGCTAAGCCCCGACGAGTGCGTGCTTTGCAGCTTACGATTAGCACTCACTTGCCTGAACAAATCAAGGAAGCTCAGACGGAAGCTTTGAAAGTGGAAAACATTAGATCCGAATCCTTACGTGGGATGGACAAACAGTTGGAAGTCAAATCCGATGGAATCCGGTATTTCATGGATAGACTTTGGGTACCCATGTATGGAGATTTGAGAGACTTAGTCATGAGTGAAGCACATAAGTCTAAATATTCCATACACCCTGGTTCTGACAAAATGTATCATGACCTGAAAGCGTACTATTGGTGGCCTAATATGAAGGCAGACGTAGCAACATATGTGAGCAAGTGTCTAACATGTTCCAAGGTTAAAGTGGAATATCAAAAGCCATCTGGGTTACTGCAACAACCTGAGATTCCTTTGTGGAAGTGGGAACAGATCTCTATGGACTTTATTACTAAATTACCCAGAACTCCTAATGGTTGTGACACGATATGGGTAATCGTGGATCGACTGATTAAGTCAGCTCACTTCTTGGCGATCAAGGAGACTGACAAAATGAACAAGTTAACCAGAATTTACCTGAAGGAGGTAGTCTCAAGACATGGCGTGCCGATCTCGATTATTTCTGATCGTGATGCTCGTTTTACATCTCATTTCTGGCAGTCGTTACAGAAATCTTTGGGAACGCGGTTGGATATGAGTACTGCATATCATCCGCAGACCGATGGATAAAGCGAGCGTACTATTCAAACCTTGGAGGATATGTTACGTGTTGCGTAATTGATTTTGGAAATAATTGGAAAGTTCATCTACCGTTGGTCGAATTCTCGTACAACAATAGTTACCATACTAGTATTCAGGCAGCACCATTTGAGGCATTGTATGGGCGAAAGTGTAGATCACCAGTTTGTTGGGCTGAAGTTGGTGATAGTCAGCTGACTGGCCCTGAATTGGTGCACGAGACTACCGAAAAGATTGTGTAGATACGGAATCGTATGGCTGCAGCGCGAGACAGACAAAAGAGCTATGCAGACAAGCGACGGAAACCTTTGGAGTTTCAGGTCGGTGACAAAGTGTTGTTAAAGGTCTCACCATGGAAAGGCGTCATTCGATTTGGCAAAAGAGGCAAGCTTAACCCGAGATACGTTGGACCATTTGAGATTCTTGAAAGAATAGGTCCAGTGGCGTATCGGTTAGACCTGCCTGAGTCATTAAGTGGTGTTCACAACATATTTCACGTCTCAAATATGAAAAAGTGCTTATCTGATGAGACTTTGGTTGTACCACTCGAGGAAGTACAAGTGGATGAGCAATTACGCTTTGTTGAGGAGCCTGTTGAAGTAATGGACCGTGAGGTCAAAACTCTTAAGCAAAGCAAAATATCTATAGTCAAAGTTCGTTGGAACTCAAGACATGGACCGGAATTCACGTGGGAACGCGAGGATCAGATGAAGCTCAAGTATCCTCATCTGTTCGAAACGACGGTCACAGCCGGGGAAGGTACTGAATAAATTTCCGGACGAAATTTCTTTCAACATGGGGGTGATGTGACAACTCACTCGATTTCTTTATGCCAATGCAGTAAACCAGTGATGTAACACAACCATGTAACGTAATTTTCAGGACGAAAATTCTTTCAACATGGGGATAATGTGACATCTGGTAATTTTCCGTTACCAAACTCCGTTAGTTCCGTTAGGTCTTGCATACACGTGTCGTGAGCACACACTAGTTGTCGTTGAACGTTGGTGACTTAATAACAATTATCTATGGTAAACAAATGATAACCTAATGAATAATGTTGATTATTAGTTGTGGTTATGTGGTTCATGTATTTTAAGTTATTAATTGTGAATTTTACTTGATAACGTGATAAAGTGTAACTATGATCTCATATGTTTTGCTATTAGTTGAAAATGTATATGATTATTATTGTTGATTAGTAATGTTTATATTTTGTAGTGAAAATCTTTTAAAAAGTGTTAAAAAGATTAGTTTTTATAAAATATAAACAACGGGGTTTAATTTGTAATTGGAAGGGAATTAAAAGTTACCATATTTAAACAAATTTAACCCAACCCTAGCCCCCATTCCCCATTGCGGCCGTAACCTCCTCCCAACACCCTCATTCTTGGCGATTTTGATCAAGAACAAGCAAGAACAATTCAATTTTGATTAGTTCCAAGTGTTAGCAAGTGTTAATCATCATCTCTACACGTTTAAAGGTGAGTTTTATCAAGTTTTTTCATGGTTTTTGATTCTTGAAGAACCCTAATTCGAAATTGATGATGAAAAAGTGAAATTGATGATTGTTAGATGTTAATTTGATGTTGGTTAGATTGTATGAATGTTAGATCATGTTGATTTTGCAAGAAATCTATGATTTGATCATGAATCTCACACATTGCCTTAAGAGAAAACTTTTTATTCTTGGAATTCATGATTTGATGATTGTATGATGTTAGATACATTGCTTGGATGTTGGTTTATATGAATTGTGCAAGAAAAGTCATGAAATCTAGTGTTTGTTCATACCTTACTATAAGTGGAAACTTTTATGCATGATGATTGGGAATTTTGATGAATTAGTGATGATTATCATGTTAGAATGAATGTTATGAACTTAATTAGGTATAAAATTGATGAAACTATGAAGGAATTGGATGTTAGATTGCTTTTGGGTGTTACCTTCTAAAAAGGGAAACTTTATTTTTGAAGATCATTGGATATGATGATGTGAGCATGTTTATGTTGTAAGGGTCATGTTAGAATGCTTATGGATGATGTCTAATATGGTGGAATGTGTTACTTGGGTTGTATGGTTGCTTGATTGATCATTTAAAGAATGTAGGTTCTTGGTGATTATACATGATGATGAATTATGGTTAGTGATTAGGAAACCATGATTGGGATTGGAGATTGATCATTATTGTGTTTGTTAGATGGAATGAATCTTGTTGATTAATGTGATTATGATTGTCATACACGCGTGCGAATCTGAGGACCCTACTTAGTAGGATTGGCAGGGTTTAGGGTGTGAAGTCGTGAGTGGCTTCACATGGCATGTTGTGCATGATTAGACTTCATGAATGAATTATTATTTGTGATATATTTATAATTGTGCTGAGCATGTTGATTGTTTGAGATTCGCATAAGTTGTATGATGATCTAGGTTGAACTTGGGTTGATGTGATATACGTGAATAACTTGTTTAATAATTATGCATGATAAGTTGATACGCTTGAATAAACGAGATTTCAATTAATATGTCACCAACGGGTCAAACGGGTCAACTAGGTTAAATGAGTCTTGTTTTCCAAAGCCTTGGGTCAATGTGTTTATTGAGCACCTAGGGTTGTTAAGTTTTCTGTGCACACGTACTTATGTACTTACGTGTTCTAGGTAACCTTTGAAGGGTTGTCTTTCCATCCATCATCAGTTCCCTCTTGTCATTGTCTTTGCACATCAGGTGAGTTCATGCCCTACTATTTTATATACTCTCTTCTGGGAGAGGTAGCATACTTGTTCACAAACGCTATATTATTATTATAAGTTGTGTATGTTTTAACATAGTGTATAATACCTTGAAAGTCTTCACACTTTCGGATCGTTAATAATGGTAACTAGCGGGAAATCTTGGGTAGTACTACTGGGTTCGACAAGCCCCACCTGTGCGACTCGAGGTCAAACGGGTGCAATATTGTCCTAAACACAAACATCGTTACGACCTGGTAAGTCGTGACGGGAGGCAACAAACGCAACACAGTCAGCTTCGATCGCGAAATCACTATTGTTATTACTTGTGAAT
Source organism: Flaveria robusta (assembly GCA_025506415.1). Classification (NCBI taxonomy): domain Eukaryota; kingdom Viridiplantae; phylum Streptophyta; class Magnoliopsida; order Asterales; family Asteraceae; genus Flaveria; species Flaveria robusta. The sequence goes on from CM046470.1 coordinate 25,317,013, forward strand.
ATAGACTAGCTATCTATTTTAATGCACTTCTTATGTTATGCAAATTATTATTGTTTATGTTGAATGCAAACTCTTGAGCTCACCAACCATTGTGTTGACATTTTTAGTATGCTATTCTCAGGTCGTTAATTCAGGTTGTCATTAGGAGCACATCACGGGTCCAGCATGCATACTAAGACTTCATCTTAAGTCATGACATTTGAATTTTATTTATGAGATTTAAATAATGGGTTAGCGCGTGTTTTGCCAAATTTTACTTTTATATACTTTGGGTTTGTCTTATTTACAAAACGCTTCCGCATGGTTTTAAAGTTTGAACTTTGATTCGTTTTATTTTTAAATGTGGCATATAGTGTTGTTCTGAGTAACTAGTGACTGTGATCCTGGTTTGTTCACACGCCTCGCGGTAAAACTCCACACGTGGATTTTGAGGGTGTGACAGATTGGTATCAGAGCCACTCCTGTGCTGTTCGGGATGGTGGGACAAACCTCACCGGGGATGGTGAGTGCGTTCTCGGGCTCATCGAGGACGATGAATCCAAAGGGGGGGGGGGGTGATTGTGACACCTTGTATATTTCTCACATCGGCCGTGACCAGGAGAGATTTTTGGTTCATAAGTAATGTCTGGTCTCTAATATCACCAATGCGTTTTGGGCGTATTAGCTGTAGATGAGAGGAGAACTCCACAGTTAAGCGTGCTCAGGTGGGAGCAATCCAGGGATGGGTGACCTCCCTGGGAAGTTTTCACCTAGGCAACCAAAAGCAAATCCGTGAGCTCCCTCGTGGGCAAAGCGAACAATATTGGTGGTACTAGAGGCCGGGTGTTACAGAACCGATTACAAGTTTTATCCCTGTAAACTATGTTCAAGTTGTCTACTTGTGCTTACGTAATCTTTGCACCTAGAAAGATGGCTAAATCTTAAGTACCTCATTAGAGTTGATGAAGGAAAAACAAAGTATAGATGTATCCCTAAATTTTCTTGAAATGTTCTTTAGAGCTTATAGATTTGGCTCTAGAACCTCGAATTTTAAATATGAAATTACAATAGACTTGGGTTTGCGGAACTATGTAACATTAAGTTAACATATGTGAGATAAACACATAATCAGTGCAAACACTTATATGTGAAACAAAAAATTGGTAAACACATTGAATAGAAACATAACAAAACAAACATAAATAAGTGAAGGTATCAAGTATCACTAATTCAATTTAACATAACAGTTAACAAAAACTTAACTAATAAAACGATGAACAAATACTTACTAGCATCGTTGTTTAGTAGTTCAAATCGAGCATGGAATTGTGACTAGGAATCCAGGTTGAGCGCCAGGAATTGACGGGGGAAGCAACTACATGACTTAAGTTGTTTTGAGCGGGCATGGAAGTGTGTGTTACATCCCAAAACCAAGGCAAGTGACTTTTGTTGAAATCACACATACCGTAACATGTTACATAGTTTACATCACAATTTTCTCACTTTAGAAATACAACACAAACAATCTTACAATGTCAAAGGAGATGCCTATTAATAGACAACTAGATTCATCTAAAACAAATTAGTTAGTCTATAGTTTATAAAACACACTTACTTATCAAAAGTGACATATTCGCTTATTGGTCTATAGTTTATCTTTCAAAAGAAAAAAAAATTTAAATAATGCTCAAAGTCATTTATTAAATAACTGTTTAAAATTTCATACACTACACATCACAATAGCATTTTACACACCCACAATGCACACAAACATGACATTGTACTCAAACATCTAACTTTTCACCCACACATTCCCACTTCTCATTTTGAAAACACAAACATTCATTAAAAACACCCTTATATATCATAAGTTTAAAACCACAGTCATCGACTACACTTGTCATTACTCACGGAGTCACGGACATTAGTATTGGGCTTTGGGCTTTGGGCTTTGGGCTTTGGGCTTTGGGCCTTAGTGTGCCACAATTTCGTTTTGGATTCCCAGGCCCATCTTGTAGATCGGTAATCGCTTCTAACAAAACAACACATCGCTCTACTGCCGCAAATCCCCTCCTTGATTCACCCGTAATCGACCACCGATCCGGCGGATTGACTCCATAGCTACTTCTTCAGGTATAATCTTTGATCATATCTCACATTCTTGAATGCAAAGGGTGACTGTGAATAGATTGATTGCCATATTCATGTTTAATTTTTATGATTTAGAAGAAAGTACTTACCTTTCACTGGGATTTTTCGTATTTTGTTAGATCAGAACCTAATATGGAACTAATGATTCATATTTTTCATGTGTCTAAAAACACCCCCAAGCTTGTACTTTTTTCATTCTGAGCATGTGGGGTATTAGGTTAACTATCGGCCAACTGTTCGACGAAATGCCTGAGTGAAAAATGGCAAATAAATTTTGATTTGGATGTTCTTGTGCTCATGACTTGCTTTAAAGATAAGTCTTGTTTATTCGATAGCGATAGCAATGATGCATCCAGCCCATTCTAGCGAGAGATATTGTGCTTTTTTCATGTTGAGCTTGTGGTGAAGTTAGTTAACTACTGGGCCAGCTGTTTGATGAAATGCCTAAGTGAAAATATGCAAGTAAGTGTAGATATGGATGTTTTTAAACCCATCAATTGCTGCTAAGATAGAGTAGCATGTGTAAGATAGTGAGAATAGTGATGCAACCCAGCCCATTCTAGCAAGGTCTAGCAAGTTAGTATCTGCCGTGGTACGCCAACTTCACTGGTTTGTTCCTGGATCACACTCATATGGTGATCAATAATTGTACCATTAGTCAAGGTTAGGCTTTTACTCTGATACCCGACATCTCTAGTGAAAATAATGCATGTTTCAAACAACAAGTACTTTATCACAAATTAGCGAGATATACTACAAGTGGAAATGATTACAATTGTGGGATGGAGGTGGAAACAATAAATGCTTTGAGAAACTAATATTAAAATTATGGTTTTTTAGTTTTACTAAGCATTTGTATTTTCTGTGTTGCTTCAGCATATTGCAATATACAAGTGTCAATGATGTTCTGATGAACTATGTGTGTTCATCTTGTTTAACTGGTAACAAGCCTTAATTAATTAAATGTTCAATCTCAAATGCCATCAATATTTTTCATTTCTAATGTCAAAATCTAGTAGCTATCCAATGGTATTGTTGCAAGTGTAACTTGAATATTATTGGTAGCTAGCAAGTCTAGATTTTGGTAACTAGTTTTTTTCTTTTTGGCCAAACAATGAGTTCAATATCGATTATGGATTTTAAAAGAATTTAAATGAGATACAACTACGAAAGACAAGATTCAATTCAAACAATATATAGATAGTTCAAGCAGATTGAATATTGTTGTCTTACTCTAAAACAATTGAATCTATTGTTTTGAAACTTGATCTTGAACTTTTCTAACAATATTTAACCTCCTTTGTTTGGTACACACTTAAAAATTGATTAAGTTGTTTACCAATTAAAGAACATCCTTAGATTATCACAAAATATTAAAAACATCACTTAACTTCTTAGGAATGCTTTGTTTTCCTTGAATTGTCCACTAATGATCTTTAACCCACGACTATTATTCTTTTAGTTCTTCACTTCGTCTGATAAACATGTGTTCTTTATTTTTTCATATTCCAAAGCTTCACTTAGGCTTCTTTAAGCCTTTCTAATAGCTTGGGTGCCGGGATCATTTGTAGGGATCATTTGTAGTGAATTCACATGAATCATGTAATGCTTGGTTTAGTGACTAAGATCATCAACAACATTATCTTTGCTCAAATGACATAGGATCATATCCTTAAACCATAACTACCTCCTTTGCCTCATATTTAGATTTCAATGATCAAATAAATACTTTACTCATGTGATTGATGTAAATAGTGCATATAACACAATGCCTTCAGATTATTTAGACAAAAACTAATACAGCCAACTGAAAAATCATCAATTGGATATTTTGCTCATGTAGCTTCATCTGGTGTGGGGCATACATAACCATATTGTCCTTGCTAAATCAAAGCACATTTAAAACTGAACTAGTGTAAATTATTTGTTACGTTTCATTATAATCTTCTGGAGCATAATGCTAGGATAACACATGCATCTGAATGATATAAAGTAAACCTTTTTACTATAGTTTTGGTCATAGGTCAGTTACATATGGTTTTCTAGTTGATTCTTGATGCAGGAGCATCTATAAGTTTGAATTTGAATATGTATTCAAATTAATTATCTTTTTAGTTTATTTAGTTTATCTTTTCTATATTTATTATTATCTTTAGTTTGTTAGTATTTAGTATAAATAGAGGATTAGGTTAACATTTGTTATTAGTTTTTGATTAAGTTTTGAATATAAGAACATTGTTCTTGGAACCTTTGGTTCAATCTATCGTCTTTGTTTATCAATTGTTCTTGAGCCATTTGATTGCTTCCGTTCTTGCATCAATTCTTTTTACCAAACAAATTAATCCCTCTAAACACATTCATTACTTTTGTGGCGTATTTCATAAATTATACTTTCAATTTAGGAGAATAAGTTCGGGGAGGTGGATGTAGTAGAAATGAAAATCAAAAGAGTGCTTGAAAGTAGATATCAATCATATTATGTGTTCTAGTTTTAAATTGGTAATTAAGTAATTTTGTGAACTAGACTTTTCTCATTTAAACTGCTGGGACACAATGTCATAAATCGATTTACTTATAAACTTAGATTGTTACTGAATTTTTATAATTTTTATATTCACGTTCTTAACACAAATTATTTTATAAACAGATATGGTGATTCCTCCACCAGTTAAGGCTCAAAGAATCACAAACTATCTAAAACCGTATCTCTTGAAGATGCATTTTTCAAACAAGTACGTAAGCGCACAGGTGGTTCATGCACCAACTGCAACCGTTGCAGCTGCTGTAAGCTCACAGGAGAAGGCTCTGCGGGAAGCATGGACGAAAACACAACAAAGCACAAGAGATGTCGCTGCTGCTGCTAAGATCGGGAAGATATTAGGTGAAAGGTTGCTCGTTAAAGACATCTCAGCTGTGTCTGTCGTCTACAAAAAAGACCAAAGATATCATGGTAAGGTGAGAGCAGTCATTGATTCTTTAAGGGAAGCTGGTGTGAAGTTGCTTTGAATTTTATATAATTGTTTTGTTATAATAAATGTTGAAACAAACCCGTTTGTGAATGCATAGGGACATTGTACTGTACAATGCTAAAATGCACCCACGGGGTTGTAGGATTAGTCGGGTGGAGCTACTGTCCGGTGAATTCTATTAAATGACCCTTTCTATAAACATACTTTTGTGAGATTTAGAGTGTTGGATAGAGGTGGTGATTTTAGCATGTTTGTACGGAAATGGGGCGATTTTAAAAGATGAGCTAAAAGTATAACGGCTTGATTGGTTAAACGTGGGTCAAATGGGTGAAAGATCCCTACACATGTATTCAAAAAGATACATTGCAAATCAATGGTTAGTTGTTGGAAAATTAACCTAGAGGTGTAAGAAAAAGTTTCTTGAGCTAGAACTAGAAATTGATCCAAACCAAAACCAGTAGTGAGCAAGAACCGGTTAGACTTAACCCAAATTGCTGGTTTGTAACCGGCCTCGTTCAAACCGATTAGAAACCATGTGTTATAACCGATCAAAAAGGGGATTCAAGTGGACTGAACCAATCACTTCCCTCGCAAAAGTTGATTCCTAACCTGAAATGATTCCACAAAGAACTGCTTATTGACCCACATCGGAACCTGTTTGGGAATAAATGCTTGTATTTTCACTTATAGGCTGTTTGGTAACTTCTGAATAGGTAAGTTAATTATTAAGTGCTGAACAGTAAGAGGTTTGAATAATTAAAAACTAATATATTGTTTAATTATTCAGAGGCAAATGTCTGATCAATACTAATAAGAGTTCTTAACCATTTAGATTCAGTATAAATATTAACCATTCAGAGATAAAAATGTTTAACTATTCAGAAATATGCTAATGAAACAAACAACCTGAACTATTAAGTGCTGAACCGTTCATATATCTGAACCGTTAAGAGGCTGAAACAAACAACCCTTTAGAGTCGTGATCTATCCCATTGGACCCAACAAATAGGGAACTAAAATGTTTATTTTCGTGCTTCGGTCGTGTCACTCGTGTGTATGATAATTCCAATCCTTGTGATAATTAAGGTGATTTAGGCCCATCTATACAGATCTATTTTTTGTTGTTTGAAAATAGTATAAAGCTAGAATTAAGTCATTACGTTGTGTTGGGGGCGTAAAAGCGTGCAAAAGACAGCACCGCCAGCGACCACCAAAACTGAAGTTAGGGTGTGTTAATGAGAAGAATTTAGTCCGAAACGTAAACAATAGAAAAGTATAAATAAATCGATCTAGGACCCTGTATAGATCAAACCAAGAGGTTCGGGAAATCAAAATCGAGTTCTGAACATTCAAAGTTCCAGCACGAGAAGCTAGTTGTCGCGTGAGAAGAAATTCTTGTGCGAGAACATCTTTTTGTGTATAAATAGATGTTTGAGTAAACTTCACTTTTGCTTACTGTGGTTTGTTCAAAATAATGGTTTCCTCCCAACGTTTCAAAATCACGATTTTACTCCCTTTGGTTTGCCATCCATCTCAATTAACTCCAACCCACTGACACCGTTAATTTATTATGTTAATTATAAGGGTATTTTGGTCATTTTACTAATAAAGACTAAAAATGTAATTTATTCATACTTCACATTGGCATCCACCGGCACCACCAACACCACCAGTGCCACCACTCCCAACACCACTACCACCACCATTGCCTCCACAAACTACTCACCCCAAAACCACCACCGCTCCCACGTCGTCCACAACGCCATGCCGCCCAAAATCACAACCATTGCTAACAAAACCATCACCTTCGGCCACCACCATCATATGAGACGCCATACACCGCCCCTCACCACTATGATGATAATATGACGTAGAGTACTCTTTAAGACATCTCGCCAGGTTGCTGTAATACCTCAGTTTTTTCTTTAAAACCTTGTAAATGAATAAAGAGGGGACAATTTAAAGTTTTGAAAGAAAATAGGGACTAAAGACGGACAAATAAAAGTCAAACAGTCTAAACCCCCTTTAAATAGAAAGCTAGCCGCTCTATGCATGCATTGGCGAAGGATAGTGGAGGAGGTCGGGGGGGGGGGGGGGCTCATCTTCTTTTCGTCGATAGTGTTAAATTTTAGTCCGTTAATGTAAATTTTTGACCTGGTAGAGTAAATTTTTAAATAAATATCAAGTTCGCCCCCCTAAAAACAATTAATAATGCCCCCGCCCCCTCTGAAATGTTCAAGCTCCGCCACTGTATGCATGTCTCTTGCGAGCATTGAGTTCCAGAGAGAGAAAACAGCATTCTAGAGAAAGAAAGTCAAAACTTCAAACAAAGTTGCCAACCTTTACGTGTATTATGATAGATCTAAGCTAGATCTATGTTATTTGAGTGTTTATATACCATTTTGATAGATAAATTTGACACCTTTACATATATTTATGTAGATCTCGATCTTTACTCTTTGGGTAAGGTTTTTATTGTGTTCTACGTGAAAAGATGAGTTTTAGATCGCCACTTCTACTTGTTTTATGTATTTTAAGGCTAGTATACATACCATGACTATACAAGTTTAAAGAATTTAAAGTATTAAAAGTGACATTTTTATATGTTTTTAGAAAGTTATAATGATAAAAGATGATATTGCATAAACCCTGGTTTCGGTTATATGATGGTATGTATGATTATGGAATGGTAAAATGTACACGTGGATGCGAGAGAATCATCAACACTCGTATTAGCTGAATGATCATCCGCATCAGCACTTTATTTACTGTGTACTGAATGCAGGTGAGTAAAGTTGTCCGCATTGGCTTCCAATGCGGATGAGTATTGTTACCCGCATTAAAGATAATATCCACATCGACTTAGAAAGTTTCCAAGTATAGTGAATACGCATGAACATATAGTTCATTCGCATTGATTGGACTGTTGTCCGCATTGATAGTTCAACCGTACTGGAAGTTCCCGCTTCGATTATTAACTTTGCCTAAGTATTCGAATGCGGATGAACATGTAGTTCTTCCGTATTGACTTGTACTGTATCCTACATCGGATTGGTTCTTCCGCATTGATCCAACTGTTCACTATTGTCTGTAGTCACCTGCATGGACTTAGTCATTCACATTCACCTAGTTATTTACATTGCCTTGTTTCATCCGTATTGACTTAGATTATGGGTGACCTATTCTTGGTATAAAATGATGATATATGTTAAAATGATGTAAAGTTGGTAGGACTAATAAACTACACTTTCTGTATAGAACCATAGGTACATACTATTTATGGAAATTGATGATGATGTGTTATGCATGATGAATTATAAAGTAAAATCATGGTTATAATAAAGTATGAATGAATAATTACTGTTATGATAAATTTATGAAGAAAGAAAGATAACAGTAATTAAAGAAAGTAAATAGGCCTAATGTATAGAAGTCTTGCAAGAACACCTAGGTTTTTGGATTTGTTGCATTTCACCTGTATATGAGCTTTGCCTTATGCACTGCTCACCTAAAAGGAGTTGCATCTTATATGCACTCATCGCATAGGAGTTGCATTATTCACACTCAAATGATAGGGGCCTTCACCCCGACATAAGCTGTGACATGTGTACTCAAACATCAGGGACCTTACATTATGTTGGTTTATCGTGACAAGAGATACCTATGTATGCTCACCATGATAGTAGCTTAGTACTTGTACTAGCTCAAAGATAAAGTGAAAAGATAAAGATAAAGTAAATGGAAGAGTACAATATTAAAGTATGAAAATCTATGTAAAGTTTGAAATATGATAAAGATACTATATGTATAATGTTTTGATGATTTAATGTTGTTTAAAGTTAAACGTTTTCGAATGACTATATGCCAAAAAGTTTCTTTAAAGTTTTAAAACTAGAACTCACTCGGTATAGCTAACTTTTGTATGCATATTAGCTTGACAGGTAAATAAAAAATGTAATAAAGAAGGATAGCTTGGCACGGATATCTAGTTACCTAGCTGAATTCAAGACTTGCGATCTGATAGATAAAACTTTGATAGAGATGAATTTAATATTTTTGGACAATGACCTATGTAATGATAGTTTTAACCCACTGCTATGATGGTGAATGTTTATAGTTAAAGAATTATGTGTTTATGATATTTAAAAATCCAATTGTGAGGTTGCTTGGGAATAGGGCCTTATAGTGCACCTCGTTTCGGTAAGCAAACACCATAAGTTGAATAAGTCGGGAACAATGCACCACTCCTGAATCTTGCCCTATCCTGTGATGGGCATGACAATCATCCTATGCAAATACTGAATAAAAGGGTCTCTAATAGTAGTAACCCTCCCCTTGGTCCTCACAAATGGACCACCGACAATTTGAGACCACTAAGCTTTCAATAAACCCTCCTCCACCTCTGTAGTACCATCGGTGATCAAAGGGATATTAGTATACCACTCGGTGTAGAGTTCCAAACATATACGAACTTCTCTATTGACATCTGATGTGCATTCCCACGTAACCTGGATGAAATATCAGTTTGCTCGTCATCCTTCGCGCCGACCACTGCCTATTTTTGGCGAGGAACATAGGTAAATGTGGACAGAAACTCCAAGGTCATCTTTTTAAAATATGGCAAGAACGCGAGCTCAAACATGCATCTCCACGGAGTATCCTCTCCGATAATAGCACAAGTCTTTCATGCTCATCGAGCTCGAACATCACCTCCCAGTCGACGGCCGATCCTCATCCTAACAAACTTCAAGCACTTAGAATGCTCACTAATGTCTACTTGAAACAGAAACCATGGGTGATCACCATGAGCGTCATTGACATCAGCCTCGACCATTGAATCCGATGATATATCTGCACAAACAACATAGATTTACAAACTTAATATTATTTAAAAATGATAATCAAAATTAAATCTATACGCTACATATAGGGCTATATGTGGCGTTTAGGTGTGTCATATGGTGTGGGTGTGTTGTATGAGACTAAACCCACCCACCCCCTAGCATTATACAAAACGTATAGCGTTATACGTGCCGTATAATGCCAGGGGGTGGGTGTGGTCAGTCTCATACGACACCCACTCTCATATTACACCCCCACGATACTATACACCCACCATGTCTTCTTTCACAAAAGAACTATATGTCACGTACTGCACTATACGTGACATATAGCTAATATAATGGCATAAGTTATTTACTATATCTCATATATAACACTATACGTGGCGTATAGTTCATCCCTTTTTAACATTTCAGTCGCATAAACCGACCCCAAAACACCCTAAAAAGTTAATCTAATGCTTTAAACAATAATCAAATATTATAATAATGATCTAGGAATAATAATACGAACCTCGATGAAGAAAAATCAAAGAACAATAGGAGTGGTATAACACGATACAAGAGAGTTTGTGTGTGTGATAGTGAGGTTGTGTGAAAATGAAAAAGAAATGAAAAGTATATTGTCGTTGGAACCATACGCCACATATAGCCCATACGTGATGTATAATTTGTTAAATGTTTTTATTTCTCCCTCTTTGAACAATTATTGAAACAAATTAAAAACTAAAAAAATATAACAAATATTAGATTACAACTCGATCCATACTAGACTAAATAATTATAGTAAATAAATAGATATATAAATTAAAAATATAAAAATATTACAAAATTTCAATGAAAACAAATTGAATCTTATGTTGGTGGCCTTTAACCAACTAGAATTGTATGGCACAACTATGCAAAGTGTCTACAAATCTAAATCATTACACAACATTGTTGAATGGTGGAAAGAGATTAATGTTATGTGAATAAGCTCTTTCTTCTTAATATATATAATTTGGTCGGTAAACTAATTCATTTAATTCTTATTTCACCTACATACATACATACATAAACACAATGGGTACCCAATAGTTCTTTCCATTGATTCGAGTTTCACCGATGCTAGTCGGTTACGGGTCACCCACATAAGATTCAATGTCATGCATTATGACATCAACTATAAAGTTTAAGTTACACTAGTATCGGTGGAACCCGATTCAGTTGAAAAAACGATGGAGCATAAACTATTGTAGTAGCTTAGTATAACTTAACCTTCATAGTTATTGTCCTAATACAAGACCTTAGATCTTATGTGAGTGATCTGTAACCGACTAGTATCGGTGGAACCGGAGTCAGTTGAAAAGATCCTTGGCAACCGTTGCATGTATGTATATATGTATATGTATATATGTAGCTGAAGTAAGAAATAAATGAATTTGCCTACCGACCAAATTATGTATTCCGGAGAAAGTTGAACCACATAACACCAGTTTCTAGCAATAGTGTCTCGTGAGAAGATTGAACGTACGAGTCCTCTTGATTCATATCCGCTATGAACGAATACATATGATATTTTAAGAGAATAGATAAAACTGGAAGTGATCATCGAGAGAATCATTTGAGATTGTGATAAAATTGTATGAAATTTTAAGAGAACGAATTTTGTTTATATAATTTGAAAGGAATCTTACGTCGCGTCAAGTAATTCAAAAAGAAACGCCCTGATTAAAAAAAGAAAGCTATACGTTGCGTATAGTGCTATACGTAGCGTATAGCTTCTCTGAATAACTAATTTGACAAGACCCAGTTTTATCGTCAGAATAGACCATACGTTGCGTATGACCCTATATGCCACATATACGATTTTTTGAAATTGACCGATTTGACTTGGAATGTTTGGTATTAAATACGGGACTTATACGACGCGTATGATGCTATATATAACGTATAGTAGGGTGCCGATTTATAGTAAGGTGTCTTAATATTAGGACCGTTTAAAAATATGTTGAACTTTTTATAAGCAACTAATTAATTAATTACATAAACTTGTGGATATATAATGTTGGGTTGCAACATGTAATATGTGAAGTGGAAAAAGTAGATAAGATGTCTTGTTTGATCAAGATATTGATTAGGAATTTCGTTGCTTTCGAATGTACAATAACATATGATAAGGTTAAGGGAAAACTACTTATATCTAACCATTAAGATATGGGGGCAATAATGACCCGTCAACATCGCAACTATAAAACTATTTATGATTATGATTGCTAAAGAAAAGTAGCATGTCTATCATGGATATTTTCATATATAATTAATAAAATTTCGGAGGTTAACATTTATAGTTTGTTGAAGTGAGATCATACATTATCTATATATGAAAAAATCAACTTCATGAACAGTAAGGGTAATTCGGTCTTTTTTGTTTGCTTGTAAAGGGTAATTTGGTCTTTTTGGTTTCTTGTCATTTAAACCCCTCTTTCATCTTCATGGCACTTGCAGCCATTAGAAAGAGAAACGAGAGCTTGAGGGGAGATTGTCGGGTTGGGCCACCGTCGATGCGCCACCACCATCGCGCCACCACAGACGTCGTTGATGTCGGTTGCATGTCGGGTTACTATCTTTGTTCGATGTTGGACTTATCTCAGATCCAAATTTGTTTTTGATGGTGGCGATGGTGGTGTTTCTGTTGTCGTGCTACCTCCTCTTTGTGGTTGACATGGTATCGTGACGTGTCTTTGTTCGTTCATGGCGCGATCACGTACCTCCGGCGTGATTTTGGTTGAGGCGGTCAAGTAGTAGAGAGAGAGGCATGGTTGTTCCGGCTGTCGTCGCGTACCTCCGGCGTGTTTGCTGGTGCGGCCACTTCTCCGGCTGTTTATTGTCGCGTGCAAGTGAGATTTGCAAGTTTCCCCCTTTTATGATTGACCACTCCCTCTTTCTTCTACGGAAACTAGATCTGAGGTTTTCTCGGTGCGCCGCTTCTTCGGCAGTTCGCGATGGCCTTTGAGGCGGCTGCTTCTCGAGATATGGGTAGTGTGCTTGATCGCTGCATGTGGGGTCTTTCATGCCTTGTGCTTTTTTAGTATCCGGACGCTGCCGGTTGCTGTTCCGACAGCCTTTGTGGCGTGCGTGTTGTGGTAGTTTCTGCAGCGATCGAGTTGTGATCCTTTTGGGTAATCTGAGCTGTGGGTTTTCTAGAGTGTTTGTGTCAATGATGGTGGCTTGGTGCTCATCGGAGAGTTCAAAGCCAACTTTGGTTGGTGGATCTGGTTGTTGTTGTTATGAGCCCTAACTTTTGGTAGAAACTTACTGGTTGTACCTTCATTTTCCTGCTAATATGGTTACACTATTATTGGTTTTCGTTTCAATGATACAAACCCTAAACTCAGCTTGGGTTTTTTTTAAGTGTTGTATATTTTTTGCTTTTATTCCCTAACTTTGATATTAGTGTATTCTTGGCGTGGTAAACGTTATGTTTGTAGCAATAAGGAACGACTAATTTCTAAGCCTTTTATTTATATTAAAAGAAATATGTATAGAATGGAGTATAATGGGTTGTTATTATCATCAAACGAGTGGCTTTTTGAGAACTGTGATATAAAAAACGAGTGGATAGAAAACGTGAAAGAACCAATCGCGCAACGCGCGATGTGGGAAACACCCAGTTACATTAAAATTAAACAATTTTATATTAGCTTGATTCTTTCTACATCCAATTATCCGTAGAGTCTAAACTATCATTTTGAAATATATACTTGTGTTTGTGTATTATTGAGAGAGAGTTTAAATAAGAACTACTCACTAAATGGGAATAAAATGAATTATTTTTTAGTTTTTGCTTATCAAACGGATAAAAATGAAAAGGATATCATGTTTTATGGAGAGACATAAAAGATGGAGGCCTCAACCGTCTATTATAATATGTTTAATTGAAGTGACAAATTTACACTTTGGATAACATTAATATTTAGCTACTTAAAATTTATATTTTAAATTTAGTTATGAATTTGGTTATTACTCTATACTTAAAAAACAAACTTGAGAAACAGTGATGTTATTAAGTTTTTGAGTTTGGCTACTATTCTCTTTTAGTTTTTAACCTGGCTCTATACTTAAAAAACAAACAAACTTAGGCACTTTGACGGCATGTTTCTCGGGTATTGTGTCCATCCATGGCGTTCTAAAAGGGGTTCAACGCAGGTTCTTCTAGAAATGCGTCCTTTTCCAGCGACTCAAAGAGCAACGATGGAGATGGTAAGATGACGGATAAGTGGTCTTTTAGCAGCAACAGTGAAGATGCTGGATCTCTTAGGGTTAATCGAGACGGTGGACGGTGGTCCTCAGCAGTGACGATGAAGATGACGGGTCTGTTAGGGTTAATCAAAAGTCCAGATGAGCAGGAACGAAGAAGGCGATGATAGAACTAAATTAAGAAGGCGGTTTAGGGAGAGATATGGTGGCTATTCAGGGATCGGTGAGCGACGAATGTGTGAATTAGGGTTCCAAAAAGGAAAGAACACGCGATTTTGGTTCAAGGATGTTGGAGTTCTCTTTCTGTATTCAGTGGTTATGGTTTGGGCGAGCTTGATGATGATGTAGATGCGATACGATACGACGCTATACGAGGGTTTGTTGAGATAACGTACAGAGAGTTGTGCGGCGTTTGCAAGTCTCTGATATCATAGATTGTATTTTTTTTACAACTCAAATTGGTATGCGTCTAAGCTTTTAGTCGTTGTTCAAGGTAAATATCAAAGTTACCATACTAACTACACTCTTTAAAATATGTTATATGTTTAAAGGGATTACAATAAATGTTTTAGTGGGTGCAGTTGAATCGCTTCATATGGTTGATCAATGAGAAAAGCTAAGAAGCCAATTACACATGGCTTTGCTCAATCATTTCAAACAGGTAATGGTTTCACTTCAAGAGGAGGCTATTTAGACCCATGTCCCAAACGGGTCGATTTGGGTTGTGTTAACTCTAACCGGTTGAATTGGTTGACGAGCTAAACATGTAACAAAACTCAAATTGAGTTGAAGGTCATTTGAGACGTATTAAAATGCATAAAACCTTTTATATTGATTTCACAGAGACAATTAATTAATGTACTATAAACTACAAATTTTATCAAAGTTTCAAGACTTCTATATTCACCACAATTGTGTTCTTATGGAATTATAGAAATCAGAAGGTATTGTCCCTAACGAGGCGGACATATCAGATTTTCCATAGGTTCAAAGGGGAACATCCTGTTGGATCAGGAAATACAAACACAAATTTAAGTCTTGGTTCCAAACTAAGTTGCTTAATTGCCTACTTGAGTGCTAGCTGAGTAAACCATGTTACTTTAGTAAACTGTTAAACCTGCTAATAGATATAAGTATTTTTTTTCATAGATGTGTTTAATTAAGTACGATATGTTTTTTTTATGTTACATTTACAAAAACCGAGGAGTATTTTTTGCATGTTAAATGAACCTTTGAACTAAATAACATAAAAATACATCCTTTTTGTTTCTTTCTGAAATTAGGTTGTAAAAGTACCCTAAGATTCTAACTTTAAATTCATAATGTGTTTGCATTAGGCTACAAATCATTGCCACACATTTGTATGTTTCACTAATTATAAAATCGATTATTATCGATAAGTATAGCTCACACAGATGCTGAATGCCTGAACTATTAACTTTGACTATCGTAAACGTGCGGTCGTAAACATGCGGGCTGAACAATGCTAATGTGTGATTCTGGGATGCTTTACATCTAACAGTACGACCTTTTATGTATTGCTGAATGATAAAACACTAGCGGAAGATGTGGTACCCTGTTGATTTATTTCACCTTGCTATGATTTCTTTTTTGCTTTGAGGTTGCTTACTTTATAGTTGGTTCATTATCTATTTTTAATTATAGGTTTCATGTAATTATATGTTTGCAGGTCATGTTCACAGCTCCATAACATCATGTAATTATTCTCTTTAGTTGTAAAATTAGATTCCTGATTTGTCTCCTGTAGCAATGCGTGATGAAGCTTCTTAACTCAAGCTATCAAACAAATCCCCGCCGCAACGCGCGGTGGGGTTATAACTAGTTTAAATTAATATTGAATTTAGTTACCCAAATTATATTAACAGTTTTTGTCTTTTTTATTTTCTGCTATAAATTTGACCCTAACATTATTAGGGGTGATTTCCTAAATTTGAATATGTAAGTAAGCAAATGATTATAATTAAAAGGTTTTGGAATTTATTTTGCATCAAGGAATTTCTTGGTAGACTTCTCTAGGTTTCTGGCTACGAGGTCCTAGTGTTGAAAAGGTTTTTGATTTTATTTTGCAACTACTTAATAATTTTTATACTAGCAAATTTATTTTAATTTCTTTGGCCTAATACAATACGATTATTGTGAGAGATGTTATGAGTACAAAGAACTCAGAAATGATAGCTATGAACATGTAACAATAGCTATGGGTAACGTGTACACATGATCATATTTTAAACATGTATTGCTTTTCTTAAACCATCAAATCACGATTGTAAATCCTAAGAGTTTGTCATAGCCTAGGGTTCTCATGGAATAAGATGACGACACGGGCAAGAAGGAGCAAAGCAAAGAAATGAACGAGGCCTCGTTCGTTTGCTTTGTGATAAGAATTTGAATAATCAGACTTGCAACGAACAATCTTAACAATTGTTGTACAACAATATTTATTATATTAAAAAACATGTGCTTACTGATGTTTCTCTAGATGATATAATTGCCGATTTCATACAATAAAAATTTGTAGAGAACAATTGCGGAGTTTTTTTGTTCCATTTTTCTAATTAAGATTTCGACTCGAATTGGAGTGAAAAATCCAAAATCAATGATAGACAACTAAACTCCAAAAATTTTCCAACACCAATAGAAAATTTTCCTGGGTCCGTATTTAACTACTAAATTCATGAAACAAAAGTATATTGTAGATTTACAACATGAAGAAAATAAAAATAGGAGGATGATTATAAATTAAAAAAGACTTTAAGTGGCCAAAATACAAAATGCTGACATCTAAAATTGACTAAATCAGTCAATTGATTAAAGTTTCAAAAGAGATTAGCAATATCCGACCTTAAAATCAATTATTAAAATTTCAAATTACAACTTCCAAAAACAAACGAGATGTCCAAATCAAAGTATAGAAGGAACATTCAAGCTGTTAGAAATAATTCATAATATGTGTCTTACGGATCATTTAAATAAGTTTCATCAAATGACATAATTAGTCTCTAATAGTATAGGAGGTTATATAATGGAAATACCCCATAATTATAATTAGGGTTTCCCCTTAGATGTTATAAATAGAAGAGTAAAGAGATAACCAAAACACACCAATAACTTTTCTCTCAAGATTATCATCGATCTCTCTAAACATCATAACGGGAACAAATCAATCAATGATGGCATCATCATCCACATCAAAGATCTCTATTCCCACAAATAAGTTTTAATTATTTTAATGTTTAGTTTATATTTGATGATTGAATAAACATGATTATGGTTTCATGTTTTCATCTATGTATCAAGATATAATCAACATGTGGTATCAGAGCGATGTTGATTATATCAATTCAATCATTAAAGGCTGATTTGTTTTGATAATCGTTTAAGGAATCAATTTTTAATGGATCACTTTGCTTTTGCCGATCGGTGAAAAAAAAAATAATAATAATAAATTAAGGAATTTATTTGCTGTTTTTAAAATTAAACAATCAGTTCTTATGGAATATCAAATTAAATTTGTTTTGAGATTTTGTAAGAAATCTCATTTTGGTGATCGATTAATAACTAACGAATTACAATTGAACATGATTTCGATCAAATTGATATATAAATTGTCATCGAACTGATGAATATTTTACCAGCATGTTCTTTAATTATTATAACCTATTAATGATTGAACTGTAAAGCTAGGCCACAGGTATGAATCATAAGTTTATTCCTTTTATCATTATCCGGTTAAAATATCACGGGTAACTTTAGATTCATGAAGATAATTTTTCAACCAGCATGAATAATTTGTTAAATTGATTCTAAAACCTATTTGTGGAATGCGACTTGTACAAAATCATGAGTTCCGACAATCGAGGATTAATATACTAAGTATTTTTATTTTGATTTGGGTATTATATTCTAAAAGAATTGCACCCGAACTGAATTTTGGAAAACATCTTATTATTTTGCAAGCTTTAAATTAATCTATCATATTTAATTGGTTTGCGATTTCAAAGCATAATGTAAATTTTTTATTATTATTATTTTTGTCTGAAATTGTTTCCCAAAATACCACCCCAATGATTGGTATAGACCGGTTAACAAAATAGCAAAACGATTTTAATAATTAATTAATATAATTGTGATTAAGTAATTAGAATCATTATTATTATTATTTCAATACAATAAAAAGTTTTGCATTCATTATTATTAATTTTCTGATAAGTCGATTCTGGCATTTTAGTGGAATTGATTTTTATTTATTATAAATCATGTCTTAAATTTTATGACATATATAACTATATAATGGTCACTTTATTGAAGGATTAAGTGATTAATCCTAACGGTATATCACTTGATTTGACAATATAACATAACGTTACCATTTTATGCAATTGCGTGTGTTGTCAAATAATAAACCCAAAAGCTACTTGTTTGTTAATACACATGATGTAATTTAGGCAAATTAATATAGATATTACACTTCTGCCCAAAGATGATGTGTTGTATTTATATGTCTTACTATAATTTTGTTCACAATACTTAGATGTTAGTCATAGCCAACGTGAAGCTAACATTTATTTAGAACATTTTTTTACTTTGTTCATAACACTTGCACATTGGTCATAGCCAACGCAAAGCCATTGTGCAAGTAGAACATTAATTTAATTTGTTCATAACATTTGAATTTTGGTCATAGCCAACGCGAAGCCAATATTCAACTAGAACTTTACTTTTTAGCCTATTATTTTGGTGTTATAATAGGTTTAATCTTCAACGTATTAATTATGTCTGCTTTATTTTTTTTATTACCCCATAATTTAGCTCACTTTAATTATTCTACTACTTGTATCAATTTAGCATCCGCTATCACTCCTAACTTCGGAATTGAAGTTTTAACTGGGGAAAACTTCGTATCCTGGAGGGACTCTGTTAAACTTACTCTTGGCATGTTGGATCTTGATTATGCTTTGAGACATGACGCTCCTGCTACTCTTACTGCTGAAAGTACGGCAGATCAAAAACAAGAGTATGAAAAATGGGAGAGGTCTAACAGAATGTCTCTGATGGTAATCAAGAATTCCATCTCTATTGCAATCAGGGGAGCAACACCTGATTCAGATAATGCTAAAACTTATCTGAACTCAGTAGAGGAACAGTTCAAAGGATCTTCTAAAGCACATGCGAGTACTCTGATTCTGAAGATGCTTACTACAAAGTATGATGGGTTTAATAATGTGCGTGAACACATAATGATGATGAACGACATGGCTCATAAACTTAAGAGCTTAGACATGGAGATCAGTGATGGTTTTCTAGTACACTTCATTATGACTTCTCTTCCTTCACGCTTTGATGCTTTTAAGATCAACTATAACACCCAAAAAGAAAAATGGTCAATGGGTGAGTTGATAGCAATGTGCGTGCAGGAGAAGAACGCCTGAAGCTAGAAAAGCCTGATGTTGTTCATGTTACCACCATTAAACCATTAAAAAGGAAGGGAAACTTCAAAGGGGAAAGCTCCAAAGGCCATAAGGTTGGTACAAGTGCAGCTTCCAGCTCAAATGCCTCCTTCGGACAATCTCGCTGCGAATTCTGTCACAATAAGGGGCATACCCAACGATATTGCCCTAAGTTCAAGGAGTGGCTGGCTAAGAAAGGTAACCATCTATTTATTATACTTGAGTCCTTTAATATTAATGTTTCAATTAACACATGGTGGGTTAATTCTGGTTCTATGGTTCATGTTACTTACTCAACACAGGGATTCCTTACAATCCGGAAGCTGGAAAGAAACCAAAGGACAATTAAAGTGGGAGATGGTGATGAACATAATGCTGAAGCCGTAGGAACCATGTAATTGATAATGAAAACTGGTCATTGTATTAAACTTTATGATACATTATATGTACCGAGAATTACTCGAAACTTAGTATCTTTACAAAAGTTAGACAATAATGGTTATGAAGTCTTGCATGGTCGTGGCAAAGTCATTATTACTTTAAACTCTTATGTCTGTGGTTATGGTTATCTGGATGGAAATCTCTATAAACTAGAACTAGATGATCAATTTTCAAAATCATTGTTATCATATAATGTGAATGAAAACATTAACAAACGAAAACGAGATTTGGAAACATCATCCATGTTGTGGCATCAACGTTTAGGCCACATCTCACGAGATCGCATGTTAAGACTCATAAAAGATGAAGTATTACCAAATCTAGATTTCTCTGATTTTGAAACATGTGTTAAATGCTTTAAAGGTAAAATGGCTAATGGATCTAAAAAGGGTGCCGTCAGAAATTCTGGTTTACTAGAACTTATACACACTGATATTAGTGGACCTTATCCTATTCGAATATCTGGACATAAATCATTTATCACTTTTATAGATGATCACTCGCGTTACATGTACTTGTACTTAATTAAGGATAAATCTGAATCACTTGACATGTTTAAAACCTTTAAGGCTGAAGTTGAAAATCAACTTAATCGTAAAATAAAGGTAGTGAGATCAGATAGAAGTGGTGAGTATTACGGTAGACATACTGATATTGGTCAAGCTCCTGGTCTTTTCTTTGACTTTTGTAAAGAACATGGGATTGTAAACCAATTTACCATGTCGGGTACTCCTCAGCAGAACGGTGTAGCTGAGAGAAGAAATCGTACCCTAATGGACATGGTTAGAAGCATGTTAGCGAACTCCTCTTTACCTGGACAGAGGCATAAAGACAGCTGTTCACATACTAAATAGAGTTCTTTCTAAATCTGTCCTTAAAACTCCATTTGAAATTTGGACAGGAAGGAAACCTAGTTTAAGGTATATGAAAGTATGGGGTTGTCCAGCCGAAGCTAAGCTTTATAATCCTTAATAAAGAAAACTTGACATGAAGACAGTCAGTTGTTTCTTTATAGGATATCCTGATCATTCAAAAGGGTATAGATTTTATTGTCCTTCTCATACTACTCGTATCGTGGAAACTCGTCATGCTGTGTTTTTAGAGGATTCTAAGGTCAGTGGGAGCAGTGAAAGTCAAGACATTGACTTACAAAAAGTGTAAGAGGAGGGGGGATGGGCTCTCTACACTTACCTCCATTACACCTCTTGTACTTAACACTACACCATTACAAAACACTGCACCATTATCTCATGTTTCCTCAGAAATTCATGTTGCTCCAAACATTCCTGTAAATGAAGCATCATCAAATCCACAAGAGCAAGTCCCTCATACGACTACTGAAACTGCAAAACCTGAAAATCAGCTAAGGAGGTCATCACAGTCTAGAAGGCCTACTAATTTTGATGATTATGTAACCTACCTTAATGAAGCTGATCTGGATTTAGGAAAGTGTAACGATCCTACCTCCTATAATGAAGCCATTAGTAGTGATCAATCGTCTAAATGGAATAAAGCTATGATTGATGAGCTTGATTCCATGTATAAAAATGACGTTTGGGAATTGGTTGAATTACCCAAGGGTGTTAAACTCGTAGGATGTAAATGGGTTTTCAAAACCAAATTAGACCCGAATGGTAATATTGAACGTCATAAAGCACGATTGGTTGCTAAAGCCTATACTCAAAAGGAGGGAATTGATTATCAGGAAACCTTTTCACCTGTTTCACGGAAGGATTCCTTAAGGATCGTTATGGCCTTAGTAGCTCATTTTGATTTAGAGTTACATCAAATGGACGTTAAAACCGTTTTTTTTAATGGTGACTTACATGAGGATGTGTTCATGAACCAACCTGAAGGTTTCAAACCTAAAGGTAAAGAACACTTAGTCTGTAAGTTAAAGAAATCCATATACGGGTTAAAACAAGCATCACGTCAGTGGTATTTAAAATTTGATGAAGTCATGAAGAAACAAGGTTTCATCAAAAATCAAGTGGATCAATGCACCTACCTCAAAATGAGTGGGAGCAATTTTTCTATACTTGTCCTTTACGTAGATGATATTCTATTGGCAAGTAATAGTTTAGATTTGTTGCACGAGTCAAAGCGATTACTTTCGCGTAATTTTGACATGAAAGATCTCGGAGAAGCTTCTTATGTAATAGGATCGAAATACACCGAGATCGAGCCAATAGGATATTAGGATTGTCTGAAAAGGCGTATATTGAACGTGTCCTTACACGTTATAATATGCAACATTGCTCTCCCTCAGTTGCTCCAGTAGTTATGCTTATGCTTCAGTAGTGGGAAGTTTAATGTATGCTCAAATTTGTACTCGTCCTGATATTGCATATATTGCTGGAATGCTAGGCCGATATCAATCTAACCTTGGCCTAGATCATTGGAAAGCAGCAAAGAAAGTATTGCGATATCTTCAAGGGACAAAAGAGTATAAGTTAACATACAGAAGAACTAATAACTTAGAAGTGGTGGGCTATTCTGATTCTGAATTTGCTAAATGCAAAGGTGATAAGAAATCAACTTCGGGGTATATCTTTATGTTAGCAGGCGGACCTATTTCATGGAGGAGTCATAAACAGCAGTTGACAACAACTACAACAATGATGGCAGAATATGTTACGGTTTATAATGCAACTTGTCATGGGATGTTGTTAAGAAATATTATTACCGGACTCAAAATTGTTAACTCCATATCACGACCGTTGAAGATTTACTGTGACAACTCAGCTGCCGTCAGTTTCTCGAATAGTAACAGTTCGAGTGGAGCTAGTTTATATCTCGATACAAAATATTTGTTCGTACGAGAACGAGTAGAGGAAAATAATCTTTGTATCGAGAACATTAGCACAAAAGATATGCTTGCAGATCCAATGACTAAAGGTCTACCACCCAAAACATTCCAAGAACTCGTAACAAGGATGGGCTTTACTAGAGACCTTATATAATATCATATCAAGTGTGCAATAATAATTAATGTGATTTCCTCGAATATTTATTTTGTCTATCATAACTTATATGCGCGCTTAATGATCTATAGACAAATATGTGCAGATGAATACTGTACACTAAGGGTTTATTTAAGTCATTTTGGTTTTATGTTTAATGTTTTATATTGAGACTTTGGTATGACTGTTGGTGGTCTCGAATTAACTCTAATTCGAATGATTGTAACTATTTGCTATAAGTTTCAATATGGAACTTGATGAGTGTTTAACTTGGCCCAACTTATGTATACTCATCACAAATGATCACTCGGTCAAGTGGGAGAATGTTAGAAATAATCCATAATATGTGGCCTACGGATCATTTAAATAAGTTTCACCAAATGACATAATTAGTCCCTAATTGTATAAGGGGTTATATGATGGAAATACCCCATAATTATAATTAGAGTTTCCCCTTAGATGTTATAAATAGAAGAGTAGAGAGATAACCAAAACACACCAATAACTTTTCTCTCAAGATTACTATCGATCTCTCTAAACATCATAACGGGAACAAATCAATCGATCATGGCATCATCATCCTCATCAAAGATCTCTATTCCCACAAGTAAGTTTTAATTATTTTAATGTTTAGTTTATATTTGATGATTAAATAAACATGATTAGGGTTTCATGTTTTCATCTATGTATCAAGATATAATCAACACAAGCAACATTCAAAAGCTACATATTAGTCAAATGTATTAAAAGATCATCAAAACATAACAACAACATCTAACATAAAATAACCAAAATTCAAATCATTCAAAATTAGAAATAAGTTAAATGTCAAATGTCAACAACAAAGATAAAGAATCAACACCAAGTTAATACTAACTATACCTCAATAATTAATATTGATGGCAAGTAAAAAAGCCTCCTACAAAGTTTTCATATTCATCCTTCAACTTTCTTTTCATCTCAACTTTTAATTTCCAAAACTTTCAAGTTAATCTCATGTAGTATATATAACATATATTTTAACCTATTAATTTTTACCAATTTGATTTTTCTTTAATAACTTTTGCTCGATAGATATTTTTTCAAAAAAACTAAATCATATTTCTGTTCAATTTTTTTGACATTTTGGCATATTTTTTTAAATGGAGTTGCATTCAAAATGAAGCATTTTTTATATACTGTAGATATATCGACTCAAGGTAACATGTTGGTACTGTAAAAAATAAAATCGATACCGATCAAAGAAAATTAATACCATTATATAATTGTTTCTATCTATATTTTGATCTCTAGAACTGAGTTAACACAACTTCATAAGTTTCTCTTATCTACTTAACCACGTTAATGTTAGTGATACAACGCGTGTAACGAAATTCACAAATGCATCATATCGAGTGGGCTTAGTTTGAGGTACCCATTGCGTTTATGTATGTATGTATGTAAATGAAATAAGAATTAAATGAATTAGTTTACCGACCAAATTATATATATTATGAAGAAAGTATTGAACCACATAACATTAATTTCTTTCCACCATTCAGCAATGTTGTGTAATGATTTAGATCTGTAGACATTTTGCATAACTGTGTCATACAATGCTAGTCGGTTAAAGGCCAACCACATAAGATTCAATTTGTTTTCATTGAAATTTTGTAATATTTTTATATTTTTAATTTGTATATATATTTATTTATTATTATTCTTTTGTTTAGTATAGATCGAGTTGTAATCTTATATTTGTTTTATTTTTTAGTTGTTAATTTGTTTCAAAAAATTGTTAAAAAGAGGAGAAATAAAAACTTTTAACAACTTATATTTCTTTTTTCTTTTCACACAACCTCACACTGTCACACACACAAACTTTCTTGTATCATGTTATACCACTCGTATTGTTCTTTGATTTTTTTTATCGAGGTGCGTATTATTATTCCTTCATCATTAATATATTATTTGATTATTGTTTAAAGCGTTAGATTAGCTTTTAGGGTGTTTTGGGGTCGGTTTATGCGACTGAAATGTTAAAAAGGGATGAATTATACGCCACGTATAGTGCTACACATGATATAAAGTAAATAAGGGCAAGGATCAAATGTTAACCCTCAATTATTACGATAACCTTGTTAACTTTTGAATATAAATCAAAATCATTATTTTTTTATGGAATAAAATCATTACATATATACAAATATATGTTCTTTTATTTATATGTATAAATTTATAAGCGTAAAAAAGTTACAACTAGTGTAAGTTACTTACAGCTGTGTAAATATTTACCTAGTGTAAGTAACTTACACTTGCTATAACTTTTCTACACTTGTAAATTTACACATATACAAAAAAGAACATAACATTTTATATGCATAATGATGTTATTTTTATAAAAAAATAATGATTTTGATTGATATTTAAAAGTTAACATGATTATCACAATAATAGAGGGTTAACATTTAATCCTTACCCTATTTACGCTATTGTATGAACTATATGCCACGTATAGTGCAGTACATGGCATATAGTTCTTTTTTTGTGAAAGAAGATGTGGTGGGTGTGTGGTATCATGGCGGTGTAATATGAGAGGGGGTGTCATATGAGACTGACACCACCTACTCCTTAGCATTATACTACATGTATAACACTACACGTGTAGTATAATGCAAGGGGGTGGGTGGGTTCAATCTCATACGACACACCCAAACCATACGACACACCTATACGCCACATGTAGCCCTATACGTAGCATATAGGTTTAATTTTTATTATTATTTTTAAATAATATTAAGTTTGTAAATTTGTGTTGTTTGTGCATATATATTATCGGATTCAAAGGTCGAGGCTGATGTCATTGACGCTCTTGGCAATCACCCATGATTTCAGTTTCAGGATCGGCCGTCGACTGGGAGGTGATATTCGAGCTCGATGAGCATGACAAACTTGTGCTATTATCAAAAAGGATACTCCGTTGAGACATATGTTTAAGCTTGCGTTCTTGCCATCTTTTAAAAAGATGACCCTAGAGTTTTTGTCCACGTTTACCTTGTATGACATTTACAATTACAAATCATAAGTTTATAACTTTCTATTCAAATGTAGATGCTACCCATCCCCCAATATTACCATAACTTTAACATAACATAAATCACACCATTAGTTCATCACATATTACATATGTTACATCAAGTTAGGATGATAATAAGATTTTAGCTCATAATAAGCTTGAACATAACAACAATTAATATAAAAGATAAGTATGAAATCATTAGTGAAATTGAACAATCAAACTCGTGGTTCATAATAGATGTTGTTTATACAATCCCATGCTTCTTCTAAGTTTTGAATGCAACTCATAATCCACCCAAGAGTCTTCAAGTCTGGATTCCTGAGAGAAATTAGCAGAGTTTGGCCCTCCCAAAAGCTTCATCAAATGTTGCAAATAAGCTGCTATTTATAGGCTTTCTTGAGTATCGGGCATGACCCCTTGCTAGTACAATTCTTATGAAAGTTGGTCGGCTCGTATGTGTAGAGTTGGTTAGGCACGACCCCATTGCGTGAGGTGGGGCACGACCCCGTGCTTCCTAGGGCACGTCCCCGTGTTTACTTTTCGAGGGACAGTACTTTCGTCCTATTAGATTGCCAAACACGGGGTTGTGCTAAATTTCGCAAAGGGGTGTGCTAATTTTAGCATAAGGGTGTGTTTTAGACTAGGCATGGGGGGCGTCCCTAATGAGGCATGGCCTATGCTTGGACTCCAAAGCTTGATTTTCTTTAATTTGTTATTAATTATGCTCCTTTTGTTCAGCTTGGTCTTTTTAAAGCCTAAAAACACAATTTAACATTTTTAAGATCAATTTCATCATTTTAAGTAAGAATTTTAAGAATAATTGATGTGATTTTAATATGTTTTCTATGTATAGTTTAGAGCACAATATCAGTTAACAGTCTGTTATTGGTCAATTTCAATTAATCTCGCTTAATTATGCCAAGCCGAAAAGAATGTGCATAATTCAAATGAAAATTTCAATAATGTACAACACATGATAGCAAAAAATTTAACACAATGTGCATAATCACAAGCGTATATTATTTTATAAGTTCCTCGATGTTCAAATCACTAGGCATGTGTACCTAAATATAAAGTCATTTTGATATTTGAAATTTCTATACTAATTGTTTTTACCAAAAATCTATCATACTATAAAGTGAATATGGGAAATCATTATACTTTGTGCATATATTTTATGCATAGGTATCGGTTTGATTTGGTTAATGTTTGGTTGTTAGACACCCTTATCCATAACCATAACTATAACTGATTTTCGGTTAAAAAAAGCCATAACCATATCGGTTAAATTCGGTTATCAGACAATCTGTTAAGTTATAGGTTAATATCGGTTAACGGTTATGGTTTCTTCACCCCTAATTGCTAAGCCTTTGGTTTTTTTACATTCAAAATCGGAAGATAAAATTAGTAATAGGCTGGAGAATCGTATCTACAACAAAATCTGAAGAAAAAAGGTTAATGGGTTATGTTATGTTTTTGTTGAAAATTATTTTATGGGCATATTGTAAAGGAAAGAAACCATTGTTGTATCACATTAAGATTGAAGTGTTAGAAGGAGAAAGAGGGGGAAGAAATCGTGTGCTAAATTGGAATTTATATAAATCTCTATGAATGCTTTAGAAGGAAGTGAGATACATCAATCTATGAGCATCACATGGCATGCATGTGGGTAATACTAACATTTAGATTTTAATGGATATATGAAGTTCCTCCCCTTACAAGTATGCTATCAAGAGCACTCCATTTGAAGTCATCTATGGGCCACCTCCCCTTATACATGTTCCTTACCTCTCTGGTGATAGTAATGCGGGAGGTGGTTTACAGGAGATTGGTTGCTTAGGAGGAGGTTATCTCTTTGCTTAAAGCTAATCTTTTTAAAGCTCAACATCATATGAAATAACATGTTGATTTACACAGGTTAGCATGTAGTTCCAACGTTGAAGACTAGGTGTACTTAAAACTGTAGCCTTATAAATAGGCTACAATTCGTTTAGTGTCTAACTAAAAGTTTTCTTCAAAGTATTTTGAGCTGGGTCATGTTGCTTATACTCTTTATTTCCCTCCTAGTAGCTCCAAAGGCATAGATTCACCCCTTTTCCAATCCTACGGTTCCTTGGTACTCAAAGGGTGTTATTAACCGTAGGGTCCTTAGAAAGCATAATCATCCAAGTGTTAAATGGTTGGTTATGGTCTGACTCAATGGTTGAGGATGTTATTTCGGTTGATGCTGAGTTGGTGAGATGTTGGTTCCTTCAATTTGATCATTGGGGTCAAGGATGTGACATCCGTCACCTATATAGGTGCATTGACCATTGACTTTGACTTTTTGACTTTGACTCTTTGACTTTGATTTGGTCTTGATGTGATCTTTGACTTGAAAGTTGACCTAATGTGGGCTTGATTTGAGTATAGTACATTAGACGGGTATAGACACGCTAAGTTCTATAATTTTGTGTTGTGGGATTAACATGTTCTAGTGGGCCTTGGGCATGGTGACAATGTACGTTCACCGATTTGGTCTTAGCATAACGGTTGCGTGCTTGGCATTGGATTAAAAACTTAAAAATGTAAGAATATAAATCTTACGATAATAACTTAAACAAAAACCGTACATGTGGGCTTTGCCTAAAGCCTACTAAATAGATATAATCTAATTTAAAAATATATAAATTAAATAATTT
Organism: Flaveria robusta; assembly: GCA_025506415.1. Classification (NCBI taxonomy): domain Eukaryota; kingdom Viridiplantae; phylum Streptophyta; class Magnoliopsida; order Asterales; family Asteraceae; genus Flaveria; species Flaveria robusta. Next base: position 25,345,803 of record CM046470.1, read on the forward strand.
ATATAGCATATAATAGTCCGTTGGAATCGTAATAACGCATAGAATTTAAAAACGCGAAAGTTGGACGGCACACGGATCGGGACGAGACGTAATTGGACGAGACAAGCAATGGGCCCGGGAGGCCCACCCTTGGCCTCCCTTAGCCGAATTCTTTATAAGGGAAGGGCTTCCCTTTGTTTTTTTCTTATTCTTTCATTTTGAAAACTTATTCTCCAAGTTTTCTCTCTAGAAGCCCTAGCCACCATCCATCTTTTCTTCATGTTCTTCATCATCTTCATCGTGAATCATCATCATCCTCTTCTTCATTCTTGATCAATTTTTGTTGTTCAAGCACTCATCTTGTTGAAACATTGGTCTACTACGCATTATCGGTAAGAAAACTCGTTATTTGATGATTTTATTCATTGTTTCATTTTGTTATTGATGATATTCATCATATAATCACAAAATCATCATCTAATAATCTCATATTCTTTGTTTTGGGCATTCGATCGTGAAGAATTAGGCGTTCTGGATGTTGGACTCTCTACTCGGTAAAACCCTAATCCTTGGTATTTGAATATTCTTGAATCTATTGAAAATTGGGTTGTAATCTTGTGTGACCTGATCTAAATAAACATCTTGGTCTCTTGAATCGTTTTTAAAATCATTAATTTTGCTTCTTGAACGAATGGACGTGTTGAGCAATCAAAACTATGGAACGATTAAGTAATGTTGTAAACCGGAAGACTAAAATCCAACTAACGGTTTGGGACTGAAATTTGGAATGATTAAAATGTTTAATTAAGTTTTTGGCTAATTGGAACATGGAATAAACGTTCTTTAAGTATTCGGGTCAATAAGGGTCAAATATGAAGGTTTGGGATGCAACGAAACAAGACTAATAAACTGGACAGTTTGCTGTCAGAAAAATAGGACGTTTGGTTCAGGTCATATCTTGGTCAAAATAAGTCCAAATGGGTCAAATTGTTTATCTAAAAATAAGTTCAATGAGTCCTCTAACTAACCCAACCCAAGTGGTCTCGTGTCGTTTCGATATCATTTGGGCCTCCAAAAGTAGCAAACAAGATCGAAGGTCAAAACTGACGAATTTGGGCAGAATGTTGGTTTGTGTTTGTCGAGCCATATCTATCTCATATATTATCTATTCGAGATGATTCTTTTTCTGAGAGTTAGTTTAAAGTCTTATCTTTCAAATGGTTCTGGTCACACGTTGATTCGTGACCGTTTCGACCACCAAGCAGTTTCTGCAAAAATTGGTGCGCAATCAGCTCTTTATGCTGAAATATTTTATTAGACTTAAAAATAAGGGTTTGAAACTAAATAATCAAATGAAGACGAGTCTTATACTTAAAAGTGATTAAGTGACTTTTTAAAAGGACAAATAATGATATCTTTAATTCATCTTGAATGGACTAATTAACGTGCATCAATGGATATTTATAAAGTAGTTAAAAGCGACAACTAAAACCCCAAATGTGACGAGACTTAAAGTTTAAACCTGACTTTGGACTTGTTCTATTAGAAAATCATGTTTTCGTAATATAGAACCTTGATGGACATTAAGGACTGGGCTACAAGGATTACACCCATATTGGTCATTCTTTTTGTTCTTTAGTAATCCTTTTGTGATTTGTACTTTTAGTGCTTGCTTTGCGTATTGTGGACTTTTGACTATACTATTTTGAGGTGAGTTTCACGACCCCTTTTTATTATGTTTTACTTGGGGCAAAAGAATGCTCATGATTTTGGTTATGCCGTGTCTTTTAGACTAATTTGGAACAATGTATGTGGTTTGGGTCATGGGATGAGTCTAGATGTTCATTCATGAATGTATACTTGGACTTGGGCTTGTTATTGTGACTTGGACATGGACTTGTTATTGTGACTTGGACTTGGGCTTGTTATTGTGACTTGGACGTCATGGAGAGGTATTGTTAGTACTAATGGGTTGACACCCCCACCCCTGTCGTCAGTATACTAGACGAGACTGACTTGGTCTGGGCTTGCCCTTGGGTGAATATAATTCGGGTAATTGGACTTGGACTGACTTAGACTTGTGTTGATATCTATGACTGCTATGTACTATTATTCACATACAACTTTTGTACATGTTATACACGGCAAACTCTTTATTCTTTAAAACTGTGAACTCACCAACGTATGTTGACTTTTTAGAGCATGTCTTTTCAGGTAACAGTGCTTAGGTACTTGGGGCAGTGGACTTTAGACGAGACCGCTCCTTCAAGAACATTAGACATCGAGACATTAGTTTTGGACTATTTGTTATTAGTGTTGGTCTTGTAAATATTTTGGATTGATCTTGTACCGGTTGTTCTAGTTTTTAACTTCTGGATTATTTGTGCATTTATGGAATAACGTTATGGTATTGATTGTTCTTGACACTTTTTCTTTTTGTCGGGTGACATCATGATCCATTGACAGAGAATTCATTTAGAGATTCTCTTAGACCCCCAATGTGTTATGACGATCCCGTCCGTCGCATTCTCGTGTTTCCGTTTCTAGCGGGGGTGTGACAAAGGATCTCTTAAAGGGAGGGTATTCATAGGAGTTCAGGAGGTTAATTTGTGTTTGACTTTAAAAGTTGACTTTTGTTGATCAAGTTCGTTATTTTTTTAAAGGAGCTAGATAGTTTATATTGGTTTGAAAGTCTGTTGTGTGATGGAGAAGGGTGTTCAGAAATTTACTAAGCTTTCTTTCTTGTTCTTGTAACCTTGTAATTACCATTACCTAATCACAATGTAATTCTTTTTTTCTTGCAATCTCTTGGTAATAGTTTGATTGACCATTGTTGATACAATCTCAACCATATTCTATCCATCTTATTCATACTTGGAATTAGTTTGCATCACTTTCTCATTCTACCTTCACATTTTTTAAACAACTTTTTTCTCCTGATTTTTTAAACAACTTTTTGAAATTATTTATATAATTTTTTAAATTTGACCATATTTTGACTAATTTTGACCAATTGTAACAATTTTTCTGTATATTTTGACAAAGTTTGACCAAAAATTTACTATTTTAACTGATTAATTAAACGATTAGCTAAAATCAAATCAATAAGTGACCGATTACTGACTAATCAATTCTAAGCGTCGATTTTTGCAACACTACTCGAAGGTCATGGGCCTCCGCCTTCAGCAACCCACTTCACTTTAAATTCTGAAAAAAACATAATTAATATATGGTTTTGTTTAAAATGTAATAAATGTTTGAATCTCATGTTTCCTGTCAGGTTCCTTAATTTCTTTTGGGTATCATGATGCCTCTTTATTATATAGTTTCAATAGATGAGACAAACACTGGTGAGTCACCATTGGTGACTGGGACATCAACATCATACCAACAATGTTATGATAATAACGACGTAACCTTCTTAAAATATGATTTTTAATTTTAAATATGGTTTGATTAAAATAAGTGATGAGCATTTAAATGTCTAAATATCTATAATGAAAACAAAAGAACAAACTTATTAAAAAGTTTAAATAATTTTAAACATAGTTTGAAACTTGCCTCAGGTTTTTTTTTTAAGTTACAATAAATCTTGTCTCTTAACCAATGGCCTAAAGTCATTTTAACCGTAAGGATGAATTTAATTGTAGACATTATAGGTTATATATATTATGCGAAAGATACGAGGGTTGATAATAACGACAACGATAAGAATAAGTTTCTGTCATTAATGTGATTGTTACTTAAAAAGTGTAACAACCGGCCCATCATATCATCAATATTGTATGTTTTGCCACGAGAAGCTCACGGATTATCTAAAATCAAATCAATGGGTGACCGATTACTAACTAATCGATTCTATGCGCCGAATTTTCAACACTACTAGGTCATGGGCCTCCTACACTCTTAAGAAAAAAGAAAAAGTTGACGGTACACCGATGAAGTTGTAAATACCTAATCAAATATTAGTTACTTCAAAAAGATAATAAAAAAACAAGCTTAAATAATTAAATTAAGTTATAAGAGAAGGCGAATCTCGTAAAGATAATCTCAACTTGTAGCCAAACAATATTGTTGTAGTGAAACTTTAACTATCAAAGAATTACTAATTTTAAAAAGATCTTTATTTCTTACAGTAGACATCTTAATAACAATAAACTATTAAATCCTGACTGAACTAAAACGTCTAGCTAAGCATGTCTGCCCTATGACCCTCCCTATACTGTTAATATCAAACGCTTGTGTATGACACTTCGAAACCAAAACGCCAAACGCTAGAAAGCTTATAAACATACTATTGGGTGCGGACTTTCAACTCTCGGGACCTGAGGGGCCAATAATCAAAACTACAAAACTTGAGGGGTTATTAAACTAATCCCATCAAAGAAACTCCACGTGTGAACATCGCAGAGGCGGCTACACCACCATCCCATTTTCGTAATAACCCACAAACCCAAGGGCATTTTCAACCAAACCCCCATAAAGCGAAGGGCGCTCGTGACCTTTCACCCGGTCACGTGGCAGTCCCATCTAATATTTGACACTGATCTTATCTTTACACATACACACTGTACCAGATCCAAAATCAACGGCCAAGATCAAACATCATCAACCCTCATCGTCAATAAATACCACCAAAGCCACTCTGGTCACTCACTCCATCTTCTTCGGGAGTTCACGAGCTTTGATCATATAACAATAATAATAATAATATATCATTATTATTATTATCATCTTGTCTTTAATCAGCTATGAGCTTGCTTGATCAGCTCTGGGACGACACACTCGCCGGACCTCGGCCGGAGAAAGGCCTCGGAAAGCTGCGTAAGCAGTCGACTTTCAGTTTCCGATCATCGGATTCCGGCAAGGGTACGCTGTTACCTGCCGCTATTGAACTGTGAATTTGTTAACTAATATGTTAAAAACTTGAAATTATAGCGTTTAATCTAACAATTATTTACCTCTAGAAGGTTTAACTCGTATTAATCGTAGATCAATTGCTTACTGTGATTGTTAGGTTTTAATTTTCACGCGAATTTTTCTGGATTTTGAGCATAAAGCTCGTGTTAATCATAGATCAATTGCTTATTGTGATTGTTAGGCTTTAATTGTGGCGCGAATTTCTCAGGATTTTGATTATAAAACTCGCGTTAAATCATAGATCAATTGCTTAGGTTTTAACTTTGGCGAGAATTTCTCGAAATTTAGATTAGAGTTGATCGATTTAGTATTACTGTAAGTTCGAATAATCGAGATGAAATAGATAACGCATCGGAACTTCATAGTCGTTGAAGATCTGAATAGTATTATGGAGAAGAATTCAGATCCTGGAACCTAGGGTTTACGATCGAGATCAAAATAAATTATTTATATTTATTGTTTTCATTAGAAGTTTACGATTTGTGCTCATACTGAACGGATTCATTTGATCTCTGAATCAGAATCGAAGCCGGCGCCGGCGCCGGTGGTTGAGTCGCCGGTGGAGGATCCTGCTATGAGAGTGACTCGAAGCATAATGATCGTGAAACCGGTGAGGACTCAGGGCGAAACGCCGCCGGCGTCACCTGCCGGATCTACACCGCCGGTGTCTCCGTTCCCCGGTGAGTTTTAAGTTTATGATTGTTAATTGCAACTTGTTTGACTATAATTGATTATTTAGATTGAAAAGGATTTTGATAAAATAAGTTATTAACTTATGACTTTTGAAAAAGGAAAAGTTTTTAAAAAAATATCTGGATTAACTTATAAACTAAAATAATAAAAAAGAACATACTTTTAAAATGACATGAGATAATAGAATGAAGCAGAGAGTTATAATAAAAAATTAGAATAAAAGTAGTTTTTAAAAGTTAATAAATAACTTATTTATATAAAAAGTTTGTTTGAAAAGTTTTTTTGAATTTGTCATACATTTTTTTTTGTTTGTTAACTTTTTAAAAGTTAATAAGTTAAAAATAGATTTAAAATAAACAATCCCAAACACACAATGTACACTTTTGTCTATGGTTGTGTGTTCGTCTTCTTCAACTACCACCGTGAAAGAGACGTTTATAATAATTGCAACCTACTTTTGACATCAATAATTGAGATAAAATAATTTAGAACCCTACTAGATGAAAAATAAATATACCCTCCACTAGTCCATTTATGTTTTCAGTAAATATAATCTTATTATACGTGTATACAAGTTGAATACGTAGGTATAAGAAATCGCGTATGAAATACGTATAAGGAAGGAACTTATATAAGCTTCAACTTAAAGTAAAAGAGAAGACCTAATAATTCTTCAACAACATTTACGTCTTTATAAGAAATTATGTGTTCATCTTAGTTATATTGGTGATTGGTCAGGAGGCAGGTCACAGGCATTCAGGTTTCGTAGAAAATCCACATCTGACTCTTTCGAGAAGGCAAGCGGGATTGGAAGCCGGAGCCCTCGTGCTCCTTACGACGTGTGAAATGTGATCCAATTGGGCAATGGTGGTTCGGTTTTGGTTAGTAGCCTCAATTATGCTGTTGAGGGAGGGAGAGCTTGGTGTGTTATATGTGTGTATTATATGTTCATGTAAATATCTATATATGTATGTTTGGTACGGAGCATGGTGAAGTTGTTTTAGGTTTTTGTGTTTATCGGAACCTTTGTATGCTTTTAGGCTTACTTTGCCTCGTTAAGAAAGTGCACTTTGAATCTGATTTTCTTATGGTTTAAACTTTAAATGTGACATATGTGTACTCATTCGAATACGGTGTTCATGTAAAAGTTGCATTGTAATGGACGTGAAAGAACAAAATTAACAATAAACTTTGTATATAATCGTACCATCAAGCATGGGTTTGATCAACTCTTATCGTTGTTGAAGCTTATCTTCCAACATCTTAATCGAGAATTAAATGGAAAATCACTTTCTTTGGCAGAACGTTAAAATCAATAGAAACAGATGGAATATGAGAATATGACAGCTAAAAAGGTCACTTATTTTTTTGAAACATACTTACCTTATCCATATGCTTTTCTTCTTGATCGTCCAATAGAACTATGCAACAACTACGCACCTTCAAGCGTGTAGAACGAGACACCTCGCATGCATAGTGTGACGCATTAGAGCACTCACAGTGGATTTATCAAAAATATATGAGTGTATTTTTTATATTATAAGAAATAGTTTTAAGTGGTTGTAAGTTGGGGAGAGAAAATACTACTATTAATTGATATATTTGAAGAAACAATGTTTAATTCTTATAAATATTTTAATATTTTTGAAAGTGATTGTAAGTGGAGAAGAGATAAAAAATAATGATAAATGTATAAAAAATATTATTTAATTGAAAATGGGAGAAAAAAGTAGTATTTTTTAGTGTCATTGAAAATGAGTGTTTTTTCAGCAGATTCCTTATCTATATTCATATTATTACATTAAAAAACACTATTTTTTTTATTCATTTAAATAATATTTTTATACATTTATCACTAGGTTACAATCCCGTGTAATACACCGGCTAAATAAATTTACTGTTACATGATTAATAATATAAAAAATTATGTCTTACATATTGTGTATTATACGGATTGAATAAATCATGTATTACACATTTGAAAATTTAAAGTTAACATATTTGAAATTTTAAATATGGATAGTTATTAATTGTTGAATAGCTATTATCTATCTATTATAATAAAAGAATGTTTTAAGGCATCACGTGTCGAAGTATTATGCTTTCTCATATTGATTTTTCCGTCCCTCTCATAATAAATGATAATAACAAATAGTAATTATATTATTTAAAACATTTCAAAATTCAAAATTATAAACTAGATTTTTATATAAAAAATAAAAAACCTTTAAAAAATGTAAGATACAGAAATTTTCTTAAACAAAAAACTTTTCTAGAAATTTTAACTTTTTAGAACCATTTTTTTATTTTAAGGGTGATTAAAAAATAAAATTATATTTTAAAAACAAAATGTATAAAAAAAACAATCTCATAAAACGAAAGTTTAAGATCGTATTATTATTGTTTTACTTGAAGTAATTATTTACAAGTAACTTAAACATGTTTTATATGAAAATATCATTTTATAATTTTTATTATAAACTATTTAATATTTTATTAATTAAATCCGGGTATTACACAGGGTATAAACTAGCGCCATTATATTAGCAATATATGGTTATAGAAGGAAACTTGTGGATGCTATTTAAATAGTATTAATGTCTAATTAAACAAGATTCTAAAATTAGAATTTAAATTTAAACAATATCGTATAGTATTTACATGCATTATATATCATTATATAACTATTTTTTTACATGCATCAAAACCAGTTTTTTATTATTCAACTAATCGAATTGTTATACAGCCAGAGATCAATTTATTTATTCGAAAAAGTTATGAACTAATGATAGAGTTGAAATAGAAATTAAAAAAGAAAATACTCACCCACGAAAACTTTATTTTTTTGTATTGCTAAAAGTGGGTCAATCCAATACGATAAAGAGTAAAACAAAAGAAAGATTTGTTTTGACATTCTAAAATATAAAAAAAACAGTGAACAGTTATTTAATATATATATTTTTTTAAATTTATTTTATAAAACATATATTTTTTAAATTTTAAATTTTTATTTTTAAAATACAGAAAAATATTCTGAAAAAATGATTTTTTAAGTTTGAGAAATTGTTAACAAAATCTGATTAAAGATTTATATACAAAAAATATTTTAGAGATTTGTAAACATTAATATTATTTTTCTATGTATTTAATTATTTTATGTAATTTACATGTATACATATCTATTTAATCTATCTTCACATCTTTATATATTACAAACTTATTAATAGTAATTAATAATTTATGTTTTTATTTATATTTACTTTAATTATTTCAACCTGTATAACACGTGGGTGGTTAAGCTAGTAACATTAATAATTAAGAGTAGAGAGAAGCGGGAAAACCAATTATTAGATGACGTAGAATGGTGACAAGTGTCCGAATTTATTTTTATTTATTAGTATAGAGATTATTTTGTTCTCTCTCCTTTATTTACAATCATTTTCAAAAATATTAAAATATTTATAAGGGTTGACCAGTGTTTCCTCAAATATTCCAATGAATAGTAACATTTTTTTTTTCTATTTTACTCACAAACACTTAAAACCATTCTTTATAATATGAGAAACGCACTCAAATATTTTTAATAAACTCACATTGAATTGAATGCTCTAAAGAAGGTGGAGATGTTGCGGTTTGAAGATATCAAATTGTGATTTCATTATTCCATACAAGAGAATACAAGACTACTATATAGCCATTTACGAGAGAAATTACATGAGAGATTTTTGATACAAATTACAAAATTTACTAAATATATATATGGCATGATATTCTTGTGGAGAGGATTAAGGGATTGTCATTGTGGAAGTATTCACAAAGATGTCCATAAACGTGATGTGTGAAAATTATATTATTTTTAAGTGTAGGGTTATCGAAAAAAGGGTTTTAATCTAAAAAGTTTAAGAAAGATTATGTGTTTAATAAGTGATTATCTATTATTTTAAAAAGGAGAGTATTTTGGTTATTGTATTAAATACGTCAACTGATTTTGTCTCATGCGTTCATTATGTCATATATTTTACATCATTTGTTATATATATATTTATCATTTTGTTTTACGTTTTAGATCATTTTGTGTTATTATTATTTTTTTTATAGATTATATAAACTTATAATCTATCATTGTGTTTTAGGATAAAAAGTATACAGTTATATACTTTCACCAATGTATTTTTTTAAAACTCAAAGTGTTCAAGATAATACAATGATGATAAAAAAAACACAATGATACATTGTGTTATTTTGTCATTGTTTTTTATGTATTAAATTAACTAGTTTTCATTTATTATTATGTTTTACATGTTAGAGATATACAATAATGTTATTCCACCATTATATATATATATTGAAATTCATCATTTTATAAAAAAACACAATAGTATTAAGAAAAACACAATAATTAACAAAAATACACAATAAACTGCACTAAATACACAATGAAGAAAACGTAAAAAGAGTTATTATCTTTTTATATAACAATATTGTACCCAGTGTTGTAAAATTTGACTTAGGCGGCCGAGTACTTGACGAGTACTCGGTACTCAGCAAGGTGCTAAGTCGCTTTTCATCAACTCGGCCAATATTACTCGGAATCGGTCAAACTCGGTCCTACTCGGTCAAACTCAGCCATACTCGGTCCAACTCGGCCTACTTGGCCAACTCGGCACTACTCGGCCAAACTCGGATTTTCACCGATTTTCGCTGTTTTTCACCGATTTTTGTTGAATTTTTATTGTTTTTCATGGTGGTACCTTGGAAAATAATAATAATAATGATTATTACGTCTATAGTTTATAAAAATTGATATTACGTTTTGAAATATTTGTCTGTGAATATGTATTCTTTTGATTTATATTTGATATTTATGTACTTTTTCTATAAATATTAGTAAGCTTATAATATTTGATATATATATAATTTTCCAAAGACTAATTTCTTTATAATTTATCGTGTCAGATTACTCCCCGAGTACTCCCCGCCTAGACCGAGTACTCGCAACTCCCCAGTCGGCCGACCAGGCAGCGCCTAGCGAGTTTTACAACTATGATTGTACCTGTTTTAAAAATTAAAAAACACTCATTTTTATAGTGTAATTTATATAAAAATAATATATGTTGTATATAAAAATTATGAATGTTTAAAAAAACATGGGGCGGGGACCAACCGATTCGACCAACTTTTGCTTTTGGATAAGAAGAAGGCGAGCTTCTCTGCTTTGATCAAATAAAAAGCCCATTCAGCCACCAACTCGGTGCAAGTGATGTGACCTTTGTAAAAAGTCAACTAAAATAATTATTTCTAAAGATATTACCATATGTGAAAGCAATCATAGTAAAAAAAATGAAGAAACTTGAAAAAAACTTACAAAAATGGATATGCCTAAAATTTCCCTCTAATAAATTTCTTCCTCCAATTTGATCTTAATCATTAGTTGAGGTTATTGATGGTTCATATTTTTCCTTACACTTTTTATTTAAAACCATTTTCTAATTTTTATATATAGAAATAGAGTTAATTACACAATTCGTCCTTATCGTATTCTCATATTACAAGATTGTTCCCAACTTTTGAAAAATTATATCATTGGTCCCAACTGTTTACCAAACCATAACACAATTGGTCTTTGACATTAACTTCCGTTAAGTTTCTTAGTTAAATGAAAGTGAAAAGACAACTTTACCCTTGAACTAAAGACAAAAACGTGTGGGACCACTTTCTTTTAATTTGAATATATATATACACACACACACACACACAATTATGCACATACGACACAGTCCTGCAACCCCATCGCTTGCGACATGCCGCCACAAGTCCGGCAAACCCACTGCTGCCACAAGTACAACACACCCTTGCCTCCGACGATGCCACCACTGGCGACATCTCCGCCACCAAAACCGCCATCATTGTCGCACCTTGCCATGAGATCCACTAAAAAACCCACCATCTCCACTGTCGTTTGAGCTCAAATTTAACAACTTTTGGTTCACTGGTGATCACTGCATCAATTTGGGGAAGAGATGGTGTTTGCTAAGTGATGGTGACGGTGGTGGTCTGCGGTGGTTATGGTGAAGCCGATGGTGGTGGTGGTCAATCTGTTATAGTTAGCGTGATGATGCGATGGGGTTGGTGTGTTGGAGATGGTGACGGTGGTGGTTAAGGATGGTGACGATGGTGGTGGTGGTTAAGGATGCTGATGATGGGGGTGATGGTGGTTAAGGGTGGTGACGATGGTTGTGGTGGTTACGGATGGTGGTGGTAATGGAGGTGGTTGTTAAGGTGATGGAGGTGGTGAGGTGTATTAATGATTACAATAATAATTTAATGATAATAATAATGCAGGGGTATAATGGTCATTTTAATAAAATTAACGTTAAAAACTAACGACTATCCACTCCATTGACCAATCGTGTTACGGTTAGGCAAGCAATTGGGATCAATTATGTAATTTCTCAAAATTTGAGACCAATATTGCAATATGAGCATACCATATGAACCAATCGTGGAATTAACTCCAAATAAAGTCTTGTACAACTATAAGAAAAAGTCAAGGGGCGAGAGTGTCGCATTCAAGAAAAGAAGAAGTTTATTTGATTAATCGTAATAGTACAGGGGGCGAAGTAAAACATGCATGTTCTTGGGGCAAAATTCACTTTCCTCATTCTAGTGAGAAGTTTCAGTCAACTGACCTAAATTCTATCGACAAATGGAAGATTGAATAAACCCTTTCAACAAATTGGAAATCACAGATGCGTTGAAGATGGATTTCGATTTCTATGGCGTTTTGTTTCTCCTGCTACAGATCTTCGCATGCTTGAATCGTTCACTTTCGTTCGCTTATGGTAACATCTTCTTTGCGCAATTGATTCTTACTGATTCGTTATTGCTGCTTTACGCTACAGAAAGGATAATTTATGTCGTTATTATACTTTGTAGTTTTGTGTAAGTGTCTAGAATTGATTGATCGGTGAGACTGTAATCATCTGGATTTTGTTGTTTGAGGGTGTGAAGCTGTATTGGATTGTTGTCAATAACCATTGGTATGAAGTGGTTTTGTGATTCTATCAGGTGATCCAGAATTGCCTCAGGAATGAGCTAATATCTGGCCAATGTATTGGAAATTTGTGTTAAATTAACATGAAAACAAACTAGGGGATGGGTTTAATTGCACCAGCAAGTATGAATCAGTAGTTGATGGAGAAAATTTGACATATAAGAACTGATTGGTTCTCTGTATATTGATTATTGGGACCTTAGAGTTTGAGTTTCTAGGGTACACTATCCAAATGCAGTCTAGATTGGCAATATGGGTCCTATACTGTATACATTTCTGGGAACTAATCTGTTAGTGAAATAAATGTATTATATGTTGTATAAATTTATAAACTTTTGTAAGTTTCGTGGGCGCATGTTAGGTATCCCTTATGTACATGAATTCTGTAAATATGAACTTCTATTTGCACTTAAAAATGGAGTATTGATGCACAACATTGTATTGAAAAGTAACTGCAAAGCGCTGACATTTGATATTGTGGATTTCCGCCGAGGCATAATATAAGGTTGCAGTTTTGGTTTGGCCCATTTATTTATGAAATGGTTGATATGGGTTATGAAAGGAAATGTGTCAAATGAGGCCAAAGTCACCCCAAGTGTTTCTAGTGCACATGGTTGTAAAAATCGCTAGGCGCTAGTCGGGCGGTGAGGTACCGACTAGCGATTAATCGGGATTAATCGGATTGGAACTTTTATAAGTAATTTTCAGTTTTATATATATACACACTCATTTTTATATGGAATTTTTATAAAATTGTTCAGATTTATATATTTACAAACACATTTGACCAAAATTTGCATGTATTTGGCCGGAATCTGATCAAAATGTGACCGGAATTTAGCCGGAACCTAGCCGCCGATTAGTGGCCGATTAGGGCCGATTAGGGCCGATTTGGGCCGACTAGGTCCGATTTTGTCCGACTAGGTTCGATTACCGATTTTATCCACCGATTACATGAAATCGCCAAGGTAACCGACCGACTAGCGATTAATCACCGATTAATCGGCCGACTAGGCCGATTTTTACAACACTGCTAGTGCATAAAACCTCTAAAGTAATTCTAATAAATTTCTTTTATTAATATCTTTGTTGGTGCAGCAAAATCTGATGGAGTTTGTGTTTCTCCTGGTGGTCGGTTTCCACCGTATACTATTCAAGGGAAACCTCCAAGAAGGGTAAACAAAGGACCGACTGATTTGACACTTTGTAGGGTGTTCCGAAAAAACACATGCTGTGATGTTACCCAAACTCATCCTGCTTTGCTGGCAATTAGGAGGCTGGCTTCATCTGGAGAAGCTAGTGATGAATGCTTGCATTTATGGGAGCTTCTAGAATGTTCCATTTGTGATCCACGTGTTGGTGTGCAATCTGGCCCTCCAACTATATGTGCATCTCTTTGTGATAGGATTTATGATGCTTGTGCTGATGCCTACTTTGCTATGGATGGAAAGAATCAGGTATGCAGAATATCATATACCAATAAGTATGATCCTGTTGAACTTTTTTGTATATATGATATGTTACTCAACAAAATGATCTGATGTGGCAGGTGCTAGTCCCATGTGGAATCAGCGACACTGTTTGTGGTAGAGCCTCTGAATGGGTCTCAAATGGCACGGAACTCTGTAAAGCTTCTGGATTTTCTGTAAAACCATCGAGTGATTTTACAGAAACATTTTGTTATGGTGGTAAAGCTAGTCTAGAATCTGTTGTGGATTCATGGAGGACTTCACACACACGAGATGCCAAGAGCTCGGGATTTCTTTCCGATTTTCAGCAGTGGGTTCAGGAAATGCCAATTAACGAACAAGTGTCGTGGGCAGTTGGTGGATTGGTTCTTACAGCAGGACTTCTCTTTATAAGGTTAGTTTTTGTCTTCAACAAATCAAATGGTTAAGCTAAGATTATAAAAGAAATGTTTTTGGATTGGCTCAAGCTGATCTGATGCGAGCGCGTTATGGCGGTCCACTATTTGTAATCTAACTGCTTATTGCTTCCTGTGTGATGCATGCAGTAAAAGGAAGAGCCACAATCAGAGGCAACGACAAGCAGCTATACAGCGTACTGCAAGGAGGCTTGGTGGGAAAACGAGCCCAAAGTATCCTGCTAGTCAAGCAAACAGAAAATGAAGAATGTAGATGATGATATGATTTGATATACGACCCCATAGTTATGCTAGTCGTGTAATATCACTAGGTTTAGTAAACTCAAGTTCTTGTGTCTATGATTATGGGCGTTTCAGTTTGTCCATGTTTATGGAAGAATATCTCGGGCTTTCAGTTATTCATGGTTGTTTGAGTCTCAGTTCCCTGAAAGTCCTGTTTTATCGTAAACTACATTTGTTCAGCAGAGTGAATCTGTGTTGACCGATAACTCACACCATAAAACGGCCTGAATATTATAATCACTGCTGTTTGAGTTTGTACAGATTGACAGGATGTTAGTGTCATCTATTGGCACTGAATTAGGTTTGTAATTTATGGCAGGATGTTTTTGGACAATTTGCATCCAGTTTGGAGTGTTTTTTAATGTTAGCAATATATTATCAAAACCTTTAGGAATTGAACATGAGGTACCCAAAACATATGAAAATGTCCATCCTTAGGGATAGTATGTAAGAACTTGGCAGTAGAAATGTACGCATTTAAAAGCGAGAGGCGCACCAAAAAGAAATCCCAAAAAAGATGGTCCCAAAGCCAAAAAGACATCGTATTTGTGAAAGCACTTCTTAAATTTTTTTTATGAATCATATTTCATGCCTAAAACATGTAAATATCACACTTAACAGTTAAACTGACGTTTGAAAGAGGAATTTTTTATGGTTAAGTGGTGTGTCGTACAACTAAAAAGTTAATGGTTTTATTTATTATAGAGTGTAGGTTGTATATTTATTTATGAAATCTAAGAATTATAGTTAAGAAAACTTTCTTTAAAAAAAAAAAAAAGAAGAATCAATATATTTTGAATGCATGTTAGATGTTTTTAAGATAATATAATATTAGGTTATATATAAGTATAATTATACTTGAAGTAGTTCCAAGATTAAATGATATTATTTTTATCAACACCCGGTCAATAACATAGAAGATATTTGTAAAGACGAGTTTAAAATCCAACTATAATAAATCTTCCAGGGTGATATTATAATTTTCATCTAATAATCTATTTCCACTGCTATGTAAAAACTGTAATTTGATCTAAAAGATTAATGACTTTCCTCTAATAGAAAACACAAACAATAACAAGCAGAGAATGAAGAGACAGAGAACACAAAGATTTAATAATTCTGGTTTTCTCTCTACACATGCGGATAGCCGCACCTCGAACCAATGTGATATGAGGTGCTCGGCTCCAGTACATTGCACTTAAAACTCAACGATTATCACCTGCGATGGCTTTGCGTTGAGGTGTGCTTTTCACAGCAGAAGTTAATATATGATCCAAGTTGTAATTCATTGTAGGCAATATCGTCTAGACATCGGTATTTATCCATTATATTGATGATCTAGGCGACTAGGCAGAGTTTTTCATCACTGTGGAACTCAACATTCATCAAAGAGAACTTACATAAATGGTATCATTCGAGTAGACAAAATAAAAGCCAACGGATCATCATATTTAAACTAATTAAAAAGGTCAAACATTCTGATCTCAAGAGGCCATACATGAAGACATACTATATATCATATCCACAGAAATGAAAACTACAATAGCAAAACCTACATCATTTACTCACTAACTAATGGAAAAACCTATAAAAGGCTACTCTTTCAATTAAAAAGGGTGTTGGCTAGAGCTATAGCAGAAAATAACAGTTCCTGCACATAAGGTTAATATTAAAGGTCGAGATTGTGATCGCACGAGTCTACTCATGCTTTGATCCTATCAAATACGAACTGGAGATGTTGCCCTTCTTCAAGATCCAGCAATTACAAACTAACTTATTCTATAAGCACAAACTCCGTTAGGCGGTTCCTATTTTGGGTGTCTGTAAAAGAAAGGAAAAAAAAGAAGAAGAATAAGTTAGAAATTTGATGCCATGAACTCCAGACTTACAAAATCAAACTAGCCTGCTTATGGAAAAGAGAAATACTTTAAATTTTGAGGTTGTTACTGTAGTTGTATTGTGTTTGTGATCATACTATATGTTTATGTATGGGTTGATTTCAAATTTTGTTTTTATCCCATCAGGGTCAATCCACAAATTTAGCTAGAAGAAGAACAAATAGGCTGAAAATCATCCTAGTCTATTTTTAATAGCATACAGCCTCCTAAGTCAGTGTCATTCAAAGATTAAGATTATTACTATAATGAGATTGTTTTTGTAACCATAATATTGATTATGCATAAAAAAAAGTACTTGAAATCGACAAAGAAAGTGTTTTGAGGGGCATTCTAACTCAACCTCACCCGTTTCAATCTGAATCCGCTTTCACCCACTACAGATCCCACCCAACCAGCCTATCTTGGCCCACATCTACCTTGGAGTATATAAAGAATGAGAATCAAGACTAAGAAACTGATCCAAGCTTACCTTTTTAAGAGGCTTCTTAGAAGGGCCTGATTTTTGCAAATTATCTAGTGGCTTCAAGATCTCAAAAGAGCACATTAACGATGCATCAATACTCAATAGTGCACCAGCGTTATCAAACTCTCCCCCGTAGTTTGGAGCTGAAAATATTGTAACAAGCCTTCTTTTTGCAAAAAATTCATAGCCATCCTCTACCACCTGCAGTTAAAAAGAACACACTTCAATTCTTTTTATCGATTTAAATTCCTCAAAAAGATACGCGATGATGGGGCAGTGTATGGATGTCCAGTTTAAAAACGGTTATGTGATATTAAATAACCAAAATCTTGTTCCATGAAGAAGACAGAATCAAATAATTAGATGTATAATATAGTGTTTGCATGGATTTCAGTTGTTTGAAGTCCTAACAATCAGATGTTTGAGTTTGTGTCGAATTCTGATTTTAAAGGAATTAACAAATTTCTACGACTCAAAATGGCATTTTTTGTGAAAAGGAGAGAGGTTTGTAAAATGGGAGTAAAAGTATCTCAATTTAGGTTACAAAAACAGATAAATATGTACATTTAGTTTATCTTGATACTACAATTAACTCGTATATCATAAAATTAAACACTTAATTTCAGATGATCGGTTCTGAAATTCAAAACCAAGCACCCTCTGAACTATTTACATGGTTACAGATGCTCGTTTATGTGTCATGGAAGTAAACGTTTCATGGAATGAACAAATCGCAGAAAAGTGAAAAATACGTGGTCGCTAATGACAATCAAGCTACACACATTTAACAAGAATGTTTACCTGATGACCTCTGCAGATAAGATCCAGATTGTTCTTCCTAAGAAAGTCATAAACTATATCAGCTCCAAAAGTACATGAAACACCTCGATCGCTATCTGACCATCCCCCCGTCAAGTGAGTAGGATCAGACCACAGTAAATCACACAAAAGTCCATTATCAGGGATTTCTGTAGGCCTTTCAATTTCCTCAATCTGACGTAAATTCTCAAGCTCGGGTGAAAGTCCACCATGCATACAAAGAATCTTTTCATCAACCAATGCAGCAACAGGCAAACAGTTAAAGCATTCAGTGAATATCTTCCAAAGACGGACGTTAAATCTCCTTTTACATTCATCATAGAATCCATAAACACGATTAATCTTCGGATCTTCATGGTTCCCTCTTAAGAGGAACACTTTCTCAGGATACCTTATCTTGTAAGCAAGCAATAAACATATCGTCTCCAAACTGTGCTTGCCTCGATCAACATAATCGCCGAGAAAGAGGTAACTTGCAGAGGGTGGATAGCCACCATATTCAAAAAGCCTCAACAGATCCTGATATTGTCCATGTATATCACCTATTCACAAAAGGTAACCATATAAAATCACAAAGGACTCATCAAAACCCAACATTATTCCACATAATTCACAGCATTTCCTTCATTTGCAAAGAAATTCCTAACTGTAACATCTAGAAAAAGGAAATTCACACAATTACACAGATTACACAATCTCAAAACATATTATAAACACAAAACAAGCCCTAAGTTCAACCAGATATCATCATAATTCATAATTGAGCATCAGATTCATAAAATTGTATGAAAGAGTTTGTTTACTACCACAAATTCTGATTGGAGCATGAAGGTGAAGGAGATTAGGCTGAGAGAGGAAGATTTGTCTGGCGTTAATGCACAGCTGACGAATCTCCGACTCCGATAACTGCACTTGTTTCCCTCTTTTACCTTCCAGAAGTCTCCTTATGATGTCTTCTAACACCTTCTTCTCCATCATACTCTCAATCTTCAGCATATTCACTG
Source organism: Flaveria robusta (assembly GCA_025506415.1). Taxonomy (NCBI): domain Eukaryota; kingdom Viridiplantae; phylum Streptophyta; class Magnoliopsida; order Asterales; family Asteraceae; genus Flaveria; species Flaveria robusta. The sequence continues at coordinate 25,364,800 of CM046470.1, forward strand.
ATTATTATTATTGCTATGAATGTATCAATAGACATGAGGAATTATGGTAGGAAGAGGTTGAATGTGTGATTAAATGGATTGAATTTGAAAGAGATGTAGGCATGAACAAGTGGCATGATGAGGTTGCGTGCTCTGGTCGTTTTCCATTTTATATTTGTCGCTTATTTTTTTCCTCGTAGACGTGTTCGTATACGTAATTTCATTTTCAGATTATCCCAATAGTTAATTACTTTATTAGTCCATTCTATTTTTAACTTAAAATGCCTCCAAGTCATTTTATTTTACACATAAAAATTTTGTATGTTTAAATCTTTATTGATGTAAGCACATAAATAATAGACGTGATAATGGGCATAATAGAGGCGATGTGTCACCCCTATCACACATGAACACTACTCTTCTCTTATGTGATAAGAGCGTGATATGATATTACGTGACCATCATCACCAGCATCAAAACAACTTCGTTTTTTCTTTTCTTTTCTTTTTTAACTTTTCCCACGTCCAAAAATCCATTTGAGGTAACATGATATCAAAATTTCAAAAAAGTTGTTTTAATGCATCCCGGTTCTAACGGATCCTACTCGTAACGGGTGGTATTTGAATCCACACACTCTGAAAACCATTTGAGATTCGAGATCAACACTTTCACCGGTGCTACCATTAGCCTCCCTCTCGTCTACCCTTGCTTAAACGCTACAAACTAATATTCGGCTGATTTTCATTTACCTCATCAGTTGAAATGTTCAAAAAGTGAGTTTTGACTTCGATTTTCCTTTGAATCTGTTTATATCGTATGCTTTGATTACATGTGTATTGCGCGCAATTGATTTCTGTTCCGTCGTATGCACTTATCATATGATTGAAATTGCTTGTTTGTTTTTGTGCAAACAAGTGTGATTCAGCTAGAAGATGTTATGCTATTGCGTGCGTTTAAGATGATAACTACAATAGGATTCAGTTCACTCTTCGCGGGGGGAATTGACTAATTGCATTGCTTCAAACTCGTAGTATATGAACTAATTACTATTGATGTGGAAACGTTGTGATGTTCTAGGTTTAGAAATGGTTTTATAAAGTCTTATGAAAGTAAAAGAGACCATCTAATTAAACCAAATTCGGCCAAAATCCTTTGTTTTATACAGTTTATTGGTTTACCATTATACATAAAGTTAAGCTCACTATTATACAAGTCTTATCCTCAAATGGTGTCTAATGACATGATTTGTGCATCACCATGACACGAATACCAACTATTTTGAGCCACTTCAGTTTCAGCAGCAAACAATGGAATTCATACCTAGCCACAAGGTGTGAGCTTTGAGTTTCCCGCACCTCGAGGGTTTTCATCTTTCCAATCATCAAAGGCCCTTGCCTTTTCTTGGGCAGCCTCGTCATCTTCATCTTCATCGTCATCACCGCCACCTGCTCTTGGCTTCCACTTGTCATTGTGCCACGAGGAATTGGCTTCTTCTATCATTTTAGCATTATTCTCTTGCCATTTATTCATCATCTCCATCTCTTTCAACCCAGCTTCTTCTATGCTCATAGTTGGCAATCTAATATTCCCAAAACATGCCATTAGTCATGAAGACGACGTATATATTCTCACAAGAACAAAATCACACTAGAAAAAGTTATTTAGGGTAAATGCAGAAATCACATATGATACCTGTGACCGGGTTGAAAAACCTGTGCGGCAATCCTTTCTCTTTCACTTGTTATGGTTCCTCCCACAAGGCTAGCAGGTCCAAACATAAGTGGTTGATGTTTGTGATCATGTGCCTGTGAAACCTTGGCTCTCCCCTCCAAAACATCTTGAGCAAAAGTAGCACATGTAATAGGTGCTGCTGCTTTGGTGTACCTAGCTCTAGCAGCAGCATTGCGATGCCAGTCTTCTACAGTCTTTGCACGTACTTCAAGAACAGCCTGTGAAAGTTCAGTATTTCCTTCCTGCACGCAATATACGCAGGCTTACAATGAAAAATACAAAAAATACAATACACATGAAGATTAGTCATATCCAAAAATAGTCTTTTCTTATTCTGGTATAGTAAAAATTGCTTTAGAAACATATGATGATGGGTTATGCTCAGCTGCCGTAACAAGCTGTTATACCAACTCTTGCTTTTCTTTTATTGCAGAAAGCATTTCCTCCTCTTTCTTCAGCATTTCCATTAGATCAAGAGCCTACAATATGATTTCATAACAGAACAATTAACTAAAGATGCAAAACCAAGACATCAGGTTGAAAATATTAACACCAACCTTGCATATAGCCAATGAGATTGCAGTAAGCCATGCCTGAAAATTTAAAAAAAAAAAAATGAATTAGAGTGAAGCCCAAGCAAGAAAGGCCCAATAAGACTTTCTAAAGGAAATATATAAACCTGACAGAGCATATAATATCTAAGTACTTGCAATTCCATTCTTTCTAGATCACTGCTAGCACTTTCCAACCCCAAGGGAAATGTTTTTATTACAGATTGACGGTGTAGATGTTAAATACACGTGCAAACTTTCATGCCAAAGATTCTATTAGAACAACTATAGCAATTAGGCTTTGTATGGAACAAACTGAAGTAATTACTGGACTAATTCTGAATCTTGGGATAATAATAGATCAGATATAAAGAAGCAAATTTTAAGAAAACTGATTAAAATTAGTTACATACTTAAGCCAGTTAAAAGACATGGAATAGCCAATGGGCCAGTTATGGAGTTCATAGTTAAGCTGTTAAGGATGATTACAAATTACTGAGCATGCAAGAAAAGTCATATCTTAAAGGCGAAAGCCACTACTGTGACAAGAAAAGGAGTTGCACAAACATGGAACAATCCAAGGCTAATTGTATTAACAAAATTACAAACCCAAAAAACATGTCCAACTGTTGTTCCTAATGTGTTGATCTTCAACAGTTGATCCTGTTTACTACTCTTAGGTAGAAAATACACGCTTTTGCTCAAGAAAGCACAAAGAGCAATTGTAAACCCAAAGACGGTGGGCAACCATAGTTCAGCAATCAGCATACCCACAACAAAACAAACATAAAAACATACAGAAACACACCTCCCTTTCTTCTTCCCCATCATCATCTAGCACGTCATCATCTCCGGCATCAACAGGAGTGGATAGCGCAGCAGCTCTAGTTGAGCGCCCACGCCGTTCCTTCCTTTCCTTCAGTTCCAAGAGTTTTGACTCTGCAGCACGTTGATGCTTGAACCGAGCAATCTAGATCAGGCCAGCTGAAGTTAGCACCTTAATATCGTCGAAAACATATAACAATCGGCAAGCGAAGCATCAGCACCATGAGTTAGTAACATATGAGATAAAGCTACCTTCTTAGCTCTCTTATCCACAGCAGTGGATGATTCCATCTCATCTTCAGGTAAAAGCTCCATTGCATCACAAAATGTAAGAAACTCCTACACTCAAAGTTAGCATAAGATTGCAAACGAGTACATAACTATACATTAAACATGTATAATATCTGAAATTCATAGAATCAATCACCTTCAATTTCGCCTGTGAAGCTCTCAAAACCTGTATCCTGTCATCATCTCCAGTCTTCTCTATCAACTCCGCAAGATAAAACGGGACCTGCTCCACCAAATCCACAATTTTAACCCTAAGCAGGATCTAGGGCAACGAAAAGAGATGATTTACCAGAAGGTACTTGAGATTCGTAGTGGAGACATCTTCCTTGGTCTCATTACTCGAAAACAGCCCTAATTTGCTAATCATTTCCTGACATTGTTGCAAGGATTCACACCCCTTTCTCAAAGTTTCCTACAAATAACGAATCACGAACGCGTGATAATACATAGATAGACGTGTGATTGAACAAGTATTAGAGGTGTTGAAGGTGCAGAGAGACCTTGTCGACGGTGGCATCGGTCGCAAGAAGGTGAATGTTGCGAGCATGGTCGAAGAGAGTCGGTAGAGACATGTCTTCCATCTTCAGTGAACCCATGGCCGATTGCAGGATAGAAGATAGATCGATTAGCTTTGAATTTGAAGCCTATAGAAGATTATCGATTAGCTTTGAATTTGATGATACATATGATATGACTTGTGAGTTGTGACACCCCTAGATGAATCTCAGATTTTTCTAGTGTTTTCTTTTCTTTCTCGGCAACTAAATGTATGTGTTACATGATTTTAAAGGGGTAACGCTGCTTTTCGCTTTAACTAGAAATTTTATAGCTCTTTCTGATATTTTTTTCTAAAAATTCTTGACTGTACTGATTTTTTTTGACCTGATCAATCTTTGGTTTAAAATAAATTATAGTTATACATATAGCATATATAAAAGGTAAATGGTAAATGACTAGTTGAGTCTTTCCTTTTATTAGACTCCGAAATTGAAGGGAGCATTTGGTAATTTGAAAGTTGTTAAAAAACATAACGTGTTTGGGCTGTTTATTCACATGGTAATCATATTTTTAGCTTCTTATTCACTCTTGTTGAGTTCTTGAAAATAGATTGTGAACTAGGGTTGTTGAGGGACGAAAACTTGATATATTTTTTGGTATGACTGGTGTTATAAACTTTAGTTGTATCATTTAATATGAGATTTAACTATTACATTGCATCTACTATTATTATCGTTCAAGGATTCTAAATTAAGTTCATAATGGTGGAATTGAGGATCTTGGAAGATGATCAATTAAAGTAAAATAATATTTTAACCCAATCATAATAATTCTTTTTATTAGGTATATCATGGGAATTCGGAAAGACGAAAACAATTTTAGATTTTTGTTTGTTAAAAAAAATATCTAGTTTTTTATGTGTAACAATACCCATTTGAATGAATGAAGAAAATTTGAAATTTGGAGGTTGAACCGAATTGCGGATCCAAACAAAGCTGGTTACTGGGCCGAAGTCTATAAATAGACCCCTAACATTGTGCACGAAGCTGACTCCAGTACCTGGGGCAAGCGACAAGGGTCCCATACGTTTGGTCAATCACAAGGATTAGACCCCCGTGTGCATCCTTCTGGGTTAGCTAAACCGCACACAGTTGAGCTAACACCCTTCATTGGGTGTGAACCCTTACATTTTGCTTGCAAGACTTTTCATTCATTCTTTACGTTCCACTTTTCATTAACATTAACTTCCGCTTTCATTATGTAATACTTTACGTTTATTATCGTAATCACACCACGTAAAGCCACGGAATAATGCATAACAAGGAACATAAAGAAAACAGGCCATAAACATATACCACATCATCATATAACATCTTACATCATCCCCGAAAATATTCCAAGTCATAGCCTAAAAGTCCCTTTTTCCCAAAAGTTTCAGAATATTTTCTAAGGGGGCGCATGAGCACTATGCAGGCACTCGGCTACTATGCGGGCGCTTGAATACTTAGGCGCATGGGCGACTCAGGCACATGGGCACTATTTGGGCGTACGAGCCTTACTTAGGCGCATGGGCAGGTTTCTGGGCGCATGGGTACTATGCAGGCGCAAGAGCCTGACTTAGGCCCATGGGCATTTAGGCGTTTGGGCAGTTGGGCGTATGGGCACACTTAGGCGCCTGGGCATAATTCTAGGCGTATGAGTACTATTTGGGCGCATGACCTTAGGCGCATGAGCACTTTGGCGCATGACCAACTGTTTTCTAACTAACTTTATTTTCAGACCCCCAAATCATCAATCTAACTTGTCCTAGCCTAGTTCTAACATACTAAGCATCAAAACAAGCATATTCCAACAGGGCACACACATACATATACGGGTACACACCCAACATTCATAAAAATGTTAGAACATACATTTTCAGCCCCAAAACAGGTTAAAACATTTAAAAACGGGGATCTAGAACTCACCTCTTACAACTTTCGAGTAAGACTTCCTTCAAACCCGAATGCTCTATGAGTTCCAACACCTAAAAACGCCAAAACACACAACCGAACACATACAAGCACATAAGCACATACCCGAAGGCTGGAAATCAGCCAAGAACAACCCAAAAATCAAAAAACTAACCTGAATCAGCTTCTTCTTCTTCTTCTTATCTCTATAACCTGAGAGAATTCTATGCTTTCTCTCTCTAAAATCCGATGAAAAGATGGTACAGGCGGTCATGGGCGGCCATGACCACCTTTTTGAACAAATTAATATCAACTTTGTCCCATGTACAACTTTAACCCCTTAACTTGGGTTATTTTGTTATTCTTTCCTTTTCTTTATTTTTCTCTTCTTTTAAAATTTTCGGGTGTTACAAGAAGCTGCACCATCTGTTCAAGGGTGGTTTGATCTAGGATTTAAACTTCAATGTTGCTAACTAGAGTGGTTACAACATGATCACCCTTAAACACTTCCAGATTGTTGTTCTTTGATATCTTCAAGCTTGTTATTCCATCAATGTGAGTCAGTGATTGCTGATTTGTCTCTAATCTCTGTTTCAAAGTAGCATTCACATAAACAGTGCCTAAGATCCTCAACATATGTATGAAGTAGCAATAGTCACCCTTGCATAATACATCTTCAATGGCAGGGAATGACTTTGTCTTCAAGAAAGATACATATGATGGATGCAAGAGTTTGATCTCAGTAGGATCAAATAGTCTGATATCAGCTGCCTCCTTTCCTTCTAACTTTCTTTCCAACACCATTTCAAAATGATTCTCATCATAGAACCATCTGGTGATTGGATGATTATCTTGGCTTCCTTTTATCTTCTTCATAATGAGCTTAAGATATGTTGGTCTGAGAGGATAACCAACTCTGTTGAGAAGCTCACTATCAAGGTATTCTACTTTTCTTCACCTTGTTGTTTTTGTTTTCCCGTCAATTTTTGTTCTGTTCTTAGCTTGGCTATATGAAGTTTATCTTCTCTGTCTGCTTTTTGTTTGAGTTCATGATGTTGTCTATTCATGTAAGATCTCATGATATGAAAGAAATCAACACCTCTTAGATTGTTGGTATGGTTCACCATCCTCAACTGTACTAAATCCAATCTGTCTTCATAAGAGACTGATCCCAGTTTGGATATGTATGATAAGTACTGAACAAGGCTAGATACTCTTTTAATGAGCACTGCATCCCAAACTTCATCATATTTCCATGAAATAATCTTTCTCTCAGTTGCTGATACTGTTAGTGTTATTCTGTCATAAAGCTTTACAAAATTGGTGTTTGCATTGATCATCTCCCTGACTTCATTTCCTTCTGGCCATAACCTGTATGGCATAAACTGTCTTGGCTCTTTAATAGGATGAAGCTCTGGAGGAGCTTGATGATATGTAGATAAAGATGTTGTTTGGTGAGGTCTAACAATCTGAGGCTTTAAGGCATTCGCCAGCATGTTCTTGTAAATACCTCTAGCAAGCTTTTTCATCTGAGATAGAGATTTACCAGCATAAGACCTGGCATCCTTGTGTGACTCAACCAACTTTTCACCAGGGAATATGTCATCTTTTCAATTTAAGGATCCTTTGGCAAGTTCTTTTAAAATTCTTGCTGGTCTTTGATCTCTTTCTATCTCCAGTATGTTTGCTTATTTTCATTCTTCATGACTTCTTGAAAGTATTTAAGCAAGTCTTTAACCTCAAACAGGTTAAGATAAATGGATATCATAAGGGAAACCTCTGGTTGCATGCTTTATACCCATAAGGGTTTCTAGATCATCAGGCAATAGATCATGTATGTTCTCAGTCTATTCTTCAGCTTTATCTTCTTCATCTTCAGAATCAGTAAGAATGATGATTGGTTCTTGGTGTTGGTCAAGTGTTTGATCAATTTCTCCTTCTTCTAAGTTTACAAACTTTGTTTCCTTTTTCTTGAACTCATCTTCATTTATGGGTTCTGCTTTTACTTTCAACAGCTTCAATGGAGGTGAATCAGGTTCATCTTGCTCTGGTACTTTTTCTTTTCATTTCTTTAGAGCATCAAGATATAACCTTTTTCGTTTTTCTTTCATGTGTTTTCAGAGGTTGTTAAGATGATGATACTTGATGCTTAGATAGTTCAGTCTGCTCTTTTAGTGACTCTATGAATTGTCTGATAAGCTTTTTATGTTTCTCAGACAAAGGATTCACATCAATTAAGCTTGATTGAGCTTGGTGTGTGTCAGGGGTATGGAAATATTACCTCAAGATGGGTGAGTGATGAATGTTCTCAAATGGATTGGTTTCACCAAATAACTGATCCATTGAGTATGTTTCCACAGGAATAATGATTGCTTGCTCTTGTTCTTGTGTGTTTTATTTCTCCATTAGGTGTAATTGGTTGATCAAAGAACTCTCCATTTAAATCTTGTTCTTGATCATTTGAATGCTCTTCCTCATTTAGCTCTGTTTGTCTACATCTTCAAACTCTCAGTTTAATCTTCTAATTTCTTCAGTTTGTTCAGAGATTATCTTTTTCAATTCATCAATCTCATTATCCTTGGCATCTGATTGTTTAGTCAAGTAAGCTATATCTAGCCTTGCACTTCTCAAGTCTTGATCTTAAACTTTAACTTCAGCTTTTGTTTGTTCAAGTTGTTGTTCAAGAAATTGAACAATCAACTTTTCTACCTTTTGATCTGCTACTAATTGTTCTATTTCTTCATCTTTTCCTTTAAGTTTATCTTTCAACTTCTTTGCCCTGTTGTTTGATTTTTTAATGAGCTTATTATACTCAGTGAATAAAAATACTTTGGAATACTCTATCTCTTCTTCAGTGGGCATTTCACTTGCTTGATCATCAGTTTCTGTATGCTCAACATGAACACTTTGTTCTTCTTGTTCTGTCTCAAGCATAGAGGATGTTCCTACTTCCTCTTGCTGAGATGCATGTTCACCCATAGTTGTATCTATATCTCTTAACATAGATGAGAAAGTCTGCTGATCAGATACATGAGGGTTGTGAGGTGGAGATGGAAGGTTCTGATCAAAGTGAAATTGCTCTTCTTCTTTAACTTCTTCTTGAATTGGTTCTGGTTCAGGCATAATGGGCACTTCTTGCTGTACGATTAGAACTGGTTGAATAATGGGATCTTGATGAATCACATTTTGAAATAACATGTGAGGTTCACCTTGACTTGGTATCCTTAGAAAAACCTCTAGAACAGGAAGATCATAATTGATCATATGAGGTGGAATAACAACTTCCTCACCATGATAAAGACTTGACTTGATACTTTTAAAAACATGTTCATTGAAATGAACTGGCTCAAACACATCTCCCTCTCTTGGAATATTGGGCAAAAGATCATCAATAATCATCTGAAGAAATCTTGGATGCATCTAGAATTTGTTCCTCACTTCAGTTAAATTGTAGATCATTCCATTAAGAGCGTGTGCAGCAAAATTGAGTGGTCTTCTAGCTATAATACTTGTAATATTAAAAGAGCTCCTTAGTGAAGTAGCATACCATCCAGTGTAACCAATTTGCCTGAATACATGGAGAACATAGTTCTCATCAAACTCAATAGGCCCTTCAGCATCTTCATCTCCTAGTTGAAGTGCTCTTCTGATCACTTCTTCTGAAATCATAATTTGCTGATCATGAATGGTAGAAATCACAACTTGTTGATCTTCCATCTGCTCCAGATGAGCATTGGTCCAGAACTAGACAATGTGATCTTCTATGATCCCTGGCCTCGCAGTCATTGCATGTACCAGCTTTGTTTATCTTATAACTTGTATCATATCTCTGTAATTCTCAGCCTTAGGAGAGTCTGGATTGAGATATGCACACAAATTATGATCTCTGACAAACACAAGGTTTTCTATATCTGCAAATAAGAAGAATATGTTAGTACTTAAGTGATTGAATGAAAGATGTTAATTTGTTGAAATTTTGATTGTGTGTTCATTGGCCATGTGAATGTTATGAGATGATAGATCATGTTTGTTGGGCATATTACTTGTGCCAAGATGTTTATTTGTTGACATTAGCAGTTTGACTTTCAAAAAATTGATTAAAAGTCAATTTAGGTCAATTTTGCACTTGCAAATTTCACTGATTTAATGTTATTTAGATCAAAATTCATTTTGATCATGTTTGATTCATAAAAAATAGTTAATTTTTTCAAATCACAACTTACTCAATGAATTTCAGTTGATCTTTAAAGTCAAAATAGTTCATTTAATGCACATTGAATGTGTGCATTTAATGTTGTTGTGTTTAATGCCATGCAAAATCAACTGTCAACATATGTTTGTTAATGAAATTTGAACATGTTTGATGAGTTATATCATATTTCAAGCCATTTTCAACATTTTCAAAGATCAAATAGTTGATTTTCAAAAAATTTGACATGAACAAGTTGACTATTCATTAACCGATGAACACCTAATCAAAATTCCTTGCATAAACAGACCTAATACATGCGACTATGATCATTTAACATGTATTCAATGTGTGATTTCATTTATAACACTAAATGATTTCATTTTAGGTCACGGTTCGTTGTTTAACTAGGGTTTAACAATGCTCGAATCCAAATCGATTAACCGTTTGCTTTGATGATAGTTTGATAATTATAAACTTGTTATACCTATTCGATCAAAAATTAGTGAAGAAATCAAATAGATATCGGTTTGGATGAACAATAGATGTTTGAACTGTAGCAACGTTTGGAAAATTTGAGTTTTTACCTCGCACACTTGTGATAAATGAAAATCTGACAAGTATTGAACTATATATACAACGGATAAATCATGTGTCGGCTGTGTATACAATGTGTTTGTACGCTGTATAAATAGTTTTAACTTAAATTAAATTTTAAGTCGTGCGCTGTGAATTTCACATGTGCTGTGTGAACAGTGTGTCCGCTGTACAATTTTTAAGTTGTACGCTATGCACAATTGAATGATTTTGACTTTGTTCATAGCAAATGACTATTTGGTCATGCGCTGTGTACATTTGAATGATTACTGAATGTTCATAACTTATGACTAAAAGTCATACGCTATGTACTTATACACTGTGTACAAAGCGGATGAACATTTGTTCATGCGTTGTGCATACTTAAATGATTATTTTGGTTGTTCTCAGCGGATGACTATTTGGTCATGCGTTGTGTACGCTTGTGGTTGTTTAAGGAATATTCACACCGGATGACTTATTGTCATGCGCAGTGGACACTTGAATGATTGTGTACAGCGTATGCTTACCTTTGTACATACGTTGTGTACACTTGCTCTATTTATACAACGGATGAGTAATGTTAGTCATGCGCTATGGAATACCACTGTATTCATAGTGATGTTTTACCTGACATCATGCGCTGTGAATACTCGTATGTTCAACATGTTTGTTTGTCCGCTATATACACTTGGTGTATTTTGCGTGTTTAATGGTTAACTATAGCTACAACGGATGTATGTTTGCGTGTTCACTGTGTCTACAGTTGACAAATTTTAAAATTTTTGTTTGTTTTGAAAATTTTGCTTATAAATTTGTGAAATATTTTCAAAAATTTGGTTGTTTGTTAAATTTTATAATTTTAACATGACTGATATATGGATGTTTAGATGTCACTCACAAGCAATTATATGTGCATGTATATGTGTCAACCTGCTATTTTTGTGTGCTTGCTTGGCTTGATTGTTTTTCTTTGATTAAAACTTAAAATTTTAAAATCCTCAAATTTTAATATTTCAAATTTTAAAATGTATGATAATGCGCATATTCTGCTGCCTCTTTGATATTTTCATGTTCATTTTCTCCTCCTATATTTTTGTATATTTATAAAAATCTTTATAAAATAACAAAAATTTGAAACTGTTTGATGGAAATTATCAAAGTCCAATGTGTTTACTTGCATGATAAATGATTAACATTTAGAGAGATGACACATCATCTAACTAAGAAATGTGTGGTTGTTATGCTTGGACATGAATCATTTGCATATGCCTTGAGATCATACTAGTCTTTAATACTCATTGAGTTGATTTGATGATTTTGATAATAGACATAGACTAATACAATGTTGATTACAGATATTGTTGTCCACTTAAACTCATGCATGGTATTAATGATTGATTTAAACAATGAGTGATTATCATGTTTTGGATATATTTAGATGATTTGTATGTACCCCACACCTGATTGTATGTTAAGATCAACCTTACTCAAGATATGCTAGAAAGCATTTCAATACTTATAACCTAGCTACTTAGGAGTATAAATGTTCAATTTGATCTTTATTGATCAAACTAGGATTCTTTTGCACTCCACTTTGAAAGGTGATCCTGTTTGGGATTCTTTTGATTCATTCACAAGGAATGTAGTCTATAAAAGACTTTATTGATGATTCATCCAAGAAGGATGTGTTTCTCATTGGGAATCTTTTTGGATCATGACGTAGGTCATGCAGGTTTGTGCTTAGCACAACAAAGGATGCCTTAGTGTGCTTCAGGTCTATGATAATCATAACAAAGGAGACACTTGTATGATTGAGAAGTTTATAAACTATTTCACTTGGTTTATATGAGTTACTTTACAAACAATCCATATTGGATAGATCAAAACTTACCATACACCAAGATGGGTGTTGTTTATCACACAATCATGAGAATTTAGTTCTTCATTGTTGTATGTGATGTTAGGTGTCCCATGTTAAGCCTATCCACACATCAAACAAAGTATGTCAGTCTTTATCGGTGGAAAATAACTCAACTGAATAAGTAATCTAGTGTACTATCATTTCTCATTAGTAGTCATGTGTGATTCAAACTTGTTTGTTATTCTAAAAACATGAATGTTTGTCTGATTTCTTAAGTTTGAAAAGATGAGTGTTTGATGTTAAACTTGGACTTTAACAAAATCAAGCTTGTATGATGTTAATGTTTTAAAAAACATTACTTTTTTGGTTCATAATTGATCATACCAAGTGACTGAACCAAAAATTCAAATCTTGTTAAAACAAATGGTTTTGTAAAGAAGTTAGCCAATTGATTATTAGTGTAAACTTTGATCAACTTAATCAGACCTTTTTCTGAGCAATCTCTCAGAAAATGATATCTGATATCTATATATTTTGTTTTGGAATGTTGAACAGGATTATCAGTGATGAACATGGTAGCAGAATTGTCTATGTGTGTGGGTGTATTTAGAAAATTAAATCCATAGTCAAGCATTTGGATTTGAATCCAAAGCACTTGAGAACAACATGCAGAAGCAACTATGTATTCTGCCTCAGCTGTTGACACAGACACATTTGTTTGTTTCTTGTACTGTCAGGAGATCAATCTTGATCCAAGAAACTGACATCCTCTTGTTGTTGATTTTTTGCTATTGTTATAGCCACCATAATCATTGTTAGTGTATGCAAATAAAGAAAAGTCCCTATCTTTAGTATACCACAGACCAAGTGCTGGTTTGCTTTTCAAATATCTAAAAAATTCTCTTTACAACATTGATGTGTGATTCTTTCGGATCTGCCTGATAGCTTGCACACATGCAAACTGCATACAAAATGTCTGGTTGGCTAGTTGCAAGGCACATCAGTGAGCCTATCATTGATCTATACAGCTTCTGATCAACTAATGTTCCTTTTGGATCTGGGCCAAACTTCAATCCAGTTGCAAATGGTGTTTTACTTAATGTGCAATCAACCATGTTGTATTTCTTCAAGATCTGATTCACATACTTGCTTTGATTGATAAAAAATTCCTTCAGCTGATTGTTGTACTTGAAGACCAAGGAAGAATGTAGTTATCCCATTGAGCTCATTTGGAATTTTGATTATATAAGAGTTTCAAACTCTCTACAAAGTTGTATGTTAGTGGAGCCAAATATGATGTCATCCACGTCGACTTGTACAACTAGCAAGTCTTGTCCTTTTCTCTTCAAGAATAATGTTTGATCAATCTTCCCCCGGGTGTATCCATTCTGTAGTAAAAACTGTGATAAAGTTTCATATCACTTTCTCGGTGCCTGATGAAAACCATACAGAGCTTTATCTAACTAATAGAATTTGTGAGGGAAGTCTGGGTCTTCAAACCCTGGTGGTTGTGCAACATATACCTCTTCATCTATCTTGCCATATAGGAATGCACAGTGCCACATCCATTTGTACGACAGTGAATTTCTTTGATGAGGCATAAGTAAGGAACACTCTGATGTCTTCCAATCTAGCTGCCGGAGCAAAGACATCGTCATAATCAATGCCTTCCTCTTGAGTGTAACCTTGGGCAATGAGCCTTGCTTTGTTTCTAATGATAATCCCTCTATCATCTGTTTTGTTTTTGAACAGCCATCTGGTGCCAATGGCATATTGACCTTCAGGTAGGTCAACCAATTTCCACACCTCTTGCTTCCTCAATTGCTGTAGTTCCTCTTGTATGGCTTCTATCCAACTATTGTCTTTAAGTGCTTCTGTGATGTTTTTGGATGTTGTGGGAGATAGAAAGCAGGAGAACAAGCAAATGTTTGCTGTATCAGATTGACTTCGTGTCAATCTAACATTGAGATCACCAACGATATTTTCTAAGGGATGATATTTGTGAGCTCTTGTGGTTTCAATCTGATCAATAGGGAGTGTTGAATCAAGATTGTTGATAGTTTATTTAGGTGTTGATGGGTGAGCAAGGGTATTTGATGTGGTTGGATCATCTTGCTATGTATTATCATGGAAAGTTTTAGGTGAATCATGAAAAAAATCTAAGATTTCATAATCATGATGTGTGTTTGGTGATGAATGGTAATCATCATCTTCTTCAGCTATGTCGTGATGATGTGACCTTGTTTGCTTGCTTAGTTGAGGGTCAACTGAAGCTTGTGGTTGATTGGTCACAGGAGTTGATAATGATAGAGTGTTTGTTGATGTTCCTCTTGAAGTGTTTGTTTGATCTGGAGGAGTGTTAAATATTGTACTTGAAGGAGTAGTGGTTGTACTCCTTTAAGGTTCAGCAGTTAATGGAACATCAATGTTTGTTGGTGGAACCATGGGATATTCAATATCGTCCTTCGTACCTGAGACATCAAAATAAGATGTGTTAAATGATTTTGTCAGTGAATCTATATCAAACAGGCAGTCAAATCTAATGACTTTCTTAGTGAAAGAATGTTCATTAAAAACAACATCAATGTTCATTAAAAACAACATCAGTTGTTTCTTCCATAATGTTTGGTCTTGGATTGTATACTCTATATGCTTTAGAGCTTCTAGAGTATCCATAAAAAATCCATCCTCTACTTTTGGAGCAAACTTAGATAAATGTTCTCTGGTGTTTAAATAGATACAGAACACCCAAATGCTTTAAGAAATCCAATAAAAAGGTTTTCTTCTAAACATTAATTCATATGGAGTTTTAGTATGTTCTTTGACTATTAGTGTTCTCTTTTGTATGTAGCAAGCTGTGTTGATGGCTTCTGACCAAAAAGATATGGGCAATAGAGAGTCTCCTAGCATAGATCTAGCAGCTTCTATTAATGTTCTATTTCTCCGTTCAGCAACTCCATTCTGCTGAGTAGTCCTTGCCACACTGAATTGCTGACTTATTTCTTTCTCTACACAAAAGGAAGAAATAATGTCATTCTTAAATTCAGTACCATTATCACTTCTTAAAGTTTTGACTTTAAGATCTAATTGATTTTTAATTTTAGTGATAAATGATTTGATAATTTTTGCTTTTTTCTGACTTGTGCAATAGAATGAAAATCCAGGTGAATCTGGAGTAATCATCAACTATAACAAGGCAGTATTACTTCTTGCCAATGCTTAATATGTTTGTAGGGCCAAAAAGGTCCATATGAAGCAATTTGAGTGGTGTGTGATTAGAGTTTACCAATTTAGACTTATGTGACACTCTATGTTGTTTGCCTTTCAGACATGCAGTACAGTGATCTCTACAGAAAAATTCTTTTCGTGGTAGACCTATTACTAGGTCACCTTTAACCAATTGATTCATTCTATGCCACAATCGGAAAACATCTTCTCATGCTTTTGATAATAAACAAATTTCAGGGTTTGATGCTGAAATTGTATTCATATTAATAATGTATGTGTTGTTTTGATGGGGAGTTTTCAAAAGGATACAATCTTCAGGTGTTTTAAAAACCGTCTTGAGTATGTAGCAATTATTGGAGTCGAAGAGGGTGGCATATCCTTTATCACAGATTTGGGATACACTTAAAAGATTAAAATGGAGGTTGAAGTAGTAGTTGACATTATCAAAGCTAATCAACCCATTTGATAATGTTCCTTCACTAGTAATCTTTCCTCTTATATTGGTACCTCCAAATGCTACGTCTCCTCCATGTTTGCTTTTGAAATCCCAAAGCAGGGAACAGTTTCCAGTCATATGGCGGGAACACCCACTGGCAACATACTAGATATTGTCAAGCCTTCTATGATATCCCTAGACAGACAAAGAAATTAATTAGAGGGTGCAACCCAAGCCAATATGATCTTGGGTTTTCCGTCTTTTCCCAGTACACAAATTTACTCTAAAGATGCATTGTCTGCTGGCTTAGGAACTCTAGGTACACTATACTTTCTTTGCATGTTTTTAGCTTTGTCATGAGAAATGCTTTGAGCTTTCCTCCTTTGAGTGCTAAAGTTAGTTTGGTGTCTATTTTTAGACTTAGGTCTCTTGTCTGTTTGTTCAAAGTTGTCATAAAATGTTTTGTCATTGTTTAAAACAGATTTTGTGTGTGGAGTCTGTCTTGGTACTCCACCCTTGTTCTTATTAGGAACAACTGTTTACTTTTTAGTTGATTTCTCAATCTGAGCTTGTTTTTTTGCTTTTTATTCCTTTTATTGAAAAAGCAATTAGTTGTGTTATGATTGTTTCTTTCACAAATTGAACAATATTTATGAAAATGACATGTTTTTGTACTATGATTGTTCATATCATAGTATTTGTAGTACTTACCATATTTGCACTTTTCTATGCTATGGGTGTATTGATCACACCATTCACATTATGGCAAATTTGTAGTACTTTGTTTATTGAAAACTTTTGATTTTAAGTTTGATTTGGTGGTATATCAAAAGTTACTGTTGGTTGTTTGGACTGAATGGGGGCTTTTCCCTTCCCTTTGTCTGGTCTTTTGAGAGGGATAGTGGAAGACTTAGCCTTTCTTCCACCTGAGCAGATATCAAATACTTGCTTCTGCTTTGTTTGTTTGGGTGTTGTATCAATCACACTTGAAACTTTTTCAGTTTCAGTAATTAGTTGAGCAGACTCATCATATAAAAGATCTTCATCATCTTCATCTGTGGTGTTAACATCAAATTCATTGTTTTCCCTTTGATAAAACATCTGTTGATTTAATTTGTGATGGTGCTTGACTTTTAACAAATTTAATCAGAGGTGATTTTGATCATATTGATGACTTAGATGATGATGATGATGGCTTTGAGTCATCTATCCTGTCATGAGGATCAAGTGATTCCCCATGTTTGCTGGTCATTGATTCAAGTAGTGGGATATAGTTGCCATTGTAAGGTAGGTTAACATTATTATATCCCAGACCTGAAGGGTCTTTAAAAGCCCTTTGTTGAGCAAGAAGTTCTTCAAACTTCTTATTGCTCACCTGACACTTTTGAAGTTTCACTTTAGTTTCAGCGTATAGTGTTTTAGACCGAGTAAGAGATTTAGAGAGTTGCTCAACCTGAGCTGCAAGTGCTAGCTTTTTAGACAAAAGTTTTTCTAAATCATTTTTAAATGATAGAATTGTGATCTCATATTGTTTTGCTTAGATTTTAAACTGTCACTTAAAATGTTTGTTTCAATAACTTTCTTTGAAAGTTGGTCTGCATGCTCTCTGTATCTTGTGACTTCATCTATGCATGCTTGAGAACATAGATTTTCCTTGACCTCTTTTGGGATTTCAGCCAGTTTCTCCTCAACCTATGCCATGAGGGCATGATCAGGAGATTGTATCTCTGCCTTATACATGCTCCAGTCACATTCTCCATCCTGTTTAATTATCATTGCTGAGGACTTGGAGTGTTGATTGGGGCTGTATTGTGTAATTTATGCTGGTATTGGTGCTGATGGAATACTGATGGGTGGTGGAACTTGTCTGTTTGTTTGATAACCACTTGATGTTTGTGGTTGTTGATTGTCTCTATCAGCCCTTGGTTGTTGCCATTCTTTTGAGAAATACCCATATAGCTGACAGTTGTAGCATCTCACTTTGATCTTGTCAAAACCAATCTTTGTTTTCTTATCCATGTTTAACCCCCTGTTTCTTTGAATAAACTTCTTTGATCTATAAGCAATCATGGCCATAGACCACTTAAGATCCATCTCTTCAACCATGTCTGGTGGCAACTCATTCAAATCCTGTTGGATAATTTATGATGGTGCGAGATTTGCACCTAGATATGCCTCAAAACTTGTGGAGAAGGCTGCAAAGGCTGCCTTCTACTCCTCACTCTGTAGAATGTTTGTGAGTGCATCAATAGGTTTCTCAAACTTGTGTATGTTCTGAGTCTTTGTGTGATGTTGTTTGCTTGAACTTGAAGCGTGTTGGTGTTGTTTGCTCTGAGGTGTTGCTTCATGTGAAGAATGAACACCAGTCTTCTTAGACTTCTGTTTGTGTTTTGGTAATTCAGGAGCAAAAAAGAATGAAGTATCACTATAGTAAAAAAAAACTCCTCCTCTTCATGGCAAGAATGCACTGTCTGTTGTTTGCATCTCTTTGAATTTGTATGATTCCACATGTTTCACAGTGCTGTTGTTTCTGGATCTCTCATCTAATTCTGGTGCCTATACTTTGGCAACTAAAGCATCCAATGATAATGCTTCCAGATCCAGTGTTGTTTTCATTAAAAAGAGATTGTTTCTAGCTCTCTAGAAGAGTGTGCAACATTTTCTTATTGATCTTCATGGATTCATATTTGAGACCGTAAACTATCATCTCATTCACCGGTTGTATGAATCTATGGAGCTGTTGTGGTATGGATTCACCTTGAACATGATGGAAAGTTTCATATTGGGTTCTCAAATTTTTTCTTAATCTCCCTTATTTCATCACTTCCTTCACTCATTATGTGAAGAACCTTCCACAGTTTTATGCTGTTTTGAAGTTTTATACTCTAGTTAATATCTCAAATAGGAGAGTCATTGCCAGAATACTATATGCTTTCATGTGTGTTTTGACTTTTTTCAAGTCATCACCAGCTACACTCTTTAAACTCACTAGTTTCTGTATGTTATAATCTGGACCTAAAGTCACAAGAATGTATGGTCACTCAATTATGTAAGTCCACAAATCTAAGTCTTGGAAAATAATCCAGGTCTGAACATGATTTTTCATTGCTTGAAGTCAGCCTTGTTCTTCAGTCTAGGTGGTTTAAGACCAATGTTGGAACCTGAAAGTTCGTCTAATATGATTGTTAAATTTTAACTTAACGCTTTAAGTCAAACTTGGTTTAAAAAAGCGCTCTGAGGCGATGCCTTAAGCGTGAGGCGCTAGAGGCGTTTGGCCGAGCTCTTCGTTTCACTGAGGCGCCGGCTGTACACGAAGCGCTATGAAGCGGCGCTTCAGGAGTAAAGCGTGAGGAGGTCTGAGGCAGCGGCTCATGTGTTTGGTCAAGTCTGGCCCATTTCTTTGCAGCCCAACCCTCATCTCTCTGCAGCCCAACCCATTTAAACAAACCCTACATTATTAATTCCAGCCCATCGCCTGTCCAACCCTAGTCTAATATTCCCGATCGAGACTCTCCAGCCTTCGGTTCTTCACTTCTTCTCACTTCTCAGCAGTCGAGACTCTCCAGCCTTCGGTCCTGCCGCCTGCGGTTCTTCTCAGCAGTCGGTTCTTGTCCACGGTTCAGCCTTCGGTTCTTCTCCAGTGACCAGCCCTTCGATTCTTCACTTGGGGGTTCTTCTCAGCCTTCGGTTCTTCTCCAGCCTTCGATTCTTACTCCCGAGTCCAGCCCCTTCGATTTTCAGCTCCAGTTGATCGATTTCTGTAAGTGAAAACTTTCTGTTGACTTTTGTTGACTTTTGGTTGATTATATATGGATTAAAGTCATTGAACCTTCTATTTTGACTGATCATAGTTGATGATTACTTGATTATATATGGATTAAAGTCATAGTTGATGATTAGTTGATGACTTATCATAGTTGATGATTAGTTGATGACTGATCATAGTGAAAACTTTCTATTGACTTTTCTAGTCACTGTTTTATATTCTTTTTTGTTTAGAAAGCATAATGGATTCAGGTTCAAACAAGTCTAATAGCTTTGGAATAAATTCAAATGATCCTGCTAGAAAATATGGAACTCAAGATCCTCAAAATAGGTCAAATCTTGCCTGTAATTTTTGGGGGAAAGTGTGCACTGGAGGAGTTTTTCGACTGAAACAACATCTAGTGGGAGGTTTTAAGAATGTTATTGATTGTCCAAAGTGCCCGGTGCATGTACGGGAGGAGGTACTTGACTTTATGCAAAAAAAAGAAAAAGCAAAGGTGGAAAATATAATGAACTCACGGATGCGAGCTAATATATATAATCTTGATGATGATGATGATGATGATGATGTTGAAGAGTATGATGAAATGGCACGCACCGCCACCGGTAGTAGCAAGGCTTCCGCATCTCAACCTAAAAAGCCTAGAGTAAAAGGTCCCATGGATATGTTTTTTAGTCAAACTAGAAAGGATGTGGGTGGAAGACAACAAACGATCAATGAAGTTTGTCATAAGGAGCTAAGAAATAAGGCGTGTAAAGAGTTGGCAAAATGGTTTTATGATGCGGGCTTGCCTTTCCATGCGGCTAACTATGATAGTTTTCAAAAAGCGATCGACGCCGTTGGACAATTTGGCCCTGGACTGAAAGCACCAAGTATGTATGAGTTGAGGGTTCTTTTGCTAAATGATGAAGTAAATGAAATTGACATCATCATGGATGAGCACAAGAAAGTATGGAAAGACAAAGGTTGTTCAATTCTTTCCGATGGATGGCGCGATTCGGTGGTTCAAAAGGACATTATAAATTTTGTTGTAAACTCTCCAAGGGGTTCAGTGTTTATCAAATCACTTGATGTTTCCAATGTCACCAAAAATGCTGATTTTTTGTTCAAACTTCTTGATGCAATGGTTGATGAGGTAGGAGAAAAGAATGTAGTTCAAGTTGTCACTAATAACGCATCGGCTTATGTCAAGGCGGGTAAGTTGCTAGAAGACAAAAGAAAACATCTTTTTTGGACTCCTTGTGCAGCACATTGTCTAGATCTTATGCTAGAGGATATCGGTAAGGAGATACCGAAAGTGAAAAAATGCTTAAAGGATGCGATGTTTGCAAATGGATATATATACAACTTTGTAGGTTTAGTGAACTTGATGAGAAAGTTCACAAATCAGAAAAATTTGCATAGGCCTGCGGTGGCAAGATTTGCTACCTCATTTATTACTCTTTTGCAATTTCATAAACAAAAGAACAACTTGAGGAAAATGGTTATTTCCCAAGAATGGATGGATTCAAAATGGTCGAAGGATGCAAAGGGAAAAAAAGTTGAATCTATTTTTTTGCAAGAATCATTTTGGAGGAACATATTATATGCCTTAAAGTTAACAGGTCCTCTTGTTAGGGTTCTTCGCTTAGTTGACGGTGAAAGAAAGCCGGCCATGGGTTACATTTATGAGGCCATGGGGAGGGCTAAAGAGACTATCAAGAAGAGTTTTAACAACAAAGATGAGTTCTATGCTAGTGCCTTTGAGATTATTGATAAAAGATGGGAATGCCAACTTCATCGACCATTGCATGCCGCGGGGCATTTTCTAAACCCAGCCGTCTTTTATGATGCCCCACAACGTATATTAAAGGATGCGGAAGTTATGTCGGGTTTATATGCTTGTATTACTAAGTTGTCTCCAAATGACGAAGTCGCTGACTTGATTAATGATCAACTTACTATATATCAAAATGCCGATGGGGTTTTCGGTTATTCAGGGGCAATTAGGCTAAGGAAGAAAAAATCTCCAGGTAATTTATTTATTTTTACTTCCTTATTCATTTCTACCTTGTTATAGTTACTTGTTATATATAATGAATATTTTAAGAGTATATATTCACTATTTAAATTTTTTTTTAGCGGAGTGGTGGCAATCATATGGAGCTTCGACTCTTGAATTGCAAGATTTTGTTGTACGAGTTCTTAGCCTTACTTGTAGTAGCCTTACTTTTAGTGCTAGTGGTTGTGAAAGAAATTGGGGAGTCTTTCAACACATTCACACAAAAAGGAGAAACAGATTGGCACAAAATAGATTGAATGACATGGTGTATGTGAAATTTAATCGTGCTTTGGAACGGCGATATAAAATTGAGGGAACCACTGATGATCCAATCATGTTAAATGAGATTGATGACTGCAATGAATGGTTGATGGGAAGAATGGACGATGAAAGTGATGATGATGATTTGGTGTTTATTGGTGAGGATTTGAGATATGGTAAAGTAGGTAGAGCTAGCGGGGTACATGAGCCTTTTTATGCGACAAGAGCGTCAAGAGTTAGAGGAAATGATGAAGGGGCCGGTCCATCAAGATAGAAAAGGGGGAAACAGTTATATGATGAAGATGAAATTGAAGAAGATATCGGATTAAGTGCTGCTGATCTTGAGGGAGATGAGGCTTGGCTTGTTGATGAATGATTGATTTGAGACATTTATTTATGTTTTTAAGATGTTTAATTATGTTCTAAACTTTAAATTCTAAGTATGTTTTGTGTTTATGCTTTGTGTTTATGATTATGAAGTGAAATGTGTCATGCATAATAATTTATTATTATTATTTTTAGTTTTATCGCCTCGCATACGTGAAGCCCTCGCCTCGCGCTTGAGGCGTGGCGCCTCGAATTTTGGTACCTAAACGCTTCGGAGCGCCTCGCGCTTTTTTAAACCAAGAAGTCAAATTTGTTTGATTATTTAGCTTGGTCCTAAATTTGATTTATCCTAAGATCACTAGGATTTGTTTGATTTGTTTGTGACTTTTAAATTTTACCGAATAAAGGAATTTAATTAATTTGACTTTAATTAATTAATTCCAATAAAATGTCAATCTCGGTACAATTAATGATAAGGGAATATAATGGCAATGTAAAGTCAATAGTCAACACCCTTTTTAATGAATTCGGTCAACAAAGTCAAAACCCTAAAAAACAATTAATATGTTTTAAAGTGGCGGTTTTATGGATCAAAAAGTGACTTTTTCAAAAAAATACAAATGAAGAATGGTTTTCTTCACTTGTTTTTTATGAAAAACAACAAAATCACCTTAGATTTTGAAGATTTGTGCTAATGATGAACTAGGGTTTATCCTAGAATAGTTGCGGCTGTGACAACTTCAAAGAAAACAACAATCGGTTTGCTGCTTGAAGATGTTTAATAGCCTGATTCAAGTAAAGAACAACTCAAATGTGATGTTTAAACACAATAAATGGATTCAAAGCACCCAAAATAGTGTTTGTTTGATGAACAATTGATAAACCAGTACCCGTGTATTGTTTTATCTAAAAACCCTTGAAACCGATGAGGTTTTAGTTATTTTTGTGATGATTCTGTTTGAAAAGAGAGCTTTGTTAACAACAAAAACACAAAATCTTCTTCAAAATGAACTAAAACATATGATTAAATCATGTTTTTGAACATTTGTTGAATGTATGTTGTAGAAGAGGGTTTTTGTTTCGATTTCAAGCTCAAAATGGATGTTATGAAGCTAATGAACCATAGAGATCATTGTATTGATTGAGAGAATCAAATATCAGTTGTATGATTTGAGCCAAGGCTCTGATACCACCTGATGGATTTGGGTTTTAAACTTTGAAAGAACAAATGATTGAATCCCCCAAGGACCTTTTCAATCTCTCAATAATAACAACAAGTGTGTTATGAATCAATACTTAAATAATCATAGTGCGGAAACCCATGATTATTGATATGATCTTTATGTGTGTATGATTGTGTGTTTGTATGATTGAATGCTATGAATGATAATAACTGCTTGTTTGATTGATGAATGTTCAAAAGCTTACAAAGGATTAAGGTATACAACTACTTATAGCTATGTACATGCTATGTGCATTTACAAAGATACCCTTATGTAAAAACAAAATACATAATAATCCTAAGTCTATAAGCTGTCTGCTGTGGATGATGTCTTGTACCCTATGGATGATAAGCTGTCCATTGTGAATGTTGAATTACTTGTCTGCTATGCATGGATGCTGTCCGCTGTGAACACTTATATTGTTTGTTGTGTTGTTGTCCGCTGTGAAATGTTCATCCGTTGTGGACTGTTCATCAGCTGTGGGATTGGTTATCCACTGTATGTTAGTTCATCCGCTGTCTGCACTAGGATTTCATTCTTCATCCGCTGTGACTGCTACTGCATCCGCTGTGGGCATTACTTCATCCGCTATGGACACTTAGTAAAATTTCTTTTATCTACAAAATCTAAAAAATAAATTTAAACAATAATTAGTTCTTGATGTGAATATTAATTTTATTTGTTTGTTAGTAAATGGTTGTTTGAATGTTAGAATACATTTTGATTATTTATGACAGGCATTATCTTTTAATGTACTTGTTGAGTCCAACAAATTCTATAGTCTACAAACAAAAATTCTAATTTTTATATATTCTAAATTGTAATTTTAATAGAACTAAAATTCTATTTTTAATATATTCTAACCAAAATTCTAATTTTAATAGTTAAAAATATTTTTCAATAAATTAATGAAGAGATCTTTGAATTTCTAAGGTTACATTTTATTTAACCGTATGAAAAGAACTACAGCTAGAATTTTATTTTTAATATATTCTACACACCATACATATTAAGAATAGAAATAAAATTCAAATTTTAATATATTTTACAAACCCAACACATGAAAAATAAAATTAAATCACAAGTGAATTTCGCGAACCACACCTATCCTACCGTTGTAGATTTATAAAAACTCAAAAAAATAATAAAAAAAATAAATAGGATGAGGTCAAAGTAAAAAATATTTAATCTAAGAAACTTAATAAGTATTATGGGCTTGACACGTGTTCTTTTATTGTTTATAAAGTGGAGAACATTTTGGTCATTATGTCAAATACCTCAACTCATTGTGTCTAATACGTTAATTGTTTCAAATATCAGTTCATTGTCTCATACACTTTTCATAATTTTTTATATGTATTTATCATTGTGTTTTACGGTTTATATCATTTTGTGTTATTTTTGTTACTATTTTTATAGATTATGTAAACTTGTTATCTATTATTGTAATTTAAAATAAGAAGTACATTGATAGTATTTCACCGATTTATTTTTCAAAACACATAGTGTTCAAGATTACACTGTGTTATTTTTTCTATTATTTTTATAGATTAAATAAACTTGTTATATATCATAGTGTTTTACAATTAGAAGTTTACAATGATAATATTTTACTAATGTAATTTTCAAGACTCATAGTGTTCAAGATAATACAATATGTTATTTTTATCATTGTCTTTTTATATATTTTCTAGACCTATTGTTATCTATCATTATGTTTTACAATTATAAGTACACATCATGTTATTCTATAAATATATTTTTTAAAACTTATAATGCTTAAGATGATAACACAATGATGATAAAAAAAACATATTGATTGTGCTTTATGTTTTTTTTTATAAATTTTTGTATTATTTTGTCCTTGTTTTTAATGTATTAGATTAGTTGTTGATTTATTATTGTTTTACATGCTAGAAATACATAACAATGTTATTTCATAATTGTATATATATATATATATATATATGTATATATATATATAATTCATCACTTTGGAAAAATACAATAACTAACAAAAATATACAAAGAACTTTACTAAAAACATAACGACAAACAGAAATCATATGAACTTACAATCATAAAAAATTTGTTATCTTTTTATATAATGATACTGTATTCGTTTTAAAGATAAATAATACTCGTTTTTAAGGTGTAATTTTTATAAAAAGGTGATGTATATAAAAGTTATAAACGGTTAAAAAAAAAAAGAACTTAAAAACAACCAATAAAGTGGCTATGCTGAAAATACTTCTCCAACAAACTTCTTTTTCACAATTTAATTTCAATCATTCATTAAAATATTAATTGTTAAGATTACTTATTATATTTTTTAAAATCTTCTTTATATTTGAACCTTTTCCAAATACCAATTTTGCTCTAAAAGTCATTGTTTTGAAAATCGTACCAGACTAGCCGGTCCAACCGGGTGGACCGGGAACCAGACTATAATCCGGTCCGGCTCGAACCAAGAATAGGAACGGTTGAACCGGGGGTTGAAGCGGTTAAACAAGTTTATATATAAATATCTATATATATATATACATACATATATATATATTGATTTTGCAATAATTTTTTTACATATATTTATTATAATAATTATAATACTATCTTGTTTTTATATCCAGTCCGGCCGATCAAACCAATCCGACAAACATACTGGTAAGACGTCTTTTTCACTGTCCGTAAATTGCTTAAAAAAAAAAAAACTCCACACACACATTATGTCTCGGATCTAACCGACCCGACTTGCAACTGCTAGCATTTGAACCCACACACCCGGAAAAGTAACCATTTGAGATTCGAGATCAACACTTTCACCGGTGCTACCCTTGTGCTTAAACCCTACAATCAAATATTCCCCAGATTTTCATTTACCTCATCAATTGAAATGTTTAAAAAGTGAGTTTTCACTTCGATTTTCCTTTGAATCTGTTACCATCGTATGCTTTGATTACATGCGTATCAATTGATTTACGTTCGCCATATGATCTTTTCATCTGATTGAAATTGCTTGTATGTTTTTGCGGAAATGAGTGAGATTCAGCTAGAAGATGTTATGCTATTGTGTGCGTTTAAGATGATTACTACAGTAGGATTCAATTCACTCTTCGCAGGGGCAATTGCATTGCTTCAGAATCATAGTATATGAACTGATTACTATTGATGTTGATGATGTTCTAGGTTTAGAAATGGGATTGGAATTTTAGTTTCTCGTAGTAATCTAGGTTAATGTTTGACTTTGCTAAAAAAACTGCAATTTTGCTTACTTCATGTTGCATTGTGTAACCCTTAGATTTACCTCAGAAGATGTATCTGGGCAAAATCAAGTCAAAGCGTCTGTGCAACGAAAAATTCGACAAAGTATTGCTGATGAGGTTGTAGGATGAATCTTTTTTGAAGTTTTATAGATATACTTGTTCACAAGAGTAATTGACTGAGATTGCCATTTGTATTTCATGCAGTATCCAGGATTAGAACTAGTTTTGGATGATCTGCTTCCAAAGAAGTCTCCTCTCATTGTTGCGAAATGGTTCTCACTTTTTACTGTGTATTTTTTTTTTTTTTTTTTGCTTTTTCATATGCACTTGTTATAAACAATGTTATGTTATTTAACAAGTCTCTTAACATTCTTCTTTGATTTTTTTTCTTTTAATGTTGTTAGCCAGAATCATCTGAATCTGGTTGTGGTGAACAATGTGCCGTTGTTTTTCAACATACGTGATGGGCCCTATATGCCTACACTACGACTTCTTCATCAGTGTGAGTATACAACGGTTTAGCAAACTACTTTTACTTTCAATTCTTAGCTTGAAAACTAGTACATGAAAAAAGTTTGGATGTTGCATAACAGTTTATGATGACTGCAAAGAGTATACTACTTGTAGATTATGATAAATAGGAATGGACAGAGACCCCTCTTAAGAATAATATTACAATCAAATAGACTAGCTAATACAATATTCACTGCATGATTACATTATTTCCAAATTTCCAATAGATTGATCTTAAATGCCATCTTGATGTAAATCACCATCTGTCTTTGAAAAAATCCATCTTGAATTGTCATGTCTTCAACTAGTAGGAGTAAGCATCATTAGATGAGCATTTCTGATCAATGTATGGGTGGAATTACTTTCTTGATCTGCATGTGAATAATTATAAGAAAGTTAAAAAGTTGACAAAAAAGTGTTGATGGGTCCATTCTGACCTGACGTGGTTGGTGTCACACTGTCACCTGTAGTAAAACTGACTTCTTCAAACCCAACCCTTTTTTTTAATCTCTTTTCCAATCCGTTCATCTCGCTACCTATAACTAGAGTGATGCGGAAAATATCACAAGTTTACATCTCTATCATTTTGCGATAACATTGATGTAATCTTTTGATCCTCACACATTGTTTTAACCATGTAATAGTACAAGGATATGACTAGTTGAGGTGTGGAACTTTTATCTTTAACAAAATTAGAAAAATATTGAGTTCACATTATGTTTTATAGCATCTAGCATCATTTCCTTACTGTCGTATTGTTTAATTCATTTCAAATGATTAACTTCTTTTGCTTGCCAATTTGCATATAGATCCAACCATAATGAAGAAACTACAAGTGGACAGGGGCGCAATAAAATTTGTCCTTGCTGGTGCTAATATTATGTGTCCTGGTCTCACATCTCCTGGAGGTGTCCTAGATGAGGAAGTGGGTGCAGAAACACCGGTTGTAAGTGAAAGGCTATAACAGTAGCTGCTTAATATACCTAAAATGCTAATATAAGTTTGTAGCTAGTATTGTTTCTTCTACATTCATATATGGTTGCTATCAATTCATATTATCTTTTAGATGTACACCATGGTTTCCTAGCTTTCACTAACAATATCTAATTGGTTGTTCTGCCACTATATCAGGCGATAATGGCTGAAGGGAAGCAACATGCTCTTGCTATTGGCTTTACAAAAATGTCAGCAAAAGATATGTAAGTAAATGATTTTCTTTCATCAAATGTCATTTTACTAACTTTTGTGTGAAATCATAATACCATATGACTGGGAAAATTAAGTTTATGATTATGTGCCTTAAATATCTCGCCATTGATCTTTTGGATGAAAGTAGCATCATATGATTGGGAAAGTTCTCACCAACTGAGAAATTGTGATGTGATTTGAGAAGTGTAATGCGACTTTTGAACTAGGAAAAAAAATGAAGCAGGGTACTGCAGAAATCGTCATATGTTATGAGCACTATTGTTTGAACACAATCATACACTTGGTTTAATTGGTTCATTGTTTGATAACATTATAAAAGAAAAGAAACAAAAAGCATTTGTTATTCACAAGTTGTGCCATTAGTATTGTTATATTCTGTAAAAGGTATGGCATGGCTTACAAGATGAAAGGCACCAATCTATACTTTTTATATTCTGTGAAGTCTTTAACTATTTTGTTACTACTGCAGAAAGGCAATCAACAAGGGTATTGGTGTGGATAATATGCATTACCTTAATGATGGTCTCTGGAAGGTAATATTGTAATATGCTCTTTTTAAATATGAATATTTACACTTTTGAGAAACTATGCAACAATTGTGTTTCTTATCCAAATTGTTGCCAGTAGGAATTCAGTGTCTAAAAACTGAACCCACTGAATTAACTGTTATAGATGTGTGTCATACAATTGAATTTTAAACTTCTGTCTTGCTCAAGCTTTTAGGTGATTCTTTTTTATGGACATAGATAGGGAAATGGGTTAACCATTAATCGTGGGGTTAAATAATGGGTTTGATACATGTCAAAACAGTTTTGGTTGGGTCAGGTTCTGGTTGACCTGCACCACATTTTGCTCAAACATTTTGAGTTTTTTTTTTTACCAATGATTACGAAATTTATATTTTCTGAATAGTGATCTAAGCCATTGGATAAATTGGCATTGGAGGTTTTATGCTTAAAAATAAATTTTAGGTGGCTTTCGACCCATTCGGCCACTTTCTTGTAGCAGTTTTATAAAATTATTTTACCTATTTGATCTTTTAAAAATAAATCTCAACTTAATCAAGTAAATCAACCCGTTTGGCCCAAGTTGGTTTCTATGTGCATTTTTAGAAGCGTTAATTTGGAAATCTTGTTCTAGGCCTCAGCCTAATTTGAAACAAAAAACAAGAAGCAAAAGTTTGTATGTTCACTTAAATTTCTACATGTTCTGGAGCGTTAATGTAGCCCCGCTTTTAATTTTAACAGTCTCTAGAAATGATAGTACAGTAGATGGAATAGGCAAGTTGCTAACTCTTATGTTATAATCTTTCTACGTATACTTTTTCCCCTGAGAATGAAGATGATTTGAAGTAGAGGCTGTTGGTTGGGAATAATATAAAAAGAAGGGTTACCTTAAAAGGAATCAAGTTTAAATGTGTTGAAACAGGAAAATCTCCCAAAATGTGTTTTTGATGCATGAAAGCTTCTAAACCATTTTGTTTAAAATTTTATAACATTGGTTAAACAATTTAACTTTCTTAATTATGTTTGACATGCTAATAACTTTCTTAATTACGTTTGACATGCTAATAAAGCTCCTAAACCATTTTGTTTAAAAATTTATAACATTGGTTAAACAATTTAACTTTCATTGTTATGTTTGACACGCTAATAACTTCAAATAAAATTAAAAATCTTGTAGAAAAAGGGTTTCACTGTCAACCCATCTTGTTTTGGTGCATACCTCAATATAACACGTTACCCAATTTGCTCGTCTATTCGCCATCTCTAGTTACGAGAATGTTTAACCAGCTCAACATTGTTCAGCAATTTCGATTCATTTGTACTTTATCTATCTTTGGTAACTCCAGTTATGTTTTGGTTCTGTTTGCAGATGGAACGTCTAGATTGAGATTGCATCCTTCCTCTTGTTTCTAGGTTATTACTCCTTCCATACGCCAACCTGCACGAATGTTGTTGAGACTTGTTTACCGTATTGTATTCTTATATGATATGTATTTTGATATGTTTTTCTTTGGTTTATGTGACATTTCGTCTCACACTACCCAATTGTTTGCCCGTATAACCCTTTGGTCTTGGGTTACTTATCCCTCATGGTGATAGTACTTTTGAGAGTTATTTCTATTGTTTTGCTTAAGATGTTAATGATTGTAGTTCTGGTTTTGCCCAAAAGGTTTTATAGAAAGAAAAACCACTAAACCTGAACTAGTTTCAAGATGGGCAAATCCTGTAGAACTTAAAGTCGGTTTCGTAAGTTACATTTTGATGCACAATGCCTAATTCGTCACTCTTTAATGTTGAAAAGATGACGTGGAACTGGTATTTGCTGATGTGGCATTTGTTTTATTTATGTGAATCTTTATGAAAAAATTATTGTATGTTCTTAGGTTTTAACACACCCTAAAAGCAAACATAAAAATACAATGTATGTGTTAGATACCCTCTCTTAACTTTTATTTATTGAACTAAACGTACCCTCTCTTAACTTTTATTTATTGAACTATTTTTCAACACGTTAGCAATATTTTTTTTACACTAAAAGACAACGTTATGCTGAATATGTAAGGGTACATTTGGGATCAGAACATTCTTTTTTTCCTCATTGCATCATCATTCATCATACTTAATTGATTCTCATGAAAACCTCACGTCCTCACAAAATCAGAACCTCAAAAAAGTAATAGGGTATGAGCACTACAGTATCACTGTTAAGCTATCTAGTCTCTCAACCATTGCCATGACCTGATCTTCAAGTGATGGAGGCAGCGTTGTTGACTTTCAATTGATAGCACCAAATGATGTAACCAAATAACTAAGAACAGAAACTTGAAATAAAAATGTACATGGAGACAGTAGTTGCTGCCAATTTTATGATCTTTTGTGTGTTTGTGTATATATACATGTGTGCGCGACTATTTACAGCTTCTTGACAGCTCACTTCATGGGTGCTTACGTTACTCATCTGCAACAATGGCTAATGGGACTCGACTTAAAGTTTTATTCCAAGTATTTTGTAACTATTTGTATTATTATTGTTAACCTAAAATTAAGTAGTTATGATGGTTGGTATGGCAGTTATCTACCGTAGCCATCGCCTCCATCAACTATAAAAGGTACACGTTCCGCCACAATCATTATTGCGCATATTGATCTTTAAACGAAAATCGTTTATCACCTACATTTTGTGTTGCAATACTTGCCTCAATAGGCCTTATCAAATCGTGCTTGTGAAATGACAACTCTACGCTTTCATGAAACTTAAGAGTTAGTTCGTTTACCTACGAGATATAACCAAAATTGGATGTTAGATTTCTACTACGAAAGTGGGCTCCGATGGTCAACTTAATAGCCATAAGACAAGCCGAAGAATAAACCCAGATCTTTGACCTCAATTAAAGTGATAATGTTTTTTATCATCAATGCTAGTTATCTAGGAAACAAATTGATATATAAATGTTTTCCCTTCATGGTAAAATGCAGGAATTAGTATAAACCTCCTGATTTTTTGCTCGTACAAACTTTTTTTATGGCCTGAAATATACAAACTCATTGCTCATATAAACTCTTTCTTTAAACACATTAACACAATATGTAAATAAGGTAGTAAAATAAAAAAGACTACTACTAGTACGGATATAAACAAGACAAGATCAGCTCACTAAAAACTCAAGTTGAGCGAGCTTAAACAAGCTACCCAAGATTATGCTAAACGAGCTTGAGCAACAAATGGTTGTGTTGATAACCTTTTTTTTATTAATTTAGGTTTAATTTTGCAAGCAAGACATAAAGAGCAATGAAAAAAAGTCAAAAGTTCTTCGACAATGAATATGTAACAATGAAGATAAGTGAAATGAGTTCAGGTTCGTTCTTGTGTTCAAAACTCAGTTTGCAAGTAAATAACAACAAAACCCCATTCCATAAACATCCAAAAACCTGCGAGAAATTGTAATCTGCTAAAGAACCAATAGCTTTGGCGATAAACATACAGTTTCACAGACCCGAAAAAGGAAGAATAATGTATGCCAAACAGGTCGATCAAAATCCTTCATGGATAGTAGTTGAGATTAATTCACCACAAGATCAATCATAGCTAGCATTTAAGAATTTCAGCAGCTGGTTTCGATTATTTTCCGCCTTCTTATCCTCCTTTGTCTTGTCAAGTTTTAACAAGATCTAACAATCAAAACACAAAAAAAGTGATGTGAGATTTGTTTCTAGTTAAATGGTTCTAGACTTGATGATCGCAAAGACTCACCTTTTTACCAGATACCACACTACGTTGAACACCATCATCTTTGTCACGGCCCAGAAACTGTAAAAAGTGCATGATTCATATTAATAAAACAGAACTTATGTGTCTGTGTGTTTGTGTTCAGTCTTTAACATTTTTTTGTTGTTGTGATTCCTAGGGGTTCAGATCAGCATTTTGGGTTGGCTTAGGTCAAAGTGGACCTTCTATTGAAACGGTTCATGGGTCCTGTTGTGCCCTTAAAACATTCCATTTTCTTTTGAAGCAAACATAGTCAATAAAATGTATTAAAGTAATTACAAAGACAATACGAGGTCCCTTTTATCAAATACACACAAACATACATGAGCATGCACTAGGAGTTCAGACACACCAACTCGTATGACCTGATCAAGTAAAATTCAAGCGAAGAGGTGGCAATTCCTATTTATTTTATCTATGAATAGGTCAATTGTGGTTATATTTCAAAGGGCAATTGTATTAGAATAAGACTTTACTTTTAATTTCACTTTTCCCTGATATGATCATTGTACTTTGTGTTTGTACAAGTATGGCCATTAAAGTTTCTAACAAACGTGCTATTATGATCATTCTGTTACTTAGGAACCAGTTATTGTGATAGCATCGGACACTAATAACATCGAGATGAATTTTTTTGTTGGTGTGACAATAAAAAGACTTAATCTGATAAAATTTATGTAGAACAAGAATTATCTTATATTCTTATAAATCTTTTAGGAACTCATAATATTTTTTACAAACAAAAAGTTCTTTAGATGATTTAAAAATAACTACGTAATTTCAACACTTGTTAAATCTTTTAAATAAATACAATGATGGATAAATTCTTAAATCACGGATAAAAGTTCTTATATGATGGTTAGTTGTAATTAGGGTTAGACCCATTTGGCCATTTGCTTAGAGTTTTGTATTTTGTCTATATATACGTGTAGATTGTCTCAAACACCCAATCTATAACACCTTAAAAGCAAATCCACATTGGCCATAGACACGAAAGATTTTAGGTCCATATAAAATGTCCAGACTCAAATATCACCAGCACGTTATAAGGCATTATTTGTGGATGAGGAGAAAGCACATGTTTGCCCTGATGGTTGAGCCATTTTGGGTTTACTTAATTGGCGCTAGTTTAAGGTTGCCTAAGGGCGTTCTCTTTGCTTTGAGCCCTTGACTGCGATGTAGCTCATCCTGTGCAGGCGACATAGTGCAAATGGATGGCAGCCATAGACGTTTTGCGTGAAAGAAGATTCTCAGATAGATTAAAGGGAAATCCTATAGGATTGTAGTTCAATTGATGTTGATGTTCGAGACAAATTGTTGGCCACTTAACCAAGCCTGAAAGCTAGAGGCGGCAGAGATGAGGATGTTGAGGTAGATATGTGGGCACACGAGGATAGTCTAAAGAAGGAATGAAGTCTAACAACTTGAAGTATCAAATGTCTTTTAATTAATTTAAGTTCTTAACAACTTCAAAATAATAAAGCTCCACCTCCAACTTTTCTCCATGACTGATCGTTCCTCCAGCTTACATCTCGTAATATGCCTCCTCAACAAAAAGGTACACAATCCACCACAGATCTTATCCCATGTATCAATAACTAAACTATATCCGTTTATAACCTACCCTTTTATGTGTGTTGCAATAATTGCATGTGTCCTAAGATTGCAAGAGAGGCCTTTTAAATCATGATGAAATGGCACCTTTATGGTTCAATGAAACTTTCGAGTTCATTCCTTTAGCTATGAGATAAAACCAAAGTCAAATGTAGCTGAGTATTTACTCCTAAAAATGGGTTTAATTGGAAAATGCAATTGCCTTATGGTAGTCATTTGTCATTGGTCCCTTAAACAACTTAGCAATAAAAATGTCTTTCCTTCATGGTAACATGCAAGAACAAGTATACATGAAGCAACCTCCTTGTTTAGTGCGTAAGCGGGGTAGAAATTAGTCTGTAAACTTTAAGATGGCATGTATAAGTCTTTTATGTTGAGGATATGGTAATCCTCAAGAATAATCCTATTGGTATACAAGCAGTAAAGGATCATTTGTCCAACAATTTCAAACTAATTAAAGTTGCATAATTAAAAGATAAAACATCAAATAGAAGTATGTCCTAAATATCCTAAAATATAACGCCAAACAATGGACATTGTCACGTATTGTAATGTTAGTAGATTAGGGATAATATCAAAGGTTAGTTGACAAAAGTATGCTCTTAATATCCTTGAAAAAGTCGGTCCAGTATATTACAAAACAGTAGCACTCCAACAAATCTTAATGTTCTAGTAGATCAAGGGTAATATCAAAGGTTAGTTGGAGGGCTTGACTATGTCATAGCAACTCAATTGAAAATCTTCTTCTTTGTGAGTGTAGTTAGTTTGTTCTTCAACTCTCCTTGTGACATTTAAAATTATAAAATACATCACAAAGTTGTACGAGCAATTTCATATGGAGATTCCAATGTTATCCAGATGCAAATGATGATGAGCATCAACTTTCATGATTGTCTTATTTAAAAGCAATACGGTTTCTTAAAAATCTAAGAAACAATAAGTAGTAAGAAAACCAAGGTTGAATATTAAGTAATGGCAAATGCAACATGTGAACTTGTATCAGCAAAGCAATTCTTGGAAAATTAAGGTTTGTCAAAACATCCACAATGAAGCTTCTATAGGAAAACGAAAATGAAAATGCCTTACATATTGCCTAACCCATGAAAGAAAAAAATATTGAAATTGATCGTCACGTCATCAAAGAAAATCTAAAATGGGATTATTATGACTAAGTTTGTCAATTTAAATCAAGTAATAACCAGCTAGCATATGTACGTAATATATTATAGGTCCTCGAGTTAAATATACATGTAACAAGCTTGGGGCCCATGTAGTTGTGGCATAAATTTAAAACCCCATGCAAACACAATACTGAAACAAAAAAAAGGTTTGAGGTTTGTGTAGTTGTGGCATAAAGTAGAAGGGTAGCAATGCCACAAGGATGCTCAAAAGGTGTGTGTATGTGTATTTATTTATTTTTTGTGTTTAAATGTTTAATGTGTGTGTTTTTGTTTGTTCAATAATAGCAAAAAATTAAAATGGCAAAAAATAACATGAACACAACTAAACTTGCCATGTAATTGATTTTCACTAATCCATTACCATCCATAAGTACTGTGATAGTACATAAGTAGAAACTTCAATAACTGTACATGAGCAGAAATTAATACACTAACCATATCCAGACAAAAATGAAAGTAAGTTGCTATTCTATGACATTTGCCCTATTTCAAATCTTCACTCAAAATGTAGTTCTAAAAGACAACCAAAAGTGTATAAAAATTCCTTACAACATGCTAATATTAGAGAAAAATATAAATTAGTTTTAATAGTGAAGTTTCGCACTCGTTTAGAAACTTAACTATCTCTACAACCTAAAAGGAAAGGGCAAACCACATGGTTGGAAAAAATGTTAGCAACTTAGTATCATAATTCATATCTATGTTAGTCAAGTGCTTACAACTTAGTTTAAATTAAGTCCACTCTGCACCATCGATGGTAATTCAATGAAGGTTGCAGGTGCCCACCCCTCTCCCTTTTCCCGTTTGCTAATTTGAAAATTGAGATCAAACTATCATAGTTAAATGACTTGCCTTAGAAAGTTGAACAGGGCTGCTGCTACCATCCCTCTGGTTCTATTAAAGCTCCCATTAACAGAATCAAACCCGATCCAGAACAACATCCAGACATGCATTCATCATGTCAGAGACCCCAGCTCCAATTTCAAAGAGCCAATTCATGAAAAAGGCAGAAAGTATTATAAGCACCTTATATATTCGAACAAACTATCATATTGATATCTCTAAAATAATCATATCAAATTCTTTTTTGCGCCATAAAGACTTGCACCAGCAGAAAAAAACAATGACCAAAAACTTGGTTTGACCTACCTCCTTTACTTTACGCTTATCACGTTTGGTGTGATGTTTAGCCTTCCCCTTCTCTTTATCCTTCTGCTGAAACAAAAAAAAAAAGACATGAAACAAAATGACACCGATTGATCATAACTGGTGTAAGTTATGCAATGGTTGACCTTTTTGTGTCGATGTTCATGTTTATGCTTCCTTGAGCTTGAGCGATTGATTGGTCTATCTTCACTGTCAGATGAACTGTAACATACAAATGCCACACAAGTAAATCAAATTTTAAGGAATCCTTAGCCAGGATGGCCCAAGTGTATAAACAAAAAACTAAGAGCTTTATGCCCCTACAAATTTAGGGGGCCATTTTTCACTAAGGTTTGTCCAAACACATGATACGGTGGACTATTTTTCTCACTTTTTGTTTATATAACAATAATGAATTAGCATATTTAAATTTTACAGAGCACCCATTTATTTGTTGAATTGCTAAATCACTTCTTCAGTAATGTGCGTGAACTAGATTTGGTGTTTAACTTCCATAAGGTACAGAGAGTTCATGCTTTTGATATGTTTTGGTTGGTTATAATTCATTCTTTCTTGGCTTAAATCAGTTCTATGAAGCTTTTGCTTCTTTTTTATCTCCTTGCAAATTTACGCTCCATCCATCATTTCCTCCCATAAAAATTTGAGGAAAAAAATTATAACCAGGCATGGCTTTGCAAAAATGTCTTACATTTTGTCAAAATTCTAAAACTTAAGCAATCTAGGGGGTGTGGGGTTAAGGGTTTTTGAAGCATTTTGCATTCAGTCTGTTCTGTTAGCAGTTTTTTATCATTAACCATAACAGCATAACTATCCTAACACAAAACTCAACAAGCAAATGTGGACACTATCTTAACTACTTTTTCTTTTTTTTCTTTTTCTTTTTTTTGTGAGAAGGGGTATTTAATAGTAGATGAGCTAATTATTGAAGAATTTCAAGAAACAAAGAAGAGGGTAGAACTTTAAAAGTTAATCAATCTCACTCATATCATTTTAAACCTAATTTTTGTTTCAATCCACATGGCTCAAACCATACATCAGCAATCACTGAAGTATATCCCGATAGCATGCATTGTGATGTGATTTGAGCCCTGTTTTCTAATGCTTCAAATTGTTTTCTTATACAAAGTTTGTAGTCTAAGTTGGGAATTTTTATTAAACTTAAGCATTACACCAAACAAACTATGATGCAATTGACACATGCATCCTTTATTCCTAGCTTCCCCTAGTCTGACTTCAGGTTTCAATGAGAAAAATTGAGCCACCTATTACAGCTTACAACTATAGAAGAGTTTTCAACCTTAGGTACCAATTACGTTATGAATCTAACTTATACGAAAAACAAACAGTAATTTCCTAGAGATTCAAACAACAACAAAGGCTAAAAACATGATAAAAACCAGATTTTCACGTCCAGATCTATAGTAAAAACATATATACATACAAAGTTATCAAACAATCCAACAGAAAACAGTAAAAACAAGTTAAAATCAACCTAAATTTACAGACTCAACGATGCGATCATCAGAACAGCAATCAACGATACCTGTAGTCGTCGGATGAAGAAGATGAAGGACTCCGCCTACGACGCCTTTTGGTGTGCGAACGGCTTTTCTTAGAGATCTTAAGAGAGTCTCTTTTGTGTTTGTCGAGGCTTTTGTCTTTGCGGCGGAGTGAACGACGGTCTCGATCGGAGGAGGAGGAAGATAGATCGTCGGAGGAGGTGGTGGTGGTGGAGGCGGCCATTGATGATGAGCAAAGCGATGAAAGCAGCTGGATTGGAATGTAGAAAGTTACCACAAACCCTCGACTCTAATGATGACGACGGAACCAGGTACCAATTTTCTTTTGGTTTTGGGAGATGGCTCACGTATAAACCAAACCGTCGCAAACCCGCGTCGTATATTAGGGCGAGAATGTTAATCATATTCATAGCTACGCCTTTTAAAAGCGTTTGTTGTTCGATGCTAGTCCGATAATCGTTCGGAATTTGCTCGAAAAATACTTGTTCGAACTTATGCTCGATTGTAAACGTGTCGATCGGCTCGGATCAGTTTGGAAACGAGCCAAGCATGAGCAAAGGTCCGCTCGGCTCAAATTATTATATATATATATATATATAATATATATATAGCACTATTATAGATTTGGCCCACTGTATACAAATATAAAATTATATTAATACATGTTAGATCAATCAACCTAATAAAAACTAACATTAAACATAAAAGCGAAATCCTAAACTGTTACGAGAAAATATTTGACCCCGCTCTTAATATTAGTCGATCATCTTCCACTCTTATGTATCATTTTGTGCAATATGCTCACCGCCTCATTGGCTATAGTTTAAATTATATCGTCAGTCACGACGTATTGTCATTCATGAAAATGTTATGTTATGAAATGTGATTTTTTCTTAAATCATTAAAACATATGACCGAACATTGGCATCGTCTCTCATTGCAATATAAATCGGATGACACACTAGATAGTTGAGTTGTACAAATTGTTCGCCGCTCGTTTAAGCTCGCTCGACACTCGATCGAAAAATTAATGCTCGTTCAATTTTACGTTTGGTTGTAAACGAGCCGATTGGCTCGGTTTAGTTTGGAAACGAGCCGATTGACTCGGTTTAGTTTGGAAACGAGCCAAGTACGAGCAAACCTCCGCTCGGCTCTGCTCGTGAACAACCAGACATAGCTTTATATAAAAAACGAGATCATTAATAACTTTAGATGAAACGTATTGGTAAAAACTATAAATAATACGTGGAAAAAAATGCCGACCTAAATAAAAAAACGTGCAAATAAAAAATCATATGAAGAAAATGAGTTCATTAAAGAAGTGACTTGTCTAGTCTACACATGAAGTGGCACATGTCATGTCAATGGAAAGCCCACCAACATTGATATATGAGTATGTATAAAATTGTTTTTCAATGTTTGATGATTTGAGGAATTACATTCTTTAGGTTGCGGGTACGGATAGTCGTTAAAATTCTATGAGATTGCTTTCAATCTAATACCAAATGTTTTTTATAAACTTATATAGTGTTTTTAAATATTTGTTTTTTTTTTTTATGTCTAAACTTCTGGATGGTCCAATTTGGTCATTTAGGCTCAAAAGGTGGGCATACTGGATTTTGGTTCGGGTCGTAGATTGCTCTAAAGATAAAGGCCATACACCGGTTTTATGTTATAGGGACACTTAGGTCTATTGGTGCCCATAAGGAATACATTTCTTTATGCATCATATTTATTTGGCTAAAGGTTGCAAAGAGTTAAGTTGTTCACATTATAAATCTTTCATTTTCTATCAAAATGTTCTCTAGTTGATAGTCTAGTTAGGCATTAGGTTTTTATCATCGTAATGTTTACCCTTTGATTCTTGTGTTTGTTTTTGCTATTAGATTGTTGTCAAGTCATTGTGATGATGATATGATTGTTCTATGTTTACAAGACAAGTTTTATATGTTTACAAGACCTTGTCTGAGATCTTATTGTTATTTGTTGATATTTGTAGTTTTGATATACTTCTTGTGACATGCATGGTATATAGTGAAGCGCTAATCAAGTGCGTGGTGTTCTGGACATTATCTCTCTTCCTTTGTTCTTAAAATTTTATTATAGAGTTAAGGTTTCAAGTTTGAAAAAAAACCCTAAATCCTATTCAAAGTAATAAGAAGGTCAAATCTTTCTCAAGGTGAAGGTTTCTTGTTGAAATCTTCTTTGGTCTTGAATCTAACCAGGGTTTCTTATCACAAACTAGAGGTTGCTATCAAAAGCCTTCTAGTGTGTAAGGATTGTCTTCTCTAAATTGGAGTACTGTGGGATCCACGGGCAAAAACTGTTGATTAGATCTGCAAGAATTTCTATTCTTCTTAAATTGTGTAACCCTTAGTGAAGGTGGTGAGTCTAGTTTTGAATGCCCTAGAATAAGGAACCCCTCTATGAGGACTTTCTTTGTTTATCTATTTTATTTTTCCTTTGTCATACTTATTATTTGTCATTAGGCATTCTTGGGCTCGGTTAGAAGTAGTAGTATTGTCTTTGATAAAACAAGAAGAGCCATCACTTCTGTGTACTATATTTTGTATTTTTTACAATTATCTGGTATTTTGTTGTATCTTGTTTAGATTGCTTATATTGTCTGGAATAATTTGTGCACATCACTTGTGTGCATACTAGGTGTATTGCATTTGACTAATCATTGATCTGCCACTAAAAGTAGTGTAAAAACTTGGCTATGGTTCTAGCTAATTTTATGTGTGTGTGCTTGAGTAAACATCGTCTTGCTTATAAATAAAATTACTGAAATAGGAAGTACTTCTATTGTAACTCTAGTTAGTAAAATTGAGGCTAGTGATCCAATGTATTTACTTGCAAGTGATTCTAGTGTATTAACCATTATTAATATTAAACTAAAAGGGACAAGAATAATAATGTTTGGGCAAACTTTATGAAACTAGCACTACTTTTTAAAATAAACTTTGGAACGATTTAAAAGAAACCCATCACAAAGTTAATATAAAAGAAACAATGGGACTGGTGTAATTCTATGATTCATATATTGATTCTAAACTTTATATTTGAGGGATTATATGTCGGTCAAGTATATTCTAAATTAGTCATAGAAATTTGGGAAGGGAAGATTTAAAAGAAACTTATGATAGAGTAATGGCTTGGTAGTTTTTGGACTTTACCAAAAGTTAATTCATTACAACATGGGAGTTTAGTATTTGATTATTATCATAGGTTAAACACAATGTGGAAGTAATTGTTTAGTTGCCTTCGTGTACCTCCCAAGACTTTAATGATTTCAATAAAATGAATAAACTAATGTAGTTTCTCATGGACTTGGATGATGTGTATCAATATGATAGGATGAAGTTGTTGACTAAAGAACCAATTCCAACTCTTAAAAATGCTTTTATGATAATAACTAGTGAGGAGTCACATAGAAATGCTAACAGTTCTAAAACTTAAATTCAAAATCTTAGATGAGTGTCTAAAACCAATCAATCTTTTGGAAATAAAAGAAGGCTAAACAAAGGTCCTAACCCTAACTTAAAGTGGACACAATGTAATAAGATAGGGCATGCAATTGATATATGTTTTGAAATTGTTGGGTACCCACAAGGTTTTAAACCTAAATGAAGTTAGTTCTCTAGTCAAGGATAAAAAAGTTCGTCTAAAAACGTGTTTGTTGGTAAGGATAATTCTATTTCTATATGTGCTTTGACAACCCTTACATTGATCAAGTGTTATAACATAACCTTTAGGGTTATTGCATGAGAAAACATGGGAGACTACTCAACGTTCTAACATAGGAAGGAAAGTTTACATGTTCTCATTATTCTAAAACATTTAATACAAATGTCTATGGCTTTAATAGTGGAATTTTAATCTCACATGAATCTGGATAGGTAGTAGATTTTGGAGCTATGGTCATCGATGATAATGAAATAAGTAATGAGATGGATGTGTATGAATTTAATATAAGGTAAATCATCTTAATGGAATTAGTGCATCTCTCACAAAGACTGGTATACAAAATTGAGTGATGAAGTAATCTTACATGACGTGTTTG
The DNA here is from genome assembly GCA_025506415.1 of Flaveria robusta. Taxonomy (NCBI): domain Eukaryota; kingdom Viridiplantae; phylum Streptophyta; class Magnoliopsida; order Asterales; family Asteraceae; genus Flaveria; species Flaveria robusta. The sequence goes on from CM046470.1 coordinate 25,407,343, forward strand.
TTGTTCCATAATCTATCTACTTTAATAAAATGATAATTAAAAAGGACACATGACAACACATTATTAAATAATCACGTTAATTAATAATAATATTATTTAATTTTTTTAGATTATTATAGTTTTTAATATATTAAAAAATATATTTTTATTAATGTTATTTCAAAAGAAACTAAATTTTATAAAATAAGAAAAAAAATTTAAAACATTAAACTTTTTTAAAAATACGAAATATTTAAAACTAATGTTTTTAAAAAATAATTTTTTTATAAACAAAAGATAATTAAAATTAGAAGTTATAATAAGAAAGTTTTAAAAATGATATCTTATTGAAAGGTTTGTTTTCAAACAAAGTTTTCATTCTATTTATAATAAAAAAAAATTCAATCATATCTTACATTTAAATTATTGTTTTATAATTAATAAAATTTTATTTTATATAATATATTTTTATTCAACACGTGTAATACACAAGTTTATTAAATCTAGTATTATATAAACATCATCTCTGTTTATAAGTTTGCTTGTGATAATAAGATGTCAGCTGTGTTTATTTAGAAGAGTTGTTATATCTAGGATTCATTTACAAAAAAACCCTGATGACTGATAATCAAATAAATGGCTTGTATTTTTGTAGTAACACATCAAAATATGTTAAGTGTGTTAAAAGAGTTACTTCAAATAAAATTTCCTAGTAAAAACGTTTACCTTGTGATGCGTGTCTTAAGGCAAAGCAACACCTTGAACCTTTTCCTTTGAGTGATCACAAAATTAATACCTTGGATGATTTAGTTCATTTAGATGTGTGGGGTCCCGGCCTATATGGTACAAAGTTGTTAGAGGTATAAGTTTTTCTTAAACGTGGTAGATGATTCTACTAAGCAATGTGGGTGTATTTTTAAGAACTAAAGAAGAAGTGTTCTATAATCTTGAAAGTTTATGTTATGAAATAAGAAATCAATTTAATAAAACTGTAAAATTTTCCATCGTGACAATAGAACTGAGTTCATTAATAAACAAGTTAAATATTTCTTAAGAAATCATGGGATTATACATCAAAAATATGATCTTATAACCCTCAACAAAATAGAAATATAAAGAGAAAACATAGACATCTATTAAATGAGGCTAGGGTGTTTTTGTTTCAAGGAGGGGGTCTCCCTTAGGTTTCGGTCTAAATGTGTGCTAATTGAAACTTACCTTATTAACAGGACTCCTTCTTTTATATTATAAGGTAAATATCCATATGAACTACTACTTGGTTTTAAGCCATGTGTTATCACTTAAGAACCTTTGGTTGCTTGTGTGTTAGTACCATCTCAAATAACACATTAAGTTTGAAGAACGGACATAAAAATGTGTATTTTTTGATATTCTTTAAAAAAAAGGTTACAAACTATGGTGTTTAAACAAAAAAATGGTTACTTTTTCAAGAGATGTCAAATTGTATGAGAAAGTTTACCTTTTAAAATAAAGTCCTGTTTAAAGATAACATGTCTTAAATGATCGAAACTAAATAACAGCGTTTTGAAGACTGGATCAGACTGGTCGGGTCTGGCTGGTTCAACCGAAAATCGAAGGGGTGCTAGAACCGGTCTGCATCAGTTTGTTTTGGAGAGGTTCGACCGGCTGGTTCGTCCTGAATCAGTGTTTGGACTGGATATTGTTTTTTTTTTTTTTAATTTTTTGGATTTTAATGGGTAAAAACAGAGGATTGAATAATAAATTGATGTGTTGGACATAAAATTATTGTTATGTTTTATATATAACTATAAAATACACACATATATATAACTATATATACAATATCCTATATATAATTATGACGCCATCCAGTTCTTAAATTCGATCTGACCAGTTCGACCACTCGACCAGTAAGGCGTCTGGTTCGGTTCTGAAATCATTGCTATATAACCTAAATTTGTTCAATATATGTAAAAAATTGAACACATATAAGATTCCATATATTCGACTTTATAGAATTTTCTTAAATCATAATAGCCTAGTTTGAAATATTATTTACCACAAAGGTGTTGTTGAAAAATATGTATCAACATAAGTTAACACTATGAAGCTATTTGACAATCTCTGAATAAGTAAAAACTAAACAGGAGGAGGTCTGATTGATTAAGAGACTTTAAGTCAGTAGGTATCTGAACAAGTAAGTATTATTTGATTAGATCTTTGATAACTATGTAGAATGATAATATTATCCCTTTGAACTATTATATGCTGAACTATTATGTCTTTGAATATTGACTCAAGAACATAATTTCTGCAGGTTTTCAATAAAATAATCATAAACCAAAATCATAATCCAATAACCTATGACATGAGTAAACCATGGTAAACATTAACAAATGAACCCCGTGTATCATATCCTATGCAGGCTACAAGCAGGAAAATACCATGATTAACTTTGAGAGAAAATTATCATGGAATCAAAAACAAAGATTACCATGGTAGGGCCAAGGGCGGATCTTTATAGGGGCCGGGGGGCGCCGCCCTCCTGTTTTTTTCGCCCGTAGTGTTAAATTTTAGTCCGGTAGTGTAAATTTTTGGTCAGGTAGTGTAAATTTTTATATAAATATCAAGTTCGCCCCCCCTCAAAAAAAATTGATTTCGCCCCCACACCCCCTACGAAAAAGTTCAAGTTCCGCCACTAGGTAGGGCATAAAATCACATCTGTATAAGTGGATGATTAAAAAAAATATATTAACCCTCTAACATGATGTGGGCAGGATAGAAATTCAAGAGAACAAATTGTGAAAAATGCCAAACATAAAATCAAATCTTGATTGAATTAAAATTGAAGGACAGACTTATTATTAAAGGATATGGTGGTGCAGTGGTGAACCCAGGATTTTTTTTCATGGGGATGAAAGTGGAATGATTGCATAATTTTAAGGGGGACGGTTGAGATTTTCACATATATAGGTCCGCCCATGTGGTGGTGGATGTTCATCAATGGATATCATATGCTACAATTATCTGTTGTCTTCTTGGGCTGTATAATTTGTCACAAGAACTCTCCTCCCTCTTTCTCATTCTAAAACTTCAAATTAAACATCCTAATTACATGATTAACATGTTTAGCGAGGGATGACCATCAAACAATCAACTCTAAGTTAGAAGACCAATTAAGTCATCATGTAGAGCCTACAAAACTTGTGAAGAACATGAAAAAGATTAGACATATAGGGGTGCGGGTGGCCAACTTCAAAGGAAGCTGTTCTTGGGGATATTGTTGCGACAAGGTAAGCTAAGGTGATCAATGGCCGGCAAAAACGGGGCGGGGAAAAGATTGTCAGCGTAAATCCGGCGTGGAAAAGATTGTCAGCGTAAATCCGGCGGGGGAGCAGGTGGTCGATGAAAAAGGGGAGGGTTGGAAGTTGATGTGTATTGAGGGGTGGTTGTACACTTTTTAGAGTTATGGTATTTTATTAGGGGGTATTTTTGTCCACTTTTTCATTCGACACTTTTTAGCTGAACTGTTAAGAGATAAACTAAATGATTAAAAGACATGCTTTTTAAATCAAACAGTCCTACCTCTGACCAATTCGGAGGTAGTCTGTTAATAAAATTATTTAGAGGTTATCAAACAGTTCTTAAGACAACTTTAATTTTAATAATCAAAGTTGTTATTCATTGACTGATAATAATCAAAACTATTAATTTGACTATTAACACTCTCAACTTTGTTACCAATGACAATTCTAGTAGAATAATTATCATAAAATCACACTCTATTTACATTTATTTTCCACTCGACTTCACTTGTATTTTTCTCGTTACTAATTTGTTCATAAATGTGCCTTGGATGATCCACGTCTTAGAGTCAGGTGCTTATGAGCACATTAAACTATCCATGTTGTTGAAGAGCCTTCACAACCTAGGCACTACGACCCAATTATCAAGGGCGCGCTCTACCACTTAGCTAATAGCTTGTTAGTCGAGTCCCTCAGCAGGGGCCCACTATGCCATTACTATAAGTAAAATCAAGTGCAAATCAAGTAGAAATATTTGATGATTATGTAAGTAGGAGTGTCTATGCTAACAAACGTAGTTCCTTTTGTTTCAATCACCATTCTTTTTTAAGGTTTTCCAATCGCACGTAAGATATATCAATAACCTAGTATTAATACCCTGCCTTCTAGTGGGTGCATAAAACTATGAAAAAAATTAACATTGAAACATTCCCACGAACATTCGTGTTGAAGGTAAGAAACACGAAACTTGGACATCGTTGATAAAGTTCGAAATTTTATATATAAAACAAGTTGTTGCAAACTTGCGGTTGCGGTGAGAGAACTTTGATACATAATATTCAGAATTTTATATAAAAAAGAAATTGTTAAAAGTATTCACGTCGGAACACTAAAAAAAAATAAGATGTACCAATAAAAAAACCAAATGGTTAAAAATATTAATGTTGATAAAAAAATATAGAAATTTAGATGTTATATGACATACAACTCTGTTAGGATTGAAATTCGCATATATATATATATATATATATATATATATATATATAAATAAGCACGTCCGTAAAAATATATTTAAAATCCTAAATCATCAAATTTTAAAAACTTATAAGAGAAAAACAAGAATAAAAAAGACAAATATATAAGGTTTAAAATTTTGATATAGCTAAAATTAAGGGGGCTTAAATGTAACCTTTTAGAAAACGACAAAATAAGAATTTGTTGTACCCTATGAACCGGGGCACTAACGTTATGCATTGGGTATTTGTACCTTATGCATACGTTGTTACCAATGTGACATCTGTTATATATAATTGGAACTTTTTATTATATTATCATTTCCCTATATGTTTATAAATGAATGGAATGAATAGTAGCGTCCAATTACTAATAAAACGTAGTGTCCAACTACTTAAGCTTAAGAATACGACACATTGTCAAATGAGACACGTGTGTGGGAGGATGGTGCTTAAAGGTTGTTGGGCAAACCGAAGTTGGTTTCTAGAGTACCGGTGGTGTCCCTCGATTAAGACAAGAGAAGGTAAATGGTTCTATATTAAGGAAACATACATTTGCAGCTTAATCCTATTCCTAGCCATTTAATTTATTGTTGACAGTGATGTCATGGCTTTGCTAATATTACTGTAATTAATTGTATATTTGTATCTCAGATTTATATAAGATTGTGATTGCACACTATTATAGTTTTGTTGCGGTTCCCATGCGTTTCCATCTATCTTTGGTTGTTTAGAGTTAGGGGCTATTTGTTCAGCCCCTTAATGGTTCAGATATCTGAATGGTTCAGCACTTAACGGTTCAAAGTGTTTGTTTCGTGAGCAGATTTTTGAATGGTTAAGTACTTTTGCCTCTAAATGGTTAAATATTATAGTGAATCTGAATGGTTAAGAGGTATTATTAGAATTAGTCAGACATTTGCCTCTGAATGGTTAAGCAATATACTAACTTTAAACGATTCAGACCTTCTACTCGTTCAGCACTTAATGATTCAGACCTTTAAATGATTCAGCAATTATCCATTCAAAAATTATCAAACAACCCGTTAATTTTTGATGCTCTGTTCAGAGCAGGGTTTGTGCTTTCAGTGGATTGTTGCTTTCTATGTGTTCTGCTTGCATGGGTAGAACTCTTTTCTTACTGCCCTTTACAACTAATTATTTTGGGTAAGTAGATATTTGAAACTAGACATTAATTGAACTATACAATTATGGTATTGTTTGTTTGATTTAAAGGCCTGTTTTGAATTTTACATTGAATGTTTTATAAAATTTTAATATAAAACAAGAAGTTAAAGTGATGAATCACGCTATTTTGATAACTGTATTTAAATGGTAGTCTTTGATAGCTTAAGTAGTTTTTGGCTATGATAGATCAAATAAACCCACTCTTCAAGACTTCAAGTTTTCATTGGTCTTTCTTTTGTCAGAAGTGACTACCTAGAATCAAAATACAATTAGAGGAATATGCATCTACTTAATTCTAATTCAACTATACCAAAGAATTACAATTAATATCATTATATTTTACAGGTTCATAGATTTCTAAATTCCAATCTCTTATTTAGTATCATTTATATTTTATATGAATTTATTTTTAATTTGGTTTTGTTTTAAGAGAGACTGCCCGTGGGCCTTGCTACAAGAGTTTTGAGAGCACATGCGTTCATCAAGATACTAGAGGAAGATTAAAGGTAATAATTTCCTCTTGATTATCACTTCACCACCAAAGAGATTGTAGACAAACACACCCACATGTTATTAGTAGAGATTAATTTTGTTTTTGATTCATAAAGTTTAAAATTAATTTCTTTATCAGAATTGAATATCTGAGGTTAATCCGAAATAAGTTCACAATTTGGCCGCTAACAGAGAAACCACAACCTCCTTTTCTACTGCCAACAATGACAACGGCGTTGGTTATCATTGCGTGAAACATAACAAAGAGAACTAAACCCAGCGAATCCCAGCTGCAACTACTCTACGTTTCGGCGTAAATTTTGTTCGAAAAAGAGTCGGATCGATTGTAGTATATATTTTATCACGTCATATACGCAGCCGCCGCAACGCGGGGCGGATGAAAATCCTAGTTGATTTTATGTAGTGGTGGTGTTTTGCTAAAATAGTGGTGTGGTGGCTTTCATATAGACATTGAATGACGACTAATAATATAATTCTTCTATTTTGGGTGGTCTAGACATTTGATATTATAGACTTTAATATTGTTGGCATTCAGTTTCGTTAATGATTTAATTTTTATTTTGCTATGTGATTAAAGTTTTTATTATTTTCTTTTAATTTTTTTTTATCAAAATGCATCACGCTAATGCAATATCAAACATGATTTAAAACAAGATTTTATCATAGTGTCTTAATATGTTGTTGTGAACAATGATGATGTGGATAGTGTGTTAGAAGAAGATAGAATTGGATATGAAACTAATATGGATGATATGTTAGCAGAAGATAAAATTGGAGATGAAACTCAAGTAGATAGAGATGAATGGTAATGGTTAAGTACTTTCTTTTAACATATACCAATCTAAAGATAAGAAATTTGAATATTGTCAGTGATTTTAGTGTTATCAAGACTATTTTAGTTTAGTTGAATTTACTTAAGACAAAAAATATGTATAAACATTATAGCAAGTCAGGAGTATGGGGTGTGTATAAGACTATGCACATTTCAGTTAACCTAAACCCGATGGTTCAAGGGGCGGAGCTCCCTAGCCCACGGGGTCCGGGGGCAGTGTCTCATTGGTAACACATACAATGAAATGTGCATTATCGTTTTATTCTCCCGATGACACATAAACTTCTAGCTTTAAAGGTATTCGAAGAAATTTATAAGTCAAAATGAGGAACTGAAAAAGCTATAAAAAGCTTTGAGGAATGATACATTTATGTTCAAGTACCAAAAAAGATTTCGCTTAACTACTCAAATATATATTTTATGAATTTGGAGATGAAATTTTCGCAACTCAATAATGAGTCTACCTATTTATATTGCAAAGGAACAAATAGCTATTGATTTGTGATACATTGATGCACATGAATTTATTAAATCGAAGAATTTTTGGACTTGTTCATGCGATAGAAACATCATCTTTACTAAATAAATATCTTTTTTACTAAGTCTACTCCTAATATATATATATATATATATATATATATATATTGCAAAATATAACTTGAAATAAGGTACTTAAAACCGGACGAGAGATCAAACCATACGTCTTAACAGTCCATTGGTTGGATCTATCGAACCGATCAATCCAAATTTAAGAACCAGATAATATTATTTTTAAATTTATAATTAAATATGTAAAATTGAAAATAGTAAATTATAACTATGGTAACATCATAATGTGCATCATATCATCATAATGTGCTAAAGCTTCACCTTGCATCATATTAGCATAATGTGCTAAAGGATATAAAAAATTATAACTATGATAACATCACTAAACTTGCTAAAGTGATGATGGACACAAGGGAACATGATATCTATAGATTATTCATGTTATCATTAGTTTTGCGTGTTACAACCACAACTATTAAAATATGTTTTATGGTAATAAAATGTGTGAAGTCAAGTTTGCATAATCATGTTGAAAGCTCAAGTAATTTCTGTCATCGAAAAAGAACTTGTTGGTGTTACTAAGGAATATGATTAAGACGTATAATTGTAGATCATATGTAACGATGCATGCTTCATGAGTTTTATTTAACTCTTAAACATAATATATCATTTTTTTCTTAACTCTAACCACCGGTCCACTATTTCTCTCTACTGAAAATTTCTGCATTTGTAACTCCATAGAACAATATTTGTGTTAAAAAAAGGTGATAGGGTTGTAGTTTTCTCCAATTACTATCTATATTTACATTATATAACTCCATAAAATAATATTACTGTTTATTTATATAATATACATGCTAGCATATATAAGAATACATGAAAATTTTGCAATCTATAATTGTAAAGCCACATAAGTTTCTAATAAGGTGTGGAACACCACCATGAAGCTAAGAACTACAAACACACTAATCATTTAACTCGCCACTATGTTTTAGTATATCTCCCAAAAAATTTTTGGAAGAAAGACCCCTTTTTGTCTTTCAGGGATGCTTCCGGTGACATCGCCGGAGTTGATGCTGGAGCACTTATCTGACTCTCCGGGGTCACATTCGGGCTTTCACCGGGGCTTTCACCCTTATCTTTATCCTTGTCTTTCTTGTCTTTCTTCTTTTTTTTCTTTGATTTCTTACCATCATCATCCTTGTGTTTCTTTTTCTTTGAACTCGAAGAATCATCGTTATCGTCATCCTTAGATTTCTTATCATCGTCATCTTCATTGTCAATTTCTTTTGGATCGTCTGGTGGAGGTTCAAACATGAAACCTGAGGTGTAAGGCACACCTGTTGGTGGGATCCATGTGTCCCCAATGATGAATTTACCAGGCGTGAAGCGGTTTATCCTTTTAGCAGATAACTCTTTCACACCTGGCCATTGGACCCTTTGGAGCTTGTTAGCACCAGGGCCATGGTTATTGAACTCAGAGTAGAAAAGGGTGTCGAAAGCAAAGGTTTCGTTCCATGGTAACCATCCTTGAGGTTGGATTAGATCATCAATGAATGATTCCATTATGATTGTTCTTGAAAACTGTTTCCATGGGCGTCCTAGGTAGGATTTTTGTTGCATTCTCACAGGGAAGTATATTGGATCAGCCACGATGCTACAGTTTTGGAGGACAAGACCGGTGGGTTGTCGGATTTCCTTTCGGCCTTGTGCTGTGACGATGCAGTTTTGGTTGTCATTGGGCTTCCGAACCACCATGATGCAGTTTTGTAGCACGACCGCACCATCCCCGAATATGAAGTCAACGGTTCCTGAGATGGTGCATTCGCGGTAGAACTGGCGGTAGGTGTGTGCGTATAGGGTGTCTTGGTAACCGTCCATACGACATTTGTAAAATATTGTTCTATCCGCGCTAACGCGCAATGCCACGGCTTGGTGCTTCTGAGGACCTGCTGTGTTTTCAAATGCAATGTCCTTTGCCATGAAGAAGTCCCCAGCAACAGCTGCAAGTTATTTTGATTAAGTTAGCTACCAAATTCTAGAATTGCATCAAAATGACAGTTTAATGTAATGGAAAATCATGAAATTGGATCTTTTGACTAACAAAGTTATGACAATTGATTTTTAAGTTCATCAAATAATTGTTTCCTACACCTATCCAACCTAAACAACCATTTACAAGTGGTAATTATCGTTTACATAGGATTTACAACATGTAAAAATTAATTTAGGGCGTGTCAGAGGTGTACATAGTTTATGAATCCATATCCCTAAAATAAAAATACATCATATGACATTTGTATGCTTCATAGTGAAGCAAACCCATGCTTTTGTGCCTTGGGACGCCTGTCACATGCATCGCGCGCCAAAGCTATCTCATGATGACACATGGACAAAAGAGTATTTTCAGCCCATGAGGGGCCTTTGACCAATATTTTATTTTGGGGCGCATATGATTAAAAGGTTTACGTCATTAGATTTTAGTATTAAAGTATTGTAATTTGCTTTCACCTACAAAGTTTTCGAGGACAATGGCTTTTGCTTACCAAAAGTTGCAGTGTGATAGGTGGTGATTCCATCTATGAAGTTCAAGCTTCCTGTAATTTTTGTTCTATCAGGGCCATCTCCGATCACCGTTATATGCGTTAAGTTCTTTGGTATTCGGATGATCTCGTTGTATATCCCCTCTTTAATGTAGAGCACAAACATATCCTCTCCTTCAACAGGAATGACTTTCAAAGCTTCATTAATAGAACTAAAGTTTCCACTCCCATCTTGTGCAATAGTAACATTTGGAATGATCTTCACAGGTTCATCCTCCAACAATCTTCGCTTCGTATCATCTACCCATTCAGGAAGATTATAATCATTGTTAAACATTGACAGAAGCCTGCGATTAGCAGCTGGAGGCGCGCCAAATGCCTGAAACACTTGTGAGAAATCAGTGATCAAAGCAAGGCAGTTGCTGGTTAACTCCATAGACTCATTCAATAATTTTTTCATCCTCTCTCCGAAATCTCCTTCGGTTTTCTCAAACCCGTCTAGACACGTTTGTTCATAAGATATCGCGCCACTCATCCATATCTTGAGTTGGAAGAGTGCTTGTCCCAAATCATTAAGATTGAAAATATTAATATTTTCAAAAGATCTCTTTATATCACTAACAGCAAGGCCTGCAAGCTCTTTGCAGCTCTTGACAGCATCATTAGTCCTCGGATCTTCGTGGATCTCTTTCATGATCGACGAGTTCTTAGCCGCGGCATCAAGATGACTGATTGTGACCTCAAACAAGGTCTTCACGAGCTCGTAAGGGTCCGTTGATTGGGTGTGCGCTTTTGAAAGACTGTCCACACATGTTTGTTTGTAATCCGTGTTGTCACAAACAGCCTTGATGGAGGCCTTTAGCTCATCATCCGCCTTCGCGTGCTCAGATTTCGGTTCAGAATGCCCATTCATCATGACGATCAAGGCGATCACTGCGGCTAGAAGCACCACCGAAGCCACGGTGAGGATGGCAAGTTTTGTCTTGCTCATCTTTAATATATATATCCTTGCCCCTTTAAAAGAATTAAATAAAGTTTATGTTCTATCTATCTCCTCTATATCCATTCATCCAATCTATCTGTCTCACTAACTTAACTAATATTTGGTTTAAAATGAAAAGAATTGTTAGAGAGGGCCTGATCAAAGTGTAAGATTGACCCTCCCTCGTGTTGAATCTATTAGACGAAGACCTCCCCTTTCGGATATGTTAGAGTTGAAGGAGACCTTTAATTTTGGTATTAAAGGTGAGAGCAAAATAATTTTGAATGAAACAAGTTTATAGGTTGGTTTCCTTTTCTTGTTGAGAAGATGAGGTTCGGAGTGAATTAAGCTAGCTTTGTCATTTCTATTTTTAAAAGAGAGGATCACATATTTCCAATTCAATGGGGTTGTATACACATATATACAAAGTGTTAAAACCTACAAAGTTTACAAACTCAACAAGATGCGACACCTCTTTTTGAAGGAGACGGGTAATCTTGTCCGTGCCATAATTACACTCAGGATATACATAATTATGCAAATTGTGTGATAATTACACGTTCTATGTTTATAATTGCGTCATGTATCGCCAAACACATAGATTTATTGCCTTCATTTCTCGTACAACAAACATGTACGTTCATTGTTGTGATGTCCTACCACTAGGCCAACATAGCCTCTTCAAGTTTACACTCTTAAATCATTTCATGAAGATTAGATAGAACACAAAGCTTGCCCATGTCAGGATTTGCCACAAACTCTCAAAACAATTGAAAAAAATTAAACCGAGTGTCAGTTATCTCTTTGTCCATGAATGCGTACACAATATGTAATTGTTTGCATTTTATAAAACTGGAATGAGTAGCTTACCCTGATATGTCCCTTCAAATGAATGCAATCTATAAAGACAAAACGGTGACAAAAATGAAATCCCTAATACACGTACGAGAATCCCAAACATATATATGAATATAGCACAATCACCTAATTCATCATTGTATAACGATACTCATGTTTGAATGCTTTAACGTATTTGGGAAATCACAAAAGTCGATCTCCTAACAGCCATGAATATTCTCAGTAGTTTTTCTATGAGTAGTCCACGCCTTACTATATGTAATATAAACATTCATTTTCTCTATAATATAAGCTTAAATTTGTTTTACTATAGTAAAATAAAACTCACACACACTCTAATTTACTTTTAAACGTATATTAATTTGCCCAGAATAAGACTTTAACCCTTACCACTTGGAAGGGAGATCATTTTACCGGCACCTTGGCACCATTCGGCTACAAACCCTTTAGTTGAATCATAGCTTTTAATGCTTTAGTGTTAGAAAGTCATCAGCTTGGGTGGTTAGTGCGGTTAGTAATAGATATCATCTACTTTTTTTTTAAGAAATGTATTGTTCACCATTGAATTATGGTTAGTAATAGAACCATGTTTAGGATAAGGGATACACTAACACTTGAGTAGTTATGGAATTCATAGAAAAAACCCTGAACTCAATAGACGGAGTATAACAATTGTATAACATGCGCTAGTTTTATTTCTTGTATCCTCAAATTTAGTAGTATTTTACTTTTAAAACAAACTATACTCTCATAACTTTTTATTTTATCAAACAAAATACCTTTTAAAAGTGTTGCAGTTTACTTTAAAATGAGTAAATTCATGACCTGTGCGTTTTTGCGTACTTTTGTGATCTTTGTTTTTTTTGAGCGGCCAACTAATTAAAGCTCGGCTACCCGGGGTACCCCAATGGCGAAAATGCACCCCATATGCCCGCGAGCACAGATAGCACTGGGTAGCACAAGCCCACCAACCATCAATTTTAGGGAAAACCCGCCACCCGAAGGCCCATTGCGGTAAAACCCAGCCCACTAACAACATTTTGCTGCTAGTAGTACTCGAACTCACAACCTCACCTAAAGGAAATCATGAGGCTACCACTCAACCAAATGCTACTAATCTTTGTTGTAATCAATAATTCAAAGGCGCTAACCAAAGCCGACACAATTTCACACGCCTTTGAGATGTTTTGTGAAATTGATCTATTGACCTATACGAACTAATGCAACTTCCTTTCTTGTTTAAGGTTTGTAATTGATGCGTTTATTCGTAAATGAAAACATTTGTATATCATTAGCTTAGTTAGCACACAAACCTTGTAAGGCATATATTTATGTTCTTAATTGAAAAGCCATAGTATATATCGAAACTCTAAAAGTTACTAGTTCGCCACTCTTATTGTTAAAAAGTTATAAAAATCAAAATCACTATCAGAATAAAAATTCTTGAGAAAACAGATTGGAAACTGTTAAAAGTATAAGTCATTATCGTTCATTTGTATTCTTGTTACTCATTGTGTGTTTTTCTTTTTCCTTTTAGATGTGGTTCATGGGCTTGGAGATGTGTTACTGGCCTTAGAAGAGTTGCTGGGTACAGGGCGGGCTCAACCGATTTGGAGGCTTCAAGCAAATTAAAATTTTGGGGCCCTTGTGTAACTTTTTTTTCTTTATGCATACATCACGTTCATACTTTTGATTTGGGTTTGGCATTTAAATTACTGTTTACAGGGTTTATCACACAAGGTAAGTCTAAAACATAGTGGGTAAATAATTCAAAATTATCAACAAGCATGTCTAAAATAGTATACAAGTAAACAAGAGAATGCAAATCTAAGGAGTATACTTACAAAAAAAAAATACATATGAGCTTATGCTCAAGAAGTTCTCAACTTTTGAATTATTCTATATTATCACTAGATAATTTATTTAGCATTCTACCATTAAAAGATCCGATAAAACTGTTGAAGAATTGAAGTTGAAAGTTGTATGAGTCAAATATTAAGATTTTAACTATTTAAACAACTATCTGCTTGTTGCACCTTATTGGCACCGCCTGACGGCTTGAGACGGATACCTCCTTCGTCCGAGGCTTCAAAATCAAAACAAGATTAGATCACTGTTCCGATGAATCTCCGAAATCAAAATTAGATTAGTCGATAGATTATAAAAAATAAAGAAAAGAAGATGATTAGTTAAATCTGTTCGTATCTTCCAGTTCGTTTGACGCTTGAATCACTAAAGTCTGTTCATATGCCTCTTAGTTCTCCAAGGAACACAAATTCCTGTTTCTTAATTTTTTTTGAGCTTCAAATCTCATGTTCCCATAAGAAGAAGCCCATACATATGCATATATAAGTTTAAAAAATGGGGGCCCTAATTTCTTGGGGGCCCCAAGCCCGATGATTGACTTGGGCTTTAGTTGGGCTGGCCCTGGCTGGGTAGCGGATTATTAGAAGCCTCGGTGGCCCAACATGGACTCGTTCCGTCTCTGTGAGACATGCCGGTCATGGGTCTTGGAATATCCGCCTTGGTGTGTGTCGAGCTGCTTAAATAATAAGAGAGCGCTTCAGAGCTCATTATCGATCAAACATCTGTCGCTTAGTTTCTCTCTCTAGAACACTTTGTTCAACAATCTTCTTATTCTAGGGTTCATCACTTTGGTGAACTTTTTGTTTTTTAATTCAATTTTGTTAGTTGGAATGAAGTAAACCTTCTATCTTGTTTTTTAATTCAATTTTGTTAGTTGGAATGAAGTAAACCTTCTATGAGTCTAACGAGTGAGACAATTTCTTTGGTTTAGTGAGTGGATGTGACTTAAAGAGGTATAAGACGTGTGCACAAGGTAAAATGAAAGAAAATAAAAGTATATCTTCTGACCGAATTCCTTGTAATTTCTTATTTAGTTGGAATGAAGTAAACCTTCTATGTTGCATGTAAATATAAAAACTTATATTTTGAAAAAATATTTGTTACGCTTAATAAACCAACAAACATTATAAAATCTATAGAAACCTTTTACACAACCATTAAAAAATTTTCTAAAATTCATTATTTTATTATTTAATAAAAATACTAGGTTTCCAAATTTTTTTATAAAGTAATTAAAACATTTTATGTTTAGAAGTAAAGTGATGTACCATTTTTGTTCTATAGCAATATATTTAGAACTGCACTTCAAACTAGTCTGTCTTGTTTATCCATTGGTTGGACAAGACATCGAACTAGTCATCGCACCAGATTTCAGAAATTAGGCTTTAAAAGAAAAAAAACTAGAAATACGGTCCGACCATTTTAGTACATTGATTTGATTGGTAGTTGAGGTGGTTTGAATGAAGATGGTTTAAATATGCTAACCAAAATTGGTTTAGCACTTAGTTCTAGTCCAACCGATCCGGTAAACATTGGTTTTGGGGGTTTTGGGTCATAATATGGAAGGTTCTGGCCACGCTCTTTTGCTAGCTTCTTGGAATGGACCTTCTCCTGAACATATAATCTCTTTTTAGTCTCAAATGTGACCTTTTATTTTATGTTTGTATACATTGTTTTCAATTCATTTTCTGTGTTTTAAAATCAAGCCAAACGCTGGAATGTCATGGAATAATAAATAGTCAAATACACAGTGTGAAAGCAAAAGAGTCGTTTAAAAATATTATTAATAAATAAAGTTTATAATTTAGACTATTCTCGTAGACAACGTTAGCATGCAGTCTTTTATGAAAAATGATATATTTTAACATTTAGTTATTGGTAGGTGAACAAGAAAAACATAGTTAACAGATACAAAAATAAATTGCATGCCTTTGATGAAATCATGAAAATAATTACATACAAAACAGAATAAATAATTATTACATTCCTAGAATTTGAACACAATTGCTTTCATTTTCTAAAGTATTCTTTCTGTTAGTTTGATGTGATCTTTAAGTATTTTTTAAAATAATTTAAATGGGATTTGGTGATGTTTGACAATTTTTAAATAAGTAATTGCTGAACCATTAAAAGATCTGAATCTTTAAGTGCTAAATCAATAATAAGTCTGAATCATTAAAAGCTTATATATTGGTTAACTATTTAGAGGCAAATGTCTGAATAATTCAGATAAGAGGTATTAACCATTCAGACTCGATGTAATGCTTAACTATTCAGAGGCAAATGTTTGAACCGTTCAGACATCTGCTTATGAAACAAGCACTTTGAACCATTACGTGCTGAAACATTCAGACATCTGAACCATTAAAAAGCTGAAACAAATAGCTCTTTAGTCTTAGATCAGTGTAACATTTAGGTCTGATTTCAATTCCCTCAATGATAAGTCCTTTAAATTGATGACACTTAACCTCCATTCTCCAATTAGCAAAAAACAACTATTAAAGCTGTTGTTTTCGTTATAGAGTCCAACCTGAATGCATGATCAGACACTGTGATTATGAGATAAGCACTGTATGTCGTGTTAGGAGATAAATCTTGAGTGTCTATTCTACATTTAATTTCCAAATTGTATTTTTTTTCTAGCTCAATCACCTCACGAATTCTGCACAATTTATTGTTGAAAAGCAACACTATTAACTATAGTTGAACATAAAGTCTATAACGGAATAATTTACTTAGACTTTAAAAATTCAAATGTAGTACTGCTAAAATTTGACATTCAACTTCAAATTTAAAAAACAACACATTTGTGAAACAAGTTCTCAAAGTCAAATTCAAAAAAATATAAAAGGCAAACTTAATGCACAAGCCTTTTGTATGTGTGGGTCCAGGGGTTGTCGGGTCAACTTGAGCATGTTGTACTCTACATTTCTACAAAAGAGTGTTCCCACTACTCATGACCTCCAAGTCACATGACACCAATCTTACAGTTGCTCCAAATCTCGTCGCAAAATTGAAAAAGAACACATTTGACCAAAAGGGTAAAAATTTAACTAAATTTGATGTAGAATGAGTAGTCCAGGTCCAATGATTTGGTTCATTGCCTAAAGAAATGGAAAGTGCTCTTGCAGCCAGAAAATAACTCTTCTTCCCACTTTGTTTAGTGAAAAGATATGCATGGATTAAAAAACCTAAAAATCAATACTTTAATCAAAGAAATTGTAAAGGATATGTATTAACTTTTCAAAATGGGTAGAAAACTCTAATTATGAATCTCAACATAACTCACCGTGATTCCACCTGAGAAAATGGTGTATGTTATTTGGATTCATGATTGAAATTATATGATATTGTGAAAAGTAAGTTGATTGTGTGTAATATTCATAGAATAATTTAGCATATATAGGAGTGTAAATTGCCGATGGTCATTATTTTAATGGTTAACTTTTTTAGAAACTTGCATGTTGCACTATATTGTACATCCAAAATTATGATAATAATTCTTACTCACTACCGAAAGTTGCAAATTGTCAAGCTTCAATGCTTGTAAAAGAAGAAGAACAATAATTCGTACTCACAATCGAAATAACAGTTGTAAAACGTTTGAACTATGAGAACTAAAACTACATTTGATGTAACGTTGAGGCTACTATAAGAAAACTATCGATCATTACACAAATATTTTTTTAATAGTAAGTTAGCTTTCAGTTTACTATCGAAGGTTTGAATCCCTTTCTCTTCTTTTTTGCTTGTTGAATAGATATGTTTCTTTATTGGATTGGTTTTGATCTGATTTTTTCACCATCAAAGGATGAGTATATATATAATTTGCAATAATCAGTTTTTCTTTTAAACTTAACAAATGCGTCATTTTTAAAAGTTAACTTTAGTTTTGTATAAAACTAGTTTTAAGACCGTTTCATTGCGACGAGGTTGTAAAACCGTGAAAAAAAAACAAACGCCAAAATGTTATCTCGACCCCACGCGTTGAAGGTAAAAAAAACGAAACCTAAAGTGTGTAGAAAGCAACACTAAGTCACTAACAACCTCCGGAATTTATCTAAAGTGTCTAACAACCTCCGGAAATTTTCTTTTGTATTGGAACTAGAAAATGACCCTAGGTAATGTGATGTGTTTGCGAACTATAAATCAATCATAGGTTACAGTAACATGGTTAAACACGCAAAAAAAGAAAAACGTATAAAGTTGCGACAACCAAAAACATGTTTCTGAAACTTATTAAAAGGATCCATTAACCATTAAAAGATGACTTTTTAGTGAATCAAAAACACTCTACATCTAACTGATTTAGAAATTGAATTATTAAAATGTTACCGAACTACCCTTAAGTTCTCAAGATCGAGGTAAAGATAAAAAACAATTATATAATAGTATTGATGTTTTTCAGTCTGTTTCAGTCTCATTGTTCACACTACCAACATATTTGTTAGTAAATATCTCCTGCGACACAAAAAAGGCCCTATATTAAAAGGAAATCCATTGTTAACAAAACTTATACCAGAATGACTAAAAAAAAAAAGAAAGAAAACACTAATCACCACTCACAAATTAGTTTTTAAAAATAATAACAAACGAAAATTATTAAAGAACAATCCAATTAGAAAAAGAAAATTAATATGCTAAAAACATATATCATATCTTTTTTTTTTACTTTAATAAAAAGGTATATATGAGGACACGTGGCAGCATCACATTAATTCTAATCAAAATTTTCCCGATTCTCTCTTCTATTAAATATCTACATTAATTACTAATAATATTATTTAATCATTTTTAGATCTAAAATAGTTTTGTAAGTAATTTAAGAAAGAAATCTTTTTATTAGTGTTATTTCTAGATAAACAACTTTTATAATATAAGAAACTTTTCAATAACATCAAACTTTTTTAAATATATTTTTTATAATGGTTTGTTTTGAAACAAAATATCTAATTTATTTTTGGGAAAAACAAAGAAAAATTTTAAAATAAAAGTTTAAAAAGTTAATATAACTTTTTATTACTTATAGTCCTTAATCATATATTATATTAGAATATAATTTTATAATTAATAAATTTTTATTCTATTAAATATATTATTTAATCAACTTGTGTAATACAAGAGTTTACTTTAGCATATAATACAAGGGTCACATTAAAAAGTTTATTTTAAACATTGATAAGGTTAGTTTTAAAAATGAACCAGTGGTCAGTGAAAGTACACACAAACTCATATATTTATATATGGGTTGGGTTCATATGAAAACCAAAATAAATTGAAAAATCAATAAATCAAAACTTTATCTTTAATGTATTGATATCAATAACTTATATTTTTTAAAAATAAAAAATTCAAAAGTTTGTATTTTTATGGAATAATGCGTACAAAAATTCAAACAAATCTAAGCTATTGATCTTAAATATCAAATGTGGAGATTTGGTTTACTAGTATTCATAATTTCTCTTAATTTTCATTTGAACCCAAGCATATATATATATATATATATATGTATATATATATATATAGGGGATGGTTCAAATGTAAACCAAGAGAAATTATGTAAATCAATAAACCAAATCTCCACCTTTGATTTACGAGATCAATGACTCATATTTGTTTGACTTTTTGTACACGTGTTCCAATAAAAGTACAATTTTTTATTATTTTATTCAAAAAAAAATATGAGCCATTGATCTTTATAAATCAAAGGTGGAGATTTGGTTTATTAATTTACACAATTTCTTTTGTTTTCATTTAAGATCAAATCTAAGCTATTGATCTTAAATATCAAATGTTGAGATTTGGTTTACTAGTATTCATAATTTCTCTTTATTTTTATTTGAATCCAACCATATATATATATATATATATATATATATATATATATATATATATATATATATATATAAGGGATGTGTCCTAAGAAAACTATGAATTATAAAAAAATAATAAAAACTACTTTTAAACCATTGATTAATTGTGATCAATGGCTAATATTAAAAATGACATAATTATAATTATGTAGTAGATCATTTGATAGATTTTAATAGAATAGGAGCAAAATAGGGAAAATACTTACAATCTTTAAAAGGTAACCACTAACTCTATTCAATTATCATAACAAAATCCTATAATCTCTCTCTCTCTCAATCGTAGTTGAAGGTATTCAGAAGAAGAGTAGCAATTGATTCACTTTCTATCAAATGTTAGGTTAATAAAAATTAAGATAAGAGGTGAAGGCAAGTGTAGGATTAGAAAACTTAGAATTAGGCGACAAGGAAGAAACAGAGGTATGTGTAGTAAGAACTTGATTGACCAATCGCTCAGAAAATTTGAGAAAGTAACATTGTTTGCATTCAAATAGTTATTTTTTGATCATTAAAATAATGATTGAAAGCATAATTAGGGTTTTAAAAGATTATTTGTTTGTGATGTGCTCTAAATTATATATAGAAAACCTATTAAAAGCATATCAATTATTCCTAAGTATTTTCCTTAAAATGATGAAAATGAATTTAAAAATGATAAATTGTGTTTTCAGGTGTTCAAAAGATCAAGTTGGACAAAAAAAGCATACTTAACAAGAATTTGAAAAAAAGAAAGCTCTGAAGTCCAAGCATAAAGCCGTGACTCATTAAGCACGCCCCCATTACAAGCTTGAATCACACCCTCGTGATTGGATATCTGACAGGATAAAAAGTATTGTCCCTCAAAAGTAGTCATGGGGCCATGTCCCATGAGTCATGGGACTATGCTCCACCCCAATCATGGGGTCGTGCCCCATCAAGCATGAGGCTGTGCCCGGCAACCTTTGCACGTACGAGCCGACCAACTTTCGTAAGCATTGTACTATGAACGAGCCGTGCCTTTAGGCATGGGGCTGTGCTTAAACACTATAGAAAGTCTATAAATAGGAGTTCAATTGCAATTTTCAAAGGAGCTTTTGGTGGAGGGTTACCCTGCTGAGAATCAGCAATCAAGTCTTGAAGACTTTTGGGAGGCTCGAGTGGTGCATACAACACTTGGAAAAAGCTTGGGATTGTCTAAACATCATCCATTATGGATCATCGGCTTGATTGTTCATTTCACCGATGATTTTATATCTATCTTCTATGTTATTTGTTGTTATATTCATGCTCATTATTAGCTAAACTCTCATTATCATCCTAATTGGATGAAACTTATGTAATTTGTAATAAACTAATGGTGTGACTTATGTTACGTCAATGTTATGGTAATCTTGGGTAAACCTTTGATGGTTAGCATTTACATTTGAACGGGAAGTTATAAACTTATGATTTGTAATTGTGAATGTCATACAAGGTTGAACACCGTATGAACTAACTTTTATTCGTGAAACTGGTCTTCATAACAAATCCATGGCTAATGAACTAGAAATGATTATTAGAAATCATATAACTTAGCTTACTAATCATTTGCGGGTTCCCATTTATTAGTCTGAAAATCTATAGTAATTGTTATGGTTTTTGAAATTAATAGTATGTAAAAAAAGAACTTGATCAACTTTTTTTCTAACATTAAGCTATGTTTTTAGAAATCGTATGTTGAAAGGTTACACGAGATTTACCTACATTACTAGTGGCTTGGAGGATCAACATTGTAAGTTACTCGATATTGGTGTCCTTGTCATTATGGAGCTGGCCGACGAGAAATCTACGTTGGCTCACGTTTATGAACATTAACATAACTACATAAACTTATATCTTTAATCACATCACGATATTCATCATAGTTACATAAGTGTAATCTAATTAGGATGATAGCCTTAATCCCCTGTTTTAAAACCCAAAAGTCTCAATTTTACTTTTACTTTTACTTTGATTATTGTTCTTTTATAAACCCTAAAAATTTGGTTACATCAATGCAACTTGTCATTTTCCAAAAACAAAACTAAATCTGATAGTCAATTATAAAGATTGTTGAGTAGGCTTGGTGTGTCCACAGATTGATACTCGGTTCTTACCAACACTATATTATCACATGACAGGTACACTTTCCTTTTGTGTGTGTAGTTAGTTTAAGTAAAAAACCATTTAAAACTAAATTTGTTTGAAAAATCATTATCAAAATATATACACTTTTCACATGCATCAGTTTGAATCTGGTATGTAGGTGTTGATGAAGTATATATTATGATGTAATGGTATTCCGATTAGGATTTTTTTTGGAATTTTGATAACTTGAATGTACTTATGAAATCAAAATTTTATTGATTTTTTGTTTGAAATCAAGTTCTGAACTATGTGCTTTTAGTGATTTTGTTCAAGATTTCTTGAGGTTCCATATATGTAATTTGTTTAATAATTGAAATTTTTATGTGTGTGCTTCAATGTAACTATGTGGTAGCATAAATGTTTGTGTTGTGTGATGGGGATGTGTTAATAATGTCAAAAAATAGTTATTTTTCATGTACACATCAAGGATTTACAAAATCAAAGCAGACGTATCTGTAAGCATGCAACTGCTAAATTGTAAATTTGGTATTTTAGTATTTCCGCATACGTATGTGTAAACAGTTGCTAATGCGTGAGATTGGTATTCATGGTGGTGTTTAAAATGTAATCAAGGTGGGGTTCAATATACACACACACACACACACACACACACACACACACACATATATATATATATATATATATATATAGAGAGAGAGAGAGAGAGAGACAAAGGTTACGATACAAATTGTATTTTCTTATAAAACATACGAAGTTATCACGCGAGAATAAGTGTCACCGGTGGACTTATAACTCAAGTGTAAAAATTAATCATGAAGAGATTAAATTTTCATACAAATATTCTTGTCTAATTATTTCATCTTTGCATGATAATAACACGTGAGTGTAATCCGCCTTATGTGATTATTACTTGTTATTGTGTGATAATTCCCTCCCCAAACTTCGTACGCTTCACATAAAAAAGTACTTTGTATAGTAAGCATCCCCTATAAATAACTAGGTTAGAAACCCGTGTATTACATGTCACACTCCGTCTAAGCGGAAACCCCTGGGTGCAACAAAATTAAATTTCGTCATCACATATGGTATGAGGAAAACACTAAGGCATTAAATATATTTAACTAGTATCAAAATTACATTATTGTTTAAAAACCACAAATAAAAAAATAATATAAATGTTTTATTAAAACTAGGACCAAACATGCTTAGTGAGCAAATCTTAAAACCCTAGTCTAGTTATTAGAAAACATGTAAAGAAAACAAGTCAACATAGTTTTTAAAACATATAATAATAAGTTGAGATGTACAATTCAAAAGCAAACATTTATGGGAAAGATAAACAACAGATGAGTCCACAATCAACCCGAACGACGAATACCCACATGAATGAGTGGGATTTTGATCACAGAAATCCCTATCCGGGATTTGAACAAGTTTGTCACACCAATTAATCCACTACTGTACTATAGCGGGCTTAAAATAAATTAATGGTTGTGCATAATAAATCAAAAGGGCTTTTATGATGAATGAATAAATAGCTTGTGTTCTTTATTTAATGTTTCCAAGTAGAAAGGGTTTGTAATTATTTGATTCTCACCGAAGAATGTTTGAGTAACAACTTGAACCGATCAAACAAATCTACGATGCCCTATTGATTGAGGTTTTAGTTATTAATGATACCATAAAAGAATTTAAATTAATATTTTGACGTGTAAGACTTAGAAACATAACAAAAGATTAAAAGCAAAAGTTTTATGAAAAACAATGAATTTCCAATTTGGTTACTGTTTTTGTAAGATATTTTTCAATATAAAAGAAAATTAATTAGTGGTTAAAATTTACAAATCTTTAATTTAATATCTTAATTAAATCATATCCAATAATTAGATTTTAAAACATCCTATCTAGAACCCGAACAGTTCTACGCACTGAACTTGTCTAGGCTCTTTCGGGGTTCAAATGGTTAAATTATTTGATGAGATCGGTGGGGTCAGAAATCTAACTCAATGAAATTAATTTTCAAAAAAATTAACGTGTCTTTTGAGTCTGTTTTAGATAAGTTATGGTCGATTAAAGTAGACTTAAGTTTCTAGACAAAATCTGAAATTTGTATTGATGTAAAATATTTAGGGTTTTGATCATGGTTTTTATAAAAAAATTTTTGGTCAAAAACTAGGAATATAGTTATTATGAATTAAGTTATATATCATCATATTATACTATGATATTGATTTAATAATGAATAAACAAACGTGAAAACCTTTAACACGATCAATCCCTTTCGTATGCCATGATGTTGTATGTTGAGATTCGTTTGATCATCTTTGTTGCTATACTAAGGTGATGGGCAACAAAGAATCATCTCATATTGATGAAAAAAAAAGAATAGTAGAAAATAAAAAGTTTAAGAATATATTAAAAGTGGAAATCACTAAAAAAAGAAAAAAAATTCAACATGATCAATCTTTTTCGTAAATCATGATCTTTTGTGTTGAGGATAAATCGATCATCCTTGTTACTACAATAAGGTGTATAGGTAAAAATAAATCACATCAAATTGGAAAAAGATTAAGAAGTAAGATAATGTAAAGCCATAGTGTAATAAAGTTTAAAAAAAAAATAAAATCAAAACTCACCTTTGAATCAAGCTTCTGAACTACTTGGTATTCTTAATGCTAGAATAATTAGAGAGGGAGAGTTAGGATTTTGTTTTGATTTTGGTGCAAAGTAATTGATAGAAGAAGACCTTGTATTTATAGTTGAGGATTAAGGGGTTTAATTATGGTATAAAGTGGAGATAAATGTTTACAAATAAAATTAAATAAAATAAAAAAAATCATATGGAAACCCTAAAATATATGAGGTGGTCGAATTGGGGTTAGAGGTGGTGGGTTTTTGCTGGTTGACCAAGTTTAGCAAATTATTAGTGTGTAATCTACTTGTTACCCATGTGTAATATTTTTATTTCTTGCATTTACAAGCATTTTTAGCCTTAGAACCCTTCTAGAAAGTTGTTTGATTTGTAAAAATATTAACATAGGGCATTCCTATTGAATATAAGTCTCACTTCAAAGGTAATTGATCACGGTCTAATGGTTATGGTTCAATTGACGCATATGCGGAAATGTTAAATTTTATAAACAAAGCATTAAATAATCATGTTATGTATATTTCTTCTCACATGAAATACGATAATAAATTTCCACTTATATTAGGTTATAACTAAATATGAAAGTACAAATACGAAAAAACGAAATGTTACATAACACGAGTTGAATAATGAAAAATGATCAATGTTGTTTCCATTAACTTATTAGTTATTACTTGCACACATTATTATCATTAACTTAAATCAAAGATTTCCAAGCATACTTTTTAACCAAGGAGGGACATGTATTTTTTTGCATTTATTACTTCACAATCTGAAAATATTTGATGAAACATCCATCTACATTGAAATCAAAAGTTAACCAAATAAGAAGCATATGATGACCATAATATAAAACCAAATGAAATAAGAGACCCTGACATCAAAAGTCAACTAAAATACAAGATTTGGGGTTGCAAAAGGGTGCAAATGGCTCTTTAGGTGGTAAAAGGTAAGCCAATGACTGCCAATACCCTCGTCAAATACTTTGTTGTTGCTTTTGTTTGTCAAATGTAAAAACCAGATTTAAACTTTTTTAAAAGTCCACCATAAAAAGACAAAATACTGACACTCAAGTGCAAGATACTCATAAGTAATGCATTCATTCAACAAATAAAACCTTCGAGGCTAAAACCAAAGGCAAATTCAATAGTTATGTAGGCATATGATGAATAAAGATCCAAGCTACACATACTTCAGAAAAACTATATTCTTATAATTAAGAATGACACAGGTATAAATTGTTGAAAATATACCTAAATCAATGTCGCTTTTGGCATCCATTACTAATATTGGCCAAATGACCTGAAAAGGCTCTATTGATGTTGTAATTACATGATGGATATAATTACATAATGCGAAAAGACTCTTGCCCTTTAATGATTGTTAAAGTATGAATTATCAAGAGATTAATAAACATCTTAAGATCTTCTTTCTATTACGTAGTCATCCATCAAATTCTAGACATCTTAATCACTATGGCATCATCATCTTCATCAAATATCACTTTCCCTACAAGTAAGTACCACTAATTTGATATTCATGCTTATGTCTAAATTGAATCATCATTATAGGGTCCATGATTCTAACCCATGTTTCAACATATAAGGAATAGAAATTTCAAATCCTAATCATATAAAGAAACAAATTCAATAGTGGTGAAGGATTGCAAATTGTCCAACCATATTTTACTTCTTTACTCTCATCTTTTAGACAACTTACCTACTAAAAAGAAGAAACAAACCTTTTAAATTGTTAATGGATTCCTAGTATAAAGAGAGTACACTTCTGAATGATTTTAATTATTTTAATTTTATATTTACAAAATCCACAAATCTCATCTCACACATGTAAGATTAATTTTTCACACCATAGCCTCTACACCACCTCTCACGCCATAAGGGGGTGCACGTTCCACGAGGTGTAGAGTTGTGATGTCGGCTCACGCCCCTTTTCACGCTAGTATATCATATGGTGTTAGTTGGAACTGATATGTAATCATTCTTTTATTTTTATGTCTATAGAAAAAGAATATATATTTTACCAAAACATTAATTATGTTTTACACACGTATCTAATGAAATTAGTAAAACTTTTTATAAAATTATTGAAACATTTCCTGATGTGTGTTTTGATATATATATTTCAACAATTGATTTTACACGATTAAGTTTTAAAATTATAAAAATGATTTTCACCTTATGACTAACTACACACACAATAGGCAAGTGTACCTATCGGATAGTAGTATAGCTTTTGGTAAGAAACAAGTAACGATTCGTGGACACGAGAGCTCCTCATACTAAGTCTTTGTCATTATCTAGTCGATTAAAGATGATTTGTGAAAAGTACGATTAACTAATTTAACTAGCAATTAAACTAATTAAAGAAAGTAATCAAAGATGAAGATAATCAATCAAAGGAGGATATCACTTAGGGGCTGTTTGGCAATATCTGAATGATTAAGTGCTGAACCAATAAGAGGCCTGAACCAATAAGAGGTCTGAACCAACAAGAGGTCTGAACCATTAAGAGCTCTGAACCATTAAAAGCTAGTATATCGCTTAACTATTCAAAGACAAATGTCTGACCAATTCAGATAAGAGTTCTTAATCATTCAGCATTAGACCTCTTAACCATTCAGCATTAGTATAATATTTAACCATTTAGAGGCAAATGTCTAAACCATTCAGACATTTGCTCGCGAAACAAACAGTCTGAACCATTAACTGTTGAATCATTCAGACATCTGAACCATTAAGAGGCTGAGTAAGGATACAAAACCCAAAAATCTTTGGAAAGTTAACACGATGAACACATGGTAACCACCTTAATTCGCTTAATGTAACAATAGCTATGTAAATCCTTCTATTTATGAATGTCTTAGCACGAATACACAAATCATAAATATGCGTATTATATATGGTTACACATACACAATGTTAAGAGAAATTAATAAAAAATACAATGGTTTTCACAAACATATGTATTTAGATGCATACTCGTTCAACTTAACTAAATAATCAATCATCATTTACCATTCCTAGTCAAATACCATAAACCACACACTAATGTATGCATTTAATGAATAGATGTTCTAAAACACAAAGTTTTGCAACAATATGTGATTATAACACCCACAAGATTCATCATTTCATCAAGTTCAACAAACATACACAATCATTGAAGAACATTCATAGCCTTGAAATAAACATTAACCTAATCATCACCAAAAGTTACAAGTAATATGTCAAAGTATGCTAAGCTTCGTCTAATTTAAGTGATAAAGAGTGTTTCGCCCATAAGGCTTACAAAAACCACAACCAAACTCATAACAATGGAAGAAAACATGATAGATCTTGAGATTTTTAAAACAAAGATGAGTAGAGGTGGGTTGTATTAACTTGAATCTTCCCTTGAAATGCTTGATCTTCAACCTCTTTTGAATTCTTGAGAAACTTCGTTTAAAGCCACCACAAAGATGAAGAAAAACTAGGGTTTTATCTTCCAAAAACGTCCCCCTCAAAATGAAAAAGAAGAAGAGCTTAATGCACAGGTTTAGGGGGTCTGCAGCCTGTTATGGTCCTGACAGCTCCTGTCATAGCCATAATAGCTTCTAAACTTTTAAAATCTTCATGAATTCCTTGGCTTTTTCTTTTGAAATCATCAAACAATCATCCAAAGCTACAAAAATCAAATTAATCACAATTAAGTATCGATAAAGATTAATTTGAAACAAAAATCACTTAAAATGGGGAAAGTTATGTATTATTAACATGTATATTTATTCACATATCATTTCCTATAATATACTATAAATTTAATAAAAGTACTAGTTTATAAAAGTATTATAAAATAACTAAAAAGAAATTTGATTAGATGTAAGGTGATGTATCCTTTTTAGACTTTTAGTAATATTTTTAGAACCGGGCATTAAACCGGTAATCTTAGTAATCTGCTGGTTGGACCAACATCAAACCGGTTCCTTTACTAGTCAACTGGTCAAATCGGACATCATATCCTACTAGTCGCCCGATCAGTTTACTAACCTGATTAGATTTAAGAAAATGTCATTGATATTGTAATATTCTAAACTACATGATATCCCTAAAATATAAAGTTGGAAGTATTAAATTCGTTAGTAACTGAGATTTAAAAAAAAACTTAAAATCCAATCTAATCAGTGGTTCATTGATTCGACTGGTAGGTTCAGTTGGTGATTGAAATGAAAAAAGTTTAAATAAGCTAACTATATAAATAAAAAATAACCTTTCAACTATATATGAGGGTGTGCAACCTCAAGTATTCCATGTGACCTTTTCTTTGTGTTTGTATGTGTGGGTTGTGGGTTTCTATTTATTTTCTGCCTTTTTAAATTAACCCAAACTCTAGAAGGTCATGGGTTAACAAATAGTCAAATACAGTCTGAAAGCAAAAGATCAAACTATTTAATAATTATATTGTTAAATTAGACTGTATTCTCGTAGATAACGTTATTATGCAGTCTTTCATGACAAATTATATATTTTAACATTTATATTATTGGTAGGTAAACAAGAAAAACAGTAATCAACACACACTAATTAAGAAAAGAAATTGCTTTCTTTTTGATGAAAATAATTACATGCAAACAAAATAAAGAATTATTACATTCACAGAATTTTAACACATTTGGTTTCATTTTCTAGGAATTCTTTCTGTAATTTTCATGTCATCTTTAAGTTCTTTTTAAAGAATTTAAATGATTTATGATGTTAGTCTTAATTCTGTTTAACATTTGGGCCTAACTTCAATTCCCTCAATGATAAGTCCTCCTTTTAGTTGATGACCCTTAACCTCCATTAAACTCATCTTCACCATCTCATTTTTCTCTCCTACAAAGAATTCTCCAAGTTCAATTTCTATCCATCCATCTCCTCTCTCGCTCGGGCGTTGGGCGTGTCCTTCAACCACCCTTTTCTCCATCATCCGCCTCCGGTTCATGAAAAACAATGATTCAAAATGATGTTTTTGGTGATCTAGAGGGCATAAATATGCTGTGTTGGTTACCAAGCTTTCGCCTTTTGAGATTGATGTCTCTGATGGTATAGAGTCCAACCCGAATGTGTGATCAGACACTTTGATTATGAGATACGCACCGTATGTCGTGTTAGGAGATAAATCTTGAGTCTGTATAAGTCCTTCAATTTCCAAGTTGGATGTTGTTTTTAGCTCAATCACCTCAGGGAATCTACACAATTTATAGTTGAAAAGCAAAAATGTTAACTATTGTTGTGCATACAATCTATAACTGTAAAATTACTTTGACTTTAGTTTATGTGTTAAAAGTTGACATTCAACTTCAAATTTGAAAAACAAACCATATGAGTATTAAGTTCTCAAAGTCAAATTCAAAAAACAAAAAAGGTGCACAAGGCTCTTGTATGTATGGGTCCAGGGGTTGTCGGGCTAACTTGGGCATGTTCCCATTGCTCGTGACCTACTAGTCACATGACATCAACCTCCAAGACTCGACCCAAATATGAAAAACAACACATTTGACCGAAAGGGTAGAACTTTAACTAACCTTGATGTAGAATGGGTAGTCCAGGTCCAATGATTAAGTTCATTGCTTAAAGAAATGGAAAGTGTTCTTGCAGATAGGACATAACTCTTCTTCCCACTTACTTTGTTTAGTGAAAATCTCTGCATGGATTAAATATATCTAAAAATCAATACTTTAATCAAAGAAACTAGAATGGATACTAACTTTTCAAAAAGGGTAGAAAACTTTAATTATGAATTTAAGCATAAACTCACCCTGAGTCCACCATCTATGAGAACAGAATCACACAACAGGAAAAACAATTCTTTCTTTGAAGAAAATGCGAGTTGAGTGTGTGTTCTTGAGAGCAAACAAGGGAGATCAGACGGCAAGAATCCACCCCAAACGATGTCGGAATCAGCAGCCGATCGCAGCGAAGAAGATGTAATCATGAGTCTACATGCATCTGGTGGAGATGTGAGGGATAAAATTGTTGAAATACAGTCTTCTGACAGCATGCTCAATGTGGTATCCATTTTTAGAGTTTAAAGTTAGTTAAATTCTTCTGAGAATGATGTGAAATGATGGGTGGGTTTAGTTGTGTTTGTGTTTTGTAAAAAGGGTGTCTTTATTAAGTCTTATATATTGATGGGATCAAATGAGGGGCTGGGTGGTGGTTTCTGAGAAACTCAGTGTGTTTCTAGGCAACTTGTGTGCTAATTAACGCAGTATTTGTTTGAGTTTGACTGGCTTTGAATGCAACATGTGGGCCATATATATATTTTTTATATATACCAAAAAGTTATCAAGAATAAGTAACGAACAAGGGAGGATACAAAGTAATCTAGATGGTCCTTATAAAAAAACATTATTTGGGAGAACTTTAAAATGCATGTCATTGTTTATTTATGACACGACAACATAGATATACAATGTGTATCTAATATGGAATTTGTAGATTTGGGTTCAGTCTAAATGAGTAAATGAGTTATGGAGGGTACAATCACAAAACATGTTTAGCTTAACGCGTCGTGTTCGTGTCATCTGGGTTGGTGGTTTGACCGTTTAACCTCTATATTATATATATATATATATATATATATATATATATATATATATATATATATTTAAAATATGTTGTAATAGATTATATTATATCGGTACTTTTTATGTCAATTTATAATTTCAGATAAAAATTGACGTAGTGACAGTTTAGATCTAATCGCTTAATATGTCACTACAAAAATTTGACCCTACAACGACAAGTAAGTGTATGTATATATTAATAAACAAAAAAGTGAATAGATAATAACTTTTTCAAGTTAAATGAGACATGTTCATGTCAACCTGCGAATATACTTAACATGTTCAAGTTCATGTTTCTAAAATGATTTTAGGTTCGGGATATGTTTAGAATGGATTCGAAACGAACACACAAAGTATCTCGCAACCCAATGTTAGCAGGTGTAGCGAGTCCAAATAGTAATAGAGCTTTAAGAGCCTTGATAATAGAGTTCTTATCTTCATACTTATAATTTAATTAAAAATCATCTTTTTTATCAAATTTTAATCCTCTATTAAAAATCCCTCAAATCTTATTCTTTTCTTTTATCTTTATTAAATTTAATAATATTCTTTTGATCATTTTTAGTATATATTTTTTCTATTGCACTCACAAAATAATTTTAAGGGATGAACAGTGAGTTCGTAAATATAAAAACTCATTATTCATCCCATATGTATAATCCTTGTTATCACGGATAAGGAAAATTATAAAAATCAAATATAATGAGTTTTTTTAAATGTTTTTCTTATATTTTAAGGATAAGAAACATTATAAAGACTCTAATATGAGTGCTTTAATATATAATTTTTTTAATCAAACTAAACGACTTGTTTCTTACGTAAAAATTAAACACTTTATTATTTATAATTTTGTGTTTTTATTCTATATGTCCAATCAGTGCCAACAAGAAAACATAAACTAACATTATATCAAATGCAAATCACAGAGAATTGAAAAAAGGATATGATCGATGAAACGGGTAAGGACAAAAATTGATCGAAAATGAAACTTCTTGAATGCATAATACATGCATTATTTTGGTATCCAAAATTAATGCATAATAATATTTATAAAATTAGAAGATAAAGAACCATACTTGAGAAAGTGTGGAGGGTTTATCGATTATATTTTAAAATATTAACTAAGCACGCCTTATAAAGGCGTAAAACAGTGAAAAAAATTTGATATATAACAATCCATGTGAACATACACATTAAAGGGAGAAGCTGATAATATAAAAATAAAAATTTAACATGTGTTAATCAAATTCGAAACTTTACATAATAAACAATATCATCGTAAACTCGTGTGTTGTAGTGGAGCCACAAATGATATTTTGAACTTTATATAAAAAACAAAACTGTTATGAAAAATTCACATTGAACGTTAATAAACATAAACGCGTCAGAACAATAAAACGATATGGTTACAAAAATTAACCTTGATAACAAAAACTTAAGTCAAAGAACTTAATATTAAAAGGGTGTTCAGGTATGACATGGGTTCACTTTTATTAATAATTAAAAATAATAATAATCACAGTATTGAGAGAAAATACAAAATTGTAATACGTACCACATACAAACCGAATGTAAGTAATAACTAAGTTTGCATAAATCGAAACCAATTCAAACCGTA
Source organism: Flaveria robusta (assembly GCA_025506415.1). Taxonomy (NCBI): domain Eukaryota; kingdom Viridiplantae; phylum Streptophyta; class Magnoliopsida; order Asterales; family Asteraceae; genus Flaveria; species Flaveria robusta. The sequence goes on from CM046470.1 coordinate 25,440,020, forward strand.
GTTTTCAGAGAGAACTTTCTTCACTTGAATCTTGAAACCATAGAAATTCTTCACAATCTCGCCTATGATTGCACAATCAACGAACCAAAAGATTGAGTGGTGGTTGAGGATTTATGTTCCACAAAGTTCCTTTAAAAAAGATTTTTGCGCATCTTCTTAGACAAACACATCAGTTTTCCATGATACATCGACCAAAACAATATGTTTGTACTGCCGGAGATGTCCATGCACTCGAGGTAACAACGTAAACGCATGTGTCTTGAAAGATGAAAAAAAGAAGAGGATGAAGTTAGAATGCAGAAGGAGAAGTATTCTTCTTTTGTTTTCTAGAGTGGTTTAGTTGTTGAGAATTATCAGAAATTCAATTAACTCCATTAAGGAACATATGTTTGTATATATGTATTGTATGAGCATGTAATAGTTTGAAGAAAGTTATACCAAATGTCATCTCATTAATATAGTTATATCAAAGGTCTTCTCGTTAAAATTAAGTTAATCTTATAATTATTGGTTATTTACTGCATAAGCTGTTACAGAATTAAGTATTTTAACTGTTGAAATCTGTCCTTTTAACAAATACAAATTAGCTGCTGAAGACTTCCTTTGAGCAGAAACAAAGCTCCATCAACTGATTAGTAAATAGACTCAATAGCAGTCAACAGACATACCAAGCAGCATGCAACTGCTGAATGACCGGCAAATGCACAACTACTAAACCCACCTGCTACAGCTCAAAAATACTAAGGCAACTCTCAAGCAACACGGTGATGCAAGTGTGTGAAGTACAAAGTGTGCCATCAAATCATCGCATTAAGCCCATCGCACCACATTCGATCCCGTGCCGAGCTCGGGCGCGAGCGCCACTTATTTGGCAGCCACTAGGTGTCCCTAACCATGTAGGAACAATTTCAATAGATACTTGCACTTTAAATTCATTCAAGAGTTATTAGTTTTTTAATGTGAGGCATGAACCCCTCATATACTCTACCACTTCAAAGTTTAATTTGTCACTTCATTAATGTGAGACAAAACCAAACACTTCCACTTATTTCATCAACTTTGAGCATTGATATTTTATTAATGTTAGCTCTATTTTGGACATAGTCAGATTTGTTTTGATCCTCTCATATCATAAAATACAAACCCACTAAATAATAATCATATTAAACAAATACTAATACTTATTAGTCTCCAAAATTAGTGAAAAACCCTCACTTTTTCAAAATTTCACTAAATTTTCAACAATTCCCCACATGAATAGAGATCGATCAAAATACCAAATCCCAATAAGTGTCTAAAGCAAGTGAAAAATCTAATTTTCATTAAATTTCCAACAATCCTTCACATGAATGGAGATCGATCAAAACACAAGTTGAAGGACTTCATGATGTTTTTTTTCATTACGTGATTCAAGGTGGTTAGTATGTGTTTCTTGTATTAATTTTCCAAAGGATTACAAGATTAAAAAATCTTAATAGGAGTTTAATCCACATTTATATTCAATATGATTGTATCATTGGATATTCATAGAATGAATTTAGGTGGTTAGTATGTTAATATCATTTTAACTTTCCAAAGCGTTATATGATTAGATAGACTTGAAGGTAGTCTAGTCTATTTCTGTCTTATACGTGTAAAGAATGATTTCGTTATGAATTTGTGTATATTATCTTTGTTTGTCTAGATGGATTTAAAGTCAAAGTGAACAATGTTTTCTGATTTGTATCTATCTTTATTAATTATGTTTATTTTAGTTTAAAATACAAAAAACCAAATCATGTATATTTTTCACTAAATAATAACAAAAGTTTGCTATTAACAGCTATTTGTCCTTGGATCGATATTTGGTTCATGCTAAAGTTATGCTACATATTCGATGGGTACACTTTCCTATTTGTGTGGGTTTGAGTTCTGATGTAAAAATTATTTCTATAAAATTAATACCAAGTGGTGTAAAAAATCATTATAAAAAATAGATATAACCGTACATATCACATATACAAAAACTTAGTGATAGCTTAGATCTAGTTGCTTAATATATCACTACAAAAATATGACCCTATAACAACAGTACTGTGTGTATGTATATATTGATAAGCAAAAAATAAATAAATAGATAGTAACTTTTTAAGATTAAATGAGACATGTTCGTGTCAATACGCGATTGCACTTAACATATTCGGTTTATATACCTGATAGATTTTAGGTTTGAGTAATGTTTTGGATAGGTTCGAAGCGAATACAAAACCTATCACGAAGGCCTATGTGAGCAAGTCTAGCGGGTCCAAATAGTAATAGAGCGCTAATACTGTAATCTCATTTTAATAAAACATTCTAACTAAAAGAATTGTTTCTTTACATAGTAATTAAACACTTTATTATTTTTAAATTTTGTATTTTTATTCTATATATCCAATCAATGCCAACAAGAAAACATATACTAACACTATATCGAATTACATGCATAAGCGTATAGACATCTAGATCACATACAGAAAAAAAAGATATGATCAATGAAACGGGTAACGACAAAAATTACAAATGAAAGGTCTTATATGCATAATACATGCATTATTTTGCGATCACAATTAATGTGTAAGGATCGTCACAATAATCAGATCGATCTCGTAATTGTGAATGCAGAATGTAAACAATTACGGATTGAGAAGTAGAAAAATAGAAGTGAAGATCACAATCTAAATAACTTCTCTTTGATTGCTCTCTGAATTTGAAAGATTACACAGGAGTTACAAATTCAGGAAATGAACAAAAGCTTACTAAATACAAAGCAAACTAAGTATTTATACTAAACTATAATGTTCTCGACCGAGATCAACTTTTCAAGCGAGAAGCTGGTTCTCACGCGACAAGTAAGTTGTCGCGCGGCTTCTTTCACTTTTCGCTTGTCTTTAACTTGATCTTCACTTTGATTTGATTTCTCGAGCCTCTAGGTTCAACCCCTACAATCTCCCCCTAGGCTCGGTAAATCAATGTTATTTAGAAGTCCACGTCATCCACGTTGTAACTGCCCCCATAAGCATACATCTTCTTATCCAGGGCCTTCGTAATCAACCAACCGAACTGTGCTGCTAGTAAATGAACAGATTCATCAGCTGCAATCGGACATTCCTGCAACTTCATCAAATCTTCTTTTCCAAATTTTAACAAATCCATAGGATCGATGATACTGTACTCTTTGTCTACACACTTGATCAACGCATGACCCGTCGTCTCCTTTTCACAACTCCACCCGATAAGCTTCGACAAGCTGTTAACTAGCACTGGAGCGTGTATAGGGATCTTCCTCACATATCTTGGATGTCTATAAACTCGTATCTTCATCGGTTTCTGGGTGTTTGGATCGATACGGTTCTCATCTTCAATGACTTTGGATTTGACTGTCTTAAAGTCTTTGAAGTTGGTCTTGCTCTGTCTCTAAATCGTATTCCTTATCCAATTACCCTTTCCATAGTTACTTGGATTAATGAATGGAACACGACCCATAGCATACAAGTCTGATGCTTTAAGAGTATGAAAGTCGTGCTCATCTTGGAAATATTCTATCGCTCCAGCCTTTCTCTTAATCACATACAACTTCTTTTCCTCATCATACGCCCAACTGATAATCAGCTCTGAATTTCCGTACCTTGTGAAAGGTTTGGAATGCCGAAGAGTATGAACATAAGCTGGCGGTGGAGGTGCAGCAACTGTAAGATCACCAACCTGACGAACAACCATTTGACCAGTTTGATTTCTCGCGCGAGAAGTCAAATTCTCTCAAATTAAATTTTCGCACTTTAAACTTTTCGCATGAACAGATATTATTTTTATTATTTTTATCAAAAACTTTTATCAATTATTAAGCCATTTTATTTTGCTATGAAAAATGATTTTATTTAACTAAGTGTTTGCAATTATTTTAACACCCTTAAGTTTTGAACACTTTGTAAATAAAATACATCATAAATCATAATAAGACACTTTAATAAAACTAAGTAAAAACAAACTTATTGACACACATATTCTATTAACTATTTAACTTTTTGATAAATTTTCAAGTATAGGATCATATTCCTTTTAGAAATCAACCATTAACGATCATCCAGCATTGATTTTATATAAGACTGTTTATGTTAATTGACGATATACTGTGTCCCTTTTAAACTTAGACTTCAAGTTTAGTAAGACACATAAGTTGTGATTTTATCATTCTTTGGTTAAGTTATATGATTTTAGTGTGTCCCACAATCAAAACTCCTGCAAAACACTTATCTAGCTTCAAGACACTATTGAGATTTTAAGTCACCCCAATTTGACTTAAACCTTTCACTTCTTATCAACTTTCTCAGTTTTGGTTATTGTCTTATATAATATCTATTAGAGCATAACTAGCACGAGAATGTTTCTGAGCACAGAATATTAACAAGTTGTAGGACTTATCAACAGCCATCCGGACTTATGTTTTGCCCTCGCAAGACGTTTACGACTTACATGCCCCATCTTTTGATTTTGCCTCCTGTGTCATAACATATTCACAAAAGAAAAAATATTTATCATATAGTATGTATGTCTATGACATATCTTTTATTAATGTGCTCATATGCATCTTTTATTCCTATATGGCCTTTTGGCATCTTTTTGCTTTTTTTGCTTGATATATTTTTTGACATTTGATTTTGATATTTCTTTTCTTGTTTTTTTTTAATACTTTTCATATATGTATATATAGATATATAACTGATATTAGCTGAGTCAGAAAGTAACTGGCTTGAGTATGACTATTTTCAGTGAGTTACCCACTTCAACTCTCAGTCTGTTTTAGCATAGAATTGGTGCATTTACAAAACCTTGATGAGTTACCCACTTCAATCATTGATGATTATTTTCAGTGTATCACAGTACATAGTGCTTTTCATTCTTGATCGTCAAGCCTATCAACATATCAAACATAACACAAGTCAGTTTCTTGTATGCCTTCAGATGTAATGAGTCGAAATCAAGAAATGTACTATCATTTCCTAAATAATCCTGAAAATTTAATTTTTCTTAAATTTTTGTAAACATAAAATCTTTTTGTATTTTTCTTGTTTTTTTACTCCCCCTAAGAATAAAATCTTTTTCGAAACTATCAAATTTTCTCCCCCTAAAATTGTGATTATCTAGACAGAAAATAACAATTTTACAACAAAAGAAGAAAAATATTTTTGAAAAGGATGTAAAAATAAGAGTTAACCAAAGTTAATCATTCCCGGAGATTGGACTAAAAGGTCAAATCTGTAATGATCAAATGCCTTAGTAAACAAATCAGCAATGTTGTTATCTGATGAAACAGATTCCAAATGAATAAGCTTCCTTTCAAAACAATCACGGATAAAATGTATGCGGATGTCAATGTGTTTTGTCTTTGAATGTTGAATTGGATTCTTCACAATGTTAAGAACCGCAATGTTATCACATAAGATACAAGTGTCATAAATGTTAAGGCCATAATCGAGAAGTTGTTGCTGAATCCAAACAATCTGAGAACAACAGCTCGAAGCAGCCACATATTCAGCTTCTGCAGTAGAAATAGACACTGTTTGTTGTTTCTTGCATTGCCAAGAAATGAGACGATTTCCTAAAAATTGACACCCACCTGTGGTTGATTTTCTGTCCAAGTTACATCCTGCATAATCACTGTCAGTGTAAGCAAATAAATTGAAATCAGAGTTTTAGGATACCAAAGACCAAGTGTTGGTTGACCCTTGAGATACTTAAAAATCCGCTTGACAGCTTTCATGTGGGATTCTTTCGGATTACTTTGATAACGTGCACACTGACAAACAGGGAACATAATGTCCGGCCTACTAGCAGTAAGATACATCAGGGATCCAATCATTGATCGATACATGTGCTAATCAACATCTTCTCCCGTGAGATCTGGAGTCAAAGTAGGACGAGAAGACATAGGAGTTGGAGTAATCTTGGATTCCTGAAACTTGTATTTATCAAGAATAATATGAATGTACTTTTCTTGATGAATCAGTATTCTTGTATCATCTTGCTTGACTTGGATACCCAAGAAGAATGACATTTCTCCAAGAGAACTCATCTCAAATTTCTTCTTCATCACTGCCTCAAATTCCTTGCACACTTCATCATTTGTAGATCCAAAAATTATATCATCAACGTAAACTTGAACAAAAATAAGATCATCACCAGTCTTCCTTAAAAACAATGTTTGATCAATAACACCTCTCGAATAACCATTTGCAAGCAAATGTTCTGTCAAAGTAGCATACCAAGCACGGGGTGCTTGTTGTAAGCCATAAAGTGCTTTGTCCAACTTATACACATATTCAGGATGATCTGGATCTTCAAAACCCGGTGGTTGACAAACATAGGTTTCTTCTTTCATTTCTCCATACAAAAAGGCTGTTTTGACATCCATCTGATAAACTGTAAAGTTCTTGTATGAAGCATAAGCCAGAAAAATACGTATAGCTTCTAGTCTTGCAACAGGAGCATATACTTCTTCATAATCAAGTCCTTCAATTTGATAGAATCCTTAAACAACAAGTCTGGCCTTGTTGCGGAAAATCACATCCTTTTCATCCGTCTTGTTCTTAAATATCCATTTTGTTCCAATCGGCAGCTTTCCTTTTGGAAGTTCACACAGATGCCAGACATTGAGCTTTTTGAATTGCATCAGTTCGTCCTGCATGGCATCTACCCAACTGTTCTCCTTTAATGCCATCTCAACATTCTTTGGTACAATCTGAGAGATGAAACAAGAATACAAACAAGTATTTATTGCACCAGATTTGCTCCGAGTTTGAACTCCTTGTGATAATGGACCAATAATAGCTTCTATTGGATGATTTTTGTGAACTCTTAACTGTGGGATAACGTTTTTAGAAATACCTTTTTCTAAATTAGAAATGTGACCCACTGGTTCTTCAACAATATGTCCCCTTTCTGGTTAATAAACTATATCTTCCTCTAGATGATTATTATTGTTAGACGATAAATCATCAAATGAAACTTGAATAGTATCAATTAGATCAGTTTGAGTAGAAGAAGAACTATCATCAGAAACTTGTGGAGATAGTTCAACAATAGGTTTAGAAGACGTTTCTGTAGATTCAGAAATGGGTGGAACAACTGAACTATTTGAAGAAGAAGGTACATTAGAAGTTGTCATCTTTGATTGAGATGAAATAATACCAACATCATCATTGAAAATATCCTGAATAGAGGAAGTCAAAGGAAGATTAGCTGTGGAAATAGTAGATAAGCAATTAAATGTTTCAAATAATGAAGCATAATCATAGACCCATGAAGGTGCAGAACCTGCATCAGTTTTGTTAGACTCATGCCAATCAATATCAAATGACTTAATTATTTGTTTTGATCTTTTATTATAAACCCTGTATGCAACTTTTTCAGCAGAATAACCAATAAAATAACATTCATCAGCTTTTTCATCAAATTTAGATTTTGAATCAGATGTGTTTAACAAAGTACAACAACATCCAAATGTTTTGAAATATTTGACTTTGGGTTTATGTTTATAAAAGATTTCATAAGGAGTCATATTTTGTTGTTTGTTGATTAACACATGATTCTGAACATAACATGTAGTGTTAATAGCCTCAGCCCAGAAAAATGATGGTAATTTGGTTGCTGATAACATTGTCCTGGCAGCTTCAATTAGAGTTCTGTTTCGTCTTTCTGCAATTCCATTTTGTTGTGGAGTTCCTGCAGAACTAAATTGTCTAGCTATCCCCTTTGAATCAAAGAATTCATGCAATGTTTGGTTGCAAAACTCAGTTCTATTATCGCTTCAGATGCACTTTATTGTTTTGTCCGTCTGATTCTCTACTAGTGTCATGAATTTTATCAGCAGATGAGGAGTCTCATCTTCGGTTGCTAAAAAGAAAACCCATGTAAGTCTAGAGAAATCATCAGTAATAACTAAACAATAAGCAAGACGTCCCAAACTCAAAACACTTACTGGACCAAATAAATCCATGTGTAACAGTTGTAAAATAGAGTTAATTTTTGTATGAGCAACCGGTTTATGAGGAAGTTTATGTTGTTTGCCTTTTGAACATGACAGATAGTGTTCAGATAATTGAAATTCTTTCAATGGCAGACCTACAACATGATTCCCTCTAACCAATTTGTTCATGTTTTTATTGTTAACATGACCAAGACGACAATGCCATAGCAATATGTCACTCTCAGAGGCTTTAGATAACAAACACGATGCAGTAATGAAGGAATGAGATCCATTCATATCTAGTAAATACGTGTCTTTATCTCTTGGTGTTCTTAACAAAACCCATTCTTCAGGAATAACAAATCTTGGTTTTAATATCAAACATTCTTTATCTGTAAAGTGCGTGGAATATTATTTGTCACATATTTGTGAGACACTTAACAAGTTATGTTTAAGTTCCTCAACAAAGTTGACATCCTCAAAGCTTAACACTCTGTTTGACACTGTACCTTTCTTAGATATCTTACCCCCTTTGTCTCCAGCAAAAATAACATAACCTCCATTATATAGTTTGATGTTTTGTAACAGAGATATGTTACCAGTCATATGCCTTGAACATCCACTGTCAACATACCAAACACTGTTGATGCTGGGTCTAGGATGTTCCTGCATGAATAAGAGATTTATTCAGGTTTAGGAACCCAAGCCATGGTTGACCTAAGTACACCTTTTTTATCCAAATATGATACTGATTTCAGTGTCATATCTCTTTTATCATTGAAGATATAATCTTTAATAATTTCAGGTTCTGATGTAAACGTTTTCACTTTCCATTGTTGAATTTGTTTAATCAATTTCTTGATAATGTTTTGTGTGGATAAGATGAATTGTTATCTTTGACATATAAATTCTTTTTAATGAATTTATCCTTTTGCAAATCTGTATTCTGTTGAACATTTCTGTTGTCAGCAAATGTGTTTGACTGACTTAAATTCCTTTTAATTTTAGCATTCATAAAGAATTGTTTTCTATTATTTGCAATGGAATTATGAAATCTTTGTTTACTTGCCAAAGAACGTTGAAAATGACAATTTCTAGCCATGTGATTTGGCTTTCCACACACATAACAAATTTTATTATGATACATATTTTGTGCTCTAGTTGGTTTTTCAAACTATTGATGATAACATCCTTTGTTATCATAGAATCTGGCTTTATAATTTATTTGCCCAACAGATTCTTGTACGCTCTCTCGTTTTCCCTTTTCATTTTGATTTGTATCAGATGTACACGAGGCTTTAAATGTTCCTTTATCCTTGAGTATTGAATAAGCTGGAGAAGGACCAGTTTCTTTTGTACCTGAGCTAGACACATCTTGTTTCACTTGATTAGCAATAATAGAAGACTTATTTTTAAAGAAACTTTCATTTGTTTCTTTAAAAATATACTCTTCTTTATCAATGTTGCCTTTAGAAACAAATCTGTTCTTGAAATTAGTTTTCAAGCCAGATAATGATGGTGAATTTCTTTTCTTTTTATTTATTTTGAAATTAATTTTGGATTTTAATTTTCTTTCCTTGTTTGACATTGAAGAACAGTCAGTTAAAACATTCAAAACAGTCGCCTTTTTATTGATCAAATCTGATGAACTACATTGAGATTTCTCATTTTCAAAATCTAAATCATCATCAATCCATTCTTCAACCAACCCATCTTTCTTCAACTTTTTTGTGCAAAAAGTGTCATGATTAATTTTAACTTCAGTCTTTATAATAGGATCAACAGTCAATGGAACACTGACCGAAGATGTTAAGTCAGATTTTGGTTGAAAACCTAAACCATAGGTCTCTTCATCATTGGTGTTAACTGATAAAGGTAAAGAAGTATAATCATGATTAATCGGTGGTGCAATGTTAGAGTAACCAACTCCTCCTTTTCCACCACTGATTTTCTGTGTCATTTGAGACTTAATTATACCTTCAACCATATTTGAAGACAATTCAAACTTTTCAAAAATTAGTTTCGAAGATAAGAGTTCACTATTTAATTTGTTAATTTCCAAAGCAAGTTCATTATTATGATTTGTCAAATCTTTTATGTTACAGTCTTTGTCATAAAGATTTAATTTTGACTGATAAACTGATTTGTTTAAACCATCTATTTTATCTTTGAAAATTCTCTCATTAGTTTTATATTTTTGAGTTTGATATTGAAGTTTTTCAACTTCAACAATCAATCGTTCATTTTGAGCTCTATATCTTTGAATCTTTTCGATACAATTAGTTGAATAGAGATTAAAATATACCTCTTCTGTTTCAGCTTTCTTCTCTATCTCTTCATAAACCACATTTACCATAAAGGCTTTTTGGTTGATTTTTACTGCTTCAGTTGCTGGAGTATTCTCAACAGCTTTTCCTTGAACATCACATGCAGTAGCTGGAGTAATCTCAACAGTTTTTTCTTCTTTCACCACCTCTTTAGCTGGAGTAGTCTCAAAAGCTTTTCCTTCAACAGATTCAGGCATATCTTTAATTATCACTTCAACCCCCTTAACAACTTTATCATTCACCTTCTCAACTTCAAAATCCTATTCCTCAGCAAACACTCCACTCAACATATCTTCAAAGACAAATTCTGCAAACAGATTATCTTCAGCAATCTCTTCTTCACTCTGGATTTCTGCTAAAAGAGCAGTGGACAGTTTGATATCCAAAGCTTCCATCTATTCTGACCAATCATAGTCCTCATTCGTTTGAGACATAAAAGCCTTGGTCTTGGATGTAGTAGCTTGATCTTGCTTTGTCTCTACTTCCACTGTAACCATCCTTTAACCTTGATCACCTTGATTGTTTCTAGCTTCACTACACTCTCCTGCAAAATGACCAGGTTTATCACAATTATAACATCTTAGGTTTGACTTGTCAAAACCTATCTTGCTTGCATTGTTCAACCCAAAAACCTTTCTCCCAGTTCTTCTAGCAAAATTCTTAGCCCTGTAAACCACCATAGCCATCTGATATTTTATGTCGTTTTCTTCAACATCATCCGGGTTGACTTGTTATAAATCATCAACCAGGACATTAGGTGGACTGATTCTTCCTACTGAGAAGGCTTCATAGCTGTTCATGTATGAAGTGAAAAGAGCCAGATGTTCTTCAGCTATTTGAATGGTTTGTTTGGTTGGCTGAGAATTCATAACAAAGGCTTGTTGGATTGGTTGAGTGGTTTGGATTGGTGAGTAAGTCTGAGTGTAAGGTTGGGGTTGTGGTTGGACATAAGGATTTTGGTGAGTGATTGGATAATGAGATAAGGATTGAGGTGAGACTTGGTCTTTCACACTGGATTGAGCAGATGTAGATGACTATTGTAACTGACATACCTGTGAGTAGCTAACATAGTAGTTTGGTTACTTGCCATCTTTGCATACATTACTGTTGCTTCTGCTCCCATGGTGTTGATGTAATTAGCAGCCCTTTGCTTATCATCCATGTCATAGGATTTGATTGTAGAAATAAGATCACTTAAAGACAAGGTAAACAGATCCTTTGTCCTTTTGATGGTAGTGCAGTTGTTGTTCCAGCTGTAAGGTAAAGAGTTCAGTAGCTTTTTGTTCACAGCTATGTTCTCTAATATTATCCCTGTACTTTTCATTTTTTGTGATCAACTTCACAAACCTAGACATCTGAGCCTCTAATGTTTCACCAAGAATATGATTAAACATATTGAATTCTTGGTTGAGCATATCCTTCCTGTTCTCTCTCATATCCTTATTTCCCATGATCTGTTCCTCCGTAGCATCCCACAAATCTTTTGCCTTTGTATAATCCTTAAACTTTTGAGCAATCTCAGTTGTGAGTGCCATAGTGATTGCTGCATAAGCTTGTCATCAAGCTCCATTCTTTTAAGATCATCTTCATCCCAAAGATGTTCAGGTTTAATAATCCATTCTTCTTTCTTATTCTTATACAAAGGAATGTATGGACCTTGTTTGATAGAACGCATCATTTGGAGTTCAGTGTAAACGTCATGATTCAGAAAACGAAACGCCCAATCTGGATAATCTTCTTCATTCAAAAGACGTGGAGGCTTTGTGCTTGTGCCAATCTCATTGTCGAGATTCAAAGTAGCTGTGATATTCTTTAGATTTGCCATAGTAAATTCTTCAAACAAACTTTGAATTTAGAAAGAAATCAAAGTTCTCGCGCGAGTCCTCAGAAACTTTTCGCGCGGAAAGTTCAATCACAATAACTGTGCGAAATGTTCAAGTTTTCGCACCTGTAACAAACTTTGTAACTGTCTCGTGCGAAAAATCAGGTTTTTCGCGAAATAAGGGTTTTCGCTCGAAAAACATAAGTTTTCTCCTGAATGAAATTCACCAAATCGGAACTTTTCACGTTCAATTTTAATCCAAATTGATTAGATTTTGATTAATCAATTGTTTAATTAGTGAATTAAGTTCAAATTTGAACCTAATTATCCCTAATTGATTCAATTAATCAAGTTTAAGCTCAAAAACATCATCAAACGTCCAATCTTCGAACTTAACCGCTTCAACATCTTCAAAATTGATCAAAATTCAACTGATACAACTTATATCTTCTAGAATTAAACAAATCGATGATCACGAACTCTTCAAATCAATCATTCCAACCTCAATTCAATCGATCTAGAGCATACAAGCTCTGATACCTATTGTAAGGATCGTCACAATAATCAGATCGATCTCATAATTGTGAATGCGGAATGTAAACAATTACGGATTGAGAAGTAGAAGAATAGGAGTGAAGATCACAATGTAAATAACTTCTCTTTAATTGCTCTCTAAATTTGAAAGATTACACAGGAGTTACAAATTCAGGAAATGGACAAAAGCTTACTAAATACAAAGCAAACTAAGTATTTATACTAAACTATAATGTTCTCGCGCGAGATCAACTTCTCACGCGAGAAGCTAGTTCTCACGTGACAAGTAAGTTGTCGCGCGGCTTATTTCACTTTTCGCTTGTCTTTAACTTGATCTTCACTTTGATTTGATTTCCCGAGCCTCTAGGTTCAACCGCTACATAATGCACAATAATCTATAGTATCTAATAAAACAAAAATTCTTTTGCCACTTGTCATTCTCTTAAACTATTATTTTGACACTTATTTATATTTTTTAAAATCAAGCTACGTTCAAATTTTATTAAGAAAATTAAAAATTACATCTTTTTATTAAAATAAAAATAATATAAAAAACAAAATTTTTATATAACATAAAATTTTCTAAAACACTAAACCTTTTTGAATAAAATAATTTTTAAAATGTTCCTTTTTTAAAAAAATTATTAAAAATATAAAGTTATCTAAAAGCAGTTTTATTAAACACAACAAGAATAATTAGAAACTGAAGTTTCTAATAAACAAGATTTATATAAACAATAAATTTTTTATAAAAAAAATCTTAAAACAAATGTTTAAAATGAAACTATTTAGATAAGAGAGTTAAAAAAATAATATAAATGTTTTATTTCTTGAACTTCTATAATATCTAATAAAACAAAATTTCTTTTGCCACTTGTCATTTTCTTAAATTATCATTTTGACACTTGTTACCCTTCTAAGCATCATCACTTTATTTTCCATGCAAAAGTATATTATAGTAATTTAAACAATCAAACAAATTTTTCTCTGTTAATAAAAATCAATTATATTAATTGATACATTTCTCTCTCTTATTTTTATTTTTTTAAAATCAAGCTACGTTTTAAAAATAAATTTTATTAAGAAAATTAAAAATCACATTTTTTATTAAAATAAAAATAATAAAAAAACAAAATTTTTATATAACAAAAAATTTTTTAAAACACTAAACCTTTTTTAATAAAATAATTTTTAAATTGTTCCTTTTTTAAAAAAATTATTAAAAATATAAAGTTTTCTAAAAGCAATTTTATTAAACACAACAAGAATAATTAGAAACCGAAGTTTCTAATAAACAAGATTTATATAAACAATAAATTTTTTATAAAAAATCTTAAAGCGAATGTTTAAAAATAAAACTATTTAGATAAGAGAGTTAAAAAAATAATATAATTGTTTTATTTCTTAAACTATTACGTTTATATAATTTTAACCATATACTGTATTAAAATATTGTAGTGTAACTTTTCGTGTTTATTACTAACAATAATCTATTTAATAAATGAGTTTATATCCTATTTATTTATTTATATATTTATCTATCTATAACAAAAAGAATCTAAAATAAGACTTAACATAATTGTAAGTTTATCATACTAACTTTCTCATTTCTCTTTATTATTATTATTATTAAATACTAAGAACATTACTCATACCGTTTTCAAATTAAAAATTATATAATTTAATAAATTAAAACCTATTTTTTATTAAAAACACACTTTTTAAAATACAAAAGTTTTATAAAATACAGAATACAATAAACTTTTTTTAAATTAATTCATTTTCTTAAAACAAAATATTTAAAACCCACATTTTTTTATAAAATTAAAGTTTACAAAAAATATATTATTATTTATTTACTTAAAGTAGCTATTCATATGAAATTATAATTATATTTTATCTTCAAACATGGTTTTATAATTCATAAATTTTTATTACCAATTATTTAATATTTTATTTATTCAACCCGTGTAATACACGGGGTACTAACCTAGTATTTATAAAAAGAAAGAAAGAAAAGGAGATAAAGAACCATATATGAGCAAGTGTTGAGGATTTAATTATCGATAGTTTATATTTTAAAAATTAACTACCCGCACTACGAAAGGTGTAAAACCATGATAAAAGTTGACATCGAAAAGGTGCAGTGAACATACTTTAAAGGGAGCGTTGATGACAATACACGAAAGTTTTACATGCATCAATAAAATCGGAAACTTTATACAAAAAATTAAACCGTCGTAAACTCATGCGTTGCGATTGGGCCAATGATGATATTTGGAATTTTGTATGAAAAAAAAAAACCTTTAAAAATTCATATGGAAATGTTGATATAAATAAATACGTCGGAATGATAGATGAAACCGTTAAAAGTTTAAAGTTGATAAAAATTTTAAAGTCAATGAAATTAATACCGAAGGGTGTTTCCATTGAAGAGAACACTTGCAACTAAAAGTGACATAAGTTGCTACTCATGATCATCAAGTTGTTACTAATGAGCAACTTGATATAGCTGAATATATTCGTTGTCTCCTTGAAGATTTCTGTATTGTTGATAAAGTATATATATTAATAGCAAGTTACATATGAAGTCATAAACTTAATACCAAAGGGTGTTTTCAACTGATGGGAACACTTACTGCTAAAAGAGCAAAGCATATGTTGCTAGTGAGGATAATTAAGTTACTACTATACTGTTGAGTAACTTGATGCTAATGAAGATCTTACCGTTAAGGAAAAACCAAATAATATCAGCGGTAACTAAAATCTGGTTATCCTCTTAATCCATACCATCAAACCCAACCGAACTTGCATTTGAATTGACCTTAATCCACTTTAAACAAACAAAAGATCATCTTCTATGTTTTGGAAGGAACTTGAATTTGATTTGACATTTTTTGTTTTTCGTTTTTTAGTTTTGTTTTCTATTTCACTTCTGTAATAGGGAACGATGACTAGTTGGTTGAATGAATATGTAATTCTTCTTTTATTATATATAATCCATTATAGTTCGTTTATAGCATCTACTTAGCAAAGACCTTTGAGTTTTATTCGATTAAAAAATTGATGTGAACCTCAAATACTTTCAACTTGAAAACGATTCGTGACTCTTGGATTATTAAGTTTGTTGATTTCAAATTCTTACACTCGTCATTGAACTCAAACAACATTTTCTTTTAAAGATTAAACATGTAATTCTTCTCTAAATTATGTGATGTGCAGGCAATTTAAATGATGTAATGTAAAACCAATTTAACTTTTAGTATCAGTAAAGAAGGTTTTGTCCCCTCTATTACCCTATCAAATTCATTTTCATAATAGTTGCTCCATTCGTTTCATAAAGAAATAATACTTTTGAAACTCTCGGGAAGAGGAAATTGCCATTTGCATTAAGTGGATGATTTTTTTTCTTAAATGAGGGATTAATATTGTTAACAATTTGGAGGGCCTTACAACATAGAAGGTAAGAAACAAAATGAAACTCTCATATAGATGGCAAATGACACTTTTTGGTTAAAAAACTAACGACCAATTCACGTTGGTGACTATTTATGCAACATTTCATAAAAATTTGAACTAATTGTATGGTTTTCAATCTTGAAGACTAATTAATTAAACAATCTAATCAAATCAAATCACAGGATTATTTTTGTAATTCTCTCATAATTAATAAAAAACAATATTTCTTTTTCTTCTGTTTTAGAAGTAGTCTTTTGGGGTTTGAGGTCCACCCCACTATCTTTATAAAGAGCAAAAGCAGCTATCGTGATTCGTGGCCGTGGAAATGAAAAAAAATGTTCCTACTTCCGTATGAAAACGTAAATAAAAAGATAATATTTTTAGAAAGAAAAAGTACGAGGGTGTGCAAGTGTGCAACCTCAACAATTTTGGGTCCTTTACTTTTTTTTTCTTTTTTCGTATTGTTTCAGTACGTTATAAGTTAATAAGTTATCTTTGACAAAGTCAACAGCGATGGGCGAGTAGGATTCACATGTGGCCACACACCGGTTATACTCACTATTTAATTAATATGTTATTTTATTTTTACAATTAAATATGTATATATATGTGTATTTATCTTTTATAATTTTCGTATATAATATTTTTTAGGTAAATTGGATTTTAATAATACAACCTATCACTTATTTGCCGGTAATAATACACACAAACAGTTTGCCAATAGTAATGATAACTTTTATTTTTGTTATCAAAACAATCTTAGTAACATAACTAGTCATTTGTTTTCACTTGATTTTGTTCACGCTGTTGATCGTGAATGAAATAGAGAGACACATAACGAAATGGATTGAAAAACAAATGAAAATTAATTTTAAGTTAATAAAATTTATATTACTAGAATTGTTATTAGTAACCAAACTTAAAGTTTGGATTATTATCGGTCAATTTTATAGTATGAATTATTATCGTATAATAGGTCATAGTTTGAATTATTAATTCTAATTTCCATATTTTTTAAGACGTGTTTATTTATAATTATGTTTATTCAAAACCGGGCACTTATAACATGCGGCAAAGACCTAGAGCTCAAATATAATATACTATTAGTCTCTTTCATGACAACGTAATTAATGATTGTTGAAATCTAACTGTACTATGCCAACGTTTATGTTTATACTTATGTTTATTCAAAACAGACATAACGATGAAAGAGGCAAAACCTAGTAGTTTTCTTTATTTAGAATTAGCAATAATTGAAGAAAGTCAATCTTTTATGACAAATATATATATATAGATAGACCAAAAGTAAAAGCTCCGTTTAAATAATAATAACAACAACAATAAATAAATGTGGTCATACATTTTATTGTTAATTGCGATCATATTCTTATAAGAATTCCAGATAACGTTAGCATTGATACAGTCAGTCATGGAAATTGGGGTATTCTAACATTAATATTTATTGGAAGGTAGACAAGAAAAAGAGTAGTCAATAGATTGCTTTTCATTTAAGAGAAGAATTACATGCAAAAAAGAATAAAGAATTATGACTTTCAGAAATTGTGATGGCAATTGCTTTCATTTTCTAAGTATTCTTTCTTAATGTTCATGTGATTTTTAAGTTTTTCTTTAAAGGATTTAAATGATATATGATGTTAGTCTTAATTATGTTTAACATTTACGCCTAACTTCAATTCCCTCAATGATAAGTCCTCCTTTAAGTTGACGACCCTTAACCTCCATCAAACTCATCTTCACCATCTCTTTTTTCTCTCCTATAAAGAATTCTCCAAGTTCAACTTCCATCCATCCATCTCCTCTCTCGCTCGGGCGTCGGGCGTCTCCTTCCACCACCCTTTTCTCCATCATCCGCCTCCGGTTCATGAAAAACAAGGATTCGAACTGATGTTTTTGGTGATCTAGATGGCATAAATATGCTGTGTTGGTAACCGAGCTTTCGCCCTTTGAGATTGATGTCTCTGATGGAATAGAGTCCAACCCGAATGCATGATCAGACACTTTGATTATGAGATACGCACCGTATGTCGTGTTGGGAGATAAATCTTGAATGTCTATTCTTCCTTCAATTTCCAAGTTGGATATTGTTTTTAGTTCAATCACCTCAGGGAATCTGCACAATTTATTGTTGAAAAGCAACACTATTAATTATAGTTGAACACAAAATCTATAAAGGTAAATTTTACTTTTACCTATAAAATGTACTTTATGTGATTAAAAAAAAAGGAAACCAAGTGCACGAGGCCCCGTATGTGTGGGTCCAGGGGTTGTTGGGTTAACTTGGACATGTTATACTCTATATTTCTACAAGTGGCTGTTGTCACGACTCGTGAATTCAGAGTCGTGTGACAGAACCTTACCGTTGCATTGAGACTCGTTCAACAACACATTTTTGACCAAAAAGGGTAGAAATTTATCTAACCTTGATTTAGAATGAGTAGTCCAAGTCCAATGATTAGGTTCATTGCTTAAAGAAATGGAAAGTGCTCTTGCAGATAAGACATAACTCTTCTTCCCACTTACTTTGTTTAGTGAAAATGCCTGCATGGATTAAATAAATCTAAAAATCAATACTTTAATCAAAGAAATCAAAATGGTTATTAACTTTTCAAAAATATGAACATAAACTCACCCTGATGCCACCATCTATGAGAACAGTATCACACAACAGGAAAAACAATTCTTTCATTGAAGAAAGTGCTAGTTGGAGTGTGTGTTCTTGAGAGCAAACAAGTGAGATCAGACGGCAAGAATCCACCCCAAACAATGTCGGAATCAGCAGCCGATAGCAGAGAAGAAGACGTAAGCATGAGTCTACATGCATCTGGTGGAGATGTGAGGGATAAAATTGTTGAAATACAGTCTTCTGACAGCATGCTCAATGTGGTAGCCATTTTTAGAGTTTAAAGTTAGTTAAATTCTTCTGAGAATGATGTGAAATGATGGGTGGGTTTAGTTGTGTTTACGTTTTACACAAAGGGTGCCTTTATTAAGTCTTATATATTGATGGGATCAAATGAGGGGCTGGGTGGTGGTTTCTGAGAAACCCAGTGAGTTTCTAGGCAACTTGTGTGCTAATTAACGCAGTATTTGTTTGAGTTTGACTGGCTTTGAATGCAACATGTGGGCCATATATATATTTTTTATATATACCAAAAAGTTATCAAGAATAAGTAACGAACAAGGGAGGATACAAAGTAATCTAGATGGTCCTTATAAAAATACATTATTTGGGAGAACTTTAAAATGCATGTCATTGTTTATTTATGACACGACAACATAGATATACAATCTGTATCTAATGTGGAATTTGTAGATTTGGGTTCAGTCTAAATGAGTAAATGAGTTACAAAGTGTCCAATCATAAAACATGTTTAGCTAAACAAGTCTCGTTCGTGTGATCTGGGTTGACGGGTTAATTAACCGTTTAACCTTTATATTATTATATATATATATATATATATATATATATATATATATATATATAAAATGTGCTGTAATAGATTATCCTATATCAATACTTTTTATGGCAATTTATAATTTCAGATACAAATTAACGTGGTGACAGTTTAGATCTAATTGCTTAATATATCACTACAAAATTTGACCATACAACGACACCAAGTGAGTGTATGTATATTAATACGCACAAAAGTAAATGAATAATAACTTTTTCAAGTTAAATGAGATATGTTCATGTCAACCTGCGAATATATTTAACGTGTTGAATTTCATGTGTCTAAAATGATTTTAGGTTCAAATTGGATTCGAAGCGAATACACAATCTATCTCGCATGCCTATGTTAGCATGTGTAATGGGTACAAATAGTAATAGAGCTTTAAGAGCATTCTTATTAGAGTTATTATCTTTATACTTATAATTTACTAAAAATCTTCTTTTTTATAAAATTTTAGTCTTCTATTAAAAAACCTCTAAGATCTCATTCTTTATCCTTATCTTTATTGAATTTAATAATATTCTTTTGATCATATTTAGTATATTTTTTTCTATTCCATTCACAAAATAATTTTAAGGGATGAATAGTGAGTTAGTAAATATAAAAACTCATTATTCATTCATATATATACTAGGTTAGTGCCCCGTGTGTTACATAGTTTGAATATATAAAATAATAAATAATTAGTAATAAAAGATTATAAATTATAAAATTATATTTGAAGATAAAATATGATTATAATTGCATATGAATAGCTACTTTAAGTAAATAAACAATAATATATTTCTCTTAAACTTTTATTTTATAAAAAATATGGGTTTTAAATATTTTATTTTAAGAAAAATGAATTTATTCTAAACAAAAGTTTGTTGTATTCTATATTTTATAAAACTTTTATTTTTAAAAGTGTGGTTTTTAATAAAAAATAATTTTTAATTTATTAAATTATATAATTTTTAATATAAAAATAGTATGATTAATATTATTAGTATTCAATAGTATTAATAATAATAAAAAGAAATGTGAAAGTTAGTATGATAAAACTTAAAATTATGTCAAGTCTTATATTAGATTTTGTTTGTTATAGATATATAAATATATAGATAAATAGATATGATAGAACCACATTTATTAAACGGATTATAGTTAGAAAATAAAAACAAACAGTTACAGTACGATATTTTAATATAATATATGATTAAAATTATATATACGTAATAGTTCAAGAAATAAAACCATTATACTATTTTTTTAAACTCTCTTATCTAAATACTTTCATTTTTAAATATTCATTTTAAGATTTTTTTAAAAAATGTATTGTTTATAAAAATCTTATTTATTAAAAACTCGGGTTTCTAATTATTTTGGTTGTTCTAATAAAACTGCTTTTAAAAAATTTCATACTTTTTATAATTTTTTTATAAAAGAACTGACTTAAAATATTTTGTTTCAAAAAGATTTAGTGTTTTAATTAAAAGCCGTGCTTTTTAATTTCCTTAATAAAATTTATTTTTAAAAAAGCATAGCTTGATTTTAAAATATGTAGATGAGAGAGATAAATCTATCAATTAATAAAATTGATTTTAATTAAGAGAGATAAATTAGTTTGAGTATTAAATTGCTATAATATTCTTTTAGGGGGAAAAGGAAATGAAAATGTTTAAAAGAATGACAAGTGTTAAAAAAATGATTTAAGAGAATGATAAGTGGCAAAAGAAACCTTACTTTATTAGATTCTATATATAATCCTTATCATACATGGATAAGAAAAATTATAAAAATCCGATGTAATGAGTTTTTATTAATATTTTTTTTTTATATTTTAAGGATAAGAAACATTATAGAGACCTCAATGTGAGTGCTTTAATATATAATTTTTTTAATCAAACTAATAGACTTGTTTTGTTTACGTAGAAATTAAACACTTTATTATTTTTAATTTTCTGTTTTTATTCATATGTCCAATCAGTGCCAACAAGAAAACATAAACTAGCATTATATCAAATACAAATCACATACATAAGTGTATAGACGTCCAAATCACATACAGAATTGAAAAAAGGATATGATCGATGAAAAGGGTAAGGACAAAAATTGATCGAAAATGAAACTTCTTAAATGCATAATACATGCACTATTTTGGTATCCAAAATTAACGCATAATAATATTTATAAAAAAAGAAGATAAAGAACCATACATGAGAAAGTGTGTAGGGTTTATCAATTAAGAAAAAGTTGATATACAACGATCGATGTGAACATACACATTAAAAGGAGCGTTGATAATATAAAAATAAAAATTTAACATGTGTTAATCAAATTCGAAACTTTACATAATAAACAAAATCATCGAAAACTCGTGTGTTGTAGTGAAGCCGCAAATGATATTTTGAACTTTATATAAAAATCAAAACTGTTAAAAAAATTCACATCGAACGTTAATAAACATAAACACGTCTAACAATAACGTTGATAACATAAATTTAAGTCAAAGAACTTAATATCAGAAGGGTGTTCTAGTATGACATGGCTTCACTTTTATTAACATTCAATAAATAATAATCACAGTATTGACAGAAGATACGAAATTTCAATACCACATACAAACCGAATGTAAGTAATAACTAAGTTTACATAAATTGAAACCAATTCAAACCGTAGCTTTCAGAGAGAACTTTTTTCATTTGAATCTTTAAACCATAGAAATTCTTTACAGTTTCGCTTATGATTTCACAATCAACAAACCAAAAGGTTGAGGATTTATGTTTCACAAAGGTCCTTCAAAATAGATTTTGCACCTCTTCTTAGACAAACACGTAAGTGTTCCAAGATTCATCAACCAAACCAATATGTTTGTACCGCCGGAGATGTCCTCACACCCGAGATAATAATGTAAACACATGTATCTTGAAAGATGAAAAAAAAGAAGATGAAGTTAGAATGCGGAAGGAGAAGGATTCTTCTTTTGTTTTCTAGAGTGCTTTAGTTGTTTAGAATTATTAGAAATTCAATTAACACCATCAAGGAACATATATTTGTATATATGTATTGTATGAGCATGTAACAATTTGAAGAAAGTTATACCAAAGGTCTTCTCATTAACATAGTTATATAAATGGCCTCCTCATTAACACCGACTTAATTTTATAATTATTGGTCATTTACTACATAAGCTATTATATAATTAAGTATTATAGCTACTAATATCTATCCTTTCAACAAATACGAATCAGCTACTAAAGACTGCCTTTGAGCAGATACGAAGCTCCATCTACTGATCAGTAGATAGACTCAGCATCAGTCAACACACATACCAAACAGCGTGCAGCTGTTGAATGATCAACAAATGCACAACTACTAATCCCACCTGTTACAGCTCAAAAATACTAAGGCGACTCTCAATCGGCACGCGATGATGCAAGTGTGTGAAGTACAAAGTATGCCATCAAATTACCACATTAAGCCCATAGCACGACAATCGATCTCG
This sequence comes from Flaveria robusta, assembly GCA_025506415.1. Taxonomy (NCBI): domain Eukaryota; kingdom Viridiplantae; phylum Streptophyta; class Magnoliopsida; order Asterales; family Asteraceae; genus Flaveria; species Flaveria robusta. The sequence continues at coordinate 25,463,109 of CM046470.1, forward strand.
TGCCCGAGCCCAGGCGTGTGCGCCACCCATTTGGCAGCCACTAGGCATCCCCAACCATGTAGGAACAATTTCAATAGAAACTCACACTTATAAATTTATTCAATAGTTATTAGTTTTTTAATGTGAGACATAAACCTCTTATATACTCTACCACTTCAAAGTTTAATTTATTACTTCACTAATGTGAGATAAAATCAACCACTTTCACTTATTTCACCAACTTTGAGCATCGATATCTTATTAATCTTAACTATGTCTTGGACATAGTTTGATTTGTTTTTATCCTCTCATATTATAGAATACAAATCCACTAAATCTATCTATGTTAATAAAAGAAGGTTTTTGTATGTCAGTTGTCACAATTTTAGAGCTCCTAAATTTTATTTTTCCGCTTCTCTTTCCTAATACATATCACACTAAATACAAATTATATTATTTAATTCTTTTCATATTAAAAATATTTTTTATTAATTAAAAAAATAGATCTTTCTACATATGGAACTTGTAAAGAAATAATTTTCTTATAAAGTAAGAAATTTTTTCAAAAAAAATATCAAACTTTTAAAAAACGCAATATATTTTAAAACCTGTGGCTTTTAAAAAATAAAATTTTTATGAAATGAAAATAATTAAATTTGAAAGTTATAATAAAGAAATTATTAAAAATGACACTTTTTAAAAACGGTTTGTTTTGAAACAATTTGTTTAAAAACCAACTTTTTTTTAAAAAAAAACAAAAAAAAAATTAAACAAAAGTTTAAAAAATGGCATCGTCCTTTTATCACTCGTGCGTAATTTCAATCATATCTTATATCAAAAGATCGTTTTTTAATTTTTTAATTTTTATTAATAACTATTTAATATTTTATTTATTCAACCCGTGTTATACACGGGGTACTAACCTAGTAATAATCATATTAGTAACAAATACTAATATTTGTCAGTGTCCAAATTTAGTGAAAACCCCCACTTTTTTATTTTTTCACTAATTTTTCAACAATCCCTTACTTAAATAGAGATCAATCCAAAGAGCAAATCCCCATAATTGTCTAAAGCAAGTGAAAAACCTAATTTTCACTAAATTTCCAACAATCATTCACATGAATGGAGATTGATCAAAACACAAGTTGAAGGATTTTATGATGTTTTATTATTACGTGATTCAAGGTGTTTAATATGTGCTTCGTGTATTAATTTTTCAAAGGATTACGAGATTAATAAATCTTGATAGTAGTTTAGTACACATTAATATTCAACATGATTTTGTCATTGGATATTCAGGAATGAATTTAGGTGGTTAGTATGCTAATATCGTTTTAACTTTCCAAAAAAATCATATGATTAGGTAAACTTGACGGTAGTCTAGTCTAGATGGATTTTAAGTTGAAGTGAATAATCTTTTCTGATTTGTTTCTATCTATATTATTTATGTTTATTTTAGTTTAAAAATAGAAAAACCAAATTATCTATATTTTGTCACTAAATAATAACAAAAGTTTGCTATTAGCAGCTACTTGTACTTGGATCGATATTTGGTTCATGCCAAAGTTATGTCACATATACGATTGGTACGCTTTTCTATTTGTGTGCGGTTGAGTTCTAATGTAAAAATCATTTCTATTAAATTAATACCAAGTGGTTTAAAAAATCATTACAAAAAATACATATATAACCGTACATATCACATATACAAATTAACTTAGTGATAGTTTAGATCTAGTTGCTTAATATATCACTACAAAAATTTGACCCTATAACAACAGTGTGTGTATGTATATATTGATACGCAAAAAAATAAATAGATAATAATTTTTTCTGACTCAATGAGACATGTTCGTGTTAAAACACGAATGTACTAAACATATTCGGTTCATATGTGAGATATGATTTTAGGTTAGAGCAACTTTTTGGATGGGTTCGAAGCGAAACACAACCTATCTTGAAGGCCTATGTGAGCATGTGTAGCAGGTCGAAATAGTAATAGAGCGCTAATACTGTAATTTCTTTTTAATAAAACATTCTAACTAAAAGAATTGTTTCTTTACATAGTAATTAAACACTATTATTTTTAAATTTTTTATTTTTATTCTATATATCGAGTCAATGCCAACAAGAAAACATAAACTAACATTATATCGAATTACATGCATAAGCATATAGACATCCAGATCACATACAAGAAAAAAAGGATATGATCAATGAAACGGGTAACGATAAAAATTGCAAATGATACGTCTTATGTGCATAATGTCACACCTCAACCTGCGGCAGAATATGTCGGGTTGTGTAGATTATCCATAACACGTTACACTATTAAAGTGATGATTTATTTAATCAACCCAATTAGATAAGTCTTACAAAGAAATCATAAATTATATGAACAAAGATAACATAAAATAAAATAAAGTTTAATTTACTAACTAGGTGCACAAACATCCTAAGTGTCATAAACTTGAAGGCATCTCAAGCAGCATTTTCTGCGACATGTATAAATAAAGGCCAACTTGAAAGTTGGTGAGTAAACACAGGTTTTGCTACATATACTAGATTTAGATTACGATTCAAGAGTCAAAGTATGAATTCAAGCAAGTATGACTAAACCAAATGCATTGATCAAACCTTTGTTGACAAGTGTCCCTAACCAACGGGTTAGACTAAGAATTTTGGTTTCGATACCCAAATGCCGTTTACAACAGCCTGTTCGGGCGGGTGTCAAACCAATAGCGCTATCATCGTTACCTTAGGCTTTAGAAAGTTAATGATCATATGCTAGCAAGTAAGTAAGTAAGATTGACAACCACATGAAAGATTAATCCAATAAGTTTATCACAAAATCATTGAATACACACAAGACTTAATTAAATCATATGATTTTCAAGAAAAATTTAGAATTGAATACGTACACATGTCACATCCCAAAAACATAAATGAAAAAGGGATTATGAATACTCACATTGAGTTCTTGAGTATGAGTTTGACTTATGACTTGCTTATTAGAAATGGTGAAGCGCTAAATTAGCATGATTATATGTATTAGAATTTATGTTTAAGGTTATGGTTATGAATATTGACCATAGAAATAAAAGGATCAAAAGCAAAGGAAAAGAAAGGTTGTTGCAAGATCAAAACTGATTTGGACAGATGATCTGGTTGTCAAGACTCGATCAAAAACAACTTTAAATATCGGTCTTAGCTACCTGTATTGTGTAAGGGTAAGTAAGGTCGTCTCCACGGGGAATATGTGCAAAGTGTTTAATCACATGACTCGATTAACTTAAAGACACGAACTTTAGAAATAAAAATCAAACTTTGAATAATTTGTAGAATACTATTGTAAAAAGCAATAAACTTTAAAACTAATTTATTTGAATAATGAAAAAAGACAATCACTTCCGGATCCTCAATTATGCAAAATTAACAATTTATATGCTTCACTAGGGTTTGTAAAACTTAATTATCAAGATTTCAACTTTTGATTATAGTAATAACAAAGGAACAATCTTTTAAGACTCGTTCATTCACAATGTTATTAATCCGTTTATATCAAATTACTTCTCAATCTTAATAAGTTCATGATGCAAGAAAACAGAAAAACTAATAATCTCAATAAGCAATTTTATTTATAAACGAACCTCTTAACTTAAACAAAAAGTAGAATTACATTCAAAAACCATTAGTTAACAAAACCCTAATGAAAACACATAAAAAAGTCTTACTTAACATAATCGATTCTACCGGAAGCAATCACGAAAAAACTAGCCACTCATGGTATTCATTGAAAGAACTGGCCACTTATGGTATTCATTGAATCTTCAATCTTGTTTTGATGATGATTGTAGATGATTTGGGATGAATGTGAAGACTTGGAATCACCAAAAATTAGCTTAGAATCTTCAATTTTCATGTATGGGAAGTTGTAGATAGAATTAGGATTGATTTGGTTTAAACAAACATGAAATCCCAAAAATCCAAAGTTTGTTCAGCTAACCGCCGTATCATACTCCGTCCCCGCCATATCATACGCCGCCCTCAGCACTCATGCACCCAACTTTCTGAAATTTTGATCAAATACGCCCACAAATACACTGCCAATACGCCGCCCGGAGTATGATACGCCCATACCCGACGTATAATACGCCGGTACACCTAAATTTGTGCCTTTTCTTGTAACTTTTGATATTTACATCTTCAGTCCTTGTAGTTTTGTTTTTTGCTTCTTTCATCCAAAATAAGCCTTATTTAGCTCCAAACACCTATGTTTCAAAACACAAACAACTTGAAACTACTCCACACTAATCATGATGTAAAGTCACACATTTAGATCAATGAAACACTGAATTATTGGCACGCGATCACATCCCCGCACTTAACCTTTTGTTTGTCCTCAAACAAACTTATTTGCACAATTCACCTTAATTAATCAAACCTGCTAAATTATCACAACTTTGTATACGTTGAGATCCCAAGGCATACTTAGTTTTACTTTTATCATGTAAGATTCACAACCCCAAATGTAATACCACTTATGTTTTAAACTTAGAATCTTTAGTTGGCATAACTTCACATTTTGCTTCAACATTCATGCATTCACATTCCTCACAATGAACACTCCTCTCGGTTTGTTTTATTGACTAGTGATTATATACTAGTATATCTGAAACTCTCAAACCAAGAATATACATTCTCATCATAAGCTCGTATATTAATCATATCGCCATCAATTAACAGAATATAATACATAAATCAAGAGGTCTTTCACGGGTTGTAACGTTAGGCCAAGGTTTAAGGTGGGATAAAATAGGGTTAAAGTGGCTAATGATGAATGAAATCCAATCTAAACATGCTAGATGTTTTATTTATCAATCTTGATCTTCTAATTGCAATAATATCATCGAATTCTCACACTATTTTTGTTGCTTCATATTTTGGTCATTTTGACCTCATATTTAGCTTTTCCTTTTTTTTTCAATCATACTATTATTGAACAAATACTAAAATGACACTTCACGGCATGTAATGGATTGGACTTCATCACTCATGGTTTCATAGAAAAGGCTAAGGCTTTTTAGGCTTATTGCTTTAGGCTTATTCAAACGACAAGTTGGAGCTCAACATGGTATCTAAAGGAAAATTATATTGGTATGGGATTCAAATGAAACAAGTTTAAACAAAAGGTTCATTCCTAATGCCTCTATCATATTTATGCACACATTGATTTATGATCTTAATATGTATCAATTACACGAGTTCTAACTTGGATGCACATTATGGTTCCATCATTATAGAAAAATATAAAGCAAATCAAAATCTACTATGAATTGCTCAATTAGGCTCAACTCTCACGGAAACGGTGGAAAAGGGTTAAAATTGTGAAGCACGTATGTTGTCTACAACCAGTTTCTTATGCCTCCTAAGAATTCTACCTAATTTCATAAAAGCTCATGATGAGAATACTTTTCTACACTTCAAAATAAGCCTGCCTAGGAATCTATACATGCACAAACAAGTGATAATTAGCCATGTATGAAAATTTTTGGGTCTCATGCACAATTAAGCTTATTTGAAGATCTATTTTTTTAAAAAAATGTTCAATTTTTCAAAAAGGTTTAGTTTTTTCAATTCTTTCCTTATTCCCACACTTGAGATACATTGTCCCCAATATATGATGGTCACAATTAGCATTTTCATAACATAGGAAAGTCGATTCTTAATTTCGTCCCTATTATTGCTAAACAAGACTATTCATTGCTAAGGAAGACTAGTATGCCATATCCTAGAGATTGTAAAACTTAATTATCAAGATTTCAACTATTGATTATAGTAATAACAAAGAAACAATCTTTTAAGACTCGTTCATTCACAAGGTTATTAAGCCGTTTATATCAAATTACTTCTTAATCTTAATGAATTCACGATGCAAGGAAAACGAAAAACTGATAATCTCAAAAAGCAATTGTATTTATAAACGAAGCTCTTAACTTAAACAAAAAGTAGAATTACATTCAAAAACCATTATTTAACAAAACCCTAATGAAAACACATAAAAAAGTCTTACTTAACGTAATCGATTCTACCGGAAGCAATGACGAAAGAACTAGCCACTCATGGTATTCATTAAATCTTCAATCTTGTTTTGATGATGATTGTAGATGATTTGGGATGAATGCGAAGACTTGGAATCACCAAAAATTAGCTTAGAATCTTCAATTTTCATGTATGGGAAGTTGTAGATCGAATTAGGATTGATTTGGTTTAAACAAACATGAAAATCCCAAAAATCCGGAGTTTGTTTAGCTAACCGCCGTATCATACGCCGCCCTCAGCATTCATACACCCAACTTTCCGAAATTTTGATCAAATACGCCCACAAATACGCTGCCAATACGCCGCCCGGCGTATGATACGCCCATACCCGGCGTATAATACGCCGGTACACCTAAATTTGTGCATTTTCTTGTAACTTTTGATATTTACATCTTCAGTCCTTGTAGTTTTGTTTTTTGCTTCTTTTCACCAAAATAAGCCTCATTTAGCTCCAAACACCTATGTTTCAAAACACAAACAACTTGAAACTACTCCACACTAATCATGATGTAAAGGCACACATTTAGATCAATTAAACACTGAATTATTGGCATGCGATCAACAGATTCATTGTTATAATTTCATATGATAATTAAAAATATCAAAATTTAAGTAAAAATTATGAAACTCTCTAGTCTAGTATTTAGGATGTTACGAACAACTTTCATTTAGAAAAACTTTTCAAATTCGGATCAGAAGCTTATCAAAATAACATTACAAAGCAGAAGGTGCAAATATACGCACTTACTTTGTAGAGGCTATTACCGAGTCGTCTGATAGAATTAGAAGTCATGTAAACTATGGTTGGAAAGAAAATTCGATGAACTTGTTCATGGAATCCGAGTTTGTAAATGTTTGATTTATTATGAGCAAGTTATGGTCGTTTGAAGTTGTAATAGATTTTGTCCAAAATTAACGGTAGCACTTACGTGAACCTTTTAGGGCTTTAAAAATAATAAACACGTATAATAAATTTTGTTGAGAATATGTATGATAATAGGAGGGTTATGATTTAAGAAGAAACATGAGAATTTAGATTATAAAGTTGCTTAGAATTATTTAGAATCGAAAGAATTTTAAGAACACTAAAATTAAAAATACGGTTGCTTCCTTAAGAACAGCAAACGGATTTGAAACTTCCGAAGGCTTAAATGGAGGGTTGGAGGAATGTTTCTTAAGATTATATAGAAGGTGAAGAAGAACTCTCTTATAAGTTGAGAAGAAGATTTGATGCTAGAAATTTGTAAGACAAAGTTTAGTATTTATAGGTGGGAAAATAGGGGTTATGAATGAGAAAATCTTAATGAGCATAATTAAGTTTTGGGGGTTATAGATGGGTTATAAATGAGTCAAAGAAGAGGGAGTCTTAAATTTTATAAAAATGATGGAATGTTTATAAAATTGATTTTATAAAAGTTTGTATTAAAGTTATAAAGTTATAGATTTTTGTTTGGAGGATTCTAAAGACTTTAAAATAGTTAGTATTTTTTTTATAAAACTATAATATTTATAAACTTTTATAAAAATATTATGACTAAAACTTTCTATAAAATAAAGGATGGAAGTCCATAAAAGTTTAGCTTTATTATATAATAGCACATGTGTACTTTTATAAGAAGTTAAAAACTTTAGTAATAATATAAACTTTAGAAATTTAATAAATATATACGAATTTTACCATATTACTAATTTAGTCTTCTATTCATCATCATCATTAAGTCATAGCATAAATCTATCAATACTAATAAAATAAGGCTTTTAGTGACACATGGCGCAATTATAGATTTTCTAAATCTTCTTTTCCCGCTTCTCTTTATTAATAAATAATTGTATTAACTACTAATAATTTTATTTAATTCTTTTTAAAATTAAAAATATTTTATAAATTAAAAAAGAGATATTTTATACATGTAATCTCTAAATAAACAACTTTTACAAAATAAAAAATTTTCTAAAACATCAAACTCTTTTAAAAAATATGAAATATTTCAAAACTTATGTTTTTTAAAAAAATTTATGAACAAAAATAATTAAAATTTAAAGTTAAAATAAGAAAATTTTTAAATATGATATTTTTGAAAAATGGTTTGTTTTGAAACAAATTGTTTAAAAACAACTTTAAAAAAATGAAAAATAAAAGTTTAAAATACAGCATCATTGTTTTATGACGTAAGGTCTTTACTGATCATACGTAAGTTCAATAATATCATATCTCATGATATTGTTTTATAACTCATTAACTTTTGTTACTAACTATATAATATTTATTTATTTAACCTGTTTAATTCACGGGGTACTAATCTAGTAAAGTTATAAAACAAAGATTAGTTATACTAACAAATGTAGCTATTATAGAATCTTGTTTATAGCATGTATAAGACTACAAGTTAAATGTATAATAGTATGTAAGATAAAACAAATAATATAACTTAGAATTCAGAATGTTTTATTTATAAAAATTTAAATGAAAAAAATTAGACCGGGTTACAAATATGGATAGATACCGGGGGTTACACATAATACATGTATTATTTTGGGATCACAATTAATGCACAATAATCTATAGTATCTAATAAAATAAGGTTTATTTTACCACTTGTCACTCTCTTAAACCACCTTGTTGACATATGTCATTTTTTTATAAATCCTTATTTTATTTTCCCTTCAAAAGGTATTATAGTAATTTAATCACTCAAATTAATTTCTCTCTCTTAATAAAAATCAATTTAATTAATTAAAGCATTTCTCTCTCCCATTTAGATTTTTTAAAATCAAGTTATGTATTTAAAATTAAATATTATTAAGAAAATAAAAAATCAAATCGTTTTATTAACATAGAAATCATAAATAAACAAAATTTTTATATAATATGAAATTTTCTAAAACATTAAACCTTTTTGAAACAAAATATATTAAATCGGTCTTTTTTTAAAAAAATTATAAAAAATGTCAAATTTCATAAAAGTAGTTTTATTTAAACAACCATAATAATTAGAAACCCGAGTTTTTAATAAACATGATTTTTACAAACAATAATTTTTTTATAAAAAAATCTTAACATGAATGTTTAAAAATAAAACTATTTAGATAAAAGAGTTAAAAAAATTAGTATAATTTTTTTATTTCTTCAACTATTACGTATATATAATTTTAATCATATCTTATAGTAAAACATCGTATCTATAGTATCTAATAAAAGAATGTTTTTTTTGTCACTTGTCACTCTCTTAAACCATCTTGTTGACACATGTCATTTTTTTTAAAATTCTTATTTTATTTTCCCTCCAAAAGGGTATTATAGTAATTTAATCACTCAAATTAATTTTTTTCTCTTAATAAAAATCAATTTTATTAATTAATGCATTTCTCTCTCCCATCTAGATTTTTTAAAATCAAGTTATGTTTTTAAAATTAAATATTATTAAGGAAATCAAAAATCAAATCTTTTTATTAACATAAAAATCATAAATAAACAAAATTTTTATATAATATGAAATTTTCTAAAATACTAAACCTTTTTGAAACAAAATATTTTAAATCGGTCTTATTTAAAAAAAATTATTAAAAATATGAAATTTCATAAAAGTAGTTTTATTGAAACAACCATAATAATTAGAAACCCGAGTTTTTAATAAACATGATTTTTACAAACAATAAATTTTTTATAAAAAAAATCTTAACATGAATGTTTAAGAATAAAACTATTTAGATAAGAGAGTTAAAAAAAGTAGTATAATTTTTTTATTTCTTCAACTATTACGTATATATAATTTTAATCATATCTTATAGTAAAACATCGTATCTATAGTATCTAATAAAAAAATATTTTTTTTGCCACTTGTCACTCTCTTAAACCACCTTGTTGACACATGTCATTTTTTTAAAAATCCTTATTTCATTTTCTCTTCAAAAGGGTATTATAGTAATTTAATCACTCAAATTATTTTCTGTCTCTTAATAAAAATCAATTTTATTAATTAATGCATTTCTTTCTCCCATCTAGATTTTTTAAAATCAAGTTATGTTTTTAAAATTAAATATCATTAAGGAAATCAAAAATCAAATCTTTTTATTAACATAGAAATCATAAATAAACAAAATTTTTATATAATATGAAATTTTCTAAAATACTAAACCTTTTTGAAACAAAATATTTTAAATCATTCTTTTTTTAAAAAAATTATAAAAAATATGAAATTTTATAAAAGTAGTTTTATTGAAACAACCATAATAATTAGAAACCCTAGTTTTTAATAAACATGATTTTTACAAACCATAAATTTTTTATAAAAAAAATCTTAACATGAATGTTTAAAAATAAAACTATTTAGATAAGAGAGTTAAAAAAAGTAGTATAATTTTTTTATTTCTTCAACTATTACGTATATATAATTTTAATCATATCTTATAGTAAAACATCGTACTATAACTTTTTGTTTTTATTACTAAATATAATACGTTCAATAAATAGGTTTCTAGCCTATCTATTTATCTATATATCTATCTATCTATAACAAAAATAAATATAAAGTAAGACTTGACACAATTATAAGTTTTATCATACTAACTTTCTCATTGTCTTATTATCATTAATAATATTGAATACTAATAATATTACTCATATCATTTTTAAATTAAAAATTATATAATTTAATAAATTAAAACCTATTTTTTATTAAAAACGCACTTTTTAAAAAAAAAAGTTTTATAAAATACAAAATATAACAAACTTTTTTTAAAATAATATCATTTTTCTTAAAACAAAATATTTAAAACCCATATTTTTTTATAAAATAAAAGTAAAAAAAATACATTATTGTTTATTTACTTAAAGTAGTTATTGATATGCAATTATAATCATATTTTATCTTCAAATATGGTTTTATAATTTATAAATATTTATTACTAATTATTTTGTATTTTATTTATTCAACCCGTGTATACACGGGGTACTAACCTAGCATTTATAAAAAGAAAGAAAGAAAAGGAGATAAAGAACCATATATGAGCAAGTGTTGAGGGTTTAATTATCGATAGTTTCTATTTTAAAAATTAACTACCCGCACCTCATGAAAGCTGTAAAACCATGATAAAAGTTGACATCGAAAAGGTGAGGTGAACATACTTTAAAGGGAGCGTTGATAACAATAGACGAAAGTTTCACATGCATCAATAAAATCAGAAACTTTATATAAAAAATTACACTGTTGTAAACTCATGCGTTACGATTGGGCCAATGATTATATATGGAATTTTATATGAAAAAAAAAACAGTTAAAAATTTTAATCGGAAGTGTTAATATAAATAAGTATGTCGGAACAATAGATGAAACCATTAAAAGTTTAAAATTGATAAAAATCATAAAGTCAGAGAACTTAATACCGAAGGGTATTTCCATTGATAAGAACACTTGCAACTAAAAGTGACATAAGTTGCTACTCATGATCATCAAGTTGTTACTATTGAGCAACTTGATATAGCTGAAGATATTCCTTGTCTCCTTGATGATGATTTCTGTCATTTTACCTACTAGATTTATTGTTGATAAAGTATATTAATAGCAATTTACATATGAAGTCATAAACTTAATACCAAAGGGTGTTTTCAACTGATGGGAACATATGTTGCTAGTGTTGATAATCAAGTTGCTACTATACTGTTTAGTAACTTGATGCTAATGAAGATCTTACCTGTAAAGGAAAAACCAAATAATAAGAGCAGTAATTAAAATTTGGTTATCCTCTTGATCCATACCATCAAACCCAACCGAACTTGCATTTGAATTGACTTTAATCCACGTTAAACAAACAAAAGATCATCTTCTATTTTTCGGAAGTAACTTGAATTTGATTTGACTTTTTTTGTTTTTTGTTTTTTGTTTTTTTTGTTTTCTATTTTCACTTCTGTTATAGGAAATGATTACTAGTTGGTTAAATGAATATGAAATCCTTCTTTTATTATATACAACCCATTGTAGTTGTTCATTAGTTTATAGCATCTACTTAATGGTATTAATTATTTATAGATGTATAATGTTAACCTTCTATTATTACGATAATCATGTTAACTTATCAAGATCAATCAAAATCATTATTTTTTTGTTAGAATAAAATATTACATATACAACGTCATATTTTTATGTATATATGTAAATTCAATACTGTAAAAAAGTTTTATAACAAATGTAAATAATTTACACCAGACAAATTTAGAGGTGTAATAGTATACCTTTTGGTCACTAAACTCAAATAATATTTTCTGTTAAAGATTAAACATGTAATTCTTCTCTAAATTATGTGATGTGTAGTCAATGGTTATGTGCAAGCAATTTAAATGATGTAATGTAAAACCAATTTAATTTTTAGTATCAGTAAAGACGGTTTTGTGCCCTCTATTACCTATCAAATTCATATTCATAATAGTTGCTGCATTCATTTTATAAAGAATAATTCACGTTGGTGATTATTTATGCAACATCTCATAAAAGATTGGACTGATTGTATAGTTGCTCATTCTTGAAAACTAATTACACAATCTAATCTAATCAAATCAAATCACAGGACTATTTTTTTAATTTTCTTATAATTAATAAAAAACAATATTTCTTTTTCTGTTTTAGATGTAGTCTTTTGGGGTTTGAGGTCCACCCCACTATCTGTATAAAGAGCAAAAACAGCTATCGTGATTCGTGGCCGTGGAAATGAAAAAAAATATTCCTATTTCCGTATGAAAAAGTAAATAAAAAGATAATATTTTTAGAAAGAAAAAGTACGAGGTGTGCAAGTGTGCAACCTCAACAATTTTGGGTCCTTCTCTTTTCTTTTCTTTCTTTCTTTTTTTTTTTTTTTTTTTTTGGTATTGTTTCAACACGTTATAAGTTTATAAGTTATCTTTGACAAATTCAACAACGATTGGGCGAGCATGATTCACATGTGGCCACACACCGGTTATACTCACAATCATGTGAAATATTATATCTATAACAGTTAGCATTTGGGTGAACAGTACTTTTTATGTGACAACACGGTGTTGGCTCATTTTTTTTTTATTTTTCACATTCCTGATTTACTATATACTATGTAGTTTTAAAAATAATATTAAAATTTATTTTGGCTTAGTGGCTCAAGCGCATTTGGTTGAGTACACAGGCAGGGTTCAAATCGCAAGAGTGATTGTTAGTTATAAAACGTTTGGTTTAAGAAAACATTTTATTTGATTTTGTTTGTAACAATTATTTTTTGAGATTTGTTTTCAAATTTTATAATTAGTTTTACCTATATATAATTTTAAATATACAGTTGTGATTTAATTATTTTTATTTATGTTTTGATTTTAATTGTATTTAAAAACCGGGTCAAATATTATTTTTTAAAGTTCACTTACATATTTCATAGCATACATTTTTAAATTGTCGTAACTTTTTCATGCTTTTCGTATATATAATCTCTCTGTGTTTTTAATATGAGTAGTAATTTTAAAAAATACCTGCCTCAACGCGCACGCTATATTTTGCTAGTTTGGTATTTACTTAATATCTTATTTTATTTTTACAATTAAATATGTATATATATGTGAGTATTTATCTTTTATAACTTTAATATATAATATTTTTTAAGCAAATTGGATTTTAATAATCCAAACTATCACTTATTGGCCGGTAATAATCCACACTATTAGTTTCGCCAATAATAATGATAACTTTTATTTTTTTTTTCATCAAAAGCAATCCTAGTAACATAACTATTCATTTGTTTTCACTTGATTTTGTTCATCCTGGTGATTAAGAATGAAATAGAGAGACACATAATGAAATGGAATGAAAAACAAGTGAAAATTAAGTGTAAGTCAATAAAAATTATGCTACTAGAATTGTCATCGGTAAAAGTTTGGATTATTATCAGTCAATTTTATAGTATGAATTATTATCGGCCAATAGGTTATAGTTTGAATTATTTATTCGAATTTTCTTATTTTTAAAGACGTGTTTATTTATAATTATGTTTATTCAAAACCGGGCCCTTATAACATGTGACAAAAACCTATAACTCAAATATAATATACTATTAGTCTCTTTCAAGACAAGGTAACGATTATTGAAATCTAAATGTACTATGCCAACGTTTTTGTTTATACTTATGTTTATTAAAAACAGACATAACGATGAAAGAGGCAAAACTTAGTAGTTTTCTTTATTTAGAATTAGCAATAATTAAAGAAAGTCAATGTTGTATGACAAAAATATATATAGATAGACCAAAAGTAAAAGCTCCATTTAAATAATAATAATAACACCAATAAATAAATAAGGTCATACATTTTATTGTTAATTGCGATCATATTCTTATAAGGATTCCTGGTAACGTTAGCATTGATACAGTCAGTCATGGAAATTGGGGTATTCTAACATTAATATTTATTGGAAGGTAGACAAGAAAAAGAGTAGTCAATAGATTGCTTTTCATTTAAGAGAAGAATTACATGCAAAAAAGAATAAAGAATTATGACTTTCAGAAATTGTGATGGCAATTGCTTTCATTTTCTAAGTATTCTTTCTTAATGTTCATGTGATTTTTAAGTTTTTCTTTAAAGAATTTAAATGATATATGATGTTAGTCTAAATTCTGTTTAACATTTAGGCCTAACTTCAATTCCCTCAATGATAAGTCCTCCTTTTAGTTGATGACCCTTTACCTCCATTAAACTCATCTTCACCATCTCATTTTTCTCTCCTACAAAGAATTCTCCAAGTTCAATTTCCATCCATCCATCTCCTCTCTCGCTCGGGCGTCGGGCGTCTCCTTCCACCACCCTTTTCTCCATCATCCGCCTCCGGTTCATAAAAAACAAGGATTCAAACTGTTGTTTTTGGTGATCTAGAGGGCATAAATATGCTGTGTTGGTAACCGAGCTTTCGCCTTTGGAGAATGATGTCTCGGATGGAATAGAGTCCAACCCGAATGTGTGATCAGACACTTTGATTATGAGATACGCACCGTATGTCGTGTTGGAAGATAAATCTTGAGTGTCTATTCTTCCTTCAATTTCCAAGTTGGATATTGTTTTTAGCTCAATCACCTCAGGGAATCTGTACAATTTATTATTGAAAAGCAACACTATTAATTATAGTTGAACACAAAATCTATAAAGGTAAATTTTACTTTTACCTATAAAATGTACTTTATGTGATAAAAAAAAAAGGAAACCAAGTGCACGAGGCCCCGTATGTGTGGGTCCAGGGGTTGTTGGGTCAACATGGGCATGTTATATTTTATATTTCTACAAGAGACTGTTGTCACGACTCGTGAGTTCAGAGTCGTGTGACAGAACCTTACCGTTGTTTTGGGACTCGTCCAACAACACATTTTTGACCAAAAAGGGTAGAAATTTAACTAACCTTGATGTAGAATGAGTAGTCCAGGTCCAATGATTAGTTTCATTGCTTAAAGAAATGGAAAGTGCTCTTGCAGATAAGACATAACTCTTCTTCCCACTTACTTTGTTTAGTGAAAATGCCTGCATGGATTAAACAAATCTAACAATCAATACTAAATTTAAGTGGATAATAACTTTTCTAAAAGGTAGGAAAACTTTAATTATGAATTTGAGCATAAACTCACCCTGATGCCACCATCTATGAGAACAGAATCACACAACTGGAAAAACAATTCTTTCTTCGAAGAAAACGCGAGTTGAGTGTGTGTTCTTGAGAGCAAACAAGGGAGATCAGACGGCAAGAATCCACCCCAAACGATGTCGGAATCAGCAGCCGATCGCAGCGAGGAAGACGTAAGCATGAATCTACATGCATCTGGTGGAGATGTGAGGGATAAAATTGTGGAAATACAGTCTTCTGACAATATGTTCAATGTAGTAGCCATTAATTACTAGAGTTTAATGTTAGTTAAATTCTTGTGAGAATGATGAAATGGTGTGTGGGTTGAGTTGTGGTTTGTAAAGGGTGGGTATATTAATTCTTATATATTGGTGGAAGAATTGAGGGTGCATGGGGCCTGAGGGTGGTTTCTGAGAAACTCACTGAGTTGGTTATATTTAAGTGTAGGCAACTTGTGTGCTGATTAACGCTGTATTTGTTTGAGTTTGACTGGGTTTGAATTCAACCTGTGGGTCATATATATATTTTTTTATTTTTATACGAAAAAATTAACAAGAATAAGTAACGAACAAGGGAGGATTCAAAGTAATCTAGATGAGTTCCGTACAAAAAAACATTATTTTAGAGGTGGTAAAATACATGTGATCCTTCGTTAATTAATTGTAGTTTTAAAGGGACAGTTAGAGAGTTAAGTATGAGAAAATTTTAATTTCAAAAGGGCATCATCTTTCTAAATCTTCAGAATACATACATTAACTTCAAGAAATTAAAACAAGTAATTCACATCTTTAACCATATCATACATAATAATCGAGCAAGGAGAACAGAATGTAGATTCAAAATCGAGTTAGAACTTAAGGTCAAAAATCACAAAATCTATTGGAGAAAGTCAAAAATCACAAACAAAAAAAAAATAATAAAAAAATAACCATGAGGGAGGCTTTTGGTATGTTTGGCAGATGTCAAAAGGATGATCACCTTGTCGCCGGTGGCTGGAGTCAAGGAGGAGCTGAGGAAGGGAGGTTTAGGCAGGTGGAGGGGCGAAGTCTGAAGCAGGAGCAATGGGGAGAAGGGTTTTGTGTTAGGATATAAACTAGACTTAATGATAAAAATGTAATTCTATATTTTTGAAAGGAGTGTAAAAAAAAACCCGTTGCAAGGGTTGAACTTGTGACCTATTAAACATTGCACGCACGCGCAAGAGGAAAACCAGCGAACCAAGAAAAAATTGTTGTTTGTAGTCTGAACTTAATAATACTAAGGGTCACTTCTAGAATAATTATTGGTCACCCGAAATTCAGTATTATACGGTCCATTATTAGCTGAAAAATCAATAAGGTTACTTAACCGTTGGTTAGAGTGATAAGGTGTCTTATGTTTATAATGGATATCAAGAGTTCAAATGGTGCAGGTGACAGATAATGAAGTATGTTAAGAGTCGTTAAAAAATTGCATGGGGTCAAAACTACTATATACATCACATGAATAGTACGTGGTTGTAATAGTAAATGTATTAAACGAAACAAAGTCAGGCATTGATAAGTAGGAGAGCCCTATTTGACAAACAAATAGTGTCCTGTTTACTTTAGGGGGAATGAAAGTGATGGAGCGCGGTTAATTGTAAACAACTTAGTGTTCTGTTATACAACCTCTTCACAATGGGTTTCCGACTACCACAAAAAAAAGGTCCATTCTCCCCTCTCATCGATGAAGCCAACAAACTCATTACTTAGTTATGATGAAAGGTTTGAAAATAAAACATCCAATTTTGTCATGATGAAACGTTAACATAAGTTAGGATTTTCTTTTTATATGCAAAATTATATAATAAACCCGTTTAATGATAGATGCTTTAACATTTTAAATTAACGGAGTTAATTTTTTTGAATGAAAATGATAAAGTTTTGAAAATTTAGGAAGCCATATGTAAAAAGTTATTATTAGATAAAAATAATAAACGTGAGCAGATCACATAAATTAAAATAACAACTAGTATGTACCCTCGGCACGCGTTGCGCGCTTGATGGACTAACTAAGACGATCTAGCGTTATAGTCGGGCTCAGATTGGAGGTTCGGTTGTGGGTGCTAACCACAAATAGTAGTCACGCCAAAACAACCAACACTACTCTGGTTATTTCATCACGGCCCTTGAATTTCACCATAACTAAACATGCATACCAAACAGAACCAGATGAGCAATAGTTCATCATCATTAACCTCCATTCCAATAACAAAACTATAAACCGACCATCACCGGAAAGAAAACAATAAAACCAGATCTAGTCACTATGTATGTAACCGATCCAATCATCGTGAACACCATCGGTGTTTCAAACACCAACATCGATGAACCCAACAGAGTTAGGCGGTGGTGATCGGCAAAGGCACAACCACTGTCGCCAAAAGCAAAAAACCCAAATGAAACCTCGACGGCGGCGACAATCTCACCGAGTTAGGCGGTGGTGGTCGGTAAAGGCTCAACCCTCCCGTTAAGTACCACTGCCGCCACATCTAAACCCCAAACGGGTATTGGAGGGACACAACAGCAAGGGGGCAACAATGGTGGTCTAACACCACCGTCGCCAACCCTTAGTGGTCGGAGACGATGACCGGCCCCATCTCAACCCACGATGGCCGCGACCCCTCACCGGTAACACACAGGGTCAACCGTTGGCACCACCTTCGCTAACACCGAGGATCAAACCCTTTAACCGTAGATTTAACAGTCCTCACCACTATGAGCACAGTCACCACCTCCACCGCCTACACCAGGCGCAAGCAACGGCGAGGCCCTACCGACGGCCGGAGAGCGAACACCAATGGCGAGGCGAGGACATGCAGTGAGGGACGAACAACCACCGCCAAACGCACAATACTGAGAAGAACAGCCACCGCCGACGGGGCTGCGAACGGCGGCAAGATGATGCTCATCGACCGGTGCAAACACAGAGAAGACGGAGAGTGTGCAAACATAAAGAGGACAAAGAGCCAAATGAAGGAATGAAGATGCAAACAACACTTGTGCCATAAGCATTAAAAAAGATAAAACAAAAATAACTGTTCAATCATAGCTGAGTTAATAATAGAGTAATTCATTTGATATATATAAAACTACTATCTTTTTTAATCGCACTATTAGAAATGTTTCTTTACATCGTAATCAAAATAAGAAGAAAACATAAAATTAACATTATATCAAATCAAATCTTTATATATAATAAATGAAAAGGATTCAGCCATTTGTTACAATTTTAAGCAGTGTGTTGTCACATGACACATTTATAGCATACGCTTGTCACATGACGTATTATTAGCAACTAGATAAAATATGATTATAATTAATTATAAATAGCTACTTTAATTAAATAAACATAAAATATATTTTTAAGCAGTGTGTTGTCACATGAAATTAAGAAGAAAACATAAAATTAACATTATATCAAATCAAATCTTTATATATAATAAATGAAAAGGATTCAGCCATTTGTTACAATTTTAAGCAGTGTGTTGTCACATGACACATTTATAGCATACGCTTGTCACATGACGTATTATTAGCAACTAGGTTAGTATCCCGTGTATTATACGAGTTGAATATATAAATAATTAAATAATTAGTAAAAAATTTTATGAATTATAAAACTATGCTTAAAGATAAAATATGATTATAATTAATTATAAATAGCTACTTTAATTAAATAAACAATAATATATTTTTCTTAAACTTTTTTTTATAAAAAGTTTATGATTTGTAAATATTTTGTTTTAAGTAAAATGATTTTCTTTAAAAGCTCGTTGCTTTTTTTGTTTTTAAAAAGTGTGTTTTTAATTTAAAATAAATAGATTTTCAATTTATCAAATTAGACATCTTCAATTTGAAAATAGTATGAATAATATTATTAGTATTCAATATTAGTTTTAATAATAGAGAGAAATGAGAAAGTTAGTATGTTGAGTCTTACGATTGCGTCACGCATTATCTTATTTTTTTCTTATTATAGATAGATTGATAGACAAAAGACAGATAGATATATAGATAGATAGGCTAGAACCCATTTATTAAAAAGATTATAGTTAGTAATAAAAATAAAGATTTAAAGTACAATATTTTAATATAAGATATGAATTTTATATACGTAATGGTTCAAGAAAATCAAACAATTATATTATTTTTTAACTTTCTTATCTAAATAGTTTTATTTTTAAACATTCGTATTAAGATTATTTTATAAAAGAATTTATTTTTATAAAAATCTTGTTTATTAAAAACTCTGATTTGTAATTATTCTGGTTGTTTTAATAAGATTGTTTTTACAAAAGTTCACATTTTTTATATTTTTTTAAAAAAAGTACGGATTTAAAATATTTTGTTTCAAAAAGGTTTAGGGTTTTCGAAAATTTCATATTATATAAAAAAAATTTATTATTAGTTCTATTTTAATTAAAAAATATGATTTTTTATTTTCTTAATAAATTCTAACTTTAAAATGATACATTGATTTCAAAATTTAGATGATAGAGAGAAATATTACAATTAATAAAATTGATCTTTAATAAGAGAGAGAAATTAGTTTTAATATTTAAATTATTATAATACCCTTTTGAAGGGAAAAATTATATGATAATGTCTAGAAGAATAACATGTGACAAAAAGTTAGGTTAAAAGAATGACATGTAGTTTTAAAAAACTTGTTTTATTAGAATCTATAGATTTGATTTTAAAAGTAAACTCATTAATTATATTCAAAAAGTAATTAATGTCTAATTAAATAGTATTCTAAATTAGAATTTCAAATTTAATGATTGAAATAGAAATTAGAAACTTTTAAATTTTAAATTTAATCTGCAATTCAATCTAAAATTTTATCTAAAAATAATTTAACTAAATTAGGTAGAATTTGACATTTAAAACTAATAATTTGAATATTAAAACGAAGCATATGTAATTCACAAATTTTAGTTTCCAATAATAACAATCAATCCAAGATTTTTGGGTTATAATTTTCGATTTTGAAAATATTTCATATTTCAATAATATCGTATGATATTTGTCCATATTAAATATTATTATACAATTATTTTATTATATATACAATAACTTTTTTCTTATTATTGTTCTTCCGCTATCAAATCATTAATAATTTTACAAAATGATTTTTTCCATGATCAAAAAATACAAGTATTATGCATGAAGAAATTATCTTACTTCTCTATTATATACACAACCATTACTTTTGACTTATTTTCGTATACATTCAATTATAGATTACATATATTTGGATTTAAAAAACAAGTTTTTGATGGTAAACCTTAATACTGATAATTTTTGTCATACGATCATAACCTTCACTTCGCTTATTTTTTTTATTTATGTATATTGGTTTATATATTATCTATTAGCTATCAAATTATATTACTCAATAGGAAATTATTAGTATCGGAAGTATCTTTTAAAAGATTTTTGAAATATCATGTCATGATTATACAATCAAGATTTGTGTAATCCGTTTATGGAAGAAATCAATGTATAACAATCCGGTTAAAACTTACTTTATTAAGTTTACTGTGGTTGAAAAGCATGTATTGTTCAACTAATCTAATTGCTTTCTTATTTTTTTTAATATTTATCTTATAAAATATATCTTCTATATATTTTTAATTTTTATATTTTTAATTACAAGGGACTATAATACATGAAAATTTTCTAAAAAAGATGGCTTTTTAAGTTTGAGAAATTGTTGACTGAATCTGGTTAAAAATTTGTATAAAAAATGTTTTTAGAAAATTTTAAACAATAATATTATTTTTTATATATTTTATTTTTCATGTAATTTATATGTATACACGTTTATTTAATCTATTTTCACATGTGCATATATTACAGATTTATTAATAGTAATTGATAATTTATAATTATTTTTACTTTAATTTTTTCAACCCGTGTAATACACGGATAGTTATACTAGTCGCATATAGAACAAAGGATATGATTTAATGAGTAACAACAAAAAATTACTATTCATCTTTTAACTTTTAAGTGCTTTAAACATCTATTATTTCAATATCACATTTAACGCATAGCATTATTTATGAGAAAATAAGAAACGGATGACTAAAAACCTCAGGTATGAAAGGTTTATACCTCTCGATTGAAACTTTGTTCAATATAAACAAAAATGCATAAACCCACTACCCTTACGGTGATGGAGGAACCCACGGGTAGCGGGTAGCGGGTATCACGGGTACCATTGCTACACCACCGTCTATATATGGGTACACTAAACAGGTAGTGGGTTTGGGCATCTAGAACCGCATAGCGTAATCCCAATTTTGAATGTTGCAAACTATTACCGTTTGAGGCTTTTAAAATTATATTTTTACCTTTTAAAGTACCATATATCTCATATTTTTTACACACTAAAATTCAATTCTCTCCATTCTCCTTCTTACAAAAGTTTTTCAATTCAAATTTTTTGCATCACTAGATGGATAAGAAACTCCAATGCATTTATGAGATTTGTGCTTTGCAACAATAGTAGTCTCCAATTTCACATAGAGATTGTTGCGCAAGTCGAAGGTGAAGACACAAAAACATCTAAAGAACGACGTGTCACATGATTGAGAAAGAATTCATGAAATTCTAATGGAAGATTATTCATCGATGCACCAAAATACGATGAAGGGACGTTTCAAGCAAAATATCGTATGTCAACAATCATGAGGTAATATAGTCATGGTAAGAATCGAATATCAATCTGTGAACAAACATGGAGATCTATGCAACAATCTGTATATTTGGCTATTAGATTGGTTTTGATCTAAAATAATAATTAGTTTGTTTTAAAAGACAATTCTTAGATTTTTTAAGGTGATAATCTTTAAAATATAATAAAGATAAATAAAGATAAAGTTTTTTGGAGATATTTCAGTGAATAAGGCAATCAGCCTAATTTAAGTTGTATTTTAGTAAGCGTGATGAATTGGGTGGTGTGTTTAAAGATATATATTGATTAATGTAATAATGTTAATATTTATAAACTATGAGCGTATTTATCGTAAATCGGCTGCATAGTGAGAAGGAAAGTTGTAACTAGTGACTTACGAAACAACCACTGAACCCCTAGTGATGTAGGTACTGTTGATTCTCTTAATATATAATTTTTGAAAATATAACTTAATGTTAAAAAGAGAGTTGATCAAGTTTATTTTTAGCATACCATTAATTTTAAAAAAGCATAACAATTACCTTAAATTTCTTAGACAAAGTAAAATGGAATGAACAATTTATATAATTTCTAATAACTATTTCTAGTTCCTTACCATGATTTTATTATGAAGACCGATTTCATGAATAAAATTTAATTCATACTTTTTCAACATTATATGACATTTACAATTACAAATCATAAGTTTATAACATGTTATTGAAATGTAGATGCTAACTATTAAAAGTTTACCCAAAATTAGCATAGCATTAACATAACATAAACCATACAATTAGTTCATCGCAAATTACATAAGTTTCACCAAATTATGATGATACTAAGATTTTAGCTTATAATAAGCTTAAATATAACAACAAAGATGGAAATGAAAACATTACTAAATTAGAACAATCAAATTGGTGAACCACTACAAATGATGTTAAACGATCTTGAGCCTCTTATAAGTCTTGAATAGACCTCCAACCCCTTCAAAGACCTTCAAAGGATGGATTCTCGAGAGAAAACACTAGCACTTCATTTCCACAAAAGCTCTCCCAAATGTTGCAAATAAACTCTTATTTATAGGCTTTCTGAAGTGCGGGGCACAGCCTTGTATCTACCAATGCACAGCCCCATGCTACGATGATACACATTGAAGTTGGTTGGCTTGTAGTTGCTGATCCTGTTAGGCACGACCTCATGCTTGATGGCACACCCTAGTGTTGGGGTTGGCACATGCCCCTATGCCTCCCAGGGCACGGCCTTTATCTTCCTTCGAGGAACAATAATTTTGCCTTTCTCGATAACAAATATAGGTGTGTGCTAAATTTAGCAAATGGATGTGTTTCAGGTTAGGCATAAGGGTGTGCCTCATGATACACAGTCCATGCTTGGATTCTAGAGCTTGATTTTTTTTAATTTTCTTATTGTTTAAACTTTTTTTTTATCCATCTAGGTCTTTTTCAAACCTGAAAACATACTTTAAAAGATTTAAGTATCAATTCATCACTTTTAGTGAAATTTTTGATAATATTTGATGTGCAATTGTTATGTTATATATGTATAATTTTGGAGTGCATCACTAACCCTTGGTTTTTCCAAGATAAAAAGAAAATGTCTCTAGAAACCACATATACGAATGGCGAGAATATTGATGAAAAAGGAGAAAAAAAGGCTTCAAAGATATGCAGGAAGGATTGCAACAAATTGAGAAGAAGGATTGACGAGAACACCGAGACAATGAATAAGAATAGGTCATTGATGAAATGAAAGTTTTGGTTTATAAAACGGGAATTTCTTGATTGTGCGTGATGAACATCTCTACCATCGGATCATCTTTGAGATACTTTAGGTTGGCTGTTGGGTTGGATGGTTTGAGTAACCTTTTAAAATAATAAGTCATGGTTGATGTTATTAAGATAATTTATGGCTTTAAGTTTTGACCTTAGATATGAATGAACAATGATCATTTTAGGGTTCTTCTTGAGTGATAATCAAAAGCTTGACAAAATTTTTTGTATATATCAAGCATCTAATTTGCTTTTTTAGTGATTAGGATTATATTCTATGTTTCAAATAACTACATATTATGGTTTATATTCATGTTTGTCATATGGCTAGATTTATATTCATGTTTGTCATATGGCTAGATTTATATTCATGTTTGGGGGAGCAACCTGGAAAGGATTTACAAACTTCTCTGAAGCATTGAAAGATGCAAGAGAAAAATTTGGTATACAAAACTTTTACATAGAACCTGAAGAGGTTAAAAGCTTTTCTGACATTGCAAAACAAAATCCTGAGCAATACATTCAAGCTCAGCAAGAGATGATTTCAACACTGAAATCACAGTTAGAAGAAAAAACAAAAGATACACAGAATATACAGATAAAAATTGAAAATAGCATGTTAAAACAGAAAAATGCTATACTCGAAGCAAAAAATACACAGTTATTACAAAGGCTCGAGAAAAAAGAAGAAAAAACAGTTATACACAGAACTTATGAATCTTTTAGAACAAGGATTCTTGATACACCCTGGTGGCAAACTTTGAAACCAGTTACAGAGAGATTCCCAGAATTTGAGAATCTTGTCTCACAGAAGGTTTGTGCAGAATTCCCTTTGATTCTGTACAATCTACAGCAGCAGATTATAGACCTAGCATTCAGATTCGATAGCGAAGTGCAAGGATTCACAGTAGTAGAAAGAACAGATGAAGATGGAGAAGGAATAGGTCTCTTGTTACTTCAAATCCATCACCCTACAAAACTAACAGACGAACAGATTATTCAATTTTACCATCATGGTATGATTGATTACTTAGAAATAAAACTAGACAGAAGAACAGAAGATCTCCTAAATCAACTTGGGGAAAAGATTATCTTAACAGCAGGAAACATTGCAGCACGGTCTACGACACCATACATTGGTGTTAAGGTCATAGCTTCATTTCCGTTTGCAGACGCTTATACATACAGACCAGCTAGAAAAAGAATATTCATCGAACACAATAAACAAAAGACAGACGTCTATCTACAAAGAGCGATGACAAAGCCCGGCCATAACATAGACTTTGCACATTTACCATGGATGGACGATCCACACAAACAGCCTACAGCCAGTTTCGAACAGTTTGTCAAAAAATATCAGGAAACTCTAGAAATTCCTGATTGTTTTCCTTGGCAACAATACAGATTAATAGGAGAAGGACACTACATACAGGTTTATGCAAAAACAAATTGGAGTATGCTTCTACCATTTGCAGGGGAAGGAGACACTCTACAGTTAGAACATATCGTCAACCTAGAAGACGACGACGACGGACAAAATTGTTCGAGTCCACAGTCAATCGACAGCACACACAGAGACTTCTAGAAGACATGACGAACGCAATGATGACAGACGACAGAAGACAAAAACAGTGACGTAAGCCATGACGTAAACAACAATTATCGGAAGACAATCATGGCAGACAACTTTTTCTTTTTCTTTTTAGACTTTTTGACTTTATTGTATAGCCTTTTTGACTTTTAGGCTCATAGTCTTTTGAATTTAGTAGATTTTAGCAGATTCGTTCGCCTATATAAGGGCGCTTGTAATTCATTTGTAAAAGACCAGAACAACGATACCACCGAAAACCATTGAAAGCAATATACTATGACTTTCAGTGCACACTAAACTCTTCGCCGCTCTCTAACTCTCCACTCCCTTACTCTCCCAGATAAAAGATTTTCCCTTTCTGTACAACCTTCAACCGCTGTGCATACTCTCGTCCACACCAAACATCCGCTGTGCATACTATCAACCGTAAGCATCTTCTTCTCACCCCTCTCTGTTTATGGCAATCGTCAACCTTGCCATCTACCCCCTCTGATATACTGGTATCAGAGCTAGATTTATATGGCTAGATTTATATTCATGTTTGTCATATGGCTAGATTTATATTCATGTTTGTCATATGGCTAGACTTGGGCTATAATGGTTGGCTCGAATGATTATGTTGTTATGTTTTGAATTTCTTGTATTTGCTTGTGTTAATGCCTTTGCTACTAACTTTTTCTTACAAGAAATTATACAATGGTCACTTTGATGGGGTGTTATTCAATAAAGAGGAGGTTATAAAGGGAGAGTTCAATTTATGATTCTCGACAAAAAGGGAGAGAAAAGGCAAAGGAAAGAAGGTGGGAGACAAAATTTGTCTTGATTATTCAACTAGGTTAACACCCTGTGTATTACACGGGTGAATAAATAAAATACTAAATAATTAGTAAAAAAATTTATGAATAATAAAACTATGTTTGAAGATAAAATATGATTACAATTGCGTATGAATAACTAGTTTAAGTACATAAACAATAATATATTTTTTTAAACTTTTATTTTATAAAAATGTGGCTTTTAAATATTTTGTTTTCAAAAAATAATATTATTTTAAAAAAAGTTTGTTGTATTTTGTATTTTATAGACCTTTTTTTTAAAGTGTGCTTTTAAAAAAAATAGGTTTTAATTTATAAAATTATATAAATTTTAATATGAAAATGGTATGATTAATATTATTATTAATAATAATAAAGAGAAATAAGAAAGTTAGTATGATAAAACTTACCATTATGTCAAATCTTATTTTAGATTTTCTTTGTTATAAATAGATAAATAAGTAGATAAATACATAGGCTAGAAACCCATTTATTAAACTGACTATAGTTAGTAATAAAAATGAATAATTACAGTACGAAATTTTAATATAAGATATGATTAAAATTATATATACGTAATAGTTTAAGAAATAAAATGTTTATACTATTTTTAATTCTCTTATCTAAATAGTTTTATTTTTAAACATTTGTTTAACTTTATTTATAAAAAGATTTTTATTTATAAAAATCTTGTTTATTAAAAACTTGGGTTTCTAATTATTCTGGTTATTTTAATAAAACTGCTTTTAGAAAATTTTATATTTTATATAATCTTTTTAAAAAATAAAGGATTTAAAATATTTTGTTATAAAAATATTTAGTGTTTTAGAAAATTGTATATTATATAAATTTTTTTATTATTTGTATTTTAATAAAGAGGTATGATTTTTAATTTTCTTAATAAAGTTAATTTTTAAAATTATAGCTTGATTTTAAAAAATCTATATGAGAGAGAGAAATGTATTAATTAATATAATTAATTTTTATTAAGAGAGATAAATTAGTTTAAGTGTTTAAATTACTATAAAACCCTTTTGGATGGAAGATAAAATTAATATGTTTAAAAAAATGACAAGTGTCAAAAATATAATTTAAGAAAATGATAAGTGGCAAAAGAAAGTTTCTTTTATTAGAATGTATAGATGATTCATGTCAAGAGGAATCTTGAGGATTCACTAAGGCATGTGATATTGTTAATATGTTACGGTCATGGTTGCAAATATTTCGCAAGTCAATTAAATTTGTTACTTTCAAAAAGAGGGAAATTGTTGTGATATCAAAGAGTTAATTGCAAGATTTAAAAGAATAGGTGAATATCCCTGTCATGTTCCTTGGATTATTTACAAGTGGTATTCAAGCTTTTATTTTTGCAACTTTAGCCGCGACTATATAGGTGAATCCATGGAGGACCACCATTGACTAGTTTTCTAAATTAAATAATGTATTTTTAATTTGATAAGGCAATGTGTGTGTGGCTAAAAAAAATGAACTTAGTGAATGAAAATATACAACTAGTCAATGGTGGTCCTCCATGGATTGACCTATTGGATAAGTGGAAGAACTGCTGAAGAAATTAACGATACTTCTTTATCTTTTGATTTGTTTTCCCGATCGGTCACTCAAGATCTCTACTCGAACTCGATGGAAAAAATGGGATCATTCCTTATGGACTCGTTGAGAATGATTCTAGTCTAGTTCGTAGACTATTAGAAGTAGAAGGCGCTATGGTGGGATCCTCACCCTTATTCTTATTAGTTTTTATTTTATTTTTGTTAGGTTTAAGTCTGACTAGAATAATGTTCTACAACAAGCAATTCATTTATTTTCAAGCCGACCTATTTACAATCTATTATTTGATTAACTAATTCTTTATATTGGAATAGTTGGAAAGTCAAATGGTTTGGCAATTCCTCATGAGGGGATAAAATCGAGAGAAATTTTGAATTAGAGTCTAGATTTTTGTTCATCTCTCGCCGCAATAGTATCTCGGGGTTTGCAACGATAACTCGGTATATCTACTATACGACCATTGACTAAAATATGTCAATGGTTAACTTATTGGCAAACTCCCGGAATAGTCAGAGCCATACCCAACCGAAAAAAGATGTTATCGAGGCACATTTCTAGTAATTGTAGTAAAACCTGACTTGTTGACCCCTTTGCTTTTCCGGCGATACGCACATATTTAAGTAATTGTCGTTCTGTAAGACCATAATGAAAACACAATTTTTGTTTTTCTTCTAGGCGAATTGAAGAAAGCCTAACATAGCTAGGTTAGAAACATTTTCCCCTAGTATATGAAAGAGTGAAAAAGTGCTTTCGTTGTTGTGGAATAAGAAGCCTTCGTATTTTAATGCACGTTTTTAATTTATTTGGAGCTATTAGAGCGGGATCCACTTTTTGAAGAATATGAATCGAAGCAATAACAAGAATATTTGATAATTATTAAAATTAATTTTCTATTATTTTGTTGGTAAATGAGAATGAGAACATTTGGCATACATGTCCCGGTACACTTGGTGAATCATCAAGCAAGATGATAAAAGTCAAGATACACTTAGATCAACAACGATCAACCTCAAAAGTTCATAATCAACTAATACACAAATTAAGCTTAACCTGTCAACATCAATATGATGGAAATTAAGAGAGACTTAAAAATATGGATTTTTTTTATCAAATAACCAATTTTCATAAAAATGAAACTTCTATAAAAGAAATAAGATTTTAGGAATGATTTTTATAAAAACTAATCTTGTTAACTAAAATCAAATCCCATAAGTATATTGCAACAAACTAATTTGAAACCAAATGGGATTTGAATTTGGAAATGGCTGGTCAATGTAAACTATCATTTAATGAAAGTATTATAATGTGTTTTTAAATAGAAGAAACAAAACACCTTATAATGTCAAATCTAGATCAAAGTGAAAAACATTTATGCGTCTTTACATATTAACAGAAGTAAACTTACCATTTTGATGTAGAAAATTATCTATGTTTGGAAGGCTTAAACCCTTTATAGAGACTCAAAATTTTGGAGAGAAGAGTAAAATAAGGTTGAGAAGTATGGATTTGACTAAAGACAACGTTCACAAGACAGTAGAAGAGACCAAGCTGATGTGTCGTCTCGTTGTCAATGAAGCTACCATGTCCATCGACCGTGACTGGTCACTTTCTTTATTCGAGTTTTTTTTGTGTGATGGCTATAGATAGAAATTTTAGCACAATCTTTTTCCTGGCCCTTATGCTCTAAACATTTTGTAATTTTCATCTAGTATATATCTCTTTTATTCCTTCACATTCTAACATCATTTTTAAGTGAGAAAATCAAGATTGAAGATCTCAACAGGAAAAAGAAGAGTTGTTCTTTAACTTCTAATCATTTCATTCTTGTGTAGTAATACTTTGGTAGTTTATCACCATAATAACGGAATTCACCATTGGTGTTTAGTGAGTTGTGGTAGAAGATGATCACTACCTTGATTAGTGAGAGTAATAGATGATCATTACCTTAATGTAGTGAGATGTTTATACAAGGTGATCATTCCCTTTGTAAAATAATATGTTGGTGTACCGGTGATCTCTTTCGTTTAAGAGAAACGACTAGAGTAGCAAACTCTGGAGTGAAGATCAGGGACATGACGTAGAGCGGATTAATTAGTTAACATTTACTTGAATCTCTACTAATTGGTTGTCTTTCTGACCTAAACTTTTTACATAAAAAAATCTATTATATAGAAAAAGGACAAAAACAAATCTAAAAATGATGAAATCAAGGTGAAATGGGGAGTCAACTTGTTGAGGCTTGAGGAAAATAACATTTCCTAATATGATCACAGGACCACATCAATCAAAATCTACAATAACTACAAAGTTTCGTGAAAATTGGATAAAAAATTACTTGAAATAACAATAAAAAAATTTGATTCCATACACTATTCATAAAACCAAAAAGATACTTGTAAAACCAAACTAAGAAGTAGATTTAGAAGGAGGTGACAAAGATGGCGTAGGATGATCATAATGTTAAAAGGAGAGGAGATTAAGTCTCATTCTCGAATACAGGACAAAAGACACCAAACCCGTTGATGATGAGGTAGAAGATAAGTGAATCAATCTTTAAAAACCCAGTGGAAATAAATTATTGACAAAAAGAAGAAGAAGGCGATAAAGATGGCATAGAATGGTCATAGTATTTAAAGGAGAAAAGATTAAGGCTTATGGCTACGTATCTTTGAGTATTTTGATGATATGATGCCAACGGCATGTAATTGCATAAGGGATAACCGTTCTTGATCTCTCTCACCTCTTTCTTCATAGAAAATGACTTCTTTGAAGAGAGAGTGAGTGCTTTGATATTTTCATTTTTTAATGGACGTGTTTATATTTTCACAAGACGTTAATTATTAAATGTTTATACAAATATTATATAAAATTAAGTAAGCACTTTTGCATCCAATTTACTTAAAGATTTTATGAAAGTTAAGAAAATATACATAAAGATAATTTTAGAAAAGAAGTATGAGGGTGTGAAACCTCAAGAATTTTGGGTCGTGTTCTTTCTATTTGTATTGTTTTTATACATATTCTTTATTTAGAATTAACAATAATTGTAGAAAGTCAATAATGTATTAACAATATAGAGACAAACTGAAAGTCCAGATGACCTTTGCATTGATACAGTCAGTCATGGAAATTGGGGTACTATTAACATTATTTTCATTGGAAGGTAGATAAGAAAAACAGTAGTCATCAGATTGCTTTCCGATTCAAGAAACGAATCACGTTACAAATAAAGAGGAATAAAAAACTATGATTTATAACCTGAACATAAAAGTACGTGTTGGCCATTGCTTTCATTTCTAAGTGTTCTTTCCGTAAACTTTTATATAATATTTATGTGTTTTTAAAAGATTTTAAATGGTATTGTTTATTAATTTAGCATTTAGGCATGACTTCAATGCCCTCAATGATAAAATGTAGCCTTTGGGGTTTAAAGAGCAAAATTGCCATCATGCAAGTCATCCATTTTTGTTGGCTTCTTGGAATGTAGATCACAACCCTTCTCCTGAATCTATAAGTTGAAACATTCCTGAAAAAATATTAATTTCCTAAGATATATAAATGAAAGATAATATATTATAATGAAAAAGTAAGAGAGTGAGCAACCTCAGAAATGCATGGGGTCCTTTCCCTTCTGTTTGTATTGTTTTTATACATTTTCTTTCTTTTGATTTAGCTATAATTATTGAAGTCAATAATGTATAACAAATATAAACAATCTTGAAACACAAGATGCGTTTAATTAAATAATAATAATAATAATCGATAAGGTTATATAATTTATTGTGATTGTTGATAACTATTTTCTCTCAAAAAGTCCAGATAAATTTGGTATAGATACAGTCTTGCATGAGAATTGATGTATTTTAGTATTTATTTTACTAGAAGGTACACAAGAGATCGAAACAGCATTCAACACATGCATACAACAATAAACAATAGATTTCTTTTCTTTCATAAAATTATATAGTTACAGACAAAAAATAATAAAGAATTATAAGTTTTACAGAAAGTGATGGCAAGTGCTTTCATTTTCTTAGTTAAGCATTCAATCCGTAAACTTTTAAATTACTTTTAGGTTTTGCTGTCTTTTGTCATTTTCATACAAAAAGTTTTTCTTTTTCTTTTTTTCTCTCTAACATTCTAAAAACTTGTCATTTTCATCAACTTACGTTAACCACATTTGTTTTACCTGTTAAGTGGACATTAACTTTAAATATTGAAAGCAATCAAATAATGTTTGAATATTCGGGGTAATTGAACAATACTTAATTATTTAGGTTTTCTTTTTTTCTGCTAAGGTGCAAAAGTACATAAATACCCCTCACATGAGGTGCACATGATAGATACTTAACAGGTAAAATAAACGAGGTTAACGAAAATGAATTAAAATGACAAATTTTTTAAACGTCAAGGACACAAAAAGGAAAAAAAATATTTTTAAATGAAAATAACAAAACATGTCAAACCTTTTGAACAAAAATGACAATTTACTGTTTAAGTTTTTTTCAAAAGAATTTGAATGGTATTTGGTTATGCTTAAATATGTAACATATAATGATAAGTTCTCCTTTAACTCGTTAAGTTTATGGCCCTTGACCTCCATTAAATTTATCTTCACCATCTCACTTTGCCCTCCACCGAAGAATTCTCCTAGTTCAACTTCCATCCATCCATCTCCACTCTTGCTCAACGCCTTACTGACAACGCAATCATAAAGAAACACGATGAACGACAGCCAGATTTCAAATTAGATAATAGAGATGAAAATGATAAATAGGAGTCATCTAATTTAAGCATTAAAGGATGAGAGCAACTGACACCAGAATAGTCAACACAATCACTATGGAGACTCTATAAAATGTCACAATCACACTTAATCGCTAAAACATAACCAAATCTAATCGGATTATTGAACAGAGTATTTGATTGAGTGCACATACGGAATCCATTAGAAAAGAATAATAGTTAAAAGAAAACAAAATATCTTTTAGTTAAAAGGAATCCCAAGAAAATTAAGATAATAAGACAAGATACAATGGGTGATTAAGATAAAAACGAAATCAGTCAAGAAAAAAATAAAGATTAATAAAAAAGGAGGCTCGTTGTCAAATTTCAATTTCCCATTATTAAAGTATACTAATTATACGGTAAGTTAATCCGTGTTGAAATCATTCTTGAAGCAAACGGGTTATGGGAACAAGTTGAATCTACTCTTGAAACACAACCTGATATAAAGAAAGATAAAACCGTCATTGCATATATGTTTCGGTCCATAACCGAAAATTTGATCTTGAAAGCATCAATATGAAAGATTGCAAAACAAATATGGGATGCACTAAAAACGAGAGAAGTGGGAGTATACCGAGTGTAAGAAAAAAATCCAAAGTTCAAGGTCAAAAGTGATTAAATATTTTGATTTAGACATCATATTATTTGATGAGGCAACTGGAAGACTTAAGACTTATGAAGAAAGAATTCGTTTCTAGAAAAATAAAGAAACATATTATTCAAACAAGCTTATATTTACCAGAAGATTCAAAACACATAACATGGATGGAACGATTCTAAATAGTTCGAGAAAGCCAATCAGGATTGAATCATAATCATCAAGAAGCAACAACAATAAAAGAGATCGAAGTCACGGATGGAATTTTATCGATGCGAAAAACTCGGCCACTATATTTGCCTATGAATCTAAATAGCCAACACAAAAAAAGATAAATCTATTTTAGTTTAAACCAAAGATGAAGAACATACTCTTTTGATGAATATATAGAGAAAATAGAAATTGATCGTGTGATGCGATCAAAGCTAGCTATGAAACCCATGTGACATGCAAATAACCTATGATCGAAGGGTACATTCAATCAATCAAGTGAGTAGATCATCAAAACATTTACTTCATGTGAAGTGATCAAATGTGAAGAACATGTTGTGTGACACAAATGAAGAAATCGAATCTTATGATATGATCAAATCGTGAAGGAATTAACCAAAGAAAACTTGTGTGAGACAAGACAACTAAAGAAACTTGTGAGAAGAAAAGTTTAAACTGATATGTGAAGGATCGCGACTACTTAACGACAATGATTTGTGTGAAACGAATCAATACAATCCAATGCGTTCGAAAATGAAAGACATTTGTTGAGTGCAAACAAGAAGGACGTGAAAAGCGCAGTGAATTCAAGTGATAAAGAATAATCAAATGAATGTTAATGCAGAAAGTAAAAAAAGAAGATCAAAGTCAAATACTCGTTTGTGTGAATATATATAAGAAACTCTTTGTTCTTGCTTTCGTACTATCCATACATAAATAAGGCTATATAATTTATTGTTAATTAGAACTATTTTCTCATAAAAAGTCCAAATAAAGTTTTCATAGATACAGTCTTGCATGGAAATTGATGTATTTTGGAATATGTTTTGCTAGAAGGTAAACAAGAGAAACAATAGTCAACACATGCATCCACTTATAAAGAATAGATTGCTTTCCCTTTAATGAAAAGAATTACATACAAAAAAGAATAAAGAATTATGACTTTCCCAGAAATTGTGATGGCAATTGCTTTCACTTTCCAAGTATTCTTTCTCTAAACTTCTATATGATGTTTATGTGTTTTTAGAAGAATTTAAATGATATATGATGTTAGTCTTAATATATTCTGTTTAACATTTAGGCCTAACTTCAATTCCCTCAATGATAAGTCCTCCTTTTAGTTGATGACCCTTAACCTCCATTAAACTCATCTTCACCATCTCACTTTGTTCTCCAACAAAGAATTCTCCAAGTTCAACTTCAAGCCATCCATCTCCTCTTTTGCTCGGACGTCGTTCGTCTCCTGCCACAACCCTTTTCGCCATCATTTGTCTCCTGTTGGTGAAGAAGAACGATTGAAGCTGTTGTTTTCGGTCATCTAGAGGGCATAAATATGCTGTGTTGGTAACCGTATATTCGTCTCTTGAGATTGATATCTCTGATGGAATAGAGTCCAACCCAAATGCATGATTAGACACTTTGATTATGAGATAAGCACCGTATGTTGTATTAAGAGATAAATCTTGAGTGTCTATTCTTCCTTCAATTTCCAAGTTGGATATTGTTTTTAGCTCAATCACCTCAGGAAATCTGCACAATTCATAATCCAAAATTAAAACTATAAATAGTTGAAAATATATCTTTTTTTAGAATGTCAATTTCTTTGCCTGGCCCAACAATCCTAGTGAAAATAGAATCTTTAATAGTAAAAGTTACTTTGACTATATAATGTCAAATACCTTTACGTGTTAAATAACATTTGAACTTTAACTTCAAATTTGAAATAACAACGTACATTTGACCAAAAGGGTAGAACTTTAACTAACCTTGATGTAGAATAGGTACTCCAGGTCCAATGATTAGGTTCATTGCTTAAAGATATTGAAAGTGCTCTTGCAGATAGAACATAACTCTTCTTCCCACTCACTTTGTTCAATGAAAATGTCTGAATGGAGTAAACAAATCTAAAAATCAATACTTTAATCAAAGAAACTAAAATGGATACCAATATGAACATAAACTTACCCTTATTCCACCATCTATGACAACAGAATCACACAACAGAAAAAACATTTCTTTCTTTGAAGAAAATGTGAGTTGAGTGTGTGTTCTTGAGAGCAAGAGAGGGAGATCAGATGGCAAGAATCCACCCCAAACGATGTCGGATTCAGCAGGCGATCGCAACGAAGAAGACGTAAGCATGAATCTACATGCATCTGGTGGAGATGTGAGGGATAAGATTGTGGAAATACAGTCTTCTGACAGCATGTTCAATCTGGTAGTCATTTTAAGTTTTTAATGT
The DNA here is from genome assembly GCA_025506415.1 of Flaveria robusta. Lineage (NCBI taxonomy): Eukaryota > Viridiplantae > Streptophyta > Magnoliopsida > Asterales > Asteraceae > Flaveria > Flaveria robusta. The sequence goes on from CM046470.1 coordinate 25,499,115, forward strand.
TTGTTAAATTCTTCAGAAAATGATGAAATGGAGTTGTGATTGGTGTGTATGGTAAATGGTGGTTTATATATTAGTCATGAGATGAGTTTAAATGAGGATGAGGGTTCAGTGGTGCATGGGCCCGGGTGGTTGTTTCTGAGGAAGAGAGGTGTGGTTGACTGAGTAATTGGTCATTAATGTTGTCTAGGCAACTTGTGTTATGTGGCCGTACTTGTGAGGTTTGAATTGTTTATGTGGGTCAATTTAAGTATATATTATTAGTTTTAATAAATTCATGTATTATACGACTTAAATAAATAAAATATAAATATAATAAAAATTTATAAAATATAAAATGATATTTTAAGATAAGATATGATTGAAATTGTGTATAGGTAAAATTATAAATAATAAAATAATAATATTAATTATTTAAGCTTTTGTTTTTAAATTTTTTTCCAAAAACAAATTAGATATTTTATTTCAAAACAAATTTTATTAAAAAATATCATTTTTAAAATTTTTTTGTAACTCTTAATTTGAATTCCTTTTTTTTTATAAAAAATTTACATTTTAAAAATACCAATTTTAAAATATTATATAATTTTAAAAAAAATTTGATGTTATAGAATAAATTCTTATTTAAAAGATCTTTTTTTAATTTATTAAAAAAATATTTTTAATCTACTTTAAAAGGAGAGAGAAACAAAAATTTTTTGATAAGAAGTAATGTTATGATATTATGTGTCCCTCATAGTTACTTTTTTTTATTAAAATAGAAAAATTAAATTTTAAAAGCTTAATATGCATTTCATACTCAAGGGGTAAGTATTTGAACCGGTAGATTAATGATAAAAGTTAAATACTTTTTGGAAAAAATGAGTCTTTGATCGATGTCGTATGGTCGATCAAAAATATAAATAAAAGAGTGTCTAATCACCATTAATAGTAATTGGTAAAAGGGGTGTCGAATCCACAGGGAATCACACGGAAATGCTAGTAACGATTAATTTAGGAACATTAAACATTAAAAAGTAAATTGCTTGATTAATTGAATTGAGTAAGAATCAAATTAATAAAATAAAGAGTAAAATTTTATTTTCGTCCCTGACGTTTTGTTGAATTTGCCATTTCACTCCAAAAACTTTTTTTTTGCCATTTCAGTCACTGTAGTTTACTAAATATTGTCATTTTCATCCACTTCACTAACACCTTTAAAACTTTGTTAAAACTCTGTTAAAAATCCGTCAAATATGAGGGTATTTTAGTCTTTTTCAACACACTAATTATCCAATTAAAACAATTTAATCAATTTATATTTAATTAAAACTAAAAAACACATGAAGTGACTCGTGAGACTGGTCGCTTCGATTAATTCTAACACATGTTGTTCGATTAAGGTCTGCTGTGAGATTTCAATGAATCTTCACATTTTGTTTGAACGTGTACTGTTATTCGATTGAGGTCTACTGCTATCACCTTTTGTTTTATTAAGGTCTGTTATTGTCACGTTCAAATACCTCAATCAAAGATCTCAATCAAATAAAGCATGCCAACAACAAACCCAATCCCACAACAGACCTCAATCAAATAACGGTACACATTCGAAAAAAACGTGAATATTAATTGTAATCCCACGGCAAACCTCAATCGAAGAACATGGGTTAGAGTTAATCGAAGCTTTTAAATCGAAGCGTCTGGTCTCACTAGCCGTTTCATGTGTTTTTTAGTTTTAATTGAATATTAATTGATTAATTGGATAATTAGGGTGTTCAAAAAGACTAAAATACACTCATATTTAACGGAGTTTAAATAAACTTTTAACGGTTTTAGTGGAGTGGATGAAAATGGCAATATTTTGTAAACTAAAGTGACTGAAATAGCAAAAAAAAAAATTTTGGATTGAAATGGTAAATTCAACAAAACGTCAGGAACGAAAATAGCATTTTACTCTAAAATAAAAGTTTAGGTTTTTAACAATCTTGGGTTAGAAGCAACCCACTTCAGGATTCAGATTTGATAAATTTATGATTTTTCTTTAGTGAAACCTAATGAAAGTCATTAATGGTGACTTACATATGATAAGATCTAAGTGATAATTATGGATTAAAGCTTAAAGGACTTCATTCACACAATTATCAATTTGAATAATGTAACCCTAGCTAATTCTAATAATCAATCACATAATGATTAAAGAAAACCAAAGTTATAGAAAATCAAAATTAGGTTTAAACATAATCAAATCGTTTAAATAATCAAATCATGAATTGAATCTGAAAAAACTTAAGAGGTTCAAGATCCAATCTCAAATCTAAGTTACAACTAATAAAAACGAAAACTTGCACAAACCCGTCCCTCGAAGTGAATCACAATTGATTTAGCCTTGCATCATCATCGATTATTCAACACAATTGTAATTTGATCATGTGAATCCGGATGAATTTGATGTTGGAAAGCTTTGGAATGGTGAGAGATCCTTGCTTTTTCATCCTTAATTGAAGTGTAAAGAGGTTATTTTCATATTAGGGTTAATCCCTCATTAAAACCTCTCAAATTAGGTCAAATTCCAACAAAACAAGGCGATCGGCGTCGGTGGCTCCATCTTGGCGTCAGGCTAGGCGTCAAGGGAGGCGTCAATCAGAAAGTTCTAGGTTTACTAACGCCGATGGCGTCAGTGGAGCCCAGAATGGCGTCGTTGTCGCCACCCCCTGCATAAAGTTGATTTTCATGTGTAACTTTTCGAGATCTTTCCGTTGATAGGTCGTGGGTCCCATAACTCTTTTCCTAGCTCAAGTTATGCCGTTTTTAAGTTACCAATTTCTTGGAACTTCTCTTTTACATATCTTCACCTCCCGAGCTCCAATTTGCATCCCGTTTCTTCCAACTTCTTCATATTCTTCACATTTATCCTACAAACACAATAATATCCCAAAAGTAACTCTATTTCTCATAATTTGACATGTAAACATGAAAATAAAGCCTTTAAATGCCGAAATTTCACCTCACGATCAAAATCCCCACACTTACCTTTTGCTTGTCCTCAAGTAAAGCTCAATTGAAGTTTATGAACCCGTCATTACAAATACACATTACCAATTGCTTATCAAAGCTCAATTAAGGTCTAAGGTCATGTCCTTATTCACAAGAGTTACATCATTCAAGATATTTACATTCTAGCAAGTCAATTATAGGCAAGTAAACAAGAAATCACCCAACTAGGCTTAACGTGCTTTTGATTTTTAGTCTCATGCACACACCACCTACAATAATTCACTCCTCTCAGTTTATATCTGGACTAGTAAAATATGTACTAGTATAATCACTCAATAACCAATATACCATCTTGTCCACAATAAGCTTATGTAGCAATCACACCTCCACCACTTACATATATTTTGCACACATCTAAAGGACTTACGGGTTTCTGAGCTTAGGTACGGGTAGGAAATTTTGGCTTTTAATAGTGGCTAACATAAGCAGAAACATAAACCATACCGTTAAACCATCCTTATTAGCATAACTAACCGAACTAGATCACTTTGATCCCTTCTAAACAACTGCTTTCTCTCTTTTTTTATATATTTTTTATTCTTATCATTTTTTTATAATATTATCATGACTTCAGCTGCTCGTGTATTTTGAACGGTTTCACGGCCAGTTATCAACTCAACTTGGGCTTTATATATCGTGTTTAACAAAAGAATGGTTCAAGGCTCGACATGACTACTAATGATTAGGACAGATAACAGTAAACAATAGTTAAAAAATAAAACCGGGGGGGTCCTAGATTGCCTTTGTCATTTATGTGTGAGCATCTTGCTTATGGTCTTGACCTGTATCAAACAATACAAGTTCTGTAACAAAAGTGATATATAGTCTACCATCAACAAATGAATAATTATATGATTGTGTTTTAAGTAATAGGCTCAAAATCTCACCAAGTAGGAATTTAGGCTATCAATATGCACATGCGTTTATTATATCAAAAGCTTGTTAACCCTAATCAGGCATCCTTAACATTTTAAAAAACGACCCACTAGAAATACTTTATACTCCAACTTAAAGAATATGACCATAACCTAGAATCTACACCAATCTTTTGATAAGCAGCATGTTAGTGATTTACATTGAAAATTTAGTCTTTAAACATAATAACCTTCACTTGAAGATTTCTAAAAACTTTTACCAAATCCCCTAATCCCCACACTTGAAATGTACATTACCCCTAATGTACTAACCAAATATTACTAATGGTGTGGAAACAAGAGAATATTTAACATCACACCTAATCATATTATAATAACCAGCAAGTTATAATCATTTGGAGACTCACCATTCACACCCATAATTAAGATTAATTACAAATTAACTATTTTTAACAATTCATAAGGGAAACAAATGCACCTGATTATCTGTTTATGACAAGATCTTTAATTATGCAAGTGATCATTAGCATCTTATTCGCAAACCTACAAAACAAGATAAAAACCGTGTAGAAGCGAACCTCTCACGTCATGATTAACACATTACATATAAATCAATAATGCATCTCCTTCTCCACACTTAAAGCATTGCATTGTCCACAATGCAACTTTTAAGTGGAAAGTTGATTAAATATAGTTAACTTTTTAAATAGATATTAAAAAAAATAACTTTAATGATAAAAGTCCTAAACTCACTTTCGTAGGAATCACGGTTGCATTTAGTATATGCAACAAGCCTTTTAAACCACCTAGTAAACCTGGGTGGACGAGTGTAGTCTTGTGAGGGTTTCTAGTGAACACACCCACAAAGTTCTAAAAATAAAATCATAAATAAACCAAAAACTACAAAAACACAAAATACCTTAGGTTGCCTACCAAGTACGTTAAGTTTTAGGTTTTCAGGAAGACCGTACCTACCACCACTCATGGTGGTCTAATGGGGTGTTTGCCTTCGTAATTTCCTATGTAGATTTTCTTTAATTACTCTAGTAAATTTTCTAAGTCATTCCATTTTCGCCCAAACACCATCTCCATAACTCGGGCATTTACAGGATCTGGTGGATCATCTGTCTTTTTCTATTTTTTTTGGTTTCTCCTTCATTATGTCCACCTTTTTCACCAGCTCTTCATTTTTTCTCAGATCTATATGTGGAATATAAGTATGAACACAATTATTAGTAATACCTAGCTCACTAGGTTCATCATTGACAAAATAATTGATAGACTTTGAAACTACATCAAAACGCTACTTACGGGTTTCTACAGTCATGTCACTTGTTCCGTCCTGACAGTTAATTTGAGCATTTAAGTTGCTAAAAACAGTCTACCCAATATAACTTGAGGTTTCTCCCAAGTCTTTTTATATGCATAATCAAGTACCATGAAGTCCACACGGTGGTAAAATTCTCCCACTTTGATTACTACATCATTCACCATCCCCGGAGGATGTTTATGATTTAATTCGGCTAACACCACTGTGGTGTCAACTTCTTGGAGAGGGCCAAACTCATATTGATCATACAACGTACCTGGAAATATGCTAATACTAGCTCCATAATCCAAAAGAGCCCTGCTGATTTTGAATTTTCCAACTTTAATTGGAATCAAGGGCGCTCCTAGGTCAATCTCCTCAACTTTTTCATCTTTTTCCAGTTCATTAGTTTTCTTTTCTTTACTTTCAATAACTTGTGGATGTGGTGTAACTTCACAATCATAAAAATTACAACTTGAGATGGTACTGACGGCATTAATCTGCACATAACTTGTGTTCTTTATACTTGAGCTATGATGTTGAGAATTTATGGTGATGTCACTATGGAGTTTGCTAGGATCTCGTCTCAATTGAGCCATCTCTTCCGTCAATTGACCTACTTGTTTAGCTATAGCTTCCACTATTTTATCCCTTACCTCATTGTCCTTCTTTATTTCTCTAAGGAAGTCCATGATTTCTGATGAGTTGCTTGATCCTCCTTGGTCAACATTCGGTTGATAGTTTCTTTGGTAACCTTTGTTGCACCCGCCTTAATTATAACTTTGGTTCTCATATGTTGGTTGTCGATTCTGATATGGTTGACTCCCTTGATTTGGTACCTGAAAATGAGGATTAGATTAGTTAGACGAGTTACCATACTTAAAATTAGAATGATTACGCAAACCTGGATGATATGTATTAGACTTCAATCATATTGCTTTCGATCACCATATACTTGGTTGACCTCTTCCTCAGCTCGACCCAACTGCGATGGACAATCTATAATTGCATGTCCTATATCGCCACATCCTTCACATACGGTAAAAACTTGACCGCCTTTTGGTACCACATTTCCTCCATTGATATTCAAATTCGCTAATTGATGTTCTAACATTTGATTGGCTCTCTCTAATTGATCTAACCTTTCATTGGCATTAGTGGTACCTGCAAATCTGACAATAGCATGTTTTTTTTTTTCTATTAGATTGAGCTTGCCTTTTTGAGTTTACCACCATCTTTTCTAGGAATTCTCAATCCACTTCCACATGATTGGAAAAAAAATGTTCCTCCCGTGGTGGAATTCACATCCCTGATGTCATCGGTGGATGAACCATCATAAAACGCATTGATTAACTCCTATTGTGGTATACCATGATGAGGGCAATTTCTTAATAATTGCTTGAATCTTTTCCATGCTTCATAGAAAAGATCACCCGGTTGTTGTTGGAAATTCCGAATGTATGCCCTTGCATCACTTGTTCGTTGAGTTGTGTAATATTCTTCTAAGAACTGTTGTTGCATATCCTCCCATGTAAAGATGCTTGCGGATGGCAATGATAAGAACCACTATTTTGAAGCATCCTTCAATGTAAATTGGAACAATACTAACTTGACTTGATCTGGTGTGAACCTTTGTCCTCCAGTTGTTCCACATACGGCTTCAAATTCATAAATATGAAGGTAAGGTTCCTCAGTTCCTTTACCATAGAAAGATGGCAACATGTTCAAGCCTTATGGCCTCACTTCAAAGGATCTACCATGCACAATAGGACTTATTATTGGAGATGAGTTAACGATAATTTGAGGTCGGAAATGGCTTTTAAATCCTCGGATTAGGGCACGATGATGAACTTGTGGAAGACCATCATGATGTTGAGGAAAATCCGATTGAGGATATTGATTCATTGGTTGACTCATGGCTCTTGGTGGACTTTGATTAGCCATTTGAAACCAAATCCATCTTTGTCTCCCCCTCCATATTAATCATTCAGATTTTCTCGTTACATTCCACCATCCCAATTCACTACCCTATCCCTCATGTTTTCTTCAGCATTAACACTATCATTCTGGCTGGAGTTTGATTGATTAAACTAACATTGAGGATTCCTCGGAGCATCATAGTTGACTTTTCTTACCGGTTCTTGTTGAAGGGGTTGATTAGGTTATGGATATGCATAAGGCTCATCAATCATTTTAAATTATGGTGGTTGGGGCACAAAATTGCCTTGAGCTAGGTTAAATGGAGGAGCTTGTTGCTGTTGTGGAACATTCTGTTGTGGGAACAGTGGGGGAGGAATATCACCCAAAGGTTGTTCCTTTTGTGGAGGAGGCTAATTTGGTGGAACACCTTGATTACCAGAGTTATTCATGTTGCTAAGCGTATTGCTTTCCGGTGTTTTGGAAAGTGTTCGGAGAATCTAACTAGCCTTAGCTGATAAGGTTCCTTCTTCACACCGAGTACCTCCTCGTGGAATAGAAGTTGTTGAAGTGTTTGCATTGTGAAAAACCCAGTTTTCTCGTGCTATTTTCTCAATCTCGGGATCAAAGAGCAATGGTGAAGTCCGTCTGGAATGTCTCGTATGCATAAGGTTCTTGAACTACCTGCAAAAAAGAAACAAATACCTGCGTAATTCCGAACTACAAAAACAACAAATAAACTAAAAAACAAGAAAAAGAAAATATTTTTGGTTTTTTTATATGAATTTTTAAGAAATCAAGTAACTATTACTAACACTAAGCGCAACGATTCCCCCGCAACAGCGCCATTTTGATCGATGTCATATGGTCGGTCAAAAATATAAATAAAATAGTGCATAATCACCCTTAATAGTAAGGGTAACAGGGGTGTCGAATCCACAGGAAATCAACAGTGAACTGCTAGTAATGATTAATCTAAGAACATTAAACATTAAAAAGTAAATTGCTTGATTAATTGAATTGAGGAAGAATCAAATTAATAAAATAAAAGTTTAAGTTTTTAACAATCTTGAGTAAGAAGCAACCCACTTCAGGATTCAGATTTGGCAAAGTTACATTTTTTCTTTAGTGAAACCTAGTGAGAAGTCATTAATGGTGACTTACACATGATAGGATCTAAGTGATAATTATGGATTAAAGCTTAAATGACTTCATTCACACAATTACCAATTTGAATAGTGTAACCCTAATTCTAATGATCAATCACACAATGATTAAAGAAAACCAAAGTTATAGAAAATCAAAATTAGGTTTAAACATAATCAAATCGTTTAAATAATCAAATCATAAATTGAATCCGAAAGAACTTAAAAGGTTCAAGATCCAATCTCAAATCTAAGTTACAACTAATAAAAACAAAAACTTGCACAAACTCGTCTCCCGAAGTGAATCACAATTGATTTAGCCTTGCATCATCATCGATTCTTCAACACAATTGTAATTGACCATGTGAATCCGGATGAATTTGATGTTGGAAAGGTTTGGAATGGTGAAAAATCCTTGCTTTTTCGTCCTTGATTGAAGTGTAAAGAGGTTATTTTTGTATTAGGGTTAATCAGCCTTTAAAACCTCTCAAATTAGGTCAAATTCCAACAAAACACGGCAATCGGCGTCGATGGTGCCACCAGTGGTGTCTGTGGCTCCATCTTGTTGTTAGGCTAGGCGTCAGGGGAGGCGTCAGTTAGAAAGTTCTAGGTTTACTGACACCGGTGGCGCCATCCCCTGCATAAAGTTGATTTTCATGTGTAACTTTTCAAGATCTTTCCGTTGATAAGTCGTGGGTCCCGTAACTTTTTTCCTAGCTCAAGTTATGCCCGTTTTAAGTTACTTTGTCTTGAAAAATCTCTTTTACATATCTTCCCCTCGCGAGCTCCAAATTGCATCCCATTTCTTCCAACTTTTTCGTATTCTTCATATTTATTCTACAAACGCAATAATATCCAAAAGTAACTCTATGTCCCATAATTTGACACGTAAACATGGAAATAAAGCCTTTAAACGCCGAACTTTCACCACACGATCGGTGTTTGAATTCAAGTATTTTTTAAGGAATTGATGTAGTTTAATAGTGATAGTAGATGAATGTACGAGTTATTGATTTAAAAAAGACTTAGAATCTATATTTTGTCATGTTGATGGGTAAAAAGAGGTATAACCCAAACACCACATAAATATTTGTTAGTTTTAAAGACATTAACATTAACCCGCACATACTTAATGGTTGTTCGGTCAACCTTTCTAATATTTTTTTTGATAGATTAGTTAGAAAATTTTTTCCATTTTTTTAATCTAAGTTCTTTAATATAAAAAATAATAAAAATACAATATTTATTTATATATTCTGATATTCAAATGAAAATATGTACATATTATATTACCAACACATTTATTTAATAAACTTGCACATTGTCAAGTCATGTTTGGCTTATATTACCAAGACATCAACTAGATATTTGTAAATAACACTTAAAAGATGAAAAAACATACGAAATATATTATTTTAATGTTTTCTATTAACATGCATACAGATTTCGCTGTAGAAACTAAGTTTTCAAACAACAACCATTAATAAAAATAAATAAAATGGTTTAGATTTAATTCTTTCACGTAATTCTCGAAATAATTAAGTGTTTTAAAATGAATCACGCCCTATATGAATAATCCTATTTGACGCACAAATGTTATCCGGTCTGGTTGGTGGGTCCTAAAAATTTGATGGAGCTTGATTAGTCGTAAATTGTTTAAAACTAGTATAAAGTCCCAGTGTTATCGCGGGAGGCATAAAATTTATCAAGTAGCATAAATGTCACACCTCCATCAACAACCACCAACACTCAAAAATTTCTAAGTAAAAAAGAAACAAAAACAAAAAAATAAAACTGAACGAAAAATAGACGTAAAAACTTTGAACCACTCACGTGAAACATAAAACATTTAAAACAACTAAGTCGATCTTGGAGCCGCACAGTACGATGAGGCTGTAATTAAATGGGGAAAAATAGTCATAACAATGTTTAAGCACACGCGCACGTTACGACGTGAATTTTCAAAATTTAGATTGTAATGTAAAATGAAAATTTGTAAAACATAAAAAGTATATGGGACCTAAGTTGAAAGTAAAAATGATAGAGGTTAATTTGTAAAAGATATAAAAATATTGGGTTTAAAATATAAACATAAAAAAGAAATATGTACAACATTTAACGCTCATGATATAACTATTAATGCAAACTTGAGTTGATAATTAATATATATTAAATAACTTTTTTTTTTATTTCAGTCAACCATCTATACAAACACCTTGTAAAGTTTGAATTCTTGGCATTTTAACTAAGGGTAAGATTATAGTAAAAAGGAAATTTGATCTAAAAAATTTAAGAAGGATGGCCTATGGATCATTGTGCAAATACGTCAGATCACTGTGTCAAATATCAGTTCATTGTGTCATATATTTTACATCATTTGTTATGTGTATTCACAATTGTTTTTTACGTTTTAGATTATTTGGGGTTTATTTGTCACTGTTTTTATAGATTATATAAATTTGTTATCTATTACTGTGTTTTATAATTAGAATTACACAATGATATACTAACATCGATATATTTTTCAAAACTCATACCGTTGAAGACAATATAATATGGAAAAGAATCAAGAGAAAAAGAACGTTGTTATCTATTATTGTGTTTTACAATTTGAAGTATACAATAACGTTATTTCATCAATGTATTTTTTAAAACTCATAGTATTCAAAATAGCATAATGACGATAAAAAACACAATAAGAGATTATATTATTTTGTCATTGTTTTTAATGTATTAGATGAATTAATTATTAATTTATTATTTGTTTTACATATCAGAGATACGCAAAAATAATATTCAACCATTATGATTTTTAAAATTCATTATTTTAAAAAAACACAATAATATTCCGAAAAACACAATAAGTAACAAAAAAAAAACAAAATAAACTACACTAAAGATACAATGACGAGGTATAAGCTTAAAAATATAAAAAAAATTTATCTTTTATATAACAATATTGTAATCGTTTTAAAGATAAAAAACACTTTTTTATGGTGTAATTATTATAAAAAAAATATAATGTCGTGCATAAAAGTTATAAACTTTTTTTTTTTTTTTAAAGGAAACTTGTGAAAAGTCGACAAAATTGACTATTTCTAAAATATCATTTTAACAAACTTTTTACTATAATATAATCTCAACTATTGGTTAAAAATATTAATTTTTATTTTTTAATATTACTTATTACACATTTTAATTTTAAATGGTTATTTTATTTTAACCTTACCCTTTTTAATTTTGAATGCCTTTATTTGAATCTTACCCTGTTAAAAGAAAAACGTTATCACCATGATTTCCTTTTATAGACAGATAATTGGAAATAGCCTACTATTACAACTAACCTCTTTGTAATCGAATTAATAAAATTATTAATTTGCATAGTAAGCAAAGGCTTCATACTTTCAATAATTTTGTTTTCATTGTCTCTATCTAATCGAAGCAAACCATAAATTATAAAAAATTAGATTTTAATAATCATAACTATTATGCATTGGTCGATAATAATTCATACTATTAATATGAACAGTAACAATCTTAACCTTCATTTTTATTACCAATAACAGTTCTAATGCTATAATCATCTATTCACTGTTGATTTTGCATCTGATTTCACTCATAATAATGATTATAAACGAAATGAAGTAACTTACAAGTGAAACTGAACGAAATATAAATCAAGTGTGAATCAAAGATAATTATGCTAATAGGATTATTAAATGATAATAAATATGAAAGTTGAGATTGTTACGAGTCATATTTATAGTATGAATTATTATCGATCAATAATTAATAGGTTAGATTATTAATGGGGTTTGGGGTTTGGGGTTTGTTATTGATACATCCAATTTATTTTTTTTCTCTCTATCTCTCTATACATACGAGTGAATACATAAAAGAAAATCGAAATATTAGGGTGTTTTAATAATAAAATCAATATTCCTCAAGTTTTATTTAAATCCAATTTGTAGTTATTAAACTAGTATAATATCAAATCATATAAGAGCATTCACAGTAGGTTTCTTATATTTATGTGAGTGTGTTTCTTATAATTTAAGGAATGGTTGTAAATGGTTGTGAGTGGAGGAGAGAGAAAAGTTACTGCTCATTTTGTATATTTGGAGAATTACTATTCAACCCTTATAAATTTTTTAATATTTTTGAAAGTGGTTGTGAGTAGAAGAGAGAGAAAAGATAATGATAAAAGTATAAAAAAATATTATTTAATTAAAAAAAAGAAAGAAATAATAATATTTTTAATATAATTATAAAAATAAAAATATAAAACGTGATGTGATGCTCAAACAAAAGTAAATGCGTACGCATCTAAAGTCTAAACCACATAAAGAAGAAAGGATATGATGACCTTTCCAAAAAATATATTAAAGGATATGATGAAATGAGTAGCGACAAAAAACTTGATTAAAATTACGTCTTAAATGCATTTTGCATGCATTATTTTGGGATCACATTTAATGCACAATAAATCTATTAAAAACAAGACAAAGATCTATACATAAGCATGTGTGGGTTTTTTTTTAACAACAAATCTACCTATTACTCATATATTATATCAAGTTATATCATGTTTAGGTTTGAACTCAAAAATTTTTTTTTTAAAAATAAAATTTTTACCAAATGAGTTAGCCTTATATTGGAGGGCTTATCTATCCTTTGTTTCTAAGTTCTAACTGAATTTTTTTTTTAAATTTTACCATAGGAGGTTTAGAGTTTAAGTTCTTAACAAAATAAGTGATGAGTTATCGTAGTTTAGGCCACATGTGAAACGGGTCGGATAAGGACTGAGGTCATTGGCTTAATCGATGTGATTAGTGAGGTTTTCCAAGAGAATTTGAAGATAGAGATGAAATCTACAAATTAGGATTTGATGTTATTACTAATTTTTAATATATTTCAAGCCGGACCGAACATCGAACCGGTCTTCTTACTTGATTATGGGTGGACAAGTCAAATCAGATTTAAAAACCAGATAACATAATTATATAACTATTTTATAGTAACCGTATAGAATCATGTACCTCACATTATGGAACACCAACACGAGACATAAAAATAACCATGTATAAAGTATTATGTACAAATAAGATTTTTAATATAATGATGCTAAAATCTATATAAAATTAAAATAAGGACATAAAAAATAATATCTCTAAAATTATGTTTGTTAAAAAGTCACTAATAATAAAAAGTTAGAGACGTAAATATAAAATAATAAATGTATTGTCGTTCCAAAACTAATAAAATAATAATGCATTCAAGCAATTTAATTATGGTGTATCTTTTCGTATACTCTTTGAAGACGAGCAACACTTTCAAGTTTTTATCATTTTTAAGTAAATATACATTAGCTAATTTTAATTTTTATTTGGGTAAATATCATAAAAAACCAACATACTTTCAGTTTTTTCTCGCGAAAGTCCTTGTACAAATTTTTACACGTAAAATATTAACATATTTTCTGTTTTGTATCATAAAAGTCACTCAATACTTTTTGCACATAAAAAACCAACATATTTTCTGTTTTTTACATAAAAACCTCTCAATAATTATTTATACATTTAAGTCATTTCATTTTTTAAATTCGATCAAATTCTAAAAAGAAACTAAAACAACTTTTGCACCGATTGTTTTATTTTGCGCGTATTTTCCCCCCTACATGTCTCGTTTAAGTTATAGAATCCCGAGTTCGGATTGTTTAAGCGTTTAAGTATTTTCCGCCCCTACACTTTATATAAAAAAATAATTATTACACATTAAATTCACTTCATTTGTTATAACTTAAATGAGTCAAAGTTGAGCTCTAACAACTTAAACAATCCGAACTCGGGATCCTATAACTTAAACGAGCCATGTATGGGAGAAAAATGCACGCAAATAAAACAATCGGGGCAAAAGTTGTTTTAGTTTCTTTTTAGAATTTGATCGAATTTGAAAAGTGAAATAATTTAAATGTGTAAATAATTATTGAGGGGTTTTTATGTGAAAACAGAAAGTATGTTGGTTTTTTATGTGCAAAAAGTGCTGAGTGACTTTTATGATACAAAACAGAAAATATGTTGGTATTTTATATACAAAAAATTGTATAACAACTTTCGTGAGAAAAAACTGAAAGTATGTTGGTTTTTTATGATATTTACCCTTTTTATTTTGAACGGAGACAAAATTTATTAGTATGGAACAAAGCTAAAAAAAAGTAGAAATTAAAAGAGTACAATTACATAAACATAATAAACATAATCCATTTATCTTAATCTAAACATTTTATTTTGTTCTATGTTTTATTCATAGAAAGATAGTCATCTTAATATCTTCAAAAAGTCTAACTTTGTTTCATAAGTTTCTTCCAAATAACCTTTCATTCCTAGCCTTCCATATATCTCTATCTATATATATATATACTACTATATAATACATACTAGTGGAAATGTTCGCGCGTTGCGGCAGTACGGCTGTTGCGTGATTTTTTGGGAATTCGATTTTAGTCATTATCGGCTCGGTGCGTTATGATGTAAATTAAAAAATCAAAATATAATTATTGAAAAAATTTAATGAAAGAAAACAATTACGTATATTACAAAAGTCTTTAAGACAACTATAGTATCCCAACAAGATTAGTGAAAGCATGGGTGGTATTTGTGGTCGGAAATCATTCATTACCCAGATTTTAGGGAGGTTTCGTTTTATGAATGTAGGTTAAAGTTTTATGATTATCGAAGACAGCTTTCGGTGGTGATTTGCATAGACCAGATAAAGTTAATGAAGAAATTATCACAACAAATTATCATCTTAATTGTTATTGAGCTTTTAACAACTGGCAAGGGAAAGGGGAAGAGGGATTAGTGCTCAATCGCAGTAAATTAACGGAATTGAAAGTAAATGGCGGTTTTGTTTGGCCACGTGTATATGCTTTAGCATTTATATTATAAGCATCACATATTATACTTTATTGTAAAGGTATAAATGAAATAAATGGTTAATTTTTTGAAATTTAAGAATGATTTTTCATATGAGTGTCTTAATCCATATGTAAAATTATTATTCAGTTCTCATTTTATTTTTATTATAAAAGATATAGATAAATATTAAAATTATTAAACTCATAATATGCTTCTAGAAAAATATTAGTATTATAGTTATTATAAACATGAATATATATTTATATATATATATATATATAAGTTATATACTTAAATATTTAAATAAAATAATACTAAATTTATATAATATTTAGTTATAAAAATATAATAAGTAAATATAAATTTAAATGTCAAATTATAGTATATAAATAAAATAAATTTAATAAAGTGAATTAAATAATAACATATTATTAAATAATGTATTAATAATGTTTATTAAATACATGAAAGAGATAAGGGCAAAAAAACCAAGGTATATAAAACTTAATTGATAAATTTATCATATTGCCACTAAAGTGTCTTAAAATCTTAATCAGTTCTTTATTTTACCCATTAAAAATACCTTGCACTTCTTTGTATATGTTGATTCAAAATTTGTATGCTTGGTAAAATTACCTCTTTATTTAGAGATATTTATTATAAAGTAGTATAGATATAAGTATTTAAATAAAATAATATTTAATTTAAATAGTATTTAGTTAAAAAAATATGATTAGTAATTATAAATTTAAATATCAATTTATATTATTATAAATAAATAAAACTTTAGTTTTAAAAGTATGATTAGTAATTATAAATTTAAAGGTCAATTTATATTATTATAAATAAAATAATACTTAATGAAGAGAATTAAATATTATCATATTATTAAATAATGTATTAATAATGTGTATTAAATAATATAATAATTAGAAGAAGTTAATTAAATGGGGGCAAAAGTGGAATTATTGCATAAAGCACTTGTACTTTATGCTTAAAATATTGTATAGGTGTCTTACATATTAAATAAAATTACTATCTTATCCTTCTAATATGTATTGTATAGTAGTATAGATTAGAAGGATAAGATGATAATTTTATTTAAATTGTAATACACCTATATAATATTTTAAGCATAGAGTACAAGTGGTTTATATGATAATTTCACTTTTGCCCCCCATTTAATTAACTTCTTCTAATTATTGTATTATTTAATACATATTATTAATACATTATTTAATAATGTGATATTATTTAATTCATTTTATTAAGTTTTATTTTATTTATAATAATATAAATTGACATTTAAATTTATAATTACTAATCATACTTTTAAAACTAAAGTTTTATTTTATTTATAATAATATAAATTGATATTTAAATTTATAATTATTGATCATATTTTTTTAACTAAATACTATTTAAATTTAGTATTATTTTATTTAAATACTTATATCTATACTATTTTATAATAAATCTCTCTGGATAAAGATGTAATTTTATCAAACATACAAGTTTTGAATCAACTTGTACATAGCAGTGCAAGGTATTTAAGACGGGTAGAATAAAGAATTGATTAAGATTTTAAAACACTTTAGAGCCAATATGATAAATTTATTAATTAAATTTTATATCTTGGTATTTTTTCCCTTCTCTCTTTCATGTATTTAATAAATATTATTGATATATTATTTAATATATGATATTATTTAATCACTTCATTAATTTTATTTTATTTATGATACTATAAATTGACATTTAAATTTATATTTACTAATTATATTTTTATAGCTATATATTATTTAAAAAAAGTATTATTTATTTAAATATATAAGTATACAACTTTTATATGTATGTATATATATATATATATATATATATTTTCATGTTTATAATAACTATAATACTAATATTTTTCTAGGGGCATATTGTGATTTAATAATTTTAACATTTATCTATATCTTTTATAATAAAAGTGAAAAGATGATTGAATGATAATTTTACATATGGATTAAGACACTCATATGAAAAGTCATGTTTAAATTTCAAAAAATTAATCATTTTATTTCATTTATACCCTTAAAATAAAATATAATATATGATGATTATAATGCAGATGCTAAAGCATATACACGTGGCCAAACAAAACCGCCATTTACTTTAAATTACGTTCATCCACTACGATTGAGCGCTAATCTCTCTTCCCCTTTCCCTTGCCGGTTGTTAAAAGTTCAATTTCAATTAAGATGGTAATTTGTTGTGATAATTTCTCCATAACTTTCTCCGGTCTATGCAAATCACCACTGAAAGCTGTCTCCGATAATCATAAAACTTTAACCTGCATTCATAAAACAAAACCCCTCTAAAATCTAGGTAATGAGTGATTTCCGATCAAAAATACCACCATGCTTTCACTAATCTTGTTGGGATAATATAATTGTCTTAAAAACTTTATAATATACGTAATTGTTTTCTTTCATTTAATTTTTTCAATAATTATATTTTGATTTTTTAATTTACATCTTAATGCACCGAGACGATACTGACTAAAATTAAATTCCCAAAAAATCACGCAACAGCCGTACCGCCGCAACGCGAGTGCATTTCCACTTTTCATAATATCCATAAAATGATCACGTGATTTTTTTTAAGTATCCTCTCCTTTTATTTTTGTCGTTGCTTTTAACATATCATTTACTGAAGTGTTGATTGAGAAAGTCATTTTCCTCCAACCAATGATTAAATACCACACCTCTATATCATACTTTTAACCCACAAAAAAATGATCAATGGATTTGGATTGATTACATAAGTTGCAAGTTGAGTCGCTATGAATATTCTTTTGTTGAATTTTTGTTGAAGTTCTTTACAGAAACCGCGCTAGCCAAATTGTATTTTTTAAGGGATCTAATTATTCCACTCATCTATTATTGGTAGCTAACTTTGTTTAATATATATTAATTTCATTTTCTCCTACCTCATTTCTCTCTCTATTGTGTTCTCTCTTTTTCATCATTCTTCTTTGTGATAAACTGATGCTCCTTCGTTTCTTGAAATTGTATACAATAGTGTGGGTTTAGTACTTAAGTATCCCTCTAGGCTTTATGGAGGCCTTCACTTTTTTTTTTAATTATTTTAAAAGACAAAAGCCTTCTTCTCTTAAAGCCTGATGTTTGAAGTTTAAATCGTAAATAAGTGAGGTGGACATCTACAATCTTCTTATCTTCTGACCGGCAGGCTTTTCTGAAAACGGCCTAAACATGCATGACCAGACCCTTTCATTGCCGGTTCCTGGTCTGACCGGTTAATCCGGTCCAGTCGTAAAAACATTGCTATTTTTAGGTAGTTTGAATTTGAGTTAAGTAGGTTACTTGTTAGTCAATTTTAGCTAGCATAAATACTTCTTTTTACTTTGTTATTTAAACTGGCCTACCCATAGATTTTTATCATGGGAGTCAAAAATTTTAGGTATATTACTAAATTTTAATATTTTTTCTAATTATGATCAGGTTACATAATAAAAAGATAAAATCAAAATAAATCTCAAACATGCAATAAAGATATGTTAATCATTTAAAAATAAATAACTAAATTAAGGATTTGCAATTGTTTGAAATCAGGATTGAGATCGATGTAACAGTGGACAGAGGGACGACGGTGACTTTGGCAGTAAGGTTCAAGCAAAACCTATATAGTTGAGGCTTAGGAGGGCAACAACAATCAAGCTATTTAGAATTGGATCTGTAATCAAACTAATTGTCCCTTTAATTGTTACTAATATTATAATATTATAACCTAGTTTAGAAACTTGTGCACTACACGAGTTGAATGAAATATTAAATTAACGGTTACTATATATATTTAGAAATTATATAATAATATTTTGAAATAAAACATGATTGCAATTACGTTATAATTAACAACTTGAGATAATAAACAAAAAATAATTCTTTTCAAACTTCCGTCTATGATATTCTTTTTCTTTAAAAAAATTTTTTAAACTCTAATTTTTTTTAAATACTGCTTTAAGAAGTTTCATTTTTTAAAATTCTTTGTATTAAAAAACACATTTCATAAATTTATGTTTTTAAAAAAGTTACGTTTTTAATAAAAAGAAACATGTTTTTAGTTTATCAAAAAAATTATAATTAGGAAAATATATAACTAATATCATTAACATTTAATTTCATTATTAAATGGATGACTTGCTTAATGGTTAAGATAATAGAGTAAAGATTTAGTTTTTAAATCAGTTATTAGATATTTGAGTAAGTGGATTTATAATAATAAATAGAGTAATGAGTTTAACTATTTATAATACTTCTTATAATATGTTTTAGTCCATTTATAATATGTTTATATTTTTAAAAATTTATGGGATTCAATGTCAAAAGTTTATTGTTTGGTTGGTGACAAAAATTCCTTGGGTTCATTCATGAGGGTCGGTGTGATAATTTATTGGGGTTCGGTTAGCATTATATTGTATATATACAAAAAGAATAAAATTTTCATAGGGTGCAGGTGACCCATAGTCACCCTCTATGTCCGCCCCTGATACTTATTTTAACGAAGGTTTCATCCTAAAAACCTAAGTGTCAATTTGCTTTGTTAAATTGTTTCCAACAATTGCTATCATGGTGGAACCGATTTCACAAGTTTATGGTTTATGGGGAGGCAATTGACCCGGTATAGAAGTAACGACCAGGAATAGAAAGAACTTGATGGCTAGGGCGTTTGTTTTTAAAAAAATTGCCCGAGCTACTTCAAGTGGCAACATACAAAGTTGTAGAGGATGATATTAAGATTTCCATTATGCAACCGGAAACAATTGTATTAAAACCTTCATTTTGCAATTAATCAACTCCGAATTAAATGATTTTTATGCTATAACTAACATAATTGACAAATGGATACTTCTGAAATGAGATAAGGACAATGATATACATATGTAGAATATATTATAACATTTTGTTTTTAAATAAAAATGGTGGACGGCAAGATTGTATATGTAAAAGTGAAGTCAACGAATACCAAACCAATAATTTGGGTACGACCCGTTACTTTACGCTTTTTGGGAATCCCGTCCCTACCGTGTTGGCCTCTCATTTCCTAGATACTTCCATGATATGAGCTTACTATTTACAAATTAATGACACAAAAGCCAGAAAATGTGTTACTTAGATGATTAGCAAAACGCACAACTCAAACATTTCAAATGAATCCAATTGATTTCAAATTACTTCTCTTGAAGGCTTGATGCAAAATAAGTACATAACGTGAAAATATAAAGTTAATAAACCAAAAGCTCGAGACTAAAAAAGCTGACTAATTGATAATCCAAAACAAAGATAATGACTTAATATCTTAAAGGAACTTACTAATATGTAAAATAATACAATACCACGCTCTGTAATATCTTAAAAGTATTTACCAGTTGTAATATAATTACTTACGAGTAATTAAATCACTCAAACAAAATCAAGCAAATAATTTCAAAACTAATATTAAACACAGGTCACTTACTTGTATAAAGAAATAAAAAATTATTAATCTAAAATGATAGAGAAAAGTACATGAAAAGAAATAAAAAATTCATATTAGAAAAGAAGAATATGATTTTAGTAAGTATTGAAAATTATTTTAATTTAAAAATGAGTTTAGGCGAGAAAACAAAGTTAAGAATGAATAGAATATCGACATGTATCCCCCAAAACCTTGTTTATTAAAATAGATAGATTAGTATACAAACAAACCATCACATATGATGGTTTAATTGTTTCTCCCACAAATTCAAAACAAATCTTCAACAAAAATAAAAAATAACTTATTGAAGTATATTTTGATGAATTATATAATGGCTGAATTAATTTTTATTACCTTTATAAAAATGTATGTAACTTTATACATATGCTACAAATTAGGGTAAGGTTGTAATAAAAAATGTATTTTATCTAAAAAGTTTAACAAGGATTGTGTGTTTAGCACTTGTCCTTCTATTGTTTTAGAAAAAAGGACATTTTAGTCATTGTATAAAGTATATCAGCTAAATGTGTCTTATACGTTCATTGTGTCAAATATCCGTTCATTGTGTCATTTATTTCACATCATTTGTTATATTTATCATTTTGTGTTATTTTATTATTATTTCTATGGATTATATAAACTTGTTGTCGATCATGTGTTTTACCATTAATAGTACACAATGATAAATTTTCACCAATGTATTTTTCTAACTCATAGTGTTATAGATAACACAATGTGTTATTTTTATCATTGCTTTTTATAGATTATATAAATTTATTATTATCTATCATTGTGTTTTACAATTAGAAGAACACAATGAAGTTATTTCATCAATGTATTTTTCAAAACTTTTAGTGTTAAAGATAACACAATGTGTTATTTTTGCTTTTGTTTTTTATAGATTATATAAATTTGTTGTTATCTATTATTGTGTTTTATAATTAAAAGTACATTATGATATTATTTCACCAACATATTTTTCAAAACTTACACAGAAAATACAATGAGACATTGTGTTTTTTTATCATTGTTTTTAATGTATTAGATTAGTTATTTGCTAATTTATTATTGTGTTTTACATACTATAGGTATACAATAATATTATGCCACTTTTATTTTTTTTTTAGAATTTTTATCATTTTAGAAAAAACAATAGTATTTAGAAAAACACAATAAGTAACCAAAATACATAATAAACTACATAAAAGACACAATAAGCAGAAATCATATTAGCTTAAAAAAATAAAAAAATATATATTCTCTTTTATGCAACAATGTTGTATTCATCTTAAAGATAAAAAAATACTCGTATTTATGGTTTAGTCATATATAAAAGTTATAAAAGTTTTAAAAAAAATGAGGGACTTGAAAAAATCCAACAAAAAAGGTTATGTCTAAAATACCACTCTAACCAACTACTTTCCTACAGTTTGATCTCAACCATTAATTAAGTAGATTGATGATTGAGATTACTTTTTATCATTTTAAGTTTTAATGGTTTTTTTTTATTTGAACCATTCAAATAATTATAGGGCTAATATAAAACTTAATAACTAATTCTCAAAACAACTATTTATTTTTGGAACTAGTAAATTTTTAACGATGGTATTCGTTTAGTAAAAATAAATTAGATTTAAATTTAAACGATTCAAACTATATTTCATTGGTTTATAATAACTTATATTATTGATTTGACTAATAACAGTATCAACTCTCACTTTTTAACAGATAAAAATCCCAATAAATAATTTTCATATATTCACAATCAACTTTCATTAATACTACACCTGATCTTGGTTATAATTTTTTCTATTTCATTTATAATAATCATTATGAAGGATATCAAGTGCTACTCAAATGTAAATATTTAATTATTACAATATTGGAATTGTCATTAATAGTAAAAAAAAAAGTTAAGAATGTCAATAGTAAAATAAATAGTATAGACTATTATTGCACATTGATTTTTAATATAAGCAATATACGTAATCAAAAAACTAAAGGTAGATATTAATTTTCTATTTACTGTTTTGGTCATATAAACAATCCATGTCATAAAAAAATAATAGTGTTAACTTTCAGTTAGTAAGGGATCGTTGGAGAAAAATAAACTCAAAGTTATAAGTGTCTGTAAACATTTTTTGAGTTGGATTAATCTCGGCCAATAAATAAAAATTTAAATTATTAAAATCTAATAACCCAAGAAATTAAGAAACGAAATGAACCTGCAATAAGTTATAACAATCACGGATTCAATAAACATTAAATTGTGATTATTTTGTTTTCTCTTTGATTTGGAAACTCATAGATGAACATCTTAGACAACCTATCCCGTTATATGCAACGACATCCCCTCCTCTAAATGTCTATAATCTGTTGCTAGCAAACCCATGAAGTTCAAGAGGACACAAATTTAAGAACCACATCACATAAGCATGTATCTAACTTTAAAATGACACTGTAAAACTATTGGAACAAACCTACTAACCTGAAACCAAAATTGAAGTCGAAATCAACCTAAAAGTAGTAAGAATGGACATCGTCCAAAAATTAATAACCGCAAAATTCAAAAGGCTAGATTCAAAAGTAGAAATGATCAAAAACGGTTACGAACCGTTGGTGACAGTAATATAGACGATTTGAACTCTTATGACAGATGACTTTGGATAATTGTTTAGAACAATTCCTTTAACTCTTCATGTTAGAGGTGGGCATAAAAACCGGGTTCGGACCCGACCCGAACCTGACCTGGACCCGTGTATGGGTGGTACCCGATGGAAGGTGTACCCGGGTTGGACCCGTTTAAACCTATAGGGTTGGATCCGGTTTTAGATTTTGAGTTTTTTAGCGAACCCAATCCGAACCAGACCCGAACCCAAACTCCAATTTGAACCCGGTATTGAACACACACACAAGAAAAAAAAACTAAACCCGGTATTGGACTTGGTTTTGGACCCGACCCGGGTATAGTGGGTAGGGTTTTCAAGCAGGTGAACCCGACCCAGGTTCATACCCGGTTTCGCCTCAACCCAGATACAAAAAAATCCGATTGCGCTTAACCCGGTTTCTTGTACGTCCCAAAACCTAATTTGCCCACTTCTGCTTCATGTCACCTTTCTTTGGAGTCTGTTGGGCTATGCAGTCTTTCTGTTCCTTATATTTGGATATTACTTTCTCAATTGACCCAATAGATCCAGAAGAAGAAGGCCCATGTTTTATTATAACATTGACTTTTATTGGGCCTGTCATCTTGTTCCTGAATTAGAGGTGGGCAAATTGGGTTCGGCATAATACCCGAAACCAGGTACAACCCGGGTTGAGCCCAACCGGGTTTTTCATCGAGTTACTAACATTTGAGGCTGATTCTTTTGGTATGGTTATATTTACGTTAGGCCCATATCTATTTAAATAAAAATTATATATTGTTTTCAAGCTTGCATTAAAACTTTTTTTGGCATCGTTTAAAAAATTGGGGTTTTCGTCATGCATATTTAAATTGTCATTTATCTCGTCTATCAAACATTCAACCCCAACAACATTTAAAAACGAATTTAAAGCGGCGGCACAAGTAAAAAACAGGTGGTAACTCCTCAAAATATTTTTTAAACTTTTCTTTCATTGGTTCTATCATTTGTGTAAACATATCATTTTTATATTAAAAATTTTTAAAATTCAAAGCCATGAAATATAATTCTTGAAGCACCGAATAACTAGTGGGATAATAAACTCCCGATAATTTTGTTGTTGAGTTTTTAAACACCTCAAGAAAATCGGATAGACTTTGAACATTCTTCCAACCCGCATCCGGAAATGGGTCGGCTTCACCATTATCCGAAAGACTATTATGAAAAGCTTTCAAAGTTTCCTTTTGTTTTAAAGCACAATTAAACATGTGACAAGTCGAATTCCATAGAGTAGGGACACACCGAAAGACTTGATATCTTTTTCTACTTTTTTTATAAACGTCATGTAACATAAATCGAAAAGCTTTAATAAAGTTATCAACAAATTACACGGATAGAACGTCTTGCACTACTAAATTAATAATATATGCAACATAACGAGTATGGAAAAAATCACCGTTTGCAATCGGAAGATATTTTAATTTTAATTTTTCAATCGCGGTTGTGTTGTTGGAAGCGTTATCAAATGCCATTGAAAAAATTTTATTTTGTAAATTAAAAGTAGTTATTACATTATCCAAAAAGTAAAACAAAAATTCTCCGGTGTGTGGATACGGAAAAAGATCAAACGCAATCGTACGTTTCATCATTTGCCATGATTTGGGATCCACCCAATGAGCGGTGACGCAAAGGTACGATTCGGGTAAACCGTGTATAGCCGACTAAACGTCAATAGTTAAGTTTACACCGGTATTTAAATTTTCAAATAATACAATTTAAATCATTCTTTGCTTGCTTCCATAATTTTAAACAATAACGCCTAAGGGTAGTACGACTTACATGGGTGTAACGAGGTTAAAGCGTCTCTCGAATTAAGTTGGTCAAACGAGGATTGTCGAATTGACTAAAAAGCAAAGCTTCTTGAATCACGAACTTTGCCATTCGATCTCGAACCATATAAACGTCATAATTAAAGATTCTACCGTCTCCATCTAATTGTGTTTGTTGCGAATCCGGATTACTTTTCAACGACTTACAAAACTTTTTGCTAATGTGTTTCCTTAAAGTCGTGTTAGAATCTTTAGCAAGCAAAGCTCCACAAAACTTGCTACGAGCCTTTACAGACCCGTCACTCAACTCAACCATATCCCAATTGCACCAAACATCCATGTTACGATTGTATGCAAGAACACGAACAACGGTTGGAGCGTTGGACGAACTTTGACCAACGAAAGATTGTGATTGAGCCATAACAAGATTCAAGACAGTGAAAGTTTAAAACGAGAGAGTGAAAATGTAAAACGAAAGTAAATTAGAGTATTTTTTGCGTTTTTTGCGTATCTTTTTGCGTTTGAGAGTTGGGTACTCAATCATATCAACCCACACCTATTTATACTAACTTATGGGGCAAAAAATACCAAAACAACAGTCAAAAATTAGTTATAACGCCTATATAGCCATTAAAAACGGCTAGATTTTTAAAAAGTCCAAAAAAAGGGTCAAAACCGGGTTGAACCCGGGTTCAATCGGTTCGGGTTCGGGTCGGGTCTAGTTCTGGGAAAATTCTAAAATCGCAAACAGGTTCCTACCCGCCGGTTTTTTTCGGTTCCAACCCGGGTACACAGTCTACCAGGTTCTACCCGGACCCGGGTCCGGGTCGGTTTCGGTGGGTCGGGTATGACCCGGTTTTTTTGCCCAAGTTTATCCTGAATAAATGCTTTCCAGCCCACATGCATTATACTTAATTTCGTTTCTAGTAACACCTTTACCGAACTCCGTTTCCCGTGAGTGTTCATAATTATTTACGTGTACACTAAAATAAAAATTATGCATGCTCTAGTATGTACAACTAACAACACACAATCAATAGAATGTTAATTATTTATCACAAAAACATCCTTATGTTAATTAGAAAATAATATGTCATCACAAAAGAATGGCATAGTTAAACATTAGTTATTTGGACGTTCCTTAGAAAGTAACATATTGATTTTGGTGAATCAATAGCATCCATATATTTTTTAGATCGACCGATTTGTAAAGCTACATGCGCCCCTAGACTCTTTAGCCACTAATCATCATCCTCATGATTTTTTTCTATAGTTGGTGGAAATTTTGTTAGTGATTTTGGTGTTACTTGGACCATTTTAGTTTAGATGGATTTATCTAATATCATAGAAGGTGTAAAGTGTGTTCTTATATAAGAGTATGCTTATTTCTAGCCTGGCGGTCAAAGAAGACGAATCCCCCTAGACCATTGGGTGTCTGTGTGTATGTGTGTGTGCGCACGTATGTTGGGCGGAGAGGGGGATTAAGGAGGCATTGCCCTTGTGGCGGGGAGTAAGGGACAACCTTCCTAAGGTGGGTCTAATAGGCAACGCCTGTGATGGAAGGCTTAATTATAATTAGTGGCAACTCAGTTCATCAACGTGGCATTGTAGTTATACACTAGGAGTTTCTTTGGATACACATAATTGGTGAAAAATTACTTAAGAAAATTATGATCATTAAGAACTAATCTGTGGCAACCTAGCAAAAGCGATATTCATTGGTGGCAACTAGGTTCATCCAATAGCAACTTATCAATGGCACCTAATATCATATGCAACTAAGAAAGTAGTAGTAACGTAGATCAGCGGCAACTGATCTTCAGTTGAACCATAGATCAATAGCAAATGATTAAGTAGTAACGACTATAACATTAGTGCCAACTAACTAGTAGTTATAGCTAATATTACGAACACTAGAGAATCGTTGTTATTCTTAGCAACAACTAAGCAATCATTCTTAAGTTGCTATTGATGAGTTTTCCATCGATAAAACTATCACCTACTAGGAACTATAAGGATTATCAATTATACATTTGAATGTAAAATTTCAACCTAGTCATTGTGATGATTCATTTCTATATATGAAGAGGTTCATATGATTCTTCATAAGAAAAGTTACCAAAAATTCATTCTTGTTGTTGAAACCCTTTTTGTCTAATTCGATTATTTATTTTATATTTACACATGAAATACTTTAATATTGTAACATCTCAAAAAAATTGTATGAAGATCACTTTGCTCTGAATGGTTTCTCATCCAGGATCTCAGGGGTTTTGTTTTCACTAGACGAGTAACTCGCCCAGATAAAACGCATTTTGGTAGAGGAAGTTTTCACTCTTTTATAAGGAAGGTTTTGCTCTTCCCCTCCACCTATGTGATCTGCACACCCGTCGAGAGCCTAACGTCCTATCTGGCACACATGCTCGACCTCTAGCTCTAATATCATCTGTAACAGCCAAAGTAAACCACATCAAGATATTATCCGTTTTACCCTTGATGGGTTGTCATCCAGAAACTTACGGTTTTGATTTCATTTAATGAATTGTTTGCCCAACAAAACTCGTTTTGGTAAAGGAGGTTCACGTCCCATTATAAGAAAGGCTTCGTTTTTTCCTTTAACCAATGTGAGACTTACAAATATGTTAATGATTAATAGATTTAGAAAGTTGTGCGGCAATTATGAGATCCAATAGTTTAAAGTATTATGTACGCCGGTGAATCTGTTATTGATATAAGCAGCAAATTCAGAAAGTTAAAGAAATTCAAAGATGACTTTCAAATACAACAAAAAAAATATGCATAGGAAACACATCTACCCTGAAGGTGGTGTACGTTCTAAGACCACCCATGATAGAATTTGTGAAAAGTGCAATATTGAAACGAACGAGGATAAGTTCCATATGGGAAAACAATTAATTATTCTCAATGGTATGTCTGATCAGCCGGTCCTAAGGATTTTAGTGTCCAGAACAATTCCGAAAAAAAGGCCCATTGACTCTAACAAATTGAATTATATAAACTAATTTTTTTGAACAAAAACAAACGTTTTAGAAATAAGCATAACAAAATTATAGTATTACAATGATATAGTGTAATAATTCATCGATAACTCGCGAGCTTTAGGTATTACAATAAACATAGCAAAATCATCTATTTTTTAGGCTGCGCAATTGACCATTTAAATAATTAAACAAGTAATAATGAACCATGACCCATGAGATTTAAATATTTGATTTTCTAAAAAGGAGACTTTTAATTGAGTAGTTGGGTTAATAAAATGAGCCCAAAAAATTAAATTTGATTTAAAATATAATTGGGTTAAGTTTTTTATTGGATTATAGTTTATAACTATTTTTTATAAAAATATATATATAATATAAAAAATAATTCTAAAAAAATTGTGCCCCTGAGCGAGTGGATCCTAGACGGCAGTCCATCGCGCCCCTCCTCAGGGCCACCTTTGTGTCTGACTCCTTGTTTTATGTTTTATCAAAATGAAGAATCCTTAAAGAACTATAAGATTCCACTGAATTCAAAGTACATGATCGTGGAGGTTATACTAGGAAGTGTTTGTATAAAA
Organism: Flaveria robusta; assembly: GCA_025506415.1. NCBI lineage: Eukaryota > Viridiplantae > Streptophyta > Magnoliopsida > Asterales > Asteraceae > Flaveria > Flaveria robusta. The sequence goes on from CM046470.1 coordinate 25,527,864, forward strand.
TGGTTGATTCAGTACCTATAATGGATAATAAATTTTTGCATATCTTAGGGCAATTGGTCACTACAACATGAAAATGAATGAATCTATTCATGTCAAAATTGTGATCGACAAATTGCCACTATTTTAGAAAGATTTCATGCACATGTTAAAACATAAAATGGAAGAACTTTTCTTGGCCCAATTGGGTAGGCACCTTTACAAGTATAAATGAGCGAAGCCAACCTCGAGTTCATCTAGGCTCGTGCTCAACTCATTTTCATTTAAAAAAGTTCGAGCTTGGCTTTTTAAGAGTTTTATTTCTAAACGATCTCGGCTCATTCATTATTAATTATTTGATTTTATATATTTTTTTATAATTTTACTTATATATAAAAATATAATTATACTTTCTACATATAGCATAACATATATTAATTAATTATTTTAATCATAATTTTATATATAATAACTAGGTTACAATTCTGTGTAATACACAGGTTAAATAAATTTACTGTTACATGGTTAATAATATAAAAAATTATGTATTAAATATTGTGTATTATAGGAATCGAATAAACCTATGTATTACACATTTGAAAATTTGAAGTTAACATATTTAAAAATTTAATTATGAAGAGTTATTAATTAATAAATAGCTATTATAACATTCATAATTAAGAGTAGAGAGAAGCGGGAAAATCAATTATTAGATGTCTTAGAATGATGACAAGTGTTCGGATTTATTTTTATGTATTAATATAGAGATTATTATTTTATATAAAATTACATTTATGAGACTAAATATAAATTACATAAATAAAAAACTCTTTTATGCTTACTAGCTGACTGGATCTTGATGTGTAAAGTTCAGGAATGAGCTCTTTTATTGAATAAGTTATAATATGAGCTCAAGCTCATTTGAGCTCTTAACTAGCCAAACATAAATGGCTCATGAGCCGGCTTGACTTATTTACACTTGCAAGCATATTCGGAGCGAAGACTCCTTAAGAGCTCAAGAAGATGACACACCTAAAGACAAGAACATGGCTAAACCATCCTTGTGAATAAAATTGAGGATGATGGACATTCCAAAGGACACAATTTCAACAAAAGTAAGTTTAAACAAATCAAAAAGGCTCCCAAAAAGAAGTTAAAAGCTGACTTTTAAAAGTGTGGCAAGCCTAACCATTTTGGAAAAGATTTTCATGTTAGATAGGATAAACATGAGATTAGTCCCATTAACAAACTATGCAACAAAGCTAGATTATAGTGCAAACAATAATTCAGTTCAAAATTATATATCACAAATATCTAAGCATTATGTGTGTAGGTTGATTGGGGTGTTAATTCAGAAGCAACAAGTCATGTATAGAAAGATAAATTTTAGTATTAGCATAATTAAACGGATGATTGATCATTGCGTGCATGGGGAATGTATCAAGTTTGTAGGTTGATGCGTTGAAAGTGTTAGACCTAGACGTAACTCATATATACTTAAAGAGCATTTTGATACTACTAGATTTGAATACGTCAACATTTAAAAACTAGTACTGATTAGCAATCTATCAACAATCAAGGGAAATTTCATGTCGAGTAATTAGAATGCATAATACTATTGGTTACAAAGTAATATATAACATAAACAAGAATCACAGCACAAAAGATCAGCAGTTGTAGAGTAATCTTGTTGTGACTACTCTTCAGCACTGTTACTTTTGTTTACAAAAGTAGTGAATTAGCATATTTTCATAACTTCAGTAGATACACTTATGCTAATTCACAGCTATTCAGTACTTCATTAGTTTGATGTAGTCTTTCAGTAAATTGACTTTTTATTCGGCAAATCTGACCAGCACAGAAAAATTATACATAGTGTTTGTGTAGCTTCATCCTCTTCATGTCTCAACAATAAGTCTCCAAAATATGTGTAAAGAACTTAGTTTTGAAACACTAAGGGGGCGTTTGGTTGGAAGGAATAGAATGGAATGGAATGGAATTGAGAAACTAGTATAATTTTCAAGCAAACTTATGTTTAAGTGGGTAATGAAATGTAAAACCTAAGGGAATGTTTCACCTCAAATTCCCTTGGTTGTGAGATTTCAAATTCCCTCTCTAGGTTGAAGGATTTTGAAATCCCGCAACCAAGGGAATTTGAGATGAAACATTTCCTTGGGTTTACTTTTAATTGCTCACTCAAACACAATTTTACTTGAAAATTATACTAGTTTCTCAATTTCATTCCATTCCTTCCAACCAAACGCTCCCTAAATGGTTTAACGGATGATGTAAGCTTTTCATATTATTAACATAATGAGGTTATAAGATATAAAGAGTTTTGATAGCGGTGTGAATGAGTCGGTTTTCTGACCAAACCAAACGAAAACTGAAAATCAGTTTTTAGGCTTTTGAAAACCGTTTGTTTTCAATTTCATGTGTTATGTCAGGATGGACCCACGAACACGACTCTTTCAACACGCTATTATCACCCGCCTCTCACTTTCGGTCTCTCCCACTCCTAGTCACCACCACTGCAACGCCCCTAACCGTTCACCATTTATAAAACATTAAAGATCAGAAGCCGATATGGAAGGAGCGATGCAATGGAGTCGACACTCTGCAGTTGACACACAAGCATCTTTTTTCTGCACTCTCTAGTTTTTGAGGGTAACCAAAACTTGTGTATATGTGTTCTCCTGGTTTACTATTTAAAATTGGTTTTGTATTGAATATATGTTTGTAGGTTATGAGAAGGGTAAAATTATTCTGTCAACTATATAAAGGTGTGAATAACCTTAACAGATGTAGTTAACTTTTTTATTTTGGGGTAGCTACAGTATGAATTTGTTTAGATGAGGATGAATTATTATGAAAGAAGACACAAATGGCTGAAATATCATCGGCTGCGATCCCTCTTCTCTTGCGTTTCCACTCTCGAATAGCACGATCCACCAGTCGTTTAGCCGATTTCGCCTTGTCTTCTGTTGACGACACAATCTCCACTGCTTCTTCATTTGAAATAACATCCCATACCTACAATGACATTAACCTTTTAGAACCTATGCAGCAAATGATTATTTATTTGAAGCAAGACACTCTATTTCACTTTTGAACTTGAACTAGTTAAACTAGTTGAACTTACCCCATCAGAAGCAAGAACCATAAACTGGTCTCGACTGGTTATATGTCGTTGTATGACTTGTGGGACGGAAATAAGCCCGAAATTTTTGATGCAGTAATCGCCAAACGCACGTGACATAGCCAAGCCAGGGGATTCCTCGGTTGGCAGCCAGACCCGGTGCACACCAGGCTCGTCCTCTAGGCAGAAAATACGCCCATTGCACTCAACTATCCGTTCTGCCTCCTCTGTACACGAGTAACTTTTAGTCAAAGTTAACCACAAAACTGTAATGAAAAACACTAGATTTGTAATTTTGTCTAATTTATTTACTAACTGCTTTTCAGTGACTTATTAACTGGTTTTTTAAGTGGTATAGTAGTTTTAACGGGTTAAATCCGAAGAAAAAATGGCTAAAATAGCATTTGATCAAATGGGTCAAATGTGTTAGAAGGTTATGCAAATAAGTCCGACTCGTACAATAGTTACATGTTACCAACCCGTATGACCCGTTGATATTGACACCCTAAAATCATATAAACGATCAGAGGAGAGCTACTCACGCGGTAGATTTGGCTTAAAATCAACTGTAAGTTGTACAGGTACCAAGCAGCCATCATCAGTAGCAGTAGCGAGTACTGCACGCGAATCTCCAACATTCGCTACAACAAGATGATCACCCTGTAACATGACAATATTGCGTATAAAGATCCATGTTTGAATTCATTAAAACTCAAAAACAGATCTTGAACTACCTGTCTGATGGCTGTTAAGGCTGTGGTTCCGCTGTAAACCGAATCAATTTTATGATATTGCTCTAGATCTTGATCGATATCAGCACAAGTCTTTATGAAAGAATCTTGCCATAGATTGAATCTATCAAGCTCTTTATCAATCTGATCAAATGAACCTGTAACTAGCAGTTCTTGCCAATTGCATAGCAATGATGATGGCATCATGTTGCAGACCCTCTTCGCCACGAAATGACCCCATGGACCATGACCATCAAAAACACCACAAAACATCATATCTTGTTGACACCCAAATTCCTATAACAAAATGTCATTCTAATCACCAATTTTGGAACATTAAACTGAGATATAGGAAAGTAATCTTTATGATTTTATAGTTTATACCTCCCACACTATGCAACAATCTTGATTCACTCCTTTTTCGCCTCTTTTTGAGCAAACAGAAGCGAGATTATTCGATCTCTTCATGTTGACAGTACCAGATGATCTCAAAATCATCTCCTTCTTCTTTGCATCTTTTACCATAGCTTCTGCAGCTTCTTTTCCACCACATTGACTCGAATTCGCGCCTCTTTTTGCTGGTGAAAACGTCCTCGTTAACCCATCTAACATGGACGAAAAACGCCCCATTATTCACACCTAAAAAAGATAGATCATTTGAGTTCAAGATTCCTCCAAAAATATCTCATTATTTGAATCATAAACAACGGATCTATGACAACCAAAACATAATTAGATAATATCAAAACATGATATATTGCTGTTTCATGGAATCTCAATAATTCATAAGGTCAACTTTGGTTAGATCACTTGTTAAAAATATCAAAATTGAATAATTAACCAAAATCCAGTTATAGATAACCACAAGATTCTACACAAAAAGCTTCCATTTTTATAAAAAAAGAAATCAACCCCACAAAATATCAACCGAAGTGATCGGAGAATATTCAGAATCCCACATGTAATTCATCAGAAACTGTCAGAATACTAAACTTTCAACCCCAAAAGAGCTAATTCTTAAGAAATCAAGAAAACCCATGAATCTAATGGAGAAAATGGAGACACTTTCATGAGAATTGACAAAAGACCTTGGTTTGATCCGGTGAGGGTCGCCGGAAAGATGAGGGGGTGGCCGGAAAATGAGGGAACTCCGGCGAGAAGTGAAGGTGAGTGATGCAATCATATGGGATTTGTTTGTGGGTTTTAAGGATTGTTGAGTGGGGGTGGAGACCAGAATAAAGGAGTATAGTGATGTATGCAACGGCAAATACAACAGCAAACATTAATATAAAGATATATGTGTAAGTAGAAATACAGATGGAAATAAGTGTGTGCGGTGGAGGACCTAATAAGTGGGTTGTTTGTTACTCAAAGGGCAACCGCTTTTTAAACAATTTGCCGCACTAAATCTATGAGTGTTGATCAATAATCATGAGGATCTAAAGAACCAAGATCCTAATCTATATTATTATTCACCGTAACAAAAGAAAGCTAATGCAATTTGATAAAAAGTTGTTTTGAGTTTTTAAAAGGGTTGCTTTATGTATAAAGTAATCTTTAATCAAATGTGGTATCAAGTAAGGTAGCCTTATTAGTTAGATATAATGTACCCTTTTTGTTAGTAATTGTAGTCTTATTTTGGTTTATTCAATCTTTTTATTTGAAAATACAACTTTATATGATATGTTGCTTTTAAAAAATGAGAGAATTACATATATCATTTTATAAATTTGTAAATTTACATATTCTTTCAAAACATAAGTTTTGTACAATGGTCTTAAAGCATGATTTGAGAAAATTTTACTCATTTTTCTAGAAATGGTTGTTTCATTTTGATTATAAGTTAGGTCAAGTTTTCACAAGCCTAATCAAAACTATTATTTATATAAATAAAAATGATTTACGGGGCATAGTAAATCATTATAATACGTATATGAGTGGACAATATATGCTATTTTCTATATAAATACGTATGTATTATTATAATTATTAATTGATAAATAATATATGTGTGGAGCTTGAACTTGAAAAGTTGAATCACGAGTTAAACTCGAATTTTGAAAATTAAACTCTATAGGAGTAGAGCTTAAGCTCGAGCTCTTTTAAGCTAAATAAACAGGGCTTGTTTAACACACCAAAAATTTGGGCTAATCGGTTTAAATAAAAGTAAAGGAAGGATTAAGGTTTTAATGAAGGTTCAAGGACCAAATATAATAAAAAATGAAAGAAATGCAACCTAAGGTGCCCTATAAAACAAAAAGGGGTTGTGGGAAAGAATCCTTTGTTTACCCGATATATTGTAGTAACTTGCGATAGCCCGTCAAATCAATTAAAATTATTTTTTTGGTAGTTTAACATTACTACACTTATATAACATTATGCTTTTATCTATGTATATGTAAATTCGTAAGTGTAAAAAAGTTAAAAAAATATGTAAGATACACTTACACCTGTATATATACAGGTATAAGTGTCCTTACATCAGTATAAACTTTTCTACACTTGTGAATCTATATATATGCATAAAAAAGCATAATATTCTATATGTGTAATAATATTATTTCAAAAAAAATTGATTTTATTTGATCTTGAGAGGCTATTGCAAGTTATCATAATAATAGTGGGTGAACAAATGAACCCAATCCAACCACCCCCCCCCCCCCCCCCGGGTTCCATTTTTGCATTCAAAGTTTTCAAAAAGAAAGCTAGAGAGAGAGAGAGAGAACGAGTTGTAATTCTATAGAGAGAAATTGAAGAACAAGTAAAAGGTAGGGATTTCTTCCTACCTTTTGATAAATATAGGAAAGATTTATGCTTAGATGTGATTATTGGCCGATTATAATGATAAAGTTGCCACCTTTAGGTGTTTGCATGTAGATCTCGATATCACCGCTTCTCAGATCTAGGTTTGCTCAAGTTCATCTAAAAGGTGAGTTTTAAATCCATGTTTACACGTTTTATATTGTTTTAAGGCTAGGATGCATACGTATGATAGTTTTAATAAAGAATGATGGTTTTTAACATTAAAGTTTATATTTTTATGGATTATGTTACGTGTGCATGTATTATCAAAATTTTAATTGCATGAACCCTGAATGATGGGATGTTTGGTTAGTGAAAGTTCCTAAAGATATAAGAATAGTGTTACGATTAAATAATGAGGTTTTACCCTCTCGCACTTGACCACGTTACTCGCATCTGATCTGGTTCACCCATAGGAGGGTTGGTCACCTGCATGTGATTCTGATGTTCATACCCAACTATAAGATTGTCTGAAAAAAAAAACCTTACAACTCGAGCTTAGATAAGCTCAAGGTCTGACAATCTTAAGCTCGAATTAAGCTTGACTCAATTCATTTATACCCTAGTTTTGACTTTAATGGGCGATATAAATCACACATATAGTTTTATTCACACATATAAATAGTATTTACTACTGAAATTGTAACACAAACAACATTTTATTGTTGTAGTCATTTAATATTTAGAATATTAACATTGATTTAAGATTTTATTGACCCTTTAGTCTAACATTTTTAACTTTAAAAATTAAAATTGAAATATATCATTATCATATAAAGTATGCTTATTTAAGACATTTAGTATTTAATTTTGAAGTGTAAGGATTAAAATTTTTAAAGTGTTTTAATTCTATCATTTATGACGTATTTGATTATCTATAATAGTGACATATCAGCTATAGACAGGTTGGAGTGTTATAGTCTCATGAGAAAACTGAAAGCACGACTCCTCTTGATTGCTTTACTCACGTACGAAACGTTTGAATATTCGCTAGATTATTCACTAAAGAAATAGTTGTTGTCCCAAATGAAATCGCTAACAAAGGAATATGATCAAAATTTTTAGCGAATAGAAAAAAACAATAACTTTATGATTTTCGATCGATCGTTCATTATATATAATTTTTGAGAGAATCTTACGTTGCATCAAATAGTTAGAAATGGAACACGTCGTTTAAAAAAACATATACGTGGCATGTAGCACTATACACGGTGTATAGATGCCCATGTATGGCTTACTTTTGTCGTATAGGTGCGCCTATACGTGTTGTATAACGTTGTATGTATGGTATATCCGCCACCTATAGAACACATATAGTGATATTCACCATGTATAGGTTTTACTAATGACTGATGTGACGAACAACAGTCTGTCGTCTAAAAAACCATACACCATGTATGAGTGTACATGCAACATATAGGGTTTTTGTGAATGACAAGTTTGACCCAACAAGTTGTGATTTAAAATGGTGGTGCTCTATGTCGCATATCCCCACAAACGAGGTATAGAGGTGCCAATCTATAAGGTGATGTGTCTTAATAATAGGACCCTTGTTAATTTTTAAGTAATAATAAATGAAGGGTCCTAATATAAAGATACCCACTTAGATAAATCGACAATCCCCCTATACGTCGCGTATGGGTCCATACGCGGCGTATAGGGTCGAAAACACTAAACACGAGGAAAATTCAAGGGGGCTTGGCAGAGGGTTATACGCCCCATATAGGGCTATAGGACCCCCCCCCCCCCCATATGACGCGTATAGCAAATTTCGACATTGACTACGAGAAAAAATTCAGGAGAATGTCAGAGGGGTTATACGCCCCGTATAGGAATATACGACCCCCCTATACGACGCGCGCTATACGACACGTATAAAAATTTGGGGTGTTAATTTATAATTTTTGTATGTATAAATATCCATACCTAAATGAATCATCAAAAAGTTTTAGTGTTTGACTAATTATTATTAAATTATTAGATAATAATTAATTCTTATAGCGTATGCTACTAGTACGTAGACTACAATACAAATAGCAATACTCACGTTATTTACTTTTCAGAAAGTTTAAAAATTAAGTTTTCAAGTTATTAGTACATAAACTACAAAATATGAGAACCAAATTTATTATCTTTCTAAAAAGGAGAGAAAATCCATTCTTTATAATAAATCACGTAAGCTATTAATATAGCATATTATTATTATTATAAAATTTTTAAATCATTATAACCCCTTCACGGCCATTATTCTTGATTTAGTCTTCATGTGACTTTTTTTATTAATGGCAAGCTCAGAAATACACTTATTTTATATTTTTGTTTAAAACAAGACTTATACCTAACCATTTGAAAAAAGCACCTTAAATGCAACATGACTTGATGAAAGACATAACGTTGACCATTTAATTTTTTATGGCCCTAGTCTATTTTCATGGTGTATTCTTATGAATCAATTTGTATTAGCAATATATCATTATTCGTTATTAGAAGATTTGTATGATGATATTCTTCTACCTTCTTAAATAGAGTTGTATATTTGCTTTCCTAAGATCATATGATGGTTTTTTGTGTTGAGTGGTCAGATATTAGACTGTCCCTGTTTTTCGGTCATGATTAACACTTTTGCTCTTTCACCAATTGACATTAAACGATCTATTAAGATTATTCACATCATTTTATTCATCTTTATCTTTAAAATTACATTTAAAACTTTATTTTTTATTTTCAAATAAATAAAACATTGTATACTTTTATCATTATTTTTTTTCCTCTCTTTCACTCACAATTATTTTCAAAAATATTAAAAAATTTATAGAGATTAAATAATGTTTCTTCAAATACGATGACGAACAACAACTTTTTTTTCTCCACTCACAATCATCTCTTGTAATATATGACACATACTCATATAAAAATAAAAAACTACTGTGAATGCTCCAAGACTATATTTAGTTAAAATACCACATAATCAAATATGAATTTATTAAAATCATTTTAAATCAAGTATAGTGGGTTTAAAGCCCTTTTTAATTAAATATTGTTAAAAAAGAATAAACAAATTCATTCATATCTTTTAACGTCCGTTAAGAGTTTTGCTAAAAATGATTTTGAAGTCCCTCTTTTAACTAGGACGTAGTGGTTCTAACGCCCCAAATATATTCACATTAGCAACTTTGACGACCTAAGAACATCACTACGTCCAGTCTAAGTTTTGTTAAAATTACTATTCTATTGTTAATATTAAAGTAAACAAAAACAATCAAGTCTCAAAACTCTCAAACAACCCCCTCTCCCTATTGTGACTGAACTTTTCTTCACCAGCTTAGAAGGGGCTATCGTGACATTGATACAAACTTAAGAGCGGAAAACCTAAACTCATATTTTTACATGTACATAAAAAATTCCAAAACTACAAAATCAACTTGACTTAATAAAACCACACTCTTTTATAACATCTATATGTCACTTTAACTAGAGGATTATTTAAAACCACTACACAATCTAAAAATACGTTCTCCATATACGTTTAACCAAATAGTTGTCGAATCATAATGTCAATAAAATACATCATCCGTAAATCACCAACATTATGACACGTATCATATATCCTATTTGGTCACACAAATAACACGTTCACAGACCTAATGCGTTCTCACGGTTTCATACGTTGAATCTGAGACCGAAAGGTGGATTGATTTTGACCTGTAGTCAAACTTTTTTGCTGGAATCATGATTTCAATGTCGGTGCCTTCCCATGAAGGGAATTGAAGTTACGAGAGAGACGAAATTAAATGGTGATGGTGAGGACACGTCACAAGCGACAAAAATATGAAAGAAATATATATCACATGTTGGGTGGCACCACCAGATAACGACACACGAATGTTCAACACCTGTGAAAGAATTTCTTGATTTTTAAGTTAGGTTAAGGAATTTATTTGTTCTAATAATTGGGCCTTTAATATGTTTATATTTTATAAAAGAGTCCTAATATAAAGACATGACACACTATAAATCAACACTCTACTATACACCTCGTATGGCATCATACGCAGCATATATGATCGAAAACACTGAAAACGTGGAAGATTCAGGGGGCTGTCAGAGCAACTATACGCCCCATATAACCCTATACGACCCCCTATACGACACATATAGGGATATACGATGCGTATAACAAATTTTAACGCTGATTACGAGGAAAAATTCAGGTGGCTATTAGAGGGGTTATACGCCCCGTATAGGGCTATGCGACCCCCCTATACGACGCGTATGAAGCTATACGACCCGTATAGAAATTTGGGGTGTTAATTTATTATTTTGAGGTATCTCAATATCCATACCCTTATAAATACATGTGGAGCTTTATTTTAATAAATACATGTGGAGCTTTATTTTAATAACAATGTACGATCTTTTTCGAAGGGTCAAGTGAAATTGTAGTATGAAATGAAGACGTACTTGTTTATAGATAGAACAAAATTTAGTGTAATAAACATCCTCTAGGTTTTAGCGTAATTAATATATTACGATAATTTGCATCCAAGCAAGAGGTTGTTTGGCAACATCTGAACTGGTAAAAAATCTGACTGTTTAAAATACTTTGAATCAATAAGTGTTAAAACAGTAAGTGTTGAATCAGTAAGCAGTAAGTGCTAAATCAGTAAGCGATATTTGGTTGAATCTCTAAATAACCGTGCAGAATGACTATTTTGACGCTCTGAACAATTTGTGCCAAATGAAATGTATATGTTTGGTTATGTGTCTTAATGGCATATTCACTTAATCAAACGTTTCAATATAAAAAACAGTCGCTATAACTTCATACGAATCACATTACGTACTTAACCACGTCACGTTACACGAGGTGAATTTTTACTATTTTATTGTTTTTTATTAAAACGGTTAAACATGCACCAATCTAGTGGTTTACAATGACAGCAGTGTCTTTCACCCTCTTTCGCCATTATGCATTTCCTTTAGAAAGTTGGGAATATTTGATGAAAAAAGTCAATTTCGGCCCCTTATTGGTTGTTGTCATTAAAGGTCATCATGATCATCTCATCCATTATGCGGGACGGAAAATCACTTCAAAATCACACTAACAATTATTTTTAACGATTAATTGGATAACTGACGAGCACTGACCCACCTGAGATCATTTTTAAAAGAAAACTCACATTAGATGAGAACACCTCTGATCCACTTGAAACCCTCTTTTATTTTTGTTACAGGTAAGACTTGAACTCAAAAAATTCACTTATTTTTATAAAATAATGGACACCTCATTTTAACCACCTGATCTAATGATCATTGGTCACACTCACAATTTAATGTAGGTTATATCACTAAAATGTGGGTTTTGTGGTGTTCGTTTAGGGCTTTTATTATAAATAAATTTTTTATATAGACAACAGGAAGAAAGACAACATGTGAATAAATAGGCCAAACGATCCTCAATTGACGGAAATTAATGTTTTCACACTATTTAAATGGTTGAAATCTCAATTGCGCAATTCTTTGAGGGACTTATTTGTCCAATTAAAACCTTATAGGGTTTAATTGGCAAATGACAAAGCAAAGACCCAAATACGGATTAGAAAAACCAAATTCATTTTACAAGTATAGATTTTTTTTTTTTTAACGGCAAATCTATCCTACTACTATTCCTAAATTACTTTATATTACACTATACTTGGGTTTTAACCCAGGACCTTCCATCTAAAAAACAAAACCTCTATCAAATAGGCTAGTCTCAGATTGACTTTTACAAATATAGATATGCTGATTCCAACAATAGAATAGATATAAAGAAGAGTGTTTAATTACCGGTTAAATAAAGCAAATTGACAAATTTTCTTTTAATCATTTTGTTTGATGTTTTAAATTGGGTGGATTTGGAGGCTAATCATTGCTTTTTGTTTTTCTTCCTGTCAATTCATCATTGCTTAGCTATTGAATAGTAGGTAAAGCTAAACACATATGCTATCTCCCACGTATAAAACTGTTTTTAGTAGTGTTATAGTGATACCTTATTTAAAATATATGTTAAAATAACCTACTGTTATTATATTATGAATAGATTAAAGATAGCGTTTGGATTTAAAAATTCTTATACATAAACTTATTTTATTGATTTCATACAACAATCAAATGATTCTCATATAACTTCAACTTAAACATTATAATATTTAAAACTAATTTTAGGAATTTAGAAAGAACTATTTAGTTCTTTTAATATTCAACATGGCCAAACACGTACTACTGTCATTCAACATAGAAATACTTTTCTAAAAACAGTCATTCAACCTAATTTGATATATTAAATTCTCTGAAGTTATAAATATACACAAAAACGTTGGTAAACTAAATTTTATATAATAAAGTTCTTAAATTTGTCTAACATACATGCATTTATAGAATATGTTTTAGTATTTTCATAAAAGAAAGTAAAAGTTCATATATTATACATGTTATGCTAGCATGTTTTTTCCATGTGTTGTGACTTGTGGTTGTTTGCTTTTGAATAACATTTATATTAAAATGTAGGTACAAATAAACATAAAACAATGTTATATTTAAAATTAAAAAAATATTATGTTTTGTAAAAAGCTGAAAATATATTTTACTAGTGGGATGCTTCACTGGTGCTCTGCTTTGAGTAAAATTTATATCGAAACATAAGCAAAAATAATAACATCACAACAATATAATCAGTAATTCAAAATTTAAAAGTTAAATATAAAATAAATTGGACCCTAGCAATTTAAAATAAAATTTATATCAAAATATAAATGAAATATTAAGTAGATCCCAACAGTGTATTACAAATTAAAATCCAAACCCTAGTCGGTTTGATAAAATTTATATTAAAACGTACATAAAAATATTCACGTCACAATGGAGTACACCAAAATGAATTTTAAAATAAAAAAAATTAAAAATACATTATATTCGACTCGGCTACGTTTTGAACAAATGTTATGTTGGAACGTAGATAAAAATAAGCATATCGAAAAGACATATTCGAAATTCTAAAATTATTATATTTCAAAAGTTATAAAAGAAAAACAAGAAAAATATAAAAAAAATTTTAAACATCTCTACTCTAATAAAATAGTAATTAGAAAGGACACGTGGCAGCATCACATTTCTCCTCATCAAATTTTTTTCATTTTCTTCTCTTATTAAATAATGGTATTAATTACTAACAATATCATCTAATTCTTTTTTAGATTACAATATTTTTAATAGATTATGAAAGAGATCTTTTTATTAATGCTATTTCTAAATAAATAAATTTTATAAAATAAGAAAATTTTCTAACACATCTTAAAATATAAAATATTTTAAAATTTGTGATTTTTAAAAAGTTTAATTTTTATAAATAAAAAATAATTAAAAATTAAGAATTATAATAAAAAATTTTAAAAATGAAACTTTTTTAAAATGTTTGTTTTGAAACAAAAATTTTATTCAATTTATAATAAGGAAGATTTCAATCATATCTTATTTTATAATATTATTTTATAACTAGCCTAAACACCCGTGTGTTACACGGGTTGAAAAAATTAAATTTAAGATAAAGTAATTTACATGTATGATTCTTATGTTATATAAAAATTTTAAAAGTATTTAAAGTTTAAAAGTTCTGAATATGATTCCCAATATTTTTTTTTTCATCTGTGATCCCAAGTTTTATTAGTTAACAATTAATAATATTAAAAATTATGAAATTAACATTTTACTCATGTTGGACCATCAATTTAATTTACCTTTAAAACTATAGTATTATTTTTACTAAGGAAAGCTTTATATTATTGTTTTTCAAAAGTTTATTAATGTTTAATATTTTTATTATTTCATTATTTAATATAGTTATTATATAATAAAATACATTTTAAATACAAGAATAAGTTTTTTAAAAATATTTTATATAATGTTTGATTTTTAACGTGTTTAAGCCGTCCATTTTGAAATGTTGTTCTTAATACCATTTGATATTTTAAATATTTTTATAAAACTATTTGGTTTTCTAAAGTTTTTCTTAAACCATTTATATTTTAAAGCATCCTTAAAAAACAACCACTTTTTTAAACATAGTTTTTAGAAACAATTAATTTTCAAATGGCATTTTTTAAAATTTTTTTAAAAATATATTTAGAAAATGAATAATTACAAAAATTAAATTTAAAAAGCCTAATGGTTTTAAGAAAGACAATAATTATTTTAAAAATTATTTTTAAAAAATAGTAAGTTTTAAGAGAGACATTTAAAAATTCAAAATCTTTAGAGAAACATTTAAAAACCTGAACAATCTAAAAATAATATTTTAAAAATAATTTTTATTTAAATAAAACTTAATTTACATTGATGATCTTTATAGGTAAAATAATCATTTTAAAAAATTTAACATTAGTAACTAAACTTACAGAATAATAACCAATGGTAGATAAATATAATATTTGAAACTATATTTGAAATTTTAAAAGTTTAAGAACCAAATTCAATTTTTTTTACCAAACTACAAGAACCATTCATGTAATATACTCTTTAAAATAAATAGAAACATAAACTATCGGTTACTATTAATAAGTCTTAAATATATACACATGCGAATGTCGATTAAATAAATGTGTATACATGTAAATTAAATGAAAGAATTAAATACATATAAAACAATATTAATGTTTATAAATATCTAAAAACTTTTTCATAAAATCCTAGATTTAATTGTAGATTGAATTTGAAATTTAAAAATTTAAAGTTTTTAAATTTCTTGTTTCAATTATTAAATTTTAAAATCTAATTTTAGAATGTTGCTTAATTAGACATTAAATATTATTTAAGAATTTCCTTTTAAAACCATATGGTTAATAAAATGACACATGACATTTGTATGTTGTGAAGATGCCATGTGACAATGCATTAGCTAAAATCTTGCCATATAGCAAAACCTATTTTCTTTTATTGTATACTAGCTACAGTAAACCCGTGTATTACATGGGTTTAACAAATAAAATATTAAATATTATAAAAAATTTTAAGTATAAAACGATAATTTAAAATAATATATGATTAAAATTACGTATGAGTAATAACTATAAGTAAAAAAAAATATAACAATTTTTTATACTTTTATTTTAGAACATTTTTTCTTAAAAAATCATTTTTTTTCAAAACAAATCGTTTTCAAAAATATCATTTTAAAAATTTTCTTATTAAAATATTTATTGTTAATTATTTTTTGTTTATAAAAAGCTTACTTTTTAAAAACTGTAATTTTTAAAAAGTTTTATGTTCTATAAAAATTTCTAATTTTATAAAAATTTGTTTTTTAGAAATAAAATCAATAAAAAGATTTTTTTCTTAATTTATTAAAAATTATTTTTATTCAAAAAAAATAAATAATATTATTGATAAGTAAGATAATTATTTAATAGAAAAGAGAAACGGGAAAATTTTGTTGAGGTTGAATGTGATGCTGACACGTGTCACCCAAATTACTCTTTTATTAGAATAGAAAGACTAGGTTAGTACCCCATGTATAAAATGGTTGAATAAATAAATATTAAATAATTATTAATAAAAATTAAAAAATTATAAAACGATCTTTTGATATAAGATATGATTAACATTACGTACAATTGATAAAAGAAAAATATCATTTTTTAAACTTTTGTTAAATTTTTTTTTTTTTGGTTTTTTTCAAAAAAAGTTGGTTTTTAAACAAATTGTTTCAAAACAAATCATTTTTAAAGAAGTATCATTTTTAATTATTTCTTTATTATAACTTTAAAATTTAATTATTTTCGCTTCATAAGAATTTTATTTTTTAAAAGCACATGTTTTAAAATATATTGTGCTTTTTAAAAGTTTGATATTTTTTTTAAAAAATGTCTTATTTTATAAAATAAATATTTTTTCTTTACGAATTACATTTGTAGAAATATCTATTTTTTTTAATTTTATGAAAAATATTTTCAATATGAAAATAATTAAATAATATTATTTGTATTTAATGTGGTATTTATTAGGAGAGAAGCGGAAAAATAAAATTTAAAAGCTCTAAGATTGTGACAAGTGGCATAAATAAACCATCTTTTATTAATATAGATAGATTAAGATTAATAAAATTTTATTTTATTTAATATTTTTTTTTCAAACCGTGTAATATACGAGTTTACTAAAGTTACTTAGATAATATAACAATAGAAGGCAAAAAGGTTATTGAAATACATTTTACACGTGGCAATATCCTACGCTTTCTTAGCATAGTATTCATAATGCACCTAAATTAGAATGTATTATAATTATAAACATTGTTAAAAAAAAAAAAAAGCAAACTATTTTAGGTACAACCTAATGTTTATGGACTTTTGATTTGTCCACTGTAACTGTATATACTGTAACTACGTATGTAATGATTTTAAGTTGTTTCCTACTATCTTCTCCCCTCTTTCTCTCTCTCTATATATTTTTATCTTATGTTATCAGCACGACTTACTCAAATCATTCTTCATGTTTCTCTTATTGTGATAAGTCAATAACAATCAAAGAACCCAATAAAGGGAGGAGAGACAAAATCAAATGACCAGCAACATAGATAAAATTTGAGGAAGAGCAATATAAGGACAGAAAATGTCTCTTGAACTGGAAGATCAATCAAGGATTTTATATTCGTATATCATCAGTTTTAGTTAAGTCAAGATAAATATCCAAATATACAGGATTAGAGGATTTACATTATTACAAGTATATTAAGCTAATTTACAGTGGTAATATCAAATAGTTTAGATCATATAAGAAAATACAACACCTACATAAACAAATTGAAACCTAAATTGCTCCCAACACAAATCTAGCTATCATACCTCCCTATCATCATGATTCTAATAGTTTTACTTATTCATAAGTCCACTGGTAGTTGTTGTCTCTCATTTGCTCCCCTCTATCCAGTAGTCACCACCAAATATCACTAAATGACCTTCGATCAGCGACCAAAGTAGTCATCGCTGTTGTAGTTTGCAATTTACCTAAACTCTTCATGTGTCACTTAACAGTTGGTCTTTTCGAAGTCTAAAACGAATCTTGTGTTTCTCAATTGTTCAAAATATTTGATAGTGTCCTGCTTGTCGAGAACCACCAAGTCATTATATTTAGTTCCCTAATTCCCTTCATGAAAGCCAAGGCTAAAAATTACCACCATTATCCACCACCACTACCACAACTGCTCGTTACCACCATCACTTTTACAACCATTATGATATGTTGAGACGAATTGACAAAGAAAAAGGCTAAAAGTATGTTAGGGCCGTACTAATGTAAAACAAGGTGAAGATAAACTTAACTTTCTTCCTTTATTTATTTTTCTTTATTTTGCCTTGAATTTTGTCACTTATAGTAAGTTGTATCTAAAAGTTTTTTTCTTGTGAAAAAGTCACCAATGGATGTGGAAATGACAGAAAAACGTTACAACTGCACATTAACATAACTACATAAATAAATAAATAATATTGTTCCTTAAAAATACAACTAATTTGGTAAAAATGATCGATTGCAAATTATAGACACCAGAAACACGATTGATTAAAGAAACTAATAAGTGAAACCTAAAGCATAAATCATGCAACACTAAGTTTGTATGAATGTTTCATGTCATTATCAATGGCTTCAGCAACACAAGCTCCCTTTATATTCTCTTTTCATTCATTGCAATGTGAGTTAACGAACTCAATACAACTCGGTTCCTAGCAACCTCAACCATTTAAGAAGGGACACATTTCAAACATACCTTAGTTTTACTAGACTACAGGCCCTTTAGTAGGAAATATAACCGATCCGGTAGCATTAGTGTATCTTTAGGCCTTAGAGTACCGGTATAACATCACCCTGAAGTATTTTTTAAATTACATATAATGAATAATAATATATATCAAGCGAAGAAAATGCAAATTCTACTTGTTTTCCCTTAGATATGGTTTTTCCTCACTGGTTTTTCTGGCAATGTTTATAACAGATAAGATCACTAAGATATTAAAAGATAAGATGATGCCCTAGGTGGTGAACCTAACAATAAATGTGATGGTTGTGGTAACATCAATTTACCTTCAAAAGTTTCATAAATTGTTTCAATTTTAATCCAAAAGTTTCATTAGTTGTTTCAATTTTATCCAAAATAATAAAACTTTTGGAGTGAAACTGAAACAACATATGAAACTTTTGAAGGTAAATTGATATTTTTAATCTTTTGGAGAAAAATAGTTATTTTTAACAAACATCAAGTAATAAAATTGAACTTAACTCTTAATATTATGTTATTATTGTGTTTTACATATTAAAAGTACACAGCAATTTTATTTTTTTGAAAACTCGTCGTTTCAGAAAAACACAATGTTGTTAAGCAACATAACGACGAACAAGAAATACACAATGACGAGAAGAAAGACACAATGAGTTGGAAAATGTATTTTTTCTATATAATGATATTATACTCATTTTAAAAATTAAAAAGCACTCATTTTTATGATGTACTTTTTTTATAAAAGTAATTTTGTATACAAAATGTATGAACATGTAAAAAAATAGGAAAAAATTTAAAAAAAAATCAACAAAACTGGTAATAACTAAGTACTCTTACATTATTATTTTTTTTACAAATTGATCTTAATTATCTATTACAAAGTTTGATTCTTAAAATTATTTTTTATTTTTAGTGTAAATATCATTTTTAGTATAACAAGAAAAAAACACTTTATAAAAATCCCTCTCATCAAAATGTTTTTAAACCGTTAATTGTACAAGAAGTGGCTCTGATTCTCAGCTTTCTCTTTTTTCCCAAAAAAACGAGGGGGGATCGTAACCTGGATTAAATTTTCCAGGCATCAACCCTTTTCTTCCTTATAGATTCTATTGATACGGTGAATATTCACCGGGTATCCACACATCATTATGGTTCACCATCAATCACCACCCTTCACATTAAGTTCCTATATTGTTTTTCTAATATCCCCACGAGGACTCCATGTCCCCTAATGGTAATCATCTTCATACAAAACTTATGGTAGAAATATATAAAAGGGAAAAAGAAAAAGAAAAAAACGTGAGCACATGGAGGGGAAAATAATGCTACATGTGTCTCGAATCATCGACCACATGCGAATACATAAATTACCAGAATGCCCCTGTATTATTGGTTGGGATACATATTCTCATCTTCTCAAGGGTATATTTATGGTGCCAAAAAGTTTAAATTCAACCTAAAAGAGTATGTAACAAAGTTTCTTTAACCAACTTTCAAATTACTCTAAATTAATTTATATTTTATTTGAATTTAAATATAAGACCTTTTATCTAAAAGATAAAGCCTTTATCAAGTATGTTAGCTTCAAATCAAGTCATTGACTATATCAATCAATTAAGATACAAATATATTGTGAGGGTGTTTGGGATTGCTTATTTGAAACAGCTTATAATTTATTATCTTTTTAAAAAATTATAAGTTGTTTGATATTATAAGAGGTTGTGAGAGAAATAAATAAATAAATCACTCCATACTAACTTATTAAGTTATAAGTTGCTTTAAAAAACAACCCCAAACCCCCCCTATCTTCCTACTCTAATAAAAAAGTAAATATGGAGGACATATGTCATCATCAAATTCCATCTCATCAAATTTTTCCAGCTTATCTCTGTTATTAAATAATCACATTAATTATTAATAATATTTTTAAATTCTTTTTTAGATTAAAATAGTTTTTTTAATTAATTAATAAATAGTTTTTTTATGAATGCTATTTCTAAAGAAACATTTTTTTATCAAACAAGAAATTTTTCTAAAACATTAAACTTTTTTTAAAAATACAAAATATTTTAAAATTAATGTTTTAAAAAAAATAAATTTTTATAAACAAAAATTAATTAAATGGAAAGTTATAATAAAAAAAGTTTTTTTAAAAATGATATTTTTTCAAACGTTTGTTATGAAACAAAAGTTTCATTCTATTTATAATAAGAAAGATTTTAATAATGTCTTATCTTAAAATATCTTTTTATAATTAATAAAATTTTATTATATTTGATTTTATTTATTAAACTCGTGTAGTACGCGAGTTTACTAAATTTAGTATATATATAGATAAATTGAAGATTTAGATTTTAGACTACTTTTGGGCCTGTCCAAAAGAGGGAAAATGTGATAAGTTTGAAAATGAGAGCCCTAAACTTATGCGTATGGCCTTATGAGGAATTATTTTTTAAATTTGAAAGAGAGATTTAATATCTTTAATAAGCCAATTGCACATTTGCACTATGAGTCGTGGGCCAAAAAGTTAAAATATAACAAGGTTAATGGCAAAAGGCCCAATGAGTTAAGAAATTCTAATATAGGCAACTCATTTTACAAACTTTATAGAAAACCCTAAAAGCATCTCCAACGTATGGATTTCGGGTGCCACCATAGCTAAATGCCACATTGGTGGATGTAGTTGAGTTCTTCTGGTGAGGAAGAAGTCGGAAAATCTGGATGCATGCTACCGAAAAAAGTATAGACCATAAGAAGTTAGTCCATCTTAAATTAAGAGAGAGAAAGGCAATAGTAACACAAATTTGTTTCTTGATGACCCCAATTGTCAACTGATCATGATTATTGTGAAGAAAACAAACGGTTAGTCCAGTCGAACTCTATAGTAACTCGAACCAAACTACGTGGCTTGTAGACGAATAGTATTTTCCATCTGTTAGGTTATCTATGGAGCTTCTAGTAGTTTGTTGGCAAGGTGCTGACTAAGTAGGTTATGTGATCTTGACACAAAGAATGTATTGTGAGGGCCTTCCTTTACTAAGGAGAAAGATGTTAACATCAAACATTTAAATCTTGGGATTAGAGACAATCCTACGATCACCTATAAATACTTATGACCTCATATAAGTAGGGGCATGAAATAGGGATAAGAGTTTGGCACTTAAAAGTACTTTAATGTGTGTGTCAATAATGTAATCTTTATCTCCGTCTAGGCAAAATACAAAGTAGTGATTCTCAGTGCTCTTTTCTTCTTGTCGGGTTTAGCGCTCTTTAATTGTTAAATTTAATATATGGGTTGTAATAAAAAATAAAAAAAATTGTCATGTTGATTTTGACTTCAAAACAGTAAAACACCAATATAAAAAAACACTATACATGGCGTAATTTCCATAACCAAGCTAATAACATATTTTGTTAATCCGTAGGATTTTATTTCATATTGAATGCGAACGAAATCATATGATAGAAGAAGTCCAATCCATCACAAATCCGTAACAAGAAAGTTTTTTAATCTTCTTTTATTGTTTTGTAATGTAATTTAAAATTATGTAAATGGCCGTTTAATTTTCAAGAATTTGTAATTCTATTTCAGAGTGTCACAATTACGTAGTGGTGTACAAACCGGTTTTTTTGCCAAACCGGTTTGGGTTCCAAACCGGAACCTGTTTGGTCAAACCGGTTTGGTCAACTTTGGTCAAAACCAGTTTGGACCCAAACCGGTTCGGGTTACAAACCGGTTTCTTCCCCCGAAATTTCAAACCGGCCAAACCGATTTGGACCGGTTTAGAAACCGGTTCGAGCCCAAACCGTTTCGGTTTATATATATATATATTTTTTTTTAATTATTCCATGATAAAAAAATTTAAAGAAAATTTTTGGTTATTTATATATAATATTTATATAAATAAATTAAAAGCAAATTTAAAGAAAATTTAAATTTTTTGTTAAAATATATAATTATATTTATATTAATTGAAATTTTTTTTATTAATGTTCTTATTTATATAATTATATTTATATTAACTGATTATTATTGTTATTAATTTTGTTATTAATATAATAATATTATTATTTTATTTTTAAATAGTTAAATTATTATATAATGAAAGTGAGAAATATAATAAAAATGAGATATATGATATAAAAACAAAACAATTTAAACAACATTGAAGATTAAATAATAGTTTTACAAAAACTAAACAACGACTGGTCGTTCTCCGTTCGTTCGTTGTATACTTGTACGTTTATTCTTCGCCACCAGAACCGGAGCTGTTACGAAGGTACTCATCAAAAGCCGCTTCATCATTTGTCATTCCGGGTGTCAATCCGCTCTCGACCTCGTCCTCGTATAATTCTGCTTCGTATTCCAATTCTCCTTCAAGTGAGCATTTGTCTTGTACTCTTTCCGCGGCATCCAAAAATTCCTTCAAGCAAATTGACATTTCAACCGCTTGTGGAGTGAGTCGAGTTCGTCTTATCGATATAAACCTGCCACTAACAGAAAAAGCAGATTCCGAAGCTACCGTGAAAGCTTGGACGGTTAGTAAATCTCGGGCCATGGTGGATAGGATGGGAAATTGATCTTCCTTATCTTTCCACCAAGGCAACAAGTCAAAATTTTTAAAATCTTGTGGACTCATGGTAGATAAGAAGTTGGTTCCACCATACCTCCCGAGTTCACTACTTGGAGTGTTACCACGTTGACGTTTATTACATTCATCCCTTAAAGTATTATATAAAGCAAAAATTGGATCATTTGAACTTTCGACATGTGCCGCATGCCTCAATAACTCATGGATATGTGATGTTTCACCATATTTTAATAAATAAACATCAAACATTTTTTCTAAATATTGATTAAAAGTAGCTTTTAAAGTTTGAGCATAAAAGGGGTTTTCATCTTCTAAATCCAAATTAGAAGTAATTTTATCAAGTAAAGTTTCAACCCCCGACAAATTTAAACAAGGGTTTAATGCAGCGGCACATGTAATAACCGGAGACATTTCTTTAAAATACTTTTTAAGTTTTTCTTTCATTGGGGGTACCATATCCGAATAAGGTCTACTCCTAAAAGACATCTCATTTAATTTTGAAGTCATTAAGTAAATTTGGTGAAGTACTAACGGACTCGTTGGATAATAAACTTCAGAAAGACATGTAATTGCATTTTTAAAAATTTGAAGGATTTTACTTATTTCTTTAATAATGGACCAACCCGATGGATGGTAAGTATTTGCCTTTACACGACTTACCAAACTATTATGAAAGGCTATTAAACTTTCTTTTTGTTCAATTGCCTTTTCAAACATGTTACAAGTGGAATTCCATCGTTTAGGTACATCCCAATTCGGACCTAAACATTTGGAATTTGCGTCTTTACAAAACTTACGATATTTACTATATCTTTGGTTATTGCTAAAAATGTCACGTAACATTCTTTTAAAACTATATTTCACTGTTTCAATGGTTCTTAAACCGTCTTGAACGGCTAAGTTTATGATGTGCGCAACACATCGACTATGAAAAAAAACACAGTCACACATTGGTTTATATTTTAATTTTAAATGATCTATCACAAGTGTGTTATTTGACGCATTATCAAAAGATATAGAAAATATTTTGTTTTCTAATTTATACGTTTTAATAACTTTATCAATAAGATAAAAAATGTTTTGGCCGGTGTGAGGATAATCAAACAATTCAAACGCAATCGTACGTTTCATCATTTGCCATGAATCGGGTTCAACCCAATGGGCGGTGACACAAATGTACGAGTTCGGTGAACCGTGAGTAGTCGACCAAACATCACTAGTTAAGTTAACACTGGTTTGTAAATTTTCAAAATAAGATATTAATTCATTTTTTGCTTTTTTCCACATTTTTAAACAATCTCTTCGAAGAGTAGCACGACTTACATTGGTGTAACGTGGTTGGAGAGTTCGTTGAATGAGTCGAGTCAAACGTTCGTTGTCGAAATGTTTGAATGGCAAGCTTTCTTGAATTACAAACTGTGCCATTTGCTCCCGAACCGCATCAACATTATAAGCCCAAACATTTCCTTCGTTGGTCATTGAAGCTTGAACTTGAGACGGTTAACCTTTCAAAGCCTTGCAATATTTAAGCTCAATATGGTTTCTCAAAGTTGTGTTTGCATCTTTTTTGAAAAACTTATGACAAAACTTGCAACGAGCTTTGTTCGGACCGGTAGCCATTTGACATAAATCGTAATTGCACCATACTTCGCGGTTCCTATTAGTAGGAAGGATTGCTATCATCACGTTGCTTGAAGACGCATCACAAGCAACGGATGATTGAGCACTAGATGAAGCCATTTGAGAGAGAGTTTTATAGAATGAAAGAATTGAGCGTTTTTTGCGATTTTTGACAGTTGAGAGCGTTTTAAGTTGTTGTGATTCAACCAAAACATACACTACATATATATATACTAACCTATTGGGGGTATAATGGTAAAAAAACACCAAAAAACGGTCAAAAAGAGGTTCCAACGGCCAAAAAATGGCTATATAGCTGTTACCCAACAGCTATTTTTTAAAAACCGGTTTGAAAACCAGTTTGTGAACCGGGTTAAGAACCGGTTTATAAACCGGTTTTAATATCGGTTTGAAACCGGTTTGAAACCGGACCGGTTTAGGAACCGGTTTGAACGAGGAAATAGCCAAACATATTCCAAACCGCCGGTTTGGGTCGGGTTGGAGCCGGTTTGGGCCAAACCGATTTGGGCAAAAAACCGGTTTCGGTTTTTTTGATGAAACCGGTTCTCGAATCGGTTTTTTTGATCACCTCTACAATTAAGTGAATATAACCAAGCCTAAATTCCTATTCGTTTAGAGTTACTCGGCCCTGCAACATACAAAAGATATTTATCTGATACAATGCCCCCTCCCTTGAAACCCAATCTTTTAAATGTAAACTAAATATTTAAAATCCAGTTTGTGAAACTCAATCCAAATATTAGTTTAGTGTCGTTTTAATATTTTAATTAATTTACTAAAAAATAAATTGATTATTGGATTTAAATAATCATAAGTTTTATTTATTGGCCGAGATTAATATAAACTCAGAATATATTTGTAGACACTCTCAACTTTGAATTTGAATTTATTTTCAACGATACCCTACTAACTAATAGTTAACATTCGTTAGTTTTTTTGATAAAATGGGGCCAACATTGAAACATTTTTCAACTACGCCGCCACCCAGCTTCCATCAAGTATGTTTTTCGGTGTCAAGCCTCCAACGTCACCTGAAATCTACCTCGAATGAGTTAAGTGGTTCAGATCAGAAGATAGAGATTGATGGGTTTTAAGCCGCAGAAATTATAGATTGACGGAACAGATGGTTGATTTCAACTTTTTGTTTTGTGTTTTGGCCACATAAACAGTCCACGTAATCGAAAAACTAACGGTTTTAACTCTCAGTTAGTAAGGGAACGTTGAAGAAAAATAAGCTAAAAGTTGGGAGTGTCTGTAAATATTTACTGAGTTATTATTAATCTCGAACAATAAATAAAAATTAAGATTATTAAAATCCAATAATTCAAAATAAAAAAAAAATGGATATAGACTTGACACAAGGAGGGAATAATCAAAGTTTTTTCAAGTATTGAAATTCCAAAACCCAAGGTTTTGCTCTAGTGCTCCACCGACCTCCATATTACCATGAGCCACCTGCGACCTTCTCTTGCCTGCTACCGGACTAACTCTTGCCGTAGAAACTCCTAGCCACGTATATATTTTAAGTTTTAATTTTTGCTTATTGTTTGTTTTAATTTTATTGATTACTTGATCAAAGAATGGGGTTTGAGCTCCTCGTATTACCTGTTGCAAACGTAACCATTGAGAGATGTTTTTAGGGAATGGAGTACGAGAAGTCGGAATTGCGCAATCGGATGAGGATGAGAATTTAAGCGATTGTTCTATTTGTTTTATGGAGAAAAACTTAGGAACGTCTTCCTAGATGCTGTTATGGAAAGATTAAAAAAAAAACAAAATCTCGTAAAGAACAACTTTAGATGTATTGTATTTTTATTATACTTTTATAACAACATTTGACGTGCTTTTCTTGGTTTATGAAAGTTTGTTTGATTGTCTTTTTATAACCTGATCTGATCCGATCCGAACTAAACTTGAAAAAGTTATAATATAGCATCAGCCAATTAAATGATCCTTAAAAATTTTCGGCCTCATAAAAAACTTTACTGGGTTCGCCACTGATAATAGGCCTGTTGATTTTGTCACAAGTGCATCGAAGGATTTTGTTAGAAACCAAACTACTACGAGCACTTTCCTGATAGAGCATCACAGATTGAA
This sequence comes from Flaveria robusta, assembly GCA_025506415.1. Taxonomy (NCBI): domain Eukaryota; kingdom Viridiplantae; phylum Streptophyta; class Magnoliopsida; order Asterales; family Asteraceae; genus Flaveria; species Flaveria robusta. The sequence goes on from CM046470.1 coordinate 25,554,645, forward strand.
ACCCGTCAGTAACAATTATCTTTTAACGGAACTTTCCCTCAGTGAAAATTCAGTTTCTAGTAGTGCTACCTCAAATATAGAAACTGAATCAAAGGCATAACGATAAAAATCTTGACCTTATTTCAATGTAGTGACGTTTTTAATTATTTGAGAACATTCACATCCCATTCTTCATCACTATCTTTATAATTACATTAAAAATTATTATTTATTATTTTTAATTAAATAAATATCTTTTTATATATTTATCATTAGTTTTATCTCTCCTCCACTCACAATCATCTTTAAAAAATATATAAAAAAAATTATAAGAGTGAACAATATCACTCAAAATATACAGATGAACATTAATATTTTCTCTCTGTTTTACTCACAACCAATCAAATTATGTCCTATAATATAAAAAAACACACGTATAAATAAAAAATAGAATCATGGGCGGAGCATAGTTGGGACCCGGGGGGGGGGGGGGGCGCCCCCACCTCTTTTTTTCGTCGGTAGTGTTAAACTTTAGCCCGGTAGTGTAAATTTTTTGCCCGCTAGTGTAAATTTTTATATAAAACTCGAGTTCGCCCCCTTAAAAAGACACAATTTCGCCCCGTCCCCTTACGGGAGTGTTCAAGCTACGCCACTAAATAGAATGTGAATAATTTGAGAAAACAAAAGATACATATCGCAGAGTTTAGTAGATTCTTTTACAAACAAATTGAAGAGTGATACATGTGAAGATAATTATTAAGTCTAAATTATTATCTTTTAAGAGGTACAAGGCCTATAATATACGAAAGATATTAATTTCATACAACTCTAGAGACATTATCTAACTGTGACTATATTCCTTCGCCTACGGCTCATATACATTCTCCTCTTCTACTTTTACTTAATTTTATCTTTATAGAAACACTTAACAGCATAAAAATCATTAATTTACTACTGCTTTATCTAACCCTAAAAATTTTATTAAAACAAAACTGCATGTAGCAAGAAACTAGTCAGAATACAAAAGAAACGCCCCGAATGCTTAAAAACATAAGAACCAATATGATAATTAAAAAAAAAGGGTTTGATTTATATCAAACCATTGTAACTGTACAAGTTAGCATCTCGGCTATAAACATAACAATAAATTAACTAACCTAAAGCCAGAAAATCTCCCACATAATATACCAATAAATTAAAAAATAATAATAATATTAATCTTAATAATAATAATAATAAACTAACCATGATCATGAACCTTGCGATAAAGAACCATGCTCCAATCCACCCTCATTATTCTTCTCATTCTCATACGGCATCAAGTTCAAATCATACTCCAAAACCGCCTTAACCTTCGCACGCCTCGGGATCAAAGAAGAAGAACTCGAAGAAGAAGACGACGAATCCTTAGCCACAATCTTATTATCACCATCCTTCACTTTTCTCTTCCAATGCTTCCTCATGTGTCCTCCCAAAGACTGCCCAATCTCAAACCCTTTTTTACAAATCTTACATTCATGCAACTTCGGTTTCATTGTTTCTGGTGACTCGACCCCGCGGCCCCCATTCGGGGCCTCGGGTTTGGGGCTCCTGTGGCTGGCCCGGTGGCCGCCTAGCGCTTGAAAAGTGTCATACTCTTTGTTGCAATCTTTGCACTTGTAGGGACGGTGGTAACGTGTGGTGGCGTTGGGTTGTTCCACTGAATGTTTGATGATCATTCGCGTGTTTTCGCGGACGAAATTCTCGACGTTTTCATGGTGGTGTTTTCTTCCGGTCATCGTTTCCGGTGGGATCGATGACTTCAGAGCTATAGTTCTTATGCCTTTTTAGCAGGGTTTGTTTATTTATTTTTTTTTTTTGGGGGGGGGGGGGGGGGTGAATTGTGATTGGTTGGAGAAGTAGGGTTTTTTATTAGGTTTTTATATGATGCCGATTTAGTAACTTAATATTAAAGTGTAACTTAAAAGTAGGGGGGTGTAATGTAAGGGATTGGTTTGAGTATTTGTTGATTGATATCGTTATCTACTAATTAAATTATGTTATTATCCAATTGACTTTTTTAACATTATTGTTAATCTAAACTGCTTCTAATAGACTTAGAAGACTAATACTAATTTTTGTTTATCAGAGTTGAACCCTCAAAATTATAATGAGAATTACAATTTTACACAACTTGATATGATAGTTTGAAGTCTCTTTGGTCGTTTTCCAATTGATATTATATATATTATTAAAAATGTAAGTCGGTGTCTACGGTAAACATTTTTGTATTTTTATGTAATTTTCTTTAATATATACATATTATGATATTATATAATTGAGATTGAAGAACAAATGTTGATGGTGGTCTGGTGGTTTTTTACTTTCCTTTCGAACCATGTTGCTGGTCTTTGCCTAATAATTTTTTCCTTACCTTTTGTAATTGTCTTATTTATTTTAGAGTAAAATGCCATTTTAGTCCCTGATATTTTGTCGAATTTGTCATTTCAATTCAAAAATTTTTTTTTTGCCATTTCAGTCACTGTAGTTTACTAAATGTTGTCATTTTCATCCACACCACTAACACCGTTAAAACTCTGTTAATACTCCGTTAAATATGAGGGTATTTTAGTCTTTTTCAACACTCTAATTATCCAATTAAAACAAATTAATCAATTAATATTTAATTAAAACTAAAAAACACATGAAGCGACTCGTGAGACCGGTCGCTTCAATTAATTTTAACACATGTTATTCGATGAAGGTCTGTTGTGAGATTTCAATTAATCTTTACGTTTTGTTTAAGCGTATACTGTTGTTCAATTGAGATCTACAATTGTCACGTTTTGTTTTATTGAGGTCTATTATTGTCACGTTTAAAAACTTCAATCAAAGACCTCAATCAAATAACGGTACATGTTCGAACAAACGTGAAAATTAATTGAAATCACACGGTAGACCTTAATCGAACAACATGGGTTATAGTTAATCGAAGCTTTTAAATCGAAACGTCTGATCTCACTAGTCGTTTCATGTGTTTTTTAGTTTTAATTGAATATTAATTGATTAATTTATTTTAATTGGATAAATAGGGTGTTCAAAAAGACTAAAATACCCTCATACTTAACGGAGTTTTAACGGTGTTAGTGGAGTGGATGAAAATGACAATATTTGGTAAACTATAGTGACTGAAATGACAAAAAAAAAATTTGAATTGAAATGACAAATTCAACGAAACGTCATGGACGAAAATAACATTTTACTCTTTATTTTAATGGATTATGGTTTGTGGCCAATATTAAATGGTTTTATTTTCAGATTTCTCACGATACTCTTTTTCTTTTTTTCCTTTTTACAATTAGATAGATAAATAACAAACATATTGTATTAAATGGTTACAAAAATTAAGCTTCATGTATGAATACAAAGAATAGTATTTTAAATTTTTTACAATTGGACTCAGATGTATAAATGAGGATATTCTAATTTTTTTAGTTTTAGTTTCGGTATTATAATTAATTATTAGCAACGTTACTTTTCTCTTATAACTTTCTGTTGATATATAACATTTATAACTTCTACATTCAACTTATCAAAAGAATTTAATTTCAGTTGTATCGTGATCACTATAATTCGATAAAAACTTTATCCAAGACCGAGTTATCGTTGTGACATGCTTTTTTTATCTAAGTTACAATATAGTTTTTATTTACAATCGAGCCGTGTTAACATGAGTTTCCCGCCGCATCGCGCAGGGACAACTGCCTCGTACATATACAACGGTAGATTAGATAGTTTTATATTAAAGTAATTTAGTTTACTTTTATATATTTAATTCTATTTACAACTCAAAAGCAAGGTAGATCAAGTGGTTAAGCTTTCTGATTATACCTAAAAGATCTTGGGTTCGATACTTGAACTCATTAAAATTTACATGTATATTATTATTTGTCTATATCGGTTAGCACAGTGGGTTTGTTTGGTTTATATTTTAGCTATCAAACTATACATCTTGCAAAATCCTCCCAACCTCTCCAAAAGCTTCAAATATATTATTTTTTTTTGTTCTTTTTTTTTTTTTGAAAAAAAGGTTCTAGAAAACCATTTCATGAGGTCAAAGAGATAACACTTAAATTTTTTAAAACCATTTCAAAAGTTAATAAGAAAATAGAATTTGATTAAACTTTATACAATTTAAAGAGATACTACTTAAATTTTTTAAAACCACTTTAAAAGTTAAAAAAGATAGAATTTGATTAAACTTTATACAATTTAATTGTCTCAAGGATCTTCAAAGTAATGTTTTGAATCTCGCCTTCATTTTATAAATTTGTTTGTTTTATTTTAATTATTTTTAGTATGACTTTATAAATATTAATTGTCATTAGATTTAATATATGTGAGTTTGAATGATATGGTTTACACCCTTTTGATTAAGACTTGAGAGCATCCAACCGTGTTCTATGTTAGCATTTAGCATAGCATTTTTTAATCGTACCAATGCACGAATCACAGTTTCGTAAAATAACGAAATCAAAAAGAGACCCGCGACAACGCGCGGGTCTCAATTTCTAGTTGGTATAATGAAGTGTGATGATTTTTTGTTAAAAAATATGCAAAGAAATTCTCAACTTGGATTGAAGTTGAGCAATACTAGAAAATAGTTGCAATTATTGTAAGCTTAAGAAGTTGTTTAGTAAATTCTTATATAAACATAGTTAATGTGACAAGTAAACAATATTTATAATAGTTATATTTGATTTTATTTCCAAAAATATTTTTGACAAAAATTATGTAGATTGGTTATATGTAATTGTGTAGAGACCTCATTAAGTAATAACTGATCTATTAGTTATATAGTTTAGGATTGATAAAAACCAGTTACCAGTATTAAAACATCCAACAAAAATAAATACATGAGTCATTCTATCTGGTTCAGCAATTGTGTTATCACACGTCCATTTTTGTGAAGTTTAAATTTTGTTTCACGACTCTCTTATGTTAAATAATAATAATTTGTTATTTATTATTTTCAAATCTATATTATTTCTTATTTTACCAACTTATGGCATCATACAAATTTGCATTGAAACTATTGGTTTACAAATATTAGAAATATACAGCATATGTAATACATGAGTTTTTAAGAAAAAAAATTTATCTATAACTTTTAAGTTGATAAATATCACTTTTAAAATATTATTAATTCCTTAGCATAATGATAAATGATTGAAACTTTAGATGATATGTCAGTGATATTTTAATCTTAGCTGCATTTTAAAGTTTCACTATTTTCTTTACATGCTCATAACTTTTACATACAACATTATTTAAAAAAAAAATACATCATAAAAACAAGTATTTTTTATCTTTAAAATGTGTATAGTGTTGAAGGATAAAAAGGGTGAGAAGTATTATTAACTATTAGATCTCAGATTCAAGTGTTAAGCAAATTCGGTGGCATAATGATAAATAATTGAAATTTTAGATAATAGACTAATCGTATTTTAATCTTAACCATATTTTGAAGTTTCACTTTTTTCTTTAAATACCCATAATTTTTACATATAATACAACTCTTTTTTAAAAGATTATATTGTAAAAATAATTGTATTCTTTAAAACGAGTATAATGTTGATATGTAAAAAACAAATTTTTTTCATTTTCTTTCAACTTATTGTGTAATATTCGTCATATCATTATCTAATATCAGATCATCATGTAATATTGGTCAAATCGCTATGTGTAATACTGATCATTATGTTTTTTTTATTGTGTTGTTGTAAAATAATAATTTTTAAATAACACAAGACTGAATATGTGATTTTTTTTAATATTTTGTAGTTCATACAAGTTTTAAAGATTAAAAAATACTACTTTTATGATGTAAATTTTTTTTTTAAAAATAATGTTATATGTAAAAGTTACAAACGTTTATAAGCGATGAAACTTGAGAATAAGAAACATTATCAATTTGCCCTCAACTAAATCGTGATAAAAAAACACCTGTTAACATGTTAATCCTTTTACACTTTCTAGTTTTTAGAGAATTTGTATTAGAATATTTCCCATATTAATATTATAACTAATGCCATTTGAGATACCCTTAATATAAAGGAATAATTAATTCAGAAATAATATATAATAGAAAAATACAACTAAATAGTATTTTAGTATAGAGTTTAATAATATTAGATAAAACTGTAAGTGTCATTTAATAAACTAGGTTTTTCCCGTGCTACGCGGCAGAAGTTTGATTGTCTTTCCCCCGAGGTACGCGGCGTGAGTTTGGTTGTTATATTCTCATCTCGTCGAAAATCATAAAAACAAATACCAAAACCCGCTTCTGTCAATGATATTTTTCGCTCATATATAATCGATTTAGTTCGTCACGATGATAATCCTTAAAAAATATTTTGGCGAAAATGACTAAAACTAATGGATTTATAAAATCTAATAAAACTAGTTATTGTTCTATATTTTATAGATAAATTTAAGACCATAAAAACATTTCACCAAAAAACTTTTGTGGCCAAAAACTAAAACCACCAAAAAAACACTGTAGCACTTAGTTTGTTTTTTAATATAACAAAGTGAATATGCAACATGTGAAAGGGGCTCTTTGCAACTATGAGACTTTGGTGGCCAATGTATAAACTCATAAAACTCCCTTGTAGTTACCGACATTGTAGTTTTATATATATATATATAATTTCACTAAAGATGGAGGGATAGGTGAAACTCTATTGCATGAATCAATTAAAGTGATGAAATTATTCCCAAAATTACTGAACCACAAACAGAATCCACATAAAATCGAAAACAAGTATACACTGCCACTACCATTAAACGTTAAAACCGACCCCAACTCGTATATCTAATCACATAATTTCTCATCTTTTCTGTTCGTCTCTTGTTGTTTCAATCCAAACTTCTAGTAACTAATAAACCAAGCCACACCAGTAGGTCACTACTAGTCGTGGTGCGGTCGCTTCCCCGTTTGACACGCGATGCACCTACAAATTGACTTCCTTTACCGTTGTTGTCTTAAATCTCTATCATGTAAACCTTTTAAATCAATAATGTAACAGTAATAAACCCATGTTCTTTAGATGCAGCTATATGCACATAATTACATTATTCAGAAATCAGTCGGAGATGGTTTGTAATTGGAAAATTTATGTCAAAAAAATATGACCAGTTTTAAAATCTCTAAAATGTTCTCAGTTGTTCCAACGATTATTTTGATGATTTTGATCATCCGGTTGTTCAATTCTTAAATAAGTCTCGCAAGTGTAACTAAATCATATACTAACCAATCATATTCACTGTGATTTTTTTTCTCGGGTTTCCAACAATATGGTTTCTACAAGTATTTTGAAACTCATTTCGTCTCTACACAAGTACGCACAGCCTTTTTTTTCGATACAAACATTTTTTAAGCGGTAACAAGCAAGCAAAACGCCTCAAAAAATAGGACATTTCTTTTGGGGCGGCTACCCCACTACTTCAAATGAGATTTTATTTGAAATTTCATCAAATATAAATTTTTGTGTCATATTTTGAGGCAGTTTGCCAACCTCTTCAAAAACTAGTGTAAAAAAATAATTTTAATTCTTTTACATATTTTCAGAATTTCTAGAACACCCAAATTTAAATATTCAGAATTTCAAATATTATCTATACGCTTATTTGAATGAGAGCATATTAATTTTGCTTATTTTTATTTAAAAGTAATCATTTTAGTCTTGGTATAATAGGAAAGCATCATAATATTTTTGCCGGTGATCCATTTTCTCTTATATCACCGTCAACTACATTTGTATCTTTTTTATGTTTATACCTCGATGCATCACATGTAACAAATTTATGTTTCTTTTCGAACTTGTATATCTATACAACATACAATTATTAGGCATGCATATATTCTTTCAACTTGTAACCCTATCAGACACATCAACCTTTTTAGCTAGGGGTGTTCAAAAAATCCGATATCCGTAAATATCCGAAATCCGATCCGTATCCAAATCCGAATAAACCGATCCGAATTCTTATTCGGATATTCGGATCGGATCTCATCCGAATCCAAATTCCTTATTCGGATTTCGGATCGGATTTCGGATTTCATAATTTTTTTATTCGGATTGTTCGGATTATTCGGATATCCGATTAATCCGAATAAGAATTCACCTATGTTTTTAGCCTAATACTCATTAGCCAACTACCTATTATATTTTCAACTCAATATTAAAGAATATTAACACATTTTAGTCATCTAATCCTAAATAATTATACATTAATCGGTTGTTCTTCTAAATTAGAAATTATAATCTTCCGGTTTTATATAATTAGCTATTATGTTTTAATTTGGGTTCACATCAAATTTGTATTTTCATATTTTATATCTTTTGTTATGATTTTAAACTTATAAAATGTTAAGAATAAAAAATTAGCAAAAAAAAATTTAAGAATAAAAAAATAAAAAATTTTGTTATTTAGTTTATTCGGATTATTCGGATAAATTCGGATTATTCGGATATATATCCGAATCCGATCCGAATTGAATTCGGATAGATTCGGATTGGATAGAGATATCCTTATTCGGATCGGATCGGATTTCGGATGGGGTCGTGAAATTTTCATATCCGAATAATCCGATCCGAATAATCCGTTATCCGATCCGATGAACACCCCTATTTTTAGCAAGTCATGTCACTATTAGTAACTCATTACCTTTCAGAAGCAAGTCATGCAAAACCATAAATAAAACTTTTGAAACTTTTATCACTCTTGTGTAATTTGATTTTTAAAGTTACACAACTTCAAACCAGCACTAAGTTTTGAAAAGTTTTCACAGCAGGGATATAACTATTTTTCTGCATCGTCAAATGGCTGCTGTAATTTTCTTCATCTTCATCTTCATCTTTAATGATAGTGTTTAAATCATGTTACAATTCATTTAAATTGTCATTGGTGTCATTTAAATGGTCATTATCGTCATGTATGTATAAATCTTTGTTCTTCGTTCTAATCTCATCGAATATATCAACTTTTTAGCATGGTATGTCGAAATTGGTAACCCATTACCTTTTGAAAACATGTTATTGAAAATCAATAATAAGCTCTTGAAACTTTTATCACTCCGTCTGTGATTTGATTTTAAGTTAAACAACTTCAACATATAACAATTTCAAAAAAATTTTGCAGTCATGATATGATAGTTTTTTGTACATCATCAAATAGGTGTTGTAATTTTTATTGATCATCATCTCTAATACTAGTCTTTAAATCATGTAACATTTCATTTAAATGGTCATTATCTTCATATATGTATGACTCTTTGTTCTCCGTATTATCATTGTATAAATTGATCGATATTGTGTCATGATTAGCAAGTGATTTATCATGCATTGGCTAACAAGTGTATTTAGACATAAAATCATGTTTCAACTATTGAAACTCATGTATTTAAGATAATTAAAGCTTTGAAATATTATACAAAACATGCAAGGACAACAACTTGATTTGCTTCCTTTATTCACCCATTTGGCTTTAACAACCATAATAAATTACAATACCTTGGGGTTATGAAATATGTGAAATTATTCAAGTTCTCATAAGAAATAACCGATGTTACCTCATACATAAAAAGTTTAAAAAGATCAAAATCTATATCATAGCTACAAAATACAAATAAAAGTCATACACTAACAAAACATGCAGACCAATAGAGTTTGATGTCAGTACCAAGTCATGCTAAAGGTCTCGTTGTGGAAGAAAATTATTCGTCTTCACAATTGCAGGAAACTAAGTCCAAGGTACACCAGACTATTTAGCTCGTGTTGGGTTAACAACATACAGTCTAGATTAATAAGAGGAATTAAGTGGAATTTATCATAATTTTCAGGTATCACACTTATGTATGTTTCTAGTTGATGAAGACGCACATGTACAACTCAAAAGATATAGTAATTCAGGACAAGTTAAACTATGTTGGGGAACCGGTGGCAATATTAAACAAGAAATAAAAGTGATTATGGAATAAAATAATAAAGCAAGTTAAAGTTTAATGGAAGCATAGAAAAAGATTGGAAGCCTCATGGGAATCCGAAGAGGATATTCGACACCATTATCCGTAACTATTTAATGAATAAATGATTTTGAGGACGAAACCAAATAAGGGAGATAAATTTGTAACATCCTAAAAATTTGGTTAAGGCCCAATTAAGTTTTGGTTAAAGAGTTGCGAATAGTATATAAGAAATAAAAAAGATTCATGGATTTTATTGAAACATGAGTGACTAAAGTGACATGAGGATAAAGTGTTATCCTAAATGAGCTATAAAAAAATTTGATAACTTTACAGCAAAAGTTAGAGAGAGAAAGTGCCTTTTTCGCCAATAAGGTTAAGCTTTCACATTCAAATGGCTTATGTTTGTTTAGATCTAGTTTTTACTCGATAATATCTAATGTTTAGGTGATGCAAAACGGTTGAAGCTTGATCATGTGTCGGTTCTATTCATCGATTCATATTATTTGTAGGGTTTATCTTTATCTCTCTAATGGACCTTACCAATCAAGAGTCACCTATCTCGAATTCACCTTAACCATCAAAAGAGTGAACGGTTTAAGAATTATGTTTCTAATGGCTAAGCTCAATTGTGAGGACTTCTGAAAAGTAGGCCTTACATAAGATCTACGAGACATAGGATATATACAAATAAAAACAATGTTCATCAATGAATGTTATAAAATATTGGTATCCAAAACAAGAAATAGTAGAAGCTCATTAATACTTATGACCTGTGTAATGTTGTTGCTTAACCCTAAACTCAATTTCTTCGCCAATTTTCTTTTTATGGACTGAATTCTAACTACCAAAGTGTAAATAGCTCAAATACTTCAGGCCTAACGTCTGCTAAATTCAGCCTAACTGTTAATGTGTCCAAATAGTTTTGGTCCAGGTAATTTTTCAACATGGGAATCATAACAATCTAGTTCTTATTTTGGGCTCACTGATGACGTTATAAAATCCTACCAAATAGAAACGATCTGGTTTTGATAGTTTTTAAGTCAAACTGTGAGCCAAACCATTAGTAACGGTTTTTGATTATCAAAAACCAAAACTAAACCGTTGAAAATTAAAACCAAATCAAACCGAATTGTTATAAGCAGTTTGGTTTCTTGGTTTGTGGTTATTGGACTTTTATACTAGTTATCAAAACTAAAACACAAAATGTAAAAAAAAAAAAAAAAAGAAATGGGTCACCTTCATGGTTTCAACACATGTTTGTAATCAACACTTAATTTATTTTCAAGGGTTTCTTTTAACAAATATTGTACCCATTAGTTTATTTTCAAGGGTTTCTTTTAACAAACATTGTACCCATAAATATAGAATAGATGTATATGCTTTGACATCTGTATTATAATAAAATAGTAAATGATAGTGACACGTGATAACATCATATTTATCATCAAGTTTTTCTCTTTTTTTATTTAATAATTACTATAATTACTAATAATATTATTTAATTTTTTTATAGATTAAAGATACTTTTTAATATATTAAAAATAGTTATTTTTATTAATGTTATTTATAAAGAAATAAACTTTTATAAAATAAGAGATTTTTTAAAACGTCAGAGTTTTTTAAAAATACAAATTACTTTTAAATTTGGTGTTTTTAAAAACTAAAATTTAAATAAAAAATAATTAAAATTGAGAGTTATAATAATAAAATTTTGTTAAAACGGTTTGTTTTGGAGAAAAATGTTTAGTTTTTTTTTTAACAAAAAATTTAAAAAGTTGATATCATTATTTTATTATTTATATCTTTACTCATACGCAATTTCAATTATATTTTCTATTAAAATATCATTTTATAATTAATAAAATTTTATTCTATTTAATAATTTATTTATTTACATGATTTACTAGAGCTAGTAATATATACATACTTAAACAAACATAAAAGAAAACTTAACAAAAAAAAGATTAAACAGAACACTAAAATAACTAGTTCACAAGAACATAAAAATATAACATCAATTCATTTATCCCACTCATTAGTATTAAGTTTAATTCAATCAAGATTAAATGCAAAAAAAATAGTTATTTAATTATACGTAATATAAAATATCTAAAACAAAATAAAATATACACTGTTATTACGTACGGTCCGTTCCGGTTTTATACTACTTGAATATTTTATTTATTCAAGTAAGATAATTGTCTCGATTTAGCTTAATGGACACAAAATTTGGTATTTTGAAAAATTTATACATTGTTGTTGAGATTGTGTTTGAGAGGTAGAGGATGTATCTTTTTCCATAAACTGCTCTCTTTGTTTGTTTAAGTGGAACTAAGATTTATGGGCTCTTAATAGTTAATACGATGCAAAAACAAGGGTGGCTCAACCATTTTTCGGGACTCAAGCGAACTAAAATTGAGGGGTCTTTTCAAAGGCAATTGGCAATTTGTATTTGACTATCTAATAAGCAATTAGCAATATATATGTATAGGAAACTAGACATTAGTATGTAACAAATATGTAATCAACTAGCCAATTTTCTAGTTAGACATATCAGAAATCTAGGTTCAAGAAATCTAATTACTCTATAACTAATTATCAGAAAATAAATAGTGAAATACACCTGGTATTACATTTTGTACAACACCCTAAAGCATGGTTATCCTTTTGAGGGTTGTTGTCGGCTTAATTGCTTGATTTGTAATAGTTCACTGCCTCTGTCTCTTTGTCTTATGTTAAAGCTTTATGTTCTCTCTCTCGCCGGCTGCAATGGGGATGTTGTGGCGTTTTGTCATCTTTTTTGGTCCTGGTACGGTTAAACCAAAAATTGGGGTTGTCGGTGGTGGCGTTGTCAAAATTTTAGAGTAAGAAGTGGTGGTACTAGATTCTTTGTGTTAAATACTTTAGTTATATTATTTTTGTATATTACTAAATACTAGTGATTTGATTGCATTGTTTAAAATATTCTTTCATGTGTAGCTTAGCAACTAAGAAGAGGTTTATAACCAACAAAAGGTAAATTGTTTATTCAAGCATATAACTACTAAAAAAAGCTGGCGGCACATTTACACAACTACAACACTTTTTTTTGCGATAAATATACTTGTATTCTTGACGTTCACTGCTCTGATTTGATTAGATCTTTACAATCAATGAAAGTTTTTAAGGATAACATTAGGTGCTGAAGTCAACATGATAATTGTTACAAGGTTTTGAGGAAAGTATATGTGTGGCAAGCCCCAATTACTTGAATTGTAGTATGGTCCTTTTTTTAAGCTTTATTATATCATATGAATGCAATGTAGATTCACAAAGTAGGTGCTGATGGATGATGTTTTTTAAGATTGACAAGAATGATCGAGAAATTTTCCGATATCGAAATCAAGTACACAAACTTTGGGCTAATGATTCGAGATTTAAACCACTGCAACACGAAGGTAAGGTTAGTAGTTGCATATAAGAATAGTGTGTACTGCGTATACATATACTATCTATAAAAGCTTTAGCTTCATGTAGAAACTGATTGAATTTGATACACCAGTTCATACCTCATTTGTATTAACTCATTGAACTGTGTTGGTTCTAAAATGTAGGCCTCAACATGTGGTTTCTTTATCTCTATGTGGGTAATTATAAATATTTTTAAAGAACAGATCAACATCGTTGATGTAGTGCTAATTGTTGCAACAGAATGTCGCTACAACGCGCGGGGTTATCTAACTAGTTAGTAAGAAATTTGAAACCACCAAACAAATTTATAATCAATTAACTAAAATTCAACTTCAAATCCAAAATGTTCATTGAACAAATAGTGCTTATGTTCATTTTCCGGGGGGCGGGGGGGGGGGGGTATGGGTCCGTCAAAATGAATTGTGTAAAAGAACTACACGTCGGATCAAAATATCGAGTGGTTAAACGACGAGCTCCTAGACCGGTACGTGGTAACTCATAAAATAACACTATTTTTTAGAAAATAAATTCCACATATAGCTCCTTGTATAAACAAATAAATGAAACCAGCATAAACAAATAAACATGTCGTTAAAAAAACATTAACAAACGAACGTGAAGAAATAATTTTACAACATACAAATTAATAAACAAAGAAACAAAAGGAAGGAAACAGAAACAATTTAAAATAAAAACTAAAAAAGAGAACTTACAAGTCCTTTATTTTACAAATATCTATTTTTTAGTTATGCTAGTAAAACTTATCATGTAGTGGTGGGCCCCATGTGATGTAAAGATGCCCATATCTGATCTAAATGTGCTTCATCTTAGTTAAATTTGGGGTTAATTTGCATGATTGGTTCTTTGGAATACTCATTTGATTGGTCTAAATTTTTAAAAAATCATATCACTTGTTCAAACTGTTTATCAAATAGTAATACGATTGATCCTTAACATTAACTTCTGTTAAAATTTTCAGTTAAATGAAAATAAAAAGGCATAATTTGAACTAAAGACAAAAATATGTGGGACCGCTTTCTTATAATTTGAATATATATACACACAATTATACTTATACACAATTTGAATGGTCGGTGGCTAAAGCCACTGGCCAATAAACCCCTTAAGTTTCATTATTCACTTTTTTTCCTTTGAATTTTTCTTAAAACTTTGGAAAATATCAATTTAACCCCTCAAGTTTCTAAAGTTACGGGTTTACTATAAATTAAAGTTCATTTACGTTTGGAAGTAATTAGAAATGACTCAGGTTAAATATAAAATGTTTGCGTGCTTAACTTTATATACGTTTTAGAAATGTCTACGGCTCTACTCTTCGATAAACGTCTACGGCTCTACGTTTCGACAAACGTCTATGTTTTGACGTAAATGCAAATATTATTTGAGTCAAATATAAGCGTTTCGATGTAAGTTTTATTCGGAAACACGTCGGATCATATATAATACATTTTCGTTTACTTTATGTTTCAATGTAAATTTAATTCGAACACGATTCAAATATAAATGTTTTGATATAAGTTTTGTTTGGAAGAAAGTCGGGTCAAATATAATACGTTTTCATTCAACGGTATAAATTGGAGTCACTCTACGTATGACGAAAATTTAGTTCCGAAACGAGTCAGGTGGATTGTAATTTATACATTATCACGTCGCATACAATGTCGCGGCAACGCGCGACGGGTTAAAAAACTACTTATGCACATACAGCACAGTCTGCAACCCCATCGCCTGCGACATGCCGCCACAAGTCCGGCACACCTGTGCCTCCGATAATGCCACCACCGGCGGTATCTCCCCTGCCAAAACCACCATCACTATCGCACCCTGTCCTGAGATCCATTGAAAAACCCACCATCTCCACCGTCGTTTGAGCTCAGATCTAACAGCTTTAGGTTCATCGGTGACCACCGCATCAAATTTGGGAAGAGATTGTGTTGGCTAAGTGATGGTGACGGTGTTGGTCTGCGGTGGTTATGGTGAAGCTGATGGTGGTGGTTGATCTGTTATGGTTAGGGTGATGGTGCGATGGGGTTGGCGTGTTGGAGACGGTGATGGTGGTGGTTAAGGATGGTGTCGGCGGTGGTGGTTAAGGATGGTGTCGGCGGTGGTGGTTAAGGATAGTGACGATGGTGGTGGTGATTAAGGATGCTGATAATGGCGGTGTGATGGTTAAGGATGGTAACAATGGTGGTGCTGGTTAAGGATGGTGACGATGCTGGTGGTGGTTTAGGATGGTGGTGGTGGTAGTTAAGGATGGTAATGGTGGGGGTGGTTAAGGTGATGGTGGTGGTGGTGGTAATGGTGAAGTGTATTAATAATTACAATAATAATTTAATACTAATAATAATGTTGGGGTATAATGGTCATTTTAATAAACTTAACGTTAAAAAAACTAACGACCATCCACTTCATGGAGCAATCGTGTTACTGTTAGGCAAACAGTTGGGACCAATTATGTAATTTCTTAAAAGTTATAACCAATTTTGCAATATGAGCATAGCATAGAGACCAATAGTGTAATTTACTCTAAATTTGGCCTTCAAACTATCAAATAATAACATTTCTTTCCACTAAATAAACTATTCACATTATATATATAATTCATCTATGTCGGTGTCTAAGTAATTCTATTTTTAGATAATTATGCTCATTATTGGGTTAAATAAGTTATTAAAAAAAGCTAGGCTTATACATATAAGCTAGCCCAATGGTTAAGTTGTTCCGCAATCATCTTCAAGACCAAGGTTCGAGTATCTCCTCCTTATGTTTATTTAAACGTGAGCTCCAACAGGGAATTCGGTTAGTTTTTTTTTTTTTTAAAGAAACGGTATGTGCAGTTGTTTTATATTTTAGCTCCAACATTACATATCAGTGAATTTTGTTCGTTTTTTTTTTTAAGAAACAGTATGTGCAATTGTTTTATATTTTGTTGTCTTGGTGTTTTGATATAAAAATATATATCAAATAGATTTGTATTCAAATCAACTATTTTTTTAGTATCATAAGCTATAGCGAGTGTAGTTGTAAGGAATCAAATTGATTACAACGAAAAACTTCGTTGCCGGTATTCGTATTATCCGAACTGGTTTCGGTATTCGTTTTTATGGTTTTCGACGAGTTGAAGAGATAACGACCAAACTCATGTCGCACAACGTTAGGGAAAAACTCTTACCGTGTATAGCGGGGGAAACAGACAAAACTCTCGCCGCGTAGCGCGAGGAGGATAGCTAGTTATACTAATGAAGATTCATATCCGTATCCCTCTTTTTCATGGTTTTGAAAATCGGACCGGACCGGCCTGTCTGACCGGTTGGACCGGGAACCGGACTCTAATCCGGTCCGGTTCGGTGCTTAAAACCGTTTTAATATCGAACCGGCGGACGGACCGAGAACCGGACTGGTTGAACCAGTGGTCGAACCGGTTGAACCGGGGGTCGGACCGGTTGAACTGGTTTTTTTATATATTTTTTTATTTTTATTTTTTGTAATTTTTACATATATTTATAAAAAATAATTATAATTTTATCCGGTTCTTATATCCGGTCCGACCGGTTGAACCGGTTGAATCGGTCCAACCAACAGACCGGTAAAACGTTCGGTTCACTGTCCGGTACGATTTAAAAAACATTTCTCTTTTTACCAACCAAACGAAACAATTGATTTCCTTTCTTATTTCTTGGGATAATAGAAAACAATCCTCAGCCACAAGGTACACTAAATAATTCTTATCATGGTTCACAATCTATTCTAATTAAAAATCTATAAACAATCGTCAAGTGTCAATATGCAAATAAGTAATCGAAAAAAGAAGTAAATAATATCCAAATAAGTAATCGAATAAGGGTATTTTTTTCTGAATAAATAAGGCAATATATGTTAGTACTTGTTGAGAGTGTAAATGAGGATTAAAGAAGGTTAGAAAAGTTAGAAAGAAGCAACTCACAAGTGAATAGGAATTAGAGCATCCACACTGAAATAATTATTTTTATTCATATAATTAGTTTTATTATTATTTTTTTCTTTCTTCTTCACTTACAACCATTTTTAAAAATATTAAAAAATTTTAATAGTTGAACAGTATTTTTTCAAATATATAGATGAACAGTAACATTTTCTGTTTCATTCATTCACAACCACTCAAACCTATTCATTATAACATAAAAAACACACTTACACACTTTTCAGAAATACACTTTGAATGCTCTTAGTGGGAAGTCAAAAATCACAATTGCAGGAAGGCTGCAACTCAAAAGCAAAAATCACAAATCACAAAAAAAACCTCTAAATCGCTAGAACTCAAAAGTGGTGATAGACAAAGCAAAGAGGTACATAAAATATCAAACATCACAAAACTAAGATTGAGAGCATTCACAGCCCCTAACTTATTTTTATATAAGTGAGTGCTTTATATTATAGGAGATGGTTGTGAGTGGTTGTAAGTGAAGGAGAAATAAAATTTATGGGGCTTGTACCGTGATTCCCTAAATATGAGGAATCACGGTACAACCCTCATAAATTTTTTAATATTTTAAAGAGTTAAATGCTATTTTTGTCCCTGACGTTTTGTTAAATTTGTCATTTCAATCTAAAAACTATTTTTTCGCCATTTCAGTCACTGTAGTTTACCAAATATTGCCATTTTCATCCACTCCACTAACACTGTTACAACTTCATTAAAACTCCATTAAATATGAGGTTATTTTAGTCTTTTTGAACACCCTAATTATCCCATTAAAACAAATTAATCAATTAATATTCAATTAAAACTAAAAAAACACATGAAACGAATAATGAGACCAGACGCTTTGATTTAAAAGCTTCGATTAACTCTAACACATATTGTTCAATTGAGGTCTACCGTGAGATTTCAATTAATCTTCACGTTTTGTTCCAACGTGTACCGTTATTTGACTGAGGTCTATTGTGGGATTAAGGTTTGTTGTTGACATGCTTTATTTGATTGAGGTATTTGATTGAAATCTCATAGCAGATCTTAATTGAACAACATGTATTAGAATTAACTGAAGCGACCGGTCTCACGAGTCGCTTCATGTGTTTTTTAGCTTTAATTGAATATTAATTGATTAATTTGTTTTAATTGGATAATTAGAGTGTTGAAAAAGACTAAAATACCCTCATATTTAACGAAGTTTTAACAGAGTTTTAAAGTTGTTAGTGGAGTGGATGAAAATGACAACATTTATTAAACTACAGTGACTGAAATGGCAAAAAAAAAAAATTTAAATTAAAATGACAAATTTAACGAAATGTCAGGGACGAAAATGACATTTTACTTTATTTTAAAAGTGGTTGTAAGTAGATGAGAAAGAAAAAATAATGATAAAAGTATGAAAAATATTATTTAATTGAAAAGAACAAAAAAAAAATAAATGTTTTTAAAGTAATTATAAGAATGAGCATGAGGGATAGATTGTGAATGCTCTCATGGACACCCTAATGATATGCATAAAGGAAGCAAAGAGATGATAGGTTTATTGTTGTTATTGACTTGTTAATCTCTCAATATGCATGCTACGAGTCTATATAGGCGAGATACATAGAATATCAAACATCACATAAATAAGCTAATTATTATATAGAAAATTCAATGGGCATGAAACTTCTCTAATACCTCGATGGTGCTATCAAAACAAGTATACAAATATATCCCGCCAATGTAAACGTCTCGACATAATAAATGTATGCTACTGTAAAAATGATGTTGGGGCTTTCATCGGTTTGGACCAACGTAATAACCTCAACCATTTATCTTAGTAAATGAATTAAAAATCAATGATGCCAATATGAAATAGACTAGCAACTAAGAGCTTTCATTCCAGTTGCACAGTAATACATACTTTCATAAAGGTCTCGTGACCATGAACATTATCTAGCCATAATGTAACAACCCATTCGTGTATAATGTGTGCAGGACTTGAAGAAAACCTATATTTAAAAATTACAGAGCCATGGCATGTATAGAATTGATGGTTTAAGCTCCAAGAAGCTTGCATGAAGCATAAATCAACATATAAAAGGTTTCAACCCGAGAAATCACAGATGAAGTATGGATCAACATAGATCTAGATGTTTTAGCTCCATAAATCAAAAACAATACATGAAGTTGCACGTATCTAATGGCCACTATGAAAAAAAACGAGATGTGCCTAGTGAGCTTTCAATAATTGGGCTTGTCAACTTAAATTAGATGCTTTAAGATGGTACATCTAAGATGCTTTACATAGCTACATGGAAATAAAAGGAACCTGATTATGTAGCATAAATCACCACATCTTATAGTGTCTTAATGCATACTATTTTATTTTAAACTTTTAATTAAGTTTTATAAAAAGATAAATTTGTAAAATAGTTATTAAGTTTCAGTATTGTTCTAATTAGATCACTCATAAATTTTGTTAGCACAGTCTGTTTACTCATAAATTTTTTTGTACTAATCAGGTCACTAAAATTTCACGATTTCTCTAACTAGGTCATTAATAAATTGCAAAATATTTTAAAAATTGAAATATTTAAAAATTGAAATATTTAAAAAAGTATCAATATTTATAAATAACCGAATTATTTGAAAAAATTATTAATTATTTAAAACAACTGAAAAAAATTATAAGTGATCTAATTGAAACACTCATAGAACTTTAGTGACTTGATTGAAATAAATAAAATCTTAATGAACTGAATGAAACAAATAAAAATATGACCCTTGGTTCAACCGGTCCGACCGGTTCAACTAGTCCGATTACTGGTTCAACGTTGAAACGATTTTAAGCATCGAAACGAACCGGATTGAAGTCCAATTCTCAATCCAACCGGTCGGTCCGGTTTTCAAAACCATGCCAAAGGAAAAAAAAATAATGAATTTAATTATTTAAAAGTAAATAATCACTATGCAAAATTTAAAGTAACAACCATGAACTTGAACACTCTACAATCTCGGTCCCACTTATCCATAAAGCGTGAATCTACCACCTTAATCACACCACCATTTTCTCATCTCGTCTCTCGTTCAACAACTCCCCACAAACCAAAATACCGCGATAAATTGAAAAACTCGCACGCCAGACGAAAGCGACACTTTAATTAAACAACTATAAAATATAAACAATAAAATAAGTACGACACTGCCGTAACTGAAATCTCGCCTCAACTGATTTCAATCATTCATTTCAAATCCGCAAAACAGTACACCCACGTCATCTACCACTTCACGAAACGATAAGCACACGTACTTATCACCCCACCCCTCAAAACAATTTCATAAGTCCAACTACTTATTGATAAGACAGTAGATAAAGGTGTGAGACCCTTCTGCCAAAAAACGCATCGAAGATCGCGAGACCAAGTCCCCCACCACACCATTCTCTCTCTATCTTCTTCGCAGCCTTTGAAATTGAAACCTGCAACTTTTAGCTGAAAACCCTAGAAATAAACTAGAGTTTTTCGATTTCAGGAGTTTTGACCTGTTTGATGGTTAAATTGCTCACTGTTTCTGTGATTTGTTGTGGTAATTTGTTTCAATGTCGTCGCTGAGCAGAGAATTGGTGTTTCTGATTCTGCAATTTCTCGAGGAGGAGAAGTTTAAGGAGGCCGTACACAGGTATGAGTTGTGTCGAGATGTGTGGAGTTCGTGAAAGGAGTTGTGTAGATCGTTTTTGTGGTGTTGTTATAAGGGTTTGTTTGTTTGGATGTGTTTGCTTTCTAGGGTTAATAACTTAATATTCATGATTATTGATGGTTGATCTGTTAGACGAATGTTAATATGTGTTTTTGACCTGATTTTGTGCTTTTGTTGGGGAAATATTGGGTGGGTTTTGTTAATTGGATGTTGGTGTTACCTATTTTGAAATAAAGTTAGGTTCTTGTGTTAGTTTTGTGTGTTCGGGGTCTCGGTGGAGCAGCCTCTCTATCTCTTGTGATGGAGGAAATGTTTGCGCTCATCTCGCCCTCCTGACGCCTACTAATAGCTTGCTATGAGTCTTGCTGGTTATGTTTGTTTGTTACTTGTTTTGATAATTGGTGGGTCTGATTTTTGAAGTTTTGTGTCATTTGATAGATGCTAATTACATCATTTAAGGGAGTTTAGTGTATTTTCTGACTAATGCAATTATAATGTTTGTGTAGGCTTGAGCAAGAATCTGGTTTTTTCTTTAATGTTAAGTATTTTGAGGAGAAAATTCATGCTGGTGAATGGGATGAAGTGGAAAAGTACCTGTCTGGATACACCAAGGTTGATGATAACAGGTACTCGATGAAGATTTTCTTTGAAATCAGGAAACAGAAGTATCTTGAAGCTCTTGATAGGTATGTGTTGACTGAAGTGAATAATGTCTGTTGAATATGGTGTTCAGTATTTTCGCCTGATCTGAGAGTCTATGTTTGTATTTGACTTTATTAGGCATGATAAGGCAAAAGCCGTCGAGATATTGGTAAATGATTTGAAAGTCTTCTCAACATTCAATGAAGATCTATATAAGGAGATTACACAGTTGTTGACGCTTACAAATTTCAGGTAATGTGCTCCTTATTGCCTAAAGTGGTTTATTTGTAATGGTCTCTCTTGTTCTTTTTCATACTGAACTGAAAAAATATATTTTTTTTTATGTTTAGGGAAAATGAGCAGTTGTCCAAGTATGGTGATACTAAAACAGCTCGTAGCATTATGTTAGTTGAGCTGAAGAAGCTAATAGAAGCAAATCCACTTTTCCGTGAGAAGCTTGTTTTCCCTACCTTGAAGTCATCAAGATTGAGGACTTTGATTAACCAGAGGTAAAGCTTCTATTTCATGATACTACTTTCTTTATATGTTTGTGATTCATTTAGAATATAAATTTTAATTTTGTTGTCTATTTAGCTTAAATTGGCAGCATCAGCTATGTAAGAATCCAAGGCCAAACCCAGATATCAAGACTTTATTTGCAGATCATACATGCACACCTCCAAATGGCACCATTGTACCTACACCGGTCAATCTTCCACCTGGTGCAGTCACTAAGCCCATGGCTTATACCTCACTTGGAGCACATGGTGTATGTAGCCCTTTTCGATCAACGTTCACATTTCTCCCCCGTAATTCCTTGCCCGACTCCCACTTATAAAGGGGATCAAGTCATCTCTAATGGATTTTTCAAATATTGTTTTGTTGCAGCCCTTTCCTCCCAATGCAGCAACTGCAAATGCTAATGCTTTAGCAGGGTGGATGGCAAATGCTGCTGCTTCTTCGTCTGTCCAGGCAGGTGTTGTTTCTGCATCATCATTAACTGGTTCAACAAATCAAGGTTAGGGTTGCACTTTCAATTTAATTAGGGTCCCATATATGCATGTGTTTGGTAATTAATTACTTGTTTTTTCTTTTCATTTTATGTTTTCTAGTATCCTTTTTAAAACGTCCTGCAACGCCCCTTGCTACACTTGGTATGAACGAATATCAGAATGCTGATCATGAACAGTTAATGAAACGTTTGCGCCCTGCACAGCCTGTAGAAGAGGTAACCTTGCTCAATATTTGGGTTTCAAATACTTGTACATAAATATCCATGAAATTCATTAGCATTTTGGTGCACTTCTTTAGGTTTCTTATCAAACTGCAAGACAGCAAGTTTCGTGGTCAGTGGATGACTTGCCAAGAACAGTAGCCTTCAGCCTGCATCAAGGATCCACTGTCACAAGCATGGATTTTCATCCTTCTCACCAGACATTGCTTCTTGGTATGATGAGAAATTGTATCCCTGCTTGAAATGATCTCAACTTTTGATGTGTAGAAGGTTGGCATGATAATCATATACATTGGTTTTTTCTAATTTTAATCTTACAGTTGGATCTTTTAATGGTGAAATCACTCTTTGGGAAGCCGGGTCACGTGAAAAACTGGCATCAAAATCATTCAAGATATGGGACATGTCTTCTTGTTCTTTGTCCTTTCAGGTTTGACTTTATTTTTCCATTTAATTATTTGAAGACCATCTCTTGTGTCTTGCATTTAATTTAAGGTATAATTAATTAACTTCTGAAAGATGTAAATTAGTAAAGATAATGTGCAAATTGACATAAGACGCAAACGCATTTGGCATGTGTTGTTATTGAAGTTCTGTACTATTGTAGTGAGTTAATCTCACGGTTAAGATGATTTGCAGGCGTCATTTGTAAAGGATGCACCAATTTCTGCGAACCGTGTTAGGTGGAGTCCAGATGGAAATGTTATTGGTACGTATGCTTTTTTCCTTTTCCGTTTTCTTGAAGTTGGACACTTGGACTCTTGAACTCTTGAGGAGCTGATTGTGATGCCACAGGTGCTGCTTTCAATAAGCATTTAGTCCATTTGTATGCTTATGCTGCACCGAATGATTTGCGCCAGCAATTCGAGGTGGGTTGAGTAATGTTGCTTGTTCAGCAAGAAATGTGTGATTCTCCTTTAAGAACCATCTATTCTTCTTCTTCATGCAGATTGATGCTCATGTTGGAGGAGTGAATGACTTGGCATTTGCTCATCCAAACAAACAGCTATGTGTGGTTACTTGTGGGGATGATAAGTTAATAAAGGTGTACTATACCACCTACAACCTTGTATAATTCCATAGATAGCTAGAAAAATATTTCTTCGTTTCCTGGTGGGAAACTAACAGGGAAATGTGTCAGGTGTGGGATTTAAATGGACGGAAGCTATTTACTTTTGAAGGACATGAGGCACCCGTTTACTCAATATGCCCTCATCAGAAAGAGACTATTCAGGTATGCCAGGATACATGGGCATACATACATCTTATATTTATACTTGGTTTTTAATGCATTTCTATTAAAAGTTACAATTTGCCTGTAAATTTCAGTTCATATTTTCAACTGCAATTGATGGTAAGATTAAAGCATGGCTCTATGACAACATGGGATCTAGAGTTGACTATGCTGCTCCTGGTCATGGCTGCACCACCATGCTATACAGTGCTGATGGCAGTAGGTAAGTTTATTCATATATATATATATATATATAATGGCTTGTACTGCTGACTTTTGTTTGATCTCTTCAATACATTTATAAACATATATTTGGTATTTGTTTCATTTGCTGACAGAAGAATGTAAATGTGAAACTATCAACTGTTACAGCTTGAAATGCTTTGTTTCAGATTGTTTTCTTGTGGAACAAGCAAAGAAGGGGAGTCTTTTCTTGTTGAATGGAATGAAAGTGAAGGAGCCCTTAAGAAGACTTATGCTGGGTTTAGAAAGAAACTAAGTGGGGTTGCACAGTTTGACACAACTCAGAACCACTTTTTGGCTGTTGGTGAAGAAAACCAAATAAAGTTCTGGGACATGGATAGCGTCAATCTTCTCGCTAGTACAGATGCTGATGGTGGACTCCCGGTTAGTATATATGTTTTAGCTGACTCTCAATCTTCACACTTTTAGGTGGCAAATTGAGTGGGTATGATGGCTCACGTTACAGTCCGGTTGACTGGGAACACTGATCGAATTTTTTTACTCTTTCTTCATAATGATGTCAAGTATAATTCAATTTCAATAATAATCTTATATTTTTAATAAAGTGATATATGAAGTTGTATGCAGTAAAAGAACACCTTGGGTGACTTTTGATCCGTTCGACCCATTGGAACCATCTTTTAAGCTTTTTGTTTTTAAATCTACATTTTTGACCTTTTAGAGTAAAACATAAGCCAAGTAGGTCTATCATAAGTAAATGGGTTAAAACTGCCTCCTCTATTCACAATGTTGTATATGCTCACTTGGGCAGGTGCATTATAAAGCCATTTATAACTGATTATTTCAGATATTTCCACGCTTGAGGTTCAACAAAGAAGGAACTCTTCTTGCTGTTGCTACTGCTGACAATGGGATCAAGATTCTTGCAAATGCTGCTGGTCTGAGGTCATTAAGAGCAAATGAACCCCCACCATTTGAAGCATCAAAATCTTCCATCGAACCGCCTGCAATCAAGGTGTCTGTTCTGTTAAAGTGGTTTAACCATTTCTTTTAATCAGAAATCATAATGTGATGTTTTATGAGTTTTCCATTTTCTATGGATCAGATGCAGATGCCTAGCTCTTCTGCTATGGCTAATCCTAGTTCGGTTGGTTGTAAAGTGGAGAAAAGCTCACCTGTCAGGCCTTCCAACTTTCTTGTAAGTCGGTTTTACTTTGCTTCAAAATAAATGAAATGATAATATGCTTTCTGTCTAACTGCTGATTATTCTGCATCTTTATTCATTTTATATTTAGAATGGTGTTGACTCTGTTGGTCCAAGCTTGGAAAAACCAAGGAATCTGGATGATGTTTCTGATAAGATGAAACCCGGGCAGTTGACTGAAATTGTAGATGCTGCCCAGTGCCGGCTAGTTACTATGCCAGAGAGCGCAGAAGCCTCCAATAGGGTATCCCTATCGTTGCTTTCATGATAAATTCACAGGTGGAAAATTAGGTGTGTGGGGAGGATTGGGTAAGAGGTCAAAACAGGTAACTTTTTGGTATGGGTCGAAACACATTGGGTGGATCCGAAGCACTTTATGTCTGAATTCTTTATATATAACCAGTGTGTCAAACACTCAAACATGATTGCAAAAATTGTATACATTAAAAATACACTTTGGAAATCTTTTGACCCATTCATCCATTTGACTCATATCCTTTTTTGCTAGATGATGAGTTTACTTGTTTAATTTGTTAGAGATCAAACATGACACAATTTGGGGCTCCATTTTATCAATAATAAATGGCTTAAAAGCACCAGCTCTAATAATTTTGTAGCATGGTGCTGAACAAGATAGTTATATGCAGGTGGCTCGACTTCTTTATACAAATTCTGGAGTTGGAATTGTAGCCCTTGGATCAAATGGCATTCAGCGACTGTGGAAATGGGCCCGCAATGAACAAAATCCAACTGGGAAAGTATTGGCTTTACACCATTGATAATTTCATTATCTATCATTTTTTATATGAATGTTAATTTCTGACATGGGTGATGTTTAAAGGCCACTGCCAATGTTATTCCTCAGCATTGGCAACCAAACAGTGGTCTTCTTATGACAAATGATGTGACAGGTGTCAACCTTGAAGAAGCTGTTCCATGCATCGCTCTGTCAAAGAATGATTCTTATGTAATGTCCGCTGCAGGTGGGAAAATATCATTGTTCAATATGATGACGTTTAAGGTATATTCTCCCCTACATAACCTGTGTTTTCTGTTTATAATATTAACGCTGCGTGTAACTAATTTACCTCATTCTGATTTTTATATGTAGGTTATGACAACATTTATGCCCCCTCCCCCTGCTTCAACCTTCCTAGCGTTTCATCCTCAAGATAACAACATTATAGCTATTGGCATGGAAGATTCTACCATTCACATATATAATGTTAGGGTGGATGAGGTGATTATTGTTTTCTTTTTTACTATTTTTCTGCATTTTTATTAGCGGGCCAAACATAACATAATCTATTCTGGCTTCCTAGGTGAAATCAAAGCTGAGAGGCCATCAGAAGAGGATAACTGGCCTTGCTTTTTCTACCAATCTGAAAGTATTGGTTTCATCAGCTGCTGATGCTCATGTGAGACTTGTGGTCAAATCCGGCTGTCTTGTTCTTTTAACCGTATTATTGCTTATTCCATGACTTGATTCAATGCAGATTTGTTTTTGGAGCATTGATTCATGGGAGAAGAGGAAAATGGTGCAGATACAACTGCCACCTGGCAAAGCACCTACAGGTGACACTCGCGTGCAGTTCCACTCTGATCAGATACGTTTGCTGGTCTCCCATGAAACTCAGCTGGCAATATACGACGCCTCCAAGATGGAACTCATACATCAGGTACAATACATCCACTATATCATTTTAGACTGAGAAAACTATTATTACATTGTCAATTCAGCTTTTTTAAATAAAACTAAATAATAAAAAACTATTATTACATTTGTCAATTCAGCTTTTTTAAATAAAACTAAATAATAATTTCGATTGCAGTGGGTCCCTCAGGACACCCTTTCAGCGCCTATATCTTATGCTTCATACTCATGCAACAGTCAACTAGTGTATGCTACCTTTTGCAATGGCAACATTGGTGTGTTTGATGCCGACAGCTTAAAACTGAGATGTCGCATTGCCCCTTCTGTATATTTAGCGCCATCATCATTATCGAACGGGTAAGAACATGTAGTTTTCTTTGAGGGTTCGCGTTTTAGAGTTGATTATTCTTACATGCCATGCGTATAATAACAACAACAACAACAACATATGTTTTATGCAGAAATGAAGGTCCATACCCACTTGTGGTGGCAGCACACCCACAGGAGCAGAACCAATTTGCAGTGGGGTTGACAGATGGATCAGTTAAGGTGATAGAACCATCAGAATCCCAAGGGAAATGGGGCCTTGATGACAACTGATGAATACCAAATTTCTTCTATCATGATGTCCCATCACATCTGTAAACTGCTTTTCTAAATCTTCAGGAAAAATTTACTTATACATCTACGTACTCTACTTATGTTATCTCATTTCAATAATTTTATCATTATTATTGTCATTCTTGTTGTTATTGTTATTTTCAGTTATTAATTAGACTAAATCCACTCATTTTAATTACCATATGCATATTTATTTATAATTATTAATAAACATATTATTTGTTTATTTTTCTCTTAAATTAAATATCTTCTAATTTAATAGTTATTTTGATAATATCATGGTTATTAAGCTATTTTTATTTATAACTCCTTATGGAGATCACAAACTAACATTCTCAAACAAAACGGTTATCATTTTATGTTAAATGTCTATTTTGATTTTTGTGGTTGTTTGCATTACTCTTTAACGACTTTTGGTGGGGTAATGTGGTTGTAATGGTGTGTATTGTGCATATATATAATTCAACAAACTCAAACTTGATTAAAACTATAAAGTGTCAAGATAAGCTAAAGGATGCTAGATTGTATCCTTAAGTCATCAATAAAAATGTTAGCCCTTGTCATTTTACAATAATGATGGCTACTTAACCTGAATCTAATCAATCTTCTCATACTCATAATTTGAATAAAACAAATGCAACTGACTGAATCAAATTCATCTTAGCATTAGTGTCTAAGGGGAATACAAACATCTTCCTTTATATAAAGTGGTGAAACATACTATTTGACATTACATGGCTTCTACTAATTGAATCTAACACCGCGTTATTGTATTCTAGAACAATAGGATAATGACATAATTATCAAAGATTGAGATTTCTTATTTCGATTCAACAATGTATAAGTAGTTCCTTCAAAAACAATACGGGAAGCAAGTTCTTTCGATACGAAATTAGTCATTGTCGAGTCTCAAGCTATTTGTGTCAAGATATAGTGTTCCTCAAGTTGCGATCTCAAGTATTGAGGATAAGAAATAATTTAATTCAGATAACTCATGATCTATCTCAATGTGGGTTTTCTGCTATTTGTTTCTAAAAAAATACAAGTGAATTCGGTAGGTTGCATTCCTATTTCATATTCATCTTCGTCGTATCAACAAATTTATTATCTTAAGAATCTATACTTAAATCTAACTTCGTGATAGAGATCTGTTTAGAATAATCTTCAAATGCGAAAGAAACTAATGTTTTTGTAAATAAAATATTTTTTATTAAAACTATATTTGCATAGTTTATCACTACATTAAAATAATGTTCTTCTAGAATAACTCTTAATCTACCTTTATTAACCATATGTTTTGGCATTTTGCATGATAGAACTATTAGTTATCTAAATAATTATTTTCACATAATAACTTCTCATTAGTATGTTTAAACTCTTTTCAACACATCTGACACTTCTTGTTGCTTGTTGTGTGACAATTTAAAACATACATCATTAGTAGCATTGTCGATTTTTTTTCTTTTTCTTTTTTATATAAATGGTGCTATATTTAATAAATACGTCACATGAGGGGCTAAGTTTGGGCTTCTTTTACAAGGGGGCCATCACCAATGCTAATGGCGATGACTAACCTAGCATATAGGCACCAATGAACGTTCTAACATTTGTATGACATTTGTAAGTGATCGTCATTCCTACTAGCTATGAGAAGAATATCAGTTGAGTGATTACCAATCCTAACGGTGACGAGTTGAAGTGATCACCAATCCTATTGGTGACGAGTTGAAGTGATCACCAATCCTATTGGTGATGAGTTGAGTGATCACTAATCCTAATGGTGATGACTGATGAGTTGAAGTAATCACCAATTCTAATAGCAAGGAGTTTAATGCACTTATATGTCCTCTGGCAAGCAAGTGGAGCTTGGGTAGTCATCACCATTTCTATTGGGGATGGCCCCTCTTGTGCAACATACTTAAAATGAATCCCTGTTATGAAATGTTTCTCTTTCACATACCTAGTTTTTAAAAAAAATTCTAGCATTGTCATATGTTACTACTTGAGTTTAACACCTTGTCATATAGAATACTGTTGATTTGTATTTTCCAAATGATCACATACTGATCTACATTAGCAATTCTGTCATTATGAATATGCGTCATATATGCTTATGGTTTTAAAATTACTTCCGGTAGTAAGTTTTAAATTTAATTTTAGACTTTATCATGGCTGAATAACCAAATTGTCTTTTTCTATTGGAACTCTTTTCGACTTACTCATGTATTTGCATTATTTAATAAAAATTAATTAATTACTTTCTTTTTAACTTGAGAAGTTTTTTATTCGTTATTAGCAAGAACATTAATAAGCCGTTTCATTTACGATATTTTTCCCTTAAACTCACAAGTAATTGTACTATGTGCTCTAACACTAGGAACACGACATGGTACAATGCCTAACAGTAGAAGACCAAAAGCTCCAGGTCAATAACAAGGTCAATAAAGTCCTGGCGTCCAAACACTTAATATTATATTATATCTATTTTAAGTAACATCTTAACGTTAAAATTTTCAAATCATAGACGATCATACATATACCCATCTCTTGCACTACATAGGTTCACACTACCCTCTATGAACTCACTCTCATTACTTGTTTCTAACATAAAAATATATTTATCTTCACACCTAAGCTTCTTCACATGAATAAATGATAAATCCAATGTTTTTTTTTAGATTATTGGATTTTAATAATTCAAACTTTCATTTATTGGCCGGTATTAATCACAACTCAAAAAATATTTACAGACACTATTAACTTTAAACATATTTTGCTCCAATTATCTCTTACTAACTAAGAGTTAACACTATTAGTTTTTTGATAAGGTGGACCACTTATATGCAAAAACACTAAGCAGAATACTGAAATCAACAATCAGGTCCATCAATCTGGAACTTTTGCACCCTAAAACCCGTTAATGTTCACATCCTGATCTAAACCATTCCAAAAAACGAACCTGATAGAATTCGGGCGGTGGTAGAGTTGAATAATGACTCAAAGTTTGTCCCATTTTATAAAAAAAACTAACGGTGGATAACTCTTAGTTGATAAGAGATCATAAGAGGAAATTAAGCTCAAAGTTAAGAGTGTTTATAAACAATTCCTGAGTTGGGATTAATACCGCCAATAAATGAAAGTTGAGATTATTAAAATACAATAACCTTTTTTTAACTAGTAAGCAAATTATAGCAGTGTTCTAATTAAGTCACTTATATTTTTATTTGTTGGTCACTAAAGTTTTAAAAGTGTTTTGATTAGGTTACCAATATTTTTATTTGTTCCAATCATGTCATTATAGTTTTAAAAGTGTTCCAGTCAAGTCACTCATATTTTTACTATTTTTTTAAATAATTCACAAAATTTTTAAAATAATTTAGTTTTTTTATAAATATTGTTAATATTTTCAAATATTTCAAACTTTTTTAACACTTTTTGCAACTTATTAATGTCCTAATTAGAACAATATTGAAACTTTAGTGATCTGATTGGAACAAAAAAGTTTATAAGTGACTTGATTGAAATAAAAAACTTTATGAGTGAACTAATTAAAATAATATTAAAACTTGATTACTATTTTACAAAGTTACTCCTGAAAAATAACATAGTCACCTATATCAAATTACTAGTAATGTGCCCGCGCGATGCGACGGGTGTGACACTTTTTATTATGGTACTCGTCTTTCGTAAATGTTATACTATATTGTTGGTAAGTTGACAGTGACGCTTCCATATAGGTTGGTATTCATATTCATTTTAATTTTAACCAAAATCTACATACACATGCATAAGTTAGTCAGTGAGGGTAAAGAACTTTTTCTTAATCAAAATACAAAAGTTATATTTATACATACATACCAAGTAGTCTAATTAACTATGACAAAAGAATACCCACATGAATATCATATCCAATTTTAAGTAATTAATTACCTTATGAGTGTTTCTATTTCTGCTTCAGGCAACTTGTGAATTAAAGGAGCAATGTAAGAATTATTTAAATCATGTACTGCTAATTAGTTTTTCAATTTACACAAAGCTTTGAATTGTAGGAGCAATATAAGTATTATGTAATTGTGAAGTAATTAAATTCAAAATGTGATAGATTTTAGAAAAGATCGTGTAACCGAAAATACACAATAGAGATATAAAAAAAGCAGTGATATAAAACATACCCTTTGGCCTGAATTTGTTATTAATTTACAACTCCATCAAGGGCATTGCGAAACATTTTAAAACAAGGTTACGAATAGGACATACCCCTTATTTGTTGTACTCATCTTAATCACCGAGTTAACAGATTTATCCTTTCCATGAAGTTTAGCAATCCTTTTGTTCGGTCCTTTTGCTTCTCAGTGAACTCCTCAACCAAGATCTATTTTACACAATTCAAGATATTTTGAAAAGATCAGGGCTTACTTACCTGATCAGTAACAACATACAAGATATAAATTATAAATAAAAGATAATAGCAGAGCTCTATAACAAAAAAAAAAAAAAAAAACAAACTCCATATATAGGCATACATAAAAAGAGTGCATATAACATAACAAAAGCTATAAACAAAGCCAAACACAAAATATAAACTTGAAAGTAAGAATGTTAGTAGCCTGCAATCTAAAATCAGAACCAAAAGCAAATGTAAGGTTAGACACACACAAATGATAACTTTAAATTGATAATATGGAAACGGGAAATAGGAAACACAAAACCAAATCACCGAAAATCCATCAATCTACATGTTTGATTGCCGGGAATGTCGAAGAACCACCAAAAACCACCCTTGCTGAACCCATGGCAGAGGCTTTCGCACCCTCGTCACTGTTCTTGGACCAAAGCACTCCCCGTTCGAATCTTCAAAGCCCTTAAGTGTGGTGGATCTATGAACCAAAACAACATGCAAGGGATGATCACGTGTTGAGTGAGCTCATCGAAACCCTAACATCATCGCAAAGAGTTCACCGGAGTGGCGGAACCCTAGCTGCCATTATCAGAAAATGCGGCTGTCGCCTTGTATCTCCACCACTGTCGTGATTCAGAGAAAACCATCACCACCACCATGATCATGACGCCACGATTAGTCTGGGTAGATACACCACTCGTCGGAGACTCTCGTCAGAGCTCTAAAACCACACTTTTTCTCTCTAATGAACACAGTCTCCTTCTCTCTCTCTCTCTTATATTGCTATAGGGAAAGAGAAAAAGTTATACGATATACACATGAAGGTGTAACTCTTAATTTTATGATATATATGGGTTTGAAACAACAATAACAACACATGAGACAACAGAGGAGATTACATTAAGTAAATATCTAGATTTAGTTACACATTTTGAATCACATTTGAATATATTTAAATAATAACCTTTAAATTTTAAACTCCAGTAAAATTGTTGATATTGTTGCCTGTAGTTAGGTTTTAAATTTTGATTATTTTGTTGTATTTTATAGTATTGAGTAATTCTATTATTATAATTTAGATGTTGATTCTAAGTTTTGTTTACACTAAAAATGTTTAAAAAAATGAGGTGGTTGTACTGCCATTTTCGAAATATTATAACAACATGTAAGTTAAAATATACAGCAGAAAATATAAATAAAAAAAAAATTATTTTCTGTATTATATGAAAAAAGATAATAATTCATAAAAAACTCACAATTTGTATAAACAAAGAGTGCAATGTGTAAATGCATTTGAATGTGCATGTTTTTAGTAGTGTTTAAATGACAAAAGCGCCCTTACAAATTAGAATTTTCATGTTATACATTGTATTTAAAAATCATAAAACTCTTAAATTTGGCCGGTATTCTTACTTCGTGTATTATAATATAATATTGATTAAGAAGCTGACGAGGTTTAGACTTTAGTCTAAACATATAAAAAGATAAGGGGCTGCAGTTGCAACCTTATGGAAAAAAGTTAGGGTTCAAAGAAGCTCCATCACCGCCGATTGCCTTTTGATTTACTCTCGAAGGCTTATGTGGCCCCATCGTTATTGATTCTTCAAGCTGATTGCTTCCACAGGTAACATCTCAAAACAATCTTCCATTGCTTCGGTTTCTTCTTGATTTGTTGTTCTTATGTTCATCCATCACTACTGTACCTATGCTCCTCCTCTGTATGTTTCAGATCTTATTGTGTTAATTCGGTTTAATATTTGTTCGATTGCTTTGTTTGTCTTCAGTGTGTATGTTTCAGCTTATAGAAACCAATCGTTTCTTCTGTTCGAAGTAAACCTAACCTTAAATTTTGTTCAAAACTGAATGTAACTTTTGTTTACGCGTAGGGTTTAGGCGTGCATAATTGATTATTTTAGGTTTATATAGTTCAGTAGTTCTTGATCCTAATCCGATGTAAAAACACTCGTAAAATGAACAATTGAAATCGAAGAAAATTTGGTGTGAAGAACATCAAGTACAGGTGGATTTTTATGAATTTGCCAACAAGATTGTTCATGTGATCGCAAACTAGATTTACCTAAGTCTGCACGTATTTTATACCTATGTATAACTTGTTTTTTGTTCTTTTATGTTTTTAAATTTTCTTCTCTAAGATTGGCGTCAATTGGGAGCTATAAATGGCGAACCGTACGGATCCTTCAGCGAAGAGTATAAGGGGAACAAACCCACAAAATCTAGTTGAGAAGATATTGAGGTCGAAAATTTACCAAAATACCTATTGGAAGGAGCAGTGTTTTGGTTTGACAGCAGAGACGCTGGTTGATAAGGCGATGGAGCTGGATCATGTTGGTGGCACGTATGGTGGCAACCGTAAACCCACGCCTTTTATTTGCCTTGTCATGAAGATGCTCCAGATCCAGCCTGATAAAGAAATTGTTGTTGAGTTCATCAAAAATGAAGATTACAAGTAATTCATCTTTGTGTCTCTCTTAGTTTGTTTTATAGATTTTGCTCATAAAATTTGATTCTTTTACATGTATGCTAAAATTTCTTTTATCTCTAGATATGTGCGAGTACTTGGAGCCTTTTACTTGCGACTCACTGGCACGGATATTGATGTGTACCGGTATCTAGAGCCGTTGTACAATGATTACAGGAAATTGAGACGCAAATTAGCTGATGGGCGTAAGTACCTTGACCATAAACTGTTTTAGCTAGATTTGTGTTTTTGAAGTTTATTTTTCTATTTCTTGGTATACTGATGTTTTTATCTTTTTGTGAGGTAATAGACTTTGCGCTGTCGCACGTGGATGAGGTTATTGATGAACTCCTGACAAAAGATTACTCCTGCGACATTGCTTTGCCACGTATAAAGAAAAGGTATAATGACAAACTTCCGTGCATTTCACCTTCTTTTTCTTTTTAGTTTTTTGTTTGTTTTGACATCGTCCTGTGCGTGTATCTAAATGCATAGAAGATATGAATATAATAGTTTGTATTCTAATTTACCCTCCTATAAGCATGTATATTCTTATCATCTCTATTTGAGTAGCATTGGATCTAATGTTGTATAGACAAATATTAACACTACATAAACGACACCTTTATAATTTCTAATCATGTGATCAATTGGTTATGATACTGCACTTGAGCTGAAGCGACTCTGCCCATCACAAGAGAACCCTTAACCCATAGAGTAGCATCTCCGTCCCATTGTTTTACCCTATATTTTAAAAGCACACCTAGGTGCAAAGCGCATGAAGCTGATGATATTACAGGAAGTGAGCTGAGGTGATAGCTTTGTAGGGCTTTTCAGCGGGATCATTTGCCTTATGTACAGGGTTCCTTTCTTTTTCTTTTTGTTTTTTAAACCCGTGCGTTTTTAATGGAATTAATGGGCCATCATCTTTATAGACCAAATGAATTTAAAAGTGGATGTCCTAAAAATCTAGAAATCTAAGCAATACTTCAAAGATCCCCATGGTTTATGTGCTATTTTAATCATGCTATCAACTACAAACATATATGTGCGTATTTATATATAATTTGTCTTGTGAAGCCGTATATAGTTTTCCACATGTGTATGACAAGTGTGCTTTGTATACATGACGTGCCCCCCTTCTGCCTCCTCTCTACGGGCCCTATAGAGGATAGCCTAGGAGCTTTTTACACTTTTTACAACAAATTTTTTGGAACACGCTTTTTAAAACACAGGCTGTACCTGGATTTTTTTTTTGTTTTATTACTAACATTACCTTGAGATCTAATTAATGCACGTCAAATGCTGGGTAGGTAGTGCAATATGTCATATTAAAAAATGATACTTTATCTATTGCTTTATCTAGGTGTTGTTTTTAGAGCAATTGAGCAATCTAAACATAAAAAGGACGTTATGAAATTTACAGTTATGCCATGCTTGATAATCATTATTAAGAGACGTGAATCTTTTTGGAGTTGCAGTTGTGAATAAATCAGGCATCAGTATAAATGTCCCATTACTGTCATGTGGAGTACTTAGAGCAGATTCTGCACACATGTTTCGTGTTGATTGATAATCATGGATGATGGCACACATGATAGTGACAGTGTTTATGCTTTAGCTGTCATGACATGGGAATTTTTGTGATGAAAAAGGTAAAAGGCTATGAGATTAATATATTGATGTTACTTGTGTACAGGCTTACCATTGAAGCAATTGGTGCTCTGGAACCTAGAAAAAGTGCACTTGAAGATGATTTTGAGGAGGAAGAGGAAAAAGATGAGGATGAGCAACTCATGGATATCGATGTTGGGGGTCATGAAAAGGTTTAGCTCTTTTGCATTGGCACTTATATATGATTTCGCCACTTCATAATATATATATTTCTAACTTCTGTTTTCTGGAAACAGGATTATTATCGTGGACAGAGTCCATCAAGGGAACGAGGCCGAGATCGGGATCGGAAACGTGACAGCCATAGACATAGGTATGATTTTCTCTATCCTTTAACGGTTTTACCACCTGCCACATCTTAACTGAACAGTTAGCTAAATTAGACCAGAATCTTTTATGCTAGTCCAAGATTAGTGGAAGCGTCTTTTTCAGTAATCCGCCATGTAGACATGCATGCATGTACATGGGCAGACAGGCTCACCTATCACACGGGTTTTGCATTGACTTGAGCTTTCATAGGCCCAAGACACTGTAGCAGCCAGCGTATTGAAAGAGCTTCCTAGATGAATAAATTATGATCCTGCCAGGTTTCTCTGTACTAGCATTGTACAGATGAGAAGTATGATGGATCACACATTCCCATGAATTTGTATCAAAACTTAATTTACTCTTTATAATATGCAGTCGGGTTAAGAGGTTACCTTCTGATCCGTTAAAGGGTCAATTTGGGTTATGTTTTTTATTCGACCGGTCACATGGCCCAAGTAAAAAACCTTAGTATAAGAATAAAACGGGTCAAAAGTTGTTTAGTATGTACAATCAATGCATACAACCTCCTAACTCTTTATGCAAACTTTTAGATTAATGTTGTGATACAAGTTTTCTAATCATATTTAACACTAGTTGTTTATTAAACTTTCTTTTTAGATTATTTTGTGTGTTTCTGTATTTATTTTCAGGGACCGTGATCATGATAGGGAGTATGACAGGGATTATGAGTGGGAGCGGCGTGATAGGGACAGGGATCGGGACCGTGACCGAGACAGAGATCGGGACAGGGACAGGGACAGGGATAGGGATCGTCATCGTGGGAGAGATGAAAGAGATTATGGGCGGGACCGAGACAGGCGAGACAGGGATCGTGGCGGGAGGAGGAGAAGCCGCTCAAGAAGCTTAAGCAGGGATCGGGATAGAGATAGAGATAGAGATAGAGACAGAGACAGAGATAGAGAAGAGAGGCGGCAGAGGCAAGCACGGGACACAAGCACGAGTCCCTCGAGAAGAGGGGCAGACGAGGAGAAGCCGAAGAAAAAGAAGGAAAAGGAAAAGAAGAAGGATGATGGAACAGATCATCCTGATCCAGAAATTGCTGAAGCTAACAGGATTCGTGCGTCCCTTGGTTTGAAACCTTTGAAGCTATGAACAACCGTGTGATAGATTGTAATATTTTTCTTTAAATGTAGTTGCTAACCAGAAGATATGAAGTTGGTTGTTTATGGGACATGTCTGTAGTGATTATATCCGTATTATGCATTTTTGGTTTTTTAAATTTTTATTCATTTATTTATAAATAAAACATTGGATTTTAAAGTAGGTTTGAACAAGTACATCACAAGTGGGTCTGCATGGGGTTTTGTTTCATTTAAGGGGTTAACGCACTTGGTAAGCGCGATTTCTTGCGCTGCCTGATAAGATTCTACCGAATCTAACACTATCCTTACAAAATCTAAGAAATCGCATTTGTTATGTGCGATCTCTCAGAAGTATCACATCCATTTTTTATTTTTATTTTTCTGAACGGCTAATATATTAATAAGCAACAAGAGACCATAGCAAGATGCTATGACCCATAACAATACATTTTACATCGTTTTAGGAGAAATCAAAATTACACCATTTGTTTCACTTCATATTCTTCATTTTTCCTCTAAATTTAATCCATGAGAATGAATTAAAAGTCACCTCTTCCACCACTTTAGAAACCGAAGCTGGTTTGGAGTCGAATGTGATGGCGTTTCATGCCCTCCGTATATACCATAAAGTAGCCGATAGAATGCAGTATAATACCTTTTTCTTGAATCTAGAATCCGCTGAGTTGACAGGATAGCTTAGGAGATGTCTCACCGAGGTCAATGGGATCGGGTTAAGTCGTACCCAATGCGTGATGGCACACCATACCCGCGATGCAAACGGATAGTGCAGCAACAGATGATCAATGGTCTCTAGATTATTAAAGCATAGTGAACATCCATCTTCTTACCTACTGGGACATCACCCTTAGCAAGTGTGATTTCTCACAAAATTCCAAATAAAATACACAGTCAACCAACAGCACGATACAACACTCATCGTCTTGGCTTGAGACATCACATTTGGTAAGTGTGATTTCTTAATAACTTCCAAAATGATATATCAAATCAATTGAATCAACTTCTATATATTTACAAAATGAAAGCATGCATTTGTCACTAACTTCCACAATTAATTTCAACCAAATATTTTAACTACCTACCACATCTAACTTCACTTATATATAAGGTTGGAGTGATTAATATTTCAACTCTAATTCATTTAACAATTATCAATTCAATATCACTTTAAAAAATGAGAGGTTGTTGGGAGTTTTTAGTTCAACATTCTTACCAAAATTTTCTACACCTCTTTCAAAAATATAAATTTGTTTAAGTTTTTTTAGCTTAAAAAATATTCTCTCATTTTAAATCCGGTCCTCTCATTAACGAATTGTTATTTTTAAGCGGAGATCACAGAGCGGATCACTATTTTCAAAAACCAAATTGTGATAAAGTAACGTTAAGCATAAGACGTGGTGACCAAGCATTTTGGAAATATATCCAAACAAATGGCATCCCCGAGAGTGTTGTGTACTTCATAAGAGTAGCGGGTTTTGCAGGTATTTTAGAATGTGGGTGGCGCAGACTTGATCGTGGTTTGATCTCCACATTGATTGAGAGATGGCGTCCAAAGACTCACACTTTTCACCTACGGATTGGAGAAGCCACGGTTACCCTAGAAGATGTACAAGTTTTGTGGGGTCTACCAGTAGAGGGTAATATAGTTTCTGGAGTTGATAAACCTATGACACCCGAACAAATATCATTATAGTTTTATAATCTTATGGGTGTTCCACTACCTCCAAACTCTGTAAAAGTGTTTAAGTTAAACATGCCTCATATTCTAGAACTAATAAGTTGAACTTTCCTGAAAATCCAACGGAGCTACAATGTATTCAATGTGCAAGGTTAATAATATTTTTTATGATTGGCGCGGTTTTATTTCCTGATGCAACTTCCAACTTAGTCCACATGAATTATTTAAACCATCTTGAAGATCTAAATGCCTGTGGTGGACTAAGTTGGGGAAGTGTTGTATTGGCAAGTCTATATCGACAGCTATGTAGGGCCACAGACGTATCATATGTTGAGGCTGGTGGTCCTATGTTTCTACTACAGTTATGGGCATGGGAAAGATTTCCTACGTTTGCTCCATAAAGATTTCATGACCTAGATTTTACGAAACCATATGGCGTGCGGTATGAAATAATATTTTTACATATATCATATATGTTTTATATCTAACTATGTATAATTGTAACAAACGGCAGGGTCATTTAAGTTACGTCGACACCATTTCACATGTGTTAAGCGCGTATAAAAGTCAACTACATGCTTTAACTGAGGAAATGGTAAGTCAATTTACGAGTAATATCATAATTGAAGAATTGATATATTTAGTTTGTTTTTCTAATTTAATGATTACATTTTGTTTAAGTTTAATTGGATGCCTTATGCCGCTATCCTCCACCAGCTACCGGAAATGTGTATGAGCGGTGCAAAAAGTTGGAGGAGTGAAACATATTTAATAGTTTGGGAAATTGTTGAACCTCACTTGCCCAGTTGGGTTTTGAGACAATTTGGCATGTTTCAACCAATTCCTACCAACACTCTTTAGTGTAGAGGAACATAGAAAAATTCACAAAACAGGTCGAGCTGGTGGACGAAATATAAATTGGGTTACAACACATGAAGCATATATTTTGTCATGGCAGAACCGACATGAGCATGTTGTGAATGAAGAATACACCGCTTCGTTCATTGCCAGTCATCAATACATGGAGTGGTATAGACCACGTACGCTTTTGTATACAGTTGACCCGAGATATGTTGACGATAACCCGGAGTGATCGTACTTCTTTTGTTGTGTGGTGCTACCGATATCCCAACACAATCGTTTCAAACTAGACATCTTAAACTTATGCATCAAATTGCTTCGGACGTGTCTTAGACAAAATCGATGAACGACATTATCTTTCCACACTTGAAGATTTTTCATGGCGCTAATTATTCCCTTGTGTCTATCAGAAATAACACACAACTTTTTCCCTCTTTGCATTGCAATGTGCAACCAAAACTCTTGAAAAAACCAACTCCAACTTTCCACGGTTTCTTCGTCAACAAATGCATAAGCTACATGCAATATGTAATTGTTTGCATTTTTTGTTACCGCGATAAGCATCTTACCCCACACGATCCCTTTAGGTGAGTGGCGTCAACATATATAACTGGTTGGCAATACTTGAAAGCTTTTATTGCCGGCCTAAATGCCCAAAAAACATATTTAAAAGTATAGCACTGAGACGATCCAACATTATGATGTAACCATTCAATAACAGTAGATGGGTTTGAGGCTTGTAACGCTGCGATTTACTTAGGTAGCTCCTCAAAGTTACTCACCCAACTTCCGTAGATTCTCTCTATAGCAGCTTTTCGAGCCCGCCACGCCTTACTGTAAGAAACATCAACGTTTAGCTGATCTTTTAAATGTGCGCGAATTTGTTTGACTGGATATGCAATGTCTTGACGAATGGCGTGGATGATGCGTATTGCAATATCTCTGGATTTCAGGCTCCTATTATTGTTTTAAACCACTGTCCCACAACAGTTAAGTGAAGCCACCCATCTAACAACTCTCCACATATGATCATTGCCTTTTTTGGTGGCGTACACAAACCATTTACAGGGAGGACCACTTTAAAAATTAGTGTTGCAATTGGGGTTTGTTGACATGCATTTGGCTCTCCATTTAAAACGTTTACTTTCAACAACTATCAGCTCTCTGTTACGAACAAGATTCCACAACCGAACAGCATGAATCAGTTCAGATTTGTTTTTGAAGTACATACCAGCACATATTTCTTTAGATTCTTCATTCCATATAACCATGTCATCGTCATCATCAAATTCAGCAGCTTCGTAAACTCTTAGTTCTTCAAGATCTTGAGAATAATTTACGACTCTTTGGGAGGATTCTTGAATATTCATAGAATTATATTGTTCCGGAATTTCATGTTCATCAACATCATCATCGGAAGATTCATCTGTTGATGGATAACTTCAGATTCTTTGGAACTTTGTGGTGTAGCTTCAAATTCAGATCCATCATCTTCTTGCCTATCATTAAGCATGGTATACGTTGATGGACCAGCTTGATGTGGATTGCTGTTAACTTGATAAGAATAGATTGTTTGTTGCGGAGCTTTAGATACTGAAAAACCACATAGGAGATCTATACAACTGGATTGTTGGATGGGTACCATTGGCTCCATATGAACGTAAATGTCAGGACGAAAATTTCCTTCCATTGCCAAATAATACATCATTTCTAGGCTTGACTCGTTGAAGATTTTAGATGTTCGAGAAAAACCTTGATAAGTATAATACAAATTTAACTTCAGTTTGTAAAAGTTCTTCTCAATTTGAAGGTGAAAATAAATTAAGTCAACAAATTCTTCATATGACATATTTCGTTGAACAGTAATTGTTGTACTTCTGGTGGAATCATCACGTAATATAGTCCCATTTTCGTAAGAAACATAACCACCCCAATATAGTTGAACAAATATTGGAGAAAACATGTTGAAAAAAATTAAATGTAGATTGGGTATGGGTATGAAGATGAAGATAGAAGTGTGGATATATATATGGTCTTTTTTTATATATATGTAGTTTTTTTCTAAAAAAACTTTCACAAGGTGTTGGAGTTTATTGAGAAATCACACTTAGCAAGTGTGATGTCTCAAGTATTTATGTCTCAACTGTCACGGGTTTTTGGAGTTTATTGAGAAATCACACTTTGCAAGTGTGATGTCTCAAGTATTCAAAGTGACGGGGTGTGTCTGACAATGACTTTTAGAATTTTGTGAGAAATTACACTTGCTAATTGTGATGTCTTAGTAGGTAAGAAGATGGATATGATGCTTTTGAGAGATAGCACATAACAAATGCGATTTCTTAGGTTTTGTTAGGATAGTGTCAGATTCGGTGGAATCTTGTCAGGTAAAGCGAGAAATCGCACTTACCAAGCGCGATAACCCCTTAAATGAAACAAAACCCCATGCAGACCCACTTGTGATACTTGTTTAAACCTACCCTATTTTTAAAAAAAAATTCTTGAATTTTCATAATCTAAAATTTAACCCTTTGGTTAATAATAATCTATTCTGGTAGTTTATGTAATGGAATTGTTTATTTTAACTTTTACAGTTAATTATAAAATTGCATTTTATTTTAATTTGATTTATGATGATTATGAATTATTATTTATGAGCAAAATGTGAACATATGTTTTTGTAGGGGCAATCTTGATGGCATAATAAATTATAGATTTACATTTTTAGTTTTATTTCATTTCACTAGTGATTATAAGCAAACTATGAACACATCTTTTTTGTAAGTAAATTGAGTAGAAATAAGAAATAGAGGGTAAACCTGTGAGGATTACATGAGTGAGTTTGTTTTTTCTAACAAAAATAAAAGTCAGAGGTGGGTTTAGCTTTAGTAACAAAAATTTGAAAGTTAAAATTGTTATTACAAAACTATAGATATATTACTATCAACAATAACTTCTTATAGTTTCTAATTTGCCTTTAAATAAATAAGCTTGTTTTATGTAGGGTTGTTCACGAGCCAAACCGAGCCGAGCCAAAGCAAGCTCGAACTCGGCTTGGATTTAAACCGAGCCAGCTTGGCTCAGTTTGGTTTTAAAACTGAGCGGGCTCAAACTCTGCTCGGTTTTTAACCGAGTTGGCCCCGCTTGGTTCGTTTTGGCTCGGTTTGGCTCGGTTTTATTTCATAAACACAATTAAAAAATTAAATGCAAAATAAATCCAACATGCTACATAACTCATAACCAGTTTACATCAAGCTTCATAAAATATAAATTAATTTAAAGAAACTAAGTTTAATTTCAACAAAATACTAATAACTTTATCACTGTTTAATTGAATGAATTGAAAGCACTTAAATAATTCATTATAGTATACGAAAATATAGAAACAT
Organism: Flaveria robusta; assembly: GCA_025506415.1. Taxonomy (NCBI): domain Eukaryota; kingdom Viridiplantae; phylum Streptophyta; class Magnoliopsida; order Asterales; family Asteraceae; genus Flaveria; species Flaveria robusta. The sequence goes on from CM046470.1 coordinate 25,598,437, forward strand.
CACATGTCTATTTGATACAAACATTATAGTTTACTATTATAACAAATAAGCAAATGTAATAATATAATATTATATACATACAAATAATATATATTACAAGTAAAATAATCCAAGCCGAACTAACAAACAAACTAAATGGTTCCGGCTCGGCTCGTCACGAACCGAGCCGAGTTCAACTCGTTTTCATACCGAGTCGGCTCGGTTTGGTTCAAAACCGAACCATTTCGAGAGAACTTTTTTCGATGTTTTCCAAACGAGCTCCGAGCCGTGAGCTATTTGGACGGCCCAAATTTTATATTAAAATCATATAAACTTGGTTATAAATAAACCCATCAAAAGTGTGTTTTTTATTCAAACCTTTTAAATTAACTTCATTGAAAACATAGTTTATACTTTATAGTAAAAGTGCATTTTAATATTTATATATGAAATAAAAGTTCTACACAACTTTCTTGAAAAATATTTTAAAATAAAAGTGTTTCAAAAGCGGATGTTAATAATTTATCCATTAAAAATTAAAAGCTTTTTCTACAATCCACAATTGACAATTACTTTTTCTAAGTATTACTTTTTTTATATGCTCACATTATATTCTACGTTACTTCTAATGTCAATCACCATGTCAACCATGTCTTCACTTTACAAGTTTTGGACCCGTAATCTTTAATTAAAAGGTTAATTACATTACCACAATAGGGGAGGGTTCCTGAGAAAACCAATAGTTACATAAAAAATAAAGAAAATCACGAAAACTGATAACATAATTCATAATTTTTTTGTTATTTTAATTGTTAAGATGTTATTTAAGTATTTAGTACAAATATTTTGAGCATACATACGAGAATAAAAAGTCTTACGTATACGTAACACTATGTCGAATGAAAAATGGTTACGTATACGTAACCTATGTGTGACGCATATGAAAAACCAAGCTACGGTTTTCATTTGATCGATATTTTTATTTATATATACTCACACATATATATAAAGGATGGTGATAAAAAAATTTATATATTATGTGAATATTTTCATTGGTTTTCTCTAGTTTTTTTATAACTTTATGGTTTTCTTAAGATCCCTCCTCTACCACAATAATAACCCCTTCATTACGGCAGCAATTACTTGGTTTCACTACTGTTATGACTTTATCCAACCTTTTCGAAACAATGCTGCTTTAGTTGAATTTGAAGAGATTAAAACTTGAAAAAACTAAAAATTTAATAAACAAAAGAGAAAAAAAACTTAATATCCCGGTTAATTCTCATCATATTTGCACTTGTAAAACCATACGAGCTTAGAGAAACAAACTATTATAGCTACTCAATAACATCAGTACATCACCAAGCAAACTGCATTTGGCAAGATCCTACAAAGATTCATTACCAATACCCATTGCTCCCAACTCTCCCTCACCCCTCTCGACCCTAACTCGCAACCATATCCCATCAATAACTACCCCATTGCTCTCTCAAGGATGATATAGACCTTGTAGGGGCGTGTTGAGGCACCTTATACATATAGCAGCTGAAGCAGTGCCTTGGGGAAAAGGCGACTGCCTCATGCCACTTCATGAGATTACCCAACTTCATATCTTTTAAAACAGTTTCCAGAACACCTCACACTTTTTGAACCAACACATTCATATAAACTTAAATAATGATTATATATGTGCACCATCTACAAAACATTTAAACACACATGACCACATAGATGTTACAGATCATAAAACGTTTAAAAAAACCAATTACAAGACATACATATCAATTTAACACCAATAGAAAGACATTAAGCTTTTACTTTCCACAATCAAACACCATTACACATATTTTCTCATATGAACTTATATGCGAAATGTAGCATTTGTTCATAATTAGTTGGTCAAACAGGCAAACAGCCAAGCACAAAATATAATCCACACATACTCCTACAGTTTTCACAACACCTAGAAATTCTGTTATCTTGGATCTCTTCCACACAAGAATTAGCAAAAGAAATCATACTCACATGGCCAATGAAAGAATGTATTAGTATTTACCTTTGCAGTTTATGTCATCAATATGAGGGTATGCTCGTTCTTTTCCCTTCCATTGCATCTTTCTTTCTCCTACATTTTGAGCATAACATAGGTCCAGATGATGGTGAGAATATCATTTCAGATAATTCATGTGGCGCCTCGTTCCCTTGACAAACTGCACATCTAAAGATTCCTGAGTTTGAATTTTTAGGCATATCTTTTCCCAGCCTGCAATCAATACAAAATATATATAATGATTATATGTATAGCTACAGAAAACATATATGTTCAATTAAATCCAATTTTTTCACATATCCCAGCTTGTTGTCCCTAATGATCCAATATAATACCCAATGTTGTAAAAATCGCTAGGCGCTAGTCCGGCGGTGAGGTACCGACTAGGGATTAATCAGGAGTAATCAGGATTAATTGGATTGGAGTTTTTATATAGAAATTTCAGTTTTATATATAGAAAAAACATTTTTACATGTAACTTTAATAAAAAAGTCCAGATTTATATATATACACACATATTTGGCCCATAATTTCATGTTTTTCCGGGAATTTCTGAGATTCCGTTGGAATTTTTACATCTCGCCGGAATCTGGCCGGAGAGTTGCCGAAATTTCACAAAAACCAATGATTTTTGGCCAATTAGGACCTGCTCGCTGCTAGGTCTGATTTTGACCAAGGAACAGGAAAAAAACACAGTTGACCGACTTTGACCGCCTAGAAAAATTGATCTGATTACTAGCGATTACTACCGATTAATTCCGATTAGTGCCGATTAGTGCCGCCTAGGACCGACTACCGATTTTGGTACCGATTAAGTGAAATTGACAAGGTAATGGGAAGACTACCGATTAATCCACGATTAGTCGGCCGCATAGGCCGATTTTTACAACACTGATAATACAATTGATGTAATCAATAATTCATGGCAGTGTTAATGGCAGTATAAAGCATTAATAATTAATGACTAATAACTATGTTGATCATCAATGTACCTTTCAGCAAGCACTGCAGAACCCTCTTCAAATAACTCCTCTACAGTCCCAATAGCAGAAAGCTTATTTGGTTCTTTATTTGAAGAGTTATGAAATCTCTTTCCTGAAATGAGTGAAGTGAGCAGATTTTGTTTCTTCTTAGGAGTTTGAGGTATGGCTGGATACCCATATGGAATGATATCAACAACCACACATGTTGTGTCATCTTTTAGTCCACGCGACCTAAGAGCCTCCTGAAACAGGATTAAGAACATTGGATTAAAATCAGTAATTAAGTGAATGTAAGATAATTATGTTTCATTAGTTGGATAACACCTTGACAACAAGCTTGGCAGCAAGCTCCGCAGGCAATCCACGGCAACACTGAGCAGCCATTTCAGATGATAAAGCATCCCAAATACCATCAGAAGCAATTATAAGTCTCCCACCAGAATTTGAAAGCTACATGACCAAATAAAATGTGTCAGCTATACTTTAATTACATTAAAACAGATAAACAACTTTATGCATTATTTTCAACCTTCACTTGCTTAACGTGTGGTATTGGAACGATAAACTCCCCAACATCTGTATCACCGATGGACCTTGATAGGCACAAACCGCCAGGCCAGCAACGAAGTGGACCAACCTATAATATAATATTCACAAGGTTATAAAATTTGATGCTTTTTTGCCAAATAGTACATACCTTGAAATTGATTTTAATTCTTTTTTACCTCATTCCCTCCGTAGATATTGAGGCGTCCTACTTCACCCCCACTTTCTGTTACGCGCTTTCTTTCTTCAATATTCTCTTCAAGCCTATGATCAACTGTGAGCAGCGATACTACCCCAGTTTGTGTGTCTAGTATGCATCGTGAATCCCCAACAGACGCAACAGTTATAGTCCATCCATCAATCACAACGAAAGTAACAGTAGTACCAGATGTCTCGCCTAAAAAGTTCGTCAAAAATTAATAAATGCTAGAACAGTGATGATAATATTTGAGTGGCAAATAAAGGGTATAATCTGTAACCTTTCTGTTGAAACTCTATGTCAGTTTTCACAAACCCTGCGACTAATGCTCGAGGAAGTGCTTGAAGCCATTCTTCACGGTCACATCCTTGAGGAATTGCACTTAAAATGTTGTTCAATAGATTTTCCTTGGCAAAAATGGCAGCTGATTTACCATTATGCCCATCAAATATCTGCCAAAACATATAAAACTTCAGTAATGTAAAATTAATCAAACTACAACCACAAATATAGAAATGGTTCCTAAATCCTACTGTTCTATATATACCGCGAAAACAGAGAAAGATGTTGACGGATTCCCGGGGACTCTCTGGCAATCAGGCTTAATCAAGAAATAATCTTCCCCTTTCTTCGCAAGTGCTGCCTGTCCATAATTGACTGTAGGTTTTTCCACATTTTCATGCCTAAGCTCTCTACCTATCAGCGTCCCGAGAGGTACAAGAGGAGGCTTTGTTTTCATCTTGAACTTTTCCTTTTCGCTCATCTTGAGCTATAGATTCTCATAGTGATTCACTATCTAATACCCTATTCCATTTCAGAATCACATAAGATACCACACTCAATTCCACCAGATGATCCAAATCAACAACAATAACATTCAGATGAACTAGAAAAAGAAAAAGGTTGTTAACTTACAGCGATGAAATTGAAGAAGGTGAAAGCAGATCTAGAAGAAACCAAAGCAGCATTGAAGAAAGTTTCAAAGAGTAAATCGAATTGTGAAAACCCTAGATAGAAAAAGATACAAAATTTGGGGGATTTATATGAGAAGATTAGGAGAGAGAACGCGGGGGTTTGGGGAAAATTTCCCTATGATTTTGTACCTTTGTAATCCACCAAAGCCAGCTTTATGCTTTAATACTATTATATTATATTTTATATTATATTATATTATATTATTTATTATATTATATTATATTGACAAAATTACAGAAAACGTACTTTTAAGTTTATATAAAGTTACAAGTTTCATAATTTATCTTTAAAAAGTACTCTAAACATCCTTTATATGAACATTTTGTAACAGATATCATCCTTTACACTAACCGTCGTTAACTTTTTCTGTTAAATCAAGGGTAATTTGGTCTTTTTACCTCTAAAGGATTATTAATGTAATTTTTTCTAAACATGAAGGATGTTTTCTGTAAAATTTTTATTTCTTACTTACTTTACGTATTTTTAGAATAATACATATAAATATGATTTTTTTAGAACATAATATATATTATTTAATTATTTTCATCCACGCATTATATATAAATATTAATTATATTATTTATATTTTTATATTATTTAATTATTTATATAATTATATAGTTTAAATACGTGGATGAGAAAAATAATATATGTATTTATATAATATATATATATATATATATATAATACGTGATTGAAAATAATTAATTTATTATAAATGGATGAACCTATTTAGTTAGTTGTACGTGCATGAAAATAATTTATATATTTAGTTATTTATATAATATATTTTTATTTTCATCGACGTATTCTATATAAATAAAGTTACATAATTTATTTAACTCTAAACATCGTTTGTATTATTTAATTATTTATATAATTAATATTTATATATAATACATGGATGAAAATAAATAAATAATATATATTATGTTATAAAAAAATCATATTTATATGTATTATTCTAAAAATACAAAAATTAAGTAAGAAATAAAAAGGTTGTAGAAAACGTCCTTTATGTTTAGAAAAAGTTACATTAATAGTCCTTTAGATGTAAAAAAGACCTAATTACCCTTGACTTAACAGAAAAAGTTAACGACAATTAGTCTAAAGAACGATATCTATTACAAAATGTTAACATAAAAGATGTTTAGAGTACTTTTTAAATATAAAGGATGAAACCTGCAACTTTATATAAAGTTAAAGGACGTTTTCTGTAATTTTGTCTATTATATTTGATAGTTTATTAAGGTTTACAAAAGGTTTTGCAAATGCCGGTTAAAAATGTCCAAAAATTAATAATATTGCCTATAATGAAATTACATGTACTCATGTGTGTATATATATATATATATATATATATATATATATATATATATATATATATAATTCATGATGAGAAATTGTCAACTTTAAGGAATTTTAAATTTCTTTGTTTTTTTGAATTTTGTGATAAAAGCCTTAATGTTTTTAGTTTTTTTTTTTAATTTGTAGTACTGTGATTAATCGAACCGATTATTAGCGAAAACTATCATTTTAGGTATTGGTTTTATCGGAACCAACTTCTATCTTCGCTTTTATGGTTATAGACAAGCGGCGATGATAACAAACAAACTCATGCAGCGTAGTACGATGGAAAAACGACCAAACACCCATTCTGTTCGTTAGCTTTTACTAAAAAAAGGAATGTGCGGTTGTGTTTTTTTTTTCTTTGTCAACGTTATGATATAAAGTTTTCTAAATATGAATTGTATTCAAAATCTAGTATTATTTAGTATCGTAGGCTATTGGCTAGTGTAATTGTCACACCCTCAAAATCCACGTGCGGAGTTTTACCGCGAGGCGTGTGAACAAACCAGGATCACAGTCACTAGTTACTCAGAACGACACTATATGCCACATTTAAAAATAAAACCAATCAAAGTTCAAACTTTAAAACCATGCGGAAGCGTTTTGTAAATAAGACAAACCCAAAGTATATAAATGTGAAATTTGGCAAAACACGCGCCAACCCATTATTTAAATCTCATAAATAAAATCCAAGTGTCATGACTTAAGATGAAGTCTTAGAATGCATGCTGGACCCGTGATGTGCTCCTAATGGCAACCTGAGTTAACGACCTGAGAATAGCATACTAAAAAGGTCAACACAATGGTTGGTGAGTTCAAGAGTTTGCGTTTAACATAAACAGTAATAATTTGTATAACATAAGAAGTGCATTGAAATAGATAGCTAGTCTATATTCACAAGTAATAACAATAGTGATTTCGCGATCGAAGCTGACTGTGTTGCGTTTGTTGCCTCCCGTCACGACTTACCAGGTAGTAACGATGTTTGTGTTTAGGACAATATTGCACCCGTTTGACCTCGAGTCGCACAGGTGGGGCTTGTCAAACCCAGTAGTACTACCCAAGATTTCCCGCTAGTTACCATTATTAACGATCCGAAAGTGTAAGGACTTTCAAGGTATTATACACTATGTTAAAACATACACAACTTATAATAATAATATAGCGTTTACGAACAAGTATGCTACCTCCCCCAGAAGAGAGTTTATAAAATAATGGGGCATGAACTCACCTGATGTGCAAAGATAATGACAAGAGAGAACTGATGATGAATGGAAAGACAACCCTTCAAAGGTTACCTAGAACACGCAAGTACATAAGTACGTGTGCTCAGAAAACTTAACAACCCTAGGTGCTCAATAAACACATTGACCCAAGGCTTTAGAAAACAAGACTCATTTAACCCAGTTGACCCGTTGACCTGTTAGTGACATATTAATTGAAATCTCGTTTAATCAAGCGTATCAACTTATCATACATGATTATCAAACAAACTATTCACGTATATCACATCATCAACCCAAGTTCAACCTAGATCATCATACAACTTATGCGAATCTCAAACAATCAACATGCTCAACACAATCATAAATATATCACAACTAATAATTCATTCATGAAGTCTAATCATGCACAACATGCCATGTGAAGCCACTCACGACTTCACACCCTAAACCCTGCCAATCCTACTAAGTAGGGGCCTCAGATTCGCACGCGTGTATGACAATCATAATCACATTAATCAACAAGATTCATTCCATCTAACAAACACAATAATGATCAATCTCCAATCCTAATCATGGTTTCCTAATCACTAACCATAATTCATCATCATGTATAATCATCAAGAACCTACATTCTTTAAATGATCAATCAAGCAACCATACAACCCAAGCAACACATTCCACCACATTAGACATCATCCATAAGCATTCTAACATGACCCTTACAACATAAACATGCTCACATCATCATATCCAATGATCTTCAAAAATAAAGTTTCCCTTTTTAGAAGGTAACACCCAAAAGCAATCTAACATCCAATTCTTTCATAGTTTCATCAATTTTATACCTAATTAAGTTCATAACATTCATTCTAACATGATAATCATCACTAATTCATCAAAATTCCCAATCATCATACATAAAAGTTTCCACTTATAGTAAGGTATGAACAAACACTAGATTTCATGACTTTTCTTGCACAATTCATATAAACCAACATCCAAGCAATGTATCTAACATCATACAATCATCAAATCATGAATTCCAAGAACAAAAAGTTTCCTCTTAAGGCAATGTGTGAACAATGTGATCAAACCATGGAATTCTTGCATAATCAAAATAATCTAACATTCATACAATCTAACCAACATCAAATTAACATCTAACAATCATCAATTTCACTTTTTCATCATCAATTTCGAATTAGGGTTCTTCAAGAACAAAAATCATGAAAAACTAATCAAAACTAACCTTTAGGTGTGCAGAAATCAAGAATTGGACTTGCTAAAACCTTGCAACCACTTGGAACTAATCAAAATCAACTTGTTTTGATGTTCTTGATAAAAAATTGAATGGTATGGGGTGTTTGGGGATGAGTTGCGGCCGAATGGGGGGTTTGGGGCTAGGGTTGGGTTTAATTTTGTTTATATATGGTAACTTTTAATTTTATTCCAATTACAAAATAAACCCCATTGTTTATATTTTATAAAAACTAATCTTTTTAACACTTTTTAAAAGGTTTTAACTACAAAATATAAACATTACTAATCAACAATAATAATCATATACATTTTCAACTAATAGCAAAACATATGAGATCATAGTTACACGTTGTAACGTTATCAAGTAAAATTCACACACAATAACTTAAAATGCATGAACCACATAACCACAACTAATAATCAACATTATTACTTAGGTTATCATTTGTTTACCATAGATAATTGTTATTAAGTCACCAACGTTCAATGACAACTAGTGTGTGCTCACGACACGTGTATACAAGACCTAACGGAACTAACGGAGTTTGGTAATCGAAAATTACCAGATGTCACAGTAATAACCGTTGTGGTACTATGACATACCGAACCGATTATAAGCAAAAACATAGTTGCCGGTATTGGTTTTGTTAGCACTTGCTTCGATATTCACTTTTATGGTTTTAGACGTGTGCAGACGATAACGACCAAACTCATACATCGTAAAACGGAGGAAAAAAGAGCAAAATCCCATTGGGTAGCGTAGAGAAATAACTCTTTTTGTTAATTTAAAAAAAAAAAAAAAAAGAATGTGCATCTGTGTTTTGTTTTGTTTTTTTTTTTTAAGTTTCAATATAGTGTTTGTCCCCTGAAAACAGAGTTTTATTCAAAATCGAGTTTTTTTTTAGTATTGTAGGCTATAAGGGCAATAACTGTTACAGTACTATGAACAAATCGTAATGAACAAAGTCACGCGGCGTAGCGCGAGGAAAAATATAGTTATTATTAAAAGTGAGTGCTATAAGCATTCCCTTCATATATGTAGTATTGTAAAATTTATGATGCCTTAACTTTTTTGTAATAACAATATTAATCGACGTCGAAGTATCGATCAAAGATAAAAGATTAAATCCTAAATACCCTAGATTAGTAGTGGCAACTAGGGTGTTGAACCACAAGTAGCTAGTGGTTGGTGTAAGATTTCACTTGATGCAAGACATCTTGATGACTTGAAATTGCATTTATAATTGTTTGAAAATTGGAAATTAAGTAACTTATAAATTCAATAGATTAAACAATAAACACAACCAAGTATGCATTTGTTCACGATTAGTAATTTGAGTTTATCAATCCGTGTGGAAGATCATATAGACATAACCTTGTGAAATCATTTCAATTGGGTATTGAAAAACATATTAATGTGTACCTAAGCTTACAACGATCAAACACCAAAGTAATTAGACACCACAAGATGATCACCTTCAAATACACACATGTTAACATAACAATCATATACCTTGCTATTCAACGATTAAATACCGATTAATTCAAAGTACATGAAGAGATTTAGTAAACCATGTCTAAAATTAACCAACATATGAAATAACACATTAAAGCCTAGTGAATGTCATAGATCTTTAACAAACATCATGAATTCATGTACAACATAGATAAACAACCCAAATTGAACTTAATGGCATACAAACCCTAGCCCTTGGTTGTGATCACAAGGGTTTTAGCCACACATGATCCTAATTAATGATGAAGTTTTGCGACTTCAGTAGAGATTGGAGAAATATTGATGATGAAACACTTTGTCAATGATTTTTCTTTGTCTCTTGATGCCTCCCAACCTTCAATGGTGAATTTCCTCTAGAAACTCTTTGAAAAAACACTTTAATTCGACCCCAAAAGTAATAAAACCCGTCAAAAACCACCTAGGGGTAGTAAAGCATGACCAAAGAGTAAAATACACCCTAATTTACGGCCCAAAGTACAGTCCCTCTATTTTCTACGGGGTAATATATGCTAGACTAAGACAATGAAGGCTGTAAAATACGGCAGAGGGCTGTTTTATGCCCCCTACATCTTTGTTTCGCATGCTTTGCTTTCAAATTCAGCCTCAAGTATATCATGCATGTTCAATGGTGCTATATCCTTTCAGAATGCATCCGATCTTCACTCAGGACCTACAAAAATGAACTTGGCAAAGTGATTTGTTTCAAATGAAATTACTGATACAAAACACTATTTAACATAATAAAATATAGCAAATTGGAAACAAGCATCAAAATTCCCCAACTTAATTCTTTTTCATCCCAAAATAGAGAATTACAATGAGATAATAACATGTTAATCTTGTACACTTTATTTCAAAGAGAAATAGAATAAGACATTAACTGTGATTGCTAATATATTTTACCCATTTTAAACTCAAACCTGTTTAAGTTCGACTAAATGTCTCATGTTTTTCATATTATACAAAATTACCATTATGGTTTAACCATCCACACACCCAACACCTTTAGTTAAAACCTACCCAACCCCAAGATTTATTTAAGATTCATCATAGCACAACCTTGAGGAACCATATTTTGCTATTATGACATACTAATTAATACTTGTTTATCTTTTTTTATTGGGTCGAGATTTTTCTCCCTTATTTGCTTTTTTATAAATTTCTTGAAACTAATATGTCATGCAAACGTAAGTATGATATGTGACAAAGGAATACATTCTTAACCTATTTTTGTTTGGAACTTAGTCTTTAACTATTAACACTAGGATGTAAAACATTAAACACATATTAAATCATTAGCATTCTCACAAGACATTAGTGTTCAAAAATCAGGTCGAGCCTATCAACATATCATATGCTATATGTACTTTTTGTTCCTAGAGATTCATTCCATGCATAAATATCAACACTTTCCTACATCTCTCACAAGTGCAAAAAAAATTTTCAATGGACATGAATTGTTCATTCACTCCACCAACACACATGACCATTTTGATCTTAGCTAATTTGAATTATTATCTTTTATTAAAAACTAAAACATATGCAACTACCTAAAAATGCAAACAAAAGAACCACATCACTACTTCCCTACATGTAACACACAAACAAAAACTAAAATATAACACACATTATGTCATGCAAAACACATAAAACAAGGTAAAGGAAAGAGAACATGCACTTGATGAATAGGGGCGGAATGAGGTCCAAATATCAACTCCAAATTCAAGTAAAGCGATTGAGTGTCATATGAGTTTTGTGAAGTCCGAATCGATCATTCACCGCCTTGAGAGGCAGCAAAAGAATAACTAGGCAACCACTCTGACCCGTAAATCTAAACAGACATATTATACACCCACCCGCTTGCAACTTTCTTGAACGAATTGTTCCGACTTTTGACAACTTTACATCCAATTATGACTTTCAAACCTTTAATTCTTCTTTTTTTTTTTACTGTAAAAAAAATATAAATATGTATATTAGTTTTTTAAATTTTTTTTAAAAATAGAATGCCTTCTTCCCAAACTTAAAGATGCATTGTTTTAAAGCACAGGAGTGTATAAAATATATGTATACTATAATACACCAATGCCTAACCAATCTTCCCCAACTCATTGTTTTGCAAACATGAAAAAGGAAAACAATATACGTGATGCAAAATGGCACAACAAACAAAGCACACAACTAAATATACGAAACATAAACAAACAAGCATGCAACACACAACGGTTTGCCTTCCGTTTAGTGCTAAGTTTAATGTCCTCAGCCCGACAATACATGACCCTCAATTAGTTTCATCACATGATGAATTTGTGAGAAAATTCACCCCATCAAAATGCTTGTCCTTGGTATCAATCATGGCGATAAATGGTTTCAACCCGTGACCATTTACCACTTGTGTCTTACCATTTTTACCCTCAACTTTTATTCACCATCATTCCCAATCTGTGTAATCATAAAAGGACCCAACTATTTGCTTCTTAGCTTTCCAGGAAAGAATTTGAGCTTTGATTATACAACTACACTTGTTGGCTCACCACGAACGCTTTTGCTCTCAATTTGGCATCATGGACAACTTTTATTCTTGCCTTGTATGCTAAAGAGCATTTGTAAGCTTCATCCCATTATTCCTCATGTTCATAAGGTTGCAATTTCTTTTCTTTCCCTATATCCTCAAAGTTAACATTCACAACTTTCACCGCCCATAGGACATGATGAGCAATCTCAATGAAAATATGCAACCCTTACCATACACTAAACGATATAGGGTTGTTCCTATAGGTTTTTTAATGGCAGTTTGTTATGCCCATAAAGCATCATTTAAACGTAAGGACCAATCCTTACAGTCTGAGCGAATAGTCTTTTGAACAATTACTTTCATTTGCCTATTGGATACCTCCACTTGTTCACTAGTTTGTGGATGGTAAGGTGTAGCAATTTGGTGGTAAACACTGATGTGCTCTAAATCATACATATAAAACGCATCAAAAGCACAACTATTATTCTCAAACTTTTACTTTAAATAATGAAATTGAACTTAAAATTGTTAGTTTGTGTTTTCAAGCTTGAAAAAAACCAAGATGGACAAAAGAGCATAAAGAAGAAGAGATTGAAGAAAGCCTAGCTTTGGAGTTCAAGCATAGGGTCGTGCCTCATGAGGCACACCCCCATGCCTAGCTTGAAACACACACCCTCGGGGGCTAAAATTAGCACATTACTGTGTTCGCCAGGCACAATAAAAAGTAATATCCCCAACATCAAGCACGAAGGTGTACCCCAAGAGGCAGGAGGGTGTGCCCCACCTCCAACACGGGTCGTGCCTCATCAAAAAGGGGATCTTGGCCAACCAACTTTACGCGTACTATCCAACCAACTTTTACATACATCGCACTAGCATAGGGTCGTGCCTTTTAAGGCATGGGGTCATGCCTTATACTCTAGAAAGTTTATAAATATAAGCTCATTTCTAACTTTGAAGAGAGCTTTTGGAAGGGCAAATTCTATTATTTTCTTTCAGGAATCTAGTCTTGAATGCGTTTGGGAGGCTTAGTAATCAAGTCATGAAGGACATTAGAAGGCTCAGGAGGTTCATTTAACACTTAGAAGAAGCTCAGGATTGTCTAAATATCACCCATTATGAATCACTAGATTGATTGTTCCATTCAACCGATGATTTCATACTTATCTTCTATATTTGTGGTTGTTATGTTCAAGGTCATTGTGAGCTATGAAACTTATGCAATTTGTTATGAACTAATGGTGTGGTTTATATTATGTTAATTTTGTGGTAATTTTAGGTAAACTTTTGAGGGGTAACATCTACATTTAATAGGAAGTTATAAACTTATGTCTTATGATTTGTAATTTTAAATGTCATACAAGGTTAAAAAAATGTATGAACTAGCTTTTATTCGTGAAACTGGTTTTCATAATAAATTCATGGCAAATGAACTAGAAATGGTTATTAGAAATCATATCATCTTAACTTTTTGACCATTTATAGGTTTTTTTATTAGTTTGAAAAATCTATATAATTATTATGGTTTTCTAAATTTAATGGTATGTTAAAAAGGAAATTGACCAACTTTTTTTCTAAGATTAAGTTATGTTTTCATAAATCATATGTTAAAAGTATGCACAAATATTACCTATATCACTAGGGGCTCAGTGGTTGTGTTGCAATTGACTCGATGCAACTTTCCTTGTTACTACGAAGCTGATTTACAATAACTCTGCACTGGCTCGCGTATATAAACATTAGCATAACTATTTGAATCTATATCTTTAATCACACCATTTAATTTATCACAGTTATATAATTGTAATCAAGTTAGGATGATAGTCTTAATTCTCTAAATTATCCCCAAAAGTCTCAAACTTTACTTTTCAATTTACCTAATTTATTGTTTTGAAAAATTAAAAATCTGGTTACCTCAAATTAAACTAATTATTTTCTCAAATCAAAGCCAAATTTGATAGTCAATCATTAGGGTTTTTGAGTAGGCTCGATGTGTCCACGTATTGATACGTGGTTCTTACCAACGCTATATTACCACACGATGGATACACTTGCCTTTAAATGTGCGCAATTTAGTATAAGCAAAATCTATGTATTATTGAATTTACGTGAAAAACCTTTATCAAAAAAAATATATATATATACTTAGCTTACACCAAACACCATATTGTTTGAGTAGTTTTCCAGACTTGAAGTTTTTGAAATGGGTTTTTCCATCACTAATGATTGCACAAGGAATTTCAAATCAAGTAAAGGTATTTGCTTGGATAAACTTACATGTAACATCATGGTCTATTTTTAGTAGCGATTGCTTCAATCCATTTTGATACATAATCGACCTACATCAAAACAAATAATTTCCAAAAGAGTTGGAAAAAGGACCCATGAATCAATTCCTCGAAATTAAAAAAATTCAACCACAAGTATCGGGTTCATGGGCAACGTCATCACTTTTAGAAATTTCACCTACTTGTTGACATTTAGAGCACTATTTGTAAACATTAAAGTATCACAAAAAATGTATAGCCAATATAAACCACAAGAAAAAAAACCCGATGTCTAGTTTTCTTAGCAATTAAGTAGCCACCACATGCATAGGTGGGTGCATGGACCAAGACTTCTTGAATCTCCTGATCCAGTATGCATCACCTTATAATATGGTCCGCTCTTACTTGTAAAGATCAGGTTTATCCTAAATATATTCTTTGGCTTGGGATTTAAGGGAGTTTCACTTTTCTTGTGGACCATGATTCTGGTTCCTACCTATGGCCAAAAGGTTAGAAATATTAGAATACCATGGTAAAGTAGAAATAACAAACATGTTAATAACGCATATTGTACCCTATTTTGAATGCTTTAGCATTATTTGGAGTGACACTTAATCACTTTTTATATGAATTTTGTAGGTTTGGATGGTGACTTGGTGATTTTGATGTAAACTCAAGAAATAAATGAAATTATTGAAATTTGGCTACTGGCATGGCCTTGTCGCATTCTGACATGACTATGTCAGCATAAAAAGATTCACATCTATGATACGCACGACCATGTCACTTTTGAACACGGCCATGTTCGGCGTAGATCCTACTTTTTTTTTATCTAAATTGAGCCTTATTTCATCAACACAACTTTGGGGAATAAAAACTCTAACTATATATATATATATATATATATATATATATATATATATAGGAGAGGGATCAAATGAAAACCATGTTTATAATTGAAAACCGCGAAAACCACCACTACCCAATCACATAATTGATAATTGATTTAATCTTCTAATTGTTTAAAGTATATTTTGATTAAACTTCAAACTTCTTTTTTGAGGTTATTATATATTTTTTAGTTTAAACTCCAAGAAACGACAATGATGACGAAATGACTTACGTATACGTAACTTGTATGAGTTACATGTACGCAACTCGTAGTTGTACACTTCATAACACGTACTTACATATATGTAACCTATAGTTTTCATTTATAACATGGTTTTCAAGGGATCCCTCCACTATATATATATGTATATATATATATATACATACATATATATATATATATATATAGGAAGTACACCATTTGGCATCATCATATTTTGGACTAAGGAATCTCTAACCACTCAACAACCTCAGTGAGTTCTCGTAGCCCTTTTTTTCTTTTAAATGCTTTTGGGGGAGTACCACGCTTACAACAACAACAACATTTGAATCATTGTTTTATATGTTATGTTTATTTCTTGAATATTGCATGAGTTTACCTTATCATTATCACATGCTAAATTCCCAATTTTCACAACGCAACCAATTAGCTCTTGGATAGAGACGCTGGAACATATGGATAGTACTGTCGGGGTAGGCACCCCCATTCTCTAGACTCGTTGAACGCGTCAATCAACGTCACCTACATTAAATGTTTATTTCTACAACAACAGCAATCAATACTCATGATAAGTATTGGAGGGCTTTTAGTCTTTCCCATAGCTATAGTTTTGGTTATTGGCTCATGCTTTATGTCTTGTATTTACATTCATATGTAATGGCTTGATTCATATTTACTTGCAAATGCTTACTATTATAACAACTGTTTATTGAGTCTCAAACTCTACGAGCTCACCAATTTTAGTTGACCCATTTTAACGTGTTTTTCAGGTGACAATTAAGTGAGGTAGCCTTGGAATCAACCTTTTGTCCATCTAGGCTACAATGGAAGATTGTTTAATATAGATTTATGATTTAAGTCCATATGTGTAATCTTTATTTTGTAAACTAAGACAATGATGTAGAACCTATATCTTTTGAATGTATTACGTTTAGTATTTCTCGTACCATGTGTTCTGAATATGCAATTTTTCTCATTCACTCGTGTTTCCGTCTTGGCAAGGGTGTGACAGTCATGGTCCAGTTTTTATGGTTTTCAAGTCAAACCGTGAGCCAAACCATTAGAAAGGTTTTTAATTATTAAAAACCAAAACCAAACCGCTCATAACTTAAACCAAACCAAACCAAACCGAACCAAACCAAACCACTATTAATTGTTTGGTTCCAATTTGATTTCACGGTTTGCACTTATTAGGCCTTCAAACAAAATATGTTGAATATAAAATGAAAAAATGGTCCAAAATGCATCAAACAAGTTGTAAAAAAATAACCATTTGTCCAAAAAGGTAATCCGAAAGCCTTTGTAACCCAAAAATTAAACCACCTTGTCACTAAAATATTGAAAAATCTGATTTAGATGTTTTATTTTCATGAGTTGAACATATATTAAACGAGAAGTATATGCTTTTTTGGGGCATTTAGTTGTTTCATTTTTTTAGATAGATAACCTCTAAATAAATTTATATTTGTAAACTTTGTAACTAAACGCTATATAAGCTGATATCACAACAAACTAATGATCATGATCATATGAACTCTGCTATAGTTCTGACCTCTACAACATATATAATATGTATTCATAAGTTAGTACCATTTTTTTTCATATGGCTATTCCAATCAGAAGGTTATTACAAAAAATGTTTGTTACTTTGCTATTGTTACCAAACAGAAGCACAAACCTAATATTTAATTAACTTAATTAGTTATTCAATCTGATATAAAATTTTGTAAAGCTTATACAATTAAATGTTGCGGTGGGGTCCGGTCCAGTCCAGTTTTATATGGTCGGTTTTTTATATAAACCTTAAACCAAACCATTCTGTACGGTTTTTCATATTAATCCTACTTAGTTTCTTAGTGTTTTCGTCAAAGAGTCGCTATCATTATGGTTTTAGTTCTCTTGCCATTGAAGATGGTGGTGAACTAGAGATAGTTCTCTCAGCCAGTCAGCCTTTAAGAAGTTAAAAAAGAGTCCTTAGATGTGGTATACAACCTTTTCTAGTTTCTCTATTCTCTCCCATTTACATAAACTCAAATTTTAATTTTATATTATCTTATCTTACTAATCTAATAAAAAAGAAACTATATTGGACACATGTCACCATCCTTTCACCTCACCAAAATTTTCTCTTTTTTTTCTTCTATTAATATCACATTAATTACTAATAATAAATTAAAAAGTGTATTTTTTTATTAATATTGTTTCTAAACAAATAAATATTTATAAAACAAGAAATTTTTCTAAAACATCAAACTTTTTAAAAATATTAAATATCTAAAATTGATGTTTTTAAGTTAAATTTTTATAAACAAAAATTAATTAAAATTACGAGTTATAATAAAAATGTTTTAAAAATATTATATTTTTTAAAATGTTTTTTTTGAAACAAAATTTTTAAATTTATTTTTGGGAAAAATAAAAAAAAGTTTTAATAGTTGATATCATTATTTTATTATTTATAGTTCTTACTTGTATATAATTTTAATAATATTTTATCTTAGAATATTGTTGTATAACTATTAAATTTTATTATATTTAATATTTTATTTATTCAACCCGTGTAATACACGGGTTTACTAAATCTAGTGAATTAATATATTACTCACAATAGATTTGAGGAATTATAAAGGGTTAATTGATTTAAATACTCCCAACTATTGGGAATTGGCCCCTGCCACCCCTAAGTATTATTTTGGCGAATATAACTTCCAAGTAAACACTTCGGTGTCTGTATCACCCGTTGTTTCTCAAAACCCTAACAAATGAGCTGATTTATTTTTGTAATTGTGTTAAATAAATCAACTTATTGTGTCATATACGTTCATTGTGTAATATATTTTTTATCATTTGTTAGGGTTTTGACAAACGACGGGTGATACAGACACTGAAGTGTTTACTTGGGAGTTATATTCACCAAAATGATACTTGGTGGTGGCAGCGGCCAATCCCAATAGTTAGGAGTATTTAAATTCATTAACCCAATTATAAATGATGCCTTAGATATGCTAAATATTTACTTCAGACTCTACAAATCATCACATTCCTAATTTTTTTTATTGTTAGAAAGCATTGCGTATGAGTACTTTCTTCACACACAACTAGGTGTGTTCATGGTCTAGTTTTTATGGTTTTCAAGTCAAACCGTGAGCCAAATTATTAGAAAGGTTTTTAATTATTAAAAACCAAAACCGAACCGTTCATAACTAAAACTGAACCAAACCAAACCACTACTAATGGTTTTGTTCCAATTTGGTTTCACGGTTTGCCTAACAAACTAAAACTAAACCAAACCAAACCTCTACTAATGGTTTTGTTCCAATTTGTTTTCATGGTTTGCAATTACTAGACCTTTGAACAAAATATGTTGAATATAAAATGAAAAAATGGTCCGATATGCATCAAACAAGTTGTAAAAAAATAACCATTTGGCCAAAAAGGTAATCTAAAGGCCTTTGTAACCCAAAAATTAAACCATCTGTCACTAAAATATTGAGAAATCTGATTTGGATGTTTTATTTTCATAAGTTGAACACATATTAAACGGGAAGTATATGCTTTTTTGGGCCGTTTAGTTGTTTCATTGTTGTAGATAGATAACCTCTGAATAAATTTATATTTGTAAACTTTGTAACTAAACGCTATATAAGCTAACATCACAACAAACTAATGATCATGATTATATGAACTCTGCTATAGTTCTGACCTCCACAACATATATAATATGTATTCATAAGTTATTACCACTTTTTTTATATGGCTATTCCAATCAGAAGGTTATTACATAAAATATTTGTTACCATGCTATTGTTAACAAACAGAAGCACAAACCTAATATTTAATTAACTTAATTAGTTATTCATTCTGATATAAAATTTTGTAAAGCTTATACATTCAAATGTTACCGTCCGGTCTGGTTTTATATGGTCGATTTTTGGTATAAACCATAAACCAAACCATTCTCTATGGTTTGAAAATTTTGAAACCGACCAACCAAAAGTTAAAGAAAAAACCAACCGCGAAACCGAAGGGATGACCGGTTTGAACGGTTTTACGATTTAAAACCAAACCATGAACATCCCTACACACAATCAATTCATCGATTTTAAATCTGATTGAGCATATACATTAAATTATTTATAAAAGGCAATTTAGGTTTCTCCTATGTGTATATAGAAGACAAGCTAAGGTAGGAGACGAATTTGGGGGTTTTTTAATGATTTATCATTTTCTCATATTAAGAGTAAAAATGCCAATTTTTACAAAACAACACCATTTTGGTAAATATTTTTTAATCAACACCATATTAGTAAATGTTTTTTTTAATGACAACACTATTCGGGTAAAAACTCCAATATAGTCACTATCCTCATTATCTCCTCCATTAGGCATAAGAAACTCCTTAGAATAGTCTACACTCTCAAAATCATTTTTAAACTCTTGCAAATTCAAGCTCTCAGGTTCATCCACAACTTGATCATTAGCACGTACCTCAGCATTACCACCTAATTGATCGTCTACATCCAACTGAGCATCACCATTATATTAATAACCTCTTTGATCACTGGCTTCTTGTTTGGAATAAAATTATGGCTTATGTTCTTTTACAAGAAAAACTCATATCGGAGGCATGTGGAGTGAGTTAACGGCACAAATAGTCCCATTCAAATCGAGGACCAACTATGTTAAAAAACATAAAGTATTGATCTAAACTTGTAATTTCTCATAGTTAAGGAGCAGACCAAAATCAAAACCAAAATGCAACAAAAAAAACCGTCTGATTCAACCTAAGCCGGTGCGAATACCTCACGACCGAACCGGTGTGTTTTATCATAATTAGGTGGGTCCATTTTCCTCCATCGTTTCTTCCTATAATATTAATCAAGTAATACTTAAAAGTTACAATGTTTATACATTTTTGTCACCAACTTTTTTCACTTGCAACTCCCTAAAGTTTTATTCACTCAACTATTGCACAAATATTGAAATATTTTATCAAACTTTTTGAATACAGACTGAACATTAAAGCATACAACATACAATAGAATCAATCCACTATATGCCCATTCCATTCGCTTTGGCTTTCCATGTTTACAACATGTATACAGAAAATATGCAGCCTCTAATAAAGTCAATTGACTGAGATCTCGAGATATTGCAACATCCATATTAAAAGAACTGATATTTAGAAACCTATAATCGCGGCATCATCAACTAATTTGGACACAATTACCAGAAGCCACTAGATTATCAGAGAATAAATAAAAACGTAATAAAAAACGAATTGAAATCGAAATAAATCATATAAGAAGCAATGAAACTCGAAAGGTAATCACTTTCCCTTCTTTTTCTTGGCATCTGGAGTTGCTGGCTGCTTCCCTGGCTTCGCCGCTGCCCCAGTCCCCGCTGCTGGTTTTTTCACACTTGCACTCCTGATGAAAAGGCAAAACGTCAACACAACGAAAAGAGATTTTGTTTGACCTCACATTAATCAAGAGAATGCTATAATCATACTTGGCTGGTTGCTTTGAGCTTGGATTCTTGGCTTTTGACGCGCTTTCATCTGTTTGTTCGTCGTCAAAAGCACCATTTTGATCCCCACCTCTTGGTGAACTCACTAACTGCATTTCCAAATATTTAACATTAATATGAGATTAATATGAATGATGTAAGGAGATGATGGATTTTAATTACTCACATCTTGCCACCCTGGGTCTCCAGCTTCTTTCTTGGCTAAAGCTGCTTTCAAATAACAAACTTGTTCTTTTAATTCTCTTACATCTGAAGACTTACCAGCTCCACCCTCAACTGCAGAAAGTCTTTCAACAAATTTAAATGTGCTGAGTGTTTCTAAAGCTTCATTGATATCAGGATGCACATGAACAAACATTAGTATCTTTGCTTGTGCTCCTAGCAAACCAAAAATCAAACAGACCAAAGTCATCATTACTTTGTCTAAACTTTTAATGCAGAATTTTATAAAAAAATGTGGAATAGTAGTAATTATATACCAAGAGCATCTTGAAGCAATTGTGTGAGTTTGCAAGTTTTGTAAGAAACACGAGAGCTTTTATTCGCAAGAGCTACCAAAACATCTCCTAATGCAGCAAGTGATTTATTAATATGTGTTGCTTCATCATCTGCATTGTCAAGCTTTTCATTTCCAGCAAGGTCAACCAAGTGCATACAACCTCTAGTTGTAAGCCCAGATGTTAAGTCTTTCCCAAAAACATGGGCCGTAAGGAAACTACAAAATATGTGTATGTTATCTTTTGGTATCAGAGCCAGTACTGTAAATAATTAGAATAATAAATGTGTACCTGTGGGCACGACTGCTACGATCATTCACTGAACGGTTCTTTCGACAGATGCTCATTAGATTTTTAACTTCATCTGTTGATGAAACTGGTACAAGAGTTGCATCAGGCACATTTATTCCCTTCTTTGCAGGGTGACAGATCTCTAATGTGATTATTCATTAAGACAACAAAGCAATATAAAAGAGAAATAGCTACTACTTAAAACGATGGTTTTATGAATAAGAAAGTAGATCAAAGTTGGTTAACCTTTTATTCAAAACCCTTTAGAAACAAACAAATATAAGAGTTAATAAGGATATGGTTTGCTACTTCCATTAGTCACCAGGAGATCCCAAACTTCATCATTATAAATTTCAAGCATATTGATAGAAATCTCATAGCTCATGAGGTTCTTTCTCTCCTCTGAGATAAGAAAGAGATCATTTAATGCCCTGTAGTTTACACCCATTGTTTCTGGTGTTAGTTCTTCCGGTCCAGTCTACAAACACACAAGTGAATAAATATCGTCATCATAATCAGCATTCTAATATAATCATCATCTTTAAAGAATTTCTTACCAATGTGTAAGTTTTGCCAGCACCCGTTTGCCCACATGCAAACACACAGACATTGAATCCATCCAGAACCGAACGTATCAATGGTTGGGTATCAGAGAATACCTCTTCTGTAAGACCAAGAAACATAAAACTGCTGTTAGTTAATAAATATATAATAAGTTTCATATTCTATGAGGAAAACAAAGATTTTGGGGACCTTAATTAAATGACCTTGAGTTGCAGTTGGACCAAAAACTTTATTAAACATTGATGCTTTTCGACCCTCTTTTCCAGATTTTGAAGGAACGATAATTGTTACGGTTTCATCATCCATGTAATCTACACTTGTTACTTGATTCTCTTGTCCAGGCAAAAAGGGTCTAACTCTACAATATACCCTGATACTTCCTTTTAAGTCTTGCACCTGATTGTATAGCTTTCTGTTTTCTTCTAAAACCTTCTTGTACCCGGCTGCAGCTTGACAAAATGTATGCACATGCTTTCCTGAGAAGCCAAATATAGCTTTTTCTTAATCAAGATTCTTACTTGAAGATAAATCTTTCGTGAATTGTACGTAGAATTGTCATTTTCAACCCATCTGCTTACGCATGGGTCGATTTGGTTATGTTCTATCTCAAATGGGTCAAACGGGTTGAATTAGCTAAAGTTTAACTTTTAATGCATGGAAATTCCTAAATCATTTTGTTCAGAAATTTATATCACTTTCGTAAAAATGTAGTGTTTGTAATCATATTTGATAGTTTAGTTATATGTAGAGAAGTTATAAAAATGCACAAGAAATGTTTTAGGGTCAAGCCGAGGTGGGATTTACCCATGCTAAACATTACCAGTCACGCAAACTGCGTATGTTGCGATCTCTAATTGTACCTAGATTATCAGCTTCGTCTTGACAGTTATTTTGCATTGCCCGCACATCTGTTTTTGCAGTAGAAAGGGTGCTTCTCAATTTCTGAATAATATACAAAAGAGCATTAGGCATGTTCTCATAATTCATAATAACATCTAACTATGTCTAAGGGAATTTGAGTTTCTAACTTGATATCGTTCAACTATCTTCAAAAGAAAGTCATTTTTTTGTATGTTGGGAATAGGAAAATATGTCATCTTGACTTAAACTCCCCACTAAAGTAAAGTTTTCTATTCTCATGGGATGTAGAAAAATACAAGGATGTAATATGCAACAATAATGACAAAAGAATTTACCTTCAAGACAAATTTTCAACCCATTCTCTTATAAATACGTTAATTTGAGTAATGTTTTATCTTTAAGAAACCAAACGCCTAAAAGCAAAAAAAGATTATTAAGAACAATCAAACAAGTCGAAAGTCACACTGACCTCTTACTTAAAAAAATTAGATTATCATTGTGATAATATTATTTTCATAATCATATCATAATTGACACACTAATTGTTAAAAAAAAAATGCAAAATTTTTGGACCAAAAGTGGATCGCTTGAATCTAACTAGATGAATTTTGATCCGCCCATTTCCCCCCACCTTTAATACCTGTAATTCTTCATCCTGTTGACCAACTAGCTCATGCTGCTTTGGAGTGTTCAAGTTTAATTTGTTATATTCATCCATTGCTTTTCTATATTCCTCTTTTTTTCTAGCTCGTTCTTTTTCTCTGTCCATATCTAAGCGTTCTTGCTCTTCCTCTTCCTTTTTAGCCTTTTCTTCTTCTTCTAGTAATTCTTTCTCTCTATTAATTCGTTCGGTCTCCATTGCACTAATTTCCTCCTCTTTAGCCTTTTCTTCTAGCGCAAGTTGTTCGATTTCTCTTTTAACTTGTTCTTGCTCCTCTCTTGCCTTTTCTCTTTGTGCAAGCGATTGATTTTGTCTTTTAATGCGTTCTTCCTCTCGCTTTCTAGCCTTTTCTTGTTTTGCAAGTTCTCGTTTCTCTCTTCTTATGCGCGCTGCCTCTTCCTTTTTAGCCTTTAGTTTTTGTGCAAGTAATTGTTTCTCTCTTTTTTTGCGTTCTTCCGCTTGCTTTTTAGCCTTTTCTTTACGTGCGAGTGCTTCTTTCTCTTTTTTTATGCGTGCTTCCTCTTGCCTTTTAGCCTTTTCTTGTTGTGCAAGTAATTCTTTTTCTTTTTTTATTCGTTCTTGCTCTTTTGCAGCTTTTTCCTCTTCTTCCTGCTTTCTAGCCTTTTCTTGTAATGCTAGTAATTCTTTCTCTTTATTTATTCGTTCTCGCTCTTTTGCGGCTCTCTCCTCTTCTTCCTGCTTTTTAGCCTTTTCTTGTAATATTAGTAATTCTTTCTCTCTATTTATTCGCTCTTGCTCTTTTGCAGCTTTCTCATCTTCTTCTTGCTTTTTAGCCTTTTCTTTTAATGCTAGTAATTCTTTCTCTTTGTTAATTCGTTCTTGCTCTTTTGCAGCTCTATCGTCCTCTATGCTACCGTGGTCTTGCTGCCTTGTAGGTTGATCATCCTCTCCATTACTATTGGACTTTTGGATTGTTTCTTCCTTCTCATTATTCAAAATGTTATTGCCAATTAGATTGTGAATCTAACAATTTGTAATGAAGTATTTTAAATGGCTAATTGCATTTATGTTTTTAGCAACCAACTTTTTCGGCAAAAAAAAACCATTTAAGTTTTAAGAAAAAATCAATCCAAGCTATTTACCAAAGATAAGTGGTTTTCAATGCAACAATTACAAAAAATCAACATACCATCAATTTGATCGTTTATGAGATCAAGGTACCTTAAATAATTATTTTTGAAAGTTGGTTACTTTTTTATGCAGTTAGCCCTATATTGAATCTCACAAATTAAGGATTATGATGATACCATTGTAACTTTTGAATGAGATATAGGAGAATCAATCTTGGATAACCCATCATCTTCTTCTGGTGTAATACCCAATCTACTATTAAATTCCTCTTGGAGTTTATTCAATATATTTTCAACAATCTGTAAAAGAAATTGAAACAATAAAATACTTACATAGGCTATTGCTAGATAATTTAAGAACCTAATGTCACATGCTAGATATAGTAGGGGAGGTGGTAGTTCAACCCATTTACTCATGAGTTGGTCGATTTGAGTTGCATTTTATCCAAACAGGTCAAATGGGTCGAATGGTTCAAACAAATTGAAAGTCATCTCAAGTATATTGTTAATGTATACAAACTCATAAATCATCTTATACAAATATATAGATATAATTGTAATCTTTTTCATTCTTGTAATAACTATTATTGCTTCAGTTATACAACTTAAAAAGGTCCTAGAAAATGTTTTACGGGCCAACTAACCCACCCTACCCGTTTTGACTCATGCTAAAATGACCCATTTCAATCCATTGTTCTATTTTGATCACTTACCCAACTTGCCAGCCCAAACTTGCCACATCTACTACATAGTAGTGAAGTCAAAGAGAACTCACAATAGGAATGTCTTCTTCATCTCTATCCTCAAGGAGATCAGAAACAATCATGTATAGAGGCCCAGAGTGACACTGCAAATCACATGCACAAACTCTTAGAGGATCAAAAGGTTAAATTTGCCCTTAATCTTCTTCATAATTATTAGAAGAGTCAAACCTCTTCTCCAACATCATCTTCATCCCCAGATTGATCTGTTGACCCCAACAACTGGTCAATATTTACAGATTGGGTTCTTGAGAAGGCATTCATGGCTGGTTCTGAGTTTCTACGCATAAATGTCTTCCGAGTTCGGGACGGTCTTGGAGTCCATGTGAAGTCAGCGGCTCCAGTTTCACTATAAGCTTTCATTGCCAGTACACTGTCCACCACACTTGAAAAATCTCCCCCCTAAACATAGAGTAATTCAAAACACATTATAATAACATTAAAGGGTAATTAAAGAACTTAATAAAGGATAATTACCGGTTCTAAATCAGCGGGTTCAAAAGTTGGAAGTCCCATTTCTTCAATGGCTGTAAGAAAATTTCTAACATTTTCAACATAGGCAGATTGTGCTGCTGCATCAGGTGTATTGAAGAGAGCTGATGGCGCGTTCACAACCTACATGTTATTCACACAGCAGCTTCAGTTAATAAAGATAACAAACCAAAAACAAAAACAAAATAAAAAAGATCAAAGATCAAAGATCAAGAAGTGAAATTAAAGCTTACTTTAGAAACCGAACCAGATCGAATCTTGTTAAGAACATTGCAAAGGACCGTCCCACTTCTTAATCCGAGCCTAAAATCTTCTTCGGATGGCTCAGCTGGTAAATCTCTTGCAGCCACTACACCCACTCTCTTTCTGAGCCATCTTGCTGCATCATATCTGTCTGTTGCTGAAATTCAAACAACATGTTACTTTCAGTTTTCAACACTCAATCATTAACCATGTTTCAAACACTCTTAGCTCTCACAGGCATAAACACAAACACTTGGTCGACACTAACAACAAACCATGAGATTAACATCAATAACAATGAATTTCAAGATTAATATCTATCATCTCATAGATGGATAATTTGAATTCTAAACAATCACACAAACACCCAATTACGTGGGGGTGTCTGAAATATTCAAATCACATAACAAAACATGAAAGAAACTTACGATCATCTTCTTCAGGCATGTATTCTGAATCAACATCTTCACCCATACTCGTCATGATAATCCCTGCATCTGTCGATTCCGTCATCTTAAGCAGACAATAAGAGCCACTTTGAATCTTTACAACCCCTTTGATCAAACAATCAAACAATTCGCATAATTTCTTCTAAATGTCATCCAAATACGTCAATGGGTGCATGCACATTAACGCATAATCAAATAATTCGAAGTGTGTTTGATTGATTGTTTCCATTAATTTGTTTATGAATGTTGGTTTCTTGGAAGGGACGCAATGGATGGTTTATAATGATCTCATTTTGTGCACCATTCATCTTCATCTTTCAAGCTTTTTGTCATTCCATTTGTCCAAAATGATACTACTTATCAATGAAAATTAATATTACAAGTTTAGAAAGTAGCATTTGCCTATTTAGCTTCTTTATTATCCACTTTATTATATTAATTTAGTCTTTATTATAATTGATTATATGTTACATTATAACTCACTAGATGTTACATTGATTATGTATCCTTATCATGGCGGCTTCACAGTGTTAAAAAATAACTTGTCGTTTAAGGTCTTCAAATTTTTTTAGAACATTATTTAAAAACAATGATATATAAGTAAAATATTTATATAACTTGTTATGTAATTGTTTTCTACAAAATATTTTTCTCTTTTAACGATGACATGTATACATCTTGGTAAAGAGTCCCAAGTTCAATCTTCATACCTTCACTTTTTATTTATACACGCTTTTAATAATATTGTTAATTATTACATGTTTTATATTTATTTTTTATTGTTTACATGTTTTTTTATTTCTCATTTATTTACGTGACATAATACGGTAATTCAACTAGACAAGCCTACTAAGCCAAAAAGAGATCTAATTTTCTTTAGTTGTCAAATCACAAAACTTAATATTATATCAGAATGGAGCTAACAGCCTAACACAGGATTTTAACAACACTTTCTTTTTTCACTAACAACTATGCAATCAGTGCAACTTTAATAAGACTCATTCTTTTTTTTTTTTTTTTTAACGGCAAATGTATGACCCTGCTTCGGAAAATAGGTGTTATCTTAATCGGGCCCATCTATTCGTTTTCCAGCCGAGACCGCACCCCCAACCCCCTCAGGAGGAAACCCATTGCTGCGACAACCCCCTGGCTCAGCCCTAAGCATTTTGGCTCAGAGTGAGACTTGAACCCATGAGCTCCTAATATTTACATGTCATGGGCAACTCACCTTAACCAGTTGGGCTAAGGATCATTGAATAAGACTCATTCTTGCCTCTTTTCCATTATTATTTCTTACCATATTAGTTTACATTCATTCAAATATTTAATTTAATTTATTAATTAGCAGAATGTATATTTTTTTTTACTGATTTGCATTGATTCGATCTATTTAAAAAAAACTCTAGATTTTTATATTGCTTAGGAGCCTAAAAAGTATTGAGCTGCCATTCTCCTCACATGTCTACGAAGATTACATATGTTTGTTAAGCCACTCCAATTTAAGGGGATGGGCTAGTCTCTTAGCGGCTCTCTATTTCCTCTCTCATTCTCATATGAGACAAATCCTCTTTCTTTTCCCATATTAAATGATGTTATAAAATGATTCCCCTTTCATGAACGTCCTTCACAAAGACTTTCACTTCCATCAGTTGGAGATGCTCCTAATTCCATATTATCATATTATGCATGTTTGGGATTGCTTATTTTATCCCAACTTTTGACTTATTAACTGCTCAGAAGTTAATAAGTAAAACAAAGTGTTTGGCAAACCCAAAAGGACTTTTCAAACTGACTTTTCATATAGGTTAAAAAAGAGGTTTTAAGAAGTAAGGAGGGGGTTATTTATTGACTTTTGAAAACTCCTTTTAATTAAATTTCCTATTATACCCCTCTACTACCTCCTATTAACTCCTCTTATTTTAAAAGTATGTCTCTTTTTGTCATTTTACGACATTTAAGTTTATAAGCTAATCCAAACACTTTTTTAAAAACTCCTTCTGAAAAGTCATAAGTTAATAAGTCTTTTTTATCAAAAGTCCTTTTTAATTGTATAGTCTTTTCATTTGTTTTCTTTTTCAATTTTGTGTTTATAGCATGTGTAGCATGAGTTATAAGGTTAAATCCTACAAATGTACTATTACTTGGTAAGTCAACATATGTTCATGAAGGGTTCACTCTTTACAAACGAAAAATTGCGAACAAATTTTGATGGATCCAACGCAACGTACTTGTAGTCTTATATTATAGTTGATGTTGTATAATGTACGGATAACTATATAGGCAACATAATGCACTACAATGTTTATTACTAGAATATTGATGTTTAAAATGAAGCGTGGCATGCCGTATCATTACCACAATAAAGTTTTGTTATAGCATTTTGGACGCTCTTACATTTTAATTTTAATTTTTTTCACTTATTATAGTTTATACAAACTTCAATTTTTTTTAGAAAAAAAATTAACATGGTTTTAATTTGATGTCTTATGTTTGATTTTTGAACTAAATATTATAAAATATATTAAAAAGCAACTTCACTGCTACAGTGAAGTTTGTTTTTTAATATATTGGCCACATAATTTTGTAAAATGCATTTAGAAGTTTGTGTTTTTATATAATAACCACATATTTTTACAAAATGTATTTAAAACCCAAATTCTAATTAGGATTAACAACGAAGTTTTATATTTTTGCTTTTTGACACAAAAGTTTATTTTTTTGTTTTTGGGTTCAAACATTAGTATCGGTATTCGATATTATCGGAACCGATATCGGTATACGGTTTTGTGGTTTCCGATAAGCCGACCCGACAACGAATAAAGTCACGGTAGCGTAAGACAAAGGAAAACAACCAAACTTCCGTACGCGTAACGCAGGTGAAGTTTGCTTTTCGACCACAAACGTTTATTTTTTTGTGTTTTTACGTCAAACATTAGTATCGGTATTCGGTATTTAATCGAACTGGTATCGGTATACGCTTTTGTGGTTTCCGATGAGCCAACCCGACAACGAAGAAAGTCACGGTCGCGTAAGACAGGGAAAAACAACCAAACTCACGCGCGCATAGCGCGGGTTAAAACACTAGTTAATATTAATTACCAAATAATGAAAACTAAAATAACCTTATGTAGAGGTGAAAAATAAAATAAGAAATTGGTTTGTATGTCACATCAATCTTGAGATACAGGGTAACATGAAGATGAAAAAAATAAACAATATACAAATATTGGTTAGTGTTTTAAACACCAAACATACAAATCATGTTATTATCATTTACTCAGTACCTAATTCTAGTAACTAACAATTACTTTTTCTTAATTATATAACACTAGGATAGGGCCCGTGTACTACACGGCTGATGAAAATAATATATTGCAAGATTTCAGATTGAAATTTAGATTAACTTTTTATGTTTAAATGGTAAAATGTAAATATATACCGATTTTATAAATTACATATTGTTAGTGTAAGGAATTTAAAAAATAATTTCTAGATTTTTGAGAAATAAAACGATCAAAAATAGATTGAAAGTTAGTTAAGTCAAAACCATATTTGAAGCCTAGAAATTTGATACGTTTTGTAATCGTTATTTGAAAATTTAAGCATAGTATATGTTCATTATCAAAATGTTTAAATTTTAAACATTTCTCACTAAGTAATGACTTATAAATAAAAAATATTTATTTTCATGTAGATCATTTTTAAATATTATAAAATATTATGTTTCATACGTTGGGTTGTATTTTGATATCTTAGAATTACAACAAAAATATTTTAATTACAAAGCTAAGCATTAAAAATATTAAAAGCTTTTAGTTCTATTTTTGTTAAGTAATTTCATAAAACAATATGAGTAAACAAAAAGTAGTAATTTTATCTTTAAGTCCCTAACTCACCTTTTTAAATTATCCATTTAAAAATACAAAGATGATTTTGATCATATTTGTATCAATTCTTTTAAATAATGTCTAAATCCAAATATTATTATAGTATCAACTTTTTAATATATTTTGTTCATAGATCTTTGAATTTTGTTTCTAAAACAATTTGCCATTTTAGGACATAAATTGTATATAATGAATGATAATTTATCGTATAATTTTGATTATAAATTGTCTTTAACTTAAATATTAATATTAAATTTTCATTTTAATTTAAATGAATGACAATTTATTGTATTTTTATTGCACTATGGTGTTAATTTCGAAACAATTACTTCTTTAATATATATATGAAAATTTTAAGACAATTTAAACATTAATAAGTTCACGTATAATCAGTAATTCAATAGACTTTATTTGATATTAAATTTAATATGGAAACAATTTAAAACTTCAATTATATCAATTTGTAATATGAAACACTATCTAAAATGTTAATTTTGGTAACTATTGATTGTTTTTTAAAATGATCAGTAAATGCATTCTTTAAATTAAAAATCAAAGCTTTCAAAATTAAGTGTAATCACACATAAAAATATTCTAGGAGGGAAAACTCAATGGGGGAGGCTTTCGATGATCGCCACGTGTCCGTAGAAGGCCTTGTTGATTGTCACGTGTTTTTAGAAAACCTTGCTTTATTAGAGGTAATAGATTTAAAATCAAATAATTTTATATTTAAGTTGTTAAAAGTTAATGAATTTTAATTTTATAACGACTACCTAGTTTTCTTAATGGTTAGTTTTGAGATGACAAGTTTTCTAACGGTTATTTTCGAAATTGACTATAAAATATACTTCTCAACTTTCATGAGTTCATCTACACATCTCAACTTTCATCTTTACTTCTGAACTTTAATCTTCACTTCACAAACAAGTAACTAGCTACCTTTGTGGTTAATTTGAAGAGCATAGGTAGCACGCAGGGCAACAAAAATCATATGATAGCTTCTACTCTTTTTGTCATCCATCCCTTCTCTTCTGTGCGACACAAGCGAAACACGAGCGAGTAGGTTTTCTTATTTCTTCTTGACATGCAACAAAAATGAAAACCAAGCAACCAGCCTCCCAAGCTGCTTCTTTTTCTCATACGTAATTTTAAAAACTTGATATCATTATTTTATTACTTATAGTTATTACTCGTATATAATTTTAATCATATCTTATTTTAAAATATCATTTTATAGTTAATAAAATTTTATTTTATTTAATTTTTTTTATTCAACCTGTGTAATACATATGTTTACAAAATCTAGCAAATTATTTAAATAAAGACAATCTAGGGTTTACAACTTAGTTACCAAAAAAAAAACTAATAATCTTACTAAATTAATAAAGGGTAACTAAGGCTGATACATGTCACCATCACATTTAACCTAATCAAAATTTTCTCGCTTCTCTCTCTTATTAATTACTACATTAATTATTAATAATTTTATTTAATTGTTTTAGATTAAAAATAGTTTTTAATAAATTAAGCAAGAAATCTTTTTATTAATGTTATTTCAAAGAAACAAATTTCTATAAAAAACATCAAACTTTTTAAATATGAAATATTTTAAAACCGACATTATAAAAATGTAAAAATTTCATAAACAGAAAATAATTAAAATTAGGAGTTATAGTAAGGAAATTTTTGAAAATGATATTTTTTGAAACAATTTGTCTTGGAAAAAAATGTTTAATTTATTTTTTTGAAAAAACAAAGTTAATATCATTGTTTATTACTTATAGTTCTTACTCATATGTAATTTTAATTTTATCTTATCTTAAAATATTATTTTATACTTAATAAAATTTTATTTTATTTAGTATTTTATTATTCAACCCGTGTAATACACGGGTTTACTAAAACTAATAAACCATAATTAAACAAAGGGGGTCCAGTCTTCAATTTAATTAATTTGCCACCGAACCCTGAGTCGAAACCAAAACTACATAAAACACAAAAGTGACGAGCCTATAAGAATAAAAAGTAGTAGGTATTTAAACTTCAAAACCAATATTTTTTAGAGTCATATTTCTTTCTTTTTTACCTTTACATTAACAAATTATTTTGTTGGCCGGCGTGAAGTTGGTTGTCAAATTCGATATTTACGGAGGTTGGCTTATGTGTACCAAAACATGTGGTGTCTCCATCGTTTGTGTATCGAACTAGTAAATATGCCTGCGCGTTGGCATGGCGTCATACGTGATGCGATAAATCATAGACTATTATTGTCCGACTCATTTCCACACCAAATTAATGTCGAAATGTAGAGTTACTCGAATGCATCATATTAAACATATTATACATGACCTCACTCGTTTTGGGAAGAAAACCCAAGATTTGAAAAAGTTCAAGAGGAAAAATAATTCTTATATAACCATATCGAAGCTGAATAATAGGATACAAATTAGGTATAATAACATATCATCATATATAAGAATAGTAGAATACCACGAGTTGGCTTATGTAAATAAACATCTAATACACAGGTAGTTAACTTATGTATCAAACATGCAATGGGACGTGGGCCTTTTTTTTCACACAAATGATTCACAATATGACAAAAACCTAGTATTGATCTATATGATTCTTGTTATAGTTTATGTCTTCTTGAAGTACATTCCCTGACGAAACCATAATCAATAGTGCCAAACCATCAATATACTGCGATGAAATGTCCATTCTATGTAGGAAGTGTTTAACTCATACCAGTGATAAAGATCACATATCAAATATGATGAATAATAGATGGCAAGTGTCATGACATGTGTAATATAATAACAAGACTTAGAACATGTGCTAAAGAGAATAAACGTATTATATATAACAAAGTGTATAAATAAGTGTATTGCTCCAAATAGTGGATGATCTATGATATTTTGCCAGTGGGGAAAAAATAGATAGCTCGAGACATGTAGAAAAATGATAGTTTATTTGACCAAATATGCTAAAATAACTGCAACCTAAAATGATGAAACTGATACATTCAATACATATGTACTGAACAACCAATGTAAAACAATGGAAGGTAAATAAAGAACTCGATTTGCTAATTTTATAGACTTGTTTGATGATTGCTCGACGCCCTAAGTAGGTGATTAGCTTAATTACTCAGTACTAGACATTTACTATGTAATATATATACAACAGTTGATAAACATTAAATATAGTATATTACTTTCTATGTATGTAATCATCAAAATGATCTTTCAATTCAGTGCAATCAATAGTAACTTAATATTTAAAACTAGATTTAGTAATGCGTGTATTACACAGGTGAAATAAATAAAATATTAAATAAAATAAAATTTTATTAATTATAAAAGAATATATATTAAGATAAAATATAGTTGAAATTAAGTATTAGTAAGGATATAAGTAATAAAATAATAATATTTTTTAAATTTTTTTGTTTAAAAAACTTAAACATTTTGTTTCAAAACAAATTATTTTAAAAAATTTTATTATTATAACTTCCAAATTTAATTTATTTTTATTTATAAATATTTTACTTTTTAAAAATATGAATTTTAAAATATTTTGATGTTTTTAAAAAAATTCTTATTTTATAAAAATGTATTTTTTATACATAACACTAATAAAAAGAAACTTTTTTTTAAATATATTAAAAAGTATTTTTAATCCATAAAAATATTAAATAATATTATTATTAATAACAGTAACTATTAAATAAAAAAAAGAGTAAAGTGCCATTTTCGTCCCTGACGTTTTGTTGAATTTGCCATTTCAATCCAAAAACTTTTTTTTTGCCATTTCAGTCACTATAGTTTACTAAATGTTATCATTTTCATCCATTCCACTAACTCCGTTAAAACTCTGTTAAAACTCCGTTAAATATGGGGCATTTTAGTCTTTTTCAACACCCTAATTATCCAATTAATATAAATTAATCAATTAATATTCAATTAAAACTAAAAAAACACATGAAGTGACTCGTGAGACCGGTCGTTTCGATTAATTCTAACACATGTTGTTCGATTAAGGTCTTCTGTGAGATTTCAATTAATATTCACGTTTTGTTTGAACGTGTACTGTTGTTCGATTGAGGTCTAATGTTGTCATTTTTTGTTTTATTAAGGTCTGCTACTGTCACGTTCAAAGACCTCAATCAAAGACCTCAATCAAATAAAAAATGTAAACAACAAACCTCAATCCCACAACAGACCTCAATCAAATAACGGTACACATTCGAACAAATCGTGAAGATTAATTGAAATCTCACTGCAAACCTCAATCGAAAAACATGGGTTAGAGTTAATCGAAGCTTTTAAATCGAAACGTCTGGTCTCACTAGTCGTTTAATGTGTTTTTTAGTTTTAATTGAATACTAATTGATTAATTTGTTTTAATTGGATAATTAGGGTGTTCAAAAAGACTAAATACCCTCATATTTAATGGAGTTCTAACGAAGTTTTAACGGTGTTAGTGGAGTGGATGACAATGGTAAAATTTGGTAAAGTACAGTGACTGAAATGGTTAAAAAAAAGTTTTTGGACTGAAATGACAAATTCAATAAAACATCAGGGACGAAAATAACATTTTACTCTAAAAAAAAAGAAGCGAAAAAATATAGTAAAAAAGAATGTAATGTTTTCACGTATCACCGTCATTTAAACTTTTATTAAAGTAGAGGGATATTATCGTGTATAAATATATAATATGGTGGCACACAAAAAAGTACAAAATTTAAATCCCGCTCAATTATTTGTTGCAATATTAATGCTTTTACCTTTTAGACAATCCAACTTTAAAAATAGAACAAATAACTGTTTCTAAACTTTTTATTTATTTTAATCTTATTAAAAAAGAACTAAATATGTATTATAATTTAAAATTATTTTATGAAAAACATGATAATAAAGACATAACCATAAAACAATATAATTATTTAGGTGTTTTTAAATTTAAAGAAACGTTTCTAAATTATAATCCCTCTCATAATCTACAAGTTAATAAACTAATAATCAAAAAACCATATATAACACAAATGCTCTAGCAACACTTGGTGTTTATCATCATCAAATTGGTGTTGGTTTGAGTCCTATCAAAATAATAATAAATGAATTTGAAACTACGTTTTAAGAGGTGTGTGTTCAATCTTAGAAAAATGCTATAAAAATGTTTTTATTATTATTTTTTTATAATAAAAAATCAATCTTACTTATAAACTATAGTACACATATATATTACACTTGTCAAAGTTTAATACTTGGATCTCCCATAACAATGCTCTTAGAGGCAATGATTTTATCACTAGGCCACCAACCCCACTCTATATCTATACTATATAATATATGAAGCTTTTGGAGAGACGAGCAGTAACTTCTCATGGAAGCTAAATTTTTAATTTTCGTTCTCTCTTCTATTAAATAAAATTGATTTTAAATAAGTAAACTAACTAAATAAATTTTCAAAATATAAATTTTCTTAATTTAACAAATTGTTAAAACATACTAAATTATAATATTTCTATTATATCTTATCTTAAATAAAATTTTATATTTTATATTTTTATTATTTGTTATCTATAAATTTTTAAAATTTATTTATTTATTTATATTAATTGTTAATAACATGTAGTGGTGTACAAACCGGAACCGGTTTGGTCAACCGTGGTCAAAACCGGTTTGGCCTCAAACCGGTTCGGGTTCTAAACCGGTTTGGATTCAAAAAAACCCAAACCTATAAAACCAGTTTGGGTCGGTTTGGAAACCGGTTTGGTTTTTTTTTTTTTTTTTTTTTTTTTTTTTAGTTAGTTATAAATTAAATAAACAATTAATTGTAAAAATTAAATAAACTTGTAAGATGAATGTTACATATTAATTGTATAAATTAAATAAACCTATAAGATGCATTTACATATTTTTATTTGTAAAAATTAAAACATATAAAATTAAAAACATTACATAAGTGATTGAAAACCGGTTTGAAAACCGGTTTGAAAACCGGTTTGGGTACCGGTTTGAAAACCGGTTTGAAACCGGTTTGGGTACCGGTTTAAGAACCGGTTTGAAAACCGGTTTGTAACCGGTTTGAAACCGGACCGGGTTGGAAACCGGACCGGGTTGGAAACCGGTTTGAAAGAGAAAACCTACAAACCGAACCTAAACCGCCGGGTTGGGTCGGTTTGAAACCGGTTTGGGCCCCAAACCGGTTTTGGTTTTTTTTCCCGAACCGGTTGATAAACCGGTTTTTTTGAACACCTCTAATAACATGTAATATACAAAATATTAATAAAGGCTAACGACTTTAATACGTTGAATTTTTTCACCCAATGTAATACATGAATTTCCAACTTAGTTATAAATAAGTTACTATTTAACATACTATAAGCCACTTGAATTGACCGACAACAATAAAAATCATAGACTTTTTAAAATATCAGAATTAAATCCTGCCATGAGATAAATTAAAAATCAACAAAATTTATTTTAACTATGATAATAAATGAGTGTATGAATTGCACTTTGCTCTACATAGAAACATAGAATCAGTCAATCAACATAAGAAGTAACAAATATAAATATTATTGAAATCGTTGTTACACCATGTTTTGTAGTAAAAATTTAAAGTGAGAAGTAACTTTGTAGTTACTGCACCGCGTGCATCTATATAAAGGGGCAGTAAACTCGTTTCGCTGGCTTTCGCTGCATCTTCTTCCTCCCCCTCTGCAGGTAACCAAATCCTCCTTCTTCTTCTTCCTCTTCTCTCTCACGCAATCTCTTTCTCTCTGCAACTTTTCATAATGATTGATGGATTGATTGATTTCGTCAATTTTATCTACTGATGATTGTGATTTGTGACTCAATTGATTGCTTTTTCCCCCTTTTGTTCTCTTTACTTGCGGTTTCTATGCGCAGTTGCTCCTTTCTCTTCAATTTCTGCTGACGTGACATCAGATTTGTAACTGTACGTGTTTTGTCGGTTTCTGTTCGTGATATTGGTCAATTGAATTGGAAGATTGGTTCGATGATCTAGGGTTTTGATTTGGAAGAGGTGTATCGTTAGCAGCTGATCGTCGTTTGTGTTGTGCTTGTTTGTTGGTAATTCTCTTGTTATTTTGGTTTTGTGATTGTTCTGTTGTGTTGCTCGTGGCAATTCGTGGGATTGATGAAATGTTATAATGTTATTGGTTGGATTAGGATATGAAACTTTGTTTTGATTAGGGTTTATATTAATTTGTAACGTTTTTTGTAGGATTTTTGGAAGTTTAAAGCTTGATATTTTGTTTCCTTTTTTGAAGATTGTTGTGCTAATATTCCTTGATTTTGGAGATCTTTGACGATTGACTTAATGATGTGCTTTAGGAGGCTAGATCTTACCTGTATGGTTGTGTAATAACCGTTTGATATGTTGTGATTGCTGTCTTTGTGCTTACCCGTGGTGCAATAACAGATGGCAGGGAACAGGGTTGGGATCAAGAGAAGCAATCGGAAGCGAAGAGATCAGGATTCAGATGAGTCAGATGAAGAATATAAGGTGACTGATGATGAAGATTTGGACGAGTCGGATGAAAGTTATTCCTTAGATGGTGATGAATCAGAAGAGATATTAGATGATTTTGGAAAGTCAAAGAGAGTTTCTAGATCAAGGAACACATGGAGAAGATCTTCGGGTAAAAAGGTAAATGAGACTATGAAGTCTCGGAAAAGGAGAAGGGTGTCGTATACAGAAGATGAAAATGATGATGATGATGATGATGACGACGAATTTATGTCATTGGAAACGGAAGCTAACCAGGTAAATAGGCCTATGGAAAAGAAAAGGGTTTCATATACAGAAGTGGGTGACAGTGATGGTGATGGTGATGGTGGTGGTGATGATGATGAGGAGTATAAAGAAT
This sequence comes from Flaveria robusta, assembly GCA_025506415.1. Taxonomy (NCBI): domain Eukaryota; kingdom Viridiplantae; phylum Streptophyta; class Magnoliopsida; order Asterales; family Asteraceae; genus Flaveria; species Flaveria robusta. The sequence continues at coordinate 25,637,643 of CM046470.1, forward strand.
CTGTGTTTTCAGGTAGAAACAAAAAACAGAGGAAGAAGCCTCGAGAAAAGAAGAGGGTTGTATATACAGAAGATGATGATGATGATGATGATCAGGCGGAAATTGCTGAAGAAGATGATGCAGAAATGTCTTTCTACAGGGAAGCTAACCGGGTAAATAGGCCTATCGAAAAGAAAAGGGTTTCATATACAGAAGTGGATGATGATGATGATGATGGTAGTGGCGGTGGTTGTGAGGACTATGAAGAATGTGTGTTTTCAGGTAGAAACAAGAAACAAAGAAAGAAGCCTCGGGAAAAGAAGCAGGTTGTATATACAGATGAAGATGAGGAGGTGGAGGTTGGTAATGAAGACAATGCAGAATTTATGTCTATGGGTAGGAAAGCTAACGAAATGAAGATGCCTATGCAAATGAAGAAGGATTCTTATACAGAAGTGGATGATGATGATGAGGAGGAGGAAGAAGAGCAGGAGGATGATGATGACGACTTTGCAGAATTTGTGTCTTCAGGTAGAAAGAGAAATCAAAGAAAGAAGCCTCAAGATAAGAGGGTTAAATATACAGAAGATGATGAGGAGGAGGAAGAGGATGATGAATTTATGTATTTTGGTAGGAAAGTAAACCAGAAAAAGAATCTTCGCCAGAAGAGGGAGGTTTCATATGAAGAAGAGGAGGAGGAGGAGGAGGAGGAGGAGGAAGAAGAAGAAGAAGAAGAAGAAGAAGAAGAAGATGATGATGATGCTTTGGGGTTTATGTCCACAAGTAAGAAGAGAAACCAGATAAACAAGCGTCGTGACAGGAGGATAGTTTCATATAAAGAAGACAACCAGGAAGAGGATGATGAAAGTGATGCAGAATTCAAGCTAAGTGAGAGTGATTTTGTTGATGATGAAGATGAAACTCAAAAGATGAAGATAAAGAAAAACAAGTTAATCAGGTCTCACCCACAGAAGAAGAGTGTTCTGGGAGGACGGAAAAAGAGCAAAAAATCAAACATAAGAAATCCTACAAAACCAAAACAAAGAAATCATAGATGTGGACAGAAGCCAGCCACAAACAAAACCCAGATGGAAAAAAGGAACAAGATCTCTAAGAGACGAAAGCAGAGGGAAATGGCAGAATCGGATTCTGATTTTGTTAGTTCTGCCTCATCTGATCACGAGTACACCATCTCAGAGGAAGAAAGAGAACAAATGAGAGAAGCTAGATTGTATTGTGCAAATTTAAGAGCTAAATTGAGAAGCTCTTCATGTGGAAATCAAGAAAAACCGCCAGCAGCATATGAACAAAAGAAGTATCCAATACGAAAAGGTAAAGAAAAGATTGAAGATATGAAAGATGACGTAGGAAAGCAAGTTTGTGGAATTTGTTTATCAGAAGAACAGAAGAGAACCATGAGAGGTGTCCTAAATTGTTGTCGCCATTATTTTTGTTTTTCGTGTATTATGGAATGGTCTAAGGTTGAATCTCGTTGCCCACTCTGCAAGCAAAGGTTTACAACAATAACAAAAGCTGCGAAATCAGACACTGGGTTTGACTCAAGGACTGTGGTCATACCTGTTCCCGAGCGAGACCAGGTTTGTTATCTGGTAATCTGTAATCTTTTTCTTGCATTACAACTAAGCTCTTTCCTTACTTTATGTAATCTTTCTGCAGGTTTATGAACCATCTGAGGAAGAACTAAGGGGCTACCTTGATCCATATGAAAGTGTGATCTGTACAGAATGTCAAAATGGTGGGGATGATGCGTTGATGTTATTATGTGATATATGTGATTCATCTGCACATACTTTTTGTGTCGGTTTAGGACGGGAGGTACCTGTTGGAAACTGGTATTGTGAGGGATGTAGGCCTACTGTTTTCGGAACCCAAAATTCACAACATTTAACTCCTAATTCAGATAGAAGGTTAAGTAACAATGCATCAGATTTACCATCACCATCTCCAATTGCTGGTGGTTTTGATCTTAATGAGTTATATGTACCTGAAACACCGTTGACACAACAAACTAGGGTTCATCCTGAACCTAACCCTGCTCCTACTGGAACTGCAGCAACTACACTAAGAGATAGGCGAAGAATACGTCGTCAAATCCATCATCGGTTTTTAAATAATAATAGAATGAATGATCTAGTCGGTAGATCTAGTGGGACATCGGCTTCTTCTTCGGGAATTAGATTATTTGGCTCTCAACTTGATCAAGCTAGGGTTTCCGTTCCTCAAAATGATCATATTTTTCCTTCAATGCATGATTCCAACAACTTTTATCCAAGAACAGGTCAATTTTCTGAACAAGTACAGAATTTAAATTTCACATCTGCTGGTGTGACATTGCAAGATGAACATTTGTCAAATTTGGGATCTTCACCGCTCCTCCCGTGCACTAACAGATCAAGCATCAGAGAGGTTAGCCACTGTAGTAATTAATTTTCAAAATCATATAGTAATTAGAATTAGTTTGTTTTTATGATCTTTTTTGGATAAAGGGCAAAGCATGGAAATTTTATAAATAAAGAAAGAACAATTGATACAACCTAAGGCCAAAACAAGAGTAAATATGATGATAGAATGATCTCTAATGCTCATTCTGTGTATATTTGAGAAATTAGAATGGGTTTATGTATGATTTGTGTTTATAGCTAGTTGAGAATGGAAATTACATCTTGCTGCAGGCCATCGGACCCTCGGGAACATGGCAAGGCGGTGTTCGTGCACCATATTAATTGCAGGCGGCCAGGCTGTTACAGCGACGACTGCGGTAAGCTTGCTGATAAGTGATTGGCCCCAGCTTCATTTTTCTGTTTATCATTACCATTCTTATAATTTGTGATCCAATTAAAACTGTCTCAATGTAATTTAAAAGTTTGTTGGAGAAAGTATTTTGAATCTCCAAAAGCAAAAAAAAGAAAAAATTGTTAGTTACTTAATAAGTTTCCATGTCCAATTTAACCAACCCAAATTGCTGCAGCAAAATCTATAAGTAATTCTTTTTTCAAACTTGTTTTTGAAGAGGATTCAAGATTGGCTTGAGCAATGCTTGAAAAGCTACAATATTTATATTTAATAATCGCTTATTTGAAGAATATATAAAAATTATATCTGATAATAAAACTTATTTTTAATATAATATAAAAATCGTAACCAAACTTGTTCACAAGTAAAAGTCTAAATAAGTGTAACAGTAAAACCAATAATAATCTCAAGTAATTTTCAGTTATATGTTTATACTCGTTCATATCATATACGGGTCTTAAAGCTTCAAGTTGAATGCTTACCAACTCAAGCTTGGTTTGTTGTATGTTTCGAATTTTTTTAGCTCACTTTTTAATTCGAACTTGAACTTGGTAAAAGGTCAACATGAGTTGATGAACAAAGTTTCACGTCTTTATACCCTTAGCTATATGAGGTAGTGTTGTAGATGAACTAAAAAAATATAATTAAAGTTTGTTTGTGTTCGTTCGCTTTAAGTTTTCCTGTTTTTCAGAATGAAAGGGATATTCTTCATTAGTTAAGAAAATGTATTTGTTTATGTGGGATTATATCTGTTCATCTGAGAAGGTAACAAACATTCAAAGGCAAGCATATAATATTTAAATTATAGTTTATTTAAAAGATACTTAATTAACTTAAAATATACCTAACACCCACTTTTATGTATGTTATGGTCGTTTTTCCCATGCAGAGATAACCACTTTACTATATACGTATGTACATGAAATATTGTAGACGAATGTTCAGTGAATCAGTGTTTATTTGTCAACTAACTTAATATAACTTTTTTTTTTTATTAATTTTCGTGAATGAATGAAAATAATTCTAAAACAAGTTGGTTTGGTTGTGACCATAAAACGACCTTTGAAAATAAGTACTTGAATTCATATTCGTTATATATAAAAGGAAAGAAACTCAAAAAGTTTTTACATAAGTCAAATATGTACTCAATGTCTCAATGTATAACATTTATTATTTTTCTTAAAATGTGAATGAAAGAGACGCTTTATCATAAAGAAACTTACCCTATTAGAAACTTATCATATCTGTATTATGTTATTCATTATAGCATTTGATTACGAAATCTACTCCTATAAACGAGTGGTAACACCACCAAACATGCTTCAGTGTGCAAGATTTATTGTTTTTCTAATAAATATCTTAAGTGTTTTTAGAACTCATCAACTCTTTTTATCGATTGATAGATTAATGAAGATTGAAACATAGTGTATAGTGTTGATGGTATGCAGTAAGTAAATGTTCAAAATATGGTGAGACACTTGATATTATCTTGTTGCATCTACATATTTTTCATCATAAGGATGAAGTTAATGGAGTTTTTACAATTTAAGTGGGTTCTTAAAAGATCATTACTAGGTAGTGTTTGATATGTAATAATGACATGTGAAATGAAATATATAATTAGGATGGAATGACGTAAGACATGCTTAGTTGGACAACAGATAAATTTACCGATAATGTTGGGAATACCATTCCTTTTATCAACCACCAACCACCCACCACCCACCACCAACTATCACCACCTCCACATTATCAACCACCAACCACCACTAACCACTGCAGCTGCCCCCACCACTAGTGGCGGAACAAAGATTTTTTTTTCTACCGGGGTCATTTATTTCGGTGCTAGAATTTCTATCAACTTGATGTTAAAATTTCGAGCCGGGTCTGCTTTTTTACACTAAAGTTTCAATCAACAACTAAAATCACTAAACACATGTTTGGTTCACAAAATGTTTAAAGTTTTCATTTCAAACCCTAATACAAAAAGCTTGTAAATTGATATAAGAAAAATCAAAACAAACAAAAGATGTTGAGGACTTTTTATTTTTTATTACTAAAAATCATTCACTGAACTAGAAATTATTAACTAAATTAAAACTTATTCACTATATTAAAAGTATGAAAAACCAATAAACCAAGATTCTTTCTTGTGTAAAATAGTAATTCATCTTAAAAAAATAAAAAAATGCCTCAATCAAGATTCAAACTAGCAACCTCAAGCAAGTTGATGACAATGCATAGGAAAAGAAAACCAATGAACCAACTTTCTTCTTTTACAAATTTTAGAATTAATAATATTAACTGGTCAAACTCGAGACCTGGAGCGAAAAAAAGAGAGATGAAAATAAATTTTTCAAGATTCATGCTTGAGACGTGGAAGAAGTTCAATACCCTCATATAAGCGTTGGAATCCAGTGGAGAAAGCTTCTTTCTTGTCTCTTATTTAGAATTAATAATACTAATGGGTTCACTTTTAAAAACACTATGGGTTCATTCGAATTTTCGGTATTATAGTGTTTACTACTGGCTAAAAAAACACCACCACCACCACCACCAATCATCAAATTATTTTATTCATTCATATTTTCTGTCTATCAAAAAATACAAAGTAGATATTTATTTTCTTTTTCATAAGACAATCAAATAATAATAATAATCTATTTCATGCATTTTTCAATTCCAACGTCAATTTCATTAATTTCAAACCAAACATACTCTTAATATTAAATGAAATTACTTTTTTGTCCTTCCATTGTGTATTATAATATAGTATTGATATAGAGAGATTTTTTTTTTTTTAAATTATTTTTCTTAAGAAGGCTATGAAATAATCTTAGCTTTTTATTTTTCAAATAATGGTTAAGATGAAAACATAAAAAAATTGATGGAAGAGTATTTTGAGTATATACTCCACTTTTATTGATTTATAAAATTTCCCATAGTTTGTTTAAATGTTAATAACAAAGCTCTTATCATTTAGTTTTGACTTTTCAGAAGTATATTAATTGATGAATTAATAGTTGTTTTTGTTTCTTTAGTACCTTCAATGATTCTTTTTCTTGTCATGTTTTTTGGATTATTTAAACATTAATATTGACGAATATTACTAACTTGATAATACTAACAACTAATCACTAACCAATTGTTCAAAAAAAAAAAAACAAAACAAAAACAAACCGCGTAAATTGTTGATACACTAAATAAGAACTGATCATGTATAAACGCATAGAACTTTAAACATGTTTTATAGGAATAAAGAGGGCACCACAAGGTAAAGTTAACATGAGACCATGCTGTCATGTAACTTTTAACAATTAGTGATTTAACATAAGGGAAGAGTTTAAATAGAAAATGTTTGTAATCTAAAAGTGTAATTAACAATTTTAACAATTAATTTTTTTAATTAATGGTTAAGATCAAATTGTAGGGAAAAAGCTGTTAAAAGCGTGTGACATTTTTTTTTTAAACTTTTTCTCAAGTTCCATCACTTTTTTAAATATTCATAACTTTTATATACAATATTATTATTTTATATAAATTACATTATAAAAACCAACATTTTTTATATTTAAAATGAGTACAATATCGTTATATACAAATATAAAAATTTTGTTGACGTTTATCAGTTCATATGATTTCTGCTCGTTAACATGTCTTTCCCACACTTCATTATGTTTTTTTTTTCATTATTGTATGTTCTTGAACATCATTTTGTTTTCCTAAGCTGATGAATTCTAAAGAACATAATGGTAAAAAAACAGTGTTGTTTGCTTATAGTATAAAAACACAACGACAAAATAACAACTAATTTATCTAATACATTAAAAACAACAATAAAATAACATAAAATGATATAATTTATAAAATATAATGATAAAATGTATTATTATGTTTTTTCTATTCATTATTATGTTTTACTAGATGCTATTTTGTATTATAAAATGATTAGTTTTAAAAAACATATTAGTTTAATTAATATTATTGTGTGTTTCTAATTGAAAAATAAAATAATAAAATAACAATAATTTTATATAATATATAAATAAGAATAACAAAAGTAACACGAAATGATTTAAAACGTAAAACACAATGATAAACATATATAACAAATAATGAAAAATATATGACAAAATGACTTAGACATATTTGACATAATAACTTAACATATTACACACAATGACCAAAATACATTTTTCTTTAAAAACAATAAGAAAACACATATCAAACCCAGAATCATTCGTTGTCTTTTTAGATTAATTATTCTTTTTTACTATAACCCTATTTTTATTATAAAACTTTTCTAGGCTTTTATAGTTTTTATTTTGGCTTTTATTAAATAAAAACTCAATCAATCTACTAAAAATAATATAATATTATTAAACTAATTTCTAGTTACAAATAATGAGGACAAATCATCCACATACTTGAACCAAACACGAATTAAAAATTTAGAGCCCTTTTTCAGATTGATCATTATACACTATGATGAAATTAGCTAATGAGGTTTTATGTGAGACATTGTTTTAGCTACTATAGTGCACTAAACATTACTTAAAGTTATGAAAAATTGGTGCAACTAATTTGGGTGGTGATTTTGACTCATTCCGTTATAAACGTGTCAAGTTTAATCATATTTATCCAAACAAAATCAAACCGGATAAAAAAAATTAGATTAAAAAGATGGTGAAATGAAGATGTCCAAATAAACCTGATTGGCCGCGAAGTGTATAATTTTTAGTTGACCTGAGGTTTCATATAAATTGCTATTTGAATACACTTAACTACTACTGATTAATGCCGTTAAGCTTTTCCGTTAAATTTCCTAAATTAGAGGTATTTTAGTCAAAACAATTACAAAATAAAAAATCAGCTTTACGTGATAAGTTTTCGGCGTTCAATGTCTTTTGGTCATCAGTTCTTTCATTTCATCAAATCAAAAAAGACATCTCTGGACATCTTATTAGATAAAGTAAAATATAAGTTTAATTAACTAAAAATGATTCATTTCTAACTTTATAAAACATACAAAACAAAAATATATATAAATACACAAACAAGCCATATAAAATAGATTATTTGAATCATAACTATAAAAGATAGATTATCATAAAAGTACAAGAACAATTAATAATATGACATTAACTGCCATGAATAATAATCATAAAACATCAATCATCGTAAACATAATTAAACTTTAAACAAACGAAATCTATGTTTAATAAAACGGGCAAAAGTAACACGATTACTAAACCAAAATACATTAACAAGACAAAAAAATAAAAAACTATTATAGAGTCAAATCATAACTGTAATTATCAAAATAAACTAAACATATAAAAACCCTCATGTGAGTTGTTTCTTTATTTTATAATTTTTTTTACTAAAATAACTCTCATGTTGAAAACTTAACGGAAAAAGTTAACTATATTAGTTAGATGTAGATAAATGGATTCAAATGACAATTTTAGTGAAACATTTGCATGCAAATGATAACATTTTAAACTTTTGGATTCAAATGACAATTTCTATGAAACCTCAGGGACGTAAAACGCATTTAACTGTTTTTATTTTCTACAGACCCATGTCCAACATAAGCTTTCATTATGCTCCTAAACTCTTTCTACGAAAAGATAATGCCATACAACCAGTGGCGGATCTAGAAGAAATGTTCAGGGGTAACGTAAAATTTTTTTTTACCGTACATTTATATAAATAAAAGAAAAAAATACGATAATAAAGGGTAACGTAAAATTTTTTTTTACCGTACGTTTTTAAGTTATTTAAATTTTGGTCTTATTATAATTTTGGTCATGTTATTTGGTATTTTGGGTTTGTTAGTTATTAACTTATTAATGTTTTTATAAAATGTTATTTGGTATTTTGGGTTTGTTAGTTGTTTAGTTATTTAAATTTTGGGCTTATTATAATTTTGGTCATGTTATTTGTTTAGTTATTAACTTATTTATGTTATTTGATATTTTGGGTTTGTTAGTTGTTTAGTTAGTTATCAAGTCAACAAGAATACCTTCAAATCTTGCAAAATAACACTGAAATCTTACAAAAAAAAAAAAACTTAGAAATTAAAAAGAATACCTTTAAGCAGCAAGCCAGCAGCAGCGACTGCCGACTAGCGAGCACCGACCAGCGACCAGCAGAACGCAGCGGTTTTCTTAATAAATTTTCTTCTTTTTTTATACTTGTTTCTTCCAAATCCCTAATTCAATTTCAAATAACACAATAATATTACAAAATTGCAATTACAAATAACACAATTTAAATTCATAAAATCCCTAATATCAAATTCCTAATCTTTAATTCATATAACACAATTCAAATCCCTAATTGTCAATAAAACCTAAACATTAAATCAAATAACAATTAATCAATCTTCTACTCTAGAAATCTTGCAAATAACACTTAAACCTAGAAAGTAGAAAGAATACCTTCAAGGCTTTAAGGATTGAACTCTTCAAAGTTCAAACAATCAAGCTAAAGGTTCGATTTTCCCGGGGGGGGGGGGGGGGACAGTGGTTCGAGCAACACTGCAGCAACAAACAAGCAACAAACAACAGCAAGGCAGGCAAACAAGCAGCAAGTAGTAGCAAATTGCAAACAAACAAGCACCAAACAAGCAACACCAAACAAGCAACAAGCAGCAGCAAATCACAGTTAAGGACCAAAACAAGCAGCAAGAACCAGGGAAGCTGCGGCCTGCGAAGGAGTAGCCAGCAGTTGCAACGAAGGAGCAGCCGAGCAGACAGCAACACTGCAGCAGCGAAGGCAGGCGAGCAGCAGCAATTCGATTTGGGGGTGGGGAGGGGCCGGGGGTCCGATTGTGTTGTTGTGATTGTTAAATGGGTTTTGGATTTCAATTAATTAGGTTTTTTAAATTAATTGGGTTTAGGTAATTGGGTTTTATAGTGAATTGGGTTTTTAAAGTTAGTTGGGTTTTATAATGAATTGGGCTTTTAATGTTAATTGGGTATTTGGGTTTTATAATGTTTTTATAAAAGTTATATAAAACATTAGACTAATTTTTATAAAATTTAAAAATTTCTATAAAGTTTTGAGTTTAAAATTTTTTTAGGGGTAACATAAATTTTCTTAGGGGTAACATAATATTTTCTCAGGGGTAACGTAAAACTATAAAAAAATTTTTTTTTACATAAAAACGTAAATTTTTTTTGTTTTAACACTACGCGTAAAAAGTTGAGGGATAGCGGAGGCTACCCCTCCCAACCATGTAGGTCCGCCCCTGCATACAACCATTATAATCAACAATGCGTGCGCAAAGCAAAACAACTAACAACACATATTGGACCTTGCTATAGTTAGATTATTAACTCTTATAGTTTGTTTTGTTTATATTATGATATTATGATACTTAAATCATCATGCAATCAATATGCTTGTTATTATAGATCAGCCAAAGAGTTTTTGAAATCATGAGAACAAAATGCTTAGAGGACACTTTAGCTACAATGGGTGTTACCAAAAATTCTTGAATGTTCTTTCTGCAAAAAGAGAATAGTTGGTGAGGCAAGTAAAAATAAAGAAATAACAACAAACTGGAAAATAATATATATGCTAGTAGAGTAGGGATCACAACAGTTGTATCTATAGACCCCATTAAGCATGTGATAAGGAGTTTTGTTGGTAAGAAACATAATTCTCTATTGTTGTGTAATAATAACATACACAACTATTTCATTTTAGTCAGTTAATTTGAGGTTTGATATCACCAGTGTATGACTATGCAGATGGGGTTAATAAAGAAGCATCCATCAAACATGCCATTAATGATGTATGTCTCATATAAGTTTTATGGAAAGATTTGTGGTTCATGCAAAGTATACATGACTTTAATTATGCTAAAAACAAATATGTAAAGTAAATAAGAAATATAATAACAACCAAAAAATAGTCTTGCAATCAAACAGCCGAACAGGCAAGCATTTAGTGCCAAAAGTAGATAACACAATTACAAATGTGCATAAGAGTGCTTATAAAGTACACATTTAGTGCAAAAAGTAGATATCACAAATGTCCATAAGAGTGCTTATAAAATACAAATTTAGTGCCAAAAGTAAATGATACAAATAGATGTCCATAGGAGTGTTGTTGCAATACACGCCAGAGTCCCGATCCAAAATATCTAAAATCGATTGATCGCTTTGGTCCTTCTCTAACTGTTGCTATGTGGGCTTGTAGCTTTGGTTCCTGTAACTTAATCTAGATTACATGAAGAACAACTAGGGCGTTTAAAATTTTAAGGTTGAGTTTTTTTCTACAAGGGATAAACCGTCTTCAACTAAAGAATATAATGAAGTCACATAAAAAATTATTAAAATTATAGTTATTATTTATTAATGGTTATTAAAAACTCGTTTGTTATAAACGCAAGTACGCAACATTTACATGGAATATCCTTTTGATTAAAAAAGCATATCTTAATCACAAGTCAAAATTTCAATTAGTAAGCAAACAAAAGTTCACCGAATCTCTTCCAAAAGAATTAGTTATTAATGATTACTTAAAACAATAATTAGTAGTTAATGATTAAAGCATTAAACATTTAGTTATTAATGACAGAAATTTTTTTTTGCTTGGATATTGAAATATACCAACTAATCAACCATCTAAAAGCACACAGAAGTGAAAGTTCAATAATTTACTAGGTTTAAACGTTATAAAAAAATAATTAACTAAAAAACAGTGTTTTGAAATTTATATTGAGTAGAGTTAAGTTTACTTTTGTTGTATGAGGTTATACAAAAGTAACCATTTTACTCTAAAAGATTATAAACATCAATTTATTTTCAAAAAATTTATAACTTATTTCAATTTTAATCCAAAAGTTTCATTAGTTGTTTCAACTTAAATCCAAAATAATACAACTTTTGAACTGAAATTGAAACAACTAGTGAAATTTTTAAAAATAAATTGATGGTTTCTAATTTTTTGAAGGAAAATAATTAACTTTTGTCAAATTTTTGGAGAGCAAAATTGAAATTTTAGGATTATTATCAATTCAAAGAAGTTGCATGAAGTTTTGATTTTAACTTTAAAGATCATCTTCCCTAATAATTCAAAGAAGTTGCAAAATTGAAATTTTATAACTTATTTCAATTTTAATCCAAAAGTTTTATTAGTTGTTTCAACTTAAATCCAAAATAATAAAACTTTTGTACTGAAATTGAATAAACTTGTGAAATTAAAAGATAAATTGATATTTCTAATTTTTTGAAGGAAAATAATTAACTTTTGTCAAACTTTTAGGGAGCAAAATTGAAATTTTAGGATTATTATCAATTCAAAGAAGTTGCATGAAGTTTTGATTTTAACTTTAAAGATCATCTTCCCTAATAATTCCTCATTTTTTCAATCCTTTTCTTAATTGTGAAACGTGTGAACAGTCACAATCATGAATTACTTGTTTATTTACACAAGTTTAACTTTTTACTCTGTTATATTTTTAACTTTTAAGTAACGTGTAAAATTTAAAACAACCTATCTAAAGGAGTATGACAAAGTCTGAAGGATTTGGAGTGATTGGTTTATTATTTTAACTTCTATTTTTCAGTTTTTAAAAATTTAAACCAACTAGTTGCATATTACCCCATCTTCTCAAAAATAAATAAATAAATAAATAAAATAAAATAAAATAAAATAAAATAAAATAAAAATAAAGATCGGATTTTATTAAAGCACCAGACCAGCAAGTTACTAATCACAGCTCACCCGAGTATAAAAATGATACCAAACAATTACTTGAATAATTTAAACTCGTACCACAGAGGATAAACTACCAATGTCACTAAGCCACAAGAGCTCTAAGCCATTCTTTAAATTGATTCTGCTCAACAAAAGCATCCAAAAGACACACAACCATGTAACATAACTTGCAGACAGATCCAACAAGCCTTGCTTTCACCATTAAGAAATGAAACATATATGTATGTATCCATTTAACAAATACATCCTATTACTTATTTTTTTTCTTCCTTTTTTGATTACAATTGCCAAACATAAGTTACACATTTATTACTACATCTCACTCTCTCCTGATAGAAACTCGACACCACAACCTTAAGCCACAAATGCAGATCTTTTTACAAGTCGTCACCAAGAATCGTTGACAGCAACATTCCTTGCACGAATTCAGACCTTTTACTCCTCTCTTCCTTATCTTCAATTGACATTGGAGGTGATTGAGGTTTTCTGTAACAAATAATTCATGTTTATTTAGTACGAAATGTGAAGGCATTGATGTACAAGGTTACAGACCACACAACATGTTACATTCCTACTGTTGACAGAACCACAAAACATTTAGATAGAAAGAAACATAATACCCTCCAACCAAATTAAGGAAATGTGATACCAAAACTTCTTATTGACTATCATAAGTTAATAGGTCAAATGGTCCCCTTTATTTATGATTAACATTCTGGCCATGCAAAATGAATTCTTCTCGAAATGAGATACTAGTGTCTACTGAACCAGTGTTAATTTAAGGAACAAAACAAAGAAGCCCCCTTGTGGGATGCAGCTTAGGTGCCTCATTGCAAGCCTCAATTAAACAAGGAGCACCATTTTCAAATAAAAACAAATCATGTAATCAAAAACACAGAACCATGCAGCGTGCAATTATATAATGTGTATATCTACACACTGTATATATAGGCATCGATGTTTGTGAATACGCGCATATGGCATGCATACGCAATAAATTTATCTAGTTCTTAATATGTAAGGCCTAAATATTAAACCCAATGATCTAATTCTTGTTGCAAGTACACGCTTGGTTTTAAAGAATGCACACAACATATTGACTTGGACTCATTTGGATTAGGATACAAGAAGGCAAGTTAAGAATGATCAAGTTGAAGATAAGAAGATTAGTTAAGAGTTAGATTAATTATTTCGTTAAATTGGTATCACACTAGATTGAGTTTGTTTATTTATTTAATTATTTAATAGGGTTTGGGTTCAGTTAGGAATAGGATAGACGATTAGTATAAATCAAGGGTTAATGTTATTGTTTTGGTGTATTGAATTGAGACTAATAAGAAAAATCGAGGCAGTGTTTGGCATGAAACCCATTCATGTGATCTTAATCTAAAGCATTAATTGGCATCAAAGCCGGTGAAGTACATGTCTAAAAGGAGGTTTGAGTCGTAATTTGGGATCAAGAAGGCAACAGCCTTCGGCGCTGCAACAGTTTTTGTGGTGGTGATCAGGACCAGGGAGCACGGTCGTTGGCTGCTTGGTTATGCAAGGCTGAATAAAAAAAACTCACAGCCTCCATTGCAGAAAAGGAAAGAAGCAAGGAAACAACTTGGCAGATGAATTAAATTTAGGAGGCGGCTGTTAGGGGGACAAAACCAAAAAAGCACCCTAGCATGGTCATAAAGTAATTATCGAAGCAAGCTGAAAACCATGCTCATGAAATAACTATAGAAGAAAGCAAGGAAGGAAGCACACAGGTGAAGAAAATCGCACACAAGCACCTCAATTAAGTCTAGCAAACAGACACACAAGCAACCTGCTGAACTAATTTAGGCAAGCTGCCTAACACGTTGGTCAATTTTAAGATGGTCAAAGAACAACAAGAACCAAAGAAGCAAGAACAACAACAACTGAAAAACAACAAAATGGCAAGAACAAGAATCAAGTAGGAAGAACCGACTTCAAGATCTGTGTAGTTGTTCAGGAAAAAAAGCAAGAGAAAAGAGAACCGAAAGAGGTTGTGTAATCGGGAAGAAGAGGTTGGAAAAAAAAAAGAGCTAATTACGAGGACACAATGCAAAGAAGAGAGTTGAGAATGCAGCAAAACTGAATCCAAACTAGGAGGGTGATTGTTAGACTTATTTGATTAAGATACAAGAAGGAACCTACAAGGATGAGTAAGGTGAAGATAAGAAGATTAGTTAGGAATTTAAATTAATTGCTTGGTTAAGTTTGTATTAGCCTAGGATTGAGTTTGTTTATTTATTGATTATTTAATAATGTTCAAGTCTGGTTAGGATTGTTATAGATTTAGTATAAGTAGAGGGTTAATTTAAATGTTTTGGCTTGTCAAGTTGACTTTAATACACAAAGGATCGAGGCTGGCAGCCCGTTCATGTGATCTAAATCTTTGGCCAATACAATTCACCAGTTAACTAAATTTTAACATGCATGCAAATAGATTCATAGGCATAAAAACTTTTTCATATCAATATGCTATCTGAAATCACAATGAGACTGTATATCCTATGCTATACGCAAAGTCACAGACTATTAAATCCAACCACAAAAAATGAACCACCTTTACAAAAACATTCAGCTTGTGCAGCCAATTTGACTTTATCATCAATCATGATCTGATATCTTAGAAACGCAGATTATATAGGATGGAAACTTCAGCTTTTAAAGCAACATGAATACATAAACAAAGCTACAAAGATGTACAAATTGTTTACTTGATGTAAGATATCCCATAAGAATCTCAATTGACAAACAGCCACATGGTTTGTGATATGTTAGTTTGGATAAAGAAGAAAAGCAACCCTTATAGGGACATCTAACAAAAACCCATCTCACTAACATGTATTTGTTCCCTGACTTCAAAACTTTACCTTTTTAATATAACTATTGGCCTTATAAGAATACAGTAATGTACCATGCAATATTTATATAGCAATCGGCAGAAGTATTAACTATCATACCTTTCAGACTCCTTTTCACCTGCGCTTTTAGTTACAGCAACTGATTCAGCCGATAAGTTGGATTGCGTGCTCCCCATGTCATCACCAATTGGCAAAATAAATGATGACAACAAAGGGTCAGGTGCTGCATTGGCAGACTGACCTAAATATGAAGAGCCCCCAAGTAAAGACTGCAAATTTCCTTCTCTTAGTTCCCTCCTCAACAATGAAAGCGTCGAGATGGAACTACCTTTGCGACTTTTTCTCTTTTGTTGCATGTAAAATTCAGTTAAGGATTTCACAAGTTAACTTCCACATACAAAAGAATGAGAAACATAAAACAATTATTCAAGAATACGGTTAGTCAATGCAGCTAAATACTAACAGAATATTACAAAAGATTTAGTCCAAACATAAAAGAACACAAGAGAGGCTACACATTATTTACAATCAATATCGTTTTAACCTGCACGACTAGTTTTATCTTTTAAAGCTTTTTATAGTTGGTATATGCTTGCAAACCTCTAGAGTCTAGACTAACTACACACATATATGATGTTCATAAGCAGTAAATAATAACTTCTATCATATACAAACATCAAGTAGAAAAGAAAGGATATCTTAAATATGTTTCCATGCTGTAAGGTTATATGTGCCACCATGTCTACCCCCACCCTCACCGCGCAAACCGGACACACCTGCAAAATCAAGGATCTTAACAGGTTAGAGCACCAAAAACCATCATCAGCTACTGATTCAGATTCACAAAAGCATATGCCCTGTGACCATGATCAAACATCCACAAAGATCACAGAACTTGATAAAAACTATACTTTGGACAAAGGTGTGAACAAAAAAATTAGGGCAAAATTGAAAAAGAACAATGAATACCCCATTCTTAGACACGAGATGATGCTCATCGTCAACATGACAACACAAACCCACTATGTCAAAATAACCGGTGCAAAAGGGGCATGGGAATTCTTCCCTCATATCATCATCCATCTCAACGTCTTCGAAGCCCATATACACATCTGCATCAAATTCATCCAATTTCAATCAATCAATAAACTTTAGGGTTTGCCCACATCAACAAAACACTAACAGAAGATCATAATTACAAGAAACCCAAATTGAATCAAGAACATTTACCAGATGATCGCGATTGAAGGGCATATTGGTAACGTTTGGATGTAGAAGAAAGACGAGCAGCCCAAGAGTCGGCGTCCATAATTGAGAGTGGAGGATGCTGATGAATCGAAATTGAGATGGAAGTGGGTTAGGGTTTACGAGCAGAGAGGTTCTTCTAGGGTTTGATGGCAATCGAAATAGGGGAAATTGAAGGATATGAATTGGGATTTGGGAATGAATCGGGTATGAATATGGAGGAGAGCGAATATTGTTATTATTATTATTATTATTAGAGGAGAGGGGCAGTGCTTCTGCTTTGCTTTTTACAGACCAAAAAATGAAAGATGGAGGCCGGCCATTACCCATCCTTTTATATATATGCACCAAATTAATTTAGAAGTAAATTACACATAGGATTGAAAAATTATGAATTTGATCCAAACTGTTTGAGAAATATAACACTTTAGTCTGGGACACAAATGACCGTCTACTTTTCTGTTAAGTCACTTCATGTGTGAATAACGTGAGGGTATTTTTATCATTTTAGTTTATGGTTTTACTTATTAATTATTTAAATCCTCCTATTTAACTCGTATTTCTTTGGAGATCATCGTCTTCGTCATCTTTGATCTTGCACCATGGTTACTTGCTATCGTCAAAAAGAAGTTTTGATACAAACTTCGTGGACCAACTAGAACTAAGAATGTCGATTTTATTGGCGTAATATCTTTCGTTTGATTTCGATTCAGTTTTTAGAGAATTTGATTGATTTTTGGTTCATCTATAAAGGTCAAAGAACTAAAGCTTTTCAGATGGTTGGATCCTCCAATGGGTGTGTGTGCAATCGAACTCATTAGTGAACTACTCAAGTTAAAGAACAAGCTAATCTAGAGTACAGGCCCTTGAATTTGATTTTCATAAGAACTTTATTATAGGTTTTGTTGTGTGAGCATTATTCCTTATCCTTGTGTATTAGTTGTACTTGATGTCCTTAGAATGCAATGACTAACAATGCAGTGCGATGTTATGACTTAATTATGAATGTAATGTAGTGTTTTGAATGTGTAATTGTATGTACCATTTTGCAATGTTGAATATACATTTGTTACCTTGTATATTAAACAACTCAAAACAAAACACAACTACATTGCTGACAATTCCACACACCATATCAAAATCACAAATAAACCATTACCTTTAACCATACGATACCTAAAACATAAATTTTCTTACCATTACATCTTAACCAAACTTAAATCGTCTTAACCAAACTATTAAATATAAAACTTAGAACCAAAACCAAATAATTGAAATAAAACATTCAGAACCATAAACACACAAGACTTAAATGTCTTTAACTCCCCTTTGGCCTTTACAACCGCTTTTATTATGACTAGGAGCTTTTGAAGCATTCCAGCCTTAGCAAATGCATAATCTTATATACTTGATTCCTCCTCCTCTTTTTCTTTGGTCTTCTTACATGTGTGTGATGTATAAGTGGGATTAAGAATGTAGGACATGAAGATCTGGGCCACATGTTCTTGTCATTTTAGTGGTCCAACTTTAAACTAGTATATATATTTCTAAGTATCAAGCCAATGTCAAGGATGCAACTAATAATATGATAACTCACCTATTTACATATTAGACGTCATGTTCTAGTGTGTAGCCACAACATGTTAACATGGCCAATCAACTAATTCCCACTTCTTGGCAAGTTTAGCTTCTTTCAACGACATCAACCTTAGATTGGTCATTCTGTGAACCATACACCTTATATTTTTGTCCATCTTTTTACATAATCTTATACTCTACTGCTTCAAACAATTTTCTTGATGCTCATGTTAGAGGCCCATCACAATTGTTCATTAGCTTAATTACATTGACAATTCTTTCCATTAATTATTTTTAACATAATCCAATGTAGTAATGATAGGCTTATCCTCCCCTTAAGAAGCTTTAAATTAAAGATCTCATACACGTTGTTTAAAAGCGTATCTAAATGTGATCTTCCTACGCATTATATGAAACATTACAATTAATATAATAAACATGGATTGAACTAAAACATTTTTAACTAATGTGACAAAATAATAAAAACTACCTTTAACATGGACCTTGCCTAGTGTTTTGGTGGGATATAATATAATCATTTGTATATATCATGATTATACCTTTTTAACTACTCCATCTTGGTTTGAAACCCTTGTACTGTTTTGGTTGTTACACATGCCATAACAGATCTTTATACCTTTTCTCCCTTTATTGTGGTTTCATGTTTTGGTATATGTTTCTCAAACAATACCTATGCTTAGCATAAGGGAAAACTTTTGATGTTGCTGGTATTATGCTTTTTATGTATAATAAAACAATTACAAACATTAAGGACATGCAGTATTAGAAATAAACAATACAAAAGAATATAAACAATTAAATATAAATATGAAGTAAACTTTACCTTTTGTTTATTTGAAATGAAAGTAAAAACGGCATTGTTGTCAAATTCAAGATCATGTGTCAGGCGTTGAAGAAGTTATGTTCATGGAACTTCTATTTTATGCTTTAACCACATCATATGCAAAGGGGTATATTTCATTATATGGATCAAATTCTACTATAGTTAGTAGTTGAACTAGAAAAGGTCCCTACATAAATGTTCAATAAGTCCTAACAACTTCTCGCAACTTGCCTTAAATCCATCTTTCAAACCTTAGTTTAAGCATTTGGATTTTACTCACTCTCTCAATTTGAAATTCAAATGTCGTGGATTAGTAGTTTAAGTTCCAGGATGTAATTTCTCAATCTCTTGTTTTATTTAACGTATGTAACGCCTCGATCCCAGGAATCCTCACAATTACATAATTTGGTAGATCTCATAAGTAGTAGCCACCTTCATAGCTGACTTTAGCTTGGCTCCTTGATCATCACTATGGTGACTATGGATCTCAGACTCTATGTGAGCCATTTCAGTGGCCTTAGTGTCACATCCCTGCCATGACGGAAACACGAGAATATAACGTGAATATCAAGGACACATTGCTTTTTCAAGAGAAAACTAAATTTACATTAAGTCCAAATACTAAAGCGTTACAAGGTGTTTAATAAATTACATATTTGTAGATTCTCAAAATATAGTCCTAGCACAAGACAAAATGTAGAAATCTTCAAGCGTACTCGTATTCTTGAATGCATTCATTATATAATTGAATTATTACCTAAAAATAGGGGTGCAAACGAGCTGAGCCGAGCTCGTATGGGCTTGAGCTCGGCTCATGATGACGTAGGAGAGCTTGAGCTCGAGCTCGGCTCGTTTCGAGCTTTATTTTTAAAACTCGAGCTCGGCTCGTTTCGAGCTTTATTTTTAAAACTCGAGCTCGGCTCGACAAATACTTTTTCTAGCTCGAGCTTGGCTCAGCTCGTTTTTTTATTTAAATATTATTTTTAATATTTTTATATTTAATTTTGATATATATATTTATAATTATATACTTTATATAGAACATTATTCATATTATTTAATTTTTTTTTATCATAACTTTATATATAATAGATATTATTTATATAATATATTAAATGAATTACATAAAAAAATATAAATAAAAAGCTCGTTTAGGATCGCGAGCCGGCTCGTGCTCGATACGTGAAACTCGGGCTCGGGGTCGATAATTAAATGAGCTTTTTTTCAAGCTCGAGCTCGGCTCGGGCTCGATAAAGCTCGGCTCATTTCGAGATTTTCATCTCCGATCTCGAGTAGCTCACGAGCGGCTCGGCTCGTTTGCACCCCTACCTAAAAAACATACTAAAAGTGCCAACTAAACATAGTTGGTGAGTTTGCAAGTTTTTGACTCGATCAAACATAAAAACGTTTACTATACTTTTGCAATAAGTAAATAAATGCAATCTATATGTAGAGGGGTAAACGAGCCAAACCGTCTCGCAAACTACTCGGGATCAGCTCAAAAAAAGCTCGAATCGAGTCCGAGCTTGAACTAGCTCGAGCTCGAACTCGAGCTCACATTACGGCTCGTTTACTATACGAGCTCGAGCCCGAGCTTCAGATATCGAGCTCGAGCCAGCTCGCGAGCTTAAACGAGCTTTTTTTATATAATTTTTATTTACATATTTAAATATATAAAAATATATATTTACATAAATCATATTATGAGATATATTATTATAAAAAAATAATTAATAATATATATTATGTTATATATATCAAATATGATTATAAATAAATATAAAATTAATTATAAAAAAATAAGAATTTAATAATTTAACAAAAAAATGAGTCGAGCCCGAGCTCGAGCTTGAAAATTTTCTGAGGAGCCGAGCTCTAGCTTTAGAAATAAACTACAAGCGAGCCGACCTTGAGCTCGAGCTTTCTAAAACCAAAACGAGCCGAGCTCGAGCCTAAGCGAGCTCGGGCTCAACTCGGCTCGTTTAAACCCCCTATCTACATGGGTCCACAATCGAACCTACTAACTACTTGTACAACCCTTGCTAATGTCTTATTATAAAACATTAGTTTTTGGTGGAAATAATCATTTATTTAAGAATAAAGTTATGGTTGGCGCGACCTAAATATAAATGGGAGTTTGTCAAACTCTTATAGTACTTTGTATATTAATCCATCGGCTTAAATCCATGACTTAATCGGTTTTGTAAGTAACTGGCCTAAGTGTGATAATCATTGCCACATTTAATATACATTATGTAACTAGTGCAATGTATAAAGTAAACAAGTATCTTGTATTCTTCTAAATTCAAGTTTTTAAAGCATGTATTTCCCTCAAATATGCATAATGAAAACGGGGCTATAAATACTCACCTTGAGTCTTTAGTGAAGTGAGGTGACGGGTACAAACGTAATGGTAAGTGTCCTACTCAATATACAAGTAAATAAATACTACTTAGTTTTAAGGATTAACTCTATGCATAAAACAATGATGATGATACTTGTTTATTTAAAAATTTGTTTAGGACCTTTGTTAGTTTATTACTATGTGTTAAACATATCCATACTTATCGATAACTTGACGTCATCCTTTCAATGAAATATCTTACGTATAAAATATATAGATTTTACCATCAAAAGTTGATTCAAGAATATTATTACTTGTACGTAATAATATATATATTTTGTATAACAAAAAATTCGTACAACTAATTGGTTTTATAAAAAAATGTAAGAACATAAATATATGTCTAGATGCACCGAGTTGATATATATATATATATATATATATATATATATATATATAGAGAGAGAGAGAGAGAGAGAGAGAGAGAGAGCTTATATTTTTAATAATTATAAACTCCATGTTACAGTAGAAACGGCTTTCTCAACAAAAATAAATATTACAACGGTCTCCGTCGTAATTCGCTTTACACAGTTTATAAAGTATTTTATCGTATGTGAACCACAACAAATTCAAGTAATACTTTAAAAAATAATCTTTCATAAAAATAAAATATTAAATGCAAATGTATGATTATGCATAAGTCTTGTAAATAATATTATTTCCTTTAGTGATACATATATGTAAACCGGTAGTAGTCCAATAATCCATAGTCTCGGGTTAGCATTTGTTTTGTCTGTCTTTCATGTTATGGGTATTTAACAATTCATTTAGTAAAGACCTTTATACATATATTATTATTATGTGTTCATGAGATCATGTAAATTTACATGTACATAATTCTAAAGATGCACATTTCTTTTTTGTTTGTTTCACACATTGTTAAGAGTATTGAAAGGTTTTACAATGGGTCTTGTTTCCATCTTATCATTAACACACACACACGCATATATATATATATATATATATATATATATATATATATATATATATATAAACGTTATCATTCTTAAGCATTTATATTTTTTTAGTTATAAGGTAGACTGTCCATATATAATGCATGATATCACATAAAGTTATAATTATTTATATATTATTATTAACACTTGTCATGGTTAACATGCTAACGATAACAGTTCATATGTTTTTTTGCATCATGGGGCACCACCTTGAACATGACAGTTGTGTCATACTATGATCATATAACTTCACGAATATAAATCCTTCAACATGAAACATGAAATCTATGAAGGATTATGAAGAACTTTATAATACAAGTGTTATTTTATGTGATAGTAAGTATATATATGTATATATGTATATATATGCATTGTTTGCATGAAATGAGTAGAATAAAAGATATAATGCATGTAATATATGCTATGATGATGTACATATGTATGCATTAATGCGTGAAATCTAAAATAGTAGCTTACCTAAAGGAAAATAAGGATGAAACTTTAAATGTTTGAGAGTGTATAGTATGCGTGGGTTTGGTTTTGAAGAGGCCAAAGCCAAGAATAAGAGGGTAGAAGAGTGTTTTTGTGCAAGGTTTTACCTTGTCAAGTATTCTATTTATAGCACGTAAGAAGTAGCTATTCACTTGGAAGTCAAAGAGAATGATGAAGGTGTAAGAACATAAACAAGAACAATTCAACTAGTGGAGTATGGTGGTGATTTGGTGTAGCCAAAAAATGAGAAAAACAAAGCATGGTGACAATGTAGATGATGTGAATATACAGCAATGTGTAGAATGGTGGGTCATGAAAGATTTGATGAATAATTCTTTAGAAAATATCTAGTTTTTATAAAAGATATACCAACATGTATATATATATGTATATACTCATGTGTTTTATAAAATGTTGGTGGTTTCGGATGCAAAAATGTATATGAACCTCTTTTTTATAAAAATAATCACGCATTTTCATCGTAATTGCATATTATGGACTAAAAATAATAAAACAAGGACTTACGAAATAAGAATTGCCTATAACATATGTCCATATATATTTTAGGGTTCTTCTATAAACTTTGAATACAAGCATTGACTAATATAAACACGAACCCCATAAATAAAGGTGGTAACTTTATGATTTTAAACAATAAACATGTGGTGTAAAACATTTTAAGCATGCATATTATCCTCAAAATTATTGAAAAACATGAAGAAAGGAAATCTAGGGCTCGCCTTGATGGTGATGGAGTACAAACCCTAGAATGAGCTCCAAACCTAAAATCTTGGTGATGGAGTACAAACCCTAGAATGAGCACCAAACCTAAAATCTAGACTTTGTACGTAAAGATGAAAACTTTAACATAAGATCTCGAGATAAGCATGTCATGAACATAAATCTAGGCTTGCTATCAATGATTGTGGCACAAAACCATACCTTTCACGTGAAACCTAAGCTTTCTCTATCTAGAAAGATGGTGCTCTCTCTTACTAACCAATATTGCTTCGCATGCAAGGCTTCCAAAAAGGGTAAAGGATGGCTAAGTCCCCTTAATTCTAGGCTTGCTATCAATGCTCTCTATCTAGAAAGATGGTGCTCTCTCTCTCATTAACCCCCCTTGAACTTTCCTTCTTGATACCTTAAGGTAACTTGAATTTACATATTTTTACCCAAATTTATGGGGTGTTACATGGAACTTGATCTTAACTAGAACTTTCCTTCTTGATACCTTAAAGTAACTTGAATTTACATATTTTTACCCAAATTTATGGGGTGTTACAAGGAACTTGGTCTTAACTAGTAGTTTCATTTTGAAACTTTTCATAAAAACTTCAACAAGAACTTGAATATTGGTTTACCTTGTTTTATAGATAATGGAATTTTAATGCACTACATAAACGTGAGCATTAAGAACTGTCTATCAGTCTAGATACATATTATCAAAGACTAATATATCAGTTACTAATATTTAGAAACAAACTTTAGTAACAAATACGTTTGCACAACAAAAAAAGCTTTAGGGGACTTTTTGGTACTTGAATTTTAGTCCTAATTAAGTGACGTCATAACTTTGAAATGATGATGTTGTAAAAGTAACTAATATTCAGTCTCTAATAAAAAAAACATATTAGACACTAAAAATTAATTCTTAATATTCCTGAAGTCATATCGAATTAGGGATTGTTAAAGCCTTTTGTGTATGATACAGATTGAATTTCTTATTTGCAATGATATGTGAATAGAAATACATGTTAATAATGTATATCATCCCTCTTTTTAAGTGTTTTTTGTTGCAAATTTAGTTGGATCAATACTTAATTGTGTTTTATTTGAATATATGTAGGTTAGTTGGTGACTTGATGATTTTATTGGAAATACTCAAGCATTAAGTGAAATTGTTGAAGTTTGGCTTATGACATGGCCATGTCGAATTCTGACATGGTCATATCAAAATGTTCAAGAATTGCAAGTCTGATGGTTGACACAGTCATGTCGTTTTAGACATGGTCATATGTAGCGCAAACTTCCCTTTTAAGTTAAAATAAAACCTTATTTGTAAACAACAAGTAGTAAAACAAGAAACCCTAGCCACTTTTATCCTCCAGTGACTTTTAAGCAATTTTTGAAGAAAGAAGACCAAGATTGAAGATCAATTGCTCCAAGTAAGAATTTAACACCATACAACCCACCTCTACTCATCTTGGTTTGAAAATCTCTAGATCTACCATGTTTTCTTTCATGTTATGCATTTGGTTGTGGTTTTTATAGGCCTTATGGGCTAAACACTCTTAATCACTTAGATTAGATGAAGCTTAGCATACTTTGACATCTTGAATGTAACTCTTGGTGATGATTAAGTCAATGGTTATTACAAAGTTATGAATGCTCTTCAATGATTGTGTGTGCTTGTTTAGCTTGAGAAAATTTTGAATCTTGTGGGTGTTATAACCATATTATGTTGGAAAATCATTTGTGTTAGAACATCTATTTATGAGTTACATACATTAGTGTGTGATTTATGACATTTGACTAGGAATGGTAAATGAGGGTTGAATATAACAAGTATGCATCCTTATATATACATATTTTTGATAAAACCATTATGTTTGTTATGAATTTCTCCTAGCTTTGTATATGAGTAACTATCAATAATGCGCATATTTATAGTTCATGTATTCATGTTAGGACATTCATAAGTTGAGGAATCTGCATAACTGTTGTTACATTACACGAATTGAGGTGGTTTTCATGTGTGTATCGTGTTAACTTTCCAAAAGTTTGTGGGTTTGAGTATCCTTAACGGGAGCCCAAACCATCTTTCACGTTGGCTTAATAATATCGTTGGTTTTTCATAGCATAGCTTCAGGTGACTATTGTGTGTTTATCGTTCTAGCTTTCCAAAAAGTTATATAATTAGATAACCTTGACAGAAGTCTAATTTACTTCCATGATTCATGTGTAAAAAATGATCTCACCATAAGTTCATGCATATTGTCATTGTTTTGCTAAGTTGATTCGAAGTCTAAGTAATGTCTTCCGTTGATTGATTTTCTTCATCTTTGTTTATTTTCTTCAAGCTAGTTTAATTGTTAGTTAATTTAGTCTATCATAATTTTCATAACAAATCTATTATTAGCTAGATAATGATAAAGACTTAGTATCATGAGCTTTCATGTACACGGATCGATACTTGGTTTTTACCAAAACTAAGCTATACTACCAATCGATAGGTATATTTACCTATTGTGTGTGTAGTTAGTTTAAGACTTTAAGATGAAAATCATTTCATAATTTAAAGCTTTATTGTGAAAAATCCATCATTAAAATCTTTATATCAAAACACACATCATGCAATATCTAATTATATAGAGTTTTATATACGAAATAAATAAAGGTCTCTAATAATAAACACACATTTACTATTTCGTGGGAATATAATACATAATAATTATACCATTTAAATAAATGTACCGAATATTGAAAAATAGTCTTAATGATATCGTAAACGATCCTATAGAGAGCTGATATTCAATCTAGCTCTAAAGAGATTTGGACCATGGAATTAACAATGAAGTCTCAATTGTAAGGAAGAACCTAGGAATATGTATCT
The DNA here is from genome assembly GCA_025506415.1 of Flaveria robusta. Taxonomy (NCBI): domain Eukaryota; kingdom Viridiplantae; phylum Streptophyta; class Magnoliopsida; order Asterales; family Asteraceae; genus Flaveria; species Flaveria robusta. The sequence continues at coordinate 25,664,188 of CM046470.1, forward strand.
ATCATATATCCTATATATAAGAATGTTCATTTAACATCAGTTTTGGTTAAGGAAGTTGTTAGCGATGCCCTCATGTACGTACACCCTCTAGTGGATCCCATGCATGCAGAGACAGCCACGTCATCAGCCACCTCATCACAAGGTCCACATTTCACTTGCGTTACTCGATTTGCCGTTTGAGTGTTTGAGTGAACCAATTCCTTTTCATTTATTATCCATGATCTCCACCACTATATTAGTTTATGTTTATTTTATGTTGAATTTCCTTTTATGTCCTTTGTTTTATGTAGTGGGTCAAAGTGGTTACCCCACTTTCTAGTTGTCAGTTATTTCATGTTTACCTTTTTATGTACTTGGAGATCTCGAATGAAAAGGCAGAATATATTTCTTTGAAAAAATAGTTTACTCTGTAAACAAGTATTTCCATTGCTAGTTCTAACGGTGGCAGGTGGAATGGTGAACTTTGGATCCCAATAGCGAGCCTAGTGGTGTGACTGTATCTAGTCTTGGTGTTGGAAGCTGCCTTGCGATCCATCGTGTGGTGTGACTGTATCACGATTTTATCGCAGTATTACCGAGATCCTGGATTTTTATCTATTTGTTTTCGGATAGATATAACAGAAGTCTTGCGTTCAACGTCATTAAGATTGAGTATAATGTGAGCCTTTTTGAGCAGTCATGGGAAGTGGTGTATTCAACACAACTTTATTGATTGAGGCATCGTCAACTTTGGGTGTATCTTAAAATTCTTCAATGGGAAAAGAAACAACATGCCAAGATATTCAACATTGATTCCATTTTTATCAAGGAAAAGAATCACATAAAAGCACAAACAATTTAAACAAAGATTTTAGTTTTAACAAGATATATAAAAGAGCAGTTAGGATTCTTGAGAGACTTTGGAGGATGTAGAGAAAAGGATTAATGATGGTTTAGTCGTGTTTATATGAGTACTCTAAACTTTAATATCTCCTAAATTGATGCTCACAAAATAAAATGTAGATTGCATAAGCTAAAATTTAACCCATCATGAATAAAAGATATTGTTGATGGAGGTAATTTATCAGTTAAAAAAGTTTTTGTGTTGATTATTTTCATTATCATTAATTACGAGGAACAACTGGTAAATTATTGATGACATTTTTAACGTAGTTTGGAATTGTTTGTGTTGCAAGTTAAGTTGCTTATACTGTTAAACAGATCAACAACAACTAGAATGTCGTTAATTTTCATCATGAAATCAGTTAGTGTTGATTATTATCAGTTGTGTGGAAGTTTAATTTCTAGAAGAAAGCTACTGTTAATTTTTTAAAGATGCTTTCAATAAGGAAGGATGAAGACTATCTATATGGATTTTTGGCAAACATTAGATATGACCGTATTAGTAGGAATTAACTCGTGCTGATAGAACATCTTGAGCATTCACGTCCCAATCTTATTTTTATCATTATAATCACACTAAAAATTACTATTTTTTCTCTTTTATTTTTAATTAAATAATAATGTTTTATACCTTTATCATTATCTTATTTTTCTTTTCCACTCACAACCACTTTAAAAAAAATTATAAATTTTAACGGGTGAATATATAGTATCTTACCAAGTATACAAATGAATAATAACATTTTTTTTCTAATTTACTCACAACAATTTCATATAATTATAAAGGATACATTCACAAAAATATATAGAACCAAATATAAATGCTCTTGCACATCTATTGTAAAAAAGAATTATGATCTTCATATGTCAAATTGGTGGAATTTCTGATGATAGCATAAGTAACAAGCGTTGCCAATGGTAGGAGCATAATTGAGTTCATGTTGATCCAATATTTTGCATATCATGATAGATTACTTCTAATTACTTATTTCTATTGATGAAATAAGAAAGTTGAACCTGGTAGGATCAAATACCTTAATAAAAAGAGTTAATTTCAGTTTTACTCCTTAAGGTTTAACTAAAGTAACCATTTTCCTACAAAAAATTAAAAACATCAATTTACCTTCAAAAGTTTCATATATTGTTTCAATTTCATTCCAAAGAATTTCATTATTTTAGATAAAATTAAAACAACTAATGAAACTTTTGAATTAAAGTTAAAACAATTTATGAAACTTTTGAAGGTAAATTGATGTTTTTAATCTTTTGGAGGAAAATAGTTATTTTTAACAAATCTCAAAAAGTAAAATTGAACTTAACTATAATAAAAATGTCAAGTAAGCAGTCACTAGAATAAATGTAATTCAATACACTCTTTCTTTTTTCAACTACATCTTTAAGAACTTAAACATGAAATTAGCGTGTTTGGTCGAGTGTTGAACTAGGTTCTTGATTATAGAGGTGACATTTTAGTTATTCACCATGATTGTATACTTCTCAAAGTCTACTCCATAGTCTTTCAATTGGTTGTGACTTCAAAGAACTTGACCTCTACAAATACCAACAACAATATAAACCTCAACAATTGAGGCTTTCACAAATGTTTATTTCTTGATTATCTATAAGACAAGTCTCCGATGATAAATTGGCATACACATGTTGTATACATTCTATTGATTGCACCACCTTTGTTCAAAATTTGAAAGGCCAAGTGGCCAATGGGTCAATAGATGAGCTCTTTGGAAACTAAAGGCATATATATCAATCGTTCCCTTGATGCATTTGTTATTTAAATTTGAAGCCCCACTCAGAGTTTGAGCTCAGCCATTCAACTTATCTAAAACCTTCGCATGACCGAACTCTCTTTATCTTCAATATATTTCATTAAATTTGCAATTTTAATTACCTTATATATTTAAAGAGCAAGTGAATGAACAATAAAAAAGCAGATGAGTTACAACTGGGTATTGCAGTGATACCATCCGCCTCTTTAAGTTTCTTTTTGGCTTAGTTATACACATTTCTTCTTTATAGAGATGAGAGAGAGAGACCGCGAGCAATGGGGTTGTGGTGACTTTCCATATTCTCCCGGTTGTTTGTGGTTGTTGGATGGTTGTGGCTCAACCCACTGGGCTTATGGCCGCGATTGCCATGGCGGTGTGGCCGATCTGCTCACTTGCAGCGCCGCCGCCCTTCCTCAGTTGAGTTCTGCTTGGTTTTATGATGGTGGCGGTCGTTTCGCAACCGGCGGGCGGTTTGGGAATCGTTAATGAGGGCGGGCTTGCCTCTCGTTTCCGGTTAGGGCCATCTTTATTGTAGTCTTCGGAAGCCGCCGGTGGCTGTTACGAGCAGAAATACATGACAAGCAACAAAGACACACTGATGAGCAATAACTCTAGAAAATGTAAAAAAATTGTTTTTGTATAACGATATTGTATTTGTTTTAAAGATAAAAAAACTTGTTTTATGGTATTATTTTTATTAAAAAAATAATATTCATATGAATCATAAATGTTTAAAAGAGTGATAGAACTTAAAAAAAAATGAACAAAAGTGATAATGTCTAAAATATCATTCTAACAAACTTTATTCCTCTAGCTTAATACTGATTAAAAAATGAATGGTTAGGATTCCTTGGAATAATTTTTTCGATTAAACACACTTTATTTTTGAATCTTTTATATATGTATAGAGAGAGAGGAGGGATCCTAAGAAAATCACAAAGTTATGATAAAACTAGGGAAAACCAATGAAAACGATCACATAATTTATAAATTTTTTTGTCACTATCCTTTATATATGTGAGTATATATAAATAAGGTATGAATCAAATGAACACCGTAGCATGGTTTTACATATACGTCACACGTAGGTTACGTAAACGTAACCATTTTTCATTCGACATAGTGTTACGTACACGTAAGACTCTTCATTTTCGTATGTATGCTCAATATATATGTACCAAATACTAAAATAACATTTTAACAATTAAAATAACAAAAAAATTATGAATTTTGTTATTTTTCTCATTCTCTTTTTAAATAAGTCAAATCAAAGGCTCATTAGTTAAACTTGTTTCATGTTGTTACTTTGATTCATATGAGGCATCATATATATGGCTTCATCAAGCCATCAACAATAGTGATGGTGTTGAAGAATAACAATAGTGAACAACATAAAAGATGGCTTCAAATTTCTAAAGGAACAAGCAACAATGGTGATGGTTGTGAAGAACAAGCATAGTTGAAAACACTAAAGATGGGTTTACTTCTTTTAAGGAACAAATTAATGACAAATGAAAAGGGGTTTGATTGGTTCTCTTTGCCACCATGGATGTGTATATTTTTCTTTGATTGTTACAAGTCATCAAGCTCGAGACATTCAATAAGTATAAGAGTTCATGTGAAGACACTGAAGAAAAGTTGATTACGAATACCCACAAGAACAATTATGCATACGTAACATGGGTCACATATATGTTAGTTACATATACATAAGTTATATATATGTAATAGTAATCTTTTTCATTCATTTTCTCCATCTTTTTGTTTACATGCATGCAGATATATGTTTCATATATGTAAACATATATGCAAACATGGTTATGTAAACATGCCTACATACACGTAACTTATACAAGGTTTGATGAAAAATGTTACTTATGCAAGATATTTATACGTAAATATGAAATGTTGCATAATAAATTTTGTACTGATTTTATAGGAATTGATTGTTGTCTAACATGGTTATATTGATGTAACTCAACTAGTATTCATGTGTTTTTGTTCTTATTCCATTTATATAGAATTCATTCGATATAAAAAAATTAATATGATTTTGTGTTTGATTTTGTTAAAAAATGTTAGTAGAACAAAAAGGAAAAAAAAAAGAGAGATTTTGGTGTAAACCCAAAGAGATCGAGTGATTTTGTTAATTTTAAATGAGGTTTCCAGATATATTTATGTATGTGTTTTGTCTTTTATGTCCCTCCAACCTTATAAAGGACCCCATTAAGTACCATTTATTTACAAACTTACCATTTTATGATCTCTCTCTTAAATTGCATAAATTAATCGTGGATTAATATTTTTCTTAGTTTTCTAAGATTTTCTTTTGAACCCTCAACATGTGTGTGTTTGTATTATGAAATGTTCTGGTTCACACAACATGTGTGTACTACTTCAAATATTATTCACGCATGGCTCGTGGGGTTTTAAATTACCATTTTGGTTGTCAAAATTTGTTATAAGTTATAGTTCTTTCTTTCTAAGTAATACATTTCACTTGAGAAGTATTCATGAAGAACATGTGTGTGCTTACTCTTTTTCTTATTTTTTCTTCAATGGTCATGGATACAGGTACTGTATTAAAAGTTTCTTGGTTTACTTATTCATAAATATAAGTGTATGAGTTTATTACAAGTTGCCATGTTTGGGGATTCTTAAGAACTATCATGAACAATAAATGACTTGGCAGTTCTTACCCCTCCATTTGTGAAGTAGGGTCACCTTGTGGATTTCTTGGTAATGGATATTAAAACGACCTCAACAAACAGGGCCGGCTCAACCATTTTAGTCGCCTAAGTCGTGGTTAATTTTGGAGGCCTTTTTCTTAAGTATTTAATAAAAACCATCATCCTTTATCCGGGATTGGGACCGGCAAAAATAAACTAAATAGCTTATATTTGGCGGAGTTAAAAAAATTTTTTTAATCTACTTTTTATATATTTAAAAAACATGCGAAACATTATATAAAACTTATTTTTCTAGTTTTTTTTTGAATCAAACTTTTTAATCAAATATTTATACTCAATCTCATAAGATAAATCTTTTTCAATTGACAAAGCCTAGTCTGGCCCAAAACAGAACAATTAGCCCAAAACGTAGTAGCTAACCCAAAACTGTAATTACCCTATCGCAAACACTGAAAAAACTTAAGAGCCTCAACATGTGTAAGTCTTAGGCCACCGCCTGACCTAATAACCTTATTAGGCCGGCCCTGTCAACAAATACGTCCACTTTGGTACGAGTCTGACATTTTATGTAACACACATATTTTTCCAATAACATTGGATTTCACGCTTTCTTAAAACAAAAGAATGTTATAGTCATATAATTGAAATTAGAAGTAACCTTCAAATAATTTTAAGGTTGGAGTCTTTTATCTTTCATTGCAACATAACTATAAACAAATAATAAAATCTATTATATAATGAAATAACTATAAACACTAATCACCTAACAAGGGTTAGCTATAAAGCTAAGATAAAAGATTATGATAAAAAAAGAAAGTAGACCATTTAAAATAAAATCATTATTCAAGTCATCCATTCATTTCTTTTATAAAACTACTGGTGGGAGAACCCGTGCTTCGCGGCAGAAAACTTATAACAAAATTAAAATACAAACATAGAAAAAGCACTTCTCATGTCACGCATCCTACGTAACCTTTTATTTGTTAAAAGCACTTTTAAACAAAAACTTTATATAAGAAAAAATAAAGCATAACACATGCTTTGTATATTTTATTATGTTAAAATCAAATTTACCTCGTATTGAAACACCTGCACCAATATCATGATGGATTTTTTTTTCGCTTAGACCCTTATATTAATATTTAAAATACAAATTAAACATTTTTTATTTAATTTCTATTCACTTAAGCTTTATAATAATTAGTAAGACACAAACTAAACTCTTTTTGCTTGTTTTAAATATGTTTTACCCTAAAGTTATAAATCAAACTTAATTTATATATTTTTATTATAATTATAATTATAATTATAATTAATTATAATTATAATTATTATTATTATTTATTTATTTATTTATTATATTAAAATATCATATTCCACCTCCTAATTTATTTACCATTTGATGTTATTTTAGGTTCTTTTAATTAATTAAAATAAAAGTTTTACATGTTATAAATAAGTGAAAGTTATGAAGTTTACATGCTATTAACAAGAGTAAAATTATAGAAGTATTATTTTTATGCATTGATAAATAGTATCTTACATATAAATTTGTGTTAGATGTCTTAATAATTTTATGAAATTACGGTTAAGGACAAAAGGATGCTTTAATTAAAAGATAATTAACCAACACGCCCTCCATTAAGATTAACAACTTACATATGTGTAAATTAACTATTTCCATACATTTTACTTTGTTGTTACAACCTTTTAAAATGATTAATGTAAATTTAATATTATATATATATATATATATATATATATATATGTAAATTAATTGTTTTACATGTGTAAATATTGTGTGTAAATTATTTATTAATATATGTGTAAATTAATTGTTTTACATATGTGTAAAGTAATTAGTGTAAATTACTAATTTACATATGCTTAATTTAAAGAGAGAATTTCATATATACTTCTATAAACTTAAGTAAATATCATATATATCCAATTCTATCAAATCAAAATATCATATATACCCTTAAAAACCATTTAAAATATCATATTTATTCATTTTTCAAAAAAAAAAAAAATAGAATATGACCACTTTACCCTTGTTTTTTTAAAACTTTGAAATTTCAAATTTACTGTTTTCAATCTTAAAATTTACTACAATATTTTCCCCAATATATCAAACACACCATTTTATTAAAACAAGTCATTTTTCGTACTCAATTACTCATTGACTCTTGTTTTTAAGCTTTTTAATTTTCAACATATGATCCAACATGCTTGATCGGAACATGCAAAAATGGCAAAGTTCACAATCTCGAATTATCTTCACTTCTTAATATATATACTAGCCTTCTGTTGGTCATATTTTTGATAATTGACACGTTTAACGCGCTCAATAGTCTGTTGGATAATCTTGTCAATATCTAATATTTAGAGGGGATAATTAGTAGAGCTATTTATTTAATTGTTTGAGTTTGATTTAGTTATCTAATTTAGTTTGATTTGGTAAATAAATTAGTTGATTTTGTTTTGATTTGGTTTCTTAATTTAAATCTAGGTAGGTAACTTAGTCTTCAAGTTTGTTTAGTATATATAGGGGTTAAAGTCTTTGTAATTAAGCGGTGCTTTCATTGATATATCAATAAATATTATTCTTTGTCGTTTTATATTCTTGAGTAGTTTTCGAGTTTGTGTTGCTTTCAAGATCGGACCTGTGCCAACAATTGGTATCAGAGCCGTCTAGCAACAAGGTAGGAGAGGGCAGCAGGTTGGTGTTCTTCTGACGATCAAAGGGCAGACAAGGCTGGTTGTAGTGATCTGCAGCTTGGCGATCAACAACAAAATACTTGTTGCTTCAAGGAAAAAGATCAAGGAAACAGGCGCAACAACAGCAGCGTTCAAAAGGCAGAAAGCAGAAGGCAGAAGGCAGGTGCAGGAGTTTTTGATCATCATCTTTTTGGCAGGCAGTGCAGTGATTAGAGGGCTGTTCAAAACCCACGCAGTGCAGCCTTTGTAAGCCTAGAACTAACCCAGGAACTCCTTTAACGTATAGCAGACGAAACCGATCAGATCAATGGTAGAGCAACTGAAAAATCAGGCGTTAATCACTGTTAAAGAAAGCAACACGTCTTCTTTGCAGTGTCCGGTGTTAAACGCCACAAACTACAACACTTGGGCAATAAGGATCAAAGCAATATTCCGAGTCCATGGGATACTTGAAGCAATCGAACCAAGAGAGGGAACAAAAGTAGAAGAAAAAAAAATGACATGGCGATAGCACTATTGTTTCAGGCGATTCCCGAGGATATTCTTCTCCAAGTATCACATCACACCACTGTTAAAAAAATCTAGGATGCCCTGCAGACCCGATATATTGGTGTGGAACGTGTAAGGGAGGCAAGGCTTAGTACTCTTGAATCTGAGTTTGAAGCATTAAAGATGAAGGACGAGGAGACAGTTGATGATTTTTCAGGGAAAATAAGCCAACTCATCTCGAAATTCAATAGCCTCAGGCATACCATAGAAGACAAGAAGCTTGTAAAGAAACTTCTTGGATCGGTGCCTGAAAAATTCATAGCGATTGTAGCCTCCATAGAACAGTTTGCGGATCTAAATACCATGTCCTTTCAGGAAGCCATCGGGAGACTTAAAGCTTTTGAGGAACGTATCAAGAAGCCGGCTGAAGAAGGTGATACACATGGGAAATTGTTACTTGCAAACATTGATGGCAAGGGAAAAGAAAAGGACCATAAGTGTGAACTTTGTGGTTGTGAGAGCTCAAACCGAGAAGACTTTGGACGTGGCCGAGGTAGAGGTCGGGGGTCCGGGAGAGGTCATGGAGGTGGTAGAGTTCAACAGGATAAAAGTCACATCAGATGTTACAAATGCGGTGAGCTCGGACATTATGTGTCGGAATGTCCTAAATGGGAGCAAAAGGAGGAGGTTAATTTGACCAGAAAAGAGGATGACGGACCGGCATTACTGTGAAGCATAGTGCAAGACAAGATTAAGGGGGTGATTGTTGGATAATCTTGTCAATATCTAATATTTAGAGGGGATAATTAGTAGAGTTATTTATTTAATTGTTTGAGTTTGATTTAGTTACCTAATTTAGTTTGATTTGGTAGATAAATTAGTTGATTTTGTTTTGATTTGGTTTCTTAATTTAAATCTAGGTAGGTAACTTAGTCTCCAAGTTTGTTTAGTATATATAGGGGTTAAAGTCTTTGTAATTAAGCGATGCTTTCTTTGATATATCAATAAATATTATTCTTTGTCATTTTATATTCTTGAGTAGTTTTCGAGTTTGTGTTGCTTTCAAGATCGGACCTGTGCCAACATAGTCTCATATACCGTGACTAAATTTCTGTTTCCACCGTATAATCACATCCAAGAGTTATTTCCGGATTCGAGATTTAAGTAATAAAAATAAAAATATTACTTACTCTGGAGAAATGTCCAATAACTCCTGAATTCGACACAACAAAAAGGAACTTAATGAGGTAATCATAATACAATCAAGCTCTAATCGCAGGAGCAACCACATCAATTGATTTAGAGAAATCAAATTAGGCCATAAAAGAACCTAGAGAAGAGATAACTTGTAACTTTTATTCTTGAGTACACAAAAGTGGGTGGCGTAAAAGTAAAATTGAGAACCTTTATCACCTACAAAATATTCATATATATACGTATACATGCATATATACTTTTCGAGTTGCAGGCCCGTATTTGTTTGTAAAGAATTAGTAAATATGAGAAAGAGATCTCAAAGCATCAGAGAGACAGATAAAATAGAAAGATGGGTAGCTTTATAGAGAGTGCTAAAAATATATTAAAAAAGGTATAATTGTCATAAATATAAATTCATTAAGACAAAGGGTATGCATGATATTTTGGTTTTTGTTTGGATATTTATATGATATTTAATAAGTTTGTAGGGATATATATGAAATTCTCTAATTTAAATAACTATTTATGATTGTGTTAACTACTTATTACGTATGTTTAATTTTATTTTACATATGTGTCCATTAACTAAGCACATATGATTAACTTCATGAATAATAATTCACATAAATTCAATGATAACTTATATAAATAATACTTACATGATAATTTATAAATTATTATTGTTAATATTAACAAAATTGATTAAAGTTTATAGAATTCCTTTCTTCAAATAAGTTGAGAGAGATATATTGTTGTTTAAAATTTATTAATATTTATATTAAAATATATAAGTTATAAAAAAATATTTCTTAATGTTTAGGATATTTTTTTAAATGTTTAAATTTAAAACATGATACTTTTAAAAATGTTATAAATACTAATTTATATAAATTCAAATAATAATTTATATAAATAATACTAACATGTTAATTTATAATTTAGTATTGTTAGAATTAATGAAATTAATTAAAGTATATAATATTAATAAAATAGATTAAACTCATTAATGGAAAGGCTTAATATGCTTAGACTGCCGGTACACCATGCTTAAATGTAATTTTGGTATTGTAGAAAAGTTTAAAAATATATTAAATGCTAAAATAACAATTTTGTCCACTTAAGATGATTTATATAATAATTTAAATAGTATTTAAAAAATAACTTGTAAATGTAAATTTAAATCTTAATTTAAAGTATTATAAATAAGATTATTATTATTATTATTATTATTATTATTATTATTATTATTATTATTATTATTATTATTATTATTATTATTATTATGGTTGTTGTTATTATTATTTAAATATTTAGTAAATTTATTTATAAATATTTATATAAGATAATACTTGATTTAAACAATATTAATTTGGTTATATAAATATAAATAGTAAATAAAAATTTAAATATTCATCTCAAGTGTAATAAATAATATATTAATTAATAGTTAATGTAATAAATTAAATAATGTATTAGTTATGCAGGGTTTATTAAATGAGGGCAAAAGAAGTAGTATTGCATAAAGCAATTGTATTTTATATTTTAAAAGCTATAACAGACATCATAAAAAGTTTATGCTATAAGTCACGATTCAAGTGAAAGAAAAAAAAAACTAATTGGTGCCTATTCCTTAATGCATTTATCATTATCACTGATCACATGGTTTTGTCTTTCCTTACGTCAAAATATTTTTAAATTCATAAGGTTGTTAGAACCTTATATGGTTATACTATATGGACCATGTAGATCATGCAGTAGTCTTTAGTAGAAACCTAGATCAGTGTTAACTTTATATTTGAATACATTAGGCTAGTAAGTATCACCGGGTTCTTATTCTTTCGACGGCAAGTTGCGTTGTTGTCAGTACCAACCTTCATCAGTAGTAACATCTTGCCATCAACAGCAAGTTATTAGCAAGTTGTTCTAATTGTAGAAACTTTGTCTCAGAACCAATTATTGGTGTTTATTAATCTCAGCACACACTAACACTCTTTTGGCAGGAACTTCATAATAATTTATGATCTAAGATTAGGTAGAAATTGTTTTAATTCGGTCGTGCATCATATATAAAAAGTTAATTACTCTATAGAACTCTCAATATGATTTTATTTTAAAATTTTTAGTTACGGATACTACTTTCGATGCAACAAAATATTTTATTAAATAATAAGAAGGAATGTGTTTACTGTTTCGATTTTATGCCAAAATATGCAGGAAAAATGATTAATCTTTTTAATGTAGGTGCCCCAAGAGGAATCGAACCGGCAATGTGTTATGAAACCGAGCATTGTGTAAAAGGAATAGTTTATTGTTGTACTATTATGAAAAGATGTACTCAGTGTTCTAAAACCCTAGAAGAATGTAAAGGAAAATGTAAATAAGATTTCAACAATATTATTATAATTAATTAATTAAATTAATTAAATTTAATTTGATTTTTCTCTTTCTCTTAACTTTTCTTTAATTGAATTCCACTGCAACCACAAACAAAATAATTTATACTTTAAACACAAATGTAACTATCTAGGGTTTTTAAAAATAGTGTCCACTCTCTTTTCTTTCTTCTTTTTTCTCCCTGTTAGAGGGAGAAGATGTAAGAATACTTTAAGGTAGTTCGTGGAATGTGTTTAAATTAAAATTGAATTGGATATGAAATTCTATATTTGACAAATAAATTAGAATTAAAGAAATATGAAATCTATCAAAGCCAATAAAATTTCAAATGAATATTAGTGACAAAATTACTCATAAAAAATTAGAATTTATCACCCATTGCAAACCATCACCACCTCCATGACTACCGATCACCACCGCTCCGTACCACCGACCTTTGTCGGCATCGCCAACAAAAATCGACCGTGGACCCCGTTGCTACCACAGCCACCACCAACTGATAACGCTCACAGCCGAAAACCGACAATCCCTAGAGAGCGCGTCCAAAACCAACAAGGTTGATGATGAAGGTATAAACATTGTCACAAAAAGTCTAAGTGTTTCTAAGTTGAGTATCAAATATTGTATAGAATTAAAAGAATGCGGAATAATCGATTGGACACGTAAAGTATGGTTCTAGTCTCTAGATTTATAGGGCAAGAACAATGCAATACCGATCAAACAATAAGCCTGCATATTTGTACGGATGAGCAAGGGGATCAAGAAAACTATTGATTAACAAAGGAACATATGATGGTTGCCATCATTTTTTTCACTGAGTTAACATGCCTAAGGCTATGAAACAACCATGAACAACCCTACCGTGAATATCATTTGCAACCAATTTGTTCACTAGTCAACAAGGGATGAACATTGTAATTGATACGATGTTAATAGTTTTGTTTTAATCAATGTAACCATCAGAATCGGTCAAGAGTTCTGTCAACGTTTATATTGCATCAGTAATAAAGTTAGTAAGTTACTATTAAAGGTATGGTTTTTGCATCCTCACATGTAAAAAAAATCACTACACTTTGACTTAGCATGTTGAAAATCGGTTTATACTAGAAAATGTTAGAAAACTCATTAATGAAAAAAATCAATATTCTTAGTTATTTCTAACGCTTGATATTAATAATTTTACCACTGTAGTGCCAAGATATGATGTGACAGAATTGTGCTTTTCAATTCATAATATTTATTGTTTGATTAGCTTCTAAGATACTCAAAATAAAATTATTAGCTGATAAGCCTGAACAATAAAAACAAACTGTTAGTAATGGATTAGTTTCAATTATTAACAGTTTTATGTTTGATTTACAATGGTTAAAAACCGCATAAACTGAACCATAAACACACTAATAATATCCAAAAACATGCTTCTTGATTTTATTCTAATTTCAAAGCACCCTTTTGAACTAAATGTGGGTTTTATTTTGGCAGACCAACATACATGAAAGATTGGGTATGAACAAGCATACTCATAAAAAATATATATCTACATCTATAGTATATAATAATTTATAATGTATAATCTATAATTATTTTTCTATTTCCACTACTATAATAAAATAGTAACTAAGAGTACATATGGCAACACCAAATTCATCTCACCAAAATTTTACCGTTTCTCTTCTATTAAATAATTACATTAATTACTAAAAATATTATTTAACACTTTTTTAGATTATATTTGTTTCAATTAATTAACAAAGAGATCTATTTATTAATTTTATTTAAAAGAAAAAATTTATAAAATAAGAAATTCTCATAAAACATCAATATTTTTTTAAAATATGAAATATTTTAAAATTACTATTTTTAAAAAATATTTTTTTCATAAATAAAAATAACTAAAATAGGAAGTTATAATAAAGAAAATTTAAAAAATGATATTTTTTATTAAAACAATTTATTTTGAAATAAAATTTTTTATTTATTTCTTTTAGTTTTTACTTATCCGTGATTTTAATTATATTTTATTTTAAAATATTATTTTATAATTAATATTTTTTATTATATTTAATATTTTTTTTATTCAACCCGTGTAATACACGAGTTTACTAAATCTAATACTATAATAAAAATGTAACTAAAGATGACACATATTATTATCACATTTTACCTCACCAAATTTTACTACTTCTCTCTTCTATCGATAATTACATTAATCTCTTCTATTTACTCTAATAAAATAGTAAATGAGAGGAACATGCGAAAACATCACATTATTTCTCATTAAATTTTTCTCGCTTGTCTTTACTATTTTATAGTTACTATAATTACTTTTAGTATTATTATTTAATTTTTTTATAGACTAAAAATAATTTTTAATAAATTAAAATTTTCTTTTTATTAATATTATTTATAAAAAAATAAATCTTTATAATATAAGATTTTTTTTAAAACATTAGAGTTTTTTGAAAATATAAAATATTATAAAATTGATGTTTTTAAAAAGTAAAGTATTTATAAAAAAAATAATTAAAACTGAAGAGTTATAATAATGAAATATTTCAAAAACGTTTGTTTTAAAACAAATTGTTTAGTTTTTTTAACAAAAAAGTTTAAAAAGTAGATATCATTATTTTATTACTTATATCCTTACTCATACGTAATTTTAATTATACGTTATCTTAAAATATTGTTTTACAATTAATAAAAATTTATTTTATTTAATATTTTTTTTAATTTAACCCTTGTAATACATGGGTGTCTAAAGCTAGTTATCTAATAATTAATTACATGAAGCCTTATTTGATGTAACCAATAAAAATATATGATAGTAAATATTTGTTCCTTTGTCTTAAATAGTATCAAAATATAAGTTTATAATATATATGGGTATCTAATTTTATAAGAGATTTATTTTTAAAGAGTCATAATTAGACAATACCAAAACTTATATGTTACTAAATTGTAAGTTTGAGCAAGTCTTATTGTTTTGATATATTTTTTTTAATATTTTATTATCTATTTTCTTTAATCAAACTTATACCTTTAATTCCATTAAGTTAGAAATATTTTTATAACTTCAATGTTATAACTTTATTACTTAAGTTTATTTATACAAATTTCAATCATGTCTTATTTTAAAAACATAATTTTTAAATCTTAATTACTAACCATTTAATTTATTATTTTTTAGTCAATCCGTATAATATACGAATTTATAATCTAGCAATTTATATAGTAAAAAGATCAAATTTGGTACTAAAATGCATTTCTTAAAAAAACTGTTATGTTAGTGCATAAGATGCCAAAAGATCATGAATCCACCTCTTTTTCAGCAATCCAAGTTAGGTAATATGCATGAGATCCAGAACAACAAAAAAATCAAAGTTGGTTATCTAAAACAAAAATCAGAAATTAGAAATATGATTATGTATCCTTGAATTGGGCTTGCTTAAGACACACCAATTTCAACCAATTTGACCTAATCAAGCCCACACCCCCTTCACAAGGAGGTGCAATCACTTGATGATGAACTTCTGCTCTCCCTACTATACTATTTCCTCACATCTATGTGTTATATATAGATACATATACGCACACTGATTGATCGTTAGAGGATGGTTCCGTGGTTCTCAAGAATATAACCAACGCGACAACAAGATCCGCCAAGATTCAATGTTGCAACAAGATATAAGGAAGTTACAACATGCATTTCTCTGAAGAGAAAATGTCCATGCCTAGTTAATTATTCTAGCTGAAGTTAAAATCTCAGGTGTTACATGGCAGAAGTAGATAAATTATAGCCAAATATTATAACTTTAACATGCCTGAAGGTGGATAAATTATAACCAAATATTTCTGTAATTGGTAAATCAATTACAACATGAACCCAAAGATGTAAACCAAAGAACATGAACTTATCTTGAATTCTTCTTCTTCTTTGAATTATTGATTATTTCAGAGGCTGTAAATGAATAATTTTCAAGAAGACAGGGAACCGTGAGCTTCAGCTCACGGGTCATCTTCTGTAAAACCAATGCAAGAACTCTTACATCTGCCATGGCTCTGTGAGCTGTACCGATTAGTGGGATCTTATAATACTCCCTAAGGCCTTGGAGTGACTTTGATGAAAGTTCTGATCCTGTACAGAGAAATTATCAAACAATCATTTGCAGGCTTTCGTCAAATATATAGAAACATAGGGTGTGTTTGGACGTGCGTTTAGAGAGTGATTACATGAGACTGACCTTCGGCTTTCATTAGCACACGAGCAGGAGATATTGAATCCACAAAAAGCCAATCTGATGGGATTTCATAGGAGCAGCGATTGAATTCACTGATCAAGAAAGGGACATCAAACGTTTTAGCGTTGTGAGCAACTAATAACGTTTGACCACCAGGCTTTTGTCGGCTTCTGACGTACCGTACCAGTATGGGTATCAACTCTTTCATCCTGCACAACTTCATGTCTATAAGGTTCTATAACACAACATGTCAACTCAAAATATCATAACTACTAAGGGGGTGTTTGGATGTTTGTTCGAAAAGTGATTATGTGATATTTTACGGTTATATCCAAACATATAAGAACAATTCTAGTAAGAAAATAAGAAACACACAACCTAATAAACGAAGATCATGAATATGGGTATCAACTCATTCATCCTAATTTGCCAAGCAAATGCCCTTTATCCAAAAAGAAAAAGGAAAAAAAAAAAAAAAAAAAAAAAAAAAAACTCATTCATCCTGCACAATGTCATGTCTGTAAGGTTCTTTAACACAGCATGTCCTTTAAAAATGTCATAAAAACTAAAGAGGTGTTTGGATGGGTATTTGGAAGTAACTATGTGATATTGCATGGTTATATCCAAACATACAAGAAAAAGTGTAGCAAGAACATAAGAAACACAAAACGTAATAACTCAAGATAATGAATACGGTATCAACTCTCACATCCTGCAAAATTTCATGTTATAAGGTTTGTTCACACGACATGTCAACTCAAAATATCATAATAACTAAGCGGGTATTTGGATGTGGGTTAGGAAAATGATAGTGTCATATTATATGATTATATCCAAACATAGAAGAAAAATTCTAGTAAAAAAACCAGAAACACAAAACTAAATAACTGAATATCATGAATATGTATAACAACTCTTTCAGACTGCGTAATTTCATATCTATAAGGTTTCTTTAACGCAACATGTCAACTCAAAGTATTATATTAACTAACAGGGTGCTTGGAAAGTGATTATGTATTTATGTGATATTGTATAGCTATATCCAAACATACAAGAACAATTCTAGGAAGAAGATAAGAAACACAAAACATAATAACTAAAGATCATGAATGGTACCTTGGAACACCAGGTTTATTGACCATATGTGTTGAAATTCCATGGATCTTTGGATTTGTCACAATCATATCTGGATTAACAAGTGTCTGAAATGTACTATTTACTCCCCCACTAAGATCTTGCAATGCAATCTCAATGATTCGATCATTTTGTCTGCTAAATCCAGTGGTCTCAATATCAAACACAATAACGGTTGTGCACTTTGCTATATCTTTGTTTTCAGATATCTTTTGTTCAATATGAACACTTTTACATTCACCTATTTCTATTCTGCTAGTATTTAAATTAACATGAGTTAGGCTTGAAACATCAGTTATTTGTTGGCTAATGTCTGTCGATTTTCTGCTTAAAACGTTCTTTCCTTCTGTGTTTGTAGATAAAGATTTCTGGGTCCATCTCCTACTATGCCCCCCTTGAAGGGCATATATATTGAGGCCAACTAACCGAAAAGTGGATATATTTTCCTGTCTTTTGCTCAAATTATTGACCTTTTTCCACCAAGAACCATAAAGGGTATGAATTTGGCATCTAGGAAGATGAAGATGTGAAAAGCACATTGCTGCTCTCATTTGAATTCAGGAATCACAACACAAATCAGCCTGTTGGAAATATACAAAGGAATAATCAAATGGTTTAACCTGCAATTCCCAATAATAAAACTATTTAAGATCATTGATTAGAATGTAACCTTGTTCTATTCAAGTAATAAGATTGTAAGTTAACAATATACCAAACCAATTTCCAAAAAAAAAAAAAAAAAAAAAAACATGAAAGAAAATCATACAATTGCTTCTAAAACTACCGAGCAATTCTAGGGTTTTAAGGTTGATTTCATGATTAGTTACGCATATAACATCTGCAAACCTAACATTTCAAAATAATAACAATAAACGCATCTATATGGAGAATCCCCAAACAATATAAACCAACAGGCAAATGAATAAAGGTGTGGTAGCCACAGATAACTATAAAATTAGCAAATCATTGATTAGAAAGATGATTAACAAAAAAAAATCTTCTAATTTTCGATGAAATTAAGCGAATTTAACAACGGAAACAATAGAATAATGATTCGAAGATGAACATCATACCTGGGGAAGGAGAATTCAAATTCAAATGCAAAAGTGCATTTACCAAATTCCGAAAGAGGAATTAACTACAAACTAACGACGTGAGGAAACGAAATCAGTCATTCACGGGGGTAGAGAAACCGTGAAGAAATGTAGAAGAATGAATGAAGAGTGTAAAATGGTGAAACTCAAAATATCAAATAACGAAGGGGAACCCTGTAAATGCGGATCGGATCTTTTGGGCCAGATCCGCTTCTTTCGGGCCATATAAACTCTACTCTTTGTTTAATCCACCTATTCCATGAAAATTTACCCTTTAAATAAATAAAATAAAATCAAATAGTGTTTGTAGTTTAAAAGTATAAGTAGACGAGTATTTTGAGTTTTTTTTTAAAAGACTAGACAATTCAAGTTATAAAGTTATGTATTTTTCAATTAAATGATTGTGCTTTAGTATCTTGTAATGGGCATGCGTGGTGATTTTAAGAGTAGAGTATACGTTAAGTTAAGTGGAGTGAGTTATCTTGTTTTCTTCTAATTTTTCTGGGTAATACATTAACGTCACATCATATTTTTTTCATTTTCCTCAAATATTTCTCGTTTTACAAGATGTCATCCTAGTTTTTATCGAGTTTTCTTATTATTATCAAATTAATGTATGTTTTAAATTTGTATCTATATTTCATTATATAAATAAATTAAATTAAATAAATACATAAAAGAATAATAATAAAAGAAAATATTATTTAAAAATAAAAATAAAAGGCAACATTTTATTAATAAACTAAAACTATTGTATCATTTGGTTCGATTGACACAAATGTTCCAAATGCTCGATAAGATCCCATCGAAAGGTTATCTTGGATTGTGAGCGATCGTAAATGTGAAAGTATGTCGTGCTCTACCACTTCATCGTTTGGAGGATCCTCGTAATCAAGAGATATCACCACATCATCACTCTTTAAAGTCATATTATATAAAATAATACACACGTACATGATTTGTTTAACTCTTTAAGGATGTAGTTGTGTTGTGCATTGTTGTAGTTAATGTCAGTTACATTTTAGGACTCAAAATAATAATACAGCACCACTTCTTATCGCTTCTTACGCTCAATTAAATCGTTTTTCGTTCAGAAGTTTACTATTTTTGTAACGATATTGTTATTATCAGGTAACAGTCAAAAGAGGGGAATTAGGTTCTGTGAATCACCATGTAGGGGGGAAATTTTACACATGAAATACGGGGCAGTGTTCCCACCCATGACTATGTATTCCCCGCCCCTCCTCGGTTGACCGGTTTCCACTCCGTCCCCACCTAATAGAGAGTGTGTATTCCTTGGTTAATGAAAATATTAATATAAATATAACAAAAATCTCATTTGATGTATAAAGATCCCACAACTTAAACATAAAAAGAAAAGCCAATACACCTTTAAACTTAATTAGTGGTGTCCATCAACGCACTTGTGCATGTGATGGGCGGGATGAACCAAGGCCCAGATAAATTATCATAGCTATAGACGTCTCATAGATATAAGTATATAGATAGCGAGCAAATCAGATCTCGCACTTTTATATCAATTGAAATTCGTCTACTCTTTAAGTATAAGAAGACCCAAAGGAACCATATGACACCCGTCACCAAATAGGCTTGATTATGATATTTATGCAGACTTTGAATTTGACTTTTCTTTGATTCGAATATGTGATTATGTGTCTATGTGTATTACTAAATACAATCAACAATTACAAGACTAATGATTTTTAGTCATCACAAATGTAAATCAAGCTTTGAGAGAGTATGAAAGCTTAAAGATAGTCATGTCTTTTCTAAAACACGCAAATACTTATATATAGATATGTAACGACTTCATAAACCTTGAAGGCATAAAGTATTGGAGATTTAAGACTATAAAACATGAATCATAACTAAAAGTAATAAATATACTACAAGTTGATTTTTATGCTTATTAAAATTCTTAAAATATTTATGTTATATAAGTATAGCACAACAAAATATTAATTGGAATATCAAAATTATGTCACACATAACATAAGTATTAATTTGAATTATGAAAAGAAAATTATACCCCTGTCATTTTTAACATTCAAAAAATAATAGTAATAAAATAATAATAATAATAATAATAAAAATAATAATAATAATAATAATAATAATAATAATAATAATAATAATAATAAATAAATAAATAAATAAATAAATAAATAAAAACTTTTCATTGTACCACCTCACACTTCAATATCACCATAATTAATAGCATGTTCTTGGCATTTGGTGATCATTTGAGTCCTAGAGTAAGTCCTATGCGTTGATTTCTTTATATTCCTATAACCTTTCTTCTCACGATCGAGTTGATTTCCATCAATATACTCATACCAAATACAAAACTTCAAGTGATGGAGATCAACAAAACAACAAGTAGTTTTTATGAAAGAATAAAAAAAAGGGTTATTGGATTTTAATAATCCGAAGTTACATTTATTGGCTCATATTAATCTCAACTCAGTAAATGTTTGCAGACACTCCCAACTTTGAACTTATTTTCCTCCAACGATCCCTTACTAACTGAGAGTTAACATCCGTTAGATTTTTGATGAAATGGGGCCAACATCAAGTCATTTTTCAATTACGTCACCACCTAGCCTCTATCAAGTATTTTTCGGTGTCTAGCCTCCGACGACACCTTAAATCTAACTTCAATGAATTAAATGGTTCAGATCAGAAGTTGAAGATTGACGGGTTTTATGGTGTAGAAGTTTCAGATTAACGGAGCAGATGGTTGATTTCAACTTTCTACTTAGTTTTTTGGGCATATAAACAGTCCACGTCATTGAAAAACTAACGGTGTTAACTGTCAGTTAGTAAGGGATTGTTTAAGGAAAATAAGCTCAAAGTTGGAAGTGTTTGTAAACATTTTCTTAGTTGGGATTAATCCCAGCCAATAAATCAAAGTTGGGATTATTAAAATCCAATAACCCTAAAAACAAACATATTTCAGCACTTTTACAATTAGCTTTCAATCCAGTTGGTCTCATAGTCATTGAACAAGATTTCATATCCCAAATGGGTGCTATAAGGTGGCGTTTGCTACGCAGTAATGAAGGGCGAAATGTAATGAATCATTGAGAGTGAATCAAAAAAACATGTTTGGTTGGTGAATGTAATGAAATGAATCATTACATAGTTGATTCCATTTTTTCAAATTCATTCCATCCGCCCCCTTCTTTTTTTTATTTTTTTCCTTCTTCCATCACTAGTCACTAACACCACCCACTCACTTGCCACAACAACCATCACCGGCCACCAAAATCGATCGTTACCGGCCACCGCAGTCGCCGCCACACACCGGCCCCCGCCGCCGCCAGCCACCAGCGGTGCCGCCAACCACCGGCCACCCGCGTTGCCGCCAACCACCAGCCACCCACAGCGCTGCCTACCACCAACCACTCGCGGCACTGCGCACCAACCACTAGCCACCGCGGCCAACCACCGGCTAGCCGTGACGCCGCTAACCACCGGCCACCCGTGACGCCGCTAACCACCGGCCACCCGCAGCGCCGCCGACCACCGACCACTCTCGGCACCAGGCTCCAACCACCGCCCCTGCCTCCGCCACTGTCTTCGTTGCCGCCAACCACCGGCCACCCGCGCCGCCGCCAACAACAACAACCGCCACCGAGAACCATCACTATCATAACCACTTTTACATTTCATTCTTTTGTTTTTTCTACATAACAAACAACACAAACTAATTATTCATTTCATTCCTAAATGGTAACTAAACACAACAATGAAATGTAAAAATTTATTTCATTCTGTCATCCATTCCATTCCTTCATTAATTCCATTCATTCGTCCATTCCATTACCCTATATCAAACAGAACCTAAGATCAAAGATCAAGATTTAGTTATTCATGTCCAACTTTATACAAGCATAACTCTTTTAATTTACATTTTTGACGTGCTTATTAATCTAAAATTTAATTTTTTTTGTTAGATTTTTAGTGATATATTATGCACCTCTAAATGACACCTTTTGGATTCTCAAATGATGCATGCATGAACAATGCGCAAACCAAACAACAATTTATCAAGTCTTATAAAATGTACAAGAAAGGTGAGCCATCACCCGCTAACCAAGTATTTTTATTAATGATAAATGGACTACAATAATGAGGATCTTAAGAATCATAGTTTGGGTAATAAATAATAATCATACGTTACGAAAACTCACATTAAAATGATACATAAAATCATATAATGTCACAAATATTTGTCTTTATTATTTAGCTACGTACTAGTCTTTACACATAAAAGGAATTTACATTTTAAGTATTAAAAAAACATGATTAGTCATAAAGATCTTACAAAAATAAAAGGAATTGCTTCTATTCACTTTAAAGAGCGTCTCTCCTGTCCGGCTCGATATGAACAAGGTAGGCTGGTAGGTGGGTAGGCTTCTTTCCGACTAGTAGGAAATGCTGTTCTCCCCCTAGCCTTAGGGCAGGCATGAAATCAATTAACAGCTTCTAAAGAAAAGAGGACGACTTAAGACAGCAAGAACGGCCAAAAGAAGTAAGTCACTTGCAAGCCCAGGAAGAATGAAAAGAAATCGATGAATGTGTCCCGACCAAGCAACGAAGAAGCACTAGCAGATGAGATTGGACCTATATAGACTAGGAAACACAGGGAAAGATAGTCTTGGGGGTCACCAAAACAGAGTGAGAACTACATGATTAGTCATAAAGATCTTACAAATGAGTTACAACAAAAAGGCTAGTTAGACGTGACGTGACGTGATAGTGACACAAATTTGAATGTTGGTAATTTTAGTGTTATCAATATGTTTTGGTGTTATTGGATTAACTTGTCGACTAAGTAAATTATATTAGTTATTAAACGAGATAGGTGATTCGGGAGTGTAGACTCATTTGAAGCTAATATGATTTGTAGATTTATTGATTTAATATTATAATTAAATTGTTTGGGCCTTAATTTATTAAACTGACTGGGCCCTAAATTAAATATGATTCATTGGGGTTTTTATTTAAAATTGGTATTGGGCTATATGATGAGTAGATCACATGGGTCAATAAGTGCAAGGCACTTTGACATTGATTGATATGCATGCCCTAAAGGTCAGCCATTCCAATTTGGTTTTAATAGAACGAATGCTTTCTTGGTCGAAGGGAGATTCAAGTTTTGGTACGGTTACAAGTTCTCTCAAGAAATCAAATTTAATTTTGTATAGAAACTCTTAGTCTAATCCGATCTAACATGTGATTAGTACCATCAAATAGTTTGATCTGATAGTGATACACGATTCTAAGAGGAATCAAAGTTATTTTCTAAAGATATTCTTCTTCAAGTCGATGAATTTACAACAATGAATTTTATTTGTAGATATCTAAATCGAGCTTATATTTCATCTCTCGATCATAATTGAGTGATCTCATAGGAAATATGGTTCTTTACAGTTATTATTATCCGCCTACGTGCTACATGTTAAGGTTGGGCACCTAATCAAATACCAATACACATGTATATTAATAACTTGTTTCATTATTTCAATATGATCGGTTAACTTGCTCCTCGCATATATGATTGCATATTAGTTAACTTGCAATACATACATATATGACTGGCTAACTTTCTTTGGCATATCTACATTTGTTTAACTTGCTCGGATATTGCGACACATACATATATAAGGTGTTAACTTGCTATAGCATACTTGCACATAAGTTAACTAGCTCCGGTTGTAATACATACATATATGAGTAGTTAACTTGCTTGGGCATATCTACATTTCAGTTAAATTTCCCTGATCGATTAACTTACTTTGGCATACATGCATAGTTTAACTTTATTTGGTACCGTAATACATACATATATATATATATGTTGAATATCAAGAATTTAAATCGAAAGAAACTCAAGATTTCAGATAGAACAAGAATCAGAGGAATTAGCAATTGGAGAGCAAAATGAATTGCCCCTCAACAGAATGAAGGATTGCTACTTATAAAACCCCTAAGCGATTAACGGTAATTAACCACTTGATTACGAAAGTTTCACAATACACCTTCTAACTATCAAGGACTTGACACATAACATTTGACTTTCTAATCGTTACACAACAATCTCCACCTTAGTGACAGAAAGTCAATTTGACTAAGTAATATGCAGAATACTCAAACACTTCAAAAACTTGGGACCTGGAACAACTTTGGTTAAAGCATTAGCAGCATTCAAATCTGTTCTCACATACTCCACTTTTACTTCTTTAGAATTCAAGCACATCTCTTATCCAATGCAACTTAACACTTATATGCTTGGGCCTCTCATGAAACACCTGATGCTTGGATAACTGAATTGCACCAGAGTTATCACAATACAATAGAGCATTCTCTTCAGATCGACTCACTTCAGAAACAAACCCTTTCAGCCAAATAGCTTCTTTAACAGCTTCAGTTAAGGCAATAAATTCTGCCTCTATAGTTGACAAAGCTACAACATGTTGTAATGAAGCTTTCCAACTAACTGTACCACCACTAACTTGAAACACATAACCAGTAATCGATCTCCCTTTATCAAAATCTCTAGCAAAGTCAGAGTCTACATATCCTTGAATAATTGGCCATTCCATATTAGCATGACCAAACACCAGACCTTTTTCTCTAGTTCCATTCATATACCTCAATATCCACTTAACACCCTCCCAGGGTTACTAATATACCAGCTGACAACGCTAACAGCAAAGCTAATATCTGGTCTTGTACAGTCCATTAAGTACATGAGGCTTCCAACAGCATTAGCATATGGAACTAAATCCATCTTTTCCATACCTTCCTTAGTGCTAGGAAAATCCAAAGCAAATAGCTTGAAGTGCATAGCAAAAGGAGTAACCACAGTTTTACTATTGTCCATACCATAACACTTCAGGACTTTCTTTAGATATGACACTTGAGATAGCTTTATTAGCCCTACACTTCTATCTTTACTTATTTCCATACCAAGAATTTTCTTAGCCTCTCCAAGCTCTTTCATCTCAAACTCTAACATCAACAACATCTTGGTTTCCTCAATTCTGCTTCTCTTCTTGCATGCAATTAACATATCATCCACATATAACAAGAGATATACTACCTCTTCCACACCAAACACCTTATAATAAACACAAGTGTCATATTCACTACTAGAAAAACCATGCGACATTATATACCCATCAAACCTCATATACCATTGCCTTGGTGACTGCTTTAAACCATATAATGACCTTTGCAGCAAACAAACCTTACTTTCTTGCCCCTTTTCTATGAAACCAGGTGGATATTTCATATAGATCTTCTCCTCTAAATGACCATGTAAGAAAGTAGTTTTTACATCAAGTTGCTCTAGCTCCAAATTGTATACTGCAGTTAAAGACAGCAATACCCTAATTGAAGTATGTTTAACTACAGGTGAAAATACCTCACTATAGTCAATACCTTCCTTTTGGGTAAATTCATTTGCCCCTAATCTAGCTTTATACCTTGGACTTTCACCTGCCAAACCTTCCTTGATTTTAAACAACCACTTGCAGTCCATCGGCTTTTGATTCTTTGGTTTATCCACCAAGACCCAAGTGTTATTCTTATGCAATGATTCCATCTCATCCTGCATAGCTAATAACCACTTGTCACTGTCTTCAGATTCAATAGCACCATTATATGACAGTGGCTCATTGGAACTCTTTTCTTCAGCTACATGAAACATAATAGCTGACAAATCATCTCTATACCTTACAGGAGATACAATCTGTCTCCTGGGCCTGTCAATTGCAATGCTATGACTGGTATTTTCTTCATGTGCACGGGACTGACCAGCTGAACTTTCTTTCAACTATGAACTATTCAAAGGTAGCTCCACCTCAATTCGATCACTAACCTTTATACTTGTGCTCCCCATAACATCCTTGTACATTACATCTTCTCTGAACACCACATTCTGGCTTACTATTATCTTTGGGCTACCATCATCAAGTCGCCACAGTCTATAGCCCTTTACACCATCAGGATATCCTATCATGATACAACTATGAGCCCTTGGTTCCGATTTATCATGACTGGCATGAGAATAAGACAAACATCCAAATACTCTCAAGTCTTCATAATAAGTCTTCTTACCAGACCACTTCTCCATTGGAACCAACTTCCCTATAGCTGCCGATGGAGATCCATTGACTAGATGCACAGCTATCTTTAAAGCTTCTGCCCAGAAGCTCTTAGGCAGACCAGATTCAAGCAACATACACCTGACCCTATCTAACAGTGTACGATTCATTCTTTCAACAAGCCCATTTTGTTGGGGTGTACTCGGCACTGTTAAATGCCTAGCTATACCATGCTTCTTACAGAATTGGTTAAACTCAGCACTGCAAAACTCAAGAACATTATCAGTCCTGAGCTTCTTGACCTTTTTCTCAGTCTGAGTTTCCACTAGTATCTTCCACTCTTTAAACCTTTCTAGAGCTTCAAATTTGTGCTTTAAAATAAACACCCATACTCTCCTTGAGTAATCATCTATCAAAGATAAGAAATATGAAGCTCCATCTAGTGATAGATGTTTAGTGGGCCCCCACAGATCAGCATGAACATAGTCTAGTATTCCTTTAGTGTCATGTATGGCCTTAGTAAACTTTACTCTTTTAGCCTTACCCACTAAGCAGTTTTCACACACACCATGATCACAGTGTATTAAACCTTTTAAAACATCCTGTTTCTTTAATTCCATTAAACCTTGATCACTAATGTGCCCAAGCCTTTTGTGCCACAACCTAGCACTACTAAGCATGTGATTATTATTCACAGACAAGCTATGACAAACTTGGGTTCCATCAAGAATATAAGTGTTGTTTCCTTTTCGTGTACCATTTAACACAACCATGGACCCTTTAACCACCTTGGCTTTGCCATCCTTAAGGATAATATGATGCCTTTTTTTTTCAAATGTCCCTAAGGATATTAAATTTCTTTTCAAGTTTGGGATATACCTAACACTTGTGAGCTCAATAGTGATTTCACTATGCAACTTTAGCAGCACCTTGCCAATTCCTTGAATCTTACAGGGCATGTCATCACCTAGTTGCACCTCTCCTAGACTTCTGAGTTCTAATTCTGAAAAGAAGTGTTTATGAGGAGTCATATGGTATGAGCATCCAGAGTCTAGTATCCACTCTTGGTCTGACACAACATGTGAGACCATTAATACATCAGCACTCTCATAACCACTTTCAGATCCTTCAGGTGAGCTGCTCGATTGATTTTTGCTCTTACTAAACTCTCCCTTCTTCTTCCACTCAGGACAGTCTCTCTTTAGGTGCGTTTCTGAGTTACAAACAAAACATCTTATTTTGCTTCTTGATTTAGAATGAAACGTGCTGGTTCTTGATCTGCCATGTCTCTATTCAGTCTTCCTCGAACAATCAATCCTTTAGAACCTTCAGCCTTCATTTCTCCCCTCTTTTGTAACTCCTTCGAATTCATTGCTGCAATCACTTCCTCCATGGACAGGCTTTCTCTGCCAAACATCAGAGTATCGACAAAGTGCTCGTAGGTGTGCGGAAGTGAAGCCAAGAAGATAATTGCCCTATCTTCTTCATCAATTTCAACCTCTATATTCTCAAGATCAAGAATAATCTTGTTGAACTCGTCGGTGTGATCTTCCAACGACCTATCCGATTACATCTGAAATGTGTACAATCGCTTCTTGAGGTAAAATTTGTTCGCCAATGATTTTGTCATGTACAGACCTTCCAACATGGTCCATACACCCGCAGCAGTTGTTTCTTTCGATACCTCTCTGAGTACACGATCACCCAGACTAAGAATGATGGCACTGTGGGCCTTTTCCGTCACTTCTTTCTTCTCTCTGTCGGATAACCCTTCAGGTAGTTTATCATTACCTTTTAGAGCATCAACGACTCCTTGATGGACTAGCAGAGCCTTCATCTTTAGTCTCCACAAACTGAAATCATTTCGACCATCGAATTTCTCAATGTCGAATTTCGCACTAGTCACCATTCTGTAATCTTCAGTTATGAGCTTTTCTTCTTTCGAAATCGAGCTTAAGCTTTGATACTAATTGTTGAATATCAAGAATTTAAATCGAAAAAAACTCAAGATTTCATATAGAACAAGAATCAGAGGAATTAGCAATTTGAGAGCAAAATGAATTGCCCCTCAACAGAATGATGGATTGCTACTTATAACAACCCTAAGCGATTAACGGTAATTAACCACTTGATTACAAAAGTTTCACAATACACCCTCTAACTATCAAGGACTTGACACATGACATTTGACTTTCTAATCACTACACAACAATATATATGCTTGGTTAACTTGCTACAACATGCCCGCGGTTAAGTAGCTCTCATTTCGCAACACATATTTGTGTCCGTTAAAAGGTCGAGAGGGTTTAAGAATTAAGATGAAGGCTGTTTTGATGAGAATGCAGCTGTGAACGAATGGTGTGAACAAACCGATTAAGGGGATGCATGTTGGGTTAATCGGGTTTGGTTGACGGGTCATTGTTTAATAGCTTACGGGTCACGGGTCAGTAATTTAGTTTAGTTTGTTTAATGATTGAATAGTGGAGCTTTGTTTGGGCTTGATATCCAACAATTTACCATTTTTCAATTGCTCATCTAAACGACACATCTATGCTAACAAGTGCTTATTGATATGATCAAGTATAATCTGGATTACAAGTCTATGCTTTAGAAAGTTCGCTAATATGATTCATAAGAGCAATGATATAAAACAAAAGGTACTGTTAGACAAACCTTAGGTCTTGTAACACCTCGTTTTTCATATCAACCAATATTGTCCGCTTTGTCCACGAGGAGCTTGGTGATTTAGTTTTGATTGTCCGAGTGTAAACTTCCCAATAGATAACCCATCCTAGATCTCCCATCAAAAACACTTAATTACGAAATTCTTCTCTCACCCACTGCCAATGCACCTAAAGCGCATCAATGATATATGAAATAGGGCATTTCATATCTCTCTCAGGAACTATTCAGCACAATACAATATGGGATTTGCTTTAGATGTCACATTCGCCCTCGAGAGTTACGTCCATGATGAGATTATATATAGTCTATGCAGAGTTTTTTTCTAACGATACGAATTATATGAGTCTAATTTAATGTAGCTAGCACTACATCATGCTAAAGTGAGATAGAGATATGAGGTTACATGGACCACAACCATTTTTTATGACGAAAAGAGTATTTTATTAGCAAGTAATTGGGTGTAGCAAGAACTAAAATTTAAGTACACCAAGCTACAGATTACATTTTACAAATAAAATCAACATTACACCACATATCCCCATCTATCCAATGAGACTTAGCTCTATTTTTTTAATCAAAGGAAGCTTAAGAATTTTTGTATCCTCCATAACCTTGTTTAAGCAAAAATGCATATTATTAAATGGGTTGTACTTTCTTAGGGAGTGGCAAACTGATCCAGTGGCTGTGAAACATGTTTCAAACATTTTAGGGATTCGTATACGGAAACTTTGCAACCTAGGCCTAAGTTTAGAAGCAATGTTCTATAAAGATTGTCATCAATCAATGTTGCTGCTCTTATTGGTCCTTTCTCGGTTGATGAAATAAGAATTGTTGTTTGGGATTGTGGTAGATAAAGCTCCTGGTCCTAATGGATTTAATGAAAAGAAGTTTTGGTCTCTTATTCAAAGTGATAAAAAAGGTTATGGATTATTATTTCCCCGGTGGTCAAATAACTTTGGGTCGTAAATTCTCTTCCATTTCTCTCATTCCTAAGATATTGGACCCTTAAACTATCCCAGACTATAGGCCTATCAATTTGATTGGTTGTCTTAACAAGATCTTCTCCAAGATTCTAGCCAATAGGCTAAAAGGTGTAATTTTTTCGATTCTTAGTGAAAACCAATCTACATTTATTTATGGGAGAAATATTTTGTAGGACCCCTTAATGGTTAATCAAATTTTAGCTTGGTTAAAGCCTCTAAATGAAAAGTTTTGCTTTTAAAAGTGGATTTTGAAAAGGCTTATGATATGGTCAACTGGCATTTATTGGATTCTATTCTGGAGCAAATAGGTTTCCCGTATTAATGGAGGCTTTGGATTAGGAATGTGCTTCTGTCCGGATGTTGGTGTTAGTAAATGGAGCTCTTACCATGGAATTTGTTGCTTCGACGGGCTTGAGGCAAGGTGTTACGTGTTCAATTGTAGAGGGGTTAATAATGTGTTTAGTTTCAATAACAGGGAGTTAATTGTAATTGTTGGATATTGTTGGTTGTTAGAGTTAGTTACCCTTTTGCATATAACTGTTGTAACGAACTCATTGAAGGGTATGCAATGAGTTGATTTTTGTCTCTCTTCCTCTCTAGCTCTCTCCCTTTATCTTTTCTATTGCATCTCAAGGTGACACCATGTCCCCGTTCTGTTTTTAATCATTATGGAAGCTTTGAATGCGACTTTAGTTTCAATTAGGAGTATTGGAATCTTACATGGGATTAGATCCCAAAAGACGAGCCGACTATTTCACATGTATTCTATGCAGACGATGCATTTTTTATGGGGGATTGTTCGTTATCTAATGTAAAGAATTTATCCCGTGTTCTCTAGTGTTATCATTTATCTTCAGGTTTAAAGGTTAACTTTCATAAGTGTCACTTATACGGGGTGGGTACTAATCTAGGCCAGTTGGATTTGTTTGTTGTAACCTTCGTTGTGAAAAAAAGGGTGTTCCCTTTCATTCAATTGGGAGTTCTAGTGGGAGATCGTATGAGCTCTTTTAGGAGTTGGGCTCTAGTAATTAATAAGTTTAAATCGAGACTTTGGGGGTGGAAGCAAAGTCTATGGGATGTCAGTTTCTTTAGTTTCTTTGGTCAGGCACCAATGATTTAAGGAAAATTCTATGGGTTAAACAGGAAGTGGTTATGACTCCTATAAATGTTAGGGGTCTGGGGGTAGAAAGCACGAGAGACGCGAACTCTACAAAATTGGCTAAGTGGAGATGGAGGTTTAAGTCTGAAAATCATGCTTTGTAGGCAAAGATCATTTCGGCTATTCACTTTCAACCCCATAAACATCTATAGTTTCCATGTAATCGGTCCATCCTAGGACTTTAGAGATATTGTGTGAGCATTGAAGAAGAATTATCTAAGGAAAACATCTCTTTGGCTTGGTTCATGAAAGGTGTGGTGGGAATAGGACTAATATATGTTTTATAAGATAGTTGGATTGAAAATATTCCGTTGATGGAGACATTCCCTTATTTTTTCACAATGAAAAGGTTAAAAGTTATAAAGTGGTTGATAAATTGGTGATTAATTGTGACACAATCAACTGGATCTGGAATTGGAAAAAAGAAGGCCGAATGTAGAGCTTCAGCAATTTGCTTCCTTGTTTTCACGGGGAGATTGATGGATTTATATGGGTGACGACTCAAGGGAAATTTTCGGTGTGATCCTTAATGCGATTGCTGGAGTATAATCAGGTGGTTCCTGATTTATGCCCGTTAGTTTGGTTGAATTGGATTCCTCTTATGAATCGACTGCCACCAAATGAGATTTTGGTGTTAAGAGGTGTTCCATTGGATACAAAGGAGTGTTCGCAATGTTTGGTTTTGTGAATCCATGAATCACTTGCCGTGTCATTCCCTTTTTACAGCCAAGATATGGTCCTAGGTGTCGAAATGGTACGATTATCCCTCTTCTTCTCCTTCATCAGTTCGAGAAGTGCTTGATCCGGTGTTCCAGCTGGATGACCGAAAAGTGTTTAAGAAGGTTAAATATGTTATCTTAGTTCCTACCCTTTAGTCTATATGGTCGTCTCATAACTACTTTATGTTTAGTAATGTCAATCTATGTGTATCATAGGTTGTAGATGCCGTCAAGACAAACACATTCTTCAAGGTGAAATATAGGGGTAAAATAGGTGATATTGTACAACACAATTTTTGGTCTCTCAATCTAAATAGTGTTTTCTTATAATTTATGTCGGTTGGATGATCCTAGCATCTTGCTAATGGTCTATCTAAACAAAAAAAATTGCCGTTTAAAAAAAACATATTATTATTTTGATTGTATCATCACAACTCGACTAACTTAAAACTAACTTAAAACATCAAAGCGCTCTTGAACTTACAACTCTTGAGCATCTAACATAGCTTATATTTGTGCGTAACTAAACATTTTTTTTATTTTCTAACGACTTTTTAGATCGCTCATGGGTCACTTAGTGCTCTAGGCTAATACATTCCTTAAAAAGATGTATCAATCCATCCCTATGAGTCCTTGCCTGAGATCATTCTTATAATTATAACCATCTCACGTGAAAAAAAAAATTTTAGTCACATGTGCAACTTTGAACCCAAAAATTATGAAGAAGATAACTATGAAGAAGAAGCTGAAAGCAGCAAAAGAAGCCATGATTTAAATTTAATGTTCTTATGCAGCTCTTTGTTTAATACATAAGTCAACTTGTTTCATACATTTGTCATTTTAACATGATAATATCTTGCATAGATTCCTCATTCCCGACAAAGATAAGAACCCATTAGACATATATAAACCTTTAGTTCAACACACCATATAATATCAACTTATTTTAACAAGTAAATGCAACTTTTCAACACCAATTTTCCAACAACTTGCTACTAAAGACAAGATCAGTAAAAAGACATCCCATTCCATTTGTAGTAAATATATTCACATTTATATCCCTAATATAGCAAGGGCTATACACCAACACTTATATCCTAAAATTCTAATAGCCTTTTTTTTTTCAAAATAAAACCATTTTCTACAACTAAAAATACTAGTAATATAACCATTAAACCATATCACTAACTAAACCTAATTAAAACATAACACCTACCCACAAGACAAACACATTAACAAATAAGCAGCTCGTTCTACCTCCCCAAACGTCGTCGTTTTCTCCGCCCTCTTCACCTTCTTCATCGGCGATCGAGGCCTCTGCAACACCACCATCTCCTCCCCCATCGCCACCACTTTCACCCTCATCTTCTTCCTCAAATCCACACTAACGCCGTCGTCGATCTCCCTTTTCCGGCAACTCACCGCGTTGTCCTCCGTCGTCGATGACGCCGGCGACGGCGACATCGACGGCGAGCGATCTTCCTTCTCCTTCTTCTTATCCGATCCTACTGCACCTTTCTTCTTCCTAAACCTAATTCCGCAAGCATTACACAGCGACTGCAGATCAAACACAATGAATCAGATCCAACAGATCATCAAGACATCAAATCGTATGAAATAGAATGATCGAATCAAGTAATATGAACAACCTTGGGGCCAGCAGGACCGGTCCTCCACAAGGGCGTTTTGGACGTCTTGCAATCAAAGCAAAGCTTCACATTCGATTCCTGAGAAATCAACACATAAAAACGATCAGAAAACCTGAAATCGATCTGAAAATCACCGCATAAAATCTGTTATCGATCGATCATTTGCTTGTACCATTGATTTAGTGTTGATATCGGAATCAGAACCACGAACCGATCAGAATGAGAGGAAGATGTGAATCGGAGAAATTGGGGGAAGAAGGGGGGTGAGTGAGGAGAGGGGATAATAATATAGAGAGGGGATAATGGCGGCGAAGCACATGAAGTGACCGACAGTGACGAGAGGACTAGAGAAGTGTGTGGGATTTTTATTATTATTCTATTATTATTATTATTATTACAGGTTATAATCTCGTGTAATACACGAGTTAAATAAATTTAATGTTACATGATTAATAACATAAAAATTATGTATTAAATATTGTGTATTATACGGATTAAATAAATACATGTATTATACATTTGAAAATTTGAATTTAACATATTTGAAATTTTTATTATGAATAGTTATTAATTAATTACTAACTAACCAATGATCCTTAGCCCAACTAGTTAAGGTGAGGTGCCCATGACATGTAAATATTGGAAGGTTATGGGTTTAATTTTCACTCTGGTCAAAAATGCTTAGAGTTAAGCTAGGGGGTTTTCTCAGCAATGATTTTTCTCCAAAGGTGGTTGGGGGTGCGGTCTCGGCTGGAAAACGAATAGGTGGGCCCGATTAAGATAACACTTATTCTCCGAAACAGGATCGCACATTTGCCGTTCAAAAAAAATTTAATTAATAACTATTATAGCATTTATAATTAAAAAAAAAAAAGAGAAACAGAAAAATTAATTATTATATTACTTAAAATGATAAAAAGTATTTGAATTTATTTTTATTTATAAGTATAGAGATTATTATTATTATTATTATTATAATTATTATTATTATTATTATTATTATTATTATTATTAAATAGTGGAGGTGGTGGGTGATGAGAGATCGGACGGTTGGGATGAAGGGGCAAGATGAAGGGAAAAACCTAACCCTTGGGAAGGGGTTTTTGATAGTAACGAGACTAGTAGTATGGAGATACGGTGTGGTTCAGATGTGGGTTTATGATGGCCACGTGTTGTCGTTTGAGGCTGGCATAATGCGGTATGTCAGCATGGGATGTCGCTTATCTAATCAAATATTTTTATTTTACTTTTAAATTGGTTTTTTTTAACAAGTTATTTATCTGTTATCAGTAAATCTGATTATTTTTATTACGAGATTTTAGAGCACTAGCTGGTGTCTCCCTGAAACTAAAACGGGTACATCAGTCCTTTTGTAGCATTTCTGAATTTGAGCACGCTTAAAAGAAAACCTATCTTAAATTTAAAAACAAAAAAAAATCATTCGCTCGAACTGGAAAAACTCTAAAATCATCCTCCTACTTTTAGATTGGTTAAAAACTTAAACTGAAGTCACTAAATTAAGTCATGTATCATCAGTTCAAGCCAAATTTGATGTCTAGTTTCGTTCTCGAGCTTAGATCCTCACGACGATATACAGAAAAAGTAAATAAATAAGAAAAAATAAAAAAATTAATAAAAAACACTTTAAAAGGGTGACCATGTAGCTATTAGAACACATTTGACTCTCAAGTCAGTACTTTATTATTTTAAGTGTTCATCACCGTCAGTTGTTTAAAAGCAAACAAGAAAAACTTCCTGTACACTTCCAAAGAGAAACAAAATAAAGTTTTCAAATAAGGCAGAGGTAAGCAAACAAACAATATTGTATTGTTGTTGACATCGAATCATGAGGAAGATGATGATGAGCCAGTATATGAACACTTAGATGATTCGTAATAGAGTATTTTAGCTATTTTGGTGGTGTGAATGTTTAAATGTAAAACAAGTCTTATATTATCTGCTACTTTGCCGCTGAACATGAAATAACTGGCGCAGGACGCTATTTACCGTTATTCGTCATGTAGCGTATAGTTGTCTTGTCGTTATTTACCGTTATTCGCTTGACAACTATGATAATGACTTGCTTAAAAAGCAATAGGATGACCTTTCTGCACTAATACAATGCCAATAGTATTGGTTGTTTGCTTACCTCACGCCTCTTCGAAGAACTTGCTTTCGTTCCATTCTTCGGAAGTTAACATGATTCTTAAGACGTGCCAATGACTTGAATATTTCATCTAACAGACCTTTTGGTTTTTATTATAAGCGTTAGTCATTGAACCGGTGGATGAAATGGTCATTTTCCCCTTTTAGTTCTACTGCTTAGCTAACCATGCTGATGACCCGCTAATCGGCACTAATCGGAGGTAATCGGTTGAATCAGTCAAAGTAGGTCAACTGTGTTTTTTTTTTCCTTGGTCAAAATCGGACCTAGCCAGTCCTAACCGGCAAAAAATCGGTGGTTTTTGCAAGATTCTGGCGACTTTCCAACCACAATCCGGCGAAATCTCAAAATTTCTGGAAAAACATGAAAATTCAGGCCAAATATGCGTGTATATATATCTGAACATTTTTATAAAATTTACATATAAAAAAGTTTCTTTTTATATATAGAACTGAAATTTATATATTCCGATTAATCCCGATAAATCTCTAGTCGTTACCTCACCGCCTACTAGCCCTTAGCGATTTCTACAACCTTGGAGTTGGCTGATCAGCATAGGACAGGAAGGAGCTTAAACTATGGAAATCTGGTGCACTTAAAACTACAACCTTATAAACAAACTTCAGTTCATCAAAAGCAGGCCTGGAAATAATGGCCCATGTCTCAAGTTTTGGGTTATTATGGGTTAATGTTCAGATATGTTGGGTTGTCTTTGATTACAAGAAAAATTAATGGTGGTCTTAATGGGCTGAGCAAAATAAGATTAGATATTTTAATGGGTTAAGATGGGCTCAAATAATTTATAAGCTAGTCAGGATGGGCTGTTTGATTATCATGATTCACTGCCCAATTCGCCATACCCTCTTGGTCTCTTGTTGTCGACCGTAGTCTGCCCATCCGCCATCGCCAATTCGCCATCGCCATTCTTCCAATCGACTGCCATCGCCATCGCCATCCTTCCAATCGACTGCCATCAAACAGAAGCCGAATCAAACTCAAATATCGTGTGCCGCTGTTGGGTACGTCATTTCATTTCTTCTGTCAGTTTATATGGAGTGCAATGTATTGAGCAATTTATTTTATCAATTCAACAATAGTAGTGTATCAATTGCAATATAAGAGATGCAATGAATTGAGCCAAAGTAGTGTATCATTTGCGTTGTACAAGTATGCACTCCAACTGTTTGCTTAAATGCCTGTGTGGGTTCTAGGTGATTTTCACTCATTTAAATGCATATTTTCACATCCTGAACCTTGATTGAAGTTATTTTTGCTTTCAGATACCATTATTGATGGGTGAATTAGCGGACATTCTGTGTTTCTAAATAAAGCATGTTAATTGGAAAATTAGTGGACTTGTATCATTTCATAGAATTTAAATAAATTAGGTTTTTTGATGGGTGAAGTTGGGTGAATTAGGGGACATTCTGTGTTTCTAAATAGAGCATGCTAATTGGAAAATTAGTGGACTTGTATCATTTCATAGAATTTAAATAAATGTAGCATGTTAGTTTGAAACTTTGAATGTTATGATGTTTTCTAGTTACATTTTTTATATAAGTTTGACATTCTATGTTTCTATATATGAGTTTGACTTTTTTTCTAGTTATGAAATGATTATCATGTGTTTGTGAACTTATGAGTTATGATTTTCTAGCAATAGTATCTTCAAAATTAGTACCAAATGTGACTTTTATGGCAAATTTGCTTTGATTGGGTACTATCATTACCATAGAAATCTCTAAGTAAGTTATAACAAATTTGCTTTGATTGGGTTACTATCATTACCATAAATTTTATTCAAATGATGACTGTCATGAAATACCCACATACATCTTGATTAATAACCTATAATTTAATACTCTCATTCTTGTTCTAAATACATTGAACTTTTATAACACATATAGTATTATCAATGTTATGGTTTATATATTTGTAGGAGACATTGAATATGTCAAATAACACTGATTTTGATGAAGTAAGTTCTTTTAGTTCGAGTAAGAACCATTTTATAGTTTGGGATTATTTTGAAAAACTAACGGTTGGAGCTGATGGGGATAAAAAAGCAATATTTACCGGCTGTCAAAAATGTATAGTGCCAATCCAAAATCAGGGACATCTAATATAAAGCGACATATTTCGAAGTGTTTTGATCTTGGTGAACGTGGTCAACCAAAAAAACGTGCCCCTCTAGATCAAGTGATGTATAGAGAGAAACTAGCATATTCGATCATCAAACATAACTACCCGTTCAGTTATGTTGAACACGAGGCAACAAGAGATTTGCTTAAGTTTTTGCATCGTGATGCGAATCCCATAACAAGAAACACTGCAAAGTTAGATGTCTTAAAAATTTATGATAGAGAGAAAGAGATTCTCAAAGATGAGTTACAAAAGGTAATAAGTAGAATATGTCTGACTTTTGATTTATGGAGTTCTATCACAACAGATGGATTTATGGCACTGACGACCCACTATGTCGATGAGAATTGGGTATTGAGGAAAAAAGTGTTGAACTTTCGACTTATACCGCCTCCGGATAGTGGTTCCATTTTATCAGAGGAATTGATTAATTTTTCAGCAGATTGGGGCATTGAGAAAAAGATTTTTACTATCACACTAGATAATACCAAGTATAATGATATTTTAGTAGAATATCTAAAAAGTCATTTGCGTCTAAGTAGCACATTAGTCAATGATGGAGATTTTACTCATGTGCGTTGTTCTACACGTGTTAAATCTTATTGTTCAAGCCGGGTTGAAAGTAATTGAAGGAGCCATCGAGAAGGTTCAGGATTCGGTAAAATATGTTCGAGGAAGTGCTTTCAGAAAGCATAAGTTCGCGGAATGCGTACAACAACTTTCATTACAATGTGGGCAACATGTGCGGCAAGATGTCATAACAAGATGGAATTCAACATATCTTATGCTTGATAGCGCATTGACTTATAAACGGGCTTATGCTCGTTTAGCATTAGTTGATTCAAATTATAAGACTTTTCTATCGGAAGATGAGTGGACAAGAGTGGAAAGAATCACAAGATTTTTTAAACCTTTTTTTGGTATCATGACATTATTTTCTGGAAGCTCCTATCCTACTTCCAACTTATATTTTCCTAATGTGTGGCGAATTCAATCATTTATTGAAGAGAAAATTCATAACACGGACCGTGTTATAAGTGATATGGCGAAAGACATGAAAAAGAAGTTTGAAAAATATTGGGAAAGTTATATTGTGGTCTTGTCTTTTACTGTTATTTTAGATCCACGGTATAAGTTTAAGATTGTTGAGTATTATTTCTCAAAATTTAACATGACAAATGACGTACGTGAGGAGAAGTTGAAGAGCAATTATATTGGGATTAATATATTCTTCCACATCTTTTTTTTTTTATCCTCCTGATAATTAGCCTCTTGATTGATTTTCCTTTCCTATTATTTTAACTATCATCTTGTACATATAGAGGCATCGATCCTTTGGAAACATATACAGAAATATTGAATACAAAACCTACCTTCGGTACCATCGTTTTGTTCATGGTATCAGAGCGGTTCAACCTGTTCTAATCCTAACCGAAAAACGTCGGTGATCTCCATGGTGGGTGACAAAACCGAATCAGTCAAATCCAACAAGAATGAAAGCAGTCCAGACCCCAATTCACCCTATTACATTCATCCTTCGGATTACCCTAAACAAATGCACGAACGATGCCCTTAATGACAACAATTATACCGATTGGTTACAAGAGATAAACTTCTTGTATGCCAAGAATAAAATTGGTTTTGTTGACGGCTCTATCAACAAACCAGACAAAACATCGAAGAGTTTTATGGCCTGGATGCGTTGTGATGCGATGATCAAAGGATGGCTCACAACGACTATGGAAAGAGAGATTAGAAGTAGTGTAAAGTATGCCAACACGGCTCGTGAAATCTGGTCCGACCTTCTCGAGAGGTTCGGGAAAGAAAGTGCTCCAAGAGCATATGAATTGAAGCATGCGCTCTCCACAACTCGCCAATTAGGTACATCTGTTTCTGCCTATTACACTAAATTGCGAAGTCTTTGGGACGAGATCGGGTCCGCCATGCCCACTCCGCAATGCACATGTAATGGATGCAACTGCGGGGTAGGCAAGAAATTAAATGAAGCCAAAGATAAAGAGAGGCTCTATGAGTTTCTCATGGGCCTGGACAACGAGTTCTCAGTCATCAAGACATAGATTTTAGCCATGAAGCCAATTCCAAGCCTTAGTAATGCCTACCACCTTGTTGCCGAGGATGAGAGACAAAGAACTATATGTCTCGACATGAAGCCGGCAACCGATGCTGCATTCAAAGCCTTTGTTCCGCGTCCAAATCGCGAAACACAAAAACGAGACAAGGCTACATCAAAGGAAGTAAAGCGCATCGAGAACACCGTACATTGCACCTTTTGCGGACGTGACGACCATAATAAAGAAGGATGTTTTAAGAGAATTGGGTACCCCGATTGGTGGCCGGGAAATAAAGTGAAGCATGAAGGCCAAAGCGGCTCATGTTGAAACAGATCCAAGCCCAATCCCGGGTCTCTCAAAAGAACAATATCAAGTATTCTTGAATACCTTTGCAAGAGGAGAGAACAACAAAGATGACAACTCACGTATGGTAAACATGACAGGTAAAAGGGAATGGGGGGATGATTGGATAGTGGACTCAGGGGCTATTGAACACATTACATATAATCTTGGCCTCCTAAATAATAAAACCCAAAACGGGTATGAAGCCCCGGTGATCATTCCAAACGGGGCCAAAATACCGGTTAAAGGGAGGGGCGATTGTATTCTTGCAGGAGGGGCCAAGGTTAATGGGGTCCTGCATGTCCCTGATTTTTATTGCAACCTTTTATCTGTTAGTAAATTAACCAATAATTTACAATGCTGCGTGAGTTTTTTTCCTGATTTTTGTGTTATGCAGAAGCTACACACGGGGAGCTTGATTGGTGCGG
Source organism: Flaveria robusta (assembly GCA_025506415.1). Taxonomy (NCBI): domain Eukaryota; kingdom Viridiplantae; phylum Streptophyta; class Magnoliopsida; order Asterales; family Asteraceae; genus Flaveria; species Flaveria robusta. Next base: position 25,705,292 of record CM046470.1, read on the forward strand.
GTAAATGTGAAAAGGGTCTATACCGGATGGGGATGGCACAGAGTGAAAGAAAGGCGATTATGACTACTCATGATACTTGGCATAAGAGATTGGGATATGCTTCAAGTGACAAACTCAATAAAATTAGTTTTCTTAAGAATTCAATTTTTGATAAGATTGTCATTCTTGTTCTAAAGCTAAGCATACTAAATCTTCTTTTCCGGATAGCATTACAAAAACTGAGAACTGTTTTGATTTGTTACATTGCAACATTTGGGGAAAATATCGTACACCTTCAACCACCGAAGCAATTTATTTTCTAACCATTGTCGATGATTTTAGTAGAGCATCTTGGCTATTTCTCTTAAAATTCAAACATGAAACGGTGAGTATTTAAAAGGTTTTTATAAAATGGTGAAAACTCAATTTGGAGCAAACATAAAAAGAATTAGATGTGATAATGGTAGGGAATTCACATCTAATGACATGATGAGTTTTTATAAAGAACATGGGATCTTACTTGAAACTACTTGCCCACATACCCCCCCCCCCAACAAAATGGGGTTGTCGAAAGAAAACATCGACATCTTCTCGAAATGGCTCGTGCACTAAGGTTTGAAGCAAATCTACCAAAACAATTTTGGGGTGAATGTGTTCTCACTGCCACATATGTAATTAATCGGTTGCCTTCCAAGGTGATTGGAAACAAAAAACAACCGGATTATGACTTTATGAAAGTTTTCGGTTGTTTGGCATACTACAAGAACACCGATACAAAGGGGGATAAATTTGAAATGAGGGGGAGACCTGGTGTATTTTTGGGATACCCTCCAGGGACAAAAAGGTATAAAATTTATGATTTAGAAAACCAAAAAATCATCATTTCAAGAGACGTAAGGTTTCATGAGGATTACTTTTCCTTTAATGAAGTTGCCATTAATGATAAAAATATTGACTTATATGAGCCACAGGAGGAATTTTTTGAGAATGAAATCATAAGTCAAACAAAGGATACCGGTGAGTGTAATGTTGAGGATCAAGTTGATACTCCAATTGGACCAATTGATGCAATAAGCCCACCAATTGAGCAAAGTCTTCATAATTCATCAAACAATAATAACTAGTTTTAATACCAGTCGCGCCTTGCGGCGACGGTGCACGCGGTGTGATAAAGTATGATACTATAACTAACCCGACTCGATTTCAAGTTAAATTTACGTCAAAACATAGAGTAATTTGAAATTACATTGTCGAATGAAATTGCACCACATTTGACTCAACTCTAGACTTTTTAGCAAGAGTAAAAATTTATATAAATATGAATATTGTCTGTTAAAAAGTCTTTAATAAGATGTCTATTCGTATGTTCTTATTTTTTCAAAATTAATTGTCTAATTGTAATACCTGCAAGAAATGCTCTTAACCATGATCATTGGCATGCTTGTTTGAGACGATTAATCAAATGTCTGCTAACAAAGAGTTAGGCTTAAAGCCCAAAAAAGCCTGTAATATCAACATGACAAACAATCAAGTTCATCTCTTTTCTTGTTCTGCATTATTTGATAAAGCTGATTTAGTTTCAAATTACAACTCTCTCTCTCTATACTCACTACTCTACTTCTCTCTGTATACCCAACCCTAAAGCCATCGTTGCCTACAACCCAGCCACTACATCACCGCTACCGCTCACTGCCACTACAGCGCCGCCGCCAATGTCCCCTACCACCGCCGCCACGACAGAACTGCTACCGCTCGCGACCACCATACAACTACTGTCACCACACCAATACCGCTGCCACCACACGACGCTCCGCAACACCACCGACACCACCACATCATCGGACTGCAAGCTTTAACACTAAAGACCTCACGAGATCTAAAAGTCGTGTCTCACCGGAACCATTGTGAATCGAAGGCTTACAATAACGTTGAAAGGATCCAGAGAAGAGAGACACAGGAATAGCCGATCTAGTCTTGGAAATCTCCGGCGAGCCATTATGAAGGTCGTGGTATTGATGGCCGGCCGGCCGGCCGGAGAAGAAAAACAGAGTTGTCAGATTCGTGAGCCTGGCGCAACCAACTCTGTAGAACACTGAACCGCCATCGATATCATAATAGGCGTCGTCGAACCCTCCGACCGCCGTCGTCTTCCTCTTCATTGTGATATCATGTTCATCATGATCAATGTCTCTGAGCGGCGGTGGTTGTGGTTCTTGTGGATGTCAGGCCGCTTGGCCTCTTCTACACTTTCAGCATTTACAGTGAATGTTGGTGACGTGTAAAGAAGGAAGGCAACAACATATCAAGCAAAAAGAAAAACAGTAGTACCACATGCATTGAGGATAGTACTTTGAGCTACAGTACTATCCTCTCATACACCGACATTGCAATTTAATGTTTCTATAATGAAGGCTGTACACCGTCCCAAGAGTTTGTGGAGCCCACAGTAGAAAATGAAGGTCCAATTGAAGACAACGAAATCCAAGATCAAATTCCTGAGCAAGGACGTATGAAACGAAACAGAACACAACCTGCCAAGTTTAAGGATTTCAAAGTTCAGCTTCCACCGTCCGTCGACCCTACACAACCCACACCAAGTCACGTCTCTTCCACGGAACATCCTTTATCTAATTTTATCTCTTATGAGAATTTTTCTAACACTCACAAGGTCTTTTTGGCGGCCATCAATGCTCATGATAAGCCAAATAATTTTAACGAAGCATCACAGGATGAAAGATGGAGAGACGCAATGAAAAAGGAAATACGGGCCCTTGAAGAAAATGGCACGTGGACTCTTGAAACATTACCCGAAGGGAAGCGTGCCATAGATTCCAAGTGGGTTTACAAGGTAAAGTATAAGCCAAATGGAGAAGTTGAGCGATACAAGGCACGTCTAGTGGCAAAAGGATTCACTCAAAAAGAAGGTGTCGACTACCATGACACATTCGCTCCGGTTGCCAAACTCGTTACGGTTAAAGCATTACTGGCCGTAGAAATTAAGAAAGATTGGATTCTCTTAGACGTCAATAATGCTTTCCTCCATGGCGATTTAAACGAAGAGGTATACATGAAAATACCACAAGGATTTTCCAAGGAAGGTGAAATGAAGGTTTGTCGGTTGAGAAAATCACTTTACGGGCTAAAACAAGCATCTCGGAATTGGTACCATAAATTCACAAACTCACTTTTTGAGCTTGGTTTCAAACAATGTAAAGCAGACTACTCTCTCTTCATTCACAAGCAAGACACAAAGTTTGTAGGAGCCCTCATATACGTCGATGATGTGATTGTTGTTGGAAACGATCCGAAACGAATACAAAATCTAAAGGATGAGCTTGACAAACGCTTTAGCATAAAGGACTTGGGAAATCTAAAGTATTTCCTTGGCATTGAGGTTGCTAGAACTAACGAGGGTCTAGTTTTGAGTCAAAGGAAATATACTCTTGACATTCTCCATGATTCTAGAATGCAAGGGTGTCGGCCAAGTTCATTTCCCATCGAGCCCAACGTAAAGTTAGATAAAGCAGACACCGAGCCAAAGGTAGACAACACTCGCTATCGTCGACTCATCAGAAGGTTACTTTATTTGCAAGCTACCAGGCCCGACATCACATATGCGGTTAACGTGTTGAGTCAATTTGTTGCCGATCCAAGACAACCACACATGGATGCTGTCCATTGACTCCTTCGATACATTAAAGGCACCCCGGGGCCGGGTGTGCTTTTACCACGAGAGGGAGGTTGTAACCTCACTGCTTATTGTGACTCGGATTGGTTAGGATGCTCATTTACTAGAAGATCACACACAGGGTACTTGCTCTTTTTGGGTGGTGCTCCTATCTCTTGGAAAACAAAGAAACAAACTGTGGTTTCTCGATCCTCTGCTGAAGCCGAATACCAATCCATGGCATCCGCTGTTAGTGAAATTTTGTGGATGCGATGGCTCTTACAGGAACTAGGCGTTCCCGTGGTCGGACCGACCTCTTTGTTCTGTGATAACCAGGCAGCTCGACACATTGCCAACAATCCTGTCTTCCATGAAAGAACGAAACACGTGGAGATGGATTGCTATTTCGTTCGTGAACGAGTTGAAATACAAGAGATCAGTCCCCTACATATTGATTCCAATTTACAAATTGCCGAAATTTTTACTAAAGGATTGGGAGCCCCTCAACTTCGATTTTTTCTTGCCAAGTTGGGTGTTATTGATTTACACACTCCAACTTGAGGGGGAGTATTGGGATTAATATATTCTCCCACATCTTTTCCTTTTTTATCCTCCTGACAATTAGCCTCTTGATTGATTTTCCTTTCCTATTATTTTAACTATCATCTTGTACATATAGAGGCATCGATCCCTTGGAAATATATACAGAAATATTGAATACAAAACCTATCTTTGGTACCATCGTTTTGTTCAAATTATGATGGTATTCTTAAGTTATATGATAAGAAGTATGATGTTCGTTTAGAGACGCACAATTCTTCATTGGCTGGAAGTTCGAATGTTTGTGTTGATGTATTTGATGAGTTGGATGGGTTCGAGTCATTTGAAAGCCAATTTAAAAGTACTGAGAGAGAAAAGTCACACTTAACAATGTATCTCAAGGAACCTTCACTTGATAGAAAACAAGAACTTGATGTTTTACAATATTGGAAGGATAATCAAGGAAGGTATCCACGGTTGGCTTTAATGGCTCGTGACATTTTGCGCATTCCAATCACGACTGTTGCTTCAGAATCATCTTTTAGTATTGGCGGCCGAGTTATAAGTAAATATCGAAGTTCACTTGTATCTTCAAATGTCGAGGCGTTGTTATGCACACGTGATTGGTTGTTTGATTTAGAAGGTATTATGTTTAATTTATTATATTTGAACTTTAGATTGCATATGTTTTCATGTTTATGTGTAATGTTAATATTAAATCATACATCTTATATTTTTCATATATTCAGATGGGAAGTGTTAGACTAAGTTAGATATGAATTTCATATGTTCTATATTAGAGGGTATCTAATTGTAATATTTATCTCTTTATATAGAGATCATTGTAATCATAAATTAATCAATAACAATTACCATTCTCTCTTACGGTTGTATATGGTATCAAGAGCCAGAATTTCCCAAACCCTAGCTGCCGCCATCTAACTGCCGACAGCTTCTTCTTATTTTTTTTTTTTCCGGCCAATACCAGTTCCTCTACCTCCAGCCATCTACAAACTACCATGGCCACTATTGCTCTTTTTACTACCCAGGAGAAAACATCTCACAACTCTCACAAATTCGCCTTCACCCTATCTCCTACTAACTACGGGTATTGGAAGGCGATGATCCAACCCTTTCTCGTCTCCAACCTTCTGTTCGGCTATGTGAATGGCACCATTCCATGCCCAGCCGCCACTATTCAAATCGAAGGGGCATCCACTGAGAACACTAACTATGCACGATGGATAGCCAATGATGCTCATGTCCGCATGCTTATTGTCTCTACTGTTTCGGAAGCCTCTTTTCAGCACATTCAAGGCCATACCTCCAAGGATGTCTGGCTGTCCTTAGAGCGTGCCTATGCACCACAAACAGCTTCTCATGAGTACATGCTGAAAACTCAACTCCTCAAGATAACAATGAAGGGTGATGAAAAACCGGTTGACTATCTAAGCAGAGCCCAAGAATATGCAACTGCTCTTGCAAATATCGGTGAACCAATGAAGGATAAGGACCTCGTTATGCTCGCTATTTCTGGACTTCGGCCAGAATACGATGGACTCAAAGCCAATCTATTGGCTCGCTCCCCACCAATTACCTTCCATGAGTTACATGGCATTCTAACTGATCATGATTTTATGCTCCACAAAACCAATCTCACCCCTACCGATGCATTACCGCAGGCTTTTGTTGCCACTGCTGGAAACCCGACCTCCAACCCGGCTGCCATTCAATCTCAACTTGCCAATTTGCATCTGTTGGCAGCGCAATTAGGATATCAATTAAGTCCTATTGCTGCTGCTAATCCTCAACCTCAAGCATTCTTTGCCCCCCGTTCCTTCAATACTAACCGGGGTGGTCGTCGTGGTAGCTCGCGAGGTAATTCTCGTGCTAATCCTATCAACCGTGGACGTGATCAGAATGGGAGTTCTAGGGACTATGCTAGTTCTACAAGACAATTTTCATGGGCATCTACTCAGAACACGGTATATGGCCATTGCAATCGGTGTGGTATAGGTCATCTTCCGTCTCAATGCCCTAATCAGCCTAGTTCTTCTACCCGACTGCCTCCTCAAGCAAATTTTGCAGGATTTTCGGATGTTGGTTCAACATCAGGGAGTACTTGGTTTCCTGACACAGGTGCTAACAGCCATGCTAGTCCGGACTTATCTAGCCTTGACACCTCCGAAGTCTATTCAGGTAATGACTCCCTCCACGTTGGTGAAGGTAAGCCCCTTCCCATTTTTCATATCGGCTCCTCTACCATTATTTCACCAAATAAAACTTTTAATCTCTCCAACATACTTCATGTTCCTGAACTTCAAAAGAACTTGTTATCTGTTCAAAAATTCTGCTATGATAATAATGTTTTCTTTGAATTTCACTCCTCGTTTTTTGTTGTGAAGGACGAGTCTACACACACTATCCTCCTCACGGGTCCAAGTGAACAAGGTCTTTACTCAATCCAGCTTCCTCACCTCAAGTCTATTCCTAAAGTTACTTTCACTGCTACTAAAGCATCTTCAACTACCTGGCATCAACGTCTTGGACATCCGCATCAACGAGTTTTTCACTCTATTGTTTCAAATTATTCTTTACGTGTTTCTACAAAATTGTCTTCTTCTTTATGTACTTCCTGTCAATCAGGAAAATCATCTAAACTTTCTTTATCATATTCTAATTTTAAGAGTAATAATGTTTTGGATTTAATATATTGTGATGTTTGGGGGCCCTCACCTACTGTTTCTCTTGATGGCTATCGGTTTTTTATGTTGTGTGTTGATCACCATTCTCGTTATATGTGGTTCTACCCATTAGCACAAAAATCTGATGTTTACTCCATTTTTAAAAACTTTGTTATTATGGTTGAGAGACAATTCAACAGAAAATTAAAAACTGTCCAAACTGATTGGGGAGGCGAGTTTCGAAACCTAGCACCTTTCTTCACATCCCTTGGCATAATCCATCGCCGATCTTGTCCTCACACAAGTGAGCAAAACGGCATTGTTGAGCGTCGTCACCGCCATGTTGTGGAAACCGGGCTTACACTTCTTGCTCACTCAAATCTTCCACAACGTTTTTGGCACTTTGCATTTGAAACAGCCGTCTATCTCATAAACCGTTTACCTTCTCGAATCTCCTCAAATAAATCACCTTTTCAACATATCTTCAATCGTAAACCAGATTATTCCTTTCTTCGAGTTTTTGGTTGTCAGTGTTTTCCATATCTTCGTCTATACAATCGTCACAAAATGGATTTCAGGTCTACCCCGTGCATCTTTCTTGGGTACAGCACGGTTCATCATGGTTATCGTTGCTTCGACCCAACCACTGAGCGCATCTACATAGCACGCCATGTTCGTTTCAATGAGAATGTTTTTCCTTCTCGCTCACCTCCTCCACCACCTCCAACATCATCATCCTATGTTTCTGTCTTTCCTAATCCACCTCCCGATCTTTTCCCTGAAACCCCTCCTGTTAACCCTCCAGCAGAACCCACCACCCCTATTCCTACTTCAACTACCAAACACCCACCATCATCTACTGAGACTTCACCACCCCCTCCAACACCACTGCCTTCACCACCACCACCTCCTCCTCCACCGCGGCCTCGGCCCCCCAATCTCCGTCCTAATCCCAAACGCACTGTCCCATACGATCCATCAGCCTACACAGCCACCACATCTTCTAACTTACCTACCGAACCCACCTCCTTTACTGTTGCCAACAAATCTCCGGAGTGGCGTCGTGCCATGACTGAGGAGTTTGCCGCGCTTCATAAGAATGGCACATGGTCGTTAGTTCCTTATGTCAAGAACACTAATCTAGTTGATTGTAAGTGGGTGTACAGGTTAAAGCAGGATTCCCAAGGCAAGGTTAACAGACACAAAGCTCGCCTTGTTGCCAAAGGGTTTCATCAACAACCTGGCGTTGATTATCATGAGACTTTTAGCCCGGTTGTTAAATCCACCACTATAAGAGTGCTATTGTCTCTTGCTGTAACCAATAAGTGGTCCCTTCGCCAGTTGGATGTTCAGAACGCTTTTCTACACGGGGATCTAACGGAAACTGTTTACATGAAACAACCTCCCGGTTTTGTGGACCCAGACAAACCGAATCATGTATGTCTTTTACACAAATCCTTGTACGGACTTAAGCAGGCTCCTCGGGCATGGTTCCACCGTTTTTCTACTGCACTTCAACAACTAGGTTTTTGCGGATCAAAAACTGATCCGTCCCTATTTATTCTCAATTCCGGTGGTACTCTTGTTTACGTTCTAGTATATGTTGATGATATCATTGTTACGGGCAATGACGACCAGGCCATTAACAACCTTGTAAACAGTTTGAGCTCCATTTTTCCGGTAAAAGACATGGGTCAACTTCACTATTTTCTGGGTATCGAGGTTCTTCATCATGGTCTCAATATTGTTTTGTCCCAACGAAAATACATACTGGACATTCTCAAACGATCAGGTCTGTCTGATTGCAACCCCGTTTGTTCACCAATGAGCACTTCTCAGACTTTAACCATCGACGATAGCCCTTTGCTTTCTGATCCGACAAGGTATCGTCAAGTTGTTGGGTCACTTCAATATGCTACTTTATCTCGTCCGGATATTGCCTTTGCTGTGAACAGGGTGTGTCAGTTTATGCATGCTCCCACAGAAAATCATTGGGCTGCTGTCAAACGCATCTTGCGTTATTTGAAGGGTACTACTAACTTGGGCCTTCTACTACGTCACAACTCCAGCTGCTCTCTACAAGCCTTTACCGATGTCAACCGACAGCCTAATTCTGCCCCTTCAGTTGTGGCCTACTCGGACTCCGATTGGGCTGGTTGTCCGGTGGATCGTCGATCCACGGGGGGGTTTGCAATTTACCTGGGATCTAATCTAGTCTCATGGACAGCTCGCAAACAACGAACAGTTTCAAGATCTTCAACTGAATCGGAATACAAAGCACTTGCTGATACCGTAGCAGAATTAATTTGGTTGAAAGCGCTCCTTCATGAACTGGGTATTGTCACAAAATCACCACCAACTCTTTGGTGTGACAATTTAGGAGCCACCTATCTTTCGGCAAATCCAGTATTTCACGCTCGTACAAAACATGTTGAAGTGGACTTCCATTTTGTCCAGTTCATTGCCACAAGTGATCAGATTGCTGATATCTTCACCAAGCCGCTGCCCTCACAGAGATTTCTATCGCTACGGTCCAAGTTGCAGGTCGTTCCCCGCCCTCAACTTGCGGGGGAATGTTAGACTAAGTTAGATATGAATTTCATATGTTCTATATTAGAGGGTATCTAATTGTAATATTTATCTCTTTATATAGAGATCATTGTAATCATAAATTAATCAATAACAATTACCATTCTCTCTTACGGTTGTATAGGAAGGAGAATGGAAACGAGATGGAAGAAGAAATTGTAGAAGATATTGAAGCATTGATTCCGACTTTTGATAGTAGCAACTTGTAGGTAATATCCATATTCATTCTTCATACACTTCAAATATTGTTAATTCGTTTATTGAGGTTTCATTAATTTTCTTGATTATAATATTGTCCATGGAGCTCCAAATGGGTATAGATGCATCAACAACCTTCATCTTTGATTTGAAGATATTTGAAGTGGTTATCAATAGTTAAAATTGTGTCTCATGTTTCTTCTTAGACGATACTAGTTTACATGGGGGTTTTAAAGGTTGAATTAATGTTTGAAATAACTTCTATTTGTAGTTTATATGTTTTTATGGTTTGTGTTGGAAAATTTGAGAATTTTGATATTTTTGGATTTGACCCGTCCTGACCCGACCCATCCTGACCCGAACCCAATTTGACCCGAACCCATCCTGACCCGTTTCTTACCTAAACCCATTCTGACCCGAACCCGTCCTGACCCGAACCCATCCTGACCCGACACCTAACCCGACCCGACCCGACCCGCCCATTTTGCCAGGCCTAAAAAGGTTAGTAAGAAATTAGCAGCATTGTACTATGGTCCTTATCTGATTTTCACACGAGTTAGGAGTTGGGACTATGGATTATACTCTATAACTACCACCTGAAGTTATGCATCCTACTGTCCATGTTTATTTACTAAAGAAATATTATGGAACATTTCCATTAACTGCAACACAAGTACTGATAAGAATACCAAACCTGAGATTAAATATGTTTATTCTAGAAGGGCAAAAAGGGACAATGTATAGAAGTTAGGAGGGGTATAGTTGTGTCTAGCAAATAAGAGAATATATGGAGAGAGAAGAATGCTTTGGGTGTGTTGATTTTGTTATGCGTTTTTTGGGCTCTTGCATGAAGCAAGGAGAGAGGGTGTAACCCTGGAAATTCTGTGATTCATTCAATTTCATCATCTTCCTGCAATACAATCTTAATTTCTCTTTTGTTTAATCTATTGTCATCTTCATTTGGTGATTCTATCGGTTGCTTGTTTCATTTCCTATCATTGGTCCGACCTCTTGACGAACGCTCCCGCGACCTTTCAAGCCGTCATGAATGATATTTTCCGACCTCTTTTACGCCGGAAGGTTGTTATCTTCTTTGACGACATTTTGATTTATAGTCCAACTTGGGACACTCATTTGGAAGATTTACAGCTGGTATTTACCATTCTTTTAAATAATCATCTTCGAATTAATCGAAACAAGTGTTCTTTCGGTCAACCTTCGGTTGAATATTTGGGTCATCTCATTGATGGCAGTGGTGTTTCGATGGACCCAACGAAGGTTGAGGCTGTTCTAGCTTGGCCGGCTCCAAAAAATTTAAAGGGGTTAAGGGGATTTTTGGGACTAACCGGCTATTATCGGAAGTTTATTAAAAACTATGGAAGTATTGCACGACCTTTGACTGATTTGACCAAGAAGGATGCCTTTATATGGAATCAAGACGCTCAACAGGCTTTTGATCAGCTCAAACAAGCTTTAGTCACTGCTCCGGTTCTTGCTCTTCCGGATTTCACAAGCCCATTCATTGTGGAATGTGATGCTTCGGGTCGAGGCATCGGCGCTGTTTTGTTGCAGCAAAACAAACCCATCGCTTATTTCAACAAGGCTTTAAGTGATCGGAATCTTACGAAATCCGCTTATGAGCGCGAAATGATGGCTTTAGTATTAGCAGTTCAACATTGGAGAACCTATCTTATGGGAGTTCGTTTAACTGTTTACACGGATCAAAAGAGTCTAAAGTACCTATTACAACAAAGGGTATCATCACCGGATCAGCAGAATTGGGTAGCTAAGTTATTGGGATATAATTTCGATATTCAGTACAAACCGGGGCGTGAGAATCGGGCAGCTGATGCCTTATCCCGACGAGCTGATTCGGGAGAATTATTCCAAGCAATCTCTTCTCCTGTTTGGCTTCAAGGGGCTCAACTCATTGAAGAGGCGAAAGCAGACACAGAGATTCAGCAAATTCTTACTAAATATTTGCTAAATCCTTCCAAACACCACGGGTATTCAGTTAAACAGGGAGTTCTACATTATCAAAATCGGTTAGTTATCACACGAAATTCGAAGTTTATTCCAGTGCTGTTACATGAGTTCCACACTACCGCTACGGGTGGTCATTCGGGATTCTATCATACTTACCGTCGTTTGGCAGCTAATCTTTACTGGCCCGGGATGACATCTACAGTTAAAAGGTTTGTGGGGGAATGTGACATTTGTCAAAAATGTAAAGCAAGTTCGGTTCGACCAGGAGGGTTACTCCAGCCTTTAGCTATTCCTGAGGCTATTTGGGAGCATTTGACAATGGATTTTATAGTAGGATTACCTTCGTCCAAAGGGTACTCTATTATTTTGGTTGTGGTGGACAGGTTATCTAAGGATGCTCACTTCATTCTGCTGTAACATCCATTTATAGCAAAAACGGTGGCTGAGACGTTCATCAAGGAGGTGATCCGACTTCATGGGGTGCCCAAATCTATAGTTAGCGATCGCGATCCTCTATTTATTAGCACCTTTTGGCAGGAAATTTTCCGGTCCATGGGCACTAAACTCCATCTGAGTTCAGCTTACCATCCCGAGTCGGATGGCCAATCCGAAGTAGTAAATCGTTGTGTAGAAGCTTATTTACGTTGCTTTGCAATTGATCAACCTAAAACGTGGACTTTATGGATTCCGTGGGCGGAATTTTGGTACAACTCAACCTTTAACGTTTCTACAGGTACGACACCATTTGAAGCGGTTTATGGTCGTAAACCTCCTTCGGTATTCCAATATGTTCCGGGGGAAATTAGGGTGGAATCCGTTGCACGGGATCTTCAAGATCGAGATGAGGCTTTAAAACAATTGAGGATACATCTTGCCAATGCTCAAACTATAATGAAAAGTCAAGCAGACAAAAACAGGCGTGAGGTACAGTTTGTGGTTGGAGACTGGGTGTATGTCAAATTGAAACCGTACCGACAACTATCAGTGGTCAATCGAATTCATCAAAAATTGGCCGCAAAATTCTTTGGGCCCTTTCAAATCCTTGCTAAAATTGGATCAGTGGCATACAAATTACAATTGCCTCCTTCATCCAAGATTCACCCGGTCTTTCATGTATCGTTACTTAAGAAGGCGGTGGGGACATTCACGAATTCTGAGTTGCCTCCAGAATTGGAGATTGGGGACATTGAGGCACTCAGTCCTATGGCCATATTAGACAAGCGTTTCTTGGGAGGAGATCCAAAGGCTGGGGAACAATGGTTAATCCACGGTCAATCAGCAGGGGACGCCACTTGGGAAGATGCTGCATGGATCACTGGCCAATTCCCACATGCAAGTCTTGAGGACAAGACTTTTTTGGAAGGGGGAAGCAATGATAAGAATACCAAACCTGAGATTAAATATGTTTATTCTAGAAGGGCAAAAAGGGACAATGTATAGAAGTTAGGAGGGGTATAGTTGTGTCTAGCAAATAAGAGAATATATGGAGAGAGAAGAATGCTTTTGGTGTGTTGATTTTGTTATGCGTTTTTTGGGCTCTTGCATGAAGCAAGGAGAGAGGGTGTAACCCTGGAAATTCTGTGATTCATTCAATTTCATCATCTTCCTGCAATACAATCTTAATTTCTCTTTTGTTTAATCTATTGCCATCTTCATTTGGTGATTCTATCGGTTGCTTGTTTCATTTCCTATCAAGTACCACCTAGTGTCCATACCTTAAAAGAACCTGAAAGTGTGATTGATAAATGCGTAAACGCGTTTTTAAGAAGCTGAAAAAGATGTGTATTGAAGGTTGGTTAAGTGGAAAGATACCCTACCTGAAAATGCTACATGGGAAATTGCAGAACTTATTACAGCTTGGTTTCTTTCTTTTGATCCTTGGGGTGAAGGAACTTCTTAAGGAGAGGGTATTAATGTGTGTAAGCAGTAAGTGGGAAGCAGCAAGAAAGTGGTATCAACAGTAAATGAGTATCAGCAAGAAGGTAATGTAAGCATTAACAGGGTAGCAGCTATAGCATCAGCAGTAATCAATTGAGTCTGTTAGTTGGTTGTAATGGTTGTTGAGAAAACAGTTGGTTTAATGAGAGTTGATTGAGCATGTGTTAGAAGAGATGAGCATAAGAAACGATAATATGTACCTGAGATAAGTGTGAAATTACTACTCATCTTCTTCCCCAATTACTTTTTTCATTCTCTGATTCTTTTATTTCTGCTAATATCTTGCAGTCCAAAGAACTGTCTTCGTTTTCCGCAGATCTTCAAATTGTAAGAGTTATGTTTGGCAGTTGAATTTCAAACCCAAACACTTTCTGATACAGACCTGCATCAGCTCACTATTTAAATTTATGCTCCAAGAATACAGTAAATTGATTACGGTTTCGTCTATGATCATCCACAAAACAAAACTATCAACTACGTGAGATTTGAGTAAAGATATAAAACAATAAAGCATGACCAGAAGAAAGCAGCCAAAGTATTCCAGATTCATATGGGGAATCATGTTAATCAGATGTTTCTGTATAATCCAACAAGGTGAGCCAGAGTCGGCTTATAATCAGTCATTATAATATAAGATTACCTGAAAACTAAACCGAATCAGTTTTTTAATTTCCCTAGCCATTGTGAAAATTATTAGACAATATTATTAGGGTTATTAGTATGAGCCCACGGGCCCATTTAGGTTTTAGGGTTTGTATTATTATCTCTATATATTGTAACCTAACCTATCAATAATATTATTTTTTTAAATGGTCAAAGAGTGAAATGAATATTATTGATAGGTTAGGTTACAATATATAGAGATTATAATGCAAACCCTAAAACCTAAATGGGCCCGTGGGCTCATACTAATAACCCTAATAATATTGTCTAATAAAAATAACTTAAAAGCATCACCAGAGCCACAACACTGCAATTGATCAAGTGAAAACCAACTTCAGTTAAACAAATATATGTAATCAACAATAGTTTAAAAGTAGACTACATGAGTTTGGTGGTTGTTATTTCATGAACCTTCATTGAGACATCTATCAAACATGTGGAGCATGCTCGAATCAAGCAAAAAAATAAACCAATAATTGTCAATTCAGCCCCAAAAAACAAGCACCAAACAAGATGCATTGTAAAATGCAAAGTTTGCATCAAAATTTAACTTAAATTATTCAGAAAAGGACATATACCCGAAATGAATAAAAAGGTCCGGTCCTTGGTTCCTGTTTTTAGATGTTTTTCGGTTTCGGGTCAATCCAGTATCTCTCATCTGCTCAGCCCTACCAAGAAGCATCATTGATCCCCATGGATGGAATGGGGTTGACCCATTAAGGTCAAACTTTGCATTGCAAGACATTATACCTCATCAAATGATAAGTTTTATAATACACTTTGCAAGTGTGAAATATTTGCTGAATACAAAAAATTTTGAAATAACTAACAAATGCTGAACTTATTTTTGTCATTACATGATCATATTAAGACTACAACATTTCTGTTTCTTCCCAAAAGTACTACATAGACAGATCAAGATATCATACCTGCAAGCAAAATTGAAATAAACACTGCAATAACTCAGGCAAAAAACTCAAGAAAACACAAACTGCATTCAAACAACCACTTTAGATTTCTCCTCAACAGAGTCAAAGTTAAAGCTTCTAGCAACATCAAAGAACCGAGCCACAGCTTCCTCAGGAGTTCCAACAAGAACACCATGGCCCAGGTTCAGGATGTGACCCCTTGGTCCAGCACACTTCACAACCCTGTCATACAAAAGCAGTCATAAATCTTGAACGAATACAAACATCATGTGTCAAAAAAAATGTTACTTTGTCTAAAGACAATACTCGCCTGTGTATTTCATCTGTCAAGGCGGAAAGAGGTGAAAACAAATAAGCGGGATCCACGTTTCCTTGAATGCTGATGTCATCACCAAGCCTCCTTCTTCCATCAGCCATATCAACCGTCCAATCCAGTCCAATCACATCAACACCAGTCCCTTTCATCCTTTCAAGCAACCCACCATTCCCGTTGATGTAAAGTACAAGAGGGATTTCAGGGCATTTCTTCTTTACGATACCCACAATCTGAAAATACAAAAAAGAATAAATCTTGATGATCATAAACCTTGTGTTCATGAAAAGAAGATCTAAGATTGAGTTGAGTTGACTTTGCCTCATTGATATAAGGCTTCGACCAAAGCTCCCACATGTTTGGAGGCAGCTGTCCACCCCAAGAATCGAATATTTGTACACAATGAGCACCCGCTTTCACTTGGTAAACAACGTATTCAGCTATAGCCTCTGTTAAATGTGAGAGAAGAGCCCGTAATACGTGTGGGGCCGTATGACACATGCTTTTTATATTTGTATATGTGCGGGTAGTGCCACCTTCTACAATATATGTGGCAATTGTCCAGGGAGCACCAACAAATCCCAAAAGTGCAGCTTTCCCCTCAACCTAATTCACAAGCATTAATTAGATTTTCAAACACTTTCAAAGAGATATGATTTGACATAAAACTCAAACCTCCTATGCATAGTTAAGGATGGCAAGATGGTTCTTGTTGAAAAGGCTCGTCTCTTAGTATGTGTTGAGTTGGGTTGACCCAATAACGATTTCTGTTCACTTATTGAACTTAATATTTAATTATTATTATTATTATAGCTCAATCTAAAATTTTGAAAGAAAAATTAGGAGTTTGTCATGCAACTTTCAACTCGTTTCACAGATGATTTTTTTGTTTGACCCGTATGATCCTTTAAGGTAGAACACAACACAAATCGACCCACATATATAAGTAAATGGACCAAGATTGCCACTCCTATGCACAGCATTTAAAACAATGCAAATCTTATTACAGAATCCATACCAATATCTCCCCTATTAGTACTATATGTTATGGAATTTAAAACAGTGTTTGAGATATTAGTAAAAAGTTTAAGAAAATACATGCTGATTGTTTTTAAGTTTGAACTCAAAAGTAAAAGTACCTCTTGTCGAAGTATCTTGAGGGAATCACCAACAAAGTTTAGTTTATCCAAATCAATTGGATGCAATGTTTTCAAACCTTCCTCGGAACGAATTGGGGTTTGAATAACTGGGCCCCTTACTTCTTCTATGTCAAAGGGAACACCAAATGCAGGTAAAGGGGTAAGAATGTCAGAAAATATGATAACGCCATCAGGGCGGAAAGCTTCCCATGGCTGCAATGAAATTTCCACAATGAGATCGGTTGTCTCTGATCTCTCTCTAAAAGATGGGTGTTTCTCTGCAAGTTTTCTGTAAACCGCCATATACCTTCCAGCCTGGCGCATCATCCATGCTGGCGGTCGGCTTACCGGAAGTCCTCTAGCAGCCCTCACCAGAAGTGGTTCTGAATCCCCATTTAAGCAAGAACACAACTGAGTATAAATGTAAAATCAAGAAAAGCAAATTCATGTTTAAATTAAAAGGGAATCCATACTATGTCCTCATTCATATGTATTCTCATCTAACACATTCGATAATCAATTTGCAGCCTTTATGGTACCAAAGCATTATGCAGCTGGAAATCTATGATAAATATCAATTCAACTCATAAAAATCACATTTCCCAATTAATCATCAACAATAGGAATTCCCTTGTTTTTCGGCTGCAAAATTCTACTATTAAAACATGCGAATTATGTTCTAAAAACATCATAAACTCATAATTTACCATCAATTGCATCATATTAAGGATGAAGGACATTACCAGAGGAAGAAGAAGCAGATGCAGAAGCACGAACGTTGACTCGCTTCAACCTGTTGGTGGGTGCGACCACAACTCCATTAGGGGTGCTCGAATCAAACCCTAACGGCACAAGAAAGCTTGAAGACTTCCATCCAAGGCTGCAACAACCGCACCCACTTCAATTGCATCAACAAACACCACCCACATTCAATGAATTAGCGGCAATTAGATGAAAATTACACAGATACAGGTGTTGAAATGTGCGATTGGGTGAGGGATAGAGAGATACCTGTTTATAGAAGCAAATCCCATTTGGGAAATAGAATATTTTGAATCAATTTACTCAAAGTTCAATGTTTATAAGATTCTTGAAGGGAGAAATTGAGTAATTTTCATTTGGAAAATTGAATAATTTGAATCAATTGATGGTGTTCTTATCTAAAGTGGATATTGACCCTCTGTGTTTCATTTCATGTTCATAAACTTACAGTAGTCACCCTTCAAGTTTGAGAGAGTATTAAAAATCCCAAGTATATGAAAAACCTAGTCCATAGCGGTAAAATTTTATGCAACATTTATATGTAGAGAGTTTTATATATACCTTTACAAATTTGGAAGATCTTATATAAGAAAAATTTTATATTTGTGTTTATAAACTTGTGTGAACTGCTATTTATGAAAATCTATCCATTACTGTGTGATAATTTTGGCGTTACGGCGAGTGTTGTGATGTGTGTTATGTTCATCACATGAAACATAAGTAGAAAATAATGTTAAGAAGAATAACATTTCAACTCTTTTACAATAGATGACTCCCTTTTTATCTTTTATTTGGTCGATATTTTTATGGTAAAATTTGATTGTTTATATAAAAACATAAATAAAAGTAAGCAATTTGCAGTGGTATGACTGGGATCTAAGAAAACACTACATCTTTGTAGAAATAAACGTTCAAAAACACAAAAGCTAATTGAAATGGAGAAGCATTGGTTCTCCTACCATCGAAGAGCGATTAATAGTGTTATTATCTATGTGAGGATATTAAACATATGCAATTCATTTTTATAAACTTACGCTAGTCACCCCTCAAGTTTGACGGTATTACTAAATATCCTTATTTATAAAAAAAAACTAGTGGATGATAATCTGAGTTGTGTAGATTTTGTATAACGTTTATATAGAAAATTTTATTATTACCTCTACAAACTTAGAAGATCTTATTTCGAAAATTTTTTAATAAACTTGAGTGAAATTGCTATTTATGAAAATATAATCACCACCGGTGATATTCTTGGCTTCGTTACTGCAGATTTTGTGTATCATCATATATAGAGTATGCAAAATAGATGTAAGCGTGATATGATGAGTATTGTGTTCATCACATGAAACATAAGCATAAAATGATGTTGAGTAGAATAACATTTTAACTCTTTTACAATAAATAACTCTCTTTTTATATTTTACTTGGTTTCTAAGATTATTTATGACAGAATTTGGTTGTTTATATAAAAACATAAATAATAATAATGAGTTTGCAGTTGTATGCTTGAGATCTAAAAGAAGATTACCTCATCGTCAACTTAGTTTCATATTTATGAAAAGCCACTACTAGTGATATTCTTGGCTTCGTGACAACAGATTTTGTGTATCATCATATATAGAGTATGCAAAATAGGTGTGAAGGTGATGTGTTTAGGGATGTGTTTATCACATGAAACATAAGTAGAAAATAATGTTAAGTAGAATAACATTTCAACTCTTCTATAATAAATGATTCTCTTTTATCTTTTACTTGGCTTACGATATTGTTTATGGCATAACTTAGTTGTTTATATAATAACATAAATTAAAATAATATTTTGTAGTGGTAGTGCTTGAAATCTAAGAGAACACAACCTCATCGTGAAAATAAACTTTAAGAAACACAAAAGCTAATTGAAATGAAGTAACGTTGGTTCTCCTGCCATGGGAGAATGATTGATAGTGTTATTATGTAACCCACACTGTGTAGATTTTGTGTAATGTTTATATAGAGAATATTATACTTACCTCTACAAACTTAAGAAGATCTTATATAGGGAAAATTTCATTTACCATTATAAACTTGCATGAAATTACTTTTCATGAAAATCTTGTCACTACCCGGTGATAATCTTGGCTTCGTAACGAAAGATTTTGTGTATCATCATATATAAATTATGCAAAGGTGTGAAGGTGATGTGATGAGTGTTGTGTTCATCACATGAAACATAAAAAGAAAATGATGTTGAGTATAATAATATTTTAACCCTTCTATACTAAATGATTCCCTTTTTATCTTTTACTTGGATTATGACATTCTTTATGGAAGAACTTGGTTGTTTATATAAAAACGTAAATAAAAATAAGCAGTTTGTAGTGGTATGCTTGAGATATAAGAGAACTACGTTCAGAAACACAAAAGGTAATTGAAATGGAGTTTTTTGATACTCCTGCCATGGGAGGACGATTGATAGTGTTCTTATCTTAGTGTGGATATTGACCATATGCATTTCATGCATATAAACTTATGCTAGTCACCCCTCAAGTTTGACGATATCCCTATTTATGAAAAACTAGTTGAGATAATCCGTGCAGATTTCGTGTAACGTTTATATAAAGAATTTTATAATTACCTATACAAACTTGGAAGATCTTATTTTGGAAAAAAATTTAATAAAGTTGTGTCAAATTAGTATTTATAAAAATGTAGTCACTATAGGGTGATATTCATGGTTTCGTGATGAGAGATTTTGCGTATCATCATATATATAGTATGCAAAATAGATGTAAAGGTGATGAGATTATTGTTGTATTCATCACATGAAACGCAAGCAGAAATTAATATTGAGTAGAATAACATTTCAACCTTCAACAATAAATGACTCTCTTTTTAAGTTTTTCTTGGTTTATGACATATTTTATGGCTAAACTTAGTTATTTATATCTAAAAAACATAAATAAAAATAAATAGTTTGCAGTGGTATACTTGATATCTAAAAGAAGAGTAGGCATTGAAACAAAAATGTTTGGAAACATAAAAGCTAATTGAAACGGAGTAACTTTCATTCTCGTATCAAGAGAGGCGATTGATAGTGTTTTTATCTAAATGTGGATATTGACCGTATATATTTCATGTTTATAAACTTATGATAGTCACCCCTCAAGTTTGGCGGTATAACTAAATATCCTTATTTATGAGAATCTAGTGGGTGATAATCTGAGCTTTGTAGATTATGTGTGACGTTTATATAGAGAATTTTATAATTACCTGTAGAAAGTTGAAAGATCTTATTTGAGAAAATTTTTAATAAACTTGTGTGAAATTGGTATATATGAAAATGTAGTCATTACTAGGTAATATTCTAGCCTTCATTAGGAGAGATCTTGCGTATCATCAGAATAGGTGTGCAGGTGATGTGATGAGTGTTGTGTTCATTACATGAGACATATGTAGAACATGATGTTGAGTAGAATAACCTTTAAATCATTCCACAATAAACGACTCTTTTTTATGTTTTACTTGGTTTATGATAATATATATGGCAGAACTTGGTTGTCTGTATAAAAATATAAATATAAATAAGGAGGTTGTAGTGGTATGCTTGAGTCTGAGAGAACACTACGTCATCATGAAAAATAAACATTAAGAAACACAAAACCTAATTGAAATAGAGTAATGTTGGTTCTCATGCCATGGGAGAGCTATTAATAGTGTTCTTACCTAAGTGTGGATATTGAATGTATGCATTTCATGTTTATAAACTTACGACAATCACCCCTCAAGTTTGACGGTATTACTAATATTCTTATTTATGAAAAACTAGAGGCTGATAATTCGAGCTGTGTAGTATTTATGTAACGCTTATATAGAGATTTTTATAATTACCTCTACAAACTTGGAGGATCTTATTTTAGAAAAATTTTGATAAACATGTGTGAAAATGCTATTTATAATAATCTAGTCACTACTGGGTGATAATCTTGGGTTCATGACGAGTGATTTTGTCTGTCATCATATATAGAGTATGCAAAATGGATATTGAAATATAGTAACTTTGATTCTTCAGCCATGGGAGAGTGATTCATAGTGTTTTTATCTAAGTGTTGATATTTACTGTATGCATTTCATGTTTGTAAACTTACAACAGTCACCCCTCAAGTTTGACAATATTACAAAAAATCCTAGTTTATGAAAAACTAGTGTATGATAACCTGAGTAATTTAGATTTTGTGTAACAGTTATAAAAAAAACTTATAATTACCTCTACAAACTTTTGGAAGATTTTATATAAGGAAAAAGCTATGCAAAGATAAAGTTATGCATGAAATCCCAAAATTACCCTTTGAATACTGTTAATTTTTCTTGCTAATTAATTATAGAGTTATAATATATAAGCATTCAAATTTGGTTAAGAAAATGAGTTCAAGTCCATTATGAAAATTCAATAACCCCACACTATATATATTCAAATAACCAAGTTATATGTATTTATTTTTATGCATATAGTACTACCATTTAAGCAATGCCATTTTTGTAATTATATTTTAGTGTGTTCTAAACAAAAGTTTTATATATTACTCTTTGCCCCCTTAAGCTTAACAATGAATATATTTTAGGCAAATTTAAAGTATTACTCATTGGCCAATAACATTTCATACTTTTTATTTGGCTAGTAACACTCTTAACTTTTATTTTTATTATAAATTACAATCCTAGTAGCATAATGATCATACATGTACACTCTATTTGCATTTATTTTAGGCTTGATTTAGCTTGTATGTTTTTTCATTTCATGTATAATCATTATTGCAAACGAGATCAAGTGCAAATCAAGCATAAATAAAGTGAAATTTGGGATTGTTAGCGGCCAAATTAATAGTATGAATTATTATTGTCCAATGAGTAATAATTTGGATTATTAAAATCTAATTTGCCTATATTTTATATCTTATACTTATCTATTTGTTTTTTCTAATCCACTTATCTTTTTTATTTTTATAATTTATCATTAAATAAATTTTCAATATACCATTACGACTACTGATTTTTCTCAACATTTTAGTATAAGTTTCATTTAAAACAGAGTTGTGCGTCATAATATACAAGTCACCAAAGTATAAACGTACAAGTTGTTAAAGATTATTTAAATTCTTGATTTTTCTTATTACTTCTCCTTTTAGGATACAATGTTTTCTAAAATTTGTCCATGCTTATTTTTATTAATTATTTTATTTGTTTCGACATGCTTATATTTATAAACGTCCATATGTGAATTTTTTAAAGGTTCTTTTATTTCACAAAAAGTTATGTATATTATCAACGATAACAAACGAGTTTGTGAAGGTTTTGTTTGAAAGTTTCGAATGTTAATTAATGATGTATGCATTTCGCTTTTCTTATATAAAGTTAAATATGTTATCAACAGTCAACATCACTTAAACACGCGGTTTTGCGGCGACGTTACAACATTAGGTTTTTTTTTAGTTTTTATGCACTCGCCGTAACGAGGTGTTTCGTCTTTTTTATATGAAGTTGCGAATGTTTTTAACAATGTTTAGATTTCGTTTCTTTTTATTTTATCAACACTTCATTCAAAGAGCAAGTTCGCAGTATCTCTAAGTTAGCTTTTTAAGAGTTTTACGCCCCATAACAATACGTGAGGTCTTAATTCTAGTTATATATATGTGTGTGTGTATATATACACTAAAAAGTAAGCTCACTGATATATATATTTTGATATTATAAGCATTCATATTACTTGGGATGGTAATGTGCAAAAGCTATATAATGAAGCCATCACTAATCAAATATTGTAAACTATTTAAAAAGAATAAAAGTTAATATACAAAAATAAAAATAAATAGTAGGAATTTTGAAAAACATTAAGTTGGAATTTATTCAGGGATTGTTTGGCAAGATCTGAATCAGTAAGTGTTGAATCAGTAAAAGATCAGTCTAGTTAAAAGACTCTAAACCAGTAAGTGTTGAACCAGTTAACTATTGTTTGGTTGAATCTCTGAATATCTGTACAGAATAATTATTTTACCTCTCTGATTCAACCTATTTTAACCTGCTTCAACCCAAACACGTTTTTATTTTCAAGCAAAAACTCAAAATTTGCTACAATGCAAACAAAAACCCATTAAAATTTGTTGAAACACTAACGATTTTTTGCTTCAATATAAAGTTACAAAACAAAACTCATTAATCAAAGTCCAAAAACATTCACCAATTGGCCAATGAACTTGAATTAGATGGTCTAAATCAAATAATTAAGGAGATGAGCATATAATTACCTATTGGGTGCACGTGGCGAGTTGAAGAAACATGGGTGCGGGTCGTGATTGAAGCTGGGGATGGAGGTGGCTATTGAAATCAGCTAGTTGCAGGTCACTATTGAAGAAAGAGGACAAATGTTCGATGAGAAAAAAAGAAGGGGAGGTCGGCGGTGCGATTGAAGCCGGTGGGTGGAGGTCGGCAATGGTGAGGCCGCGACAGTAGTTGGCAAGGACTCAACGGTGGCAACGATGAAACCTGATGGTGAGCAGCAGGGGTCGATGGTCAATGGGTGTGGGAGTGGGGGTCGATGGGTGTGGGTAGAAGCTTTTAATTTTGAGGGTAAAGTGGTAAGATTTTTATTTCCGGATTTTAACATTGTTTAAAAAGTTTATAAAAGTTTGTTTGCATAGACTAACCGCTAGGCGAATTAAGATTATAATAAGAGAAAAAAATTATATACTCCGCCACGTAACGTAGGTGATAAAAAAAATTACAACAAATAAACAACTTCGAACGACTAGCAAGGAGCTAATATACGAAGGTTTTACATCATTATCACCATATTACATCAAAAATACTTCATTGATCACACGATACATTATACGATTTTGATCTATTAAACACTCATAGGAAAGATAACGCCTTTGCGCATAGACAACTAGCAAATTAATAGTCGAGTTCTTCCTCTTTATTTCGCATAGAACACAATTCATATTTGGCATGTTTACTCCTCTTTATACTAAATTTTACCCGAATTTCCCCGCCAAAATTCTTGATGTGAAGTTACAGACTTTCGAAGGAATCCAATTAATCCATTTGAAAATCTTTTTAACGAAAATGCCTAGGACATACCTATGTTAAGGTCTCTGTGAGTGTTTATGACTGAAAGGGAGTTACGAATCTGATAATAAACCTTGATTCGACTACTTATCAATCCATAACATTACATGTTTACCACTTTTTAATACACATCTCATTATGTGATTTATGTCAATTCAGGCTTCCATAAACCTTTATCAACACCTTCAATGCTTTTCCATGTTCCAAAAATCGAATTTTTTACCCCGAATCATCTTGTTTATTTGTTTTTACCCGCCACCACCATATAGTTAGTAACGCGATATTGGAAACTTCTTCTAATGCGTTCCAATGTCTTTATCATGTTTTTCAAGGCTTTGAATAATGTCATGGTGAAGGAGTATGTGATGATGATATTGTTTGCTGACTTAACCTGGTGTTAAACAAGCATAAACACATGAATCAACATGATAAGGGGATTTTGTAAGGCTGATTCGCATGCTTATGGTTGTTATTACTATGATTACAATAGACATAAAAGGTTATCTTTAGTTCACTATAGGGTAGGTTATATATGAAGTTGGGTATGCATGTTAGAACGGGATGAGTTTCTAGCTTGAAATTAGTTACGATGGTTATACGGTATCAACAGATTGTTAAAAGAAAATGATTACAAATTGTTCATATGTTTGTGATAGTTTCTTGACATAGTTGTATCAAAATTTAACCATGGATGATATCCTAGGGTGATATCCTTGGTGGTAACGGGTAATGGAGGGCGATACAAAAGAAAAAGTTGGATTGACCTAAAAGATTTTAGCAAAAGAGGCAAAATCATCATTATAAAACGAGTTAACATAAAAAACAAAAGTTACAAAGATCAAAAGAGAGTACTAAAACAATTAAAACTACAACAGTAAAGTTTTTTTTTTTAACGATAGCCATCATTTGAGTAAACTGTTTTTTAACTGTAAACATACATCAAACGGTTACAAGCTGCCAAGCTCGAATTAAAGATAACGAGTAGCACCAACCGCTGATAATCTTTAGCAACCACCAAGAGAAGTAAACGTTTTTACGAACAAACAAACTTAAACAATGTATGTTTAAGATCTCATCGCGACACATATACGTTCGAAACAACAATGTTTTTATTTTTTTTATTTTTGTTTAAAAACTAATATTTTATTACTTATAATAACGAAAATGATAATATGTATATAGCAAACGAAAAGTAATCAATTAAAAAGAGAAGATCAAGATGAAAATATTCCATTTTTACCAAACTACCAACAATTTTTCTTAAATGTAAGTAGAACTAGAAAAATGCCACGTCATCTAAAGGCTCATGACACTAGCGGCAAGCCCTGCTTCTTGACATATTGGGTTTGTCCATCGAGACACGTGGCCTCTTCCTGTCCGTTTGATCTTGCTTCTCCATGAACTCCCTTAAATCGTCACCGAACATATCAACAAACGTCTTCTGCAGATCCTCCATGCTTTCCACCTGATTATTTCTCCACTTAAACTAGTTATATTCTTCTAAAAGATGAAAAAGACTATTTTACCCTTGAAATATTACAACTATTACCTTAGCCCCGGCGTTCTCATCCATCATTTTCATCAAGTCATGCAAGAAATCTCCCATGCCCTGAAATGTAAATTCATCACATTTAGGTACTAGTCGTAATGCATAGAGTATAACCATCTAGAGATTAAGTAATAGCAGCGACCGACATTTAGCCAAAACGGATCTCACTTAAAAAGAAAACGTGTTTCATTAGCCAAAACGCTCTCAGTCAACCGACATTGTGAATTTCACTACTTTACCACTATGATATCTCATAGTTTTTTTTATCGACTTTAACAAAAGTAAAATTTTATTCTTGAATTATTACTTGTAGCATATATTGTTGTATTAATCAATATTTCGAAATAAATTTATCACAAAGAGAGTCATATATAAAAGATAACATATATATTAATATATAACATTAAATATAGCGGATAAAATTTATAAACGAAAGTATTGATAACAATAAACGTCCGTCACACATTCCGATTATATAAACCAATACATACTAAAATAATAATAATAATAATAATAATAATAATAATAATAATAATAAACACGTTTTAAGAAAAAATAAGACAAAAGATAAAAAATTAAATAGTCGCATGAGGCCTGAGTGTGACGGGTATTATTGGTAAACTTTTAAGACAACCCATCAAAATCATGGGCTTTAACCCAAATCAGAAGAAATGTTTTTCAAATCCACACGAGTTATTTATTATTTTATCATTTTACTAGCCTGGATACTCATGTATCATATGAGTTAAACAAATAATAAAAAATCAAAAGTTTTTTTATTGTATATTTTTAATTTTTTTATAAAATCTCACCACTTTTTTTTGGTTAAAGAATTATTAAATATTTTATTTTAGAAGTTCAAAATACGTTTTTTATTTTATATATAATTTTATAGATTTTAAAAATAATTTATTTGAATTTTTAAATTTGTTTTCAAAAACATTTTTTTTCTCTATTAAGAAGTAAAATGAAGCGAGATATTTATAAGTAGATAGCGAACTTTAGGGGTTTTCTTTTTGGTCAATGATAAATTAGTAAAAAAATTCAAAATTTGTTTTACTAATTTAAAAAATCAAAGGATCATTTATGTGATTTAAGTTTTGAGCAGAAACATAGAGAGAGAATGCATCTAAAAATGCCAAGTGATAAGAAAAACCTTAAAATTATGTAGTGTGTCCTAAAATAAAAAAATTAATTATATAAATATATATAGAATGATAGATGATAACAAAAATAAATTCACTTTCTTTTACCCACCAAATCTTCTCCTACAGGCCTACACATTATATGATTCGAATCTTCATCAAAGGAACATCTACCACTACTATATCCTTATAAAATTATAAGGACTCACAATGGCCTAGTGGTAAAAAGTTATACACTCACCCAAATGGTGTCTGAGTCAAATCTCATTCCAGACGTGAAATTAATGTTGACGGGAGTGAAGTAAAAGTAGGTAAAATTAGATTATAGTTGTTAAAAATACTCATACGGACACATTAATTATTTGTATAAATTAAGCGGAATTTTTTTTTAACAAAATATCTATTCTACTTTTACTTCTAAACTATATCAAAATTATCATACCCTATATCTGGATTTGAACTCCAAACCTCCTAGAGTTCCTATCTAAATAGCGAGCCCAAATCGAGTCATCGACAATTCAACGGAATTTAAAACCCAAATCCGTTGAAGGACCAAATTCATAAATACTAACTACTACAGGGGGCTTCATGTAACTTATCCCATATAATATTATTTTATTTCATTTTATTTTACTCATCCAATGAAAATGAAAAATATCTAGATATTTTAGAAAAAGTTTCGTACTTGTTGATCATCAATGTCGTCGACCAAATCAAGAGCTCCAGCGTCGTACATACACTTCTTCCCGTGATCCGATAAAACTGTCACAAATCAAATCCATCGTTAACTAACGCATGTAGATGCTAATGATCTATTGACCTAGTGGTTAAAGGGAGGTTCAAACCTTGACATTGGCGAATATTACTAACTTGATTATACTAACTACTAACCACTAACCACTAATCAGCGGTTTAAAAAAAAAAAAAAAACTAACGCGTATAGATGGTTAATAAAAGTAGATTAAACGCGCTTCTAAACAAAATCAACCCACCCGAATACGCCTCCTGTATCTTCTGAAACTTCCGGTGAGCTTCTCCGGCGAGCGACGGCTTGTTCGCCAACTTATCCGGATGCCATTCCTGCAAACAATCAAAATCATCAATCTTCACTCAACAACATTCCACAACGATTACGATTACACAATCAAATTACGATTAGACAATGAATCAATCGACAGACCAGAGCGAGCTTGCGGTAGGCAGATCGGATCTGAGACGACGAAGCATCTCTACGAACGCCGAGGACGGAGTAATAGCAAGATCCGTCGATGGATTTCCCCTCATCCATGGTGGAATCTGAAGAACAATTGGATGATTTGAGGGGAATCAGAGGTTTAATTGTAGCGAAAGCCTAGTGATAATCTGCATACAACTGCAATCACCATGAAGATTTGTGAATGGAGGATGGATGGATGAATTTGTATTTGTAGTTGTTGAGATGAAGAAGAGGAGAAAGGGGTTGAGATTTTTTTGATGAAAGAGGAAAGGGGTTGTCCTAGGGTCCGGATATCATATCATTACGGCAAGGGTTGGTGTCGTTTTGAACCCTAGATTTTGTGAACTTGACATTTTGGGTGTTGTGAAGTTTGTTTTTCTACAATTAGGTCCATTTTGGAGTGTAATATTTGCTTTCTTTTAGAATTTATGTTTGTAAATTTATATGAAAGTTGTTATTATATTCTGTTTACACATGTTAATCATAGAAATATATATATATATATATCTATCTATATATATATATATCTATATATATATATATATATATATATATATATATATATATAAACAATGAATGTGGTTTTAGTATATTAATGTCCATAATTAGTGATTGTTGGAACCATCTCCTTGAGGGTGACCTAAGTGATAATCATATGCAATGATTCAGGTTCAAGTTTTATACAAACACATTAGCGATCACTTTATACGATTCAATCGTGACGTATGCATGTTGGGGATACATTAAGAACTTCGAATTTCTTTGGTTCAAAAGTTTTTTTTTAAGTAACGCAAAGTCAACGTCTATAATTAACGCCAAGATGACGTAACCATAACAAGCTAACGTATCGTGTTATTGCTTTTATTTAAATTTTTGTTCTAACTTCAATAACATACCAAGATAGAATCATTGTGTATTTTATAAAATCTATTAAACTATCATAATTAATTGCATCCATGAGCATAGTCGAAAGCTTGTATTACCAGCGTGTGTGACTTTTTTGAATTCACAACTTGGTCTGACTTGGAGTATAACCTTGCAATCTTATAAGCATGATGTAAAAGTAATTTATATGCAAATACCTAGTCAAGTTGGGTAGTCGATAGAATGCGTTTGTGATTTATGGTAGTTTTGTTGGTTTTTATATTTAATGCTAGCATAAAAAGTTTTAGATATTCCTAACAACGTATTATGTTCTTGTTTAATGATTGTTTTAGGAAGCTTGTGAGATCACAACTGATTTTATTTTCTTATTTAAAGTGACTTAGAACTGAGATAAAAATTGATGTTGGTTAATATCATATACTCTCATTATAAGTTTAGAATGTATTGTATTTCCCTTCTTTTATCATCCATATAACATATAAAGAATATTGTAATCGTATATTCATGCACTTCAATAAAAGTAAAAAAGTAAACCATTTGGAAATGTATGAATAGATGTCATGTGTAAGTAGGAAGAGATATAACATTTAATTCGTATATGAGATATATTATACTTTCAGAAACTTTTAATTCATATCAGGGATATATATAACTAGCTAACATTATCATATAATGCAAGCATTTTTATTTATCTAGCCTTCCTAAGTTTAATAATATATTCCAATAAAGCTCCTTTTTATTGTAAAAATCTTGTTGAACTATCATGATGCTCTTGCACTATATTTCATCTTATGTAAACTATACTCCTACACTAGTTGGTTAAAGTTCAAGTGTCATTTTGTATGAAAACAATTTACAAGGGTTGTAAACGAATAAAAACGTAAATAAAGGGTTAAATATGAATATTGAAAAACTAAGTATATGAAGTACGCCGCTAACGCTAGAGAAGGTTCGAGAGGTTTGAATCTCAAAGAGTAGATATTTTCATTGAGCGGTTAATAAGAACCTTAAAGATTAAACATATTACAAAAATGCCATTAGGAGTTTTACACGTATCTATCCAGCTGCCAGAACAGAAGGTCGCGTGTCTCAAAAGTGTGTTACTTTAATGCGAAACGTACAAGTGGCTAAAGCACGTCATTCTGGTTTTATATTTTCAGCTCTGGAAACAGATATAAGGTTGCACGTGCGATCTAATTTCTCGAATATCTTTAG
This sequence comes from Flaveria robusta, assembly GCA_025506415.1. Classification (NCBI taxonomy): domain Eukaryota; kingdom Viridiplantae; phylum Streptophyta; class Magnoliopsida; order Asterales; family Asteraceae; genus Flaveria; species Flaveria robusta. The sequence continues at coordinate 25,735,790 of CM046470.1, forward strand.
ATAGAAATTTTATGTGTAAATTTTTTGAATTAGATTAAGATTTTTGTGTTATTAACAGGAGGAGTTGAAAGCATTTACTACCTCAATATACATGTGTAGAGTTATATATATTAAATGCTCCATGAATATAAGTTTATGAATGACTTACTTAGATATATATGTCAAGACTCTATTAAATTATAATTTTATGCTTAGAAAATACTTTTATTTTGGGTTCGGTTTTAGGTTTTTTGTCGATATAGTTTATGAGCGACTACGTTAGAAACTCATGTATAGAATAAGCTTAAAAAAATTATTATATTAAAATCATTAAGTTTTATTAATATTTTGTAGTTATATGTCATAACAATTAATGAAATAATAAATAAGAAAAATTTTAAAAATTATAATAACAAATACTAAAAATATAAAATATAAAACTATATTGTAAGATAAGGTACATTAAGTATATTATAGTAGTTTATTAAAATAAAAATATTTATATTTTGAATATTTGTTTATTTAGTTTACTTATTTATATTAAATTTATTTAATAAGAGAGAAAGACAAAAAACAAAAATATAAACTTCATGAAAAGTTGTCATGTGTCACTCTAAAAACTTATTTTATTATCTTACTAATTTAATAAAAGGGTAACTAAAAGGAACACGTGACACTACCACATTTCTCGTCATCAAATTTTTTTATGTTTTTCTCTACTATTAAATAATTATATTAATTACTAATAATAAATTTAGAAAGTGATTTTTTTATTAATGTTATTTTTATAAAGGAATAAAATTTTATAGTTTTTAAAATATCAAACTTTTTTAAAAATATAAAATATTTTAAAATTAGTGTTTTCAAAAAGCAAAATTTCTATAAACAAAAAGTAATTATATTAAAATTAAAAGTTATAATAAGAAAGATTTTATAAATGATATTTTTGTTACATTTGTTTTGAAATAAAATTTTCATTCTGTTTATTATAACGAAGATTTTAATCGTATCTTATCTTAAAATATCGATTCGTAATTAAGTAATTAATATATTTTTATTTCATTTAATAAATTTTTATTATATGTAATACACAGATTTACTAAAACTAATATATCATTATTAGGTTTATCTGAACGGTAGGAGCTCTAACTTTGTGTTTATCTTAATTGTTGGTTTAATCTATGTAGCATTGGAGTGTTCTAAGCTAATAAATATTGAGATAATAAATTAATTGAAAAAATTTCGATGGTTATGAATTATTGAGTTTCTTTATTTTAACAAATAACTTATAATTCAGTTATTTCAATCACATTGAATGATTTTTCATATTAGTCGTTTATGGTTGTTTCTTTGTGGTAACCGGTTTTGCTTACTTTTACGATCGGTGAAAGAATCTATATTGGATTCTTTCCGCTCAATCCAAAACTAAATATAGAATTCTAAATAACGATAAGTAGTATAATATAAAATACTAGCTTTAATAAACTTGTAGTATTACACGAGTTGAATAAATAAAATATTAAATAGAATAAAAATTTATTAATAAATAAACGATATTTTAAGATAATATATGATTGAAATCTTCTTTATTATTCGAATGAGTTAAAAAGTACTTTTAAAAAAATATCATTTTTAAACATTTTCTTATTATAACTTGTAATTTTAATTATTTTTTGTTTATAAAAATTTTACTTTTTAAAAACATTAATTTTGAAAGATTTTGTATTTTTGAAAAAGTTTGATATTTTAGAAAAATATCTTATTCTTTAAAAAATTGTTTCTTTCAAAATAGCATTAATAAAAATATATCTTTCTTAATTTATTAAAAACACTATTTTATCTAAAAACTAAATAATATTGTTAGTAATTAATATTATTATTTAATAGAAAAGAGAAGCAGAAAAATTTTGGTTAGAACGAATATAAAGTTATCACGTTTCCTTTCTCGTTACCTTTCTATAATAATAGAAAGATATAATATCGCTTTCGTGAATGCGAGTCAAGCCCATACAAACTAAAATTTGGGTTTCAAGACTTTCTGCCCCCTTAATTTGGGTCTCGAGACTTTCGCCTCCATCCCCAACCCCCCAATACCATCGTTCAAGCTCCGATTACCAAAATGAATTTATTAACGAACCACTCTATCATCTCAAACCACCCTTCAACCTCAATCATGTTTCTCACTACTAGAAGGCATATAGGAAATAAAGATGCAATGTATATATACAAGCAACATATTCTAATTCACGAGAAAGTATTCACATGAATCAACTTCGATTTGTTAAAGTTTACTTTTGAAAATATTACCTTTGGGTCTTAACATCTCTTGAAAGTATTTGTTGAAAGTATTTGAGCGTACATATAAAGTTATTCACATTAATGACGTTTGCTCGTAGAGAAAAGAAGCATGTCATCCACGTAGTGTAAGGCGACGTTTGGTTCGCGGAATTTTTTGTAATTGGAATTTTAATTGGAATTTGAATTGAAATTACAAGGAATTGTATTTGGAATTCATTGATTTCCAAAGGATTTAGAATTCAATGGAATTGCAATTTATAAAAGGAATTTAAATTCTAAATTCATTTTCAGTGATAAAATACTCATAATGAAATTGGAATTTATCACCCACTGCAAACCGCCAGCACCTCAATTACCATTGATCACCGTCGCTACATACCACCGACCGCCGCCGCCGTCACCGCCGACAGTCGACCCCGACCGCCAACCGCGCCCGTTGCGCCACCACCAACCGATCACGCCCATCGTCGAGAACCGGCAGTTTCCGTCGAGCGCGTCTAAACCGACGCGGTTCGGCAGCGGTGGTCGACAGTCGTGTGCGTCGGGGTCGGGTCGTGTCAACGGCGATCAGGGTTGGCGACAGGCGGTAGTCGGCGGTCGGGGCGACAGCGGGTTTGTGAGAGTATAACCAATAAAGATACACGGTAAACTCTGAGGAGCAAGTTTCTATGGGGAGCAGTCACAAAGCATCGGGAATACTCCACACCCAAATGTACGAAACGTGCTGTAATTGGGTGTGTGAGAGTATAATAATTGGAAGGGAGACTTACCATCCAAGACTATCGTGGGCACCCGATTAATAATATAAATAGCGGAGGAAAAAGCATCCACTCAATATGAAGGTGGAAGATGAGCATGAAAGAGCATTGCTAGACCTGTTTCGACAATGTGTCGATGTTTACGTTCGGCCCGACCATTTTGTTGGTGGGTATATGGGCACGACAAGCGATGGAGAGTTTCGTTTTCTTCAAATAACTTACATACACAATGGTTGACAAATTCTGTCCCACCGTCACTTTGAAAGGCTTTAACTTTTCTTGAAAATTGTGTTTGGACAAACTTTAGAAAAATATCCAAGACATTATAAAACTCGGATTTGGCTCGTAATGGATAAAGCCAACAAAACCGGGAGTAATCATCAAGAAACATAGCATAATACAAAAAATTATCACTTGACACAATTGGGGCGGGTCCCCATAAATCACAATGCACAAGATCTAGAGGTTGAGATGCACGTTTATTATTATCATCAAAAGGTAAACGATGTGCTTTAGAGAGTTCACATGGAGAACAAACGTTAGGTTTAGGCAAAATAGATGTTAAAGATAAACAACCAAGTTTTTGCAAAAGATTAATAGTAGTACTAGAAATATGTCCTAAGCGTGAGTGCCAAGTTTCATATGTCCTAAGGGCTTTATGATCGTTGTGCAAAACATAAAGGCCATCTTCAAGACATCCCCGAGCTAGGACCTGATGAGTTTGTCGATCCTGAATCAAAAAAGATGGATGAGAAAATAGAACATCAACATTATTGTCTTGAGTAAGTTTACGAACAGATAGTAGATTCTTAGTGATATTAGGAACAACTAGCACATCACGCAAACGAAGGGTGTTAAATAGAGATGTGTCACCCGTGTGAGTGACGGGAAGGGATTGACCGTTCCCAAATGTCACAGTTTCGTTACCTGATGGAGGAGTCGGATTGGCAACGGATGCTGGAGAGACAGTCATATGATCCGATGCACCGGAATCGACATACCAGTCAGGTCCACTTAAGTTAACATGGCACTGAGCATGGAACGCACGCGCCAACCGATCATCGGTTGAGATGTTTGGTTTGGCATATGAGGCGAGATTAGGGCAAAGGTTTGCATAGTGGCCTTCTTTGCTGACATAACTGATAGTGAGGCGTCCGTCGACCTCGGTTACGGCCGCCGACAGTAGCATTACCTCGGTAGAGACGACCACCACGACCCCTATTTGTAGGCTATGATCGACGGGTTTGAGCAGAAAAGGCAACCGGATTTGGAGCAGATCGGATTTGGATGGACTTCATATACATTTCATGGCTCTCTGCACGTGCCAGGAGATCTGAAAAAGATGGTGGAGGTCTAGCCATTCGTACAGAGGTGGAGAATGATTCAAAAGTTGGGCCAAGGCCACAAATAAACGAATGTACTTGATCGGAAGCATCGACCGGGTGACCAATCGCGCTTAATTGGTCACAAAGGAGCTTGAAACTACGACCAAATTCCGCAACCGACTTGTCACATTTTTGAGTGAGACGAAGTTGGTCGCGGAGATTTTGAAGGCGTTCAACCGAAGAATTGCTGTAGGCGGCCTCAAGAGCAACCCATATTTCACGGGCCGAAGAAAGACCAACAACAACCGTAACTACTTCCTCAGAGAGAGAAGCATGAAGAATGATCACGGTCTTCTGATCAGCAGCAAGCCATGCCGAGAAACGAGGATTGTCGATTGTTTTATCGGCTTGAACAAGAGTCGAAGGAGGTGCAACAGATGACCCATCAACGTGAGCAAGAAGATTCTGATAGGTGAGTATGGGTACCATTTGGTTCTTCCAGAGTAGGTAATTTGTGGATGACAATTTGATAGTGAGCATGTGAATTAGAGTGTTGAGGGGAAGGGAAGATTCTGTTGATGAAGAAGCCATGATGAAGGTAAGGAGAAAGGTGGAGGGAAACACTTAATTGGCTAATGATACCATGTAGAGAATTGAACTCTTGAATGACTCTACCACTTGGTAGAGATATGTATTTATAATAAATAAATTTACATCACAGGGACACAATAATTAAGAAAAAACAAATCAGTACATACACAATAAAAACTAAACACCCTAATTTTTTTATGTATCTTTTTAAGAATATTTATTTAATACACAGAGAAAAGAAATTCCCACTTTTCTTTAGTCAGGTAAATTTAGTAAACAACTGTGAATATAGACTATAAAGTTGACACAAAAGTGTTATCTTAAATAATTAAAGACTTAAGAGACCACCGGTAGACTCAAAGGAAAAAAGTTATGAAAGATATAAAATTAGGAATTTGTTATGGGGTCACAATTTGAAGAATACGAATAATGTGTTATCTTGTGTGTGAAATTCAGCTAAATATGAAGAATAAGAGGAACCAATGTTTCTTGAGAAACTTTTATAATATTGAAGATGAACTCATGGTTTTGGTCGTGTTTAAGTTGTTCCTCCGTTAATACAATCAATTTTAATGTCTCTTAATTCATGTTTTTGCAAGAACTTTGGATTTTATAAACAAAAATGGGGTTTTTAGTTCAAGATTGTAAGAGATGCTTCTAATAACATGAAAAATATGCATATAGTGTTAAATAGTTATTGCATATGTTTATCCCTAATTGATGTGAATTGTTTTCGCTAGTAATATGTTGGTCACACCCTAACAATATGCATTAAATCAAGTTTTTTAACCACCAATTTAAACATGATAAAAGAGAAGAAATAGAACACAAGAGGATTCGATGGAGAGAAAGAGTAGCGTGTGTGTTTATTATGTGCATACGATGGTGACCGATTGTGAGGTCAACGTGGGTCACGAAAACCAGTTTGGTTTAGTTAGCAAGTTTTCTTAAACCGTAGTTAGCATTAAAACCAAAACTATCACGGAAACCAGTCAAACCAGACTGTGAACCCTCTATCTACAGTAGCACCAATTGCAATCATATTCAAATCAACAATAAAAGCTTTATCATACAAATATAGTTTACATCACATTGTAAAGGGCGTAAAACAATGGCGATCGCAGACACAAATCCCGCCACAAAAATACACCTATACGGGAGAACTTACCTCCTAACTTTGGTACACCTGCTTTTACAACTAATCTTCCATCCATTTTACAAAACTATGTAAAAATTAAGATATTTAAAGAACAAAGAAACATATCATGTTATTACTTCTAACCACTTGCGGTTAGCAATAACAAATTTAAGTCGAGAAATCGAGATATCGGTAAAACTTTGCAGTTCTTGTTGCATGAGAAAAAAACTTCATGACCGCCCGAAGCTTGCGCCACCTACGCTGAGCAGCCACCGAGAAACAGTTACCAAAACCAGAGGTAACAGTGTTTATACTTCCTTGATATGATGCTCCAACTTGATAATCGAAAGCGGGTCCCAGCTCACCTGACACCATACCCGAGCCTGAACTAGATCCTTCACCATAAGGACCATTTACAAAGTCTTTAAGTATAAAGCTGTTCCTTAAAGCTGGAGAAAAAACAGGCATTAAAGAATCATCTGGTATGTACATTTCTGATGAAGTGCTGTTATTTGCATTATACATGTATGGGGGTGAAGTCAGCTGCAACTGTGAGGAATCTGCATGAAACAATCTTATTAGGAGTGAATGTATGCGTTATTGCTCAGTTATTTATAGTTAAGGATGCTACTATGCTAGTGAATTAATTCACCCCTTTATTAACATAAAAAAGTATCGAGTGGAAAAAGTGATAGGTCGGGTCTAGTAACGGGTTGGAACGGATTTGGCAGAGTGACCTGCTTTACAAGCAGGCCAAGTTAGATTGGGTCAAAACAGGTCGGACTAGAGTAGGTACACCCTGCTGTATTTGTTTATATGGCGTATTACGATGAAAGCAATGGTAAATATAAAAGATTTTGTATTGTGATTGATTTATACATGAAACTCCACATCTGTAAAGAATGATGATTTACATACCTTGGAGCAAAGGTGGGATGCTAACATTGTGCAGAAGCAAATTAGCACTTCTAAGAGGGCCACCAAGTAAACCAGATGTTAGAATCGGAGTTCCAAAAACCGAAAGATCATCCTTTGGTAACATCCCATCTAAACTCTTGTAAATTTGATGCTTTAAAGATTCCACCAGAGGCTGCACACCAAACAAACAAAAGATCCATAAATATTATAATTTCAATCTCAGCCTCTATAATAACAAGCTATACCAAGGCTGGATAAAACACAAACCATCTGAAAAACAGGAAGTTCTTCAAGGGACAAGAAATTTTGGCCATCAAATGTGGCCCCAACAATCTTGAAAATAGAATTGAACAAGAGCCCAATCCCTTCTGGCCCACAGTTATATACATACAATTTGTCATCTAAAACACAATCTTTGGCATGCTTGATAATTGTCTCCCATGTTTTGTTACAGGATCCACCACCACCAAGTATCTGAGGTACCCATAACAAAATTTAACTGACCCATTCATGTAAACTTCAAATATAATGACATTAACTTAAACGGGTCGTCTTACCTTGCGTAGTGAGGACTCATTAGTAATATACATCTGCAAGAAGTGTTTTACAGTGCGTATTCCATGTGACCCCAATCGCCTACGCAAGGCACCATCTTTCGCAATCTTTTCTAGACGCCATATTTCATCATCTAAAGCTGGTGGATGGTGCTTCTTGTATGCTAAATCCAAAAAAAAAAAATGAAAAAAAAAAATGTCAGTTTGGGAACTAGATACTGATGTCATAGGTTATGGATAACAGAATTCATATTTGTCACTGCAGGGGTATTTTAGAAACTTCACTAATAGTTGAGATAATATGGTCTTTATAATCAGAGCTTTGCTTTTTTTCAGTCAAAGTTTAAGAAAATTTAAGCACGCTCTATTTAAAATAAGGTTATGTTTTATGACTTTATCCCTAACTAGTCAAAAGGGTTTAGAGCCTGAATGACTTTACAGAAAAGTTACATTATTTATTGTAATTATATGGTCTTTGTAATCAAATTTAGCACATTCTTTACTTACTAAATCCAAGAAAAGGATAAAAACAGTGTTACAAGTCAGCCCAACCCATTTTGACCCGCGCTTCAAGCGACCCATTTTGACCCGTGAAGAGGCATAGAAGAGAGACTTACATTCCCCACGATGATCTTTCACCATGAACGGCTCGCTTATTGCTTCCCTGATTCTCGCTCCAGAAATGGCACGTGCTCCTAACCTGAATGTCCTACTCCTCCTCCAGCTCGAGTTATCCGTAAAGAAAACTTCACCTAACTCTCCAACTCCTTCTTTCAGAACCACCACCTGATCTCCGGCCACTAGCGGTCTTTTACCATCCCTAGCATATATAATTTTGTCCTCAAAATCCTTCTGAGACCAATCTTCATCATCATCAGCAGAGAAATCACCATCAAGTGGAACAATTTGTAACTTTGATGAGCTTAAGGGTCCAGATGATACTATTTGATTAGATTCAGAATCAAATAGGACTACTTTAACCGCACCATTGTTCTCAGATTCCAACTTGCTTCCTGTGAACAACATCTGAGGCAACTTCGTCTGAAAACGAAGCTGCAAGGATGTCATGCCACAAGGTTCAAGCGCATTAAAGGGCGATCTGTCACAAAACAAAATGAAATAATATTTCAAAGAGCATATCCAACATGAGAAAACAGATACATACATATATATACATAACATACACATTCTAAATAAGATTGAGATCTAACCTTGGTGATGAACAACAGAAGCTTTGGCAAGCACGCTGCACCTCCTCGCGCACCTATCAAACAAATTAATAACATGTACACAGTAAACACATGAAACTATCAAAGCATACATACACAACATAATCCACAGCAGCTAAAAAGTTTCAAAACAAGTTACAAAGATGCAAAATTTTGAATTTTGATATTACCCATCCGCGAATCAATGGTTCCAAAGTCGCGGCTAAATCTTGAGGTGAAAGCCCATGCACAACATTTCTAGCAAAGCTTCCAACAAAACAAAACCATGTCAGAAACAAATAAATAAAATAACACATAAAACAAAAATGATATAAAATCTTAATCACTTACTCAGAGTTAGATGAGACAACTCTTTGTTTGCCTTTATGATTACGAGCTTCATAACCATCGCCTTCCCCCTCGCCTAACAGTCGTTTCAGTACCATCAAACACCTAACAAAAGGCTAATCAAATAACAACCTTAAGATCAACTAATGGAGCATAAGTAAAATCTAAACGGCCAATGCATAACATTATTTATAAAGAAGGTGTGTTGAAAGTTCTTTGAAGCTTCCAAGTCAGCCAAGAATTATATAAAATCATGAACAGTAGTAGAACTACGTGTAACGCAGTGTGCATTATGTTAGTGTGGGCGGGTGTGGGTTCATCACTAAAATAATATACTTTTGAATATCAACAAGTGTAAAGTGCGTTGGATAGACCATCAAATCTTCTTCATGCCACCTATTTATTAAACAGGCTAAAGCTACACTCGTTTTATTGCGCGTCTACTTTTTATATACTTGTGTTTTTTTGAAATTATTATTTTCATCTTCCTCGTAAACCTCATGTGAATCAGATTCGAGTATCTGTTTTTAACTCATATTTCTATAAAAAAAATGTATCTTTTGTTAGTCCAATAAACCATGATATTTGGAAGGATCACATTTGAGATTTGATTTTTTATATTTTGCATAACTCATTTTAAAAAGGGGAAACAAAAAAGATGATTTGAAAATACGTTTATGAAATATTTGGAAAGACTTATTTGACAACACAAAGGCAAAGCCATAAAGGAAAGACAAAAAGTTAGAAAATAAAAATATAAAACGTTTACTTTTTGAAAATTCGTCTTTATTAGAAAAAGAAGCAAAATGACAACTAAAAAAAAAATACTTTTTAAGAGCAGCTGATTTGATTAATGAACAGCTTATTAACGAGAGGGAATAAACCAAACTGTTAAAGGAATACTCTAGATTTCCTCTTATTTAATAAAAGTTTTCCAACAACATTGGTTGGACTATACACCTTTCACCATTAATAAATGAATTATATCCCAATCTATATAACTACAAATATTAAAAGAAAGACCGCGTTTATATGCAAGACACCTGCCAAAGTACCATTTTTTATAGTTATTTTCAAGTAGAGAAACATCATAAACCAATAAACACTTTGTAATCGCTTAACTAACCGTCTTCCTAACTCCTGCTATATCTTCTATGTTTAAATGGTGAACTAACACACGTATTAAATTTACTCCTAAAGTTATACCACATTTGCTCATGATAAAACTTAAACCCTCAGCCACCGTCATTCCAACACCTTAATAGTTAATACGACCAAACTACATGCTCTATGGTTCATGCTATAGCTACCTAGCATTATGCAAAAATAAATTACGCGGGTCCTTTTAGTTTTTCACTTAAAATTAGTTTGATATCAAACGTTACCTACGCTTCTAAATTAATAAAACATTTAGGGCTATGATTTAAGTTATCATATCAGTAATCAGTAATCAGTAATCTTCAATAAAAACCAAACACAAATTGCTATGCTCCAACATCCACTTTTTAGTTTCTTCAAACAATCCAAAAGTCCCACAAAACCCTCAAACCTCCTACTGCATTACTGATGAAATCAAGACCTAAAGTTAATAATATACAATCCACTAACAGTTGCTACAAGTTACTCAATTAATATTATTATTATTCCACACATTTAATAACAAAATTCCAGTCAAACATCAAATATACGTGTGTAGCGTGTGTAGGATAAAGAGGATATTAATATTAATATTAATATTATTATAAACGCGTACCTTTGATGTTAAGGTTCTTACTCGGAAGCTTGGTGGAAGTCGTTGAGACGCGTGATGACGATTACTACTGTTTCACACATTATTAATAATAAATAATGATTAACGAATTGTTGATTTTATTTTGAATAGTCAGTCGTCAATCGAGCCTACGTACGTACGAATTGAGAATTGAGAATTGAGAATTGAGAATTGAGAGTTGATAAGTGGTATTTGGTGGTGAAGAAAAACTTATTAACGACAAAAGGCAAAGATCTTGGTGGATCTTACGTTAAAAAGTCGGATTGTCGTTGTCGTTGTCGGTTTACCATTGAGACGATGTGGGAGAGAGTGGGAATCTTCTTCGAAAACCTCTTTAATGGTCAAAGTTCTAGTGTTGAATTGATACACATCTCTAATTTGTATCTTTCTAACTTTGTTTTTTTAACTTACATTTGTCACTTCCTTGAATTTTTCTGAGTTTTGTTAGACGATATGTAAATTGTTTATACCCTTTAAATTGTTTTTGGTTTGAGTCACCTAAAAACGTTATTAGTAAAAAAAGTTACAACTATTGAAAAATCATTTTAAGTCAAGTTTGAACTTCAAACTTTAAAGATCTTAAACCAAAACTATCACACTCATGTCATTAGACCAAAATTTCAACGGTTATGTTTTTCTTTTGACATTTTGATCTCCTTTTAATTTGTATTCATTCGTTAGTTTAATATCATTTAGTACGTGTGAGAATCTTTTTTCATACATTTATCGTTAGACTTGAACCAAACCGATAAGGCGATAATGATGTTAAAAAACAATCAGAGGTGATTTGTGATATTGAAATTGAGTTGTGACTCTGCTAGTTATGAGCAAGGACACATACACAAAGATTTGAGAAATTACAGGAGGCATAACATGTAACATACAACATGTTTTGACCTAAAATATGTGTACATTTGAATACTTTAAATATTATTTTAATTGATTGATTTTTCTGAATAGGTAAGAGCATTCATAGTATGCTCATCATTTTTATATAAGTATGTGTCTTATATTATAAGAAATGGTTATTAGTAGAGGGGAGAGAGAAAATATTTACTATTTATCAACATATTTAGGAAAACATTGTTCGATTCTTATAATTTTTGTAATATTTTTAAAAGTTGTTGTGAGTAGATGATAGAGAAAAGATAAATATATAAAAATATATTATTTAATCAAACAGAATAAAGAAAAAATAATATTTTTAATGTAATTATAAGGTTAATGATGAAAAACTTTGATGTAAATGCTCTAAAAAGATGTAAATATGGAATTATTGTAAATCGAAAGAGATCATAGAATAGCTCAAATGAACTGAAAAAGTAAATTTTGAGATTGTAGGAAGACAACATGTGATAAATAAAGTTATTATATATTATAATAAAAATATGGTTATTTTGTTAATGGACTTGTCTTTGACAACTAAAATAAAAATTATGCATGTTAAGTATGTATTATTATTGGTTAGTAAGTGACGTTTTAAGTGATTAAAATACAATTTACCTTTAAAATAATGACGAATTCGTATTCAACTATGTAATTAAATACAGTCATTGTATCGTCCTCTTTCTCATTAGACTTTATACTCTACAGGTTTTAGTTGAGGCATATAGATTTCAAAAAAGAAAATTGATTAATATATTTGATATTATGATCATTTGATGGATACATATATTATTATATTAAGTATGAGAGGGATATACCAAGTTTTCTTGTCTGTTCAAACTATAGATACTTTTTTCTAGTCACAATCTACTTTCGAACAACCTTGTCTTTGTATACATGCCTACTATAAAAGTTTAGTTTAATAACGCTAGAAAATCAAACATATTGGTTAACGTTATTCTAAGATACTTTTTTTATATATAGTGTACCTTTGAAGATCAAACCATAATTAAACAATTAAAAGGTTAAACATCAAAGAGATAAGGTTAAACAAAGAATCGCATGGAGGATAGATGGTTTGGACCATGGATAGTTCACCGATCTTCAGGGAAAGAAGAATAAATCGTGTTAAAAGTAGAAGACTGCGGTCAGTATCATGATCAAACCATGGATCAACAGCATCATCTTTGGAGAAATTTTAAAACTCAACAACATTGTTAATGTTATATATGGTCACAAAGTTAAACACGACATTCCTTCATCAGCAACAAACATAGAAATCAAATTTTCATTTATATCTCACGAGATCTTATAAAACGGGTTTTAAAAAAACACTAATTCGACAAATATAAAATTTAAGTCAGAGAAGGATGGTTTACATATTTGATGTGTTCATCATTCATATATGAAAGAGATAAAAGTCAAATCATGTGTTTAAGAAATTATGCTAGCCATACTAAGCATTGTTTCTTTCCTATTTGACCAAGACAAAAACACATCAAGTCAACAGATTAACTTTTGAGTGGCTAAATGAAAACAACAAGAAAATCTATAAATCTATACTATTAAAAAATAACTTATATGTCACGTGACGTTTTTTTAGGACACCTCCTAGCTTATTTTTCTGCCAAAATCATGTTTCATGATTGGTTTTATAATCTTTTTTCAAATACAATTAATTAAGTTAATAATCACACATTTATGACATTCGTTTTCTTTAGTTTTTTTAATTCAATTCTGATTTGAAATTAAAAACTGAAACATACTATATATAAGTTAACTTTAGAAATCTATATGGTTGATTAAATAAAAAATTACTACTATTATTGAAGTCTACATGTATCACCATATTTAACTTCCTAAATAAGTTTATTTACACTAACTAATTGATTTTACATATTGAAGTTATTACAAATGTTTGACAAGCTCGATAATTATTAATTTTTTTAATAGTTTTAATTATCAATTAGTAAATGTTTTTAAATTGCTACCGTTTGTAATTTTAACAAAATTTTTTAATTATCTTTGAAATCCATATAAAAAAATATAAATACAATATAATACAAAGACGTTAAAGCTGTTAAACTTAGACAAAGATGGTAATATTATAAATACGATATAACATGTTGTATATAAAATATAATTTAAAGATCTATGAATTATGAATCTTTTTTTTCATTTCGCATTTTCTCGTCTATTCAGTCTGTGTATCACACAGGTTATAACCTAGTTATAATAATAAAAAGTTATGGAGGTGTCACGTGAGAGTCTTTAAATTTTTATTTCCCCCGTAAATATTTTTCAATCATCTATTTTAATTTTACCTTTTAAAAGTCCTAAATTGATTAAAATCCTTTTAAACGATTCCAATTTTTTTTAATGATTTTAAATTCTAAACATTAACTTTTGACTGACCAATAATTTTTATCTTTAAATACATCATTTAAAATAAATTTAACTAATTTATTATAATTTATAAGATGTAGACATGTTATTTTTTATTTTTTAAACTATTATTAATCTTTATATTATAATAAAAGAGTAACTAATGGGGACACGTGGCAGCACCACATTCATCATCACCATAATTTTCCCGCTTCTCTTTCCTACTTAATAGTTACTATAATTACTAATAATATTATTTAATTTATTTATAGACTAAAAATATTTTTTAATAAATTAAGAAAGGAATCTTTTAATCAATATTATTTATAAAGAAATAAATTTTTATAAAATAATTTTTTTTTTCAAAAACATCAAACTTTTTTAAAAATATAAAATATTTTAAAAATCAATATTTTTAAAAGGTAAAATTTTTATAAATAAAAAATAATTATAAATAAATTTTATAAAACTTTTTGTTTTGAAACAAAATATTTAGTTTTTTTAAATAAAAAAAGTTTAAAAACTTGATATCATTATTTTGTTACCTATAGTCTTTATACATAATTTCAACCGTATTTTATCTTAAAATATCGTTTTATAATTAACAAAATTTTATATTATTTAATATTTTATATATTCAACCCGTGTAATACACGGGTTATTAAGCTAGTTGTTACTATATAAGTGTTCTTTTATTTATGTTAAAACAATTCCATACATCACATGCACATACATATAAAATCTATTATCTATACCACTTAATAAATTAATATTTTAAAAGACACATGGCGTAACTCTAGAGCCCGTTCATAAACATTTTTGCCAACATTCTCATTCTGCCTCATTATTTTAGGCAATTAAATTACTTATTATAATTCAATATCATAATAAATTTATTTCACCTCATTATTTAATATTTTGATTAATATTAACCTAATAAAACAAAATATTTATTGTAATTTTTCACAAATTTATAATGAACGTATGATTTAGGTTGATATTTTGTTTCATAAAATCTTATAAAAGTATTTTAGTTGCAGCTCTCTAAAATCAAATAATTATTTATTATCATATAAGATATTTATTCATTGTAATTTTTTTATAATTTAACTTGTGTTATATACAAGAATCTAACATAGTGGTAGATATACATGGTTCTCGTGGATCACCGTACATATACTAGACAATTATTGTTCTTTTTCTCTCTTCTTAGATATTTAAACAAGTTATTCCTCACACTTTACTTTTAAGCGAGTTTCAAAAATAAAAGCTCGACATCATTATAATATCAATATCTCATGCTCTAAACATACTTTCAATATCAAGATAGATCATAGAGACAAAAAAAATGATGTGTGAAAGATTTATTGTAATATTCATGTTTAATGCTTATTTTTGGATGAGTAGGATGTTTATGAGATTCATTATAATATTCCTTTCATCTGTTTAGATTTATAAGATATGGCTCCTATCAACATCAGGACAAAGATGCAAGGGTGATCAATAATCACTACCGGTCTCTCGATATGTAGGAGTGATATGATCACTACCACATTAATGAGACGAGATGAGGTGATCATTATCTTCTTAGTGATATGTTGTTAGGATGATTAATTCCCTATTAGTGAGATATTTAAGGATGATCACTGACCACTTAGTGAGATGTTGAAGGATATATGACCACCACTTGATTAGTGAGACGTTGACAGAATGACCATTACCAGATTTGTGAGGCGATGAGAGAGTTTTGCTTAGTAAGAAGTTAAGTATCGAAGATTACTTTTTGAGTATATAATTGAGTGGACATAGGATGAGATACTTAACACTCATACCAACCAATATAAATCTTCATGTTTTGTTTTGAATATCCTTTGCTTTTAAAATTACAATGACATATAAAAGAAACTTTTATAAAAAATACCTCACGAGCAAGAGAGTAAAAGAACGTTAATCATATGTCAATACTTGGTTATTGTGAAAGTATTTGGTTAGAGATAAATAACCCAACTAGTGGATTATTGTTTAGATCGGTAGGAACGTGAAAAAATGTCTGAAAAATGATAAACGTTTATGATTTATAAGAAAAATCTTTTAATTTTCATTTAAGGGGCAACTGCATATCTCTTCATTAAAGTTGTAAAACTAAATATTTTATCGAATCATGCTTAATGAGCATTATACTTATGCATTAAAACTTATATTTTGAAGAAATATACAAATTTTTAAATGGAAAGAGGGATATATGCAATTCCCCCTTCATTTAATAAATCAAATTGCCATTAATTCATATGATTGATTAGTTAGTAAATTTAATTTCTTAGTTGTCCTATATTATTTTTAAGTTATTTTTATAATCGGTTCCACCTATCAGTTTTCTAGTCGGGACCGCATCCCAACCCCATCTGAAGGAAACTCATAACTAGAAAAAAACCACTATCTTAACCTTGAACAGTTTTGCTCAGAGTAAAACTCGAATCAAACACCTTCCCATTTTTAATTACATTGAGTACCTTATTTTATCCACTTGGAATAAGAATCATTGGTCAAACGAGTAATTAGATATATAGCTATCTGATACATCTAAGCAAGGCGATGCTTGTGTGGTGCGAGATGGGTGATTACACATGAATGATTTTCAAGAGGGTACTCGATTTCTTTTCCTTTTTATGTACCCTAAGTCAATTCATTTGACGATTAAGCTTCGTCCCTTCTAGAAGAAAAATAGATCTAAGACACAAAATAAATCTATTATATATAATACTAATTATTAATTTTTTTATGTTTCATGGTTTGTACTTTAAGCTTTAGTGGGTTGTATTCACTTTTTTTTTTTTTTTTTTTTATTACTTTTACCCTTAATACTTTTACATCTTTTACAATTTAACTCCTATAATTTTTTACTTTCAACTTTGGTCCCCTATACCTTTTATCTTTTACAAATTTTTTGTTTTACGTTTCTCTCTAAATTTTACGAGTTAACACATCGCAATGTGCATGTGTGGTTTCAATGTTTTTACGCATATTTTTTTCCCGTTTGATGGCAACACGCGGATCCTTGATCGACTTAGTTATTATTTTTAATATTTTACTTTTCATGTGCATGGTTCAACGTTTTTACGCATACTTTTCGTTTGGTTTAATACAAGTTCTTCCGGTGTTGGTAGTCGTTGATGGTGGTATGACATTGGTGCTACTTGACATGATTTTACGACTCCATCGAAATGCTGGGGGCTTAATACTTGTTATACACACTAGTACAAAAAGAAGCAAATAGGGCGGGTAAAATAGCCGTTTTTGAACCCCCCCCCTTCTGGCCCGCATCATATAGCTACGCACCTTATGATATTTTATCATATGAGGCGGTTTTTGAACCCCCCCCCCTTCTAGCTTAACTAAATGACCAGCTAAATGTCAAAAAGGCCAACTATGAAACCCGCCCTTTATGTTTAAATGATGTGGAAAAAATATTTTCCCCATCGAAATGCTGGGGGCTTAATACTTGTTATACACTATCTTTCTATTATAATAAAAATGTAACTATTACTGACACGCGTCAACACCACATTATTTCTTATCAAATTTGTTTCGCTGCTCTTTTTTTTATTAATAATCACATTAATTACTAATTATATTATTTAATTTTTTTATATTATAATAGTTTTTTAATAAATTAAGAAAGAAAAATTTTTATTAATATTATTAAGAAACAAATTTTTATAAACTAAGAAATTTTTCTAAAACATCAAAATTTCCTTTTAATAATATGATATTTTTTAAAATTAGTGTTTGTAGAAAGTAAAATTTTTATAAACAAAAAATAATTAAAATTGGGATTTATAATAAGAAGGTTTTTAAAAATGATATTTTTAAGACGTTTGTTTTGATACAAAATTTTAATTCTAATTGTAATAAGGAAGATTACAAATATTTTTTATCTTAAAATATTATTTTATAATTAATAAATTTTATTATATTTAATATTTTAGTTAATCAACATGTGTAATATACGGGTTTACTAAAGTTAGTTAACCATAATTTAATTAGTAATTACTTAACTGCATTGACCTATACTTCTATCAGTTCTTACAAACCCATTACGTTAATAACCATTTTAAAACCAACAATCGTTTTAAACATATTAGCTGGTATATCATTAGCCAAGCAATCATTTAAACTCAATGCTCATTTTAAACATGTAAGTAACCTAATTAACAAATAATTAACCTAATTAACAAATAATTCTTTAGAATGATAATTCCAAAATTTAAAACGTAAAGGGAAGATCATCCATTGCATGTCTTCACTGTAGGAACAGCCCGCTGCCCGACTATTTACCGGAGTAAACATTATCGTTGCCATCAAAGTAAACTTTGCCTAGTCGATTGATCATCAAATATCAATTTATGTATTTTTAAAACTTTTTATTTGCTTGATTTAGCCTAATTAGGCTTTAGATATTTTTTTTTTGTTTCAAAACTGTTTAGTTGTTATCATTATATGATTTTTAAGAAATTATGCCTTGTAAACAGTTTGTTAAAAAAAAAACTTTAGTTTGATATATTTACTGTATATTATTTAAACTAGCTTTAGTAAACCCGTTTAGTAAACCCGTGTATTACACGGGTTGATCAAATAAAATATTTTATAAAATAAAAATTTATTAATTATAAAACTATATTTTAATATAAGATATGGTTAAGAACTATAAGTAATAAAAAAATTATATTAACTTTTTAAACTTTTATTTTGAAACCTTTTTTTGTTTTTTTCCCAAAAATAAATTAAACATTTTGTTGTAGTTTCAAAACAAACCGTTATAAAAAAATATATTTAAAAAAGTTTGGTGTTTTTAAAAAGTTTCTTATTTTATAAAATTCAGTTCCTTAGGAATAAAACTAATAAAAAGATCTATTTCTTAATCATTTATAGAACTAATTTAGATCTAAATCAATTAAATAATATTATTAGTAATTAATGTAAATATTTAATAGGAGAGAAAAGCGGGAAAATTTTGATAAAAATGACTGTGGTGATGCCAAGTGTCCCCT
Source organism: Flaveria robusta (assembly GCA_025506415.1). NCBI lineage: Eukaryota > Viridiplantae > Streptophyta > Magnoliopsida > Asterales > Asteraceae > Flaveria > Flaveria robusta. Next base: position 25,754,996 of record CM046470.1, read on the forward strand.
ATAGATACCTTTTTATTAGAGTAGAAAGATTAGTAACCAGTGTTAGAAGATGATAGAATATGGCCGGGATAATCACTACTATTTTATTAAATATGTTCAATTAATTACAATAATAACGCCATTTTATAAATTAAAAAATTTAAATTATGTCCATCTAAGTAGTGTAATTATCATTGATTTCAATCTTGTAAAAGGATTATGTCGTATTAGTTTGAGTTAAAAGATTAAAATATCAGTCATATCATTTGGATGATAATTTAAAAGTAGTAATTGAAAAACATATGTTACCGTGTTGAATTAAAGATCTTTCTTAACATAAATAAGCAAAATCTAGAATAATATTACCTATAGTTTTTAGAAGTACCTACACGGATCTACCTTTCAATTTCCAAGAAAACGTGTAAAGGTTTGTTAAGTCTTGAGGAATTCCCATTAAAAAAAAAAAAAAAAGTCTTGAGGAATTCATTTTTTTTATAAGAATTCCAAATGTAAAGACCAAGACTTTCAAGACTAATTCTATTTACTACCAAAAAGAATCTTAAATCACTTGACAAAACTTTTACCAAAAGGTATGTGATCTAGAAATTGAAGTTATCGAAGGTTTAATGAGTAAAAATATATGCATTTAGGATCTGTTTGATACGTAATATACTGGAATGGATGACGGAATGAAATGGACGACGAAATGAAATGGACAATGGAATAAAATGAAACATTTCATTCTATTATCTTATTTAATTACCCTATAAGAATAGAATAAGGCAAGAAAAAACAAAGTGACAAGAACTATCGTTAATCATGTAAATATGACTCAAAAATTTGTATCACAAAGTGACAAAATTTAGACATTAATATTAGTTGATGAATACATACTCGCATACCCTTTTTGGTTTCGATTTTATCATCGCTGTCCACTTTCGATTCTGTTCCAACTTAACACTCTCTACCGATGAAACACATTAGAAATCCATAATTATGTAAAAACAATCTCAATTAATTAACAATACATGTATGTGAATCTTATCATTCAATTATCAATTTTGGTCACAAGAACTGTCGTTAATCATTGTTATTGTTCTGGAGTATTGACTACAAAATTGCTAATTATATTTGAATTAAATACCTTATACACCATTTAGGTTTTGATCCCCACTATAAAATTGTTTATTTATGTTTTCCCTTTCCCTATTAAGATTATTTTGTGTTTGAAAAGTACAATTCAAAGCTCGTTTTGTATTGAATTTATATGTACCGATGCACATATGCAGATATGCACAGATGCACATATGCGTGCATGCATATTTTTTCCACTTGAATATATATGCATACACACAATACACAAATTATTAAAAAAAATATTTCCTGTGGATTTTTACGTAAAAAAATAACTAAATTAACATCACAAAATTATCATAATACCCTTACAAATAAAAAAATCTTGAAATTAGAAAGAAAAAATGAGTGGCTAGAATTGTTCTTTTGGTTCTTTACAAATTTTTGGTTCTCAATTAAATACATATATATAGGGTAAAGATCAAATGTTAACCCTCCATTCAACATTTTTTCCCCATATGTTTTCTCGTTAAACGGCACCAATGCAAGGCACGGGTTTTAGATGGACTTAGTTATTGTTTTTAATGTTTTTATGTCATACGTGTGTGGTTCAATGTTTTTATGTCTACTTTCCGTTTAGTTTTATTTTTTTATTTATTTTTTAATACGAGTTTTATCGATGTTAAGTGGTCATTGATAGTGATGTGACATTGGTGCTGCTACTTGGCACGATTTTACGCCCCCTTTGCAACGCAGGGGGCTTAATACTAGTTTCATATAAATATAAAGTTTATCAGAACTTGATGGCTTATTTCTTTGAACTCTATGTGAAGGAGAGAATCATGGATGATAGATGGGAGTTGAGAGGATGATAAGAGTAGTCATGTGTTTAGTCTTCCTAAGTGTGAAACCGCTCAAGTCCTACAAGCAAACGGTTGCTAACTTTCTTTCAAATAAGATATGTTTCTTTTAGATTACTCCAAAATAAATGGGCAATAGTTACGAGAGGTGCGCCACTTGGGTTGTAATTATAAGTTTGTCTTTGAAAGTTTGTGATTTTTTTAACTATGGATCTTAGCATTCGATATCTTTGAAAGTTGTCAAATGAGTTAGCCCATTTAGTGACATAGATTTTAGATTCCATCGACTCTTCTTTTGTATTTGTCACTTCATGTAAAAGATCATCAATTTGAGTTTAAATAAAAATTCGTCTTATATTTAAGATGAGAGATTTGTTAATTTAAGTCTTTGATTGTCTCTTCATATTTGGAACTTGTTTACTATACTCAGAAGTCATATCCTCCATTTGTTTGATAAAAGTTTGAGTGAGAGTCAACTACTTAAACACTAGTTCTATGCATGCATCGGTGCACAAATGTTAAAGTACCTTTCGAGATATAACTGGTGTGTTGGTCATGATAGTTGTCCTCTTTTTGAGGGGGAACTTCATTGCTCTTACATAAGTCTCCTTCAACATTGCAATTTCTAAGGATGTCATCAAGAGATTTAGTTGGAACAATAAAGTTTTAATGAATAATTTTTTGCTTATCATGAAAAAGACTTACGGTCCGTTTTGCAGGGGGTAACATAATTGAATGAAATATATCATTATAATTTCATTGTCATGTTTAATTACCTTACTTATGAGATTGTGTTGTTTGTCATGTACGGAAGCTCTAATTCATGCCATGATTATTCTTCTATAACATATTAGCTCTCTTTTCACTTCCACTAGAGCCTATTGAAGAAAAATCCGAGGCCTGCTCGCTGTCCATGGAATACAATGATGATAGTGGTGGCATCGGTTGGTGGATGGTGTTGGTGGAGGCTGGCAGGGGTGGATTTATGGTGGTGGTAGGGGTAGCACGGGCTACTCTCAACTTTTGTCCTGAATTACAATTTTTTTTAGCATTTATTGTATCGAGATACCCTTGAACAAAAAGTAGGATACCCCTCAATTTAAAATGGCCAAAATATAAATAATATAAAAGCCGAATGTTTAATTAATAGCCCAATACTATATATAATTGATTAGCACATATTAGCCCAATACTATATATAAGTTTAAAAGCCCAGTTAATAAAAAAAAACTTTAAAAAAAACCCACCAAAAATTTAGTACAACTAACTCCAGAATATACACGAAATTTAATAAAAACATAAAAATAGACCACTAAAAATTTAATACCTCAACAACTTCCGAAAAAGAATTAAACCAAAAGCTTTCCCTTGCACGAGCCGGAGATACACGATGGGGTTCTCATAATGGAACAATCATAAGTTTGCTTAGATCATTTCTGGAAGTTGTTGAGATACTTCGCTATGTTATAAAAGAAGGAGATAGCACCCAACAATGAGGATTAAATGAAATTTAATAAAAACATAAAAAAAGACCACTAAAAGTTTTAATACCCTAGCAACTTTTGGCAAAAGGATTAAACCAAGAGGTTTCTCTTGTACGAGCCGGAGATACACGATGGGGTTCTCATAATGGAACAATCATAAGTTTGCTTAGATTATTTCCCGAAGTTGTGAGGTACTTCGTTATGTTAAAAAAGAAGGATATTCATCCAACAATGATCTAATGCAAGAGGTATTCTATCCAATTTTAAAAAAACTTGAATTTGTTTTTTATGCACACTTGATCGAAGATGTTTTATGGCACACAAATGCTCTCTCGAAACATCTTAAAAAAGTTAAGACTTATTAGAAGCGACTAAATTGATAAATGAAACAAAACAAGCATTCAATGATTTAAGACAAAACGGGTTTGGTGCGGTATTAGAAAAAGTGACAACTTTTTGTAACCCAAGAAACCGAAAGAATGTTATCACTAATCGACATCATTTTGAGGTTGAGATTTTTAATACGATTTTGGATATGCAAATTCAAGAATTGGGAAGTCGATTCAATGAGGTAACAATTACTTTGATAGAAAATATGTCGGGTTTAAATCCGTGTGATTGGTTTTTTAAGTTTGACAAATCTAAGGTATTGGCATTTTCTAATATGTATCCGAATGATTTACTACAAATGAAAGAGGGTGTATTTTGGGTGACCTCAAGGCCTTTTAACACTACATAAAGAAAGATAATAGATTTGTAAAATTGGATGGAATATGTGACCTTGCTCTTCTAATGGTGGAAACCGGAAAAAGATATTTCTTTTACTTTGGTTTATTGGATATTAAAGTTAGCATTCGTTTTACGGGTTGCAATCGCTACTGTGCAAAGATGTTTTTCTAAATTCAAGATTATCAACACGGATTTACGCAATCTGATGGGTGAGAAATATCTAAACAATGCTCTAGTTTATGCGGTTGAAAGAGAAACATTTGATAAAGTAATGGAGGATGATTTAATAGATCGATTTCAAGCGATAAAAGCAAGAAAAGGAGAAATCTATTAGGTATTTGTTTAACTTTATTTATTGTTTTGTTTTTTTATAATGATTGTACCGGAATTTTTTTTTGTGATACCCTAAATTTTTGGGCTAGATCCGCCACCGGAGGCCAGTGATTGTTGTTATTCTCGGTGGTGGTGTTGGTTGTTAACTTGCTGTTTGTGGTTGTGGGTTTGGTCACGAGTCGAAATATGAGTTGAGTCGTTATTTAATTTATGATTCAGCTAATAATATAAAAATATCACTCCTATCCTTTTTTTGGAATGACGAATTCATTAAAAGGATGGCCGTTAGTAGGACGCTAGGACCAAAAGATTACACCAGGCTACATTAAAAAATTAAAAAAGGAAAAATCCCTGCCAATCTAAATCTACTAGTTTGGCTCTAAGCTTTAACCACGAGAATGTGTTATATATGATAACCTCCACCATGCTTGACATCGAATGTGATTTGCACTGAAAACATAATCATTGCGTGATTTCCAAATGAACCAAATAGTTGGCAAGAAAATTACAAGCCTTATACTTGAACTGGACACCAAACTAGAGAACCGTAAGTAACTCTTGAAAAGAGCTATAGTTAATCATGGATAGCACCACCAATCAAAGATTTTCGACCATACTTGGACTGCAAATCCACATTGCCATAGGATGTGATATGATGACTCCACCGAATCTCGACATAAGGAGCAAATCGAAGAAATAAGGGGAACACCTCTCATCTCGAGAGCTTCCTTCGAAGGGATCCGGTCAAACCTCGCTCTCCATACGAAGCAGTTCACCTTAAGAGGCATCCAAAATCACTCCTATCTAATTAACGAATATATTTTTCATCTTAGCATAATAACTCAACATCATTTCACCTTGTATCCATGATACTAAACACCAATGATTTCGAGATCGGATCGGACCGGCCGGTTGAACCGGTCCAACCAGGAATCGAAGGGTGGGCTGAACCGGTTCAGGCCAGTTTGTTTTGTAGGGGTTGGACCGGCTGGTTCGTCCCGAACTAGTGTGCTGGAATATATGAGGCTGGTGCAACCAAAATAACACTTAGAAGATTTTGAAGTGCAACTGAAGAAGTCTTCCAAAGACAAAGCTGCTCTTTCGAAAACAAGTTGACGATCTTCCGAAGCTTAAGTATGAAGAGCTTCCGAAGAAAAATTAAGTCTTCCGAGACTAAGTAGTTTTTCATTCGAAGTATAAGCACTTAAAAGATCAAATACAAAAGTCTTCCGAAGAATGAAGTCATGAAGACTTGCAAAAGTCTCGGAAGAAGTTGATTCTTCCGAAGCATAAATGGCTTCGGTAGAACCTATTCTTCCGAAACAATTTAAGATTCGGAAGAATCAACTATGAACCAGTGGACATAAGTATGGTCCGACTGACACTCGCTGCCAACTTTGATATACTGCATGGCGCTTTCCCACGCCCATGTAATTGACCATACTTTAATCTACTATTCACCTTTTATCAGTTAGTACAGTTACCAACTTTAGTTGGTAACAAAAGGTAAGTCATGAACCTGTCATGTCTACTTAATTTAGGATATTAGTTTATCTTAGACACCTTACTTCTAGCAATGTAGTATTTGTCTAGTTGTAATTCTCAGCTGGTTTTCCAAGTATAACCGACTATAGATAGTAGTATATATAGTTTCTCGTTGTAACTCACCAAGAGAAATGCATGTAAAAAGAGTCTTGTAACACTGAGTTGAAAAGTAATATATACAAGTATCTTGAAAACTATTTTTGTTTTATTTTACTTACTATATTATTATCAACTTAGTTAGAGACTCGGCTTTATTATCCGAGTGAGACTTAGTGAGTTTGAGAAATAAACTTGTGTTGAGAGACCAACACCGATCTTGCACGGTGGTTAGACCGGATTTTGAATTTTTTTTTTTGGATTTTAATGGGTAAAAACAAGGAGTTGAACTAAATTAGTACGTTGTACATAAGATTATTGTTAAGTTTTATATATAACTATAAAATATACACATAAATTACTTATATTGAATTTATGTATAACTATATATATAATATACTATATAATTATGACGTTATTTGGTTTTAAATCCGGTCCGACAAGTCCTACCAACAAATCAGTAAATCGTCCGGTTCGACGTTCAATCCAGTTCTTAGAAACATTGCTAAACACATAATCAACATCAATAACCACACCAAATCTACACATCGTCTACTTCCACCAACCAATGGCCACAGACCCCCTACTCTCACCGTCCACCACCGTCTCCTCCTCCTCCGACCACCACCACCTCTTCGCCGCCGTAGACCTAGGCACCAACTCCTTCAAGCTCCGCATCGTCCAAGCCAACCCCACCACCGGCCGCTTCCTCACCCTCCACCGCCTCAAACACCCCGTCGTCCTCTCCTCCGCCACCACCACCGCCATCCCCCCCTCCACCCAATCCCGAGCCCTCCAGTCCCTTCATAACTTCCACCACATCATCCTCTCCCTCAACATCCCCCCCTCCCACCTCCGCCTCGTCGCCACCTCCGCCGTCCGAGAATCCTCCAACCAATCGGAATTCCTCTACCTCATCCACCAAACCCTAGGTTGGAAAATCGACGTCCTATCAGGCTACGAAGAAGCTCGTTTGACCTACCTTGGTGTCCTACAGTTTCTTCCGGTGTATGATCGTACTGTTCTCACTGTTGATATCGGTGGGGGTTCGACGGAGTTTGTCGTAGGGTTTCGTGGTGAGGTGAAATTGGGGGTTTCGTTGAAATTAGGGCATGTGACTTTGACTCAAAGGTTTGTTAGAAACAATGCGATTGAGGCGATGAGAGAGCACATTAGGGCTGTTGTTAGGGATTCAGGGCTGGTTGAGAAAGTTTTGGGGCATGAAATTGATGTTGTTGTTGGGTCTTCGGGCTCGATTCGGATGATTGAGAAGGCGATTTTCATGGGGTATAGTGGTGATTTGGTGAATGAGATTGGGTTGCTTGAAGGGTGCAGGAGGGATTGGAAGTTTACTAGTGTTGAATTGAGGGGTCTTGTTGAGAAGCTGTGTGAGGAGGAGAGTGAGGTTGAGGAAGCTGGGAGAATGCATAACCGAAAAGGGTTTTTCAAGATGCGATCGGCGTTTATTGTGGCTGCTGTGGTTTTGCTGGAGGAGATATTCGGGTTGCTCGGCGTTGAAGAGATGGAGGTTTCGGGTTACGCGTTGGGAGAAGGTGTGATTGCTGAAAAGTTAGCAGAGGCGTTTGATGGGTTTGATTTGAACGCGAATGCGAGGTGGAGATCAGTCTTGAGGGTTGCATCAAGGTTTAATAATAAGAAGAGGATGACTTCTGCTGCATCTTGTGCTTCTATTGCACAGGTATGATTAATATTATTATTATTATCATGATCTTTATCATCATTGTTATTGTTATTAGTTAAATTAAGGAAAACAGGAGTAATTGCTTTTACAGGAAATTTTCACAGGTTTAAGAAAGTGGAACAAGATTGGTGATGAGAGAAATCAAGTTGTTTTATTGGATGACAAAGATCTTGAATATCTTGAAGCTGCTTGTTTGCTTCATAATATTGGATTGATCACAGGGAAAAAGGGATACCATAAGTGGTCATACCATATTATCATGGTATGCATTTATTGGTATATTCTTCATATGAAATCGATATAGTTATGATTTTAAGAGTTGGGTTGTAAATTTTACATCTTAACAGAACGGGGAACATCTTCATGGTTATAACACTGAAGAGGTTAAGGTACATCATCGCGTGCATTCTTAGTCCACTGTTTATGGATTATAAACCGTTAATTAAAACTGGGATTTATGTGTTCTTCAGTTAATTGCGCTGCTTGTAAGGCATCACAGAAAGAAATTTCTGCAATCTGACCATGATTCTCTCGGGGAATTCACAGATGAGGTACTTTCTGTGTTTAGTTAAAGGAAGAGTCAATATAAGCACAAATTGACTTTCATGAAAAAAAATGATATACAGATGAAGCATAAGTTCAGAGTTCTTTGCATAATCATCCGCTTATCTGCAATCTTAAAGCAATACGAATCTCTGAGCATTCCAAGCTTTAAGCTATCGCATTCTCATGAAGGGTTTAAGCTGGTAAATAATCAGTGAATCATTATAATTAGTAACTTCTATCTTGCATGAATATAAATGCTTCAAATCTATAGGTACTCAGGGAATCATCAGCAGATAATGCTGAGTCCATACCAGCAGATATTGATGTGGAAATGAGAAAGGAATTGGAACGCTTTGAAGAGGTAATAAGTGATATATCTCAGGTCAATTTTTACCATCCCGGAAGACAAATATGATTTAACTAATATGTTCGATATTTTTTTTATCTTTCAGGTTATTGGGCAGAAATTGTCGGTTGTAGTTCTATCAAGCCCATCAGGATCTTGATGCATCCAAATGGCTGTATATAGTTTGGGAATTGGACAATGAAGCGCTCAACGACCAGTCATGATAATGCGAGTCATGATAATGTGAGCTTTCTGTTTCCACTTTAACTTCTAAAAAGGTTTTAGAAACATTGAGAATATTGTTTACCACAATTTTAGTGTAGATATATTGTAGTAATTATAGATGAACAAAGTATAAGTATTCATGCCTATTTGATTTTGTTAAGACTTAAGGGAACAATAACATTACTATGACCTTATACTTTTCATCTACTTTGGCTCATTTTTGTATAAAGCTTTAAGCTTGACCAACCACTCGAATGGCTATTAAACATGTCAACCGAATTCAAAAGATTATACGAATCAATTTATATACTTTTAAACGAGGGTTCAAGTTGTTCATCATAAGTCACAACCATCGATATGATATGGCTTTATTGTGGTAATGCCACTAGTTTGATGAGCATCCAGGTTTCAGATAGTGTGCCAATGCCGAACCCAGGGGCGGAGCATAGTTGGGACCCGGGTTGGGGGGGGTGGGGGCCTCTTTTTTTCGTCGGTGGTGTTAAACTTTAGTCCGGTAAATTTTTGGCCCGGTGGCGTAAATTTTTATATAAAACTTGAGTTCGCCCCCCCTAAAAAGAAACAATTTCGCCCCCGCCCCCCCTACCGGGGGGGGGGGGGGTGTTGTTTGAAAATGTTGTTTGAATTTTTAATATATTACTTCTCAGGCAAAAAAAAAAAAAAAAAAAAAAAAAAAAAAAAAAAAAAAAAACCCTTCACCTTAGGTTAGTCGTTTATCATAAATAGGCCTTTAGAGCTAACCTTTTATCGTTGGTTTCTATACCTTATCATCTAGCATCATGGAAGCTGGGGTTGGTTTAGCTCACCTCCACCGAAAAAGAAGGGTCTTATACGGGTTGAGCCAACATTTCATGAACCCGAAAATCTTGTCATGCATACAAGCCTCAACACGGCTTGCATGCTTGGAGGTTGTCAATGTTGACAGCGAAATTGATGGTAGGGAAACTCGTGATGCCTTCTATTGATAGTTCTCAATACAGAGATTACAATTTGACATGAACTATGTTTGGTAAATATTTATACTTGAATACCAGTATATGTTACAATAAAACAATATAGGCTAATCCGCTCCCGTAGTCATTACAGGAGGTGGTAAGATGTTTAGAGTAGATCGAAAATCTTTAAACATAACTCAAGGTAGGCCTTTGGTAAAGATGTCAATGATTTGAGAATGTAATGGAACACGTAGGACCCTAACTTGGCCATGAGCCATCTTCCTCCTAACAGATAAATATCAATTTTATGAGCCATCTTCCTCCTAACAGATAAATATCAATTTTGATGTGCTTAATTATTTGGTGGTACCAGTTTGTAGACCAGGCGTGCTTCATCCTTTGTTAGGCGCATGATGTAATTTGCATAGCAGATTACCAACTCAACATGTTTTGGATACAACGTTAGCAACTCCTTGGTTCTCTGCCTTAGCACTTGATCTACACAGGCTCGTTTATCTTTCTGAAGACCACAATATTTATTATAAGTAGATCTACAGAGATTTCAATTTGGTATGAGAGTTTCTAAGGCTCTTGTTGACCTTAAATTTCAAAAATCGAATCTCAATATGTGGCATCGATCAACAATAGAAGAAGGATAACACTAAGAAGATACATAAAATATAATATCTCAACAGTGTTCTAAAAATCGCTAAACACTAGTCGGGCGATGGGGTGTTGACTAATGACTAATCGGTTTGGAGTATTTATGTATAATTTTTAAATTTATATATATTTACACACATTTTTATACGTAATATTAGAAAAATGTTTACTTTAGTATATATATAAACATAGCTGGCCAAAAATTCTAATTTTTCGTCAGAATTTTTAAAGTTCGTCAAAATCTTGCCGGATTCTGGAAAAAGCCGATTAGAGGTTGATTAACAGCCTACTAACGAGATGTATGGTGCCGATTAGGGAAAACCAAAACGGGGAGCCTCCGATCATCCACCAGTTGCAGATTAATCAACCAACTAGTTTGATTTTTCAAACAGAAATTGCAAAGCAGAAAGAATGAACCGGGCTTGTGTTTGACACAATTCCCTTAAACAGATTCGCCGTCTGTTCTCAGGGTACACCGGTTCGCAACAGTAACGGTGCACTGCAGGAATTGCGTGAAATATTCTCGGGATGAAACCGTGCTCTGAGTAACAGGTTGGAGCAAAAAACCGGCTTCACGCGGACCCGGATTTTCGGAGCGGCATTCGTGCGCGGGCGACCCAAATTTTCCAGCCAGAAACCCGTTTTTGCAGCCCCCCTTCGCGCGGGTAGGTCATGGTGTAAAAGATATCATAAAAACATTCAATACCTTCCACCCTGTTTCTACATATAAACACATAATATTTTCTTTTTCACACCAATGTGGGACAAGGGTGACAAAGACTTCCTTTCACACCCTTATTTCCATACAAGAAATCTAACATCAACAACAAGAACATTCACATTTTGATGTGCACTTCAAGAACAAACTTATCATAGTGATTTTTTTATTGTCGTTGCATTTTTATTTTATTTTAAGCATTGAATCGAAAACAACATTAGCTTGATAGGACATGTTAAGAATATTAAGTAGTGTTTAGGAGTAAAGTTAAACACTGTTTTTGAGACTAAATCAGACCGGCCTTTCCAACCGGTCTGACCGGAATGGAATAGGTGGCCGGTTCGGTTCGCATCGACTTGTTTTGGAGCGGTTCGACCGGCCGGTTCGTCTCGAATCGGTGGTCGGACTGGGAAACCGGACCGGTTCGAACCGTATTTTGATTTAAATTTTTTTTTTTGGATTTTAATGGGTAAAAATGAGGTGTTGAACCATAAATTAGTGTGTTGGATATAAAAATATAGTTAAGTTTTATATATAACTATAAAATACATATATAAATTACTTATATTTAATTATATATATAACTATATATATAATATACTATATATATAATTATGACGTCATCCGGTTCTTAAATCCGGTCCGACCGGTCCGACCACCAAACCAGTAAGGCGTCCGGTTCGACGTCCAATCCGGTTTTAAAAACATTGAAGTTAAAAAACAACTAAAAGTCATACAATTAGTAGTATCAAGTAAAATTTAGTAAAGATAACCCATTGATCTTTCTTACTATATGTGTTGAAAATAAGAAGGGAAAGCATGATTTCATATTTTGCAAATGATTCTTCCTAGCCTTGTGATTCTTCCTAGCCTAGATCATTCAAGGCTAGTTTCGATCTCTTCTTATTTTCATATAGATTTTTCTATTTTAATTTACATTTAATTAGTCTGTTTTTATAGAATTCTTCAGCTTATGTGTCTTTTGAGAACTCGTTGGCTAGATATTGTTTATGAGTTTATAAATATATGCAAATTTTTTTTAGAAAAATCCCTCAAAATTATGGAAGTTTGATGAGAGGAAAGAGGAGGTGAGACGTTAGAATTCAGAAATTTACTGGTTTTGGATGGCCCAAAAAAATGGAGGATTGGGTGTGCAAAGGCAGATTCAAACAAACACAAACAAAAACAATTTATGTGATTGTGACGAAGCAATCTTAATAATATAACTCTCAGTCACTCAATATATGTCCTCAAATTATTCTAGCTTGATATAAAAACTATATATTGTACGTCTAGAACTTTTGTTTAAGAAAATATGTAATTCTTTTGTCCACTAAACGTGTCAAGCATCACGTATATATGTATTATATGATTATTATGTTTCTCTGTACTTATAACTGGTTAAGTTTAAAATAGCGTAACATAACGTGATAATTAATTTTTTTGCCGTGTGTTAATTTTGTGCATCAACGCAATTCATCTTTACTAAAATAAATTATTTTTTGGTTTTAAATCGTGATTAAAACGGAGTGAACGTTTATAAAGGGGGTCAAATAAATATTAAAAAGGGTATTTTAAAAAAAATTTATATTTATCTGTCCTACTCAATTCTTGATAAACTGTGCAATATTTAAAGAATATAATTAAGTAAGCATTGGCACGTGAATTGGGATGACAGGAGAAAACAAAATTATTAACTAACTTCTTAATTTGATTTCCATATTAAACGCATGAGATTTTAAATATATAAATTACTAGGTTAGTACCTCATGTATTACACGGGTTGAATATATAAATTATTAAATAATTAATAAAAAAAATTATGAATTATAACACTATGCTTAAAGATAAAATATGATTATGATTACTTATAAATAGCTACTTTAAGTAAATAAACAATAATTTATTTATCTTAACTTTTGTTTTATAAAAAATATATGGTTTGTAAATATTTTGTTTTAAGTAAAATGATTTTTTTTAAAGTTCATTGCCTTTTTGTTTTTAAAAAGTGTGTTTTTAATTTAAAATAAATAGATTTTCAATTTATTAAATTATACATTTTATAATTTGTAAATGGTATGAGTAATATTATTAGTATTCAATATTAGTTTTAATAATAGAGAGAAATAAGAAAGTTAGTATGATAAGCCTTACGATTGCGTCACATATTATCTTATTTTTTTGTTATTATAAATAGATTGATAGACAAACAGACAGATAGATATATAGATAGATAGTCTAGAAACTCATTTATTAAACGAATTATAGTTAGTAATAAACACAAAGATTTACAGTACGATATTTTAATATAAGATATGAATTTTATATACGTAATAGTTCAAGAAATAAAACAATTATATTATTTTTTTAACTCTTATCAAAATAGTTTTATTTTAAAACATTCGTATTAAGATTCTTTTATAAAAAAATAAATTTTTATAAAAATATTGTTTATTAAAAACTCTGGTTGTTTTAATAAGATTGTTTTTAGAAAAGTTTACATTTTTATATATATTTTTTTAAAAAAGGCCGGATTTAAAATATTTTGTTTCAAAAAGTTTTAGTGTTTTTGAAAATTTCATATTATATAAAATTTTTTTATTATTAGTTCTATTTTAATTTAAAAAATATGAATTTTTATTTTCTTAATAAAATCTAACTTTAAAATGATACATTGACTTTAAAAACTTTAAATGAGAGAGAGAGAAATATTGCAATTTATAAAATTAATTTTTAATAAGAGAGATAAATTAATTTTAATGTTTAAATTACTATAATAGTCTTTTAGAGGTAAAAATAAGGTGATAATGTCTAGAAGAATGACAAGGGACAAAAAGCTAGGTCAAGAGAATGACATGTGGCATTAGAAAGTTTGTTTTATTAGAATCTATAGATTTTATTAGCTGGATTCCACCAAAACCTAAACACATTAAAATTTTTGTTTGAAGTTCATTAACAAAATACATAGACTCTCTCTCTCTCTCTCTCTCCCTCTCTCTCTCTCTCCCTTTCTCTCCCTCTCCCTCTCTCTTTCTCTCTCTGTTGCAATGTCTGGTCACCACCACCACCCATCTCCAACCTCTCTTGCAATCCGGTCACCACCACCACCACCCATCTCCAACCGACGTAACCATCATCGCCCACCACCACCGCAACCAACGTAGAGCCACCCGAACACCACCATCATCACTACAACAACCACCGCAACACTACCATCGTCACCCACCACCATCACTACAACAACCACCGCGACACCACCACTACAAGAACCATCGCGACACGACCACTACCGCAACCATCGCACCACCACAACTATAGTCGATCGAGAGAGAGGAATCAAGATTCCAAGTGACGTCCTCAAAAGAATGTAAGCTGCTGAAAATAGATCTGAGTTAAACGAAGAAGGCGACATGGAGGGTTAGGGCCGCTGCCATAGCTCCGGCAGCGGAGAGTTTCGCGATCCAGCCATCCACCATATAAACTCAATCGTTGCATCACCGACCTTTACTTCAAGTTTTATCACTTGTACTTTTGTGGTTGTGCTTTTGAGAATTGTACACTATGCGTCACTGTTGGTATGGTGGCAATGCAGCCACCGACCAAAGCGTTTAATATGTATTATAATTTGTTTATTATGATTTTTCACAAGGTTATTGGTTTGTCATATAGCTTTCTTATAAATTTAAAAAGAATATTTTTTACTAATAAATAATAATAAAATTAATATAGTAAATGTAACTTTGATGTATTGATATAAATAAAAGATTGAATTGTTATTATTCATCTTTAATAAAATAAATTAAAAGTAGAATTAAAAAATATAAGATTTTAATAAAAATTAAAATTTTTATTATTAATTTTAATTATTATATATGTTATTTTGGTTTTTAGTTGGATATAAATAATATTAACAAGATTCTAGTGGTTTTTATATATTTTAAAGTTGGTTTTGACGTATATGGCATTTGAGAATTAAAGTTATCTATGGGTACCTATGATATCTAAAATATTTTTTAGGGGCATATATAATATTATAATATTGGTTTGGGTATATATGATATTTAAATTATCTTTAAGAATATATATGATATTTAAGAAATTTGCAAGGGTACATATGATATCTTGAATTTTATTTGGGTATATATGATATTTTAAAATTTTATAGGAGTATATATGAAAATTCACCCTTTTTTGAATGGCTAATTGGATTACTTACGAGCTACTAGCCCACCCGATCATCTTCATTACTCGAGCAAACAATATAAGACTACTCCTAAGAGGAAACTTACTATAGTTGAGAAAAAACCCCTTGACCCAAACGGAAACCCTCTTTTTTTGTCACAAGTGGGACTTGAAATTACCGTAAAATTACCGTTAGATCAATCGCTAACCACAAAAGAAGATGCAATTTCCAAATAGGCGAAGATGTAGTTTCCAAAATTCACGGAGTAAAACCATTTAGACTATGTGCAGTGGTTGTTTAGTTAAAATAGCACTTAATGTCAAGTAGATAAAAATTATTTCATTAAAACCTTTTTAAATTCAAGTGTAGTGGTTAACTAATGTTTGGAGTCCCTATTGATGTAATAATATAGGAAAATTTGCGTTTGACGCCATTAAGGGCTTGAAGCCCTATAAGTTTGGAGCCTGTTTTAACTATCTTGTGATAATGTTTGAAGTCTCATTAATGTTCATGCCATCATGTTTGGAGTCTAACTACGTCCAGTCTTGCATACCATAAGTTTTCTTTATTTTAATTATTCTTTCTTCTTTATTTTAGTAAATTGAACTTAAGAAATTCTAAGATGAATCCAAAATTATTCCAAAAGTTCAAACTTTTGCATCCTAGACATTTCTAATCTTAGATGGTAAATGGCGTCCTCTACTTTCAAATCCTTGTAAATTTATGAGGTTTGAATCCTGTAATGTGTAGTTTTAGTGGCGTTCAAGCTAGTTAATAGAAGTAGATTAGATGTAAATATTCTTATATATCTAACATTTTTTAAAGTTATTCATAAACGTCCAACTTTTTTCTAACATTTATTCTACACCCTTTTATGATTTGTTTTATGTTGTGAAGATACAGTTGTTACGCTTAAAGCAGCATTTAAAGCAAACAATATTGCATGCACAAATTTTTCAAAATACTAATATAACTTATCATAGTAGTAGTGATCTATAGATCATAAGGTTCCAATCATCCAAATTCTCAATCACTACAATACATAACATCATATTACAACTACACAACCTACTTATTGAACCCTTAAACAATTTCATCTACCATGAAATCATTATTCATCACCATTATCACCACCACTAGAACCGAGCAGTGGCCACAACGTTCAAAGGATCCCTTTTATGAACAACGAGTCCAACCAACTCGGTCATGTCTAGATCTTCATTTCGCACGCCATTCGGCAAAGCGAAATCATACTTGTACACCAGGTTAGCTAACACGAGCTCGTTAATCGAAACCGCAAACTGCACACCAGGACACCCCCTTCGCCCTGAACCAAACGGTAAAAGCTCATAGTGAAACCCTTTGAAATCAACACAGCTGTTCAAGAACCTCTCGGGCTTGAACATGTCTGCGTCTTCCCATATTGATGGGTCCCGTGCGATCGCCCACCCGTTGATCATCAATTGGGTGCCCTTTTGGAGATCATACCCCATTACTGTCACATCATCCATTGCCTCGTGAGGCACGAGTAGTGGTAGTGGAGTGTGTAGGCGCATCGTCTCCTTTAAGACCGCTTTTAAGTAAGGCATCGCCTCGACATCGTCTTCGGTGATCATGGGCTTTCCTTTGCCTATTGATGTCACCTCTTTCTGCAACTTTTTCATTATCCGTGGGTGTCTTATTAGCTCGCTCATCGCCCACTCTATGCTTGCGGATGTTGTATCCGTCCCACCGGAAAACACATCCTACAACATAAATACATACATGCATCTTTAATCTTTAATCATATATATATGCATGCATGAACTCAAACCACATATATTCATATTATTATTACTATGACTATCTCCAATACAGAGCTAAAAAAGCGTCTGCATGGGAGGGGCAGCGCGAGAGAACACGCGCTGTCTCTCTATATTTGAAGATGGTTTTAGAAAAGATTAACTTACAGAGATGATAGCTTTAATGGTATCTCTCCCAAAGGTGAAATTGGCTTCATTTTCACTTTGAACATCTAGCAAGATATCAACTAGATCTTGCTCTTGATCACCACCATCACCGCCGCTGCCACCACCCGTTTTCCTCTTAACCACATGCTCTTCAATAATATTATCATAAAAATCATTCAACTCTTTCGCGAGCTTCTTGGTTCGACCATCTAACCCACGCAACCAATCGACCCACGAGAGCCACGGGATGTAAGTCCCAACGCTCACCGCCCCAAGAAGAGTCTGAAACCTCACAAGCAAATCCCTAAACCTCAAACCATCATTATACGTCCTTCCTAGAGCCACCTCACAAATCACATTGTTGGTTAACTTAACCAGCATCTCACTCAAGTCAAACGCAGACCCACAACTCGTTCCGATCAAGTTAATCAGCCGAGTCGTCTCTCGTTCCCTAACTTGTCGGAACGAGTTAACGCGTCTGCGGCTCAGTAGATGTATAACCGAAATGCTCTTTATCTGCCTCCAGTACTCTCCATAGGGCGCGAAACCGATGTCCTTCGAGCCATAGTTAAGTTGATCAGGGATCTTCAACTTAGGCCTGTTTGAAAACACTAAATCATGTGTTTTCAAAACCTCTTGAGCGGCTTTCGCCGAGGTTACCACAAGCATGGGTACACTACCTAAATGAAGCATCATAACGGGCCCGTATCTGCGCGCTAAATCGCACAACGAGAGATGGGGGACGGAGCCCAATTGGTGCAGGTTTCCGATGATCGGAAGCCGCGGTGGAGACGGTGGTAGGTTTCTTTTGGTTCTTGAAGAAGAAGAAGAAGAAGATGAAAGCCATTTGAAGGGGATCATGAGTAACAAGAGAAGTGGGAGTGAGATGAAAGGAGACATTAGGAATTGCAATGAAGGAAACATTGTTGTGATTGTGATGGTGTTTTTAGTGCAAATGAGATCACTTGGCTCATATTGTTGTGGGTTTACACATATATATAGACTTCAAGTATGTGAGTTTATTGTATAAAATAATAATATATGTATATTTTTTTATAAATTAGTTATGGTAGATTGGTAGTTAACTAATATTTTAGCTTATCTAGGTCGTTAACCGTTTCGTGTATATTATTGGCGTTTGGGAGTTAATATAAAAATATATAAAAACTAATACTTTTATGTATAAGTTTAAGATTTTATGGTTTATGGAAGGAACGGTTGTTACCATATTTTTATTACGATAACCCGTTAACACTAATGTAAAAAACATTTAAATTATGATTATATAGTGTAACTAACTTTTATACCGCGTTACACTACTGATTTAACAATTTTCCTCTATTTTTTTAAAAAAAATCACCCTTTTTTTAAACCGTCTTAACTTTTTTGTATGATGTTATTTTTTTATACAAATTACACCATTAAGTAGATCATTTTAATATCTTTAATTCGAGTATAGTTTTGCTATATTTTTTTAGAAGTTTTTTTAACGTTTATTATGGACCACTAGTTTAACATTGTAACTCTAACTTACAGTGATGACATGACATGCTGTGGATCACTAGTTTGGTTAATAAGTTTTCGCAATAAACAAGAGTTAACATTCGTTCTCTATACTTATGGTTTAATATAAATCTTTTGCTAATAATTGTTTTATAAGTTATTCGCTAGTCAGAGAGACCAACACACATGTATAAAAAATATTAATTTGTAAGTGAAAATGGAAGTTTTCTATATACTTAATGAATGAAACTAATCTAAAATAAATTATAATCCTGTTTAAGATATATACAAAAATATAGTATTATATCATAAGGGTGCGCGAGCGGTGTGGCGGAGAACACATGTAAATTTTTGTTAGTTTAAAAAAAGTTATAGAAATATAAAACTTCATTTTAAAAACAAATAAAATTCTCGTTTCTATAGTGTAGATTTTTTTTTTGAAAAAACATTAACGTAGGAAAAGAGTTATAATCATTTAAAAGTCGTGAGGGGAGTTTGTTTAATTTTAATAATTGTAATCACATAACAGATATGTACTGTGTAATATATAATTACGATAGTTAAATTAATTAAAAAAAATTTTGCCCCTCATACTCTTAAAAGTTTATATAAAAATACAATATCATTTTCCTTAAATGTATTATAATATAGTATATCTACACCATAAACTTGTATTTGTTTTGTTATTTGGTTTAATGGACTCTAGATAAAGCTGTTAACTTTTCCCTAAGTCATTTGTATTTGTAATTTTGTGTTACATTTGGTGCGACAGGCAGACATAACACAAGTGTTGTAGTTTCGCACAAGTGTTGTAACTTCGTACAAGTGTCTACGTGCATGTAGAGGTGTTCAAACCGGTTTTTCCGGTCAAACCGGTTCGGGTTCAAAACCGGACCGGTTTTTTTGAGGTAGAGTCAAACAGGTTTTTCTTTAAACCGGTTCGGGTTACAAACCGGTTTGGCTCACCGAATACTCGAACCTGTCAAACCGATTCGGACCGGTTTGAAACCGGTTTTTTTACCGAAACCGGTTTTTCTTACCGGTTTAACCGGTTTTAACTTTTAAACCGGTTTATAAACCGGTTTTGAGTTCGGGGCTACCAAACCGGTATAAAAACCGGCGGTTTGGGTCGGTTCGGAACCGGTTTGGGCCAAACCGGTTTTTCTTTGAAACCGGTTCCGGTTTTTCAGGCCGAACCGGTCCGGGAACCGGTTTTTTTGCCCATCACTACGTGCATGCCACGCGAGTGTCAAAGCCAAGTGTCTAACATTTTATACTCCCGTTTGATATGTATAAAGACACTCAAAGTTGATATCTTGATCAATAAACGGAGTTGCAAGACTGATATGATATGATATGATCATGCAAATTCTTAATAAAAGGAGGGGTTTCAAAATTTGTTGCTTCTATATGATATGATCATGCAAATTTTTAGCTAAGTGTGAGTCGTTTTTTCTGTCACATAAGCGTCATATCACTTTAGGCATTCTACTCACTAACCATTCAGTAGTGAGGGATATACCGAGTGAGTGTGAGTGGAGAAACATCAGAAAACAGAGATCGATCAAAACAACAACCACAACGATTGAAATCTTTTATTAAGAATAAGATTATAGGAGAATTTGTGTGAGAAACAACAAACTAGAAGAAGGTAGGGACTAAAACTCTACTAATTAACTACCCCTTTATCAGCTAATACAATCAGTTAACAACCGATTAACAAACTAATTTTCGACTTGACAGAATTGCCCCTCCAAGTTTCACTAACGTGCCACTTGTAATTAAATCTTTCACATAGACTTTGATTTTACTTCACCAGCTTGCATACAAAGCTGAATTGATATTGAAAGAGATTTTGTAAACATTTCAGCTGGATTCACAAGTATCATTGCCTTTCACCATTATTAATTAATCTTGAATTAACCACTTCTCTTTTGAAATACAACCTCACACTATTATGTTTAGTTCTTTCACGAAACATACTGTTATTAGACAAGCGCATAAAGGCTTGGTTGTTATCATACTCCACTAAGTCGCTAACTTTACTCCAAACACAGGAACAAACCATTTCAACCATAAGGCTTCTTTAACTGCTTTTGTCAAGCCACAACATGTTTTCACTATGCTTTCTAATTTACTATACCAAATACATTGAAAGCATATCCAGTTATATATAGATATCCCTTTATCCAGTTCCTTTGCATAATCTTCATCTACAAATCCTTCAACCAAACCTTGACTATTATCAGTAGTTTTATCCAATGCTTTCAGAACTGGATCGGACGTTAAACCGGACGCCTTACTGGTTTGGTGGTCGGACCGGTAAACCAGATGACGTCATAATTATATATATACTATATTATATATATAGTTATATATATAATTAAATATAAGTAATTCATATATGTATTTTATAGTTATATATAAAACTTAACTATATTTTTATATCCAACACACTAATTTATGGTTTAACACCCCGTTTTTACCCATTAAAATCAAAAAAATAAAAAATATACAAAAACCGGTCCGACCACCGGTTCGGGACGAACCCGCCGGTTCGACCAGTCCAAAACGAATCGACCGAACCGGACCGGCTAGGTGGCCGATCCCCGGTCGAACCGTCAGACCGGCCGGTCCGATCCGGTTGTGATAACATTGGTTTTATCAAATATCAACCCATAACCTTTAGTACCATTTAAGTACACAAATTTCTTATTACCAACCTTTTACTGAGCCTTACCTGATGCACCAAAATATCTCCTTCCCATGTAGTACACTTTTGTACCTTCTTTTATGAGAATCATAAGCTAACAACTTGAAATAAGTAACTACAGGAGTGCCATAGCAAAATTCCTTAGAATCTTTTACACACAAGAAGTTTGAGTGAACTTCAGCTGCCTAAGCGGTTGTTAGACAATTTTTGAATGGATAATTGATGAATTATTAAGAGATCCGAATCATTAATTGCTGAACCAGTAAAAGGTCTGAATCATTAAAATTTATTATATTGCTTAACTATTTAGAGGCAAGTGTCTGACTAATTCAGATAAGAGCTCTTAACCGTTCAAACTTAGTACAATGCTTAACCATTCAGAGGCAAAATTGTTGAACCATTTGAAAATCTACTCACGAAACAAACACTCTGAACCATTAAATGCTGAACCATTAAAACATCTGAACCATTAAGAGGCTGAAACAAATAGCCCCTAAGACTTCTAATCCTTTAAAATTTCACACAAACTTTTCTTTGCTATACCGGCCTATTCTTTCATTTCAAATTCCATCGTCAACAATTCCTTGGTAGTCTTAGTTTCATGCTTGTCGTTACATGATACAAGCATACCATGGCATCTACATATAATAACAAATATTCGTATGCTTTTTATCAAAAAAAATATAAACGCACAGTCATTTTTATTTTGTTTTGTCAACGTACAAATATAAAATTTAATTTTGTTTTGTCAACGTACAAATATAAAATTTAATGAAAACCGAGTTGTTATGAAATTGAAATACTTTTTAGGTGAAGTGGCTTTGTCACATGGTCGAATACCCAACAAAGAACATTTTGATAATTAATCGTATTCCATTGGATCTCGTGGAACATACTAAATCGCATGCACATTACTATAACTTTAAAAGCCAAACAGCGAAGTCTAAAAGCATGATGTACAAGCTTTTGTTGAATGATAATGGTATTGTTAAAGTCACAGCCTGTGACTTATGTTACCTGACAACCCAAATTGGTTTTCATACACCAGTTTAAGATTTACATGTTTGAATTTGATTGGTTCAAGATAAAAAAAAAATTGTTTAAACTAATTAAAATCAAGGCAGCTGCATAACTACATAAGTTGTTTTAAGTTTAATATTATTTTATATTTAAAATTAATTTTTTTTCGTATTGTGCTTTTCTTTTATAAATTTTATAATATAATCGTTTTTTTTAAGTTTAAATATATCGTTATTACATGCTTATTTCTATCTACGTGTCAGTATAATTTTTGTTTGAAACCAACCCATGTCAAACAAAATATATATTTTTAATCTTTTCATCACAAAATGATGTTTTCTAATTTCTGAATATATCCTTGCAATAAGCTTACTTCTGCATATGTTTCAATGTAAATGTACCAAAACTGAGTCCCTGCAACGGATCATTAAATCTATGAGTAAATTATAATGTATTACTCACCTTAATATAATATTTTTTTAAATCAAAATTATATACATTATAACTTGATTATGCTATCTATGTTTATATGTAAATTTTATCATACAGGCGCCATTAGTTATATTTATATAAAAATACTTTTTAGCTTTGGGAAATAAGAACCAAATATAAGATTATACCAATGTATAAAACCTATGTAGAATGACAAATTATATAATGTTTTAAAAACCAAGTTGAATGAATAGTGGGTTTGTGAAGTGTGTTTATTTGGCCACATGAGTTTTGAGGTTTTTTATTTCTACCCCTCATTCTCAAACAGTATTAATAACATGTGATATCTTAGTGTTTTGCATAGATAGAATATGGGTTTGTGGGGGAATGGAGCTCTAGTGGGCGTTACTGTCGGTTGCCGCTGATCTGCTCCTTCTGCCTTCACACGGCGGAGAGGAAAAGGCGTGGAGGCTCACGATTGCCGGTTGTGGTGGCATTGTGTTTGTTTCCTCTCTTCTCCGACTTGATTTTGGGGTTTTGAGATGGTAGCATTCACGAGGCGGCCGACGGCCATGGATTTCGTGTTTGAGGGGGGTTCTAGGGTTCCTGCCGTGGATTTCGTGTTCGAGGGGGGCTTTTGGGTTCCCTAATTTGGCTGGTAATCATGGTGGCTGGTGTTGGGTAGGCAGCCGTGGAGGTGCGACCGATTGCATGTCTAGCAAGCGTTTCCGGTCGTTCCCTTTGCTGGATCCCGTCTTCCACCGGCCGATTATCTCGATAATGGTTGGCATTTCCTCACCTGAGGCTTACTGCTGTCGGTTTACCTTTTGTTTCTTCTGTACTTTTCATCTGTGACTTCGACTGTGATGTAGCTCTTCAATATGGCGTGGTAATGTATGTTACAACCATGGTAGAGATCTGAGCCTCCACCAATCAGATTAATCAAACCTTATGTTTCTGGGTTTATGTGGGTTTATGTTGTATTATCTTGAGTTTGAATAGATGATGGTAACTATTGTTGTACACCTGAAAATGGCATGGTTGTGTTTGATGGTTATGATGATTACTGCTAATAGGATGGTTGTGATGAGTCCAGGAAAGAATTCCGTTGTCTTGGCCTGGCAACCATGTTTGGTGTGCAACCACAACGAGAAAGCGGATCTGAGCCAATTGTTGAAACAACAGTTCTTAGTATTCAATGTATGCGTTACATGTGATTACTGAATGAAATCGTGTCAATTGCTGCGTTGAACATTCGCGCAACGCGCGAGGTAGAATCCTCCTAGTTTACCCTAAAAACAACTTCAGCTAAAAAAGCCCCAATAGCCAAAAACACATTCAAACATCAAACACACCCCAATAACCACAAACACGTTGAAGCGTCACATCCTCACCATGCACTACACTCTTAAATACCTAGATTTTATTAGTTGAGATTGAGATAAGGCAAAATAATAAAATTTGTAGTTAATAAACATGTCAAAATTATCACTTATGTATTTTTTAATAATGGAAAGAAAATCTATTAAAACTAGCAAGGCACTAGAGAGGTCACTACAAAGTTAACAAAAAAATAAATAAATAAATAAATAAATAAATAAATAAACATTACAATTGAAATTTGCATTTTGAGTCCTAACTAAAGGGCTGTTTGGTAACTTCTTAATTTGTAATAGCTGAACCATTAATAGGTTTGAAGCATTACGTGTTAAACCAATAACATATCTGAATCATTAATAGCTACTATATTGCTTAGTTATTTAGAGCCAAATGTTTGATCAATTTAGATAAAAGGTCTTAACTATTTAGACTTGGTATAATGTTTAATTATTCAGAGGCAAAAGTGTTAAACCATTCAGAAATCTAATCACGAAACAAACATTGTAAACCATTAAGTGCTAAAAAGTTCAGACATCTGAAGCATTAAGAGACTGAAACAAACAACCCCTAAGGCCGGGTGTTGTTCGACGTGAGGGGGGGGGGGGAACCCACATGGCTGCCCACCTTGGTTGCAAACACCGCAACACCAGGGCGCTAGCTGGGGCGCGGTGGGGGTGGCGTTAGGAATATCGCAGGTGCATGTGACTGTTGGGACATTTGGAAAACAAAAAAGAGCTGTTGGCTCATTAATTTTTTTTTTTCCAAAAAAGAGCTTTCATATTTACTCTTTCTTTTTCATTTTAAAATTTTATAAAAAATCCTCACACTAGAAAGTATCGAGTGATTGGGATGATTCGTTTCAACAAAAATTTGATCTTATGGACAACAAGACTTTTATGAACTTTACGTTTAGTCCATTTGATTCTCCCGACGAGGTTGTTCCGAAGTCACAACCGAGTCAAAACCAACCAATTGAAGATATTTCGACTGTACAACAAAAAAGACGCTCGCATCACAAGAGTAAGATTAGTTAGCTTTTTTTTTACTCGTAACTTTAGTTCTCTCACAAAATTGGACAAAAGCGTTAATGGAAAAAAAGGACCTTATTTGTAGGGTATTAGAAGAGGAATATTAGTTAGATTTTTATTTATTTATTATGTTTTTTTGTTTATGTAATTTTAAATTTTTTTTTTTGGTTTTTTAATGAATTTTATTTGATTATAATGTTTAATTTTATATTAATGTTTTACATTAAATTTTTTTTAATAAATTTAAGAAATTTGTTTAAGCTCTAATCACCCGATCCATAACAACCTGATCCATAACAAGATTAGAATACTTGATCAGATGTTATATCCAACGCCTCATGTTTAATTCATAAAAAAGATATAACTTTAACTTCCCCAATTAACATTTCAGTCTTCAAGTCGATGCCTTAAAAAATTTATGTATGCAATATTCTATAGTGTTTGATACAAAAATATAACAGAAGTCCAAAACAAATGCCAAAGAAGCAGGAACCCTATCTTCTGGGAAAGGTGCAACACCATCACAAAAAAACTAAGACACCTCTACAAAACCCAATCAAATCGACTGGAGCCATGCAAAACCATATAAGTAATCAGACTCAAGGAAAGTGACAAAACTAATACACCTTTACTAGACCCAATCAAATGTAATGGAGCCATGCAAAAATATAGACATTATCCAAACTCCAACTGCATACTTGCTAAGTCAATTCCAATTTGGATATAATAATCAATATGAACTTACCAATATATTTTGGTTTAGTGGCTAAGGAGTAAATGGGAAGTTTTGTCTTTCTTTTCTTTGAGGTCTAAGGTTAAAACCTTGACATTGACAAATATTATTAACTTAATAATACTAACAATTAATCACTAACGAGTCAGCTGTTCAAAAAAAAAAAAAGAAAAAGAAAAAAACAATATGAACTTAATTTTGTTTGGGCTTAAATTCGGAGTTATTTTGTTATTTTGTTTAATTTTGATTTCGGAACCAAACGTTCCTGGAAGTTTAATGTGCATATACAGTTTTTATTTTTATCTTTTAAAACAATAATATTCACCAAATAGAAAGCGAAATTAGATATAATTAAAATGTATTTTGTTAACTTTTTTCTTAGTTTATATTATCTTCTCTAATAAAACAGAATAATTTTGTCATATGTCATCTTCTTGCACGCCAATTATCCTTTGATCTAATGATGCAAAAAGGAGGTGGGAAGCTTTGGTTGTATTGAAGGTTAGATGTTCAATCTGCTAACATATGAATAATTATTAACTTGGTGTTACTAACTTACTTATCACCGATTTTTCATTCAAAAAAAAATAATAAAAAAAATAAAACCTTCAATTGTAACACATGTTTTGTCACATATTACTATCTAAACAAGTCAACCATTACTAATATTATTAAATGTAAATAATATTAATTATAAAACAAATTTTTTAATAAATAAAAAACATGTTTCTTTTAAATAATATTTTAAAAACAGTATTTTATAAAATACGGAGTTTTTAATACAAATAACTTAGAAAAATGACATTGTGTAAAAAACAATATTTAATAAAAATGAAACTTTTAAAAAGCCAATTTTTTCAAAACAAAAGTTTTCTAAAGATGAACGTTTGAGAAAAATATTATTATTATTTTATTATCTAAAGTAGTTAATAAAGTAGTTGATTATACGTAATGTGAATATTATCTTATCTCAAAAAAAAAATATTTTATAATTTCTAAATATTACTAAATAACTATTAATTTAATATTTTCATTTAACTCGTTTAATACACTATTTTCTAAACTAGTATTTTAAATATAGTCAATTAGATGCTTAAATATTTTAGCGTGTAAAGCAATACATTAGTTATGAATAATCCAACAACATGACAATATTTATTTCAACCATATGTTAACCTTTTGTTGAAATCTATCTATTATAATAAAAAAAAGATTTAAATATGACACTTGGCATAATCGTAGACTATCAAATTTTAATTTTCACGTTTTTCTCTCCTATTAAATAATTACATTAAATACTAATGATGTTAATTAATATTTTTAAGTTTAAAAATAGCTTTTTAACAATTTAATAGAGAGATGTTTTTATAAATATAACTTCTAAAGAAACAAAAATTTTAAAAATAAGAAATTTTTTTTAAAGCATCAAACATTTTAAACATATGAAATAATTTAAAATCAGACTTTAAAAAAAAAGTTATAAAACAAAATAATTAAATTTTAGAGTTAAAATAAGGAATTTTTTAAAATTGAAATCTTTTAAAATGGTTTGTCTTGAAACAAATTGTTTGATTTTTTCTGAAAAGAAAAATAAAATAAAAGTTTAAAAAATAATATTATTATTTTATTAATTATATCCTTACTTATATATAATTTCAATCGTATCTTATTTCAAAATATTATTTATAATTAATAAATATTCATAACAAATTATTTAATATTTTATTTATTCAACCCGTGTAATACACGGGATACTAACCAAGTATATCTATATAAACTAGAGTGAAAATACGTTATTACACCCGCTGAGAGGAATTCAAGCATTTAAACTAGAGTGAAAATAATTGAAAAGGAATAACGACAACCCTTTGTGAAAATCATGTTAGCGTAATGTGAGATTGATGAAACATGAAGATCATGATGCCAGTCTATCACAAATACTCTAAACAAAGTAAATATCAATCTTGATTTATATGTTTTGTACGCTAATATTGTACCGGATATTTGAAAGGTAAACAATGTTGACTTTGTCGTTAATGTAGGCAATAAACATGGACTTAAGGGATAATGAAGCTCTAGGAGCATATTCCTGAAGCAAACATGTTTTAGCAACATCATAAGTGACCCTTTTATATTCAGTTTCAACACTAAAACGAAAGACAAAAGTTTGACATTTTGAAGATAAAAAATAGTAAGTGTACAAATCACCTCTTGAAGTGGAATGACGAGTATGATGAAAAGTACACTACATGACTCATGGTCAGTATCTAATACACGTAGCAGGAGGTCGTCCGACAACGCTCCATAGATTGATTGTAGGACTATAGCATCTATCTCGGACTGGGTGGCGTAGGATCTATGTTAACTTGTTCCTTCGTACCATTGGTGTGATTCATGACCTTGTAGCCTCAAGCATGTAGCTTGAACAACTTAAACCAAGAAGAGTAAGAGTATTCATAGCCCGTTTGGTATAT
The DNA here is from genome assembly GCA_025506415.1 of Flaveria robusta. Lineage (NCBI taxonomy): Eukaryota > Viridiplantae > Streptophyta > Magnoliopsida > Asterales > Asteraceae > Flaveria > Flaveria robusta. The sequence continues at coordinate 25,783,664 of CM046470.1, forward strand.
TTATATGATTGTAAGCCGTATATTATATGAAATAGTTGTGAGTGGAAAAGAGAGAAATGTTACAGTTCAATCTGTAAATTTAATAAAATACTATTCAACCCTTTTAATTTTTTTAATATTTTTAAAAGTTGTTGTGAGCGAAGGAAAGAGAAAAAGTAATGATTAATGTATAAAAAAAATATTATTTAATTAAAAAGATGAGAGAAAAAATAGTGTTTTTAGTGTAATTATGTGAATAACGATAAGGAATAGGCTGTGAATGCTCTAAGTGCCTTGACTCATCAATAACTCTAATCTTTTGCTAAATGTTGGTTATTCAGTACACCAGGATTCAAAAAGATTATTTTGTGTGGGTCAAGGATTCTGATTTCTCTCCCATCATGATAGTGAGACACACGGTTATATGCAGCGAAGAAAGGTTGGCGGCTAGGGTCAAGCACAAAACCAAAGCTCTAATACCATGTTGAATAGTATAACCCTTTATTGATTCAAATGTAAATTTTCCGGTCATGTACATCTTTATCTTTATATCTTTATATTATAATAAAAGAGTAACTAATGGGGACACGTGGCATCACCACATTCATCCTCACCATAATTTCCCGCCTCTCTCTCCTATTTAATAGTTACTATAATTACTAATAATATTATTTAATTATTTATAGACTAAAAATATTTTTTGATAAATTAAGAAAGAAATCTTTTATCAATATTAATTTATAAAAAATAAAATTTATAAATAATCTTCTTTTCAAAATATCAAACTCTTTTAAAATATAAAATATTTTAAAAATCAATATTTTTAAAAAGTAAAATTTTTTATAATAAAAAATAATTATAAATAAATTTTATAAAACCTTTTGTTTTGAAACAAAATATTTAGTTTTTTTTAAACAAAAAAAGTTTAAAAACTTGATATCATTATTTTGTTACCTATAGTCCTTACACATAATTTCAACCGTATTTATCTTAAATATAACTTTATAATTAATAAAATTTTATTTTATTTAATATTTTATATATTCAACCCGTGTAATACACGGGTTATTAAGCTAGTTAGAATATACATAAGTTACATTGGAGATAGTTAAGAACTAACATTCTATAATATAGGTAACAATATCAATTAATATCTACTAGTAAATATAAAATATTCTTCAAATATATTGCAGCTAATAACAATAGAAATTACATAGAGACATATAACAACTATAAAAGAATGATTAAACAAAGGTTTTCAACAAACAATTTTTAAAAACACACTAACACACAATATTCAATATGATAAAGTTAAAGTTTACCAAGAAATCAAGAATCGTCAAATCTAAGTTATACAATAAGTTTAGTCAAGCATGGTAACAAGAAATACAACATAACTACTTGGAATTAGCATGTACATGGTAGAATACAAGATTCATACCAAAAATTCAAGCAGAATATATTGCAACTTGTGTATTGATCCTAGGGCCGGCCCAATAGTGTATTTGGGCCAAGCTAGGGCTTGGGGCCTATTAAAAATAAGGGCCTCCAATTTACAGTTTATTACTTTATATGTATGTATAAGTTGGGTAAGATTTAAGCTGTTGGGCCTCAAAAAGAAAAGGAAATGATATCCTCAAAGCCTAATTGTAAATGAAGAATGGGAAATAGAATAGAGACAATTAATGTGCAGTCATCATCAACAACAATTCAACATTTAATGGTTCTTTTTGGAAGAAATATAAAGGGTTAAAGACATAATGATGGCAGATGGGTATAATAGTGACTATTACGAGATCAAGGGCAAATCGATACTTGCTCAAAACTTTTTAATTCAAAATACATATGCAACTTCAATGCTAATCAGATTCGATTTTAAACACTTCAATCGCCTACTGTTCAATATCAATGCTAATCTGATTCGGCGATTATGCCTGACGTTGTACTTGCTAAATTTCATTTGCGATTTGAGCTATCATGAGTAGGGGCAGCTACTGCTTAACATGTTAGTATTCCTCTGTGCCTTTAATTTGTTCTGATTTTGATTTTTTTAAGATTTGGTGGTTTGAGTTTGAATCCAAATTATATGATTTTGTCTTTTCGTTTGCTATGCTACTTGGTGTTTGTTAAGTTGCAGATTTGCACATCGCTATTTGATGTTAGTGTTCTGTTTATTGTTTGCTATGTTATATCCTATTGCTACTTTGGTTTTAAAAAGCGCGCTTGAGGCGCGCCTAGGTGCGAGCTAGTTTGCTTCAGGCTGCATAAGGCGCGAGTTGTACAAGAAGCGCGCGCTTCGGTGCGATTCAGAAGGAGGCGACGGGTAAGAGCTTTTGCGCATTCTGTACATGAAACTAAAATGAAAACTTAAAACCAACCTGCCAGAGATAAGTTGCCGAAGCTCCATGAAGATGACATTGTGGAGAAGACATGAAAGGTTAAGTTTACTTTCTGATTACTTTTTGGTAAGAGAAAGAGATTAAATGAAGGAGAAGAGTGCATCGGGAGTGGAGAAAGCAAAGAGAGTGTACGGGAAACTCATCCAATTAATGTGTATTTACTGCCATTCAATGTTAAAAAAATATAACCAAATTCTTGAACTTTTGGTATTTTAAAATTTATAACTATTTTGTCTTTTACTTTAAATATTAAGTATTTTCTTTTACTAGTTATTTTGTTATCTCTTTGACTTTTATAGCTTTTATATATTTAAATTTTTTAACTAATATAGTATTTGTATTACTTATATACTTGCATATATATTTTTTTGTTGTACATAAACATATAGGTTATATAGATATTAAATCACATATAAAGCTGAATTATATACTCATATATTTTATTTTGTTAGTTATAGCTAAATTTATATATTAAATCATATGTTAACCTATGATAAATATAATAAAAGTTTATATAAAACCTTGTGCCTCGCGTACGAAAAGCCCTGCGCTTTTGCGCCTTGCGCTTCTATTTTAGACCTCGTCGCCTCAATGCGCTTCTCGCTTTTTAAAACCAAGATTGCTACATGGTAAGTTACACTTGCTAATTTGTTGTTTTAAATAGGCTATTTGGTGCTTTAAATCTAAATTGTGTTAGAATCAGGCTACATACTAGAACTAGGAGTTAGATACTAGAACAGTTCTCGTAACTGTTTCTTCCATTTTTCCAAATTGAAGCTTATAAAATATTAGGTTTAGTTATTTTGTCGAGTGAAATTTTTTTTAAAAGATATTGATTATAAAAAACATTAAACAATTTGAATAAGCTAGTAAAATAAATTAAATCTAAATACACACACTATAAATAACTTAAAAAATATTAACTCCACATGTTATAAACTTATAAGTTTATTATTGCGTTCCCAAGCACACGTAAAAATGGAGGTTTTATATCAATTTTTTTAAAAGGGCCTCAGTTTTTTGGTTCGCTTTGGGCCTCTAAAAGCATTAAGCCGGCCCTGATTGATCCACATTTATGATTGATAAGCATCCCCTCTTGTTTATAACACTTAAAGATACCAAAAATAAGATTTTAGCTGAATTTACATGAAGAAAAGACGGGACTCGACTGTGTATAGTACAGACAATCATGTTGTTATCTTGAAAATTATTCCTCGGATCGCACATTAACTTTTCAAGAATTGTTTGGCCCAATCCTTCTTTGATGATGCACATGTTGTGCTTCCGTGGTCTTGATCGGCGCGGTGTTGCCATGACGAGTCATAGGTCGTGCTTCTTGGTCTTAGATTTGCTTTAAGGTCTCTTTGATTGGCACGATAGTGCGATTATAAGGAATGGTTATCAGTGGCATATTCAGGAATTTATTCCTATGGAGTCATTGTTTTTAGATGCTTTGATTTTATAGAAGCGGATATAAAAATTTTCGGTACAGGTTGATCATATAATAATATTACAATGTAGTAATAAAAAAATATTCATTAGAATGTAAAAAGCACATCAATAAAAATGACGGTCTTTACAAATTAAAATAAAACAGGCTATAGTTGTTCCATACAAATTTTTATTTTTTTATAAAACATTGGATTACATCTTTGAGCCAAATTGAAAAAATAATTTTTTAATGTAACAAATGCAAAAACTGGTCATGTCTCCATCACCCATCCTATTGTTAAACACAAGTTGTAAACTACTTATCTTTAGCAAGTTGTAAACTAGTTATCTGTATTAAACAATCACATAGACATAATTGTATTAGTATGATTGATTTTAGTGATAAAGATAGAACAGGTTGTAAACGGACCTATTCACAAACTACCAATTTTTATTTGCTAATCAAAACCTAACACTTATAATATTCATGATGTGAAGAAATCAAAAATTGATGAGAATTAGATTAAGATTCATAACAAATAAAAACCATTTAAAGAAATCAATCAATAAATGAAATCATATGGCTTGACATGCAAATCATAATTTCAATCCAAACTAAGAAAAACTAATGTTAAACAAGTATCATAAACACAAACCCTACACCCGGAGAAGATCACGGGTGATTTAGCCTCACATGGTCATCTTGGAATCGAAATTGGATGTCGCAGGAATCAATAGCAAGAAAAGACGGATCCGTAGGTATTCTTGGCTCTAAAAATCGACCTTGGGATCATAAGAATTGAGTTGGGGAAGCTTTTATTCGTAGCCCCCTTTTTACCCTTCAAATCGGTCACAAAACCCTGAATTTTCGTATCTGGGACGTAATTTATACCCTCAGGTCCCCTTAGAAAAAATCACTTTTTTGCTACTATTTTACGTTCTACTTTAAATTCTCTTTTTGGCTGAACTTCTTATAGGACGTAAATTATGTTCATAGGGATGTAATTTACATCCCCCTTCACTTTGTCTTCATTTCTTATATTTTCCAAGTCTTGCTTCGTTCGTGAGCTTTCGGCTTCCATTGTAACTCCCGAAAAACACCCGAATTCATCCGTTTAGTTCCATACACATACAAATCCATTAAATATCAATGTAATTATGTTTTCACATTAATAAATACGTAAAAACATATATTTAAAAATGTAAACAATAAGTAAATATTAAGCAGTGAGTTTTTGTTGTAACATGTATAAACATCACATAGTTTAGTTGACATGTAACTACTTCGAGACCACAATCCACAGCCTAAAGACATTTGTATATAGATACCTATCACAAGTACTTGTAAGCAAAACCGAGGTGGTAATAATAATTCAACATTTTCTTATTGTGAATTGACAGGTTCAATCTAAAGAATGAAGGTTGTCAGACCCCATTAGTACTATCTATAATTAATCCATAGGCAACATCCAGTTATTAAACAGTTGTGTTTAGTTTGGTCGGGAACTTCAGTGTGATATTTAGCTAACTCTAGTAATACATTATTGGGTGAACACTAGTTCCTACATAGAAATAATAACATGTCTTCCCCCCCCCCCCCCCCCCCCCCCCCCCCCCCCCAAAAAAAAAAAAAAAAAAAAAAGTATGTAAAAACACTAAAAAAAGGGCTACGAGAAACTCATTTTCAAGAAGTAGCAAAGATATTTTAACTTCGATAGATGTGTTGATTAATACCGAGCAAGACTTATAATATTTGAAGGTTGCTATAATGGTCTATGTTTCCAAGTTTGTTTGATAGAGTCGGATAAAGCCTCATGCCGTCCCTTTAAGTTGTTATCCATTTAGTAATTGGTATCAAACTATTTCAAAGTGAACTTAGGTAAGTTCATAAGTTTGATAAAGATATGGACCATTGGTGACTTCTAGAAAGTAGTTAGTTGTTGGTGTGTTTTTATGTTTACACTTCATGGCGCTTGTATATATGTCATGGTGCTAACTAGTAGAGTAGTTAAAGTATGTTAACATATGTATGTGTATATTATTTCATTAATATATTATAAGCAAAAAGGTTGGTTTTTATTTTGTGTACATGTGTTGATCGAAACGTCCTAGTTGTAACTGGTAGCTTGAATGTGTGAAAGTGATTTCATTTATGTGTACAGTGTACTTTGTATACTACACTTTATGTGTTCTTAAGTCAACCCACGTACTCCTTTAGGTTTAGCTATATGTGAAAGCCACAATTTTGTAATTTGCTAAATCAATTTATGGCTAGATCGAGTTTACTTGGGCCTAGGTCTCGGCCAAAGGTTAACTTGGAGTGAACGCGTTAGTGGTTTAAAACCATTTCAAAGCGTAACACGAAGTTTAAATATTTGGGAGTCAAGCGGGTTGACATACTAGTAAATAGGTCGTGGGCTTTGACAGTCCTTGACTCCTTGGCCTTAAAATTTTGAGGAATCGGGTTGAAAACCGGTTTGAGAATCGGGTTGAAAACCGGTTTGAACTTCGGGATATGCGAAACCGTCGGTGCGGGTCGGTTTGGGATTGGTTTGGGCCAAACCGGTTTTTTTAGACCGGTTCCTGTTTTTTCGGTAGAATCGATTCTAGAACCTGTTGTTTTGTCCAAGTCTATGTGGCGGTGTGTGGTTTGCGGACCATAGCCTTTTTTCCTAGGTTGTTGGAGCCATCCACACAATTCATTGTATTTCTGATATCGGAGATTTTTGTTGCCCATCAAATTCACAAATCTTTGTATGCTTGTTTGATGAATTTTTTTAATTTTGTGCATCCCCATGAATGCATGCATTTGATTTCAAGACAGTCCTCACGAGATGGATTTCAAGACGGTCCAAGCGAGATAGATTCACCAAATGACCCTATTAATATCGATGATCCTATTGCCCTTTAGAAAGATAAACACACTTGTACTTACCATTGCTTCTTTTGTTTCCTATGATAAACTATCATCGGCTTCTTGTTCGTTTGTTGTCACCCTAGATTCAATCTTGATCCTAATACTACAGGTTAAGCTTTGGCTAACTCTAGATGGCATGATCTTATGATTATGGAGACAGAGGCCTTTAATCATAATGATACTTACACATTAGTTAATTTATCTAAAATTGGTTGCAAATAAGTATGTAATCTGAGATGCAGAAAAATATGATTGTTGTGACTAGGAAGAAGTTTTTGGTGTACCCCAGATTCATTCAGCTAGTAATTAACAACAACAGCAGCAACAACAGCATCAGCAACATCAAAAACAATCATCTGAACAACAGAAATCTAATCATGTTGGAACTTCATCCTGAATTCTCGATGATGCTCAAGGAAGTTCTACTCCTTATAGAGAACTGACTTCTGATGAAGAGATTGATAAGTGGTTTGTTGATAGTTCTGACTTTGAAACAACCAGTGATGTGATAGGAAACGTGCCTTATATTTTGCAATAACGGCCCTGCGAGCCTGCCACACCAACCAAACGTACTGCGGTCAATGTTGTAAAAATTGCTAGACGCTAGTCGGGCAGTGAGATACCAACTAGGGATTAATCAGGATTAATCGGGATTAATCGGATTGGGATTTTTCCATTTAAATTTTAGTTTTATAGATCAATACACATATTTTTATATGTATTTTTTATAAAAATGTTTAGTTATATACATATGTACACATATTTGGCTGGAATTTCTCAATTTAGCCAGAATTTCTTAGATTTTGGCCAGAATTTTTCTATGTCGTCAGAATCTCGTTGGAATCTGGCCGGAATCATGGATTTTTGGCCGACTAGGGCCGCCTAGGTCCAATTTTGACCAATTTTAACCGATCAACGACTAATTGGCCGATTAGGTCAAAAGAACAAGGTGAAGGAGCGATTAGGGATTAGTCGCCGATTAATCGGCGATTAATCACGATATTTACAACACTAACTGCTGTAGAAGCTTATGTTGAATGTGTTCCTGAAGAATCACCGAACACCATTAAGATAAGGAAGACAGTTGCTAGGGAGAAAGCTACAGCCAATGCTGTAAAAATCGCTAGGCGCGTTGGGAGTACTCGTTTTAGGCGGAGAGTAGTCGGGGAGTACTCGGACATAATAAATTCCAAAGAAATTAGTTTTTTGGAAAGTTATACATATATTAAATATCGTAAGTTCACTAATACGTATAACAAAATATGTGAATATTAATATAAATTAAAAAGATTCATGTTTAAATATAAAAATAATTCAAAATTTGATATTTATTCTATAATATTAATCAGTTATAGTCATCTTGCAAGGTATGTATATAATTAACATAAAAAATAAACAAAAATTGACAAAAAATAGCAAAAATTGACGAAAAACAGCGAAAATCCGAGTTTGGCCGCCTAGCTCAAAGTAGGCCGAGTTGGACCGCCAAGCTCCAAGTTGGACTGCCTAGCTCCAATTTTGAATAAGGTTGACCGATTCCGAGAATAGGACCGAGTTGAAGAAAGTCGCTTCAGTAAGTGGCCGAGTCTCGAGTACATCTCGAGTACTCGGCCAAGTTGGTCGAGTTTTACAGCACTAGCTACAGCTAAAAAGCATGGACGTGGTATAGGAAGAGGGAGAGGTGTTTCTTTCAGGATGCCTCGAGCTCCAATGACTACTGCTTCACCAAGCAGAGAGTTTCCTGCAACTACTACTAAAGAGGTGAGAGTCAGTCAACTATGACTCAAGAGATTTTAGTTACAATGATTGAAGCTACTAAAGTAACTAAGACTCTTTATTCATCGGATGTTAATATCCAGTCTACCCCTTCTGGAAGTGAAGACGAAGGTGTGTTATTTGATGTTGAACACCTTATAAACACTCCTCCTAATCAAAGACGAGCCGCTGGAACCTCATTAGAATCTTCACACATCACACCTACCACTTTGGAACAAAAAGTTAGTTTATTGGATAGAGAGAGAGAGGTACTGGAAAGACGAAACTGATTGAGATGCTTCAGTTGGATTCATATATGAAAGAAACACGTATAACGACTCTTGAGCATCAAATGCAATTTTTGTATGATTATGTTTAGATTATGAATAATCAGTTCAAGGCATTTATAGCTCAGTCTACATCATAAGTTAATGAGCTTGAAACAGTTGAACCAGTTAATCCTGAACCAATTATTGATGTTCAAGTAACTAAAGGAATTGTTGATCCGGAACATGTTGTAACAGAGTTTGCTATAGATCTTGAAGATCAACCCATAACACAAGCTTCTGATGATGTAATAAACAATGTAATTTTTACTCTAGAACATGTTGATCAGATTACACAAGAGGATGATGAAGATGATGGATTAGATAAAGTTGATTATGATTATAGTGATGATGAAGATGATGATGATGGTAATGATGATGATGATAATGATGATGGTGATGAGGGAAAAGGTGATAATAAAGGAAAGAAAAAAGTCTGATTAAAATGATGGTGATCAAGATGTAAATATGGAATCGGCTGCAGGTTCTTCTTGTGAATCAGGATTTGACAATGTTTTCGAACCAGGTCCTAAAGATTCAGAGGATTATCAACCACTTGACTTTGTTACTGAAGATTGTATGAAAAAGAGTTCTATACTTTTCATCAACAGATACTAAGTAAAGATTTAGATGAAATTATGGGACCGTTTGATGATATGGATGAACCGATAGATTACACAGACATATTTGAGAATAGTCTGAAAAGTTTGTTTTTTGATATTCTTTAAGAGGAAGGTGAAATCCCAACAAATCAAGGAGTTGAGTAAACAAATGCTCCAGCTGAATCTTCTAATTTGACTGGGAAGCCAACTGTGAGACAAATTTAAAACATTGATATCTACTCCTCCACCACCAGTTGAGATTCATACACTAAGACACCCTAAACCTTTCACGAGATATGAAAATAGTGAAACAGTTATGAGTTGGGCATATGATAATGAGAAGAAGATGTATGTCATCAAAAGAAAAGCCGGAGGTATAAAGTATTATCAGGATGAACATGATTTCCACACTCTTAGAGCTTCTAATCTATATGCTATAGGAAGAGTGCCATTCCTAAATCCGAGCAATTATGGCAAAGCTAATTGGACACAGAATATTATTTGGAGATAAAGCTAACCCAACTTCAAAAACTTTAAGACTGCTGAGTCTAAAATAATAGAAGATAAGACAAAATTAGATCCATAACACTAATGCGCCAATGAAGATCAGAGTGTTTAGGCATCCTAGATATGCAAGAAAGATTTCAATCCATGCTCTTGTGCCTAATTAGTTTATCAAAGTTAATGAGATGGGTTTGTGAAAACGATATTGAGCATGCAGTGATGTATTGTGTGGATAAGGAATACCGTATCATCGACCATATTGATCTGCTAAAGTTCAGAAGATATGATTTGATAAAGCTTTAGGCTTGTCCATTTGAAGTTGATGAATCAGTTCATTTATTGCTGCTCAATTTGGTAGGTTGATCACGAAGGCCTTGAACAATAAGATATATGCTTATGGAGGTAGTTACATGGTTGCAGACGTGGACTTTTGAAGATTTGCTTCATCGAGCCTAGGGAGAGATTGTAGGGATCAAACCAAAAAGCTCAGGAAATCAACTAAAGTTTTTGAAGAAAATTCCTGCGCGAGTAGTAGTTCTCGTGCTAGAACATTTTGTTTAGTATGAATAGGTGTTTTGTTATGTAATTTGTATAACACTTGTCATGTTCTTTGCTTTGTAATTCAATTTCTCTCTGGAATATATTTAAAGTTTATTTACGTTGTATTCATATTGATTTGTTGTTATATCAATTAAACCATGCGATATTCATTCCGCATTTATCGTACGAGATCGATCTTATTAAAAATCCTGGAATTTACATATAATTCTTTGAATTATGGGGGATGTTTAAGTAATTTAAAAATTGTGTAGTATGTTAAAAATAATTTAAAAATTGAGTAGCACGTAGAGTCGGTCAACAATAACTGTCGGAAATCAACCAATAAACTAGATGTTAGTGTCCGCCAAATGGTTGTTGAGATTGTATTGATTTATCCTGATTCTTACGGGGTGTTTGTATACTTTTCTGTTTGAGTCTCTTGTAACTGTCTGCTATATAAAGCAGCAGTTGAAGTATTGAATGAAGCATCTTATAAACAAGTGTACTGCATCTGATGCTACATTCACTAGAAGTGATATGTGCATCAAAACTAATTCTATTTCTAACAAGTATCTGTATCACCAAATCTATAACAGTTTATTCCATAAATGTTATGTTATATGTTTTAGTTTTTTTACTATATTTATAGTTTCTCATGGATAATATTGAAGCTATTGGATTTATGTGAACTGCATATATCTTTCATTTTTCCATTTAAATTTAATTTTAATTTTCGGAAAGTTAACATATCATATGATCCATCGCGTGATTCAGTCATGCTTTTTGGATGATGTTCGAGATTGAATACCATAAAGCCATCTTTCTCGGCGACCTTTAAGGCGAGATGGCGGATTGTAATGGAAAGAGTGAGCTATTTAGGCATGATACTGGTGGCTTACCCCGCCACCGGTTTTGTTAACTTAGCCCATTGATTATGAATTTAGAGGTCTATATATATGGCATACTGCTTACCATTCTAGTCATTGGCTGTGTTTGTGTTTGTGCTTGTTACAGATCTAAAAGCGAGTCGATAGGTGCTGCAGAGTTGAAGTTGTGTTATACCTGGTGGTGATTGATATATCAGATTGTTATCATAATGGCGAATATTGCTCGATCAGGTAATAATAATTTAGCTTAGAGATTCAATAATGCTGCTACTTTCATATTTACTGCATGGCTAACTCCTACAAGAACTTGAGTTTTTTTTTTTTTTTTTTCAATTGTTACAGTTATGTTGATGATAAATTTTCTTGTTTATTAGGACCCATAACCGAAGGCATGTACAAAGAACTGTGGAAGGCCTGTGCTGGGCCGCGGGCCTATGTTCCCTGTGAAGGAGAACGCGTTTACTATTTCCCCCAAGGACATCTCGAACAGGTTTGTGTGTGATTTTGCATACATCTAGTTTCCATTTGTGGTGAGATCTTCTTGCAGATACAATATATGTCTCACCTCTCAAGAATAACTGCCGGTCATCTTGTATCATATTCATTATGCTGTTTTTAGGCCCCAATATAATCATTCAAACGTATCTAAAATGGAAGCAAATTGTCGTTACTCTTGCAGATTGGGGTCTCTATGCATCATGGACTAGAGAAGCAGCTTTCATTAATTTGCTTACCAGCCAAAATAGTGTGCAAAGTTATGAATGTTCAGCTTCTGGTAAGATCATACGCCTAGTGCATCTGAAATTTACTTAAAAAGCTGTTATAACTCAGTTGATGTACAAGAAGGAAAAGAAAAGGCCCGTTTTCTAACTGTAAGATCGATTCATGTTATCGTGATTTATTTTACAGGTTAATCAAGACACTGATGAAGTATATGCAAACATAACTCTTTTGCCTGATGATGATGTGAGCTTTTTGATTTATACATGTTAATTCCTCTAAATATAGTTTTTGTGCCTTTTAGTCTCTTATATTTATGTTCTTTTTATGAGTCAGCAAAGTGAGGTCACAATTGCAGATCCAACACTCGCAGAACCTTCTAGTTGCGCTGTCTATTCGTTCTGCAAGAGACTTACTGAATCTGACTCAACAACACATGAAGGACTCTATTTTCTGCACAGTCAGGCTCCGTTGGTAAGAATAACTTGAGTTCAATAGTCTGGCTTTCCTCTGCTAAGCTACTGACTATGAGTTCTTTGTTCAGGATATGTCCCAATACCCACCCTCTAAACAAGTGGTTGCTACTGATCTTCATGGAAGTGAATGGCGTTTTGATTATATATTTCAAGGTTACACATTTTATGGTCGAATATTTAGAAAATACTGTTGCGTGAGTCTTTAGCTTTTCATTCGGTTGAACATTGACTAGTGACGGTGTTGGATGTGTGTGTGTGTGTGTTTATTCCAGGGAAAGCTGAGAGTCACATTCTGGATGTTGGTGGTAGTACCTTTGTTAGAGACAAAAGGTGTACTACTAGTAATGGTTTTGTGCTCCTAAGGTAACTTGCAAAGTTGTATAAACAACTGGACATTAGTTTACTTGTATTTAATCTCTAAAATCAGCATTGTGACATAAATCCTTGTTTATCGTCTTCTCAGAGGCGAAAACGGGGAGATGTATGTTGGAATCAGAAGGCCTTTGTGTCTTGCAGACAGTTTGTTGCCCACATCTGTGATAAGTCATATTCGACGAGTTTTTCTTTCTGTTGCCTCATACGCAGTAAAAGCGCGTAGCCGCTTTTCAGTTATATACAAACCAAGGTTATAAACTATAATTCATGAAGCATGATCATTGAAACTTGAGAGAAAATATGTTTACTAAATCTGGCATTAATATTTGTGAACAGACGCTGTCTATCTCCGTTCATCATCAGCGTCAACAAGTACCTGGAAGCTCAAAATCATATAATACCTCTGGGAATGAGGTTCACGATGACATTTGAGGACAAAGAGTTTGCTGAAAGAAGGTATATACATGTCACTGAGTGATTCCCAAACTCGCATGCGGCTCTTAGTCACCTACTAAGATCAACCTTATGACTCGCAATACTAACGATATGGGTTTGTGGATGCAGGTTTGCTGGGACCGTTGTAGGTGTTGAGGATTCTGAATGGAAATCTATACAGGTGATTGCTTCCCTCTAAAACTTAGTTATTACTATATGTAATACTTGAAGAATACCAATGTTTCTATCTACTTCAGGTTGAGTGGGATGAGGTGCCGTCAACAATGCCGCTTCCAGATAAAGTTTCATCTTGGGAAGTTGAATGTGCCAAAAGGAGTGTGTGGAGTTCTTGTTTAAAGAAGTTCAAAAACATGTTTTGTTGGGCCTGCTTATAAGTGTTTGAAGTCTTTGTTGTTGGTTTTGGTTCCTTGGTGTTAAGCATATATAACTTTCTGTTGGAGAATAAAGTTTATATGACTATGTTTATGGTTGAAACAAATAAGGTTTTGTATTTAGATTATTAAACCAATGGGGAAGGTAGGGTTGTGAATTTCTGACATGACACGAGCCCTTAAGAAATTTATGGGTTTGAGCTTGCCTAGACGACCATCTATGACAGCCTGTTTTGCGGCCTCTTTTGGCACTTGCGTACACTCTCAACGCAACTGGTTTTTGCAAATGATTTTTGAGATCTTTTTATGATTAAAATTAGCAAGTCAATCTCAGTCTCAAGCTTGACTTAGGGACAGAGTATTTTTTGACCAGAGTTTTTTTGCATCTCCATGTTTAATTTCTAAAATTGTGACCGTATGATTTTGCATCCAAAATTGTGATATGATTTTTGCAACCGCAAAACAACAAACGCACAAAAAGAAAAACAAAGGGTGATGAAGGTGAACTTGCTGAAGTTAAATCACATGTTTTTCGTGCATCTCACTCAATACCTCCAACTCTGCTAGCTTTGCCTTACGTTCCTCCATGTCTATTTGATCCTTCTCCAGCATCACGTCAAATTCTTGAACTTTTGAATCTGCAGCATTCTTTGTAGCCTCAACCGTAGATAGTGGGTCCTCAAAATGCTTCTTCTCAACTCGAACTTCTTCCAAAGAGCGTTTCGCACTTTGGATTCATTTACTTCCAATATCATGTGTCTGTTCTTCATCCCCAATACATCAACACGCATCAGTCTCTACTCAAATCTTTTGTTCTCCTCAACCAACTCCATCAAACAATTATAGATCTCAGACATCCACCCATTCGACCTCGCTTGACTCAAAGATCGTCTAAGCTCATATTCTGGAAATGCACATAATCCATTGGTGTGCTAAAATAATACACATTCATTGGCCAACTTAATGGCATCCATGATAGATTTGTACTTGAGATTCCATTCAAACATGTAAATGTTCAAAACTATAGCATGGTCTACGGCCGGTATGGTACAAGGCGAATGTGGTATGAGATGTTCGGACTAAAACCAATCCATGGAAACTATGGTATGTCCGCCAGCACCTTCAACAAATCAATAGTAGCTTTTCCTTTATCCCCTAAAACAAAAGAAAAAGCGATTATCAAAACAAAAATGAACAATCACACTCATAAGGGTAAATGGATCGAAAATGCCTGGAGTAATGGTGCTGGCATTTACCTAAGCAGTCTTCTCTGGGGAACTACACCTCGGGTCGACTATAAAGATAGTGGGTTATCCCTGATGGCCTTGATATTGGCTTCTAGCACTTCAAGGGATGAAATTTTAGAATTTCCGGGTCTCTAATCAAATGTTGCACCAAGTTCCCAAGCACTTGATTCACAGTCCCAACATTGTCAGTTGTTGCAACGGTGTAATGTTGCTGATTCTAGGGCCGTTCACCGGTAGTCTCATCCATATCACTCATGGATTGCTTGCCTGACTTTCTTTGTCCCTAAAAGATTAGAAAATGTTTTCATTTCTTCATATATCACATGTAGAGATGATGCTTCAATTGAGAAAACCATCTTTAGTGTAGACTTTTCATCACATTCTTTACGGCTTACTCTCATTGTCACAATTTGTTTACCTCCTCTTCTTGTTTTCTATTTTGACATTGTGAAGCAAAATGGCCAAAGTCTTCACACAAATAGCATTTTACCTTTCTATTGTGTTTATTTCGTGCGTTAGAGTCATTTTAACGTTTAACTCGACCTCTAACAAGTTCTTTCCAGACTTGGCTTTCATATATTTCCTTAGAGCTATTTATAAATCTTTCTTGTCTTGTTGCCTAGAACTAACCACCGACTTGGCTTGCATAATGAGCATTGCTCAAAATCACGATCTTGAAAACCATGAAGCCTATCTTCATGGGTATTTAGACAAACTACGACTTCTTCAACTCACATACTCCTTAGATCACTGAAAAGCTCGATAGAGGCTACAATGTGCATAAAACTCATAGCGACAACTTAGAAGGAACTTCTCTTAATTCTCTCCAAGTGAGTGAATACTTGGCACACCGTTGTTTGCCTCGTGGCGGACTCATCAATTCATTCATGTTCCTTATTACATCGCAACGGGTGTTGTACAATCTAATCGCAGTTCAACAATATCATCCTGATTCTATACTATTGCCTGTACTCTTTGAGCTTGCAGTTTCACAAGCATTATCAAAACCAACACTAAATAACTAAACTTTGTAAGCATCAGGTAACATAGAGAAATACTACCCTTTCCACTAAGAGAAGTGAAAAAGAGAGTTTCACTTGGCAGGGCTAGAAGAGCTTGTCAAAGTTAGCACATAATTCAATAGAAGTTACCTTGTTATGGTCACAAAAAAGAAATAAATACCTCTTGATCTTTGTTTTCTTTGATGTTTACATCTTCTCCCATTTGGTGTCCCGTAAATACCAAGAAACTGTAAATACCAACTAAGAAACCGAACGAATGAAATATGTACATCTGATTTTGAGGCATTTATTTACAGTTTTACATAGCTTATGAGTAATTTCTGTACTGAAACATATTTTGATAACTAAGCCATATGACCAATAGAAACATAACATGATAACATCACTATATATACAAAGAATGCATATGGATTCGGTAAGTTGGTAACAAATCCATCTTTTGTTCACTTGTAACTTTTTAACCTTTTATCAAGAGTTGTTCTTCACTTTAGATTATTAAAAATAAAAAAATTCATAACGGACTAATATCTATATATAAAGAAAAAGATTTTATGCGTTAAATATACAATGTGAACAGCTTCAACCCCATTCCTGCATTCATGTATAGCATAACTTGAATAAACTTATTCATACCTAAGTTGGTTAAAATTAACACCTTCATAACCAAAACTGGAAACATCACACCATACGCCCGCCAATCCTCGAAATCCACCAAAATGGGTCATGCACAAAAACTTCTAAAACATAATATATGTTATATAACCCCAAAACATGACAAACAGACAAACATGTATATAACAAGTATTTGCAAACATATGGTCCATACACTACTAGAAAATAACACTTCTCAAACAAATAAAACCAAATCACTTCTACTTTGTTTGCTTCACTTGATGTACTGAGAGACCCACTTAAACCCATCACCATAACCCATTTTCCTGACAATGCTACACATGAACACCTCAAGGGGCCGAACAGATGAGTTTTCAAGGTTTACCTTACCCTTGCCGGTGGTCACGCCCGTGAGGCCCATATAGTGTCGGAGCTCGTCTTCTGAGGCAGCATAAGGGATGTCAATCTTGTTGCCAAGAATCAAGAAAGGTACTGTAGCTAGTGATTCATCTGACAGAAGTGCGTCCAGTTCTTTTTTTGATTCCGCAAATCGTTCTTTGTCATAAGCATCCACCAGGTAGACAACAGCATCCACCTTTACAACCAAGAAATGAATTATTGTTTTATTTCATATAAAGTATAAACACAATTTCTTGATAAAATTCAAAGAATAAGGCAAAACAATGTTGCAACCTAACCTGTTTAGACCTTTACATCTTGGTGCTTTTTTGGGTTCTTACCCATTTGAATGCGTTGTTTCACAAAAACAAACCCAAAAGAATAAAAAAAAGAACCCCGATTAACCCAGTTGTGTCATCTGGGACTAACTTGGCTGTCTACTATCTACAATTCTACATATCAAGCATCTATTGTATGAACTAGTTGATAAAATATGATAAGATGGAATAACTGGCTGGGAACCTCTATAAATACATATCAACTCAATGATGTAAATACACAACAAAATACAAGGTTTGTTTTATGTCATTACCTTGTCATTGATTACATGGTATGAGAAACTGTCTTTGATAACATGGTAAGAGAGCCCGTAGTGAGTTTGTGAGTACCCCAAGAGTACCCTAATTCTTTCCGTGAAAGTACCGTGTGAAAATAAATCCACTACCCTATAAGCACCTTTTTTTAAGTGCTTGTTGTATCTCACCATCACCACCTAAGTGTTCAGAACCCCGTGATTAGCCTACCCAATGAGCACGCTGCCAAAACGTTGCAACACAAGCCGCCACGTGACACCGAAGCTACACCACTCATGTTAGTAAATTACGGGGATTCTAAAGTACCGCATGAAAACCTCTTACTTTTATTGACTCTCAAAGACTTGCATTATATAGAGACTAAAGGGACAATAACTACCCACTAAGATCACTACTCCACTACTTTAACTCAACAAACAAAAACTAACCCATGATCTAGACACACTACTTGTATAATTAAAGATAATAACATGTGACTCAATAAACCTCCCGGAAACCTCCTGGATGGCTCGTACACAATTGGCCATTCTTTGACCCATAGCCATCAAGATCAACCCACATTCACCCCTTTAATCTTGATTTCGGTTCTTGTACTCGCTTCTTGCATGAACCACATGTTAGGTATTACGTGTATGCGGCTGACCCGAGGATTCGGATAGGGCACAGAAATCAATACAATACTACGGCTCGGGCCTTAAGAACTTGTCAGTATTTCTAATTGATTTCTAAAACGAGTGACGAGATAACGATAGCAATAATAGTAGTAACAAACGTAACTACGTAGCGGAACAATAATCTAACCAAACAACCAATAAATCGAACTAATCAAACTAAACAAATACCAAAAAACAGATCCTGTTTTGTGGCTGTTCTTTGATCAGAAACAGAGCAGAGAACAGCAACAGCAACGCACGAAACAGAACAAGACAGCAGCCTGTTCTCGGCAGCTACACAGCCCCTTTGCGGCGGCTGTAATGGTGGCTGTTGGTGGTTATTCGATGGCAATCAGCAGCCTTGCTGATTGCAGGTTGGCGGCAGCAGCAGTAAAAGAACAGCAATGGTTCGATAGCGATCAGCAAACACACAACACACGAGCACAATAATCAAAACAGTAAAGAACACGGCGATTTAACGTGGTTCGGTCAAGAATTGACCTACGTCCACGGGCTACGAACCAGGGTTTCTTTTTATTACTTTCAAGACTTAAAGATTACAAGTACATATGTGGGTATTTATAATAAAAGACAACAAAAAACTTAACATAAATAAGTTTTGGCAGATTAGGGTTAGGGCCGGCTGCCCCTAACCCCTTTCTGCAGCTTGCTTTGCTGCTGTTCCAGGCCCGACCCAACACCACACAGGCTCGGTTCTTGCTACTTGCGTTATGAACACACAATTCTTATCTCTTGCTCTTAGTCGGTTCACATAGATTCAACTTGTCTTTTGCTCTTACTTCTTGCCAGCAGTGTTGTAAAAATCGCTAGACGCTAGTCGGGCGGTAAGGTAGGGACTATGGATTAATCGGATTAGACTTTTGAATAATTATGCAAATTTATGTATAATTATATACTTTTTTATGGATTAATTTGCAAGTTTGAGGGTAATTCGTAAATTGATGAATAGTGAGGGGGATAAATGCAAAAATACACAATCTTAAGTTAAATCATTAAACCCTAAAGTTAGAACAGCCGTCCCCTTCCATCGTTCCAGTCAGCGTCAATCGCCCCTTCCATCTTACCATCACCGGAGTCGCAAATCGTTGCCGGAATCGGCAAATCCGGCGTCGGAATGAGAAAATCTGGCGGTTATCGTCGCTGGAACACCGCCGATTAGGACGATTTGGTCCGACTTTGACCATTTTGACCGACTACCGCCTCGCACCTCCGATTTGGCGAAATAGAAGTAGCCAGCCTCCGATTAACGACTAATCGCCGACTAATTACAACACTGCTTGCTAGATCACTTGCTTCTTTCTCTCGCGGTTGTTACTTTTCTCACTATAACTGGGATCAGTTTTCTTGCTAATTCGATTAAACAAAAACATTTACGTTTCTGCTTCCTTGCAACTGCTAATCTTGCAACTACAGAATATTGACCTAGCCTGCTGTTTTTTTTTTCTTTCTCGACTTCTGTTACTAGTTTTCTGCCTTCTCGATCAATTTTAACCAAAACTTTTCAGGTGTTTGCTTTCTTGTTTCACCTAGTTGTTTGCTTATTTTACCAATCAACCGCTTTAACTAAATCAGCAAGAAGCTTGGTTTTGAATTGTGAGATGTGGTCCGATGCGTTTTGGTCCCAAACCCCGATGCACAATGCGCACGCATCACGTAGGCGATGCGTTAGATATTAAAAAGTCCTAAAAATTAAATATACAAAACAATTTTTTTGTATGATTAATACTTCAACATAAAAAATACTTATTAACACACTCATAAAACATACTTTAATATAAAAACTCAAATTCAAGACTATTAACTATGCACAGACTATTGAAACAACAGTTAAACACATGTAAATATATAACATGAACACAAATACGAAACAACGCACCCTAAATGGCGTGATCCTATTGCCCTTCAGAAAGGTAAACACATTTGTACTTACTATTGCTTCTTTTGTTTTCTATGATAAACTATCATTGGCTTCTTGTTCGTTTGTTGCCACCCTAGATTCAATCTTGATCCTAATATTGCAGGTTAAACTTTGGCTAACTCTAGATGGCGTGATCTTATGATTAAGGAGACAGAGGCCCTTAATCATAATGATACTTACTCATTAGTTAATTTACCTAAAATTGAATGCAAATAGGTATGTATTGTAAAATTAAATCCAAATGGTTCCCTTGCTTGATTAAAATTTAAAAGCCTTGACTTGTTGCCAAAGATTAAATTTAGACATATAGGGTGGATTATTCTGAAAAGTTATTTTCGGTAGTCAAATTATCATTTGTTTGTGTATTCATTTATTTGGTTGCCACGTACAATTAGGGTCTATATGATCTTGATGCAAAGAATGCATTTTACATGGTGATCTACATAAAGAATTATATGTGAAGCAACCACATTGGTTTGTATCTGAAGGGTATGGAAACTATGCAAACTGAGGAAGTCTTTATATCACCTAAAGCAATATCCTTGGATGCAATCTATGTCATGGAAGAGTAAGAAGCAAAGTGTTGTGTCTCGATCTAGTGCAAAATCATAGTATAAGCTATGGCACAAACTACTAGTGAACTCCTTTGGATACAGATGGTGGGATTGGATTCGTACATTAAATCAATTGAATCTTTGGTGTGATAATGACACAACCATTCACATTGCAAGTAACCCGGTATTCCATGAAACAACCAAACACATTAAAATAGATAGACACTTCACCCAAGAAAAGCTTGAAAGCAAACAATCTCTACGCTTCATGTTAGAACCATGAATCGATTGGTCAATGTATTCACTAAAGCCTTTCCCGAAAGTCAGATTTGCCACATAGGTAACAAGCTAGGCATGATCAATATTTGTGCATTTATCCCATTTTACACCTACGGGTATTTGTATAACATATTTACATGAGGTGGATGTGGGCCTAGGTCTGCAACGAGTTTAGATTACTACATGGCGCGTTTAACCCATTACACAACGTGATGTGCGTGCCAAAAGCCTACATACACAAATGGAGGCATATACCCCTCACCCAACGCATGTACACGTGCCACCTCATCATGGCTTTCTACGCTTTTAACTCCAAATTCACAGGAATGTCATTAGTTACACATAAAAAATAATACATACACTTCAACACCACAAAACTATAGATCATGAAACTTAAATGAACTATGTATGAATCATGATTGAACAATTAAATTATACCTTGGCATAATAATCTTTCCAGACTCTACGTGCGATCTGATGACCTCCCAAATCAAAAGCTTTGAACTTAATCTTCCCAATACTCAGTTCCTCAGACGTCGGATACTGCGTAGGCTGGTGCTGCACAAGTCTCTGCCAAAAACAAACCAACAAAAACAAAAATTTACAACAAACATCAACACAAAAACACACATAACATAACATATTAATATCCGTACACGTGCACAAAAATTTCACAAGATAACATATAACTTCAACTAACAATCGATATTAATCAGATTAGTCTAATAGCATACTGATTAGAAAACGAACCTCATCTTTCAACATATGAAGCAAAGTAGTTTTTCCAGCATTATCAAGCCCTAAAAACAAGATCTTAGCTTCCTTTTGCCATAGACCTAACGATGCCAGAACTCCATAGAACCAATCCACCAAGAACATGATTACTCACTATCCCCTGTAATTTCACACAACTTAACAGCTGATCTTCACACAAAAACACAAAATTTGCAAATCTATTAAACCAAATCGATCGATTACACGAACACAGAGGTCCGCAAATCTCCCGATTGATGATTCGATTCAAAGGGTTCTCGAATCACCACCGTTGTGGGTTTCCAATTAGGAAACCTAAAGATTAAATAATTGGCAAATTTATGACACAAGCTGGATCTTTTTTGTCTCTTTAGAGGTGGGGCACTGGTACTGTTGAGCTAATGTGAGCCCTTGGATAGCCTTTTAAGGCTAAAATGGAAGTTGCAAGTTACACCCTTAGAATACCATAATATTTAGTGTGTTTCTTGTTGTTTGAGAGTTTAACATACTTGTCACTAGACTTTCAATTTTGTGTTATTTCAATCGTTGGTTTTAGTTTTTAGTCACTAGTTATGGTAGTTGAATGTGTAGTGTTGGTAGGTGGCGGTGGTTGCGTTAGGGATTGGTAGTGGTCAGACGGTGTTGTTGTAGTTGTTTTGAATCAAAAAATGTGGGGGTGTTTGGGATTTTATTATTTATTAGTAACAAATGGTGTTTTTTTTTTATTATTATTTACAGAAGTGGAGTTTATATATATACAGATCCCAAGTAAGAAAAAGAAGGCAAGATCACAAAAAAAGGAAGTATGCCACTCGACCCAATTAATTTTCACCATTATGTTCATATTATAAAACCAAAGAAACTTAAAGTGAACAATTGAATGAAAAACAACATCCCTTTTCAAAGAGTAAGTTAAGTAGGGATAATTATAAATAACAGATAATTCATTAGATGAATTAAGAAATTAAAGTTGCAAACCCTAGCCTTCATCCCCACCAAACCACCCCCCCCCCCCCCCTTGATGTTTGGTCTCACCTGGACGTTAATCGTCATCAGGTGCCCATTTTTTTTCTTTTTTTCTTTTTTTGTGTTTTTTCTCCACACGCAAGGTTAGCATCAAGTTTATTGAACTACCCTAGATATCTGAAGTGGGGACGATACACTAATTACTTGAAGATCAAGGTAAGATATAATCTATTCCATATTCATCTTCTCCTTGGGTTTTCGCGAGCACTCACATCTAGATACTGTTAATAGCATTTCTATTTTGATTAGAGATTGTTTCATAAAATCTGATTTATTTTTGTTGTGATAAATCTGATTTATTAAACTACCACCTCTGCATATGGGTCTTCCTGCTTTGATTCTTCATTTCCGTTACTCTTTCCCTTCTTTCTAGTTTTAATGCTTTTGTTTTCCTTCTTAAACATTTCCTCTTTCTTAACTGTTTTGATGACTTTTGTCACTATAGATGGTAGGACATCTTGCATAATTTGTGGGATCCTGTTCCTCATCATTTATTTTAGTAGCTTTAGCTTTTCTCTTATCAAGACATGGTCC
Organism: Flaveria robusta; assembly: GCA_025506415.1. Taxonomy (NCBI): domain Eukaryota; kingdom Viridiplantae; phylum Streptophyta; class Magnoliopsida; order Asterales; family Asteraceae; genus Flaveria; species Flaveria robusta. The sequence goes on from CM046470.1 coordinate 25,807,013, forward strand.
AATAGCACATCCACCCCGAGCACCTTTGCATGTTGACTTAGTAGATATTCTTCCAGTCATTTCTTATCTTTCTAATTAGATTAAAGACACTAACATTTTTCATTTAAGGTAATAGGTCAGATCATAACAATTATGGAATCATAGTGGCCAAACATGATTAACTACTTATCTTACTTACCATGTCTTAAGCATTCCATATCCTAATTTACATCAGTATTCAAATCTATTATGCAAGTATAATCACACAGCTCACACATGCTTTTACTTGATTACGTTAATTATTTCAAACCTTTAACGGGCATGTAGCTACTCGGGCTGACATCCTTCACTTTGGTCCCATTTTTAGTTTAAATTTAGGTTTTGAAACATATTTTCCTAAATTTCTTAAACTTTGGTTCTAATACCAACTTGTAAGGTCTTGTTCCAAGTAGTTCTCTTAGTTGATCAATCATAGCATAAATAGTTTACATCACATCATTTCATCAAAACATTTCAACAAAAAATTAAATTACTCACTAAACAAAAATAACTTGTTTATGAATAAAATATAGTCTCAAAAAAAAAGAAATATCATATTTATCTTTAAACAAAACATTCTAAATTTAAACACTATTTCAATGTTTCACGTTCCTGGATGTCAAATGCCAAGTAACGTAATATCCATGCCTGCTCATCTTCAACCCAGCAACTCATTTGTCAACTAATATGTATACAAAAGCCAACATTATTGTGTAAGTTTTAGTTTTATATAACAAAATAAACTTTATTTTATCTTTCTTAAACACGTAATAACCATACATACATATCACATGATACATACATATTACATGATACATACATATCACATGGTTTTCATATATTTATTATTATGTTCATCTCATTCATTCATTTTCAATATTTTTACACTTGTCATGTCACTGGGTCAGCACAAAGCAAGACCCCATACACTTGCCGACAACAAATCTCTAACCCTTGTTAACATGTCATGGCTAACTAAGCCCTTAACAGTTGACCTATAGTGTGAGGCCCATTCTAGTTAGCCTGCATATGTGTAAGGTCCATTCCATTCGGTTTGACCCACAACACATAAAAGCCTATTCCAATTAGTCAGCACAAGTGTGAGGTTCATCTCATTCCATTGTTTGAGGACTTTATATTAGGTCCCACTTTCATTTTTATTTAGTTCCATTTACTTTTTTTAGTGATTTATTATTACCCATCATTTTGAGATTCTTCAAGTTCGCACATTTTGAGAAAAATACTAACAATCATGTTTATTTTGAATCAGAGCCATCAAAATCTAGTCCTTCTTTAACATGATTGTTGTCGTTGAATCTCTTTGATCTTGTTTTTAGTAGTGATATAATGCAATTTTTCTGTAAATTTTTATAGTAAGATATCAGATGGAATTGTAGTGGTTGATAATGGATTTTCTTGATTATGTAATGTTATTGCAGGTGGAGTGATTTGTAATGTGTTTTTTTGATAATTTTCTTGTAAATTATCTTATATACAAGTCTTATGCATGTCGGACACGCCAATCTAACCGTTGCATGTTTGTATAACTTGATCCTTTTTTAAAATTAATTTCTAAAAGATTAATAAAAATCAAAAGCATCTGATTTGTTTGGTGTAATGTCAAAACAGTCGTTAGGAACTAAACAAGTGTGTACTAAGAACAAGCTAGGGCGACCTTTTTGCTGTAAGGGTTGACGTCATGTGGGTTAGCTCTCATTTGATAAATATGGCGGTTGGAACGGCCGTTAGGGGCATAGCAGACGACCATTTGTTTGGTGGGCATACATTATAGCCATTAAAGATACAAAGAGCCTTTTCCATCCACGCAAATGGTCGTTTGGGTGTGCGGTCCTTTGTGGACTTATTAAGGGGGCAGTGGTAGCTGGGGCTACCTGTGAACTCTCGTTTTGAAGTGTAATTTTTTTTCATCGTTATATGTATCAGGATATCTATGAGCAAAAATTAGGATACCCCTCAAATTTAAAAAACACAGATTAATATAAGGTTAAGAACCTAATCCTAAAAAAAATCTATATGACTCCTAAATTTTTTAAGACCAACTCAATTATCATGAAACGACCCAATAAAATAAGTAACAAATATAAAACAATTAATTTGGATAACTAAGTTATTTATCTTATTAGCTGAGTATTTGATAGATTAATTTTTAGATTATTGATTAGTAGATTACTAGATTAGATTATTTGATTTATGAGTTGATAATTTGCTTGAATACTTTATTATTTGAAGTTATAATGACTATTAAATAAGGTGTGGACTAGTCGTGTCGAGGCTGGGATTGTTTTGATGTAAGAGAGCTTGAAAGGCTCGAGCTTGTCTTATATAAATCTTTAATTTTAATACTCGAGTTATTCAGTTCGAAAATTTTCAAACTCGAGCGTGCCTTAAGATCCCCTTGTTTACAAAATGATTATTTCTATCATAGTTTTTATATAATAACAATTAGAGGAGGGATCAAATGAAAACCGCGATTATAAATGAAAACCTTAGAAACCATATTCTACCAATCACAATTATTTAAATTTTATATATTTTGTTTTAATGCAAAGGTTGTTTATGTAATTTTGCCCCATTTTAGTTTTGGTAACAGTATTCTACATTAATATGAAACTTTATTATGTATAATTTGAAATTATATTTTCCTAATTATTTGATATATTTCATAACTTTCTTTTTGTTACAGAATTTCATCTTTGTTACAAAATTTCAACTTTGTTGCTTATTTCGATTCCATCTGCGCAAATACAATCAATCGATGGATGCCAATCAATCAAATGAGATGAATCCAATATCCGAATTCCTTGTAGCTAACAATGCAATTGCTAATGTTGTTGATAGTGATGATACGATTCGGGATGTGATTTCAATTGATAATCCGAATTATATACATATAGAGGCTACTGTCGAACAAACAGAAGAATTTATTCGAGAAGATGAAGCTGGTAAGGTTCACGATGTTTTTATTTTTAGTTTTACAGTGCATACGCACACGTATCAGAAACCTGATGATTATTATTGTGAAAGAAAAATCGAAATCATTAATTAAGAATAATGATTATACATATACTTAACAATTTGAATATGATTACGATAATACATATAAGTATAAATTTTGTAAATATTGTATTTGATATTTTGCTGATGTTGTTGGTTTGTATGTATTTACATTGTCATTGTTTGTTTAAAATTTATATTTATATTATTATATAATTGTTTTTATATTTTTATGATTCAGATACCACAATTGAACTTAATGACAAGGAGTTTGATGATACCAGAACAGAAAACGATACCTTATTTCTAACCGGTGTCGAGAATGAAGGTATTAAATTATTTTTCATATTTGTTTTTGATTTGTGTCTTTACTGAATTTTACTTATTAAACATTGGTTGTTTCAGATTCTATGCGCAGCACATTATACCAGTCTCCCAATGGGTCTAGGTATTGGACTCCTAACCTATCCGATGAGCATAAGCCGATGGTTGGAACAAGATTTGAAAATTGGGAACACGCTGTAAGAATGTAAGAGGCATACGCTGAGAAGGCCGGCTTTAGTACTCGTTTAGGTATTATGAAAAAGAAGAAAGGTGTGATAACTCATAGATACATATTGTGTAACAAAGCTGGCATACCCACGGGTAAAATAACCGACACTTTGGATGTTTCCAAAAAGTCACGGGTTAGAAGAAGAAACTTTAAAGTTTGTGATTTTCGTGCCCGTTTAAAAGTAAAGGTTATTGAAGGAACTGAAATTTATGAAGTATATGGTTTTGTTGAGGCTCATAACCATGGGTTGGTGAATGTGGATAATTTAGATTTGACAAGGAAGAAGCATAAGCTTGATTTTGTTGATAAGAAGTACATTGCTTAATGTCATTTGGCGAATATTGGACCTTCAAAAGCACATAGATTGCAAGTTGCATTGAAGGGTGGCCATCATATGGTTAGAGGAACGAAGATGGATTACAAAAATTTTCGTAGGGATATCACTAATTTCATTGGTGATAGTGATGGTCAATACTTCTTAGATAGGATGGAACACCGGATGTTATGCCAAAACAACTTCACATTTAATTTTCTAGCTGTTGGCGACGAAATTAGAAACTTATTTTGGGTAGATGATGTGTCGAAGGTCAACTATATGGCGTTTGGTGATGTGTTAGCATTTGATGCAACATACCAGACTAACAAGTACGTAATTTATTTTATAGAATTTGTAAATATATATATATATATATATATTCTAAAATTGTTTTTTTATTGTAGGTATAATATGACTTTTGTTCCATTTACCGGAGTTGATCATCATAAAAAGTGTGTTACTTTTGGGGCTGCGTTGTTGTACGATGAGTCGATCGAATCATACACGTGGTTGCTCAAGTGTTTTATGGAAGCTCATAACAACAAGCAGCCAATGTTAGTTCTAACGGACCAAGATGCTGCAATGAAACAGGCTGTTCATAATGTGTTGGACAATTCTATTCACAGACTTTGTATGTGGCATATCACTAATAAGCTGACATCCAAGGTGTTTTTTACTTCAGTACCTTTAAGCTTTTTTATTTTTCATACATTCTGAAAAAAAGAAATGAATGAAATATAGATTTACTTACATATACGTATTATGCTTTTTGGAACCTAGTATATCTAATGTTATTCTCGCAGATATGTCTAACTTTTATCAATCATAATCAGGTATCCTCGACATATTTTGAACAACACTAACCTGCGAGCATCCATTCACAAGCTTGTTTGGAATGTTTACATGAGACCATCCACATTTGAGACATGATGGAAGAATTTGATGGAAAAGCATGGTTTACAAGATCACAAATGGCTATCTCATATGTTTTCCATTAGAGATCAGTGGGTTCCTGGTTATTTCATGGATATTCCAATGTGTTGTTTGATGAAGACAACATCAAGGTGTGAAAGCTCAAACTCATATTTCAAAATTAATTCTAGCCTATCGAACACACTTGTCCAATTCTTGTTGTGTTACGACAATGCTATAGATGGCCAAAGAGTACTAGAATTAGGATAGACTAGCATCCATATATTACATATCCAACAGAATTTCATTCATTTGATTAAACCCTTCAAAAACATTGACTTGTAAATTATTCACATCCAAAAACCATATACAACCAAAATGAGGATAATTAAAACATTCTACCATAATTTGAATTCACATATTAAACTAGTTCTTAACGTATCATCTATCTTTTTTTAAAATGCTCCAACTCTTCGGCTTCCTTCAACACCTTCTCCCTATATATATTCACTTCCGAAGTAAGGATTTTAAAGGCGTACTTCTTCCTCAAGTTCCTAAGCTTTGTCTTCATTTTTATCTCATCTAATGGAAACCCACAATCCCAATTTTTAACACGACTTCCCATAAACATTTCCATATGACGCATGACAAATATACCACAATCTGTAGAGTTCTTTGACGTAGACCATCCGATACGTAACTTCTGAGGGTAGGCTGCTTCAATATCTCTCCATTTTGGATGATTCAATGATCTCAAGTATGAGACAAAAATATGTTTCTGCACAGATTTAAAAAACATTTTTTTGCTATATATAAGTACACACACGTACGTATTACGTATCAAGATTAACATAAACCACAAAAAATAACATCTTACCACTTTGAACGGAGTTCCCTTCTTAATGAAATCCGCATCATCGTTAAAGCTGATTAGACATTGTGGATCACTCATGTTGTCTATAACTGTAAGCGCTGGATACTTCATCTCAAAGCAAACCAAATAGAAATGATTTTTTTTCCAAAATTGGGAAGAATATTATGTCAAACTGCTTTAAGTCAAGCATGCCTTCACACCCTTTCACAAAGTTTTCAAGATTGTATTTAAAGTGATTGACACGTTCTTCCAATGTCTCCTTATTGCTATCAACCATCCACCCAAGCTGTATTTTATAATTGATAATATGTAACCAATAAGCAATACATATAAGAAAAATATGCCAATCAATAGTGAAACATACTTACAAATGGGGTTATGCCACTGAACAAACGATATGGTGAGCTTGGGCATCTATCCTTTTCATCATGGTTTAGCACTTTTGCCCAACAGTCAATAACGTAATTATAAATTTGTGTCCCGGTGTTAAGCTATTCAACAAATAGAAATTTGTTCCCACCCATTTTTTGGTTCCAAATATAGGAACACTAAATCAAAAACAATACACATTAGTATTATACTTCAAAAATGTTATTCAAGCGTTGAACCAGATTAGTTACATATATGGACCAAACTGTATTTGTATATTATTTTCTTGTATTAGGTTAATTTACTGGTATTAGATTTTTATACATAAATTTACATGTACGTACCTAGTATGATACATGCACAGTATACGTGTCAGTACTAATACATTTAAATGTTCATTACTTATTGTTTCTAAACATAATATATCATCATCTGCATATACCGATACACATATGTACCTTTTTAAGTTACTTCAATTATATTAGACTAGATACATAAATTTACATGTACGCACCTAGTATGATACATGCACATTATACGTGTCAGTACTAATACATTTAAAAGTCCATTACTTGGAGTTTCTTAAAAAAATATATGGTATTCTGTATATCATGATACATATATGTACCTTTGTTAGGTTACTTCACTTATATTAGCATTGTTACATAAATTTACATGTACGTACCGAGTATGATACATGCACATTATACTTGTCGTTACTAATACATTAAAAAGTTCATTACTTTGTGTTTCTAAACAAAATAACTCATATTCCGTATATACTGATACATATATGTACCTTTTCCATGTTACTTCAAACACTTATAATATTTACAGAAACGTAACAATTGTCTTACATATACGGATCAAGATAAACTTTAATACGAAATTGATATTTTGTAGGTAACTTACTTAAATGTTGTGGCAAACTCTCTAACTTCTTCAACTGTCCTGTTATTAAGAAATATATCTTACGTGTAAGTATTATAAAATAAATTCATTATATCGTATCAAATGTGCATATTTTGTTTCAATGAAACTTACTTGTGGACTAATTCTCCATCGACACGTAGCTTTCTCAACTCCTCAAATTTCCTGCATAAATTACAATATATATATTAATACTTTTTAACAATTAAAAGATACGTAAATTAAGTCACAATACGGTATTACTTCTCATCAACTGTCCCTGTAGTTCCATATCCTCATTTTTTCTTTTGACACACCCTTTTTCAGGTCAACTGGTCTATCAATAAAAGGCGATACATATCTTGTAGACGGCTGTTTCACGCGTTTTCCTTTTCTTGCATCATCTTTATATAAATTCATGTTAATATCAGAATCTTTGCATGCATCTTTCCCAATAGCAGACCTTTTAAACCTTTCATCTATTTCCATAAACTCTTGTGTTAGCCCGAGACTGTAGTTTGGAAGATCATAATTGACATGTTCTAACATCTTACCATCGTCCTTTCGAGCTGATTCGAATTCAACTATTTCAGATACATCCATAGCAATTTGTGTCCATAATTGAGGCTCATGGATTGGTATTTTCAGATACTCAGGTGTCTTTATACCAACATTAAGTGCCTCAACATCTTCCATATCTTCTGGATATCTATACAGCTCTCTATATATATATATGTTGGAAAGACTTAACCTCTTGACTATTCGGGAATAGTTTTTTGGCATTACGTAACGCATCCTCAAATTTCAATTTCCCTTCTAAGTTATTACTTTTAATAGATTCAAGTAATGCTAGATTCCCCTACGAATGTGCAAAGTATTTTTAATGTTAGTGCATAACATTTTATAATGTTGTTTTCATAATTTATAAATGTACATACCTCTAGTGTGCTGTTATCAAAACCTAACATTGAGATATCATCGTCCTTATCTCCTTTCCCCTTACGATGCTTCTCGTCCTCGGATTCAATGTCATAATCTTCTTCGTCAACATATTGTTCCGTTAACTCGCCCATTCCGAACCCACCAACCCTTAATATCTCGTGTTCTTCTCTTTTCTTTAGTTTGTCCATAGTCCAAAAGTAAAGTGGTGACATAGTTTATCATTATTAAAACCAAGGCACGTAACACAATCCACATACAGAAGCTGCATTAGTGAATAACAATTTATTCTAAATGTTAATAACAATGGGCATGTAATAAAATAACACGTACATATATGTATAGAAGTTTAATATAAATCATCATGTGTGTATAATACGTATATGTAAGTAAAAATATTTCTGACCAACCTCGTATGTGTAACTTTAAAAATAAGTTTTTAGGACTGTTGCATACCATTAAAATTTTCAACGGACCAACAAAATCACACGACAGATTGCACCTCATCCAGTTTTCTTTACACTTTTTGATAGCCATTTCTATGCAACCACACCAATCAAACTCTTTAAAATCTGTCTCCAAAGTCATATGCTTAACCACTTCACAAATGCACTTCCCATTCTTACGACTAACAACCATTGTGTAGTAGAAAAGTACCAAAAAATCTAGTTTGAAATCAAAATAGTCATCATAATCCCCTTCCACGATCTTATCCACAATTTCAGATGGTCCGACATTAACGCCACCATAACGCGCCCTCCATTTTGAGTAATCATTGGTTTTCCCCTTATTATCTTTGCTCATTAGACCCTTCTCCCCTTTCGGAATCCCCATTAATATGTAGATTGCTTCTCTGTCCACATTAACGTCTCCTTTGTTGGTTCTAATTATTAACCTTTCTGGGTCAAGCATATCAACAACATAATGTCCAAGTTTAGCTGGGATACCCTCTACCTCGAAACTTAATAACCTTCCAAATCTCATGCTAATCACAGCCTCTTTTTGCATCTTATTTAGCTGAGACACTGCTGTGTAAAATTGCTTTGGCGACGAACGCGTTCGTATGCCAAACCATTTCCTATGCATCTTAACCCTTTTTTTCATCTCATCTTTAATTTTACTTTCCTTAACACCTTCACAATCAACAATAAAATTTTTTTTAATTTAAATATGCATCTTAATTTTAAAAATCAAAATTTATTAATTAGATACAAAATAATTTATCGTGTTAACAAATGAAATTACCTTTTCTAATTCGCTTTTTTCCCGATGTTTTTTTAACAGTCATTTTAACTGTTTCATTTGTACCAACCGTATTTTCAACAATAGATTGTCGTTTACCTGTTCAACAAAAAGCCTTACTTACTTTTTTAAACATAACACAAGAATGTAATTACGTGCACTAACCATATATAAAAAATAAATTTGACTTACGTATAACAATCTTCCTCTTACATACACGTTTCATTTGTCCAACTTTAATCGATCCATCATCTTTTTTAGTACCTGTACAGTTTATTCCATTATCTATAAATCTATATAACATTCATATATTTGTAAGTACACAAATTAATAATACCAATGTAACTGTTTACCGGATGACGATGTTTTGCATTTTTCTGGTGCACTCCTTCATCCAAATTAATCACTTTATCCTCAACGCTTATGGATTTCTCATCGTCTTTTTTATCTTGTTCTATATAAAATTTACATGATTTTAATCAAAGGTATGAAGATAATGATATCATATTCACTAACATAAATGTATAACAATTAATAAATATACATATCCCCGTATTAACAACATCACTTCTTAACATACATTGAAGCCACTAACCTTTATCTTGCATAATCTTTTCATTGATTTTCCTGAAATTTTCCTTCACTTCATTTAGAATATTGATTTTTTCGCTTAAATTCTTCCTACGCTTAGCCACTGTTAAACAACCATTGATCATTAACAAAAAATACTTCAATAAAAAAAGTTAAATAACAATGACAAAAAAATCTGATGAAATACCATATTCGTCAACATCACCCTTCGTTACAACACTCTGTTCTATAGATTTAACTGATTTTGTTTCTTTTCCTGACCATGTTCAAATAATATAATTAGTAAGTACAATGTATATCACGTATTTGGAATTATCAGAATACATAGTACCTTGTTTACCAGGGGATTGTTCCCCAATGTCATTTACTTCAATCGGATCATCTGCGGTGTTGGTGAATTTATTAAAAGTATAAAGTTGAGCAATTCTTTCACTTCTTTTTCTACCTGGATTTCAAATATTTTCTTATTAATGTCAAAGTTTATAGATGCTGCAAAGCTATTCAAATATAAGGGTAATACTTACTTGATGACATTTTCAAAGATACAACAAGTTCCTCACTTGAACTTACCTACATATGACACGATCAAAACATTTATTCGATTCAGAATCCTTTTTTTTTTAAAACACATACGTATCTTGAATTAATAAGATATATTTGCTTTTACAGATAACATATCGAGGAATTAAAAACCTTATAAGAAAGTGAATACATATAAGTATCAATAATTTACAAAACATCATTATCAGCCTATAGACGATATTAATAACATACTCCCTGCATTTTGGACACAAACCCACCAAGGTTTTATATAACCTAAATGTAAATCTTTTAAACATTGTTGAATTCAAATATTTGTAACTATAACAAGATCAAGTCAAACCAAACATATATAGTCTTTTGGTACATATACGTAACAATATATTCCTATTCGAGTAAATCAATAATAAACATAAAGAACCATCTTTCATAAGCCATTGTTTATCTACAGATATCCAATAATCACTCTCTGTAGTTATACCAATACCAACAATCAATAATTAGGCACACCCAAAAGGAATAAATTAACAACCTACGTATACATATACGTACATCAATACTAATATACAGATGCATAAGCATAATGCAAATGAAAATCACTATTAAATTTCTTACACATACGTACCAAAACCCTAACTGGTCTGAAACCAAATCCCTAACGGAATCGTAACACCATAGCTACAGTAAACCAGGTATCAGTTTCAAATTAGTTTAAAAAATCACGTTTTCGGCTGATTTTCCATTTTCGATGAAGTGTAAGAGAACATACCGGTTCGATTGGAGCAAAAAGGAATTCGAACAACCTTCAACGAAATAAAATGTCGTAGCCGAAATTGTAAACCCTAAACGGCAATGTGTTCTGCAATTTTTAAAAAATCGATGTTTTAGAACACAAGATCATATGAATTTCTCTGATATTTAGTTGCCATTTTTAAGCTTTTGATCTTTGAATGTTGGAAGAAACACCGATGAATGAGGGGAGTTTCTTTAAGGAAACTTATATTAATTAGCAGTTACTTAACTTTACTATATTCCGAATTTGCCCTTTTCTATTTTATAAAAGATTTTTAGGATTACATTTATTTACAAAATTAACACTAATAATTTAAGACCATTGATCTAGTTAATCAATGGATAAGATTTAGTTTACAAAGTTTTCATTTATAATAAGGTTTTCTTTGGATCCTCCCCCATAACAATTATCTATATAAATATATATTTAATATATTAAGTAAAAATTATATAAAAAAGTTTATTTTGAGAGGGCTTGAGACGTGAAGCGCTGATTCAAACTTATAAAAAAAGTTTATTTTGAGAGGACTCAAGATGTCGGAGCGAGCAGAGCAGCGGAGCGACGTAACCCAACCTTATGTGTAATCATTGGAATTTGGACTCTTTTATTAACCTATATGTTAAAAACGTACGTCAATGAACAATGTATTTAGGATTGTACACCGTTCATTTTGAAATCGATGGCTATGGTTGTTTGTCAGTGTTAAACTGAAAGAAACGCGACACGTATCTTCACCCACATGCACATGTAAGTGTAACGTTCTTCTTCGGTTATTGATGTTGAATGTTAAAGAATTTTACATAGACAAACTGGGGAGTCGTGAAAATAAACCGCCTTCCACCGCGCAATGCCTACCGAAATTGGATCGACGAAAAGATTGGTGAAGGTGAGACCCTTCTCTGCCTAGCGATACCGGTGGTCTTTTTGTGTAGCTGCATCAACTAAAAACACATTGGGAACTTTGATTAGAGGCGAAATCTCCATGGCTTTGCGACGTTTTAATGACAGAGAGATATGAGTCCTCAACGGCCTCCGTGGCGGTGGTTACCGATAGCCTTCACCACCGGAGGGAGATGAGAGAGGCAGATCTTTGTTGGTTCTTGGCGATGACAGTGCAGCGGTGATTGATATTGATAGATCGATGGTAGCAATGGTTTCACAATGCCAAGCCGCAACCCGTCAAGCTGCCCGCAAAATTGTCATTGTCGCTCGGTTGCTCTTGATTCCGTTTGTGATAGTTCTGTTGCCCTCTAGAACTTATGGATGAGTGGTACCGCTTGCAGACTAAAAGCAAACCAGAAATGGGGATCTGAAGAAGATGGTCGGAGAAACAAACAAGGCTCCGACAAGATGATTGGGTCTGATCGGATCATGTTGATATGTGGACATGAGTTGTCATTCCTTCAAGAGACCCTATGTTTGATTGGATTTTGCAGAAGCATGTGAAGCTTTGTGGGGATTAGTATAAACGATGGTGAGGAAAACGCATCACGCGTGGTGAAATTTGAAGCTTTATGTGTCTTTCAAATTTCAATGGAATTGTCTTCAGGCTTTTTTTTTGAATGATAACCAAGTGAGTCTTCTAACTTTATTTTTTATTTGTTATTTTTTCTATACAGTTTGTTTACGACGAGACAAAGAACCATTAAACCATTAAGCTAGAGTCCCGTTGGTATCTTTGTTTAATCAATTATAAAGGTTTAAATTTATGAATGTCGCTATTACTCATATATTAATAACAATGTTATTCCGTTCCATGCTTAAGCAACATGTGAATGATCGTTTGGAACAATTATCACATGAGGACTAATACTTTGTTTTTCCTTAAATTTCACAGAACACAAGTCGCAATTGATCCAAATAGACTATGGGGGAACATGTGATGCGCTCAATCCTCACCTCAAGTAGTTTTTAAGAAGTTACTGTATCAAGAATTGATTGATTATTATGTCTACTAGAATTGAAGAGTAGATGTTATTAGAGATCGAAACAGACGTGGCTACCGGGTATTATTAATTATTGCTAATTAGACTTTTTGTTGTGGTAAACTGCTTAATTTTTTGGATTTTCGTTTTACCACTATTGTTACTATATATATATATTCAAGTTTCAATGATATAAGACAATTTCTGATTTTCTAATCTTTCGACTATGCTATAAGTAACAACAAACTATATGCACTTTTTTGTTATTCTCATGGTTATTAATACTGATTTATCTGGCTTGCATATGAAGAACATAAGGAGGCTGGTTTAGTGACGGGTCGGGCGCCTCATAGAATCTCAAGAGTAATCAATGATATAAGATAGTTATTATTCTGTGATATAGTTTAGTAGTATAACTTGAAGTTTATTTAATCTAAATATGTCACTTAGATGAAATATAAATTTTCCTTGGTAGGGTCACACTCTCTTTTGGCATGTCAGACCGGTCACGCAGGTTGATACAATGCAAATGCTGCATAATGACAATGAAGGTACGTGCATTTGTATCCTATATTGCGTTTAAGAAGGTGATTAATCAAAAGTGATTAATATGTTAATCAAATGAGTAGACTGTCTTTGAAGACATTTGAATGACAAAGCTATAAAGCATTTGTCTGGTTGGATTGGTGCAACCAATTCTCATGACGGTTGTAGTTTATATTGTATCATAACATGTGATATTTACGTAGGTTCATTTTGTTTTTTGAAATTTGAATAAAACATTTTAATTTTCTCACTATTATTTTTTCCAATTGGTATTAAGGGATGTGGTTATTAGACTAGGTTATTATTAGTAAATTGGTTAGGGTTAATTATGTAATATTGTCCTCTATATAAAGGACCATCTATTGTAACCCTAAACACACAATTACTCAATACAATTACAATTACAAGGTTTAACTTGGTATCAGAGCCAGGAGGACTCGATTATTGCCGAAACCCTAATCAGGGCGGCCGGCCGCCGCCGCCCGCCCTGTTCAACCATCCATCATCGCTTCTTTTACAATAACCACCATTACAATCTTCACCTTTAACAGGCGAATACAAACCGCCGTCATGCTTTCACACAACCACAGCCGTCACTAAACCCTAACCCTAGCCGCCGCCAAACCCTAACCCTAGCCGCCGCCAAACCCTAATTTTAGCCGCCGCAAACCACATACAATCATCGCCGCTCCTTCTCTTCCATATCAACCCGTCATCACATACAATGCGATGCTTCATTGTTTCGCTGCCGCTATATAACAGCGGTTTCGCCATACAACGGTGGCACACCTTTGTGCAAAATTTTTAGGTGTGGTTGTTAAGGAGATACAGGATAAGAACAACAGGAGTTTTAGTTTCACATCGTATACAACACGATAACAGGAGAAACACAACCGGTGTCTCACACCACATTCGATGTCTACGGCTAGCAAACATGCCTGTCAGATTAAATAGGGGATACAACAACCCTTATTTATTTTTAATTGACATGATGGGGTTGGATGAGAAGTGATGGAGTAATCAAGTGGCCTGGATCAGATATTGAACAAGACCAATAATTTACTTTACTTATTTTCTTACTGTTATAGTTTTTTTTGGTTTTAGATTTCAAGCTAAATCTCTCCCGAGCTTAGCTTGCAGGGGAATATTAGACTAGGTTATTATTAGTGAATAGTTTAGGGTTAATTATGTAATATTATCCTCTATATAAAGGATCATCTATTGTAACCCTAAACACACAATTACTCAATACAATTACAATTACAAGGTTTAACTGTGGTGGTTGGGCAATTGCCTTCAAATGAGAACACATGCAGGTTACTTTAAAATGAAATGCTTGAAGCATTAAAATTTCATTTGATTGTTTGATTGTTGGCATGTTAGTGTTAGAATTTCATGCGTGATTTATATGCAAGACATGAACACGGAAAGTACAAAATGCGAGTACTTTAATTTGGTGATTTACATGCCATTATCTCTAAAAGTCTATTGTTTTGGTTGTTTTGTAGGTTCACACATGGTGGTTGTTGGAGGCTTTGTTATTTGCTATGATGATATCCCCACAATCAAGGTGAATGTGAATTACGTTTATCCAATTATAATTTGGTATTTTGTGTACTATTACTTAGAAAACTAATAAAGGCTTCTCTAGGAGTGGTTGATTAAACTGACAGTTCCTTTGGTTATATTCAATTTATGTTGCTTGCCTACTTCCTGATGCGTTACACCTGTTATTATTCTATTAGTATACATGCTTAGGTTTTGTGTTTATTCTTGAAAGTTTTGTAAGTTGGTTATACAGTGTTGGCGTCATATCTTGTTTGTGATTTGCATTTTGAAAGTATCATTTTTGGTTAGTAGGTTATCATCTAATGTCGGTTCGACACCTGGCATCATTTTTGCTTAGTGATATTGCATGTCACTCTATACTTATCTTATAATTTTGGGTGTTGATTATTATTTACATAGACATCAGTAGTGGGCCTCATATTGAAGGTGGAGCTTGGTTGAAGAAGATTAGTGGTAGAAATAGATAGGAAGCCAAGGTAACCTTTTCGTTCATGATCTTTCATGTCGGTTGTAACTAACAAGAAGATTGAATTGGGTATGAGTATTACAGTTTTAGGTGTTGATTGGTAGATTTTTATTGGTTCAGGTTTTGGTGCTTTTTTGATCGCATATTTTATTAATTTGTTAGAGCTTCCTAAGTACCATTTGCAAAAGAACACATTGCGACTCATTTCTTGCCTTTTGATCGCGCACAACCTCGGCCAGCACGTCGGTGCCAAGAACAATGCAACCAACAATTGCAACACCAAAGGCACATGCCTCAAACTGCCAAAAGATTGTTGGTTCTACAAGAAGGTGCATAACCATGAACTAAATATGATAGCTACATGGCAAGACGTAGTAGTGGATATGTAACCTGGTAAATAAAACTTTTGATATTAGTCACTGCAGATGTCTAACAAGTAGCACTTTAGTCGGCTAAACTTCACGTCCCACAAAAGTACAATGAATACTCGCGCAACGCGCGAAATGAAAAATCACTAGTTTAATTAATAAAGGGTAGGTAAGTAAGGAGCTGAAAATGATTCTATTCCTTTGGAGTTTGAGATACCCTTGGTTTATTTGGCTAGATCCGTCACTATGGGCGGTTAGATGGGGTGACGTATGTTTAGGAGAACCCTTGTTAAACGTAACAATATTTAGTATGTATATATATTTGTAATGACTTCTCTTTAATTAAATAAACAATAATATGATCAATAATATGAATCTTGTTTTTCATATATACCTTTGCACCTGTAGTAATTTTCTAAAGTTCATCCAAGAGATATGTTTTAATAAGAAAGAAAAAGCACACAAAATCATGAATATATGCATCTAAGAAACCAAATAATTCAAAACATCACATATATATATATATATAATCCATTATTTCTTAATATTTGGTTACATGACTAGTAAACACAGATGATACATTCAGCCACACACCTTTAGCCATGCATGTAGATTAGGTCCCAAACATCAGCAAATGAAGACGTATTCATCTACTCGTTGATCAATTTCACATTATTAAGGGGACTGTTGAAAACTTGAAACTCACAATACTTGCAACTTGATGGCATGATGGAGACATTGCTCAAATGATGACGGTTATTACCATCACTCTTAACTGGCTTCGGATACTTGCGTGAGATAACAATAGAGTTAATGACATCATCATCTGGATGGAATATAGAGAGAACATCAAACCCATGTAGATCTTGAGGGTCCACCACTGGGTAGAGAAAAGCGCGGGCACCATGAACGCTCCTTAACATGAGGATGGCACCCAGGGCCATGTACTTGGCCAAATGTTCAATAACTTTAACTTTTTCATCGATATCCATCCCCACAAGTGCAGCCAAGAAAACCACATCATACTCCTTCAACTCATCAGTCACGTCCATTATATCAGTGGTGTGGAAGATCATTCTTTTGGACAAGTCATCGTCACATGCAACGAGACGAGAGGCCATAGAGTTTGCCAAAGGGTCAATATCATAGTTGTGAAAAGTTGTTTCCTTGAGATGGAAAGAGGCCATGACAATTGACGAGAGAGGTAAAGGACCAGAGCCCATAAATGCGACGCGCTTGGGGGCTTGTGATGTCTTGGAGTAGTTTTGATTAAGGATATTGAACTCAAGGAGGCTAAGCTTGAGGTAATTAGAGTAGTATGGGAATACACTAAGGTGGTGAATAGGGTTTTTGAAAGAGCCTATAATAGTGGAGAAGTGAGCTTCAAGATGACCCTCGGCCACACCGCAAAGTCTAATGAGGTTAGACCTAATCTCCTGAATATTGGCCGGGAGAGTAGCTATGTCGATCGAACAGTGTGGGATGCATATGTGCACAAGTTCGGTAAGGAGGTTATCGACATCTGTGCACGGTTTAAGTGTTTCGAGTTTTATAAGTTTATCATAAATCTCACACACTTTCTTCACTAAAGTAGTATTTTCTTGGAGTGATACCATCTTTACAGGATTCTTCGTCAAAAGAACTAATTTTCTATATCTTTGCATCTTTAAGGGATACAACATCTTTTTATATAGGCATCTGTTTTCCAATACATCATTAAAGGAGGCATGAACCTTGCTTTTTTTAATCTGACAAAAGCAAATACGTAAATGTACTGTTTTCTTTATGACTATTGACTAATACCATCTAAAGATAACAACTTTTGCTTAGACCATGCATGATAATAATGAAAAACAAATAAGAATATGATTATGGATAGCGACTACTAAAACTCATCATTTTAAGATTTCTTTAAGACTTTGTCATGACAAAACTATGCAACTTTTTTTTATTGAAAAAATATAATATAATTGTATTTAACTTATATTATATAGTATGCTTATTAAAGCTGTGGTCTTGACTATATATATATGCCACACGCCGTTCATAAAAATATATATGCCACATCATAACAAAGTGTCCAAGTATTATATATGTTATATAAATGCCAAGTATAACAGATGCTCTAAATCTTTATGCTTTCACATTCACTAGTTCACACTATAGCATATGTTGGGGATGGTTCCTACGAAAATGATTTCTGTATGCGACAAAAATATTTTAGGACGAGTATAGTTGCGTACATTAATTTTGAGTTTTAAATGCTAACATTGTACTAGGTTTTACTCACCATTATAATCCAACACTTTACCTAGACCGTATGACATTAGACGCTCTGTCATTAAGTTAATTTGTAATTGGTTTACAAACATCGTTATAACTTTTAGCTGCACCCTTGTATATATTTTGACTTAGGAGATAATTAATGAAGACAATACAACTAACCTGGTTTGGATAAGAGAAAACAGAACTTAAGTTCTATTCAAGCACTTAACATAGGAAATTGGACACATCATATTTGACACTAGCTAGGTTTTATAACACTAGGTTGTCTTAATAAGGTTTTTAATAATATTACATGACTGAGAATAGTATATTTTCTGATCAGGATATACGATATCTTTCATCTTACTCTCGTAGTTGCATTTTTTCAAATGATATTCGTCATCCACCAAGTTGACTTCCTTCCAAGCCAACAAAACACCATCCATATTCTACATTCGATGGTCGTTTGTATTAATACTAAACGATAAACTTAACGATCTGTGAAGTTTTGTATATAAACAAGTTCTCTAGGAAGCTAGTCCCATCAACATTTCCTCCTCACTGTCAAAAAAATTACTGTTTCATATGGTTGTGGTGAATATAATTTAATTATTCATCATGGTTGAATTTTTCCAAATGATATCTATCATTACCTTAAATGAGTAGTATTCTTTGAGTTTGTCTCCTCCAAACAGTTCCATTATCTGCATCACAAATGGTGATTACGGTGATTTTGAAAGTAAACATGCATTGTAAATCTTATGCTCAAGAGATTTAATAAGGTTATTTCTTATCAACGCAATATAAATGAACATAACAAATTGAAAAAAAAATAATAACGGCTTGATGAAGAGGAAGATGGTGTATTCATAAGATTCAGTTCTTTAATTTGCACATTTTGATAAAAATATCATCGACCACATGTATTTTTAGACAGAACGTGTTTAACAAAGTTTGAGAACTTAGGCGGTGTATGGAAATCTTGCACTATCTAACTTGAGCAACAACATTTACCACAAACATCAAAAAATTTGTTTTTTGAATACTTTATGGTGTGATGCACTTTTTAAACTCTTAGGTGCCAAATTCTTGACATCCTAATGATAATGTATGAGTATAGTTTATGCATGGTGTTCTCTTTAATTCTAGGATAATCAGTAGTCAAACAAAGGTTGGGATTTTAGGATAATTGTACTTTGAACTAACAGAGAAATATTAGCATATATGTGATAGAGGAAATCACTGCTGCAACAATTATTTTAGCCATACATGAACGTCGAATAATCATTTAAAAGGAAAAGCAAATGGTTGTCTTGCTAAACGTGTTGGTTTCAGGGCAAGATCATACTCAAACTCTTGCATTTCATTACTTGCAATACATACATATAAATAGAAAATAAACATGAACTCCTAAAAACAAGTGCCACTACTCCACTATGCATAATACATGCCCACTACTTGTTAACCACTAATACTAATTAAAATTAAAAACTTGCGGCATACTCTAAACAAAACATGACTTAAATACTAGACCCGTGACCCGTAACTTGACCCGACTTGACCCATCAAGATTAACTCTAACATTCACCCCCTTAATCTTGATTCGGTTCTCGGTTACCTTCTTGCATTCATTCTTGCTTTGCTTGCTATAATTCATGCTAAACTTGCTATCTTCTTGCTTGATTGAATCGATTCATCTTGCTCTTGCTACTTCCTACTTGCTCTTGCTCTTGCTCTTGCTCTTGCTCTTGCTCTTGCTACATGCCTCTTTCTTGCTATTTTCTTTGTTTTTATTCTCATAAACCTGCTCAAGAACACCCAATTTGAATTCCACTATCGACGTTGAAACCGAATCCGAAATTACCAAATTGTTCTCCCGCTTGCTATCTTATTTAGTAGCTGCTACCAAGGTAATGAGACGTGATTTGGTCACCGTTACAGCTCCGAAACTAAGCCCGAAACACCACGCATTGCTTTCTTTTTCTCGATCTCAAGGACTTCTATTCTCATATGTTCTTGCCTGCTTAGTTCTTCCTCTTTTTATTCTCTCGACAAAACCCAAAATTAATTTCACCATGTTGCTTGCGTGCTTGCTTTCGAAATCACATACAGCCGCAATGTTCAGGTGCATGCGACCCTGCTTCACCTACCTTCTTGTGTGCTTGCTTCTCTATGTATTCCATGATAACCGCCTCCCAAGTTTGACCAAATTCTTTCTTTTATTTATCGTCTTTCTTCTACCAACCTAACAGTTTCATGCTTTCATTCAATTGATCCTCAATCGTGATGTGCCTGCGACTTCGATTTTCACTTTCAACTCGATAGCAGTCTCGTCTCCGCTCCTATTTGCCGTCTCGAAACCTTCTTTCTTCAATCGTTGCCCTCTCTAACCCTTCGTTCTTGCTTCTTTCAGCTGGTTTTATTTACCGAGGTTCTACTTTGTTCTTGCTTGCATCTTGCTTCAACGATGCTTCAACTTGCTATTGATTGATCGGAATTCTCCGATCAATAACCCTTGCTGCTGCGTTCTTTTTGCTCTCCTCAGAGCGTGCTTCCAGCGACAGTAGCCAAGGCTGTCGCCTTGCTTCTGATGATTTCTTTCTTCCGACTCTCAAACCCGCACTCGTTTTTAAACCTTGCGCTGTGATACCAAATGTTGGTTTCAGGCCCAAGATTACACTCAAACTATTGCATTTCATTACTTGCAATACATACATATAAATAGAAAATAAACAAGAACTCCTAAAAACAAGTGCCACTACTCCACTATGCATAATATATGCCCACTACTTGTTAACCACTAATACTAATTAAAATTAAAAACTTGCTGTATACTCTAAACAAAACATGACTCAAATACTAGACTCGTGACCCGTAACTTGACCCGACTTGACCCATCAAGATTAACTCTAACAAAACGGTCATTTGCTCAGTTTAGGTTGTTTGTGCCATAATCTTGGTTTTAAAAAGGAAGAAGCGCACTAAGTCGACATAGTCTTAAACTGAGGCTCAACGCTTGAAAGCACAAGGCTTCTTGCACGTGAGGCGCAAGGTTTTGTATAAGTTTTTTTTTTATATTTATCATAGGTTTATATATGATTTAATATATAAATGTTACTTACAAATAAAATATTCAATAATATATAGCTAAGCTCCATATATGATTTAATATCTAACTATAAGATATATGATTTAATATCTAAATAACTTATATGTACAATTTAAAGAAGCCTATGTATAATAATAATATATATCAAAGTTTGTAATTGATACAAACTAGTTTGTTTAGCCGCCGCGTGTTGCCGCCGGGCATTATGCAGCGTGGTAAAGTATACATTACAATTGACCCGACTCATTTTCAAATTATTACGTCAATAATACCTAGTTTATTTGACTCGACTCGTTTCCGAACATAATTTAAATCGAAACGTACACCAACGCGAAACGTACATAAAAAGTTAGATTTTAAAAAAAGTAATGTAGTTGTAAGGGTGTGCAACGACGAAGTAGTATGATTTAACGACACGTTACGACGTGCATATGATCTACGTTATGCTCATTCGACTTAAGAATTACAAAAAGTAATTTAAATGATATGAATATTAAAAGTAATAGAACAAAAGATATTTAAAAAAGGCAAAAAAGAAAAAAAACAATAAAAAGCGAGATTCGAACCCGTGACCTACTGCTGGTCATAGAATTAACCGGACGGAGTTTCACCACTCTACCATACTAACATTTGTTACCTTTGTCAAAAGATAATTATCTATCAATATTCGGCTTCGGAAAAAAGCAAAAAAAAAAAAGGAAAAAAGTTCAACCAATCGTCTTGTGACATGTGGCAGGCCGGTGGGACCCCCACCGACCTTTGCTTTTAAGTAGTAGTATAATGCTATATTATTTAAACGAGTAAATTACACGGATAGTCCCTGGGGTATGCATATATTAAAACTTTAGTCCCCACTTCCAATAAATTATAGATGAGGGCCTAAAGTATGCATGTTTGCAAACCCGTAGTCCCTAACACTAACATAGGTTAACTCAACCGGTTAAGTTTATGTGAAATGACCATAATACCCTTAAACTTAAAATAAAAATATTCAAAATCATATTAAACAGTAGGACCCACATTATTTAAAAAAACAAAAACAATTCAAAAAAGTTACCACACCCACCCATTTTCCCCGATGCATATTTCGACGACATCACCGACACCTCTGACGACATTCCAGCAGCCACCACCATCACCATCTCACCACCATTATCTTCATCTCTCTACACCATCATCACCTCCATCGCACTTAAGCCCTTTTTCTCCCAACCACCGCTAGCACCACCCCATCCTTCTTTCCGCGTGATACCACCAAACACCCCCACCGGAGGAACATGAAACCGACAACCCTTCGCAACCCTCTAACCTTCAGAACTGATTTGTAACCATCATCATCATCATATCTCTCACCGACCATATCTGAAATTGATAGTTTCAAAACAAAAAGTTTCCATTTTCATTTTGGGTCTCGTTTTTCCAGCATTAAAAGCATGTATTTTGGTGACGATGTGGTGGTTTCGGTGACACGTGGTGGTAGTGACAACGATCAATGGTGGTGATTGTGACTAGTGTGACATCCGTCACCTCAGGTCCGTTAATTAACCTGAGGCTCGTTAATTTTTAATTATTTATTCAATTTCTTTTGTGACTTTTTGGTGCCCTATTTAATGTGTCTGTTATTGGTTTCTAGTTGCGCACAAATTAAAAATATATAAAATAAAATAAAATAAAATCAAATCAAATAATAAAATATATTAATATCATTATTATTATTATAACTACCATTATTGTTATTATTATCAATATTATTATTAAAATTATTACAAATTATTAAATAATCATTATTATTATTACTAATATTATTATTATTATTATTATTATTATTATTATTAGTATTAGTATTAGTTTTATTATTATTATTATTATTATTATTATTATTATTATTATTATTATTATTATTATTATTATTTAGTTTAGGGTCCAAAGTGTAATTAATATAAACTTGAGGGATTAATTAAATGGAAGTTGAGGGTCCAAAGTGAAAATATGAATATTATAAATAAATCTTCAATACCCTCGGCCGAAACCCTATGGACCCCCGCTCCCTTCCGCCGTGAGCCGTTCGTGAGCCTTCGGTCATCGATTGTTGCCGCCGATCGTGAACGTCTTGTCGTGTAGTTGCTCCTTAGGTAGTCGATCGTTTTAAACTTTATTTTTCTTCGTTTCGTTAAGTTCAGGCATGGTTTCGGTTGGGGTTCGTACGACGGTTCAGCGGTGGCGGGCGTAAGTGTCTGTGTGTGTTGTTGTGTGCATGAGTGTGTGTGTGTGTGTTCTTGTGTGCGTATGGTGTGTGTGTTGTGATAGTGTCTACAGTGTGTGTGTATGTGTTATGTGTGTGTGCCGAGAGAGAGACAAAGAAAGAAACACAACAGCCAAGGGCTACTGTGTGCATGTGTGTGAGGATGTGAGTGTGCAAATGTGTGCTGTGTGCGTATAATCGCGGTTGTATGTGCGCACGAAACCGAAATGAATACATGTATATGTTTCGGCGTGTGTGTGTGTGGGTGACCGAGATAATACACAAACACAGCAGCTCTCAGCTGCTGTGTGTTATGTGTAGGTGTGTGTGACGGTGTGTGTGTTACCTATATATATGTATATGTATATGCATTTATAAATATATATATATATATATACACACACTACAATATACATGTTGTGAGGTGTGTGTGGAGTGTCTGAAGTGTGCATGTGTATAGTGTGTGTTTAATTTTGAGTGTGCAGTGTGTGTTTAGGGGTGTATTTATACGTGTGCTTTAGTGTGTGTTTAGTTGTAGAGTGTGTGTGTAAGGTTGTGGTGTGTGTGTACGTAATGTCTGTATGAGATATGTGTAAGGGTTGGTTATGTGGCATTATTATTATTATGTTTAATAATATTATTATCATTAGTATTATTATTATTATGTTTAATAATAATATTATTATTATTATTAATATGATTAAAATTATTATTATTATCACTATTATTATTAATAATAATAATAATATTATTATTATCACTACTCTTATACAGTGTGTTGGGTTGTATAACACACACACATATATATATATACACATATATATATACATATATATATCTATAGGAAATGGTTCCTGAGAAAACGAATAGTTATGTGAAAACTAAAGAAAACCACAGAAAGCAATGACATAATTCAATTTCTTTTTGTTATTTTAATTACTAAAATGTTATTTAAGTGTTTGGTACATATATGTTGAGTATAGATAAGAGAATGAAGAAACTTACGTATACGTAACACTATGTCGAATGAAAAATGGTTACGTATACGTAACCTATATGTAACGTATATGTAAAACCATGCTACGGTTTCATTTGATTCATAACTTTATTTATATATACTCGCACATATATATAGAGGGTAGTGATAAAAAAAATTATACATTATGTGACCGTTTTCATTGGTTTTCTCTAGTTTTCTTATAACTTTATGGTTTTCTTAGGATCCCTCCTCTATATCCATATATATATATATACATATATATACATATATACATATATATACATACATACATATATATATATATATGTGTGTGTGTGTGTGATGATACAAGAAAAATGGTCGTCTTATAAAATGTGTATGATGTGCGCGAATAGTAATTACGGTTATATATATGTATAAAATGAATAATTGGGAGTGAGTATGGACTAATAATAATATATATAGGTATATATATTCTTATCCATCTTTATTTATTTAATAAATAATTGAAGTATACATATCTTGTGTGCGTGTCCCGCGTCGAAACCTATCCGACTCGAAACCGACCGAATACCTCTATTCTCTTTAGACGTGTTTTAAGAATTAAGTTACAATTAATTGCAGGTAGTTGATCGTTGTGCTCGCCTCTTTAGAAGCTTTTAGTTGCTTTATTTTCGAATCATTCAAGGTGAGTTTCGCGGCCCCTTTTTTATTACAATTATTTATATAACTTAGGGGGAAAAATATACTCACCCCTTTATGCTGTGAACTCTTTACCCTTTGGGACTATTGTGTTTACTATTGGTAAGTAGATATCTTGTACATGCATGAGTTTTCTGTGTGGTTCTTTATTCACAGCTTTTTAACTCCGGTGTTGGAGCCGACGGACAGGTATTGATAGTACTATTGGGCTGACACCCCCACCCTTGTTTGTTAGTATACTGGTTGGGACTGACAGTGGCCACAGACGGGCCCTAGGGTGAATATGTTCTGACAAGATCCGTGTGGTACGTCATAGGTTTAGTTGTGAGGCTCATGTTTACATGTGATATTGCTAGCCTATAACTATATTCCCTTATGTCCTGTCAAACAATTACACGGCATCAAGTTTATTTATTATTTAAACCTGCGAACTCACCAACAATATGTTGACCTTTTTGAGCATATCTTTTCAGGTAACATTAATCGAGGTTAGCAAATTATGAGGCCTTAGTGACGACCTAAGGAATTCGAGCTAGGCTTGTTTTGACATTATAAACTATGATTGTTGACTTGTTTTGTTATTCTAAATATTGTTTTAATTAGACTTGTTCCCGGGTTGTGGGAATTCATTTGGACTATGTCTGTTTGACTATGTTGTCGTGAATTAATTAACTACGACACAAGTCACCATTTGTGTCGCGGGACATCATGACACGTTAGTATATCATTTAATGCTCTCTATTAGTTAACAATGTGTTATGACGATCCCGTCCGTTATATACTCATGTTTCCGCTATAAGCGGGGGTGTGACAGATTAGTATCAGAGCCATTGGTTATAAAAAATTAGGTAGATCACTAGACCTAGACTATAACCTAAGAACCTTCATGTAGAATGCATACAAGGGTTTGTGTGCATCTTATAATACATGTATGTTCTTCCTTATCTGATTGCCTATTTGCTATCTTTTGATTGCCTTCATTTGAGGAAAAGAACTTATACTTTTTTTCTTATAGGATGTCTTCCACCGGTCCATCTGATCTTTCCCTAGCTTGCATCATTACTTCTGACTCTGAGTCAGAACCTGAAAAGGTCCTTTCAGACCACTTGCTGCAGTCGTCTTCAGACACTAAGTCTAAACCTAAGGAGATGATGTCGGATTCTTCGAAATCATCCGAGGAGGAAGAACCGGTGAACTCGGTTGTACTAGGGATGCCGGCTGTTCGTGCCGCGCCGATTGCCCCTATGGCATCTGTGACCCCTGCTGCTCCGACCGCACCTGTTCCTACTACACCAGTCGTGCCTGTTCCTGCACTTGCTAAGTTAGATGTGCCTATCCCTGTGCAGGCAGTCGCAAGGGTCGCCCCTAAGGCGGGACCTTGGGTGCCTCATTACCCTAGAGGGCCGTACCGTGTCAACAGAGTTGGGACGCTGAGGATGATGACGACCAGGAAGAGGGTGTTCTCGGCCAACCGTTTTAGGTTCCACTGCCGGCAGATGAGGCCAATTTATGGGGTGACTACCCTGACTAGCCCCCGAGCCCCTCTAGTTCCTCCAGCAGTGACGACGAACAAAATTGACATTTCATGAGCATTGATGAAGAAATGAAGATTGGATGGGATTTAAATTTTTAGTCATTTTATATTTCATATTGGGATTTTGTTAGACTTTTAGTACTCATGTGTTTGAGGGTATTTTGGTATTCGACTATGTGGTGAATGTTATGATTTATGGAAATTAGAACTCTATATTATTATTATTATCAAATTGTCTATGATATTGCTTGTGAGTGATATATTTTATGATGATGTGTTATTTGCACGTGGATGACCAAATTGTGGTAAACCCTGATATGATTGAAACTTATGTGTTATTTGTGATTGATTAGAAAATGCCGCCCAGAAGAATTACTCGCAGTAATAGTCATGGTGGTGCTGCCCCAAGAGGCCAAGGTAGAGGAAGAGGTGCTGGTGGTCGGGGTGAAGCACCAGGTGGAGGAAATGAAGGTGGTCCGGCTGGAAATAACCATGGAGCTGGAACCTTGACATAGCCGCTATGATTGCCCAGCAGTTGGCTGCGCTCATCCCAACCATAGTGGCACAAGTGAGTGATAACATTATGAACCACGATAATGGGGGAGGCAACAATGATAATGGAAATGACAATGAGAATGATGGTGATGAAGGAAATGGTGGAAATAGGTATGAAGGACAAGATGACAACAACAATGAGGGAGGAGATGGAATAGGTGATGGAAATGGTAATGGGAATGCAAATGGCAATGGCGATGGTTCGATTGGCGGGAATGGAAATGGACTGAACAATGGAAATGTTGATGGAGGAAACGGGAATGGAGATGGTAATGGTGAGAGAAGAGGAGGATGTACTTATAAGGAGTTTGTGGCCTGTAAACCTAAGGAATTTGATGGAAAAGGTGAAGCGATGGCGTTACCTAGGTGGATTGAAAA
Organism: Flaveria robusta; assembly: GCA_025506415.1. NCBI lineage: Eukaryota > Viridiplantae > Streptophyta > Magnoliopsida > Asterales > Asteraceae > Flaveria > Flaveria robusta. The sequence continues at coordinate 25,834,722 of CM046470.1, forward strand.
GATGGAGGCGGTGATTGACATCAGCGAGTGTTTGGATAGTCAGAAGATCAAGTATGCTATATGTTTACTGCAATGGAAGGCGCTAACTTGGTGGAACACTTAGATTCAAGCAAGAGGAAGGGAGGCAGCAATGCAAATGACATGGGATGAATTCAAAGCTTTGATCACGGAGGAGTATGGTCCTAATAATGAAATGCAGAAGTTGCAACATGAATTCTAGAATCATACTATGGTGGGAGCTGGACACGCAGCTTACACGGATCGATTTCACGAATTGGCTAGGCTTGTTCCGCACTTGGTGACCCAGAATCAAAGAGGATCGAGAGGTACATTTGGGGATTGGCTCCTCAAATTAGGGTGATGGTAACTGCAGCCACTCCTCCAACAATCTAGAGTTCAATTCCGAAGGCAGGCACTCTAACTGATGAGATGGTAAGAACTGGAGTGTTAGGTAAGGGTGCTGAGAAAAGGAGAGATAATGGGGAATCAAGTAATCAAACAGGGGGAAGGTATGATAAGAGGGCAAAGGTGGCGAGGAATTTTGTGGTGGTGAAACAAAGGAGAAAGAACTATGTTGGGCCACATCCTAAATGTGGTAAGTGTAATTTTCACCATTCGCAAGCGACGCCGTGCCGAGTGTGCGTTTACTGTAGGCGCCCGGGACATTTTGCAAAGGACTGTAGGGTGGTGCCCAACATGATTGCACCGATAAATGCAGTTAAACCGGCGGGAAACGTTAGGGTTTGCTATGGCTCTAATCACTATCGAAATGTGTGCCCTCAACTGAATCGGGCACCGGGTCAACATGGAAATAATCAGAATCAAGTGATGGCCATAACCAAAAACCAAGGTCAAATGAATCAAGGGAATGCCACCCGAGGACGTGCATTCGTGATCGGAGCAAATGACGCATGTCAGGACCCGAATGTTGTTACGGGTACGTACCTCGTCAATAATCATTTCGCATCCGTATTGTTTGATACCAGGGCAGATAATAGTTTCGTTGCATCTAAATTTGCACCTCTACTTGGTTTGAACCCTAGCTGCTTAGAGACTAGTTATTCCGTAGAAATGGTTAATGGTAAATTTGTAGAAGCTAATGAGATAATTAGAGGTTGCACGATAATGTTAAAGGATCATGCCTTTGAGATAGACTTAATACCTTTTAAATTGGGAAGTTTTGACGTAGTAATAGGAATAGATTGGTTATCAAAATGTGGAGCGGAAATTGTCTGTCGAGAAAAAGTGGTGCGAATCCCTATGCCTAACGGTGATGTGCTCAAAATACAAGGAGAACGACCGGGAAAAAATCTAAGGCTTATCTCTTGCATGAAGACGCGTCGATGTCTACAAAAGCAATGCTATGCCTTCTTAGCGCATGAAGTAGAAAAGAAAGAGGAGGAAAGGAAGCTGGAAGACATTCTGGTGGTGCGAGACTTTTTGGAAGTGTTTCCTGACAATCTGTCCCGCTTGCCCCCCCCCCTCGACAGGTGGCGTTCCGAATCGATTTGATTCCTGGAGCAACACCCATAGCAAAGACACCTTACCGACTGGCACCATCGGAAATGCAGGAACTATCAAGCCAATTACAAGAATTATTGTATAAGGGTTTCATCCAACCTAGTCATTCACTATGGGGAGCATCAATATTGTTCGTAAAGAAAGATGGGTCGTTCCGAATGTGCATCGATTATCGAGAGCTGAATAAGTTGACCGTGAAGAATCGATATCCTCTTCCAAGAATCGATGACCTATTTGATCAATTGCACGGAGCTTCATACTTCTCTAAATTTGATCTTTGATCAGGTTATCATCAATTGAGGGTTCACGAGGAGGACACACCAAAGACAGCGTTTAGAACTCGATATGGGCATTATAAGTTCTTAGTCATGCCGTTTGGGCTGACCAACGCCTCGACTGTGTTTATGGATTTAATGAACCGGGTATGTAAACCATATCTGGATAAGTTTGTAATCGCGTTTATAGACAATATTCTTATCTACTCCCGAACGAAGAAAGACCATGATCAACATCTACGAGCGATACTCAAATTGCTAAAGGAAGAGAAACTTTACGCCAAGTTCTCAAAGTGTGAATTTTGGTTACGAGAGGTGAAGTTTTCAGGACACGTGGTTAACGAGCATGGAATCCACGTTGATCCTGGAACGATTGAAGCGGTTAGAAAGTGGGATACACCTAAGACGCCTTCGGAAATATGGCACTTCTTAGGGTTAGCTGGTTACTATCGTCCATTTATTGCGAACTTCTCTAAAATCGCTCAACCGTTGACAATGTTAACACAGAAGGATAAGAAGTTTGATTGGGGACATAAGCAAGAAGAGGCATTTCAAACATTGAAGGAAAGATTATGTAATGCGTCGATATTGACCCTTCCGGATAGATCCAATGACTTTGTGGTGTTCTGTGATGCATCAAATCAAGGACTGGGTTGTGTGCTGATGCAAAAGGATAAGGTGATCGCTTACGCCTCACGTCAGCTTAAGGTTCACGAAAAGAATTATACGACACATGACCTGGAATTAGGCGCAGTGGTATTCGCACTTCAGATATGGAGGCATTATCTATACGGAACTAAGTGTGTTATCTACACTAATCATAAAAGCCTTCAACACAATTTCGATCAAAAGGAATTAAACATGCGTCAGCGACGATGGGTGGAACTTCTTAGTGATTACGATTGTGAGATCCGTTATGACCCTAAAAGGGCGAATGTAGTGGCTGATGCCTTGAGTAGGAAGGAACGTGTTAAATCCTTACGTGCACGAGCCTTAGGAATGATCATACAATCGAACCTAAAGGCTCAAATCCTAACAGCACAGACTGAAGCGTTAAAAGAAAAGAATATTGCAAGTGAGGAGTTTCAAGGATTAGATAAACAGATGAACTGTAAGGAGGATGGTCTGCGGTACTTTGTGGATCGTATATGGATACCTAAGTGGGGTAACATTCGAACCCTAGTTATGAACGAAGCGCACAAATCCAAGTATTCTATTCATCCTAGCGTAGACAAGATGTATCAAGATCTTAAAGAATTGTATTGGTGGCCACGTATGAAGAAAGACATTGCGACGTATGTAAGTGAATGTCTAACTTGTTTGAAAGTCATATGTAAGTGAATGTCTAACTTGTTCGAAAGTCAAAGCTGAATATTAGAAACCATCAAGACTATTACAACAACCAGAAATTCCCGAATGGAAATGGGAAAATATAGCGATGGACTTCATCACTAAGTTGCCTAGAACAAGTAGCGGGCATGATTCGATTTGGGTTATCGTTGATCAAATGACGAAATCAGCTCACTTTTTACCGATTCGTGAGGATTATAAGTTGGAAAAGCTAGCAAGATGTAAATGAGATTGTGGCTAGGCATGGAGTGCCCGTGTTAATTATATCCGATCGTGATAGTCGGTTTACATCGTGGTTCTACCGGACTCTATAGAATGCAATGGACACTTGATTGGATCTAAGTACTGCTTATCATCCACAAACGGATGGTCAAAGGGAACGTACTATACAGACTCTCAAAGACATGCTTAGGGCATGTGTGATTGACTTTGGTGGGAGTTGGGATACTCATTTATAGTTGGTTGAATTCTCTTATAAAAATAGTTATCATATGAGTATTGGATGTGCTCCATTTGAGGCGTTGTATGGAAGGAAGTGTAGGTCTCCAGTATGTTGGACTGAGATAGGTGAAAGTCAATTGACACGTCCAGAGATCATTCAGGAAACGACTGATAAGATATTCCAAATCAAGGATAGGCTTAAGGCAGCTAGAGACCATCAAAAAAGCTACGCTGATAACCGACGAAAACCTCTAGAATTTAGTGTGGGTGATCGTGTTTTATTGAAAGTCTCTACCTGGAAGGGAATCATACGGTTTGGAAAGAAAGGAAAGTTAGCTCCAAGATATGTTGGAACATTCGAGATCACTGAAAGAATTGCCCGTGTGGCGTATCGATTAAAGTTACCTCCAGAGCTTAGTGGCATGCATGATACATTCCATGTATCGAACCTTAAGAAATGTTTAGCTGATGGATCCCTTTATGTGCTGATTGAAGAGATCTGGATTGACGAGAAACTTCACTTTGTGGAGGAACCGATAGAAATTATGGATAGAGAAGTGAAACGATTGAACCGCAGCAAGATTCCAATCATTCGGGTTCGTTGGAACTCTAAACGAGGACCTGAGTTTACTTGGGAGCGGGAAGATCAGATGAAACTTAAATATCCGCATTTATTCACGGATAAAGTTTCAGGACCTAACTCCAGCTGAATTTCGGGACGAAATTCTCTCAACTAGGGGATACTATGACATCTCACCTCAGGTCCGTTAATTAACCTAAGGCTCGTTAATTTCTAGATATTTATTCGATTGTCATTTATTGGTTTCTAGTCGCACACAAATTAAAAATATATAAAATAAAATCAAATAAAATCAAATTAAATAATAAAATATATTACGATTATTGTTATTATTATCAATATTATTATTAAAATTATTACAAATTATTGAATAATCATTATTATTATTATTATTACTAATATTATTATTATTATTAATATTATAATAATAATAATAATAATAATAATAATTATTATTATTATTATTATTATTATTATTATTATTATTATTATTATTATTAGTTTAGGGTCCAAAATGTAATTAATATAAACTTGAGGGATTAATTAAATGAAAGTTGAGGGTCCAAAGTAAAAATATGAATATTATAAATAAATCTTCAATACCCTCAGCCGAAACCCTATCGACCCTCGCTCCCTTCCGCCGTAAGCCATTCGTGAGACTTCCGGTCATCGATTGGTGCCGCCGATCGTGAACATCTTGCCGTATATTTGCTCCTCAGGTAATCGATCATTGTAAACTTTATGTTTCTTCGTTTCGTTAAGTTCGGGGTATGGTTTCGATTGGGGTTCGTACGGTGGTTCGACGGTGGCGGGCGGCGGTTCTGTGTGTGTTCTGTGTTATCCGATATCTGTGAATGCGCGGCTCGAACGTGACAAGCACAGCAGCCGAAGGCTTGTGTGGGCGTAAGAGTGTGTGTGTTGCTGTGTGCGTGAGTGTGTGTGTGTTCTTGTGTGCGTATAGTGTGTGTGTTTTGATAGTGTCTATTGTGTGTGTGTATGGTGTATGTGTGTGTGTCGAGAGAGAGACAAAGAAATAAACACAACAGCCAAGGGCAGCTGTGTGCGTGTGTGTGAGGATGTGAGTGTGTAAATGTGTGTTGTGTGCGTGTAATTGCGGTTGTATGTGTGCACGAAACCGACAATGAATACATGTATATGTTTCGGCGTGTGTGTGCGTGGGTGACCGAGAGAATACACAAACATAGCAGCTCTCGGCTGCTATGTGTTATGTGTAGGTGTGTGTGACAGTGTGTGTGTCACCTATATATATGTATATGTATATACATTTATAAATATATACACACACACTACAATATACATGTTGTGAGGTGTGTGTGGAGTGTGTGAAGTGTGCGTGTGTATAGTGTGTGTTTAATTGTGAGTGTGTAGTGTGTGTTTAGGTGTGTAGTTAAATGTGTGCTTTAGTGTGTGTTTAGGTGTAGAGTGTGTGTGTGTAAGGTTGTGTTGTGTGTGTATGTAATGTGTGTATGAGATATATGTAAGGGTTGGTTATGTGGCATTATTATTATTATGTTTAATAATATTATTATCATTATTATTATTATGTTTAATAATATTATTATTATTATTAGGATTAAAATTATTATGATTATCACTATTATTAATAATAATATTATTATTATCACTACTCTTATACAGTGTGTTGGGTTGTATAACATATATATGTATATCTGTGTGTGTGATGATATAAGAAAAATGGTCATCTTATTAAATGTATATGATGTGCACGAATAGTAATTTCGGTTATATATATGTATAAAATGAATAATTGGGAGTGAGTATGGACTAATAATAATATATATATATATATGTATATATATTCTTACCCGTCTTTATCTGTTTAATAAATAATTGAAGTATACATATCTTGTGTGCGTGTCGGGTGTCGAAACCAATCCGACCCGAAACCAACCGAATACCTCTATTCTCTTTAGACGTGTTTTAGGAATTAAGTTACAACTAATTGTAGATAGTTGATCGTAGTGCTCGCATCTTTAGAAGCTTTTTGTTGCTTTATTTCTGAATCATTCAAGGTGAGTTTCGTGCCCCCTTTTTCATTACAATTATTTATAAAACTTAGGGGGAAAAGTATGCTCACCCTTTTATGCTGTGAACTCTTTACCTTTTGAGATTATTGTGTTTACTGTTAGTAAGTAGATATCTTGTACATGCATGAGTTTTCTATGTGGTTCTTTATTCATAACTATTTAACTCCGGTGTTGGAGCCGACGGACAGGTATTGATAGTACTATTGGGCTGACACCCCCACCCTTGTTTGTTAGTATACTAGTTGGGACTAATAGTGGCCACAGACGGGCCCTAGGGTGAATATGTTCTGACAAGATCTGTTTGATACGTCATAGGTTTAGTTGTGAGGCTCATGTTTACATGTGATATTGCTAGCCTATAACTGTATGCACTTATGTCCTGTCAAACAATTACACAACATCAAGTTTATTTATTATTTAAACATGCGAACTCACCAACAATATGTTGATATTTTTGAGCATATTTTTTCAGGTAACATTAATCGAGGTTAGCAAATTATGAGGCCTTAGTGGTGACCTAAGGAATTCGAGCTAGGCTTGCTTTGACATTATAAACTATGATTGTTGACTTGTTTTGTTATTCTAAATATTGTTTTACTTAGACTTGTTCTCGGGTTATGGGAATTCATTTGGACTATGTCTGTTTGACTATGCTGTCATGATTTGATTAACTACGACACAAGTCACCATTTGTGTTGGGTGACGTCATGACACGTTATTATATTATTTAATGCTCTCTATTAATTAACAATGTGTTATGACGATATCGTCCGTTACATTCTCGTGTTTCTGCTATAATCGGGGGTGTGACAACCGGTGATGGAGTTTGATTTCTTATATGAAGGTGAAGAGGCGGTGGAGTTGAGTGATAAAGAATATGAAGATGAAGAAGATGAAAATCAAGATGCAGGAAGAAGAAGACGGAGGAGAGGAGGTGTGATGAGGTGGGTGTGGTAGGAGTGAGGTAAGTAAAGGTTTTTTTTAAGTTTAGGGGTGTTTTGGTAATTTTAGATTGACTTAACAGAGAAACTTAACATTTGTTAGAGTTAGGGACCGTCAGCGTACACTCTTTGCATAGTTCAGGCCCACATCTATAATTTATTGAACGTGGGGACGAAAAATGCAATACGTGCATACCATAAGGACCATCCGTGTAATTTAGTTTTATTTAAACATTTAAAATTATATAGTAGCAAAATTATTAGTTGTAAATTTTCAACCATAACCAATAAATATAAGGGTCTGTCACTTTCATTACCCCTTCCCATAAAGTAATAATATAAATACAAGTTAATAAATCTCACTACTCTTAAAGAGAATTATAAATATTTTGCCCCTGAAAAGAATAACCTTTCATCTCTTTTATTTAACCACCGTCCCACCTTAAGTAACCTAAAGCTTAAGGACCTACGTCTAAAGTTTCCTCGCGCCCGAGGCGTCCTTTTATAGTTAAGGTCGTAATGTTACAAATATATAACAAACAATACAAAATAACTACAACTGAAATCAAGACCCTTGTAGTTGTTTATTAAAGTTGATTGAGATACGACATTGAAATCCATAAACCTCCTATATGAGAAGACACATATTTCGATAACATGTTTACCGGGGGATAAAAAAGAGGGTTTAATTATGGATAAGATCATCTAGTAAGCTGCTTACAACTCTATGATTCAGTTTCTCACACAATATTCGTCTTCGCCAACACATGAATATATACAGCCACCATCGGTGATTACAATGATCTTGAAAGTAACATGCATTGTGAAGCTTATGTTCAAAAGTTTTGATAACTTATACAAGTTTTGCACTTTCGAACTTGAACGACAAAGTTTATCACAATCACTCGTCTTAAATTCTTGTTTTTTAGCACTTTCTACTGTGATGCACTTTTTTAAACTATTAGCAACCAAGTTTTCAACATCCCAACGATAACATATGAGTAGGTCCGTGCATAGTGTTTCCTTCTAGGATGATTAGGTAGCATAGGTTGAGATTTTAAGATAGCGGTACTTGAAGCTAATAGAGAGATCGTAGAAAATGAGTGGTAGAGGAGTTTATTACTCCAACATAACTTGCACCAACTTGAGATATTAATGTGTGCATCTATATCAGTGCCATAGTCACAGGATTCGTTGAAAATCTAGCGATTTTCGAATTGGTTCGAATCAACCCCATTCGCATTCGCTAGCGACCCAGCCGCTCGTGGATCGCTCAATGGTTTGATTGTGGTTCGCTTGATGGTTCGTTTGTGGTTCATGGCTGCAATTCGCTCATCGTCCAAGGAATTCGCTATCGATTCGTGAATCGGGTAACCATGATTCGCAATTTATACAACTGTGAATTCATGAATTCATGAAATTGGAGGGAAAATTAATTTCTACCTAGACCAATCGAATTCCAGTGGTGCTCAATGTTCCTGGTTGTTTTCTTTGGATGGAAAATTGTCAACTGCCTTTTGCTCTTCCTTCCACATTGAGTCAAATTAAGTCTCCAACACTAATAAATAGTTATCTCATCACAACTCACTTATTTCATTCTTATTCTTTCTTCTATACCCTTTTATCCCTACCTTCTATCTATCTCAAAAATGGTTTTTGGGAAGAAACGTCCAAATCTACAAGATGAAAGTCATGAAACTGATAATGTAACACATATAAGTGGGACACCAGGTTTTGTTGATCTTGATGATGATGAGGTGGACCAGCACACATGAGCATCAAGTGGGAGCCAAACATCAACAGGAGGAGCAAGTGGCAGCAACACCCAAACATCAACAAATGAGGAGAAGGATCCTTCTAAGCCCCTTTTTGATGAAATAACTTTAATTGGTGCAGCAAAGTTAAAGAATCCTAGAGGTTCTAAGAATTGGAAGTGTAATCGCTGTGGAGGCCAGTGGTTTAGTAGTTATACTCGAATTCATTTACACTTTTTCGGGTCTGGTTTGGGGAAAAAGGTAGATATTAAAAGATGTCCTGCGATTATTAGAGATAAAAGTTTGTTTGAAAGACTTTCAAAAAAGGTAAAAGAAGCTGAAAATTCAAGTGTTTCAAAATCTTTAAAAAGTTCCATACTTTCAAAAAATTCATCTTCAAAAACACGAGTTGAAGAATCTTTTGGCATCTTAGAAAGAAATGCGGTGGACTTAAAAATTATATGAGGATTATGTGCGAATGGCATTCCTTTCAATGTATTACGCAACCCGCAATTTATTGAAATGATTAACGCCATTAAGCATGCACCTGAAAGCTACAAACCACCATCGTCTGAAAAGGTAAGGACCGTTCTACTTGATGAGTGTGTGCGAGATGTAAAGAAAGAGCTTACGCCTATCAAAGACACTTGGTACTCACAAGGAGTGTCAATTGTCTTAGATGGGTGGTCTAATGTAAAGCACGAGCCACTTATCAATGTTCTAGCGGTTAACTCTCGTGGTGCAACGTTTATGTTCGCGAATAACTTTATAGGGGTGGAAAAACAGGGCTGGTGATTTCTCAGTTTCTTATTGGACCTATCGAGCAGATTGGACCAAGCAATGTATTACACGTGGTTACGGACAACGCCGCTAATTGCAAAGCTGCCGGGAAAGAGATTGAAAAAGTATATAAACACATCTTTTGGTCTCCTTGTTGTGTGCACACATTAAATTTGATTTTTAAAGACTTTGCCAAAGAATTCTGTTGGATGCGGGACACGTACAAGAAAGGTAAATCCATTGTGAAGTACTTTCTTAACCACACGCATGCATTAGCCATATTTAGAGAAAACTCCAAGTTAGAGCTGTTAAAAGTTGCAAAAACACGCTTTGCCTCACACTATATACTACTAAGAAGGTTATTAGATTGTAAGGAAGCACTTGCCACGACTATTGTTCTAAATTCATGGTGGGAATGGTTGAAAAATGGGGATGAAACCACCCAAAAAATTGGGGAATAGTTGCTGATACAATTAAAGATGATGAATTTTAGGATGATGTTGAAAATATTTTGGCTTTTACAAAGCCAATTTTCTTGATGGTTAAATTTTGTGATGGTGAGGGTCCTAAGATGGGAGAAATATAAGAAAGGATGGATAATATGCTAGGAGAAATAAAAGACGTTATAAAAGTAAATAAATTCTCTATCTATTGCTCTGAAGTGGAAAGTATCATTGAAGCTAGGTGGGAAAAAATGACCATCCCGTTGCATTGTTTGGGTTTTGCTATGAGTCCTAGGTTTTATGATAAAAACTATCTTCAAAAGTTGGCACCTGGTGGAATGCAAAGAAAAGCTCCCAACAGCGACATAGAAATTGTTAACGGTGTTATGGACACGTTAAAAAGAATTGCAGAAGATGAAAGTGAATTTTAGTTGTTACGAGAACAATTCGCAAGATTCCATATGAAGAAAGGGATTTATGCAAGAACGGCTACACAAGCAGATGCTGTGACCATGGATGCAATTGATTGGTGGGGCACATATGGCGCGGAAACTCCAGAACTAGCCGAAGTAGCTAAAAGAGTACTTTCACAACCAATTAGTAGTTCTTCGGCAGAAAGAAACTGGAGTACATACTCCTATATTCACAATGTCAAGAGAAATCGTTTAAATGCCAAAAGAGCGGATAAACTAGTTTTTATTCATTAGCTCTAACATAAGACTTCAATCTCGGTTTTCAGAATCTTACAATCTGGCCCCAACAAAAAGTGGGATATGAATCCGGAAAGTGCGTACATTGAAGGTTCAAGTGCACGTCTTGAAGAAATGGCTTGGAAGGATTTAGAGGATGAAGGCGTTGACAAGAAAGGAAAAAAACAAAGACTTGATTAGAAATGGCAATCTGTTTTGTGTTTTTATTTATTTTGGATTTGGGGTTTTTTTTTTTTTATAATTATGAATTTTTGGAACAATCAGTTTGTTTAATGAGAATACATGTTTTTTAGATATATAATCATGTTGAGCGAACTGAATTGATTGGTACACCGAACCGGATCGAACCGGAATGAACCTACCCCCCTACGAACCGGATTCGTGGCCTCCAACGAATCGCGAACCTGTTCCTCATTTTCGAACCGGATGTGACAACCCTAAAACCAAGATTAGGTAATCTAATATTTCCCTTGAATGAACAGTATATGTTTATATTTTATAGGATTAATTAAGGTAATTTTATTTGATTATATGAATTTTTGTGTGATTAATTGAACATGCATGCATAAATATTTACGTGTGCATGTATTCCCTTCATATGAATTTAGTGATTATCAAATCATATGTATTTAGTTACCAAATCCTATGATTAAAAGACTAGCTACTTGAATTATAAACATCTTTCATTTATATGTAATAAAATCAATTTAATCAAACATTACCCAAACAAAGTTAACATCTAAAAACTTCATATCAACACTAAAACTACTTGAACCTTAAGCACTCAAACTCCAACATAAACATAACTTAAATCCAACTCTCGGTTCTCTAAGGACACTAACCCACTCGGTTAATCACCTAAGTAATCCTAGTTTAATGAACCATTAACATCAAACCGCCACCTAGCTAACCCTTGCCACTAAACCTTCTCCCAAACCGCCACCAAAGCACCCCCAATGACACTAATCATCTTTAGAACTTGCCACCTCATTCTAACAATCTTACTAAGCAACCCTATAACCCACACCTCACCACTCTAAACCTAGAACTAATGATGAGTTCTCCACCTTCTTCCACACCTCTCGGCCACATGAGTTTACTACACCACCGTGAACAATCACCACCACACCCGCAACCACCCCCTCTCCCACTCTCGGTTCTTAATTCACTTCCATCATTTCCCTATTACTCTTGGTTTTCACACCAAACAACCAACACCATCACCTCTTGTTGAACAATCGATTCTCACCTTAAGAACAACATGGAACAAGTTGTTTCCCATTAGTTGTGATCAACCATCCAAGATTCAAGAACCCTCTCAGCAAGTGGACTTTCAAGGATCAAGCTAGTAACCTCCTTAGTTTTCTTCATCATCAAACAAGGTTTGATTCTCAAACTAACAAGTTAGGAAGTGTATATGTGTTTAACTAACACATATAACCAACCCTTTAAAGTTAAACCCTCAAGGTTATTCACAAAAACTCATGAACACATGATTTTCATCAAAAATCAGTAATAAAAGGATTCAAAAACAGAAAGTTTGAAGGTTTTATGAAAATCAAGGATTTAAACCAAAAAAATACAAGAATTAAAGGGTTGAAACATGAATACTCATGATAAATTAGATTAAATATCTAAATGACTGTGATTATGGGAATAAAATTTGGAACTTGTTGAGAAATATTAGAAATAGTAATCTGTAAATTTTGGTATAATAAAATTGGGTAGATTAATTTATATAATTAATTTAAGAAAATGAAAGAAAAATTCTAAACAGAAGCTCCGAATCTGATAAAAATCTGGAAACATTATATGATAACCTTTATATTTTATAAGAATTCCTGAATAAATTTCGTGATTTAATTCATATATATGATCGAGTTTTATATTTTAGAACATTCTGTAAATAGAAAAATACAAGAAATAGCAAATCAGAGAGATAAATTATGAAAAATTTGCATAAATTATAAAATTTACAATAGAACAATTTTTATAAAGTTTGGAATTTTTAGTGATGTCTTACTATTTCTGCCAATTTATACAAAAATTGTAAAAATTCTAGAAATTTTCCTGTTATGAGTTATTAATCTAAAATTTTATGAGATAATATAGATTTCAGAATTATTAGACTGGTAAATTTTGGTAATTTTTGAATAACAGGAACTATTAAATTAGAATTTTGACAATTTTATGATTTAAATGCTGAAAATTTTAAAGAAATTAGATTTATTCTAACAAATAATTATTTTATAGGGATTATTTGACTTATTGGCTGGAACTAAGGTGAGTAACATAGCCCCTTTTTGATTTATAATTTTTGGGGAAAAAGCATACTGTTTGTGTTGACTTGGATGCATTTTTGAGAAATTTTGGATTTGTTACTGTCATATTGATACAACCATTAATTCGGATGAGGAACCGTCAAATAATATAGGTAGCTCTACTTAGGAAATGTCAACCTGCACATGCTGATATGAGGACAACGGTGTTATATTATTTGATTGTGTGATTTGTATTTGACAGTTATGAATCAGTTGACATATGCGTGTAGGTTTGGTTGTGAGTTTGATTATATTGCATCAATTCAAAATAATTTATATTGATTAAACCTATGTTCTCACCAACTATATGTGACCGTTTTGAGTATGCTTTTTCAGGTCAGCAAAATGTATTATAATCTCGTGTATTCCTTCAACATGTATAGTGATCGGCACGGCTACCTAGGGAAGCTGTGTATATGGTTGACTATTGACTTGTTTGACTTCAGCCTTTACGTGGACGTTCACGTTCACTACTAGCTGAAGATATGTGATGTGTTGAAGATATGTTTTAGTTAGGATTACAAATGTATAAGTCTAGTATGTTAGACTAAATTTTGTATCATGTAATCCTATATGCTATAAACTAATGAAATTAATATTTAGTTTATTACTGTAATTTGTTTGTTGTGATAATCAATGCGTTGTGAGCTAACGAGTCACACCCAAGCATTTCACGCTTCCGCCGGGATGTGACAGGTTGGTATCAGAGCCATTGGTTATAGAGAATTAGGTATCATCAGTAAACGCCTAGACTATAACCATAAGCTCTTATGATCGCCAAATATGAAAACATGATAAAAAGATATCTATATATATTCATTCATGAATTTATGAAATTAAGTTTATGTTTAGACAATAATGAATTTTTATTGTTTGAAATATTTATGATTGAATATGTGAATATAAAATTATGTGAAATATGTGACTGATTGTTTTGACTTGTAATAGTATGAATTGAATTTTGTAAAGAAATTTTTGCAGTATGAGTATTTATAATCCTGATAGCCACCGTATCGAAACTGGTCATTCGAAACACCCGAACCCTAACAAAGAACCATCCCAGCCTGAGACTCGGATCCAAACCGCGCCAAAGTTTTATGTCCGACGTGCACCAGTAACTATAGGAGGCTATACAATCCAGACCCCTAGAAAAAGTGTACGATGTGGTGAGAAACTTCCGATCAAGAAAGCTCAAAAGCCAGAAGATGAGAATCTAGAAACCCTACCCTCGACATTAGACATAACACCCATAACCCAACCCGATGCTGCTAAAAAGAAAGGAATCAAGAGAAAAAGGTTGGAAGAATGTTAGATAAAGACAGCCAACCAGATTCTTAAAAAGGTTAAGAAGATACAACGGGAAATCAGAGTGATACACATAGATGTCAAAGAAATGAAGGAAGGAAGCAAAAGCATCTTCACTGAGATATGGAACTGGGTTTGGGGAAATTAAGATTATAGGAACCCTAATTTATTATATGATTGCCTTAATATATGTGAAATAAATGAAATGCTTTATGTATTAAGAATTATGTTATAATTGAATGAAATTTTGTGTGATATTAGTATAATTAATATGTAGTGAAAATGCCGCCAAGAAGAGATACTCAACCTGTACGCAGAACTAACCATGTTGGACGACCAAGGACTAGATTAGGAGAAGAACCTCCATTAGTGAATACCACTGTAAATGAGAATGAAAGAATTTCTCAGATAGTAACTCAGCAATTGGAAGCTGCAATACCTACGTTAGTGGCTCAACTCCAACAGAATTTTAACCTGGGAAGTGCACCACCCGGAAATGAAGAACCAAGAAATACTAATGAAATAGAAAACCGTGAGGAAGAAGCTATAGGCAGAATTAAAAAGGGATGTTCTTATAAGACTTTTATGTCTTGTAAACCTCAGGATTTCAATGGAAAAGGAGGAGCAGTACAAGCACTACGTTGGTTAGAAGGAATGGAGTCTGTATTAGACATTAGTGAGTGTGCTGATGATTGCAAGACCCTGTTTGCTTCACATTCTCTAAAAGGAGAAGCACAGTCTTGGTGGAAAATGGAAGTTCAAACTAAGGGAAGGAATGTTATGAATGGATTAAGCTGGGAAGAATTTAAAAACCTAGTAATTGGGAAATACTGTCCTTATAATGAAATAGAAAAGATAGAAGTAGAATTCTTAGCACTAGAAATGAAGGGAGCAGCACATCAGGAATATACTGATAGGTATAATGAGTTATCTAGGTTAGTACCACATCTAGTAACACCCGAAGCCAAAAGGATAGGAAGATATATTTGGGGTTTAGTACACAGATGAGAGGAATGGTTAGTCAGCAATGCCTAAGACTTTTCAGGATGCAGTAACGTTATCAGGAAGCTTGACTGATGAAATGATAAGGAATGGATCATTGTCTAATTCAAAGGTTGGAGAAAAGAGAAAATGGAACAACAACAACTCAGGAGGACCAATAGGAGGAAACCAACATAAGAAGATAAACAGAAATCCAGTGAGGAACTTTATGGGGATTGCTCAAGAAAGAAGGCCGCAAATAGAGGGTCAATTATGGTGTAATACTTGCAAAAGACACCATAATGGTAAGTGCATGATGGTGATCTGTTATAATTGCGAAAAGAAAGGACACCTATCAAGGGAATGTAAGGAACCCACAAACCCTAAACCAGTTTGCTACCAATGTGGAAATGAGAATTATTTCCGCAATAAGTGTCCCGAGCTGAAAGGAAAAGCTCCAATGCCAAACAATCCACGTGGTAGAGCTTTTATACTACAAGCTGAAGAAGCACGACAAGAACCAGATGTCGTGACGGGTACGTTTCTCATTAATGATCAGTATGCAACTGCGTTATTTGATACGGGAGCAACTCGTAGTTTTGTTTCGAATACATTTAAACCTTTGCTTGGTTTAGCCTCTGAAAAACTGAAAATAATTATATAATAGAATTAGCTGATGGAAAAATAATAAAAGCTAGTGAAGTCATCCCTAACTGTATTTTAAAGCTTGATGATCATTGTTTTGATATAGATTTGATTCCTATTGAGTTAGGAGGTTTTGATATTGTTGTGGGTATGGATTGGTTAAGTAAGAATCAGGCTGAAATTATCTGTGGTAAAAGAATAATTAGAATACCTTTGATTAGGGACAATGAAAGTCTTCTCATATATGGTAAAAAACCTAGAGGTGCTATGAAAATAGTATCATGTAAGAAAGCTCAGAAATATTTGAGAAAGAAATGTTTAGCGTTTCTAGCCCATGTAGTTGATGCAAAATTAGATAAGAAGAACTTAGAAGATGTTCCTATTATTAGAGAATATCCAGAGGTATTTCCTGATGAATTACCAGGATTGCCACCCCCTCGTCAAGTAGAATTCAAGATTGAATTAGTACCAGGAACTGCACCTATTGCCAAGTCTCCGTACCAGTTGGCACCAACAAAAATGAAAGAACTAATGAATCAACTTCAGGAGCTATTAGATAAAGGATTTATACGCCCCAATGTATCACTTTGGGGAGCTCCAATCCTGTTTGTAAAGAAGAAAGATGGAACTTTTAGGATGTGTATTGATTATAGAGAGCTTAATAAAGTTACAATTAAGAATAGGTATCCTCTTCCTAGGATAAATGATCTATTTGATCAATTGCAAGGATCTAGTTACTTTTCAAATATTGACTTAAGGTCAGGATACCACCAGTTAAGGGTGCGAGATGAAGATATACCTAAGACTGCGTTGAGGACTCGATATGGTCATTATGAATTTCTTGTAATGCCATTTGGATTAACTAATGCTCTAGTAGTGTTTATGGATTTAATGAATAGAGTGTGTAAACCTTACTTAGATAAGTTTGTCATAGTCTTTATAGATGATATCTTAATCTATTCTAAAAGTAAGGAAGAACATGAAAAGCACCTAAGGCTGATGTTAGAATTACTTCGAAAGGAAGAATTATATGCCAAATTCTCTAAGTGTGAATTTTGGAAAAGAGAAGTACAGTTCTTAGGACATGTAGTTAACCAAGAAGGAATTCAAGTAGACCCAACAAAGATTGAAGCTATTAAAAAGTGGGAAGTTCCAACAACACCAACTGAGGTACGTCAATTCTTAGGTTTGGCTGGATATTACAGAAGGTTTATAGAAAATTTCTTGAGAATAGCTCAACCTTTAACAGAATTAACACAGAAATATAAGCCATATGTTTGGGGAGAAAAACAGAATGTTGCATTTGAACTCTTGAAAAATAAGTTATGCAGTGCTCATATTTTAGCTCTTCCAGATGGTACCGATGATTTTGTAGTATACTGTGATGCATCGCATCAAGGTTACGGATGTGTTTTAATGCAACGAGATAAGGTAATTGCATATGCATCAAGACAACTCAGAGGAAGTGAGAAAAATTATACAACCTATGATTTGGAATTAGGAGCTGTAGTATTTGCACTTAAGATTTGGAGACATTATTTATATGGAACCAAGTGCATAATTTATACAGACCATAAGAGTTTGCAACACATATTTGATCAAAAGATGTTGAATATTAGACAGAGAAGGTGGGTAGAGTTATTAAGTGATTATGATTGTGAGATTAAATATCATCCAGGAAAAGCAAATGTAGTGGCTGATGCTTTAAGCAAGAAGAAAAGAACCAAGCCATTACGAGTCCGTGCCATGAGAATGGAATTACGCTCGAATTTATTAAGTCAAATTCGAGAAGCTCAACAAAAAGATGAATTAAAAATTATGGTAAGACAATATACAGACCTAGAAACTATGTCAGATGGAATTCTGAGATTTAAAGGAAGAATTTGGATTTCAGATAATGATCTGCTTAGGGAAACCATTCTAAGGGAAGCACATAAGTCTAGGTATTCAGTACATCCAAGAAATAATAAGATGTATAAAGATTTAAGAAACTAATATTGGTGGCCAGGAATGAAGAAATCTGTTGTAGAATTCGTAGAAAGATGTGATATTTGTTCAAAGGTAAAAGCTGAATATCAGAAACCTTCAGGATATTTGCAACAACCAGAAATTCCCGAATGGAAATGGGACCAGATTACCATGGATTTTGTAACCAAATTACCCAGAACAGCTAGTGGGTATGACACAATATGGGTTATAGTAGACAGACTGACTAAGTCAGCTCACTTCTTGCCAATTAGAGAAGATTATAAGATGGAGAAATTAGCAAGGATCTACATGAAGGAAATTATGTCTAGACATGGAATACCAATTTCAATTATATCAGACAGAGACAGTCGATTTACTTCAAGGTTTTGGCAGACCTTACATAATGCTTTAGGAACTCAAATAAACTTAAGTACGGCATATCACCCACAAACAGATGGACAAAGTGAGAAAACAATTCAAACGTTGGAAGATATGTTGCGGGCTTGTGCATTAGATTTTGGGGTAACTGGGATATACACTTACCTTTGATAGAATTTTCCTATAACAATAGCTATCATGCCAGTATAGGAGCAGCTCCATTTGAAGCTTTATATGGAAGAAAGTGTAGGTCACCTTTGTGTTGGAATGAGGTAGGAGATAGGCAACTTACAACCCAGAACTCATACAGGAGACAACTGATAAAATCAGTGAAATTAAGAATAGGTTAAAAGCAGCACGTGATAGGCAGAAAAGTTATGCTGATAAAAGAAGAAAACCTTTAGAATTTCAAATAGGAGATAGGGTATATTTGAAGGTATCCCCAACAAAGGGAAACGTTAGGTTTGGAAGAAGAAATAAGCTGAGCCCTAGGTATGTTGGCCCTTTCAAGGTAATAGATAGAATTGGTCCTGTAGCTTATAAGCTAGATTTACCTCAGGAACTAAGTGAAATACATAACACCTTTCACGTATCTAACTTGAAGAAATGTTTGACTGACGAGACATTAAGAGTTCCATTACAAGAAATTAAGGTGGATAAGAAACTTCATTTTATAGAAGAACTAATAGAAATCATGGATAGAGGAACGAAATGTTTAAGAAGAAGTAAGATTCCAATCATAAAGGTTAGATGAAATTCAAAAAGAGGACCTGAATTTACATAGGAAAGGGAGGATGAAATCAAAAGAAAATATCCCTTTCTATTTGAGGTTAAACTGAACGAAAAAGGGCAATCATAGAGATAAACCCTCCGCATCATCCGATGGTAGCAGCAAGTGAATTTCGTGACGAAATTCTTTTTACGGGGGGAGAATGTGACAACCCTAAAACCAAGATTAGGTAATCTAATATTTCCTTTGAATTAACAGTATATGTTTATATTTTATAGGAATAATTAAGGTAATTTTATTTGATTATATGAATTTTTGTGTGATTAATTGAACATGCATGCATAAATATTTACGTGTGCATGTATTCCCTTCATATGAATTTAGTGATTATCAAATCATATGTATTTAGTTACCAAATCCTATGATTAAAAGACTAGCTACTTGAATTATAAACATCTTTCATTTATATGTAATAAAATCAATTTAATCAAACATTACCCAAACAAAGTTAACATCTAAAAACTTCATATCAACACTAAAACTACTTGAACCTTAAGCACTCAAACTCCAACATAAACATAACTTAAATCCAACTCTCGGTTCTCTAAGGACACTAACCCACTCGGTTAATCACCTAAGTAATCCTAGTTTAATGAACCATTAACATCAAACCACCACCTAGCTAACCCTTGCCACTAAACCTTCTCCCAAACCGCCACCAAAGCACCCCCAATGACACTAATCATCTTTAGAACTTGCCACCTCATTCTAACAATCTTACTAAGCAACCCTATAACCCACACCTCACCACTCTAAACCTAGAACTAATGATGAGTTCTCCACCTTCTTCCACACCTCTCGGCCACATGAGTTTACTACACCACCGTGAACAATCACCACCACACCCGCAACCACCCCCTCTCCCACTCTCGGTTCTCAATTCACCTCCATCATTTCCCTATTACTCTTGGTTTTCACACCAAACAACCAACACCATCACCTCTTGTTCAACAATCGATTCTCACCTCAAGAACAACATGGAACAAGTTGTTTCCCATTAGTTGTGATCAACCATCCAAGATTCAAGAACCCTCTCAGCAAGTGGACTTTCAAGGATCAAGCTAGTAACCTCCTTAGTTTTCTTCATCATCAAACAAGGTTTGATTCTCAAACTAACAAGTTAGGAAGTGTATATGTGTTTAACTAACACATATAACCAACCCTTTAAAGTTAAACCCTCAAGGTAATTCACAAAAACTCATGAACACATGATTTTCATCAAAAATCAGTAATAAAAGGATTCAAAAACAGAAAGTTTGAAGGTTTTATGAAAATCAAGGATTTAAACCAAAAAAATACAAGAATTAAAGGGTTGAAACATGAATACTCATGATAAATTAGATTAAATATCTAAATGACTGTGATTATGGGAATAAAATTTGGAACTTGTTGAGAAATATTAGAAATAGTAATCTGTAAATTTTGGTATAATAAAATTGGGTAGATTAATTTATATAATTAATTTAAGAAAATGAAAGAAAAATTCTAAACAGAAGCTCCGAATCTGATAAAAATATGGAAAATTTATATGATAACCTTTATATTTTATAGGAATTCCTGAATAAATTTCGTTATTTAATTCATATATATGATCGAGTTTTATATTTTAGAACATTATGTAAATAGAAAATTAAAAGAAATAGCAAATCAGAGAGATAAATTATGAAAAATTTACATAAATTATAAAATTTATAATAGAACAATTTTTATAAAGTTAGGAATTTTTAGTGATGTCTTACTATTTCTGCCAATTTATATAAAAATTGTAAAAATTCTAGAAATTTTCCTGTTATGAGTTATTAATCTAAAATTTTATGAGATAATATAGATTTCAGGATGATTAGACTGGTAAATTTTGGTAATTTTTGAATAACAGCAACTATTAAATTAGAATTTTGACAATTTTATGATTTAAATGCTAAAAATTTTAAAGAAATTAGATTTATTCTAACAAATAATTATTTTATAGGGATTATTTGACTTATTGGCTGGAACTAAGGTGAGTAACATAGCCCCTTTTTGATTTATAATTTTTGGGGAAAAAGCATACTGTTTTGTGTTGAGTTGGATGTATTTTTGAGAAATTTTGGATTTGTTACTGTCATACTGACACAACCATTAATTCGGATGAGGAACCGTCAAATAATATAGGTAGCTCTACTTAGGAAATGTCAACCTGCACATGCTGATATGAGGACAACGGTGTTATATTATTTGATTGTGTGATTTGTATTTGACAGTTTTGAATCACTTGACATATTCGTGTAGGTTTGGTTGTAAGTTTGATTATATTGCATCAATTCAAAATAATTTATATTGATTAAACCTATGTTCTCACCAACTATATGTGACTGTTTTGAGTATGCTTTTTCAGGTCAGCAAAATGTATTATAATCTCGTGTATTCCTTCAACATGTATAGTGATCGGCACGGCTACCTAGGGAAGCTGTGTATATGGTTGACTATTGACTTGTTTGACTTCAGCCTTTACGTGGACGTTCACGTTCACTACTAGCTGAAGATATGTGATGTGTTGAAGATATGTTTTAGTTAGGATTACAAATGTATAAGTCTAGTATGGTAGACTAAATTTTATATCATGTAATCCTATATGCTATAAACTAATGAAATTAATATTTAGTTTATTACTGTAATTTGTTTGTTGTGATAATCAATGCGTTGTGAGCTAACGAGTCACACCCAAGCATTTCACGCTTCCGCCGGGATGTGACACTGGAGGATTTAGAGGATGAAGGCGTTGACAAGAAAGGAAAAAAAACCAAGACTTGATTAGAAATGGCAATCTGTTTTGTGTCGTTTGAAAATTACTATTAGCCAAATTTATTTCGTCTTAGAGCCATCAAAATCTACTCTTCGAGCTTTAGCATGATCCGTGTTGCTAAATCTCTTTGAATTGGTTTTGATTGGTGATGTAATGAATTTCTTCCTCTAAAATTTTATAGTAGAATATATGATGGAATTGTAGTGATTGATTATGTGCTCTTTTGATTATTTGATGTTATTACGAGTGGAGTGATTAATAATGTGTTTTCTTGATTATTTTTTTGTAATGTGTTCTCTACACAAGTCGTATGTTTTTCAGATATGTTTCCTAAAACTGTTGGGTTGTTTGTATAACATCACCCTTTTTTAAAATTTAAAATTTAAAATTTTAGAAATTAATAAAAATTAATCAAAGAAAAGAACTATTTGATGTAATGTAGCAACAGCTGATAGGAACTAAATGGTCGTGTACCTTGTACGGGGACGGCCATTTTCGAAGGGATGGTGTCATGTGGGCTAGCACTCAGGAAAATATAACGGCTGCCACTACTGTTAGGGGCGTAGCATGCGCCCATTTGTTTGTGTGCCATGTAAATAGCCGTCTGCGTGTGTGGTTAAACGGGGGTGGTGAATTGTTAGTATGGCAAAGGTGACAACAGTTAAGTATGTATGTATATTTTTAATGGCTTCTGTGTAATTAAATGTAGAATAATATGAATGATATGAATAAGAATCTTGTTTATTATATATACCTTTGCATCTGTAATAATTCTTTAGAGTTCATCCAGGATATATGTTTCAATTTGAGAGAAAAAGCACAAGAAACGTCGAAAAAAGATGAATTTAAGAAACCAAATTAATTCAAAACATCACATATATATAATCCATTATTTCTTAATATTTGGTTACATGACTAGTAAGTAGTAAACACAGATGATACATTCAGTCACACACCTTTAGCCATGCATGTAGATTAGGTCCTAAACATCAGCAAATGAAGACGTAATGATCTACTCATTGATCATTTTTACATTATTAAGGGGACTGTTGAAAGCTTGAAACTCACAATACTTGCAACTTGATGGCATGATGGAGACATTGCTCAAATGATGATGGTTATTACCATCACTCTTAACTGGTTTCGGATACTTGTGTGAGATAACAACAGAGTTAATGACGTCATCATCCGGATGGAAAATAGAAAGAACATCAAACCCATGTAGATCTTGAGGCTCCACCACTGGGTAGAAAAAAGCGCAGGCACCATGAGCGCTCCTGAGCATGAGGATGGCACCGGGGGCCATGTACTTGGCCAAATGTTCAATAACTTTAACTTTTTCATTAAGATCCATCCCCACAAGTGCAGCCAAGAAAACCACATCATACTCTTTCAACTCATCAGTCACGTCCATTATATAAGTGGTGTGGAAGATCATTCTTTTGGACAAGTCATCGTCACCTGCAACAAGACGAGAGGCCATAGAGTTCGCCAAAGGGTCAATATCATAGTTGTGAAAAGTTGTTTCCTTGAGATGGAAAGAGGCCATGACAATTGAGGAGAGAGGTAAAGGACGAGAGCCCACAAATACGACATGCTTGGGGGCTTGTGATGTCCTGGAGTAGTTTTGATTGAGGATATTGTACTCAAGGAGGCTAAGTTTGAGGTAATTAGAGTAGTAGGGAATACAGTAAGGTGGTGAATAGGGTTTTTAAAAGAGCCTATAATAGTGGAGAAGTGAGCTTCAAGATGGCCCTCGGCCTCACCGCAAAGTCTAATAAGGTTAGACCTAATCTCCTGAATATTGGCTGGGAGAGTGGCTATGTCGATCGAAGAGTGTGGGATGCATATGTGCACAAGTTCGGTGAGGAGGTTATTGACATCTTTGCATGGTTTGAGCGTTTCAAGTTTTGTAAGTTTATCATAAATCTCACACACTTTCTTCACTAAAGTAGTATTTTCTTGGAGTGCTACCATCTTTACAGGAGTCTTCGTCAAAAGAACTAATTGTCTATATCTTTGCATCTTTAAGGGATACAACATGCTTTATATAGGCATCTGTTGGTCGAATACATCATTAAAGGAGGCATGAACCTTGCTTGGTTTTAATCTGACAACAACAAATACGTAAATATACTGTTTTCTTTATGATTAATACCATATAAAGATAACAATTTTGCTTAGACCATGCATGATAATAATGAAAAACAAATAAGAATATGATTATGGATAGTGGCTACTACAACTCATCATTTAAAGATTTCTTTAAGACTTTGTCATGACAAAACTATGCAACTTTTTTTTATTGAAAAAATATAATATAATTGTATTTAAGTTATATTATATAGTAAGCTTATTAAAGCTGTTGTCTTTACTATATATATATGTGCCACACGCCGTTCAAAAAAAATATATATGCCACATCATAACGAAGTGTCCAAGTATTATATATGTTAAATAATTGCCAAGGATAACAGATGTCTAAATCTTTATGCTTTCACATTCTCTAGTTCACACTATAGCATATTGGGGATGGTTCCTACGAAAATGATTTCTGTATGTGACGAAAATATTTTAGGCGAATATAGTTGCGTACATTAATTATGAGTTTTAAATGCTAACATTGTACAAGATTTTACTCACCATTATAATGCAACATTTTACTTAGACCATATGACATTAGACGCCCTGTCATTAAGTTAATTTGTGATTAGTTTACGCAAATTAACACCGTTATAACTGTTAGCTGCACCCTTGTATATATTTGGACTTAGTAGATCTTAATGAAGACAATACAACTAACATGGTTTGGATAAGAGAAAACAGCACTAAAGTTCTATTCAAGCACTTAACATAGGAAATTGGACACATCATATTTAACACTGGTTTTTATAACACTAGGTTGTCTTAATAAGGTTTTCAATAATATAGCATGACTGAGAATAGTATATTTTCTGATCAGGATATACGATATCTTCCATCTTCTCTCGTAGTTGCATTTTTTCAAATGGTATCCGTCATCCACCAAGTTGACTTCCTTCCAAGCCAATAAAACACGACCCATATTCTACATTCGATGATCGTTTGTAATACTAAATGATAAACTTAACAATCTGTAAGGTTTTGTATATTAATTAACAAGTTCTCTAGGAAGCTAGTCCCATCAACATTTCCAACTCACTGTCAAAAAAATTAATGTTTCATATGCTTGTGGTGAATATATGTATAATTTAATTATTCATCATGGTTGCATTTTTCCAAATGATATCTTTCATTACCTTAAATGAATAGTATTCTCTGTGTTTGTCTCCTCCTAAAACAGTTCCATTATTGCATAACACAAGTGGTGATTACAGTGATTTTGAAAGTAAACATGCATTGTAAATCTTATGCTCAAGAGATTTAATAAGGTTATAACGAATTGAAAAAAAAAAAAAAAAAAAAAACAAAGGCATGATGAAAAGGAAGATGGTGTATTCATGAGATTCTTTAATTTCGCACATTTTGAGAAAATATCATCGACCACATGTATCACAAACATCTAAATATTTGTTTTTTGAACACTTTATGGTGTGATGCACTTTTTAAAACTCTTAGGTGCCAAATTCTTGACATCCTAATGATAATGTATGAGTAGAGTTTGTGCATGGTACATGTTCTCTTATAGGATAATCACTAGTCAAACAAAGGTTGGGATTTTAGGATAATTGAACTTCAAGCTAACTGAGAAATATTAGCATATATGTGGTAGAGGAATTCACTGCTGCAACAATTCTTTTAGCCATACATGAACGTCGAATAATCATTTAAAAGGAAAGGCAAATGGTTGTTTTGCTAAACGATCATTTGCTCGATTTAGGTTGTTTGTGCCATAATCTTGGTTTTAAGAAGGGAGAAGCGCACTAAGACGTACGACAGAATCTTAAACTGAGGCTCAACGCTCGAAAGCACAAGGCTTCTAGCATGCGAGGCGCAAGGTTTTGTATGAGGCTTTTTTTATTATTATTTATCATAGGTTTATATATGATTTAATACATAAATGTAGCTACAACTTACAAATAAAATATACAATAATATATAGCTAAGCTTCATATATGATTTAATATATAAATAACTTATATGTATAATATAATAACGAGTGGAAATGCCAGCGTGTTGTGGCGGTACGACTGTTGCGTGATTTTTTAAAAATTCGATTTTAGTCGTTATCGACTCGGTGCGTTATGATGTAAATTAAAAAATTAAAATATAATTATTGAAAAAATTGAATAAAAGAAAAAAATTAGGTATATTACAAAAGTCTTTAAGACAAGTATATTATCCGAACAAGATTAGTAAAAGCATGGGTAATATTTGTGGTCGAAAATCACTTATTACCTAGATTTTAGGGGGGTTTCGTTTTATGAATATAAGTTAGAGTTTTATGATTATCGGAGACAGCTTTCGGTGGTGATTTGCATAGACCGAAAAAAGTTATTGGAGAAATTATCACAACAAATTACCATCTTGATTGTTATTGAGCTTTTAACAACCAGCAAAGAAAAGGGGAAGAGTGATTAGTGCTCAATCGCAGTGAATAAACGGAATTGAAAGTAAATGGCGGTTTTGTTTGGCCACGTGTATATGATTTAGCATTTGTATAATAAGCATCATATATTAATTATACTTTATTGTAATGGTATAAATAAAATAAAATGGTTAATTTTTTGAAATTTAAGCATGACTTTTCATATGGGTGTCTTAATCCATATGTAAAATTATCATTCAATACTACTTTCACTTTTATTATAAAATATATAGATATATATTAAAATTATTAAACTCACAATATGCCCCTAGAAAAATATTAATATTATAATTATTATAACCATTAAGATATATATAAGTTATATACTTAAATATTTAAATAAAATAATACTTACTCTAAATAATATTTAGTTATAAAAATATAATTAGTAAATATAAATTTAAATATCAATTTATAGTATCATAAATAAAATAAAATTTAATAAAGTGATTTAAATAATATCATATTATTAAATAATGCATTAATAATCTTTATTAAATTCATGAAAAAGACAAAGGCAAAAATGCCAAGGTATATAAAATTTAATTGATAAATTTATCATATTACCCGTAAAGTGTCTTAAAATCTTAATCAATTTTCTATTCAACCACTCTTAAATGCATTGCACTAATCCAAAACTTGTATACTTGACAAAATTACATCTATATTCTGAGAGATTTATTATAAAGTTGTATAGATATAAGTATTTAAATAAAATAATATTAATTTAAATAGTATTTAGTTAAAAAAATATGATTAGTAATTATAATTTTAAATAACAATTTATATTATTATAAATAGAATAAAACTTTAGTTTTAAAAGTATGATTAGTAATTAAAAATTTAAATGTCAATTTATATTATTATAAATAAAATAAAACTAAATAAAGTGAATTAAATAATATCATATTATTAATAATGTATTAATAATGTGTATTAACTAATACAATAATTATAAGAAGTTAATTAAGTGGGGGCAAAAGTGAAATTATTGCATAAAGCACTTGTCCTCTATGCTTAAAATGTTGTATAGGTGTTTTACACTTTAAATAAAATTATCATCTTATCCTTCTAATGTGTATTATATAGTAAAACTTTAGTTTTAAAAGTATGATTAGTAATTAAAAATTAAAATGTCAATTTATATTATTATAAATAAAATAAAACTAAATGAAATGAATTAAATAATATCATATTATTAAATAATGTATTAATAATGTGTATTAACTAATACAATAATTATAAGAAGTTAATTAAGTGGGGGCAAAAATGAAATTATTGCATAAAGCACTTGTACTCTATGATTAAAATATTATATAGGTGTTTTGCACTTTAAATAAAATTATCATCTTATCCTTCTAATGTGTATTATATAGTAAAACTTTAGTTTTAAAAGTATGATTAGTAATTATAAATTTAAATATCAATTTATATTATTATAAATAAAATTAAATTAAATGAAATGAATTAAATAATATCACATTTTTAAATAATTTATTAATAATGTGTATTAACTAATACAATAATTAGAAGAAGTTAATTAAATAAGGGCAAAAGTGAAATTATTGCATAAAGCACTTGTACTCTATGCTTAAAATATTGTATGTGTGTCTTACACTTTAAATAAAATTACTATCTTATCCTTTTAATGTGTATTATATAGTAAAACTTTAGTTTTAAAAGTATGATTAGTAATTATAAATTTAAATATCAATTTATATTATTATAAATAATATAAAACTAAATGAAGTGAATTAAATAATATTACATTATTAAATAATGTATTAATAATGTGTATTAACTAATACAATAATTAGAAAAAGTTAATTAAATGGAGGTAAAAGTGGAATTATTGTATAAAGCACTTATACTCTATGCTTAAAATGTTGTATTGGTGTTTTACACTTTAAATGAAATTACCATCTTATTCTTATAATATGTATTATGTATTAGTATAGATATATATCAAAGTTTGTTATTAATACAAATGCTATATTATTTAAACATTTAAAATTATAAAGTAGCAAAATTATTAGTTGTAAATTTACAACCATAACCAATAAATATAAGTATGTCACTTTCATTACTACTTCCCATAAAGTAATAATATAAATATAATCTAATAAATCTCACTACTTTTAAAAAGAATTATAAATATTTTAACCCTGAAAAGAATAACCTTTCATCTCTTTCATTTAACCACCGTCTCACCTTAAGTAACCTACAACTCAAGGACATACGTCTAAAGTTGCCTCGCGCTCGAGGCGTGCCTTTTATAGTTAAGGTCGTAATGTTACAAATATAATACAAAATAACTACAACTAAAATCAAGCTAATTGAGATACAACATTGAAATCCATAAACCTCCTATATGAGAAAACACATATTTTAATAACATATTTACCGAGGATAAAAAAGAGGGTTTTATGTATAAGATCATCTAGTAAGCCACTTACAGCTTTATAATTCAGTTTCCCAAACAATATTTGTCTTCGCCAACACATGAATATATGCATCTACCATCGTTGATTACATTGATCTTGAAAGTAACATGCATTGTGAAGCTTGTGTTCAAAAGTTTTGATAATGTATACAAGAAGTGGTGGATCTAAAAGAAAAGTTTGGGGGTAACGTAAAATTTTTTTTAATCGTACATTTATACAATAAAAGGAAAAAAAATATATAAAGGGGTCCGAATGAAGATCATTCAAATCAAATCCATTTGATATCGAGAAAATTGAACTCTAAGGAGTTGTTGACCCAATATTATCATTCTTATTAGAACGAATATTCTACTTTTGAAATTTTCTTTTAAGAAGTTGTTAATAAGAACTTGTTTTTTCTTTTTTTAAATCCCTAATTTTCTAATAAATAACAAAATAAGATTACAAATTACAACTAAAAATAACATAATTAAAATCCTTAATTTCAATATCAAATCTCTAATTCATCTCAAATCCCTACTTCATATACCTGATTGTATAAACTTTAAATATTAGAAATTAAATCAAATAACCATTAACCTATATCATCATCTTGAAATCTTTCAAATCACTAGTTGTTATAACAAATAATATTTAAATATTAGAAATTAAACAATATAAACCCTAAATCCCTAAATGTATAGTGTAAAAGAGAGAAAAAGAGCCTATAAATTTTACCTTGAACTCTAGATTTGATGAAAGCAGAAAGATCATATGAGTAGTAAAAAGCAACGTACATCGATGGTGGCAAGGCTGCCGCAACAGCAGTTCGGCGGACGGTTGTGGTCGGCCGACGACAGGGTGATCAGCGATAGTGGGATGGCTGAATGGGATAGGGGTGAACGACGACAGTGGGGATTGAAGATTGGGGAATAACCGGTTATTTTTATATGTTATTTGGGTTATGAGTATTTGGGCTTGTAAGCTTGTTTGGCTTTTTAAGGTGTAAATTTTTGGGTTTATTTTAATTTTGGGCTTGTTATTGAGTATTTTGGGTTAACTAGTTACTAATGTTCTTATAAAATGTAATGTTTTTTTTATAAAATATTAAACTATTTTTTATAAAATTTAAAATTTACTATGAAGTGTCGAGTTTAAAATTTTTTTTAGGAGTAACGTAATATTTCTCAGTGGTAATTTTTTCTTTTTTTTTACATAAAAACGTAATTTTTATTTTTTTTACACTAACCGTAAAAAGTTGAAGGATAGTGGAGGCTACCCCTAGGCCTAAGGTATATCCGCCCCTGTATACAAGTTTTGCACTTTCAAACTTGAAAGACAAAGTTTATCACAACCACTCATCTTAAATTCTTGTTTTTTTAGCACTTTGTACTGTGATGCATTTTTTTAAACTATTAGCAAACAAGTTTTCAAAATCTCAACGAGAACATATGAGTAGGTCCGTGCATAATGTTCCCTTCTAGGATAATTAGGCAGCATAGGTTAGGTGAGATTTTAAAATAGCGGTACTTCAAGCTAGTAGAGAGATCTTAGAAAATGAGTGGTAGAGGAGTTTATTACTCCAACATAACTTGCGCCAACTTAAGATATTAATGTGTGCATCTATGCCAGTCGTCACTGTGTTGATATGTAACAATGCAATTACAAACTTCACAAACCTATGGAATTTATGGTGGATCCGTGCAACTAATCTCAAGCTATGACATCTTGTTAAAAGTTCCACAAAATGGTGAGAACAACACTTGTAGCAAGCTGGTGTTAGCTACAAAGGTCAACAGTGATTGAACTATAAAATCATCATAAAAAACCAACTATAGCTAGACGAGTAAATCTCGAAAGTCTAAGGAATGATGAAGAGGAAGATGGTGCATTCATGAGATTCTTCAAGTTTGCATACTTTTTGAAAATTACTATTAACCACATTTATTTCGTCTCAAAGCCAACAAAATCCAGTCTTCCGAGCTTTAGCATGATCCATGTTGCTAAATCTCTTTGAATTGATTTTGATTGGTGATGTAATAATTAAATTTCTTCCACTAAAATTTTGTAGTAGAATACATGATGGAATTGCAGTGATTGATTATGTGTTCTCTTGATTATTTGATGTTATCGCGGGTGGAGTGATTAATAATGTGTTTTCTTGATTACTTTCAATTGTAATGTGTTCTCTACACAAGTCGCATGTTTTTCATATACGTTTCCTATAACTATCGGGCTTACAAACATGGCCCTTTCTAATATTTAACATTTTAGAAATTAATAAAAATCAAAGCAAACAACTATTTGATCATGTATGGCTGTTAATTCAAAACTGATATATAATCCAAAACAGATGAATTTAAGAAACCAAATTAATTCAAAACATCACATATATATAATCCATTATTTCTTAATATTTGGTTACATGACTAGTAAGTAGTAAACGCAGATGATACATTCAGTCACACACCTTTAGCCATGCATGTAGATTAGGTCCTAAACATCAGCAAATGAAAACGTAATGATCTACTCATTGATCATTTTCACATTATTAAGGGGACTATTGAAAGCTTGAAACTCACAATACTTGCAACTTGATGGCATGATGGAAACATTGCTCAAATGATGATGGTTATTATGATCAGACTTAAATGGCTTCGAATACTTATGTGAGACAACAACAGAGTTGATGACATCATCATCTGGATGGAAAATAGAGAGAACAT
The DNA here is from genome assembly GCA_025506415.1 of Flaveria robusta. NCBI lineage: Eukaryota > Viridiplantae > Streptophyta > Magnoliopsida > Asterales > Asteraceae > Flaveria > Flaveria robusta. The sequence goes on from CM046470.1 coordinate 25,866,472, forward strand.
CAAAGCCATGTAGATCTTGAGGGCCTACCACTGGGTAGAGAAAAGCACGGGCACCATGAGGGCTCCTTAGCATGAGGATGGCACCCGGGGCCATGTACTTGGCCAAATGTTCAATAACTTTGACTTTTTCATCAATATCCATCCCCACAAGTGCAGCCAAGAAAACCACATCATACTCCTTCAACTCATCAGTTACATCAACTATGTCAGTTGTTTGGAAGACCATTCTTTTGGACAAATCATCATCACATGCAACGAGACGAGAGGCCATAGAGTTCGCCAAAGGGTCAATATCATAGTTGTGAAAAGTTGTTTCCTTGAGATGGAAAGAGGCCATGACAATTAAGGAGAGAGGTAAAGGACCAGAGCCTACAAATACGACACGCTTGGGGGCTTGTGATGTCTTGGAGTAGTTTTGATTGAGGATGTTGTACTCTAAAAGGCTAAGCTTGAGGTAATTAGAGTAGTATGGGAATACACTAAGGTGGTGAATAGGGTTTTTGAAAGAGCCTATAATAGTGGAGAAGTGAGCTTCAAGATGGCCCTCTGCCTCACCGCAAAGTCTAATGAGGTTAGACCTAGTCTCCTGAATATTGGCTGGGAGAGTGGCTATGTCGATCGAAGAGTGTGGGATGCATATGTGTACAAGTTCGGTGAGGAGGTTATCGACATCTTTGCATGGTTTGAGTGTTTCAAGTTTTATAAGTTTATCATAAATCTCACACTTTCTTCACTAAAGTAGTATTTTCTTGGAATGATACCATCTTCACAGGAGTTTTCATCAAAAGAACTAATTGTTTATATCTTTGCATCTTTAAGGGATTCAACATGTTTTATACAGGCATCTGTTGGTCAATAAATCATTAAAGGGGGCATGAACCTTGCTTGGTTTTAATCTGACAACAGCAAATACGTAAATATACTGTTTTCTTTATGACTAATACCATCTAAAGATAGCAACCTTTGCTTAGACCATGCATGATAATAATGAAAAACAAATAAGAATATGATTATGGATAGCGACTACTAAAACTCATCATTTTAAGATTTCTTTAAGACTTTGTCATGACAAAACTATGCAACTTTTTTTTATTGAAAAAATATAATATAATTGCATTTAAGTTATATTACAAAGTATGCTTATTAAAGCTGTGGTCTTGCCTATATATATATGCCACACGCCGTTCATAAAAATATATATGCCACATCATAACGAAGTGTCCAAGTATTATATATGTTATATAAGTGCCAAGTATAACAGATGCTCTAAATATTTATGCTTTCACACTCACTAGTTCACACTATAGCATATGTTGGGGATGGTTCCTAAGAAAATGATTTCTACATGCGATGAAAATATTTTAGGTGAGTATAGTTGCGTGCATTAATTATAAGTTTAAATGCTAACATTGTACTAGGTTTTACTCACCATTATAATCCAACACTTTACCTAGACCGTATGACATTAGACGGCCTGTCATTAAGTCAATTTGTGATTAGTTTACAAACACCGTTATAAATTTTAGATGCACCCTTGTATTTAGACTTAGGAGATCATTAAAGAAGACAATACAACTAATATGGTTTGGATAGGAGAAAACAGAACTAAAGTTCTATTCAAGCACTTAACATAGGAAATTGGACACATCATATTTAACACTAGGTTTTATAACACTAGGTTGTCTTAATAAGGTTTTTAATAATATTACATGACTGAGAATAGTATATTTTCTGATCAGGATATACGATATCTTTCATCTTACTCTCGTAGTTGCATTTTTTCAAATGGTATTCGTCATCCACCAAGTTGACTTCCTTCCAAGCCAATAAAACCGATCCATATTCTACATTCGATGGTCGTTTGTATTAATACTAAACGATAAACTTAATGATCTGTAAAGTTTTGTATATAAACAAGTTCTCTAGGAAGCTAGTCCCATCAACATTTCCACCTCACTGTCAAAAAAATTACTGTTTCATATGGTTGTGGTGTATATAATTTAATTATTCATCATGGTTGAATTTTTCCAAATGTTATCTATCATTACCTTAAATGAATAGTATTCTTTGTGTTTGTCTCCTCCAAACAGTTCCATTATATGCATCACAAATGGTGATTACGGTGATTTTGAAAGTAAACATGCATCGTAAATCTTATGCTCAAGAGATGTAATAAGGTTATTTCTTATCAACGCAATATAAATGAACACAACGAATTGAAAAAAAATAACAATGGCTTGATGAAGAGGAAGATGGTGTATTCATGAGATTCAATTCTTTAATTTGCACATTTTGATAAAAATATCATCGACCGCATGTATTTTTAGACAGAACGTGTTTAACAAAGTTTGAGAACTTAGGCGGTGTATGGAAATCTTGCACTATCTAACTTGAGCAACAACATTTACCACAAACATCAAAAAATTTGTTTTTTGAACACTTTATGGTGTGATGCACTTTTTAAAACTCTTAGGTGTCAAATTCTTGACATCCTAATGATAATGTATGAGTATAGTTTGTGCATGGTGTTCTCTTTAATTCTAGGATAATCAGTAGTCAAACAAAGGTTGGGATTTTAGGATAATTGTACTTTGAACTAACAGAGAAATATTAGCATATATGTGGTAGAGGAAATCACTGCTGCAACAATTATTTTAGCCATACATGAACGTCGAATAATCAGTTAAAAGGAAAAGCAAATGGTTGTCTTGCTAAACGGTCAATTGCTCAGTTTAGGTTGTTTGTGCCATAATCTTGGTTTTAAAAAGGAAGAAGCGCACTAAGTCGACAGAGTCTTAAACTGGGGCTCAACGCTTGAAAGCACAAGGCTTCTCGCATGTGAGGCGCAAGGTTTTGTATAAGTTTTTTTTATATTTATCATAGGTATATATATGATTTAATATATAAATGTTACTTACAAATAAAATTTTCAATAATATATATCTAAGCTCCATATATGATTTAATATCTAAATAACTTATATGTACAATTTAAAGAAGCCTATGTATAATAATAACATATATCAAAGTTTGTAATTAATACAAATTAGTTTTTTTAGCCACCACGTGTTGCCGTGAGGCATTATGCAGCGTGGTAAAGTATACATTACAATTGACCCGACTCCTTTTTAGATTATTACGTCAATAATACCTAGTTTATTTGACTCGACTCGTTTCCGAACACAATTTAAATCGAAACGTACACCAACGCGAAACGTACACAAAAAGTTAGATTTTAAAAAAGTAATGTAGTTGTAAGGGTGTGCAACGACGAAGTAGTATGATTTAACGACACGTTACGACGTGTATATGATCTACGTTATAATCGTGCGACTTAAGAATTACAAAAAGTAATTTAAATGAAATGAATATTAAAAGTAATAGAACAAAAGATATTTAAAAAAGACAAAAAAGAAAAAAAAACAATAAAAAGCGAGATTCGAACCCGCGACCTACGTCTGGTTATAGAATTAACCGGACGGAGTTTCACCACTCTACCAGACTAACATTTGTTACCTTTGTCAAAAGATAATTATCTATCAATATCGGCTTCAGAAAAAAGCAAAAAAAAAATAGGAAAAAAGTTCAACCAATCGTCTTGTGACACGTGGCAGGCCGGTGGAACCCCCACCGACCTTTGCGTTTAAGTAGTAGTATAATGCTATATTATTTAAAAGAGTAAATTGCACGGATAGTCCCTGGGGTATGCATATATTACAACTTTTGTCCACACTTCCAATAAATTATAGATGAGGGCCGGAGGTATGCATGTTTGTAGACCCGTAGTCCCTAACACTAAGAGAGGTTAACTCAACCCGTTAAGTTTATGTGAAATGACCATAATACCCTTAAACTTAAAATAAAAATATTCAAAATCATATTAAACAATGGGACCCATATTATTTAAAAAAACAAAAACAATTTAAAACAATTACCACACCCACCCACTTTCCCTGATGCATATTCCGACGACATCACCGCCACCTCTGACGACATTTCGGCAGCCATCGCCATCACCATCTCACCACCATCATCTGCATCTCTCCACACCATCATCACCACCATCGCACTTAAGCCCTCTTTCTCCCAACCACTGCTTGCACCACCCCATCCTTCTTTCCGCGTGATACCACCAAACACCTCCATCGGAGGAACATGAAACCGACAACCCTACGCAACCCTCTAACCTTCAGAACTGATTTGTAACCATCATCAGCACCATATCTCTCGCCGACCAGATCTGAAATTGATAGTTTCAAAACAAAAAGTTTCCATTTTTATTTTGGGTCTCGTTTTTCCAACGTTAAAAGCGTGTATTTGGTGACGATTGTGACTAGTGGTGGTGTCGGTGATAGGTGGTGGTGGTGACAATGACCAATGGTGGTGATTGTGACTGGTGGTGGTGTTTGATTTCTTATATGATGGTGAAGAGGTGGTGGAGTTGAGTGATAAAGAAGATGAAGATGAAGAAGATGAAGATGAAGAAGATGAAAATGAAGATGCAGGAAGAAGAAGATGGAGGAGAGGAGGTGAGATGAGGTGGGTGTGGTAGGAGTGGGGTAAGTAAAGGTTTTTTTTAAGTTTAAGGGTGTTTTGGTAATTTTACATTAACTTAACAGAGAAACTTAACATTTGTTAGTGTTAGGGACCGTCAACATGCACTCTTTTCATAGTTCAGGCCCACATCTGTAATTTATTGAAAGTGGGGACGAATGTTGTAATACGTGCATACCATAGGGACCATTCTTGGAATTTAATTTTATTTAAACATTTAAAATTATATTGTAGCAAAATTATTAGTTGTAAATTTACAACCATAACCAATAAATATAAGGGTCTATCACTTTCATTACCCCTTCCCATAAAATAATAATATAATTACAAGCTAATAAATCTCACTACTTTTAAAGAGAATTATAAATATTTTAACCCTGAAAAGAACAACCTTTCATCTCTTTCATTTAACCACCGTCCCACCTTAAGTAACCTAAAGCTTAAGGACCTACGTCTAAAGTTGCCTCGCGCTCGAGGCGTCCTTTTATAGTTAAGGTCGTAACATTACAAATATATAACAAACAATACAAAATAACTACAACTGAAATCAAGACCCTTGTAGTTGTTTATTAAAGTTGATTGAGATACAACATTGAAATCCATAAACCTCCTATATGAGAAGACACATATTTCGATAACATGTTTACCGGGGGATAAAAAAGAGGGTTTAATTGTGGATAAGATCATCTCATAAGCTGCTTTCAACTCTATGATTCAGTTTCTCAAACAATATTCGTCTTCGCCAACACATGAATATATGCATCCACCATCGGTGATTACAATGATCTTGAAAGTAACATGCATTGTGAAGCTTGTGTTCAAAAGTTTTGATAACTTATACAAGTTTTGCACTTTCGAACTTGAACGACAAAGCTTATCACAATCACTCGTCTTAAATTCTTGTTTTTTAGCACTTTCTGCTGTGATGCACTTTTTTAAACTATTAGCAACCATGTTTTCAACATCCCAACGATAACATATGATTAAGGTCCATGCATAGTGTTCCCTTCTAGGATAATTAGGGAGCATAGGTTGAGATTTTAAGATAGTGGTACTTCAAGCTAATAGAGAGATCTTAGAGAATGAGTGGTAGAGGAGTTTATTACTCTGACATAACTTGCACCAGCTTGAGATATTATTTTGTGCATCTAAGTCAGTGGTTACTGCATGTGTTGATCTGTAACAATGCAATTATAAACTTCACATACCCATGGAATTTATGGTGGATCCATGCAACTAAACTCACAGCTATGACATCTTGTTAAAAGTTCCACAAAATGGTGAGAACAATACTTGTAGCAAGCTGGTGTTAGCTACAAAGGTGAATACTAATTGAACTACAAAACATCATAAAAAACCAACTATAGCCAAACGGGTATTCATGAATGAACACAATGAATCTCGAAAGTCTAAGGAAAGATGAAGATGAAGATGGTGTATTCATGAGATTCTTCAAGTTTGCATATTTTTTGAAAATTACTATTTACCACATTTATTTCGTCTCAGAGCCATCAAAATCTAGTCTTCGAGCTTTAGCATGATCCGTGTTGCTAAATCTCTTTGAATTGGTTTTGATTGGTGATGTAATGAATTTCTACCTCTAAAATTTTATAGTAGAATATATGATGGAATTGCAGTGATTGATTATGTGATCTCTTGATTATTTGATGTTATTTTGAGTGGAGTGATTAATAATGTGTTTTCTTGATTATTTTATTGTAATGTGTTCTCTACACAAGTCGTATGTTTTTCAGATATGTTTCATAAAACTGTTGGGTTGTTTGTATAACATCCTTTTTTAAAATTTCAAATTTTAGAAATTAATAAATATCAAAGAAAACAACTATTTGATGTAATGTAGCAACAGCTGATGGGAACTAAATGGTCGTGTACCTTTTACGGGGACGGCCATTTCAGAAGGGATGGTGTCATGTGGGCTAGCTCTCAGGAAAATATAACGGCTGGCACTACTGTTAGGGGCGTAGCATGTGCCCATTTATTTGTGTGCCATGTAAATAGCAGTCTGCGTGTGTGGTTAAACGGGGGTGGTGAATTGTTAGTATGGCAAAGGTGACAACAGTTAAGTATGTATGTATATTTTTAATGGCTTCTGTGTAATTAAATGTAGAATAATATGAATGATATGAATAAGAATCTTGTTTATTATATATACCTTTGCATCTGTAATAATTCTTTAGAGTTCATCCAAGATATATGTTTCAATTTGAGAGAAAAAGCACAAGAAACATCGAAAAAAGATGAATTTAAGAAACCAAATTAATTCAAAACATCACATATATATAATCCATTATGTCTTAATATTTGGTTACATGACTAGTAAGTAGTAAACACAGATGATACATTCACTCACACACCTTTAGCCATGCATGTAGATTAGGTCCTAAACATCAGCAAATGAAGACGTAATGATCTACTCATTGATCATTTTCACATTATTAAGGGGACTGTTGAAAGCTTGAAACTCGCAATACTTGCAACTTGATGGAATGATGGAAACATTGCTCAAATGATGATGGTTATTACGATCCGACTTAAATGGCTTCGAATACTTACGTGAGATAACAACAGAGTTAATGACATCATCATCTGGATGGAAAATAGAGAGAACATCAAACCCATGTAAATCTTGAGGGTCCACCACTGGGTAGAGAAAAGCACGGGCACCATGAGCGCTCCTTAACATGAGGATGGCACCCGAGGCCATGTACTTGGCCAAATGTTCAATAACTTTAACTTTTTCATCAATATCCATCCCCACAAGTGCAGCCAAGAAAACCACATCATACTCCTTCAACTCATCAGTTACATCCATTATGTCAGTTGTGTGGAAGACCATTCTTTTGGACAAATCATCGTCACAAGCAACGAGACGAGAGGCCATAGCATTCGCCAAAGGGTCAAGGTCATAGTTGTGAAAAGTTGTTTCCTTGAGATGGAAAGAGGCCATGACAATTGAGGAGAGAGGTAAAGGACCAGAGCCCACAAATGCGACGCGCTTGGGGGCTTGCGATGTCTTGGAATAGTTTTGATTGAGGATGTTGTACTCTAAGAGGCTAAGCTTGAGGTAATTAGAGTAGTATGGGAATACAGTAAGGTGGTGAATAGGGTTTTTGAAAGAGCCTATAATAGTGGAGAAGTGAGCTTCAAGATGGCCCTCGGCCTCACCGCAAAGTCTAATGAGGTTAGACCTAATCTCCTGAATATTGGTTGGGAGAGTGGCTATGTCGATCGAAGAGTGTGGGATGCATATATGAACAAGTTCGGTGAGGAGGTTATCTACATCGTTACAGGGTTTAAGTGTTTCAAGCTTTGTAAGTTTATCATAAATCTCACATACTTTCTTCATTAAAGTAATATTTTCTTGTAGGGATTCCATGTCTAAGAAACTTTAGATTTTCAGAAGGTAATGGAGTCTTTGTACATCAAAAATAACTAATTGGGCATGATTTATATAGGCACTTGTTTGTCCAACATTATACATGATTAAAGGAGGCATGAATCTTGCTTGGTCTTAATCTAATACCTATATATATATATATTTTTTAAAGATTTATACCTTCCCAAGATAGCAAATTTGACTTGGACCATGCATTACAATAATGAAAAACTAATCAGAATCAGATTATATATGGTAGTGACTACTAAAATTTATTATTTAAAGATTTCTCTCTGGCTAGCTAGCTTGGTCATGACGAAACGCAACCGATTTTTAATTGTAAAAATGTACTAGAATTGTAGTTAAAATATATTTATTTAGTTTGCTTATCGTAGCCTATGCATATATATGCCACATCATAACAAATATTATATAGAGTATCTAAATCCCAACGATAACAGATGCTCTAAATCTTGATGCTTTCACATTCTCTTGTTCACACTGTCGCATATGTCGTGGTTCCTAAGAAATGATTTTCATATGCGGCATGTATATTTTAGGGCGACAGTGGTTTAAAAGGTTTTAAATGTAGTGTTCTACTGAACTACTGGTTATCACATTATTTTTTTTGAAAATAATAAAGTATATATGTTTATTTGAAACTAAAATTCATGACTGATGAAACTATATATAAATTAAAAAAAACTACAATGATAACTAGATTTTCTTATTTGCTCTTTCAAAACATTTAATTTCCTATCATTTACAATCTTTTATTAGTGGCTTAATCTTAACTATTGGATTGTTGTGATCAAAGTTGCAAAATGTTTATGAAGATTTTTGTTGAATTGAACTAAAGAAGTACCAAGAAGCATTATACAAACATCTGCCTTCATGTTGTTTTCTCTCTCAAATTAAACTAGGTAAATGCTATGTAAGCCGAACATTTAAAGTTTGAAAGAATTCAAATGTCCATCGCCAAAAGACCAACTTGTAATTGGAACAAAGTGTTAATTTGTCGATAACATTAACATTTTTCAAATAAACATTAAAAGCTCTGCTATTTATGAAAAAATAAAAAATAAATAAATATATGTATGCCAACCACCAACCTTTGAGAATGTACAGTATCCTAATCATGTGTATGTACATGATAAATTAAGCTTTGTGTTGGCTAAAACAAGGTCCTTCAGCGTAGTATGAAACTTTTTTCATATTTCTTCAAAGAGGAGTCATTGACAAAACTTTGTTGTTAAAAAGGTTAGTGTTGATCTCTTGCTTGTTCAAATTTGTGTTGATAACATATTTTTTCGATCAACAATGCATAGTGCACAAACTTTAAAGGGTCACATAATCTTAGGATTTAGTACCATGGTAATCCTTTTTTTAGCTTGTGGGATTTTCAGATTGTGATTTTCAAATGTTTGACACGGTAAAGAGTCATTGAAAATGTTTAAAATGTTTTCAAAATGGTTTGGAATAGATACATGCCATAGAATAGTTTTGAAAATGTTTAACCCGTAGATTAAAACTTTAAAAAGAGTTGTATATGGAGAAATTGTTTTAGAATGAATGCGTCCAAAGAGAAGAGTCAAAATGATTTAGAAAGAAATGTTTTAAGACTTAATTCGTAAAAGATATCCAAATAAATGTTGGAATACCCAATAATTCTAACCTGGGCTTACGAGCATATGTGGCCCAAGCAACAAGGAACGAGACCAAGCAACAATGGATCATGGATCCCAAGATGGGGTGATCACGGGTCCAGTGGCATGCAACGTTATCCTCATCCGCAAGTTGGTGTATAAATAGAACTAGTTGTATTCCGCGTCGCGCGTTGCACGATTTGTCAATGTATTTTTTAACAGTGTAATTAGGCTCAGAGTCGGTGATCCGCAATGGCTGCAGCCGTGAAATAGCGCCACGCGAAACAACGAGTACCTTTGTTTCATCATCACAGCCATGATATAAACATCCGACTATAGTATACGGTATTAACCAAATGAAAGGAATCCAGCACAACAAGCAGCGTCTCATAACGACATAATCTCACAACCACGACATGTCTCATATGAGCAATGACAAACCACAACGTCTCATGTATGTCTTAGAGGTGCATACACCCAACATTATTGACTCGACGGCATGTCTCGAATGAACAATAACGCATCAATACAAACATTCAAGCACAGTAGAAACCATAAACCACATCAAAATCTCAAAAATGTAAAGACATTCACTGCTTTAACCATCGGTAAAACAATAAAAAAAACACAAACCCAAAAAGGTGTGTAAAAGAAACACAACCATTTTGGGTCCATTTTGTAAATGAAAGTTGACTTCCATTCTCTGATCAAATACCTTTTTATAGACCATCAATAGCATTCAATGAATCTATTTGCTTGCTCAGAAAAACAACCATGTTGTGGCTACAATTTAAAGGATTGTCACGCCTAAACAATCACGATTTTTGTTTGTTTAGCATAATCGCCCACTGATATAGTACATACCAATCATCCACACTTTACCTCATGCTTCAAACATGTTTTAACATGTCGTCATCGCCAATAATCTCAGATAAAGCAAACCTCACCATCAAAACACTACCAGATAACAAAATCCATAAAAAAATCAAATAATGGTGACAAACCCAAAATAGTATATCTAACAAAAGAAATTAGGGGTTTGTACACACAGGATCTTAGATGCACCAACGGCGATCGTCATAGACCAAACCTCGAAAAGTAGACCCCCAACAAGCGGGAGGCCGAAGGGCAACAGACCCCGTCACTGCCACCATAAAACAAAATTTCAGATCTCAGATTGGGAGGCCGACATGCAAGCCAAAACGCAGAGCTCAACACCAACACCATGGCCGTCATCGAACGAAGACCACGTTGACCAGATCTAAACCTCTCTCAACCGAAAACGGAGAAACGAGAGCCATGCCGGAGTGGCCGTCGACTCCACTGATGAGTCAGCCAGATCTAAACCTCTCTCAACCACAACACACAAAAAGTGGAGAAACGACAGCCAAGCCGTAGCCGGCTCCACCGCCTCCGGCGTCCAATCCGGGAGAGGCATAAACCAAAATCAGGTGAAACTAAAGGTAGATCGTGATGTTTGTAATTATTTTAGGTGCATTAAAAACTAAAGCTTATTAACATTTTTATTATTTTAGCCCATTGCTCGTTCTTAAAATTTAAATTCATTTAGTTTATTGGCTCATAGTGCTTTTTAAACCCAAATATAAAATATATAGATGAGATTTAGGGGACGGTAAAAGAAAAAAAAGTGAAACAAAAGCCAAGATTTTTGAGAATTTTCATGTAAGAGTCTACTTGATATGATTATGATTAGAGTACGAGCCTTTGGTTCCGCTATATAACAGTAATCTATGAAATTTATACATTAACTCTGATTTATAGACAAGATAATTGAACATTTTTTTACATATAAGTTCATTATAATTAGTCAATTGATTATATTATTACTATTATATTAAACTAAAAATAACATGAGTTCATCATTAAAACTATAATTACACCCTTACTTGTACTTAAAGTTTAAGCTAAATGTAAACTTGAAACTAAGCAAGAAAGCAAAAGCATCCAAATATCAACTCATCTTTCCTTACACAGCAAGCAATCAACATAAAATATGTAATTACACCATCTTACATTGTAACATGGGCCAATAGATGATGACTATCTTCCACCCCTTAACACTAACACTTCAAACATCACATTCCCATGAAAAGATTCATGCATATCCTCATACTAATTCTGATTATCACACTGCAGTTTGTGTTCATCACTAGCCAACATCACCCTTTGGATCCTCTCAATCCTAATGAAATATCGCGGATTCAGCAGATTATTACAACCTCTCACCTTGCTTCTCTTCACAATCTCAGCTTTCATTTCGTTGACCTCGAAGAACCAGAAAAGAAAGATGTTCTTCAATGGCTATCTTCTAACAAGCAACAACAATCATTCCCATATCGTCGAGCAAAGGTGGTGATTCGCGGTGGTGGAGAAACCATTGAAATCATTTTGGATTTGATCAATGGGTCAATCACATCAGAACATGTTTATAAAGGTGATGGTTACCCTCCACTTACTTTCACTGAGCTGCTGCAGGCTGCAAGATTACCTTTTAACAGTTTTCGGTTCAAAGATTTGGTTTCGAGAAGGGGGTTAAACATATCTGAGATCACATGCTTTCCTTTCACTATAGGAAGGTTCGGAGAATCTGTCACAAGAAGAGCTGTTAAGCTTTCGTGCTTCTATCGCGAACGAACAACTAATGTTTTTTCTATGCCTATAGAAGGGTTAACTGTTCTAGTAGACATTGAATCAATGCAGATTACAAAAATTATATCAGGTAAGCGAAAAACTACTTTACCAGAAGCTGAAGGTACTGATTTTCAGTCTTCTGGTGTAAGCCCAGATGTTATCCCTTGTAAGGGAAACAACAATAGATCATTCGCCATCAATGGCCACAATGTTAACTGGAAGAACTGGCGATTTCATGTGGGATTTAATGCGCGCGCTGGGGTGATTATATCTACCGCATCAGTCTATGATTCTGGAAAGGATGAATGGCGTCGTGTGTTGTATAGAGGGCATGTATCAGAAACATTTGTTCCTTATATGGACCCTAGTTTTGAATGGTACTACAGGACATTCTTGGATGTGGGTGAGTTTGGGTTCGGTCGATCGGCTGTAACACTTGTGCCTTTGACAGATTGTCCTAGTGGTGCAGCTTATATGGATGGTTATATGGCTGGGGGTGATGGGCTGCCTCAAAAGGTACCAAGGGCAATATGCATTTTCGAGAGGTATACCGGGGATATAGCTTGGAGACATACTGAAGGTGGTATTCCAGGAAAAGTGGTAAGCTTCAGGACTACTTTTATTTAAATTTAATTAGTAACTACTAAAGATCGCGAAATGGGTGTGCATAGATAATATGTCGTTATGAATTCGGGTCAAAGTGGAATTTAACAAAGTGTAAACAGTTTTGTAAGAGCGAAGCAACTTATTAACTAGTGAACGGGTTGAAATTGTCACCTTTATAATCATTATAGCTGGCAAAAAGGATGGGTATTATGTAACATTTTTGGAGTTAAACTTTCCATCAAAGAAATATCACAATTGATAGATATGATCTTATCCTAAGTATTATGTAACAATTTGCATTATTACTCTTAACTAAGACTAGTTGGTTATGTCGGTTGACATGACGACTAACTAACCTAACCACCGCGTCTTTTCAAATCTATAAATACCCGCCAAGCATTATCATTTGTAATCGAATGTTTTAGTCGATATAATTGTATGTATGTGTAAATTCACTACTTTGGGTCAAGATTGCCAGGACTAATTAATAATCACCATACGGACATACTCTATTAACTTCATACTTATGTGTGTAGATAACAAGTGGAGAACCAGAAGCTAATCTGGTGGTTAGAATGATAGCCACAGTAGGAAATTACGATTACATACTCGACTGGGAGTTCAAACAAAGCGGCTCTATAAAAGTTACGGTAAGAAGTCGATCTCTAGATTCAAATGATATGGGGTCTCTTAGGTACATATTAAACCACATTTTCTTGCAGGTAGGACTTAGTGGTGTTCTTGAAGTGAAGCCTACAAAACAAACAAAAGCTGACTACATTAAAGAACACATGTATGGACCATTGATAGCAAAGAATAGAATAGGGAACAACCATGATCACTTCATTACATACTACCTCGACCTTGATATCGACGGTGAAGACAACTCTTTTGTCAAAGATAACTTTAAAGTCAAGAAAGCCAAAGCGTCTCCAAGGAAGAGTTACTGGACGGTCGTTAAAGAGACTGCAAAAAACGAAGATGAGGCAAGGCTGAGGATTGGGATGAAGGCGTCCGAATTGTTACTAGTGAACCCAAATAAGAAGACAAAGTTGGGAAACAATGTTGGCTATCGATTGATAACAGGGCAACCGGCTGCTTCGTTGATGATGGAGGACGATTACCCGCAGATACGCGCTTCCTACACCAAGTATCAAGTGTGGGTGACTGCTTATAACAAGTCTGAGAGATGGGCTGCTGGCTTCTATGCTGACAGGAGTACAGGAAAAGATGGGCTGGCTGTTTGGAGTCACAGGTTGATATATTGTATATATTTAGGATGAATATGCATATTTTAATTATGTGGTCTGATATACATATGCAACTGACAATTAAATGTCACACCATTTTCAAACGGTCGTTTCAAACGGCCATTTGAAGGTTAGGGCGTGCGTTATAGCCCCTGTCTTTAACTGGCCGTTTGGGTTTTTATCAAACGACAGTTTGATTTTGGACGATGGCATATTTGACTCGGCCCTTTAGTTAAACTTAAGGTTATCTAGTTAGTTAACATTTTATTATTATTTTGCGTGGTTGCAGGAACAGATCTATAATGAACAAAGATATAGTGTTATGGTACACTATAGGTTTTCATCACAGCCCCTGCCAAGAAGACTTCCCAGTGATGGCAACACTCGCTGATGGATTCGAGCTACGACCAGCAAACTTTTTTGAAAGAAACCCATTGATCAAAAGTTAAGTAAGAGTATAACATTATATAACAACCAAATAATTAACAAAAAGGCAGCATAAATATTTGACAAGTAGTTCAAGTTTTTGAGTGAGAAATTATATTACTTATTCTTCTTCTGGTTGAAAGTAATTTGTGTGGAACTTTGGATTAAGTTTATAGTTGTGTGTATATGCATCTATGTTCACATGGTTTTAAAGATAATTCCATTTTCCTAAGGGTGAAGTGAGAAAGGTCAATGGATACAAGTTGACCGTTTCACACTCTCACATGGGCTAGAAGTCAACGATGATATATTCAAAATGCACAATACATTATAGTTAAATTAGTTTATTTGAAGTATAAAGATATTAAATCTGGCACTTCTAACTAAATATTTGGTATTATGTAAGGAAATACTAATATGAATCCATGACTTAATTGACCGAAGGCAAACACACGAAAGCTAAGTAGTGGATTATACACACTATACTTCATAGATATACATACATACAGATCAAAATACATACACACATACACATATGCAACACGTACACGAATAACTGTCATGGTTATAACTGCGTTTCATATGAAAAGTAAAAAAATTGTATCATATTTTTAAAAGGATGTAACTAACTTTTCAAGAACACATATTTAATATAATACGCACGTTGTGGCTTTGGAAGGTCTGATTATGTCTTTTTGGTATCAAATTAGTGTTCTTTTAAAAAGATTAATATATTTTATACTATAACAATTACAAGTTACTGTTACAGTGATTTACAAGTGCTTTAAGCACTTTGTACAAGTGCTAAAAATTACATTACAATGGAACCTACATATAGTCCTACGCTCTGATGTCCACTTGCCTCCCCCTCAGTTGTTTAACGCCGTGTCGCCTCTCACAAGAACACACCAAGAATATGAATACCACCTCTCTCGACTATAATAATATTATTATAAACAAAAACGCACCAAAATATAATGATGATGACTCCCTACTTATACTATACTTATGGTTATCGTAATCTAGTTTAAACTCTATAAGGTATTAATAAACTAATATTGATAATTATCCTTTTATTTAAATCAAGATTAAACCTTCATTCTTCCTTGTAATCTTGATTTGTTCCACGTACCCTAATCTTGAATATCATGTAACACTCGTAATTCTTTAACTTTAATCTTTGGTTTCTTGCTTTCACCCCTCAACAAGACCTTTAATGCAACGATCACAAAAACACATCCTTTGTAATTAATTGTCTTCAAGTCCTTTGAAGTATACATATTTAAAATACATCCAAACATTTGAATAAGAACACAAAAACTAATCATCATTAAATCCGTTAGTTTTGTACTTTTTCTCCCTATAAATTAACAACAAAATTGCCTTTCCTTTTTTTTTTCAATCACCTCTTAATTAGATCTCCCCCAACTTCAATCTCTTCCCGGGTTTTAGAACTACACCGTTACTGACCACCAATCAAAGAAAAATACAAGCTCGCTACCCTGCTGCTTCCATTGTCTTTCTACTTTACCTGTTAGGCATGATTAAATTCAAAGCCTCCTACTTTAACAGAAATTTTCCGTCCGTCTACCCACAAATCTGATTGGATATCTTCAACAAAAAAAAAAACAACCAACCTCGATTACTTTATTTTTATCGTTGGCGGGGAAGAAAGAAATCTGTTGTTGTTCTTGACCTTGATGATCTTTTGATAAAATTAATCTCACGTTGATCGACTTCATAAGAATCCACACAAACTTTTTCTTTCACTATGTTTGATTGTACCCTTCCGGATACAATTGGTGGTTTGTTTTCCCGATCTCCTGTTTGTTGTCTTCAATATTTGATTTTTTATCTTGACTACATCCAAGTCGTTGATCTCTTGCCTTTCTTCTCGTGTATGAGCCGCCTTAGGTCTAATACCCATTGTTGGCCGATAATCAATATGCCAACACAAGAACACATCAAGAATATGGAGAGAACCCGTCTCGACCATAAAAATATTATTATAAACGAAACCACACCAAATACAATGATCATGACTCCCTATTTATACTATACTTATGTTTATTCTAATCTAATTCAAACTCCATAAGATATTAATAAACTAATATTAATAATTATCCTTTTATTTAAATCAAGATTAAACCTTCAATTTCCATGTTGACTTTAAGTGTTTTTGTGTACTGAATTGGTTGATGAAAACATAGGAGCTCCATTGAATCTAGACCAGATGATTTTAAGTGTGTTGTGGGTGTACTTCACCCTGTTGATTGTGATCCTTGGCTTAGTGGGGTGTTTTAATCTTCCCCATAGGTTTCATCAATATTATCATTGATTAGTTGTTGTCGGTTCTCCTTCGATCATGAAGTCTACCCATGCGGGTTCTTTTTCAGCTGTTGTTTATTTTCTTCAAACTCTACAACATGGCTCACCATTATTGATTTGTATTTGGGTTATAAAGACGATATGCCTTTTTGTCAGGTTGGATACCCAAATAAATGGTTCTTCACTTGTATCATTAAAAGGTTTCCTTAGATTTATTGCAGGGGTCTTTGCCTGAGCTATACAATCGAATACTCTTAGATGTTTTAGATTTGGTTTTCTTCTTGTCATTGTTTCATATGATGTACTTTTATCAAAGGATTATGTTAATATGTCACTCTTTCGCCCTCTAAACAGTATATACATTTTAGAGGGGAATGAAATGATTTTATAGTCACTTATACAAGTTAATATGTCACTCTTTCGCCCTCTAAAAGTGTGAAAATATATTAACACTACTAATATCTAAACTATTCCAACTATTTTCTTTAATTTTTATCTTCAAAAGAAAAAGAAAAATACTATCGTGCATTCTCTTATGACGTATAAAACGTAATTAGTTTTAAAATAATATATGTTGAACCTTCATGTCACCCTCCACTCTCTCGTCCATTACCTACACTTACCAACTCCTCACTAGCATGAAGTTATGCAAGATCAATACATTTCTCTTATTAAGACCTGATTTTTTGCACCTAGCTCGGGTGTTAAAGTAGTTCATTCGATATGGTTATATAAGAGCAAGCTTAATCTCATGGGGCTCTAGCTCATTGCAAGGCTTAGCTAGCTACCGATGGAAAGAGTAATTGCTTGTTATGATCCATTCAGCCCGACTTCAAACAGATCACCTTATGCGCTATTCTTGGTGGTGGTAGGCGCGTGGATCCCCAACAGTGACGCGTGGGACTTTAGCATATATATAGGATTCTTGACTGTGTTTATTCTAATTGTTTTTGGAGCACGGCGCTATAGTTGATTTTGTGTTATATGGCTTGTATCAAAATGTTGTTTGTTGAAAGAATGTGGAGTTAAAAAAGAAACATGGTAACAAAATTGTGGTTTGTAGAAACTATGTGGCGGAGGTGGTATTAATCATATATAGTTTTTACTAACGATCAGTAGTAACTTAGCAATGATTCATTAGTTCTTTTAGTTTATATAATTCATGCAACTAAGTCATCGAATTTACTTGATAGATTAAAGTTGCTACCAATTCTGTTACCTACTACAGATGCGTAGTTACTGACGAAGGGCAAAGCTGATGTTGATCATACGATGATCAGTAACAACTTACTACTAATTTATTAGTTCATGTTTAGTATTAAGTAATTTCAGTTAAGATGGTACTAACATCACCAAAATGTTACGATAACATTAGAAACTTAAATGGATCATACCTATCCTCAAGAGCGGACGTACTCCAAGTGGGCGGGGGTAACCGCCGAAAAAAATAATAAATGTTACATACACGTATAAATCCCGATCTCGCCCCTAATAAAATTATGCAATCCCCCCCCCCCCCCCCCCCAAAACCAGGAACCCCATCCAGCGACCTGCTCATCACCTTCGGTCAACTGCCACCTCCTCGCCGACGACCTACTCCTGGTTGGCGACCTTCAGTTCCAACCAGGTACAAATATTGATTAATTTTTGTTCTTTTAGTTTATTGAATAATGACAAGGGTTTGAAAATTAAAAGAGGATTAATTTTGTAAGGTTGTATATGCATTTATGTTTATATGATATAATTTGGTTTAACATAAGAAATACTAGTCATGTAATGGAACAATTTGTCAAGAGTAAAGTTGAAGAATACTCCTGTAAAACACTCAAATATGCTTACGTGGGTACTCTTTCTTCGGATCCTGCTGAACGGAAACCACTCTCATTATATAACATTAATCAATGAGATGAAATTAAAAAGGCATATTATTATTAAGAGTTGAAACAAAGAAATATCAACCAAAAAGATATATTATTCCTACAAAAGATATATTATTCCTACAAACAAAGGTTGATAAAGAGTCAACTCTTATATAATTAAGAGTTGAAACAAAGAAATAGGGGTGAGTAACGGGTCGGAACCGGACCGACCCGCCCTTGACCCGAAACCGATAAGAAGTATATATATAGAACCGAGAACCGGACCATTTACATACGGTTTGGGCCGGACCGACCGAGTTAAACGGGTCGGTTTAACATGATATGGTGGTCCGGACCGCAAACATTTTTTAGGCTCGTGCTTTTTGCCGGAAGAAAAATGAAACTTAAAAATACAAATGAAACCAACCAATGTGTTTTTTAGACTCCTTATTATAACATAGATAAATTGGTAATGTAAAAAAATACAAACCATACAATAATTGTCATCATAACCCCCCTTTGTGAGCTAATTTAGGTGTAACATTCAATAGCATTCATCTATAACTGACCAATAATATATTAAACTTATAACTTTTTTTTATATGCTAGTAAAACAATTTGTACTTTTTAGTGTTTAAAGGCAACTCATTTGGCATCTAAAAAGTAAAAACCAAATTGTATTTTCTTTTATCTAATCGTAAACGGGCCGGACCGAAACCGAACCCTACCCGCGGATTTGGACCGAAACCGACCCGTAACCATTTACACAAAGAAAGCAAAACTGTGGACCGGAACCGCCAACCTATACATGGGTCGGTCTCGATTTTCACATGTCGGTTCACGGGTCTTAACCGGGTCGACCCACGAATGGAACAATTTGTCATGTAATGGAACAATTTGTCAAGAGTAAAGTTGAAGAATACTCCTGTAAAACACTCAAATATGCTTACGTGGGTACCCTTTCCTCGGATCCTGCTGATCGGAAACCACTTTCACTATATAACATTAATCAATGAGATGAAATTAAAAAGGCATATTATTATTAAGAGTTGAAACAAAGAAATAACAACCAAAAGATATATTATTCCTACAAACAAAGGTTGATAAAGAGTCAACTCTTGTATAATTAAGAGTTGAAATAAAGAAATATCTTAATTTATATTGATGTATCGTTTATTAAAGCTAGCTCTTGTATTACCCGTTGCAGCCTCCACCGTTGAAAGATACTTTTCAGTAATAAAATAGGTATGTGAAGTCCCTTTTGCATAATTGGATGAATGATGAAAATTTAACTGACAATATATGGTTTTGTTTTACGGTAAAAAACTTACTTAGGAATGTCTCCTTAGATATTTGTTATGGAGAACAACCTTAAACATATTGTATTTATGTTATGTTTTTATAACGATATTTGATATTATTTTGTTGGTTTTATGAAATTTAGTTGATTGTTTTTTTTAAATGACCCAACCCGACCTAAAATGAAACTGAAATGGGCTGAAAAAGCTTATTATATAGTGTTAATGCGTTAGTCAAACGACCCTTAAAAAATACTACCCCCCATGAAAATAATTTATAGATCCACCACTTCCTATCATTACACAAAATGGGTCATGACTATCTATACTATTTTAAAATAGTATATCTTATAGGTCTAGCATAACATGTCAGACACGACACAATAAGACACGACACGAGAAGACACGATGCGATACGACACGACAATCTGCCATGCTAGACACAAACACGACATGGTAACTTATCATGTTATTTTTATTAAACACGAACACGAATCTGTTAAGAAATAGGTAACACGAATCTGTTAAGGAACACATTTAGTATCACATGTGACGGTGGGCTGTGACCAGCGATGGTTGGTGGTTGTGTGTTGTGGAAGGTAGCCGAGCAGGGGAACAAGAGCAGAGCAAGATACGGGAATAGGAGCCGAGCAAGATACGGGAACGTAGCCGAGAACCGACTATTGATGTCGATTGTGGAACTTTGGTTGTGCGCTATTTGCCGAATACCAAGCAAGGATCTAGTGTCGAACTGTCAATTGTGGATGGGAAACCGAAATTGTTGGCTTGAGAATCAAACAAGGGCTGTTGAGAGCGATGCCTGGTGAGTGCCTGAGTGGTGGCTGGTGGTGTGTGTGGAAGGGAAAAATCAAAAGTGTGGAGTTGGAAGGGAAACTAGGGTTTTGTTATATTATTATGTATATTTAATTATTTTTAAAATTAATAATGTATAAACAGATTTCTTAACATGTCTTAACAGGTTAACAGGTACTTGACCTATTTAGATACGAACTTTATCGTGTCTTAATGGGTCGATATGTTTAAGACATGAAACTTGTTAAGGTCAAATATGAAACATGTTAACTTCGTGTCGTGTCGTGTCGTATCGTGTTAACAGATACGTGTCAAAAATTATCAGCCCTAATATCTTATTACCTATGTCCATTGGCGGAGGATAGAGGAGTCCCGGGGGGGGGGG
Organism: Flaveria robusta; assembly: GCA_025506415.1. Taxonomy (NCBI): domain Eukaryota; kingdom Viridiplantae; phylum Streptophyta; class Magnoliopsida; order Asterales; family Asteraceae; genus Flaveria; species Flaveria robusta. Next base: position 25,887,685 of record CM046470.1, read on the forward strand.
GGGGGCGCCCCCCTCTTTTTTTCGTCGGTAGTGTTAAATTTTAGTCCTTTAGTGTAAATTTTTTGCCCGTTAGTCTAAATTTTTATATAAATATCGAGTTCGCCCCCTTAAAAAAATTAATTTTACCCCCACCCCCTACGGGAATGTTCAAGCTCAGCCACTACCTATGTCTTTTAACAACTTTACTCTTACTAGTTGAGACACCTCTCGTCCAATGTTATTTGAAACATTGTTGTGCACAATGGGCAGTTAAAGTTCTGAAATTAGATAAAAGTACATGTTGAAATCACTAGAATTTACATCCTATTTGGAACAACTGATTATGTTAATTGCTGGAAAAATGAAATAATTTTGAAAGTTTTTTCAACCCTTTAGCCAAGTCTTTTTTATTAGTTTAAAAATGAGAACCTAACTAAATATAATTTACAAAAATCTTCAAAAACATCTCCTCAAGAAAGGAAATATGCTTATAGCCATAACATGACTTGCTAGACGGAGGTTATCATAAATTTTTCTTCTATACTAACTAAAACCAAAAGATCCAATTTATGTTTTTTTTAATAAAACTTTGACCATAACCAGAAATTAGGTATTTGTGACGGTCTTTTTGGTCGCAAAACATTTGCAATTGTCCTATTGCGACCGTTTTGCTACCGAAATTGAGGTGGGAAAACACATGTCGTAGTTGCCCAATTGCGACCATTTTACGACCGCTAAAATATTTGTAATCGAATGTTGCGACCATTACTACCATGGCAAATCTTGTGACTACGTTGCTACAACTATATTTGCTACCGTTTTGCCACCAATAAATTTTCGACTACTGGTTTTTGCAACTGATTAGCGATTGCTAACTTGTGACCAATTTACGAGCAGTTATTTTGCAATCGGTTTGCGACTGCCAACTTGCGACCAATTTGCGACATATGGTTTTTGCTATTGATTTGCTACTGCTTGTTTCTGCAACTGATTTGCGACTAGACATGAGCAAAAAAACCGGTTCGGCCAAAAAAACCGGAACCAGTTTCAAAAAAAAAACTGGTTTGGCCCAAACCGACTCGAACCACCGGTTTGTATACCGGTTTGGTAGCCCCACACTCAAAACCGGTTTCAAAGTTAAAAGTCGGTTAAACTGGTAAAAAAACTGGTTTATTAAAAAAAATCGGTTTCAAACCGATCCAAATCGGTTTGATAGGTTTGATTATTCATGAGCCGAACCGGTTTGAAAAAAAAAAAACTGCTTTGACCCCATGACAAAAAAAAAAAAAAATCGGTTTGGTTTCAAAACCGAACCGGTTGGGGTAAAAAAAATCGTTTTGTAAACCTCTATTTGCGACCGCCAACTTGTGACCAATTTGTGACCGTTGGTTTTTGCAACCGATTTACGACTGCCAACTTCCGACCAATTTGAATCGCCCTTTTGTGAATATTTTGTGGTCGCAGTTCGGTCCCAAATTTCTTTAAAAATTTTAAAAAATTGTTTTCCATTATTTGGCCGTAATAGTAGCCAGTTTCTCAAAAAAAATATAAAATAAAATAAAATTTATTTGCGACCATCATTTGAACAATTGTACATTTTGTAAAGTTCTAATATCATTTAATTATGTTACATATACAAAAAATAGTCATTCAGTTACACATTATAGGCGGAAGAGAATAATAATTGTTAAGCCTAACGAACAAAACATTCAATTACACATTCAATCTTGTAATCATGCCAGCAACTCATTACGTGAATGGTCATGAAGTAAACTTGCACTTTCATTTGGCTTTTTTAAATTGCCACTAAATTAAAAATAAAACTGAATCAATTAACAAAGTTTAATCTAAAGATTAAACCCAACAAGATTTGATCCTCGAGACGTCGACCATATATAAAAATGGCAAGCAGTCACTCTAGAATTGATCACTTCATTCACTTGTACCTCCATTGTTGGGTGTCGAATCCAGCAAATAAAATGTAATAATGTGAACCTACCGTTACACACACTAAGAATAATATGAGCGGAAGTAAGGTTCGTGTCCTCAGAGATACGTTTATTTTATACCAAATACGTTTAAGCACAGTTACTTTGATTGTTTACGGGTTAATGAAGATGGGTGTTTTAATTAAAAACTAAAACTGAAAGTAAATTGCAAAAAGTAAGAAAATTCCAGTAGGTGGACACAGCCGTGTCAGAACGGTACGCGGCCGTGTTAAGGTTCTGCCGGAAAAACGAAAATTGACATTTTTTTGTATTTTTTTATTCTGAAAAGTAATTAATAAAAACTCTAATTAAGTAGTGAAATAAATAAAAATATGAAAGCTAATTCCAACATTAAGGTAATTTATTGATTCGATTTGGCCTACGATCATCAACGAATATGGTGCAATGATTATTTTCTAGTTAATGATTTGTATCGATACTAGACATCACGCCGTTCGGATATCCACTCTATCTAATGTCTAATCAAGCGCAGTTCGTTGATTAGAGCCACTCCGCTACTCCAAGCCCACGCCGTTCGGATCTTAGCGTACGGGTTGCGAATGATAGAAGTATCAATTATAATTAAACACACACGCCGTTCGGTATGTTTAACTAGATTGCGTGATTCTATAATGAGGATGGATTCATAGACAAACCCAAACCGTTAATTGTTCCTTATATCAAAAATCAAAACTTGATTAGGGTTTTAAATCTTGAATAACTTCATTAGAAAAATTAATAAAGTGGCCAATTTTATTAACAATCTAATATATACACCGGATTAGATCCGGGTTTAAGACCAACAATCAAACAAACAAACTATTAAAATAAAAACATCTCATAAACGTTTCACATAAGTTCAAATCAAATCAAAGAAAATTAAACCCTAATGTTGAAACTAAAAGTGCCCTAACCGAACATGACGGCTAGGTTAATGTCAAAACAAAAATCGAAAAACTCACAAAACAATACCCAAATAATTAAATTGGTTGCTAATGATGACAAGGCATCAACAATTCCACTTGCTTCTCCACTTGATGGCACCTTGAGCCTCCACGAATACTTCTTCTTGGACGAATTTTCTGCAGCCTCCAAGATATTCTTTTTCTTTAATTTTACAGTCCTATTTATCCTACTTTTTTCCTCCAACAAATTTTTTTTTTCTAGGGTTTTAAATTTAGATTATTTATGAGCCATTAAAAATTTCTAAACTTAATGATAATTTCTTTTTAAGCCCCTCTCTTTCTTTTCCAGCAATTTAATTAACCTTAAAAACCAAAAAAATATACAAAAATAGATTTTATCCCATAAAAACTACTATTTTATAAAATAAATAAAAAATACATGCAATTAATGTAAAATATATGCTGAAATATACTCTAAAATTACTATAATTTATGACTAAAAATATGACTAACATCCATACAATTATACAAATGATATGGCTTTAGTTTTTTTTTTCCTAAAGTCAATTTAACGTTGAATATTAAAAATCAAAGATACCTGTGCCTGAATATTTGGTTCATTTTTCAATGAGGTATAATAAGTAAAATCTATAGAATCTAATAAAATAACTTTTATTTTGGCATTTTGTCATTGTTTTAAGCCATCTTTTTAACATTTTTTATTTTTTTAAACATACTCACTTAATTTTCCCTTCAAAAGTGTATTATAGTAAATTAAACACTCAAACTAATTTCGCTCTTTTAATAAAAATCAATTTTATTAAATACATTTCTCTCTCTCATATAACTTTTTTTTATAATCAAGTTATATGTTTAAAAAATATCTTTATTAAAGAAATTAAAAATCATATCTCTTTATTAAAAGAGAAATACTAAAAAAATTATATAATATAAAATTTTCTAAAACACTAAACATTTTTGAAAAAAAAAATATTTTAAATCGTTCCTTCTTTAAAAAAATTATAAAAAAACTATAAAATTTTTTAAAAACAGTTTTATTAAAACAACCAGAATAATTATAAACCCGAGTTTTTAATAAACAAGATTTTTATAAACAATAAATTTTTTATAAAAAAAAATCTTAAAATAAATATTTAAAAATATAACTATTTATATAAAAGAGTTAAAAATAGTATAATTGTTTTATTTCTTGAACTATTACATATACATATTTTAATTATATCTTATATTAAAATATTTTACTGTAACTATTTATTTTTATTACTAACTATAATCAGTTTAATAAATGGATTTCTAGCATATTTATTTATTTACATATTTATCTATCTATAACAAAGAAAATCTAAAATAAGATTTAACATAATAGTAAGTTTTATCATACTAACTTTTTATTTCTCTTTATTATTATTAATAGTATTGAATACTAATAATATTAATCATATCAATTTCATATTAAAAATTATATAATTTAATAAATTAAAACCTATTATTTTTTTTATTAAAAATAAACTTTTAAAAAACAAAAGTTTTATAAAATCCAGATACAAAAAACTTTTTTTTAAAATAATATTACTTTTTTAAAACAAAATATTTAAAACCCATATTTTTTTATAAAATAAAAGTTTAAGAAAAATATATTATTATTTATTTACTTAACCTAGCTATTCATATGCAATTATAATCATATTTTATCTTCAAACATAGTTTTATAATTCGTAAATTTTTATTACTAATTATTTAGTATTTTATTTATTCAATACTAACCTAGTATATACATATATAAAATTCTGCAATACATATATAGGACGATGACATGTCGTTGATATAAGTATAACTAAAGTTAGTTGAATTTTGTTAGTTTATGTAAGAGTTATCTTAAATGCTGATGCTCATCAAAGAGCTCTCAACATTTAATCTGAAGTACAAAAAAGTTACTTCGAAAGATTTGACAAAGTCACTAAAAAATTCTCTAAGTGTCAAATCTTCCGAATCCAAATACCGCTATCATCTTTGAAGACTCACCAACTTATAGAAGTTGATGATAATTCAATACTTTTGTTAAGCTGTAGATTATGGTCTTTGTCTATAACTTTCCTACTTTGTACTATTTTATCTTTTTATGTTAGATAAATATGTGAGTTATCGTATGTTATAGTCACATGTCAAAAGACAATCTGCCTTTTGACTTTACATTGATCTTGTTGTCTAGATTAGTGTTTCAGCTGGCTGTCAAAGTATGGCCGGCTGTATGTTATAGTATAAAGTATCTCATGTATCAGTACTTAGGGACTAAGTCTTGTAACTTTGGTTTTGAACACTTCAGAGCAATATACAACATTCTTGAAAATCAACTGCTTTGTTCTTGTTTGTGTTCTTTACTTTAGTTCTTTGTTTCCCAAAGCCAGTTCCCTATTTGATATTGTAAGTGTTAGTCTGTTAAATCTTCAACAACTGTGAAACTGTTGCATTGACCTCCCTAAGCCGGTTCTGTAGTTTACTTATGACGACGACATGCCACAATTATAGATATGAATGATTATAATCAAAAAAAGGTTATTTACTTATTGCGATGTCGCTAGATATTATAGAATTTAATTAAAAATTTCTTTTAATTTGCTTATAGTGACGACATGTTATAACTATATATATAAATTATTATAATTAAAAATCATTATTCACCAATAGCGACAAGGTAATCTACAAATTAATAAAAAGATTTTTTTTTTTAATTTGCATATATGGCGATGACACGTTGTCTCCAAAAGGTAGAGTATAATTTAGTTAAATTCTTTTTAATTGAAATTCCGTTTGACACAACTATATAGTGACGACTTGTGGTCGCTATAAGATCTATGATGACGACACCTATCCTGACGACATAAAAGACCTATAACCATAACAATTATAGCGACGACATATCATGTCGTCACGAGTTTGTAGTCACACACACAAGCTTGAGATGATATGTTGCTTGGTTCATACACAGGTCATATGTTATAGTCATGGTTTTCATTACTTGCACAAGTTTGTATATATCATGTTAGATTCTTGTGTTGGATCATTCACCAGAGTTCTGAGATTGTGACATGTAAGTTTAAAGTTGGGAGAAAAGCATATTCAGTGGTAGAAAGAAACTTGATAGAAGAAACAAGTCTAGTGGGGAACATAAAGCCACGTTTGAAGGACGACAATTTGTACCCAAAACAAACTTTCTATTCCTAAAATGACGTTTCCACAATAAGTTTGTCGGATTACTCTACTATCTCATATGTTCTTCAAAGAGTAAGTTTCCAATGAAAAATGATGTTAGTTATTTTGATGATTATTAATTCTGCTTTGTTTTTTTTGATTTCTCTCTATGCATCTTTAAAATTTTCAAAATTTAGGGCATAGATGGTTTGAACAAGTGAAGCCGGTAGCAAGTTCCTCGTTGGAAAATTGATCAGGGCCGAATTTGTTAAATGAAATTGTGAGCTCAAAAAAGAAACAATCTCTAGACGCAACTTCATATTTTGAACACGATTTCGTTTTATATAAAATATTATTATATATAAAACTATGATAAGATTATAAAAATAATTAAGGTTATTGGATTTTAATAATCCCAACTTTCATTTATTGGCCGAGATTAAGGGGCTGTTTGATTTTGGCTGACTGGCTGACTCGGTCAGCCGGTCAGCGTGTTTGATGTGGCTGACCCGTGTTCTGACCGGGTCCGTGGTTTCTGACCCAGACCCTAAATTAGAATATGCTGACCCGGCCAAACCACCTGAGCGCGACCCCCCTCGGCCAAACCCACTTGCGCGCGACCCCCCTGCTGTGCGACCCACCTGTTCGCGACCCCCTGCTGCTACGCGACCCACCTGCTGCGCGACCCACCTGCTGCGCGACCCCCCTCCGGTGTTTGGTCGGAATGTGTACGGTGACGGTGGTGGTTGTGGTGGTGGTGTGGTGGTTCCGATTTTGATTTAGTAGTTGATTAAGATTGTTAATGATTCTAGTTGATTAGAAAATATACGGTTTTTGACTCAGTCAGATACTGAATCAAACAGTCAAGTTTCAGTCAGATGCATACCCAGTCAGAACTTCTAACTGGGTCAGCTTCTGACTCAGTCAGATCTTACTGAGTCAGTGTAATCAAACAGCCCCTAATCCCAACTAAAGAAATGTTTACACACACTCCCAACTTTGAGCTTATTTTCCTTCAACGATCCCTTACTAACTGAGAGTTAACACCATTAGTTTTTCGATGACGTGGACCGTTTATATGCCCAAAAAACTAAGCAGAAAGTTGAAATCAACCATCTGGTCCGTCAATCTGAAACTTCTGCACCCTAAAAGCCGTCAATCTTCATCTTCTGATCTGAACCACTTAACTCATTGGAGGTAGATTTCAGGTGTCGTTGGAGGCTAGACACCGAAAAAAAGACTTGATAGAGGTAGGCGGCAGCGTATTAAAAAAATGGCTTAATGTTGGACCTATTTCATAAAAAAAAAAAACTAACGGAGGTTAACTATCAGTTAGTAAGAGATCGTTGGAGGAAAATAAGTTCAAAGTTGAGAGTGTCTACAAACATTTCCTGAGTTGGGATTAATCCCGGCCAATAAATGAAACTTGAGATTATTAAAATCCAATAACCCAAATAATTATGTGTGTAAATTAATAAAATAATAAATGAGTCAAATTTGTACTTGAAAAATAACATTCTACTTGAGCTTGAGTTTTAACATAAAGCTTAAAATGAGAAAAGTTAATCTGCTTGGCTCGACTCAACTCATGTGTATTATGAACACATATGTCATTCTATGTATATTTAAAAAGACAAGGTCCGTAGTTACAATGCCACCGACCACGTATCATTTTTTAAATTTTTGTGTTATTTATTGTAGTTAAATATTTACTTATAAATTTTAACCAAGTGAATGCTTTTGCTTAGTGGTTGTGAGCTACGCTTTAATTTCTGGCCTTTGACAGGTCATTTTTTTTTTAGAGTAAACGGGTGGGTAATTAACAGGAAGTGATGAGAAATTCGGTCCTGGGTGGAAACATCAAGTACCCTCAGTTTCATTAACCAACATAACTTTTATTCGAAAATTTTATACTGATCGAAGATAACTAAGAAATATAAAAGAAACTAAACTAACGCTGATATATGAGACATCCTACAAACTAAAGATAATTAAGAAAAATAAAAGAAACTAAACTAACGCTGATATATCATAAAAAATAATAAAAAAAGTACATCTCCCCCCTAAGTTTTTTACTAATATTTGGGAAAGCAACGCATGGTGAAGATTCTGCCAACATGCTTTGCAAATTTACCTTTCTTTTCATCAAAAACTTTGTTATTATAATATAGTGTATGGATTGTTATACTAATAGTATATTCAGTTACAGTCACTTTTATTGATTTTACTTCAAATTTCACACTTTTTATTAACATTCATATCACTTTTATTGATTTTACTTCAAATTTCACACTTTTTATTAACATTCATAATTTTTATATACAATATTAAATTTTTTAAAAGTTACACTTATACAACAAATGTTTTTATTCTTAAAATAAAAATAGTATCATTACATATAAAAATAAAAAAAATTACGGTTACAAGCTAATTGAGATTTCGAACGCGCCATTGTGTTTTCTAAATCCTATTGAACTCAATAGTGTTATTTCATCATTGTGTATTTACAATATGTAAAACTCAATGATAAAATAATAATAAATTATGTAATATAAAAAAATAACAAAATAAAACAATTAAAAAGGTAAAATAAAACAATAGAAAACGTGTAACACAATAATGAAAATATATGACACAAACGTATATCTAAACTTATAAATTGTAATTCTTTAAAAATCAATCAGAATTGTTTGAAACAAATTCCGCGTGATATTATAAACAACCTTCTTCATCTTCATGTCATTGAAACTAAATGTGGTGATACGTGACTATATATAACGTACTTGCATGTCTATATGTGTTGTTCGAACTCCTAGATTGGATCAACATATGAATCTCTTCTTCTCTTTGGATCCATAATGGGTTTATAAAAGCGAGGAATCCAGTGGGTCTTAAAATTATTTGTAAAATGCTATTTTCGTCCCTGACGTTTTGTTAAATTTGTCATTTCAATCCAAAAACTTTTTTTTGTCATTTCAGTCACTGTAGTTTACCAAATGTTGTCATTTTCATCCACTCCACTAACACCGTTAAAACTTCGTTAAAATTCCGTTAAATATGAGGGTATTTTAGTCTTTTTGAACACCCTACTTATCCAATTAAAACAAATTAATTAATTAATATTCAATTAATACTAAAAAACAAATGAAACGACTAGTGAGACCAGACACTTAGATTTAAAAGCTTCGATTAACTGTAACTCATGTTTTTTTAGTTTTAATTGAATATTAATTGATTAATTTCTTTTAATTGGATAATTAGGGTGTTGAAAAAGACCAAATACCCTCATATTTAACAGAGTTTTAACAGTGTTAGTGGAGTAGATGAAAATAACAATATTTAGTAAACTACAGTGACTGAAATGACAAAAAATAAAATTTTTGGATTGAAATGACAAATTAAACAAAACGTTTGGGACAAAAATAACATTTTACTCTAAAATTATTTTGTGTAATTATCAAAATGTCATACCTTTAAAATATAATTAAAAACGTGTCAAGCTCATTATTCTTTTTAATGATTTCAAGCTTAAAATCAATTTATTAAAATTAACCTACTGTTAAAAAAAATAATAAACCAATTGTGACACCATTTGTAATTTCTCCATTATAGAGTGTGATTATTTGAGGTATCTGTTGTTTCGAGCATTATGATGCAATTATATTTTCCTAACTTTCTTTTTTTTATCTAAAGACTCCTTTTTTATATTCTTTATATGCTTCTTTTAACTTTTTTAAATTCTTTTTTGGTTTCTTTTTTTCTAATTTGATATATTTTATTTAAGTATTTTTTAATCGACATCATTTGTTTCTAGTTAAGTTTTGAATTGTGTTCTTTAACGCTCAACCTTTTTTACCAACAATTTGATATCTATTTTTCAGGAGTTTCGTTGACGGCTTTATGTGTAATTAAACTTAATCAATTATGTTCAAACTAAAATTTTTTAAAATATATTATTTCGATGTATTTTTTCGTTTTGATAAACAGATTCTACTCAACCCAACTTCACGTATTTTTTTTTACATACTTAAGCACGCCAGTGTCACCGCCCACCACTTAGCGGCGTGTTTTTTACTTGACCCTCCTCAAGTCCTTAAGTATTGAAAAACACCGCAGGATGAAATAGCAACCGGCCAGAAGTAATATTATACTTTAAAAATTGATGTTGAATATCAGTTGAGGAAATCAAGCATATGAAATTGTAATAGATGTGTAAAGTGATTGTAGGACCCATTGGCATTAATCGGTGGGAAAGGTGTTGATACAGATACATGAATAAGGTTGGGTGAGGTGGGAAATAGAAAGTTGTATATGTGGGTGGGAGGGTGGTTTGTGGATGTGGATGGAGAATTTCATTGGTGTATAATTTATTGTCATCAACTTATGTATGTGTGACCCAATAGACCTTCTATCTTGGTCCCATAAAAGTAGTTTCGCAAGCATTACTCACACACATATATGTGTAGACACCATATATAAACGCACAACAATTCCTTTACTAGGTTGAAAATGCATTCAAAGCCACTAGCCATGTGTATTTTTATTTTAGGGTTGGATGCATCCGTAAAGTTATAAGTTTGTTTCTAACGATAAATTTTTACAATCTGATTTCACCTAAATTTATATTTGTAGGTAGTTATACATACATCATTTTTATATGAGCACAATTTGATATTTTACAAAATAATACAGCTAGTATTATCTCATATAACCTGTATTTCTTTGGGCAAATAATGTTTGTTTATCGGCAAGGCCGGTTTAATATTTCTGATGCCTAAAGTAAAACAAAATTTTGAGGCCCTCCTCTATATATTATTCTTAAATACCTGGACCACAGACAAACAACATAGCAAAATTGTTTATAATTTGACGGCAAACAACTTAATTAGCTAAAATAAAATCAAGTGCAAATGAGCTTATTAAATGATAAACAAGCAATAATATTTTATATGAAAGAGAAAAATTAATTGCAAATGTAGATTAAAATCAATATAGACAATAATACCTAAATTGATAAAATAACAATATTAGTTTGTAAATTAAGTGATTAATTGCAAAAGAGAAATAAGATTTGATGTTACTAAAAGAACCATCAATAGTGAATGGTCGATGATTTTTTGATGTACTAAGTTTCGTAAATCGACCTTTATTAACCAAGTTTTATAATTCGACTTCAATAAACCTTTATTTATTTTGTTATCTTTTCTCATTTATCTCTTATAACACAAATACTGTTTAGATTATCATATATATTTTTAGCTTATAATATAAATAAAAATGACTTTTTTCTTTTTAGTTTTAAGACTTTAAAATTTTAAAGACTTAAAATTTTCAAAGACTTAAAAACGGTTTGTTTCTAATTGTTTGAACTTTAAATACGTTAGTCGGGTGTAGGTGTAAGATATCATGTCGTTTAACATTCTAGTTCCCTCTATGAGAAAAAATTGCATGAGCCCACTTTCCAAAGAAAACCCATATTGATGCTTTCCTCCCGCGGAAATCATGATGACTTCATTTAAAATTCAAAGTCAAAAATTCATCTTATTACATTTGTTTTGACAATTGACACAAAAGAAAAAGAAAAGTGTTCAATCCATTAACTATAATAAAAAAATATTTAAAATACCACTTGTCAACATATTATATTTTTTTATTTTTATTTTTTGTTTCTCTCTCTTAATAAATGATAATAATATGTATAGTAACTATAATATTTAAAATATTTCCACAAAAAATAGATATTTTATTTAAAAACGCACTATAGAAAATACATAAGATACAAAAATATTATTAAAGAAAAATCTTTTTTAAAAATACGAACTATTTTAGAACCGTTTTTGTAAGGAGGTTTCTTTTTTTAAATGATATTTAGAAGAAAAACCAAAACGTTTTAAAAAACAATTTTTTAAAACACAATTTTATAAAATGAAAGTTTAAAATGATATTATTTTTGTTTTTACATTAAATATTTACTTATACGTAACTCAATCACATATTATTCAAAAATAATATTTTCTAAGTTTTATAACAAACTATTTAATATTATATTATTATACGACTCGTGTAATACACGGGGTACTATACTAGTACTTCAATATACTAAAAGCTATAATATTATAGGAAATTAGGAATCTAGCCACAGGCATAAAAATGAGTGATATATAGGAGAAATTTTTTTACATCGAGGTTTCCTAAGTAATCCAATGTTTTGGATCATATTCCGAAAAAGTTGTGTTATTATGAAAATAAAAATTTAATTAAAAGTTTGAATGTAATAAAAAGAGTAAATTATTATTTTAATCTCTATAATTTGACGAAAATTACTATTTTAATCCAGTAATTTATTTATTACGTTAACAATCCAATAATTTTTATTTCAATTTCTTCCTAAACACTAATCTCTGACGTTTAACTCCTTGCACACGCCCGCCCCTCGCATGAGGAGTATTTTAGTCATTCTCTTGATACTATAAAACATTTATTAAAACCCTAACCTCCAACCTTGGTACACAATTCAAACCAAAAGACGAAGATGATACCTCAGCCTCAGACAAGAAACAATAGGAGGATTTTCTGTTCATGTGATTTTGATACATCGGTTCGCATATCGTTCGCATCTTCAAACACTGGGAGGCGTTTTTATTGTTGCATCAACGAGTGTGGTTTTATTTGTTGGTTTGATCCACCAATGAGCCCTAGATCCATCAACAGTGATAAGGGCATATCAAAGTTGTATTGTTCATGTGATTCTGATACAACAATTCGCACATCATGGATATCTTCAAACCTTGGCAGGCATATTTATTGTTGCATAAAATCCTATGGTTTATTTTGTTGACCCAATCCACCAACGTGCCCCAGATCAGTGGAACTGATACTAGAATCGTTATTTTCCGTCAGCGTTGCTGGAATTCAAAATAAAAGACTGAAGATTTGTTAGGTTTAAGTTGGGTGTTTTTTGTATTTTATTTGATAGCAAACTGACCAATATTATTGTTAAGGTCAATCCTTTATGTTCTTGTAACATGTTTAAGTTATTAAAATGAATGCACTACAAAGTCATAAATTTTGGTCATATGTGATTTAATGTTTGTAGACTGTGAAAAACAAATGACATCAAAATATGTATTGAAGTAACATCCTTGATGGACTTATGCAATAACATATTAGGAATAAGATTAAACCATAACATTAAAGCTAGTCTTTGGACTTTGTCAAGGAAACGTAAAAGACAATTAATTGACATACAGGACATGCCAACCAAATACAAACGATAAACAAATCGAACTAAACACCATCATAGCTATGATGCAGTAGTTGTAGGCTGAGATTGTGAAGTTTCACCTTGCCCTAAGCACTTTTTATGTCCCTTGTTGTTGCATTTTGCACATGTTATATTCCCACGTTTATTTAGTTTCTATATACTATTGGTTGACTTAACTCCTCATCACTTCTTTTACTTTGTTTCCTTAGCCTCCCAACTTGTTTGCGATGCTTTGGAGGTTTAAAGGTAGTTGGACATTTGAAGGTGTCCGCATTCCACACCCTTTATTTGGTTTAATAGTTTTTCATAAACCATCTTATAAATAGCAAGCCAATAAACTTCTCTAACCCAAATCTTAGGAATGCCAACCTCCATGCCAAGTTGAGTCATATTTCAATTAACTACAGCTACACGCTTACATGGCATGGCAGTTGACTCCCATCTTCTACAAGAACAAGTTTTCTCCTAATCATCAACAATACATTTGTCACACCCTAATCCAAGTGCAACCAGTTATATCAATCACACAACAATAAACTATATAAGACTTAATCATACAAAACCATAAATTTAGACTATATTTAAACCTTAATACTGCTACATAAAATCCACACATCCATCATGTTTATATTTCAAAAAAATACATCATATACACTGCCCTAGGTAGGTTTAATCCAACCAACATCTTCTACATGAAGTATTTATTCAAACTTAAATCATTGAGTCACCTTGACCTAGCTAGTGCCTCCTTGCACCTCCTAAACTTGTATCACGAGGTAAAGCATGTTAACAACAATATTGTTGGTGACTTATAACCAATGACTCTAAAACAATTAGAAAATCATTACAAGTGTACATGTAAATAACAACAAATCAATTTTATACCAAAGTCACCACAACGAGCATTAGTTTCAACCACATATATGACGTTACAGGTTTTCTTATATCAATAATGGGAGGGTAGGTTAAAGGCACATCAGCTAACCAAATCCCACACCATCAATCCAACTCAACGATATCCATAGTCTTCGATGTGGCCTCATGCTAGCTCTAGTAATATCCATAGATCTTCGTTACGGCCTCAGACTACTATTATCTCTTGTCCTATCCACAATCTCCGTTGTGGCCTCAAACTAGTTCAATCCTATCCAAAGTCTTTACGAGGGCCTCAAATTGTTTATGAACCAAATACCATGGCTTCCCTACTTGATCTGACTATGTGCACAAATGCGCTGAGGTTTGAGTCAGGCATTACATACTAGTCCTCTCTTTACCTTAAGGATTTGCCAGTGCCTAGTGTTCACCAGCTAGCTAGACATACCTAAGACCATAGCTACCTAGGTCTCTAGTTGTTTCACTTCTTCACATAATTTAAAAAAATTTACATCAAGTCATTTTTATATCTCAAATGCAACCCCAAAACATTTAATAAAAAGGGGAGTGGTTAGACTCATAGTGATGAGCTTTTTGAGCGTCTCCACACACACCGTCTGGTGAGAGTTTTTTATGCTCATGTATCAAACAATCGGACATGTCAAGTTGCTATAACTCAAATGTGCAAAACCCTTGGGATTTCCCACCCGAGTTAACCTATTTGACAAGCCTTAGTCATGCTAGTGATCTCAGGTTAGGCTTTCCATGACCCCTTTTTGTTATTCCCCATCACAACTCATGACGAAACACGTCGAAAAGTAGGGTTCACGCACACGCCCAATACAGTGATTAGATGGACTTATCTCACCATAACCTAAAATATTTTATGTGTTTATTTTGCATGTCAACCACAAGGTTAGCACTCTAACATGTTTTTACCTGGTTCATACTATATCCGGACTTTATTTTGTGACAAATCCGTTTCCCGCAACGTGATAACTTTCTATTCAATAACAACCATGTGCATCGATCACTATCTACCGATTTGTTTCTTTCTAAAACCCCTATTTACCCAAATAATCTATGACAATGCACAATATGGAGGTGTTAGAACCTTACCCCAAGAGTTCCTATGTGTGACATTTCCTATCAATGTGACCATTTCCTCTGCAGCGATCTATTAGTGAAAATGGGTTTCACACATCATACTTACGTTCGTTTATATCCATAACTCGGATTTAAAAGAGACTAAGACCTACCAATGAAACCGAGTATGCCAACGTTAGTTCCAAGCGAAAACCACACCAACAAACACATTAATTATGAGCTTAGATTGTTCACACAAACTTTCCAAAACATTAAAATTGTAGAGAGAGTGGATCTTTTCTATCTCACCCCACCACTTGGGCGTGATTTATTGTATCAATATAAGCAGCATAAACTAAACACATGAAAAGGCTAATAAAATTTTTACAACTTTTTTAAACTTTTACAATAACATAAGTTATGTGTAGGACCTAATTTTCAATTTCAATCGTATCCACATAACTCTCGTCTGACCACTCACATACTTTATTCCTGGTGGCCTTGTGAAACTTCTATCATGGTTGCATTTCAATATGAAAAAATTAGGGTTTTGACATAACAAAAAAAAACAATAAAATAACCCAAAACAGCCACATTAACTTCTAGTAAACCTTAATTGAACCAAAAAGTATGAAAAACTAAAAAACAAGTATGAAGAACTCCAAGGTCAGAACTTACCACGCGATCTGGATCAAAATGCCCTCCAACTTCATGCACGTACTAAAAACTCGAAGTCATGATGTTGAACAAAGCAAACAACTTTCTTCTTGAATCGATAAGCTTAAATACATAAATTTTGTTGAAGATAAAAACGTGAAGGATGTTTTTGATGATAAATAATGTAAGGATTATAGAAGAGGCTGATGCACTCAAAACAGTCAAGGTGTCTCCTGCATGCATGCACATTGTGCATGGTAGAAGTTACTTCGAAAGTTTTACACTCTACAAGAAAATTACACAAGTGTAAAATCTTCCGAAGCCAAAAGACCAATTCTTCCGAAGCCAAAGATGAAGTCTTTCGAAGCTTAGAAGACAAAGTCTTTCGAAGCCTCAAAGATAGAAGACTGATTTCTTCCGAAGACAGAGAAGACATGCTCTCTATGATCAATAACTTTTCAGAAAAGCTGACCAACTTTCCGCTGCCACTCTGCAGGCTCACCAACTTTACACAAGTTGGTGAAAAGGTCCATGCTTTAGGAAGCTGTAGATTAAGGTCTTGAGTCTGTAACTTTCTACTTTATGTACTTTTATCCTTTTTGTATTACAATAGGATGTGAGCTATGGCATGTCATAGTCACATGTCAAAAGGCAATCTGCCTTTTGACTTTACATTGATCTTGTTGTCTAGATTAGTGTTTTCAGCTGGCTTTCAAAGTATGGCCGGCTGTAGGATGTAGTATAAAGTATCTTAGGTTCTTGTATTTTCAGATAAGCTTTGTAACACTTGTAATAGAACTTGAGAGCAATATACATCTTCCTTGAAAACCAATTATCTTGTTCTTAAGCTTTCTGTCTCTTGTTTACTTATGTTATCTTAGTATCATCTTAAGCTGTCCAGTTCCCTATTTGATCTGTTAAGTGTTCTAAGTCTCTCCTCATTATGAAAAACTGACTTGCACCCTTCAAACGGTCTTGCAATTGGTATCAGAGCATTCCAGGCTCTTGATTGTAAGATCTCACCATCTTAGATCTCTCAGTTTTTCACAAAACACATAACAACTCAAATTGCAGCTCTTTCAAAGGCTGATATGGAAACTGGCACTATGACAAAGTCCCCACTGATCACTCCTGAAGACTTTGATACTTGGTGTCAAAGAATGGAAGGCTTCATCAAGTCTCAAGACTCCAGGATGTGGGAATCTGTTGTCTCTGGACCTTACAATCCATGCACCTCTTCAGCTGCTACTGGAGGTGGCATGATCCCAAAAGAGGTGGTTGATTATTTTGAAGAAGATAGAAAGAAATAGATATCGATCAGAAGCCCATGACTGCCCTCCAAACTGCTCTTCCCAACTCTATCTACAGGGGCTTCAAGAAGTGCAAAACTACCAAACAGTTATGTGATGCACTAAAGCTCATGTATCAGGGGTCCTCTGAAGCAAAGGAGAACAAAAAGGACCTCTTGAAGCAGCAGTTTGAGAATTTCACCTAAAAGACAGGTGAAACCATGACTCAGCAATACTTCAGGTATATTGAGATTGTGGATACTCTAATGGATGTTGGAGTAACTCTTGAGAACAAGGACATTGTGAGGAAGTTCATGTCCTCTCTTCCCAGACAGTGGACTCACTATTGTGTTGTCATCAAAAGGACTGAGAACCTTAAGACTCTCACTCTTATAGAGTTGTATGGTATCCTCAGTGGCTACCAGATGGAAATGAACATGCAAAATCCATCTGGTAACTCCAGCAATTAGCAGGGTTCAGCCCTTCATATGGTTGAAAGGGATTGCAGAGAACCACAAAATCATCTTATCTGCTACCCTGACAACTCACAAAAGGGTCCTTTCATCACCTTCCCTGAGACACCAAGGGAGAGCTACATCCAAGGAAGTCCATTCCAAGAGACAAGCTATTCCCATGCTTTTGTGTCTGCTGATGAGAGTTCAGGCAGCTTTCTCTTCACCCTTGAAGACCTGGACTGTATCCATCCAGATGATCTGGAGTACATGGAGATAGTCCAGCAGCTGGCTCTTCTCACTCATAGAGCCAAGAAGTTCTACACGCGAACAGGGAGGAAGTTTCCTAGCAATGCAGCCAGTGGAAAGTTTGGACCGGACAAAAGTAAGGTGAAGTGTTTCAACTGCAACCAAAAGGCACATTTTGCCAGGGAGTGCAAGGCACCTAGAACAAATGGTGGCCAAGCACAAGCCAGACCAAACTACACTAAAGGAAACCAGAATAAGAAGCCAAAGCAGCAAGCTGCAGTTGCTGTTGAAGAAGGAGGCTTTGACTGGAGCTTTCAAGTTGAAGATGCATTACCAAACCAAGCACTGATAGCTGATCATGATGAAGCCAAGGTATTGGAACATCTTTGTACTCCTGAATGTATTGCTAAAGTTAATAGATACAGGTCCTATAACTTAGAAATGAGATCTGATCTTGAGTCCTTAAATATCTTAAAATCTGATTTCAAAAGAGCTGAAAATGGATATAAACTAAAAATCAAAGATTTAGAGAAAACCATTTCAACTCTCAAACATGAACACACCAATTAAAGGACTCAGATTAAAGATCTCATCACTAAGTTAACTAAATGCCAGGATGAGCTTGTGATCAACAAAGCCAGGGCAGAAAAGTGTGTTCTTGAAGAAGAGACCTTCAAGAACATGATATCCTCATCTCTGCATGCCAAAATGTGTTATCAGAATAAGCAGGGACTAGGATCTACTGAGATAGCTCCTTTATACTCCTTACTATTAATAAGATCTCCAAGGTGTGGAACTTGTGAAGATGAGCTTCCCCTCATAGACCCTGTGAGTGAAAAGGATGAAGAGGAGATAGTGAAGGATGGATCTGAGAAGAGTGAAGAAGATCATCCTAAAAAGGGTCACTATCCTTCAGAAGAGCAAAGAGAAAGTCCAAGAAAGCTCAAGAGATTAAGGCCACTTTCAACTCTAAGCAGAAACAAGTGTTCATCTCTGCACAATCTGAACCATCCACATCCAGCAGCAAGTCTCTCCCTAAAAGACTTGCTACTTCATCTGTGAAGAAGAAGAAGGAAGTGAAAAGTGATCAAGATCAGTCCTGCTCTGAAAAAAAGGCTTCCAGAAGAATGGAGTTTGACTGTGTCATGTGTGGCAGTACTTCTCATTTGGCTAAGGATTCCATCTATATTTCTAAAAGCACTGTCCACATGATCAAGAAGAAATCTTCTGAAAAAATCAAGAAGAAGCCAACTTCTGAAGGAAAAGATTTTCCTCTCAGAAGTTCCAAAGTGAAAAAGAAGACAAGTGAAAACTTGCCTTCGGAAGAAAAATTGGTCTCGGAAGAAAAGAATGCTTCCGAAGTACTGAAGCCTGCTGCAGTGAAAGCAATATCTTCCGAAGGTCTAGTCTCCAAAACTTCCGAAGTTGTCAAAACTTCCGAAGTGTTGAAGGTCAAGTCTAAGCTTCCAAAGGTGGTGTGGAAGTCAAAGAAAGGCCATGTGACTGAAAGTTCTTTATCAACAACAGCTGCTGATCCTCAAAGCTTGAACATAGGATCAATTACTGTTGCATTGTCTTCTGTTAATATTACTCAGCCCAAGACTAGCAAGGCTTGGGTTTCCAAATGTAACTAATCATCTCTTTTTGTGCAAGAACAACTAAAGACCAACAGGAATGTGTGGATCATTGACAGTGCCTGTTCCAGGCACATGACAGGTAATGGCTCTTTACTCCAAAATTTGGAAAAGATTGATGGAGGGCCTATTGCTTTTGGAGGAGATGCAGGATGTTACATTACAGGAAGGGACATGGTCACAAATGGTAAGTTCTGCATTGAGAAGGTAAACTTTGTCAAGGAGCTTGGGTATAATCTACTGAGTGTATTTCAATTTTGTGTTCAAAAGCATAACATGCTCTTTACTGAGCATGCGTACATTGTTCTCAAGCCCGGGGTGGTCATTCCTCAAGAGCACATTCTACTCAGAGCCCCCAACAAGGGGAACATGTACAAGATGGACTTGCATGAAACTTCTCCCTCTGGAGAAGTGTCTTGCTTTCTGTCTAAAGCAAATAGTGATGAGTCTTTTCTCTGACATAAAAGAATGTGCCATGTAAACTTTAAAAACATGAATAAATTAATTAAGAATGATTTGGTAACTGGAATGCCAAAGAAAGAGTTTACAAGTGATGACCATTGTGTTGCATGCGGAAGCAGCATAAAGTGTCTCACAAGCCAAAGGAAAGAAACTCCATCACTACTCCCCTACACTTGTTACATATGGATCTTTTTGGCCCCATCAGTGTAATGAGTTTAGGAAAGACCTCATATTGTTTGGTGATCACAGATGATTTCACTAGATTCACTTGGGTCTTTTTCCTTAGAAGTAAGGATGAGACTCCTGAGATATTGAAGAATTTCATTCTGAAAATTGAGAATCAATCTGATCACAAGGTCAAGATTATTAGATATGATCAAGGAACTGAATTTAAGAACCAAATCCTTGATACATTTTGTGATGAAAAGGGTATTTCAAGACAATATAGTGCTGCCAGGACTCCTCAGCAAAATGGTGTTACTGAAAGGAGAAACAGGACACTAATTAAAGCTGCAAGAACTATGTTGTCTGACTCTAAACTGCCTATCACCTTCTGGGCAGAAGCAGTAAACACTGCTTGCTATGTGGAGAACAGAGTTTTAGTAGTTAAGACTCATGGTAAGACTCCTTATGAACAGTGGCACAAAAGGAGACATTTCATTGGTTTCCTCAGATCATTTGGATGTCCTTGCATGATCTTGAATACCAGAGATCAGATAGCCAAATTTGATGAAAAATCAGATGATGGATACTTCATTGGATACTCTTCTCAAGCTAAAGCTTATAGAGTGTACAATCTCAGAACCAAAATTGTTGATTAGTCAGCCAATATGACTTTCAATGAATACACTCCTAGTGTGAGAGGTTCTGGTCCTGATTGGCTGCTTGATCTTGATTTAGTTACTAACTGTTTTAACAAGTCTTATGAGAATGTTTGAGGATCTACAGGTAATCTATCAACAGAAGATCCTGATCCAAGATTTAATCTGAGAAGACCTTCAAGTCAATCTACTTCAGCTCCAGTGGTAACTAATTTTACAGATGGAGCTCCTATCAGCACAACAATGACAAATCCTGCTGATACATCTGAAGTGCCTTCAAATTCCAGCTCAGAGGCACAGAACCAACGGGAAGGAGTTCCAAATGTAGAAGAAAGTGAAAATGGTGACAGTGATCAAGAATTTCTTGATGCTGACTCCATAGAAGATAACATCATTGATGTCACACACTCATTGGATCAAGCTTCTCTTGATAAGTGTGCTGATGTTGTGGGTGAATCTACTTTGCCTGATCAAAATTTTTCAAATTTGGATCTTTCCAACCAACTTGCAGTGATCCCTCAACTAAGGATCCACAAGTCTCACCCTACCACAAACATCATTGGTGAAGTTGACAGGGGGTAAGAACAAGAGGACAAACCCATGACAAAAATATTTGTCTCTACTCTTGTTTTCTATCCCAAGTAGAGCCAAAGAAAGTTGAGGAGGCTCTGAAAGATAGAAGTTGGGTTGAAGCAATGCAGGAGGAACTGCTTCAATTTAAAAGACAAAAAGGTTGGAACCTATGTCCTCTTCCTCCTGGGAAGACTACTATAGGAACCAAATGGGTGTTCAGGAACAAGAAAGATGATAGAGGACTTGTCATCAAAAACAAGGCAAGACTAGTTGTTCAAGGGTATACTCAGGAAGAAGGAATTGATTACACTGATGTCTTTGCTCTAGTAGCAAGACTGGAAGCTTAGGATATTCCTAGCCTTTGCTGCATCCAAGAATTTCAAGGTCTACCAATTTGATGTCAAGTCTGCCTTCTTATATGGGGTGATTGATGAAGAGGTATATGTCAAACAACCACCTGGTTTTACAGATCCTGATCATCCTGATTATGTCTGCAAGCTTGATAAAGCTCTATATGGGTTGCACCAAGCTCCAAGGAAGTGGTATGAGACTCTATCTCAGTATCTATGTCAGCATGGTTACAGAAGGGGTACTATAGATGGAACTCTCTTCATCAAAGGAACAGGAAATGATTTGATGCTGGTTTAAGTGTATGTAGATGACATTATCTTTGGGTCAACTAATCCAAGGCTCTACAAAGACTTTGAGAAGCTGATGAAGAATAGATTTGAAATGAGTGCCATGGGGGGACTTTTCTTTCTAGGAATTCAAGTGAAGCAGGTTGACAATGGCATCTTCATAAGTCAGTCAAAGTATGTTCAGGACATACTTACAAGATTCAGCATGACTGACTGCAAGGTTGCAAAGACTCCCATAGCAAGAAACCACTCCCTTGGACCTGACCTTAAGGGGGAGTGTGTAGATGAGCATCTCTACAGAGCTATGATTGGGTCTCTCATGTACCTTACTGCCAGCAGGCCTGATATCATGTTTGCCACATGTATCTGTGCTAGATATCAAGCCAACCCCAGGATGTCACACCTGGTTGCTGTCAAGAGAATTTTAAGATACCTCAAAGATGCTCCATCACTTGGCCTTTGGTATCCAAAGAATTCTGACTTCAATCTGTATGCATATACAGATAGTGATTATGGTGGCTGCAATATGACTGAAAAGTCTACATCAGGGGGATGTCAATTTCTTGGTGGAAGGATAGTCTCATGGCAATGCAATAAACAATCCTGTGTATCTGCATCAACTGCTAAAGCTGAATACATTGCTGCTGCAAACTACTGTGCTCAAGTGCTTTGGATTCAGAATCAGATGCTAGACTATAGATTCAACTTCAAAGAGACTCCCATCCACATAGACAACAATAGTGCTATCTCTATTACAGAGAATCTTGTGCAGCACTCAAGGACCAAGCATATCAACATCAGGTATCATTTAATTATAGATAATTTTGAAAAAGGGTTAATCAAACTAGTCAAAGTTCACACAAATAAACAATATACTGATCTGTTCACCAAAGCTTTTGATGAATAGAGATTTAAGCATCTTATATCAGCTATTTGGATGATCAACTTTGAGTAGCTTTTTCTTAAACTTAAATTCAATATCATTTCTAAAATTTGTATGTCCTTAGTTGTCTATTTTATCATCTTCATAAGCCCCTAACTAACTTGGAAGAAGATTGTTTTAGAAAATATTTCTTAGATTTTTGAAAATTTTGAACTTCTTTTTATTCAGAAGAAACTAAGTTACCTACGGAAGAAAATTATGTCTTTAATATCAACTAACTACTTATGACAATTTACCTTCGGAATAAATTTTTTTAATATCTTCCGAATCCAAATTTTTTTTAAGTACTTAAATGATATTAAGGGACAATTATCTTCCGAAAGTACTTATCTCTGAAAAGAGAAAAATACTCTAAGTATTTTTTCTTCCGAAGTAAAAATTTTCAAAACTCTTAGAAATATCTTCCGAAGCCAAATTGGCGTCGGAAGCTTTTATCAAAAACTTCCGAAGCGAAATTACCTTCGGAAGATTTCGACTTCCAAGAAAACTACTTTTGGGCGCTTTTTCAGAGGTGGGACCGACATCCGGATTTCAAAGTTTATTATTTCGCATTAACTTTGTCTCAAATCCATTTCATATATATACCCAACGATTTCCCCCTCTTTCATTTTTCTCTCATCATCTGCAACACTTTTCTAACCTAAATTCATCCAGAAACCGACTTTGTTCTTACCTTTCTTCTTGACGAAGCTCTCTAAAATGGCCAACCTTAATCGCAGAAACCAACCCGATTTCTCTATGCAACTCCACATGCAACACAATCAGGTTGCTCTGCTGAACTCTGAAAAAGATCCTGCTTTCTCAGAGATTTTCCGTTTCCTTTCTTTGTCAAACTACTTCACCTCGCTCACCACTGATCCTCCTCTCTACGAGGATCAGTTGTTGGACTTCTGGTGGACCTGCCAAGAGGTCACCATGGACGGAAAGAAGGCACTGTCTGCCACAGTGCAGGGAGGATAATCTTCATCACTCCGGCCATCATCAACAACCAGCTTCAGCTAGATGATGCAGAAGGTGATGTGTCCTTTTCCAAATCTGCTGTTAATCAGTCCTTTGCACAGATGGGATATGAAGGAGACTTCTCAGTCAGAACCTTCAGAAAAGGGAAGGTCTCTTCCCAGTGGAAGTACCTCGTTCATGTCA
Organism: Flaveria robusta; assembly: GCA_025506415.1. Lineage (NCBI taxonomy): Eukaryota > Viridiplantae > Streptophyta > Magnoliopsida > Asterales > Asteraceae > Flaveria > Flaveria robusta. Next base: position 25,911,851 of record CM046470.1, read on the forward strand.
TCATACACACCTTGTCCAACAAGCATGGAGGATGGGACCAGATTCCTAAGGATCTGTCCTTCATAGTCCATGGACTGGTTCAGGGGGTCAAGTTCAGGTATTCTCACTTTGTTTACCTTAATTTACTATCAAACTTAGACTCCTTGGAGTATTACATGTTCCCTAGATATGTCCAGCACATTCTCAACTGTGAACTGGGCTCACAGTTGAGGGGAACAGGTAAAACTCTTAAATTGGGACAGATGAAGCCCGGCATCTTTAAAATAATGAGAAAACCAATCGTGGGATTCTCTGGGGTAGAAACAGCCCTTGTCCCAAAAATGTTAGAGCTCATTGCTCAAGGTGACAGCCTAGCAGCACCAGCTAGTGTTGAACCCACACCTGTTGTGTCTCATCCACCCCATCAACCTACAATAACCATCACCTACTATAGAAAACACAAACGAACCCCTGCTCAAGCTATTCAGTCTGAGCAGGCCCTCATATCACCACCCATGCAAGAAGAAGTGGACACTGGAGCTCCCACTTCTTTTGAGGAGCAAACCACTCCCATCTCTCATACTATCAGTGCTGAGATTCCTCATGCTCAGCCTGATGAGCTCATAACCCAAACAGGCTTAAGCCTTCACTCAGAGTCTCAAAACTCTAGTGATCAACCTTCAGGGGACAGTTACCATCCCCAGCCTCTAGATCTAAATCAACCAATCCCAAACCTTGAATTCTATGATGATGAAGATATGGGATTCAGTGAGTACCATGAGTCTATCTTCTCCGCCCTTGCTCAAGGAGAGAGGAGTGCTCCTGCCACCCCCATATCTAGCCCACATCATCCACCCCAAACTGAGGTGGATCTCCCTGAACAAGTTTAGGAGGTCCATATGGAAGAGGCTCTTACCACTGCTAGTGATTACATCATTAAGACCTCAACCATGACAACTCAGCCCATTGACACTTCACTTGAAGTTATCAGTGAGCAGAGGAAATCTAGCAGCCAAGAATACTATGCTGGTGATGAGGGAGAAGACATCAGTCCAACTCTTTCATCCCCCCATGATTCTTCATCTGAAGATGAGGGGAGTCTGAAACTAAAGGTGCAACAACTAGAAGACATGTGCACTTTTTTGGTCTCCAAGGTAAGTCACTTGGAATCTCAAGTGACTGCCTTACAGAAGAAGGTCAATGACCAGCAACTTGGGATCACCGATCTCAAGGGCAAGCTAGCTGAGAAACCATTAAGACAAACTCAACCAGGTCCACAAGAACCTATGGAAGTAATGGATTTGACCTCCAGCTCACCTATGCAAGTGGGTGATGCTACCAAAAAGGGAGAGAAAGTCCCTACAACCACAGAACCTGGGAGTTCTGTCATGAGTATGGACAATGAGGACTTACCACCCTCACTTGCAGTTGTCCAGACTCAACAACTTCCTCAGGCTCACACTGATGTGGAGGCCTTACTTCAACAACTATTTGAGGAAGGAATTCCAATGTCCATGCCTGCCCCATCCCATCTAGCTGAAAATCCAATAATGGGATGGTGGTATGATTCTTCAAGAATGACATTGGTGCTATCAAGGGCTCAGGGGCAGCAGGAACTCTCCAACTTTCAGACCCTGAGTTTCCATGATGATATGAACTTGGTTAGCCTGCCTTTCATCAATCCAAGCCACAGATAGGCTGGCAGGTTAGCTGAGGCAATCCAAGAATGGGTTATGAGGGAATTCAGACAAAGAGCAATTTTATATAGACAGAGGCTAGTAGGGAAAACTGTTGGTCAACTGGATATTGAGACAGACCCTAAGATTAGCTTCAAAATGGAAACCTCAGTTGAAGGGCCAGCAGAAGAACCTGTGAACCTTGAGACAGGCTCACCCTCTACACCCAGTACCCTCAGTGACACACCTGCTGGTGAAGGTGTATCACAACCTCTCTCTGGCCAGAGCTCAAGCTCATGACAACCATCTGCAGGCCAAAGCTCTCTCCACCCTGAGTCATACAGGCCCACAATTTACAAAGGGAAAAGGAAAATGACTCATAAGGAGATTGAGGAGGAGAAGAGAGAGAGGAAGAGGAAGGCTAGGGGAGAAAGATCAGGAGAAGTCCAAAGCTTCATGCAAGCTGCAATCAGGGCTGCGCATAGGCCTGATACTTAGAATGATGAGTTAAGGGCAGCCAGATTGAATTATCTAGGACTTAGAAACTACAACATTGATGAAATTATTTCTTTCCCCTTGGCAGAACTAGATGAACTGGCAGATAAGGAGCTGTATAAAGAGAGGAAGGAGGCTGAGGCAGTAGAACTGCTCCTTAAAATTAAAGAAGAGAGAAAAAAAAAAGACAACAAAAAGCTCCTGTACTCTCTCCAGTTCATGAAAGTCCTGAGAAAGAGTCTGTGGCTGTTGAAGAGGAAGAAACTCAGATAAGCAGGAAACAAGAAAGATAAAAGATGATTGCTTATCTGAGTGCCAAAGGACTCTATCAGGCAGTAGCCCTCAATCCCCTTTCATTTGAATACATTGAGTTTGAGTACCTAAAACAGCTTGATGAAGAGGCTTAAACTCAAAGAAAAGCAGTTAAAAGAAAAATGAGAGAGGAAGTTGCTAAAACAAGAGCCACCATCAGAGCCCAAGAGAAGAAGTCTGCTGACAGACTAAAGATGGTGAGCTTCTTGAAGCTGTATGGGTTCTCTGGAAGGAGACTTGGTCCTATGTTTTTATCCACAATGGATAAGCACATCAAGAAGATCAAGCAGAAGATCAAAGAAGGTCAGCTTGTGGACTTGCATTCTCCACCAAGTCCAGCTGCACCTGAAGTTGATGTGAAGGTTGAAGAGACAACACAGCCTGAACCTGAAGCTACAACTAAGCTAACTTCATCTTCTGACCCACAGCAGGGTTCTAAGTCCCCTCCTACTAATCAAATGGGGAATAAGGACCCAACTGAGATAAGCACTAAAAGTCAATCTGGTGCTGTAGGCCAAGCTCCTCAGTTGAAGTATAGAGTGAGGAAGAGAATGGCCATCAGAAGGGACAGAAGAAAGAAGAAGAAGTCCAAGGCATCCACCTCATCACCTCAGGATGAGTCAAAACATCCTGACGATGTGCAACAAGAGGATAACCAATCAACTCCAATTCAGGTTGAGCCTCTTGCATTAGGAAGACCCATTCTTTCCTGGACTTTTGCTGCAAATCCAGACACATGGTATGTTGTCAGAGATCAAGGTGGTCAAGATGTCTATCTCTAGTAGGACATGCATGATCTACCTCTACATGATCTCTTTGACATAAGAAGGTTCTATGAGAGTCTGAAGGATCCAGATCAGCTGATGAAGAAGGGAATGCTCCTGATCCTAATAAGGACTATCAACTACTGAAGAACTTCTCTGTTTTGGTAGCATCAGCCTAGGGGGAGTTTATAAGGATTATAGAACAGGCTCATGCACTCAAAACAGTCAAGGTGTCTCCTGCATGCATGCACATTGTGCATGGTAGAAATTAGTTCGGAAGTTTTACACTCTACAAGAAAATTACACAAGTGTAAAATCTTCCGAAGCCAAAAGACCAATTCTTCCGAAGCCAAAGATGAAGTCTTTCGAAGCTTAGAAGACAAAGTCTTTCGAAGCCTCAAAGATAGAAGACTGATTTCTTCCGAAGACAGAGAAGACATGCTCTCTATGATCAATAACTTTTCAGAAAAGCTGACCAACTTTCCGCTGCCACTCTACAGGCTCACCAACTTTACACAAGTTGGTGAAAAGGTCCATGCTTTAGGAAGCTGTAGATTAAGGTCTTGAGTCTGTAACTTTCTACTTTATGTACTTTTATCCTTTTTGTATTACAATAGGATGTGAGCTATGGCATGTCATAGTCACATGTCAAAAGGCAATCTGCCTTTTGACTTTACATTGATCTTGTTGTCTAGATTAGTGTTTTCAGCTGGCTTTCAAAGTATGGCCGGCTGTAGGATGTAGTATAAAGTATCTTAGGTTCTTGTATTTTCAGATAAGCTTTGTAACACTTGTAATAGAACTTGAGAGCAATATACATCTTCCTTGAAAACCAAATATCTTGTTCTTAAGCTTTCTGTCTCTTGTTTACTTGTGTTATCTTAGTATCATCTTAAGCTGTCTAGTTCCCTATTTGATCTATTAAGTGTTCTAAGTCTTTCCTAATTGTGAAAAACTGACTTGCACCCTTCATACGGTCTTGCAAATGAAAAGTTAAGATTGATGTGTATCAGGGTATAGATTCCAAAGCATATGTGCATGAGAATAACTAAAATGCCGCTAATATGAGGGGCACGTGCAAGGGATTAAACGTCAGAGATGGATGGCGCTAGTATTTAGGAAGAAATTGAAACAAAACATTAAGTATTGGATTGTTAGCGTAATTAATGAACTATAGGAATAAATTAGTAATTTTCACCAAACAATAGAGACTAAAATTATAATTTACACTAACATGAAAGGTTTAGAAGTATATATGATTGAATTTGAGATCAACACTTGAGCCAGATCACTCACGGATTAGTGCGGGTCAGTCATAACCCTAATCAAAACATGAACTAAAATATAAAATTAAATAGTTTTTGCTAATGATTCGGTTAAATGAGTGGGCCTTCATTTCTGAATTTAGCTTAATTGGTCAATTGTATTTGAGATTTGAGTTAAAAAAAACCTTTCAACAAACTTAATTTATATTTTAGCCTAAATTTCTAGATTTATTAATTATTTAAAGATTTTCTAGCATCAACAGAATTACCATCTGCTATTGTTGATATGTGGTACTGATCAACTTCTTGGTGTGCCAACACGACACCCTCTCAAAAAAGGTAGCACAGTTCACCTTGTCGATCGTAGAATCGGATCTCCAAGCATCTGTCTTTCTCTTCTATTACAAAATAACTCATTAGTATAACACAAAATTACATATATATTACTATAACATAGGACTAATATACACCTTACCAATAAGTAGGTACCAAAGTGTATTATGATGGTGTTAGAGTCAATACCATCAACTCTCTCTCATTAAGATTCGAGACGTTTCTTTTAGACCAGTGGTGCGAATCCATCCTTAGGTCACCATGCCAACTATGCTTTGATACAAGACCATGTAGATAACCTATTGCACGTAGCTAAGGTGCTACTAATTTATAACCCTACACAATAAACATAGTCATTGTTAAAATGTAAATCTAAATATTTAATAAAAAATATTTATGTACTTTGAAAAAATCACGGGTCAGCACTCATGCTCAAGGGCATCTATCTAAAGAGCCCAAGGATCTTATAACAGGGCCATGAATATGATGGTCATTTACTGAACATCTAAATGTCTATAAATAAGTTAAATTCAACTAAATACGACAAACATTATATCAATGATACAATACAATACATGTAAATAAATTCATACCACCTAACTATCCACTTGCTATGATCCAAGTCTCAATTTAATGATCAGTTTTAAAGCACATGTGTGTGACCGTATTGAGGCCATTCCTTAAAACTGAAGTTGGGTGCTTGGACCAAGAAGATGAGATGTATAAGATATGTTATAATGTCATTTAGACAAGGATCTCACTGAGATTGGCTCACCCCACATGCTCATTACCAAATAGGGCATAATTGATGATTGTAGCTTGACGACCATTGGATAAGCGAATGTTGTCTATTGGATTTGTATGTTGGTTCTAAAAAATACTGTTAGCAATGTAATAAATAAAAACATATAACAACTTTGGGAAAAAACTCCTAGTACGATGTAGACAATGTGGCCTTCATCATATATAGCTTTTAAAACCATTAATTTTAATAAATAATATGGTTGAGTGACTATCCTCAAGAAGTCGATGGATCACCGGTAGAATGTCCGTCATACTAATTCATATGCAACACCTAAAAGTTGAGAGATGAAATCTTATGAAAAATCCTTATCCTTCAAATCCTTCCATACTAGATTAACTAGGTCAATGACCGGAATACCAAGAATCAGGGTAATGAAAATATATCTTCTAATTTTATATATAATTATCAACCCTTTGATCCCTCGCCACATTTAAAAATTGCTATTCATTTCGTATCATTTGGGAAAAAAAGTTAGGTCCTTTCTCGGCTAACAAACGGTATGTCTTTAATAATCACACTGACGCTTTTATAAAAATTCATTTGTATTTTTTAGGGAGTTTCTAATACATAGAAATATGCTAGAGATTACCGACGAAACAACGACATGCATGTGACAATTTAATTTCTAAAATTTGATTTTTCATCGTTTACCCATTGGTAATCAATGACAAGCATATCCATAGCAACCTTTTGGTCTTACAAAGTCTACTTTCTAATTGCATGGTCCAACGTCTAATGGTTCAGCTATTAGCCACCGGTTAATTCGGTTTGTAAATAATATATCACCAAAATCAAACCAATACAAATATATAGTTGATTATAAATATATTAAAGCTAGAACATTGGTTTTCTATATTCTTTACTTATTTTCGTTTACATTTTTTTGGTAATGGTTCGATTGATCGGTTTTCTGTTCTTTCTGACGAATCACTAGTGTAGTTCTTCCCATGCAAGCAACGTTCTCATGAGCTAGCTATTCCCAACCCTGGTAAACACCATAAATGTATTATACATGTTTTTTTTCAAAAATTATCAAATTATTTTATCCCCAAACATGATTTAACATTTCAAGCTATTTCTGCCTCTTCATGTTTCTTTTACATATTATGCTGCCTCCAAAATGAGAACACCCATTTTACAAAAAGATATGAAATGGTTTTGTGTTTTTTGGAAAACACGTAAGCACCACTAGTTTTGGAAAAGACCAATAATGGGTTGCTACTATTAAACATTTTTTTTATTTATTAACATTTATCAGGACTAGTTGCATAATATTAATGTATGTGTGCATGCATATGTATATTTTTTTAGTATTTATCTCATTAATTCTCCTTTTCTGTACGAAATTACAATTTTAATTTGTACCTTTTATGAACTAAGAAGAGCAAATTGGTTATCTGTTATGCCCTTAGTTCGATAGTAGTTGTACACTAAATAAAAACAAGGGATTTATAAGAATATATAATTATTAAAATTTTTCTTAACTAAATAAAACGATTTTAACTTTTAACTTTTGATCTTTTATTAATGTTTCCTTTAAATCTTTATGGCAGTAAGTTTAGCTAGAGATAAATATAAGAAAGTTAACGGTTATACCGGCCTGATTTTAGAAGTGAAATTTGTTGAAAAATATTAATTAAAGTTGTTATATGAATAATAATTTTTGAAAAAAAAACCATTAAAAGATAGTGTGATGCTATATCATTGTCACTTCTATGTCTAATTTATCGTTATAACTTAGTTTTTGAGTTCATCAACTTAATCAAACTCCATTAATTAATGGATTTTAGATTTGAGTTCATGTTCAGTTATTAAGTCATTGGACCTCAACTTGATTCATGTTTTTAACAATTCAATTTCAAGTAGATCTCGACTCAATTACATCCATACTTATATAAAAACCATGATACGTGTCTATTTCTCTTTCTTTTCTCGTTTTTATCTAATTTAGAAACAAAAATATATTTAAAATTTTTGTAAGTGTATTTGTATCTAGATGTTTTGAGCAGGTGTCGTTACCTGGTACGTGTTGGATTAATACCCAATGGATAGCCAAACACAAGCATGGTAAAGTGGTCGATCGAAAAACAAATCTAACATATTAACAGCCGACAAACTTTTGACTTTTGTTTTCTTGCCCATCTTTCCACCCACATATTCAACCACTTCCCCTTTATCAACAGTATCATGCATCATACATATGCATTCTCCTTTCTCATACTTTTTATTACAATAAAAAACAAAAAAAATTTGTTACATAATGTTAGCTTTTTAATGTGTAACATAATTTAATGTGCTCCATTTACCTATAAGAAGAAAGTAATAATATTATGTTATAATGTGTTATTATATGGCAGGGCAGTTCATATGTTGCAATTTGAGATATGAAATTGTATGGTGTTTAACCAAATTATAAATAGCTAGGATGTACGTTTATAGTTATATGCATCAACAATCAAGAGTTCGTTGTAAACTATCATTAATAAGAAGTTGCATCATGCTTATGGAGTATGTAAATTAGATATAGGGGCTTGAAGGTGGATTATGTTGTGAATCAAACGTAAATGTTCAGCAATTTTATTTTAAAGTATTAGTTTATGAGGACGAAATGAAGTTCTTGTATTATTTTAAGTAAACTTCACTATAGCTCCTTTAGTTAGGTCTGAATTGTCTATTAGGTCACTTTTTTGGTTGAGGCGCTCACTTTGTACTTTTCAGCTCTTATCATTTACATTCCTCTTAACATTATCTATTTTTAGACGTTGGTCGACCCTCACATACCCCCATGTGTGGCATTTTAGTCTTTTTTTAATGTTTTTTAGTTAAATCATTTTCTTTTCAACCCTTTTTTCTTTTAGTAAACGAGATCGTCAACCCCCACCTCATTAACATTGCCGACTAGACCTAAAATCTAAGCTTAATAATGATGAACTACTATGTGGCTCGCATACCTCAACTAACACCTTACGAATGATAATGAACCCTAGTTGGCGATTTTATGGTTGCAGTAGGCTAAGTAAAAGTATATATCCAATCGTAAAATAATTTCTAAAAACTGTTGATTTCAACAATGTGATATATAAATTGAAACTTTTTAAATCACAATTATAGCCGACTCGAGATCTCATTGTACAAATTTAGAGACCACGTTTATAAGAAAAATAGAAGACAAAATCAAAATCAAGACAAAAAAATTAAAATTAAGATTTATGATATAACAGTCCCAAGAATAGTATAAATAGAAACCCACTAGTGTAGTGTGTTTTAGTGTGTTTCTTATATCACCACCCAAGGAGAAATTCTTCTTTGGATGGGTTTGATCTTCATGATCTTTTTATGAATCTAATTGTAATTTGTTCATCAACATTAATTAATTCATCTTATTATCATTATCTATTTCTTGTGTTCTTTGCTTTACACACATACACCCATCTTAATTTTGACTTCTTGGTTATGTACATTATGAATTCTAAGATCCAAGCTTAATAAATCTGAAGTATTAATTTAACAAAATGGTATCAGAGTTGTTGGTTGCCGGATTCATTAATTAGTTCATATCTAATTTCAACTTTATGATGACAAGAACAAATAAGAAAAGAATAAAAATGAAGAAAAAGTCATTTGTTCATCACAAATATTAGAAGAAAAATCAATAAATCTATTCAAATTGTTGCAAATTGAAGATGATTAATCAGTTTATTGATTATCTATCCAATAGTCGATGCAATTGAACCAGATAAGAATCAAAAACAAGAAGAAGAACATGAATTCCAAACTACTCCTCATCATCGACCCATGAACATCGCAATTCACAAAATCGATCAAATTAACATGAATGTTAAGATCCATTTGATGTTCATGCTTTGAGGATGATGGATGAATCATTATCGCACTTAGAAAAATGGTGTGAATAATTTATTTCAAAGATCAGATGAAAACTCATGATTGATGAAGAACAAGCTCAAAATAGTGATGATATTCGCATTTGTGCAAGGAGCATCAAATGCAGATTATGTTGGAAGACAAATGCGAGGTTGGTGGTTTAAATCATCCATATGTAGATGAGAATTAGACTAATGCAGATGCATTGAATTATACATGTGTAATAAACGCAACCAACTTATTCACAAATGTTAATGCAAAGTTACACAAATCTATTCAAAATGGATGTTTTTTGATTCACACATATACACCCATATTAATTTTGACTTTTAGGTCTTGAACATGATGATTGTAAGATCCAAGCTCAATGAATCTGAAATATTAATTTAGCAAAATAGTATCAAAGCCTTGGCGGTCGAATTCGATTTAAAAACCCATTATTTTGGATTGTTTCTCGATCGATCTACTGATTTATTTGCATTTAGTGTGTTCAAGATATTTGACTTGTAATCAAACTCGAACTACTCAAATTAATCAATAAATCGACCTTCAAATTCATAATGAGTTGAAGTTCATTGTTCGATTGATTAAAAACCATTAAAAACATTCGAAAACTTTGTAGAAACCCTAAATCCTGAATACATAACCCTATTGTATTTTGATACACAAGTGATTTTTGAGTATTGTCATCTGTTTGATCTTTATTGATTGTAATTTTGCTATAATTGTGCATTGAATTAAATCAATTATATTTGATCTTATTGATTGTAAACCATTCAATTGGTATTCATTTATGTTAATAGAAAAATTACAATGATAATCATACATGAACATTGAAAGATCAATCCCACCCAAAGGAGAGTTTCTCCTTTGGTGGATAATTCACACCACAAAAAATGCACCCATGTTAATTATGAGTTTTTGATCTTGAACATGATGAATACTAAGATCCAAGCTCAATAAATCTAAAATATTGATTTAGCAAAAAATTAGAAAGAGTATATATATATATATATATATATATATATATATATGTATAGATACAAAGTTTCATGGAGTAATTATTAAAGTTACTTATCGAACATTGAGATCAATCACAACCATGAAAAAATAGAGAAAAGAAGGAAAACTAAGAATAAAATCTGGAATTAGTTTTAGGTTATAGTTAGATGTTCATTATCTTGTTTTATCTTACAAGTTAACCTCAAATGTACCATTTCATTTGTTAATGAAATGAGTGTTGTTTTTGTACAATGTGTTGATGTTATTGTGCAATTATGAAATCAATATTGTTAGTTATCTATAAACCAAAAAAGTCAAAAACAACAGTATATATAGACAAGAACAAATCTGACATAAATGCTTCAAAGAACTTCCATATGAATTACAAACAACAAAATTCACAAAAAAAAAAGAAAAAGAAAAAGAAAACACCCTACCATGCACATAAATACATCACATTAACATAACCAAAGCACCTAATTCATTATGGTGCATACATCATCAACAAAATACAAGATGTTTATGAATCAAAATATCACTAAGAAAAACCAAACACTAAGACCAAAATACCTATAATAAATACCCAAACTAATCGAGTGTCCTGCTTAGTACCACCTTATGAAGAAGGTTGTGATGGTTGGCCTTAGTCCTTGCATGATATCTTGTTAAGTCCATTTTTGTTGCATAGAACATAAGTATCTGTGTTCTACTCATTATTATTTTGCCACTGCTCATCATTGTTTGGCATGACACACAAGCAGTCTTCATATCCAAATTCAAATACAAGAGTTGGAGTTATGAAAGCATGAAATCACTCATTAAAATATCCAAAATCAAGTAAGCTACATCACTCATTTATGATCTACTCGACCTGAACTTAAGCCCAAAGAAGCTGTAGCACTAAAGAGTGGTCAATTTACTACACCTCCTACATCAAAAGAGTCAATTCTTTTACCACCTCAATTATAGTAGTACATGAAACTAGGGATGGAAACTAAGAGTATATAGGAAACTATCAAAAACACCAAATGTGTTTCGAAAGGAGTTAGTAAGAGTTTATCGACCAGAAGTCTTATATCTAAGCATTTTCAATAAGGATGGTATAGTGGGAGGATGTACCTGCCAAAAAATAAATACCAGCTTTCCTTAATCTGCCACAAAGAAAAACCATGAATTACACCAATACATATTAGGAAGTCAAGGTTGGGAACAAGTGATTTTTACGAAACGGATGTTCAGGTGGGAGGAATCTTCTATGCTTAAGGAAGCATACTTTTTGGACTTTGGCAACTATTGTGAACAAGTATCCTCTAAACATATTGGACAAGCTTTATAACCTTTGGTAACACACCTCGAAAGATGACCATGCGTGGGGAAGTCATTTATAGTCCAAAGTAATACTAATCTTAGATTGAAGTGTTCTTTCTTATAACCATCAAATGTTCTAATGCGAGGTTTCCATGATATTTTTAGATCTTCTATCAATGGTTCCAAGTAGACATCAATATTATTACCAAGTTGTTTTTGGTCTCGATATCAATAAAGTCAACATAGTGAATTTTCTTGACATGCAAAAATAGGAGGTAGATTATATGTTATAAGCATAATCGGCCAACAACTATACTTGGAACTTGATGACTTGTAAGGATTCATACCATCAGCGGATAAGCTATTCTAAGATTCTGATTTTCTTTTTCAAAATCTTTCCATGTGTGGTCAACAAGCTTCCAAGAGGGTGAATCACGAGGATGAGTTAGCTTACCATTATTGACACGACCTTACGCATGCCAAGTTAAGTCATGTGAAATTTTTGGTGATAAAAACATTATTCTAAATCTAGAAAGAGGAGGAAAATACTATAAAACTTTTGAAGGCACGTTCTTGGTATTCTTCTTCCAACAAGATGTGCCACAAGTTAGACATTTAGAAGCAACATTATGTTCTTTCCAAAATAAAACACAATCATTTTCACATGAATGAATTTTCTTATATTCTAGACCAGCTCCTTTTAACAACTTTTTGGCTTCGTATATCAAGCCAGGGATTGTATTGTTTAACGGTAAGATATCTTTTAGGACGCCCAAGAAAACATGAAAACTAGAATCACACCAATCAAATTTCTTCAAGAAGCGATTTCAATGGATCGGGATTTTTATCTACATGTATGAAGGCATCATGTAGCACTTCTTTTGTATAATCAAATTTGAAAGGTTTATATGTATTATGGCATCTAGAATCAACCTTCAGAAGTTTTTCTCCATGGAAAGACTAGACTTTATAATTTTCGTTGAAACCGTAGGCAAACAGATGATAACGCAAATTGACTAGTGACACAAATTGATACAATTAACACAAGGACATGAAATAATATCTGAATTTTGATTATTACTTTGTGCAAGCTCGAAAAAGTTCTTCACACCTTTTATCATATGCATTTGATAATTTATTGGTCAAAATTTATGATTTCTCCGTGACCTTTGTTTCTAGTTTGTCACTATGATAGAAACTAAAATCAAGTTTAATGATAGGAGTTAGGTCTCAAAATATACATCACATTTCACAAAATAAACCAAATCAGACCTAATTAGCCCTTGAATTAGGTTGCTGACATAAAAAATAGCCACATTACAACATTCATATCAAATGTCATTTATCACCACATTATTTCACTTCATAACCATATACTAGCAACTATATTATAAGTAACGAAATGTAACAATTATATTCACAAATTCCTTATTATTTAGATAAAACTCAATGTAATGCATAACAATGGAAAAAAATGTTTAGCTTTCTGAGTTTAACCCATTTTCACAATATAAATCCCCAAAATACCGAATTAACATATAACCCTAATAACCAAAAAATTAAACTCATAGAAACACAAACAATTGTTAACATATTCAAACAAGAACAAATCTTGATAGAAATGACAAGGTGATGAGAATAAAAGACTAACCGTAGCCAAGCTATGAAGTTATGAACAAACAATCAGTTTCTGTGTGCGCTTGAAGGCAAGAAACAACAAATATTAGGTTAGAACTTCGACCTAGTTTCCGTTAAAAAAAATACAGGAGAATGGAAATGGAACAGGAGGAATATCATGAGACCTGTGATCGGTGACGGAGGTGGACAAGACAAATTGATTAGAAGCAGTGGTGATAGGGTGGCCGGTGTTAGAGGCGGTGATAGGAGAATGGAGGTGGTGTTAGAAGCGGAGAGAAACAGGGTGGTGGTGGTCATTGATTTGGAGCGCTGTAAGGTGAGGAGGTGGTGGTCTTTGTTTGAGAAATTAGGGCTTCGACCTAGAAGCGGAGGAATAGAAAATAAGCTGTGCGTGCGATTTAAAAGATGATAGACAAAGATGACACACAAAAATACATGTTAATTTTTCCTACAAATTTGAAAAATACGACATAACTTTTATAACACACAAAAATGCGGGTCATCTTTCTTTCTTGTTATCTTTTGCACGTCATCTATTAACAGTTTTACAGTAGTAAATCAGACTTTCTCATTCAAATGTTTAAGTACCAGCCTAGTAGCCTAGTTGCATAGACCATCTTGCAATTATCCCTGAGTTGTTTAAAATATCATGAATGCATTATATACCCTGCTTAGAAAAATATGTTTTTCTTAACAACACAAAATGATAGCTTTATAAGTTAAGACCTTCAATGACAATATATTTCTCTCGGTTAAGAAAAAAAGATATCCAAAACAGTCCAACTTAAAGATCTTTCCAAACTTTCAAGGCTAAATTAATATGTATTCTGTTTGACTATCAATGGAAACTTTAAAAAAGATAGCCCACCCCACATTGCAAGTTATGGATATGTCAAACATGCGTTACAATAAATTAAATGGGTAAGTATGCCGAAGATTCCTTCGTTAGCTCATTGACTCTCTCTCTCTCTCTCTCTCTCTCTCTCTCTTTTTCTCTCTCTCTTTCTCTCTCTCACTCTGACGCACACAAACACAAATGCACACACATGTACACACAACTATATAAAAAAGTTTCAATAATTTTTGGTATGGGAGCCTTTAAATTACAAAATATTGAGGGTAGATAGTGGGGATAGTTCTATATAAAATGGGTTGGAGGATAGAGGCCAACTTGCCAAAGATTCACTAAAGAGAGCTAAGCCCCCACACACCCTCAATTATCATTTCTATTTTTGTTAACATCTTTTGTTCATCTTGTGCCATTATATATTCTGGCTCGCGTAAACTAATCGTTAACACGCGCTAATACATGGAGTCGAGGAGGCAAGATCAAAAAGGAGATGGCTTTTCTGATGAGTTAACAGTTGATTGGAGAGGCAGACCCTCTAATTCTGAGAAACATGGGGGTACCAGAGCTGCAGTGTTTGTTCTTGGTATGTTTGTTATATCTCGAGCGCGATTGTAAGTTTGATATTTTATGGTATTTTTTGGATAAAAGTAGTTGGATAAATATGCTGGTATGATTTTTTGTGCAGGGGTGCAAACCTTTGAGATAATGGCTATTGCAGCAGTTGGTAATAATCTTATAACATATGTGACAAGTGAGATGCACTTTTCGCTGTCTAAGGCAGCGAACATAGTAACAAACTTCATCGGGACTGTGTTCATCCTTTCGCTCTTTGGTGGCTACCTTTCTGATTCGTATCTCGGTTGTTTCTGGACCATGCTAATCTTTGGGTTTGTAGAACTATCTGTAAGTTTCTTTAGCTTTCATTTGTTAAGTTTCTTAACATGTATAATGTTCACTATAAGTGTGTTTCTTTTTCGTCTATTTTTTGTGATTTTTGTAGGGATTCATACTGTTATCAGTGCAAGCCCACCTCCCTCAGTTGAAGCCACCACAGTGCAACATGCTAACAGATGGAGATCGATGCGTAGAGGCAAAGGGAGTGGAGTCTTTAATATTCTTTGTAGCTTTGTACTTGGTGGCATTAGGGAGTGGCTGTGTGAAGCCAAACATGCTGGCTCATGGTGCCGATCAGTTCAGCAGGAGCGACTCTAAGCAGTCTAAGAAGCTCTCAACATACTTCAATGCTGCATACTTCGCGTTCTCTGTTGGTGAACTTATTGCTCTAACGCTTATTGTTTGGATACAAACACATTCGGGTATGGACATCGGGTTTGGAGTGTCTGCTATTGTCATGGCAATGGGGCTGATCTGCTTAGTTTCTGGTACCATGTTTTATCGAAACAAGCCACCTCGAGGAAGCGTTTTAGTCCCTATTGCACAAGTAAGATCAAATTTTGTGATATGAATTATGTTGCTTAATGCAGACAAGACATCATTATAAGCTATATACATAACATGTTTCTGTTGGTCTCCTAAAACAAAGGATAATTTCTACAAATCTTTGATGGATAATCTCTAGTTTCTTTTATAATCATTTCTCTTTTAAACAAACAAACATAACCATTAAAATCTCACTCACTGAAAGCATTTATTACGGTATGGGAACGGTGAGATGAGAACGGAGCTTACCTCTATGCAAAGACATAGAGAGACTGCTTCGACCGAGATTTTATTTTATTTTTCCTATAAGAACAAAAGTTTCTAATCCCTTAACCATGTAGGGACATAACCTCTTATAGATGGTCCATTACCTGTATGATTTCATATATTTTTATTCCAAATTGATAATTATTGAAACCCTTGAAGATTCACTACAAAAATTATTTATTGCCTTGTCATGCAAATGCATGCAAATTTGTTTGCATTTGCTATTATAAAATTTAATAATGCTTACACTGCTAGCTACTGTGTTCTTTAATCAGAAAAGCAACATACTAAATCCTGTGGTTTTATATTATGCAGGTTCTTGTTGCTGCATTTTTAAATAGGAGTCAAGTGTCCCAATCTAATCCTCAAATGCTTCATGGAAGCCAAAAGGAACACTGGAACACCATTCCAATGTCAAATGAGTCGAGTCTTTGTCATACTGATCGATTCAGGTACGTAATTTATCAAATTCTTGTAATAGTATCCAATTTTATAAGTGTCATTTCTTAAAGTAACTATAACATAAAATCAACCCATTAAATATCAATAGTTCAATACAACTGTAAATGTTCTTATGTGATCAGTGCAAAACAACTTTTAGGTTCTTAGATAAAGCCTGCATAAAGACACAAGAAGGAAACAACAATAATGCAAAGGAGAGCCCATGGAGGTTATGCAGTGTGCATCAGGTTGAGCAAGTGAAGATTCTAATCTCAGTAATCCCAATATTCGCATGCACAATCGTCTTCAACACCATTTTAGCACAACTACAAACCTTCTCAGTGTCACAAGGAAGTGTAATGAACAACAAAATCACAAAATCATTTCACATTCCACCTGCCTCACTGCAAGCTATCCCTTACATCATGTTAATCTTTGTAGTTCCTCTATACGATTACTTTTTTGTCCCTTTTGCGCGCAAAATCACTGGTCATGACTCCGGAATCACCCCTTTACAGCGCATAGGGGTAGGCTTATTTGTGGCCACCTTTTCAATGGTTGCAGCTGCACTAATGGAGAAAAAGAGAAGAGATTCATTCTTGAACAATGATCAAACATTATCCATCTTTTGGATCACCCCACAATTCCTAATATTCGGATTATCTGAGATGTTTACGGCTGTGGGGTTGATCGAGTTCTTTTACAAACAGAATTTGAAAGGGATGCAGTCTGTGTTAACCGCGATAACATACTGTTCGTACTCCTTCGGGTTTTATCTAAGCTCTGTGTATGTTTCTTTGGTAAACAAGATTACATCAAGATCAAATGATGGTGGTTGGCTTGGAGATAATGATTTGAATAAGGACAGATTAGATCTTTTCTATTGGGTGTTAGCAGGAGTGAGTTTGATCAACTTCTTTAACTATCTCTTTTGCGCAAGATGGTATAATAATTCAAGTAATAGCTCTTCTTCATGCAAACCGCATCGTAATTCAATCGAAGAAGGCTTTACTAATACCTTCAACACAGCTTAAGTAGTTGGAGATGGTGATGTTAATCCCTTATTAATATTTAACATCATATCAATGAATGTGTATGTAATATATCAAGTAATATGTGTAGCTCATATAACGAATAAAATTGTCAACTATTGGATAATGGTGTATTTATAGATAAAAATACATGTGTCATTTTGTTATGTATTAATTTATATATGGAATGGAAAGAAAAAGTTTATCGTAACTATAACTATTTTATATTTATTATTTGCAGTATGTTTCTTATATTTATGTGAGTTTATTTTTTAATTATATTTTAGAAAATAAATGTAAATGGTTGTGAGTGAATTAAAAAAAATATTACTATTCATCTATATATTTGAGAATCACTATTCAACTTCTATAAATTTTAATATAATTTAAAGTGGTTGTAAGTGGATAAAAGGGAAAAGATAATATTAAAAATATAAAAAAATATTATTTAATTAAAAGAAAAGAAAAAAATGATATTTTTAATGTATTTATAAGAATAAAAACAACAAAAACAATTAGAAATAAAAACATATCAAATCATATATGTTAATTATGACAATATTAATTAATAACAATAAACCCTAAGGTGTTGCAAGAGTTTGTGAAAAGTTTTGTTTCTCTATTTTTTGCAAATAATTGTGACAAGAAGGGTTGACTAAGTTGTTTTGGACACTAAAACTGCAGGAATAACCAAAGTGGTTGGTATAGTGCTTTTGCTTTTACTTATATGGGAGAAATATGGGTCCCTCGTCCCTTATGGAGAGCTTTGCTTCTATATATAAAATGTGTTGATTTCAAAGAGAGGCATTTCAGCATTTTCATAGAAAAACAGTGGAAGTTCCTTTCGGTAAAGTGAAAAGGGAAAAGTTTTATGTGTGATTTGGTAAACCACTAAACCTCTTTCGGTGATCTATATATTACTCAAGAGTATATATATGAATACAAGTAAACTATACAACTATCGTAAAAATAGGTAAGAGCGACCGAATTTGTGACCAACAAAAAAATGTCAGAATAATAGCAACGAGAATCGAATTGTTTCAAAATAGCGACTGAAACACAAATAGGTTGCAAAAATATCACTACAAAAGTTTTACATCATAGGGATGACACCTGTAGCAACGACATGTCGTCGTTATACAGAGATATTTTTATTTTTCTATATTTATAAAGTCTATTACGTCGAACTTATAGTGACCACATGTTATTCTTACAAAGTGATCTATACTAATGACACTTAATCTGATGATATTCTATCCCTATTACGATGACTCTATGGCTATGATACTTATAGGAACAGCATGTCATCATTATACATCAAAAGAGACAAACCTGCTTCTTGTCTTCACTACAAGGTATGTTCCTCGTAGTGTATGGCGATTCCCATCCCAACTCCACCCCCATCTTCTAAAACCACCGCCTTCTACATGTTCCATGACAACTCAACTCGTAGTATGGCTTGAAATATCTATACACAACTACTCCAACTTGGAGGCTTGTTTGGTCCTCGAGGCTTGTTTGGTCTTGTATACGATCCATCGCTTCTAAGTGATGCTTTAAACAAATGCACATCTCCACTGCTTCCGAAGTTAGTCTTGTTCTCCGTAATAATATTACCCTACCAATAAGAAAAAATACAGATTCCGAAGCTACCATAGAAGCTTGGACGCTTAGTAAATTACGGGCCATAGGGAAAAGAATCAGAAATTGAGATTTCTTTCCTTTCCACCAAGCCAAAATATCGAATGCACGATAATCTTTGGTAGTCATAGTAGAAATAAAATCTGTTGCACTAAATCTGCCGAGCTCGTTTATTGGGGTGTTACCCCTTTGTCGTTTAGTCGTCACATCCTGAACAACATTCAACATAGTTAAAACCGATTCTTTAATCGAGGTACTAGCATTTGAGATTAATTCTCTTGGCGTGGTTATGTTTACGTTAAACCCATATCTATTTAAATAAAAATTATAAATTGTTTTCAAACTTTCATTTAAATTTTATTTTGCCGCGGTTGAAAACTTGGGGTTTTCTTCATGCATATCTAAATTGACATGTATCTCGTTTATCAAACATTTAACCCCCGCAACATTGGTTTAAAGCAGCGGCACAAGTAAAAATGGGTGGTAACTCATTAAAATATTTTTTAAACTTATCTTTTATTAGTTCTATCATTTGTCTAAACATATGATTTTTATTTTGAAAATTTTTAAATTTCAAAGCCATGATACATAATTCTTGAAGCACCAATAACTAGTAGGATAATAAACTCCCGATAATTTTGTAGTTGAGTTTTTAAACACATCAAGAAAATCAGATAGACGTTGAATGTTATTCCAACCCGCATCCGGAAATGGGTCGGCTTCATCGTTATACAAAAGACTAGTATAAAAAGCTTTTAAAGTGTCTTTTTGTTTGAAAGCACAATCAAACATGTGACAAGTCGAATTCCACCTAGTAGATACATCCCAATTATGACCTAAAAATTTAAATTCCGTATCCTTACAAAGTTGTTTATAATCTTGATATCTTTTTCTACTTTTTTTAAAAAATGTCGTGTAACATAAATCGAAAAGTTTTAATAAATTATCAACATATTGCATGGATAGCCCGTCTTGCACTACTAAATTTATAATATGTACAACACAACGAGTATGGAAAAAATCGCCATTAGCAATCGGAAGATATTTTAATTTTAATTTTTTAACCGCGGTTGTGTTGTTGGAGGCATTATAAAATGCAATTGAAAAACGTTTATTTTGTAAATTAAAAGTAGTTATTACATTATCCAAAAAGTAAAATAAAAATTCTTCGGTGTGTGGATACCGAAAAAGTTCAAATGCAATCGTACATTTCATCATTTGCCATGATTTGGGATCTACCCAATGAGCGGTGACGTAAAGGTACGATTCTGGTAAATCGTGTGGAACCGACCAAACGTCACTAGTTAAGTTTACACCGATATTTAAATTTTCAAATAATACAATTAATTCATGTTTGCTTGTTTCCATAATTTTAAACAATAACGTCTAAGTGTAGTACAACTTACGTGGGTATAACGATGTTAAAGCGTCTCTCAAATCAAGTTGGTCAACCGAGGATTGTTGAAGTGACTAAAAGGCAAAGCTTCTTGAATCACAAACTTCGTCATTCGATCTCGAACCGTATTAACATCGTAATTAAAGATTCCACTGTCTCCACCCAATTGTGTTTGTTGCGAATCCGGATTAATTTTCAACGGCTTACAAAACTTTTTGTTAATGTGTTTGCTTAAAGTTGTCTTTGAGTCTTTAGCAAGCAAAGTTTCACAAAACTTGTAACGAGCCTTTATAGATCTGTCACTCAACTCAAACATATCCCAGTTGCACCAAATATCCATGTTATAATTATGTGCAAGAACAAGAACGACGGTTGGAGCGTTTAACGAACCTTGACCAACGAAAGATTGTGATTGAGCCATATCAAGATTCAAAAGAGTGAAAGTTGAAAACTAGCGAGTGTAAGTGTAAAACGAGAATATTTTTTGCGTTTTTGCGTATATTTTTGCGTTTGGGACTTGGGTACTCAACGATATCAACCCACACCTATTTATACTAACTTATGAGACAAAAATAACAAAAAAAAAAGTAAAAAAAAGGGTAACGGCTATATAGCCATTAAAAATGGCTAGTTTTTGAAAATTCAAAAAAAAACGGCTAGAACCAGGTACAACTGGTTCGGGTCCGGGACGGGTCGGGTATGGGAAATTTTTCTAACACTATAAATGGTTCCTACCCTGCAGTTTTTTTCGGATCCAAACCGGCTGCACCCCCATCGAGGTCCTACCCGTACCCGGGTCCGGGTTGGGTATTTGAAAATTAAAAAAAAAAACGGTTCGAACCCGGGTACAATGCACATCTCTAACTCCAAGTAATAAACATATTGAGTTAGGGAGATTCAAATAGTTAGAAGTTTTTAGTCACTCAAAAAAATCTAATAAATTGCTCGCTCGAAAAAAGCTCGGTTGTATACAAGCCAACTTGATTTGTCTTAGTTTGTAAACTATCCGAGTTCGAGCCGATCCTAGCTCGGCTTGGCTCAACTCGTGAACAACCTTTAAATAATTCTTTCTTTTGTAAAAGGGTAAAATAGTCGTTTTACGTAACGTTTATACATTTTAAACGTAAGTAAGCATTAGACTAATAAAAAAATGCAACATTTTAAAGTTAGACTTTTAAGTTGTTATTTTACTCAAACAACATGGACTATTTTTAACGGAAGTTAGTGTTAGACTCTAACATGTTACAAATTGAAATCATAAAATATAAATAAAATGCCAACATTTTAAAATTAGACTTTCAAGTTGTTAATCAAACAACAGACTGTTTTTAACAAAGGTTAATGTTAGACTAAAAAGATATTACAAACTGAAAGCACAAATATAAAAAATGCTAACATTTTATAGTTAGAATTTCAAGTTGTTATTTTAATAAAAAAAATGGACTAAAATAAGTTAGTATTTGACTCAAACTTATTACAAATTGAAACCACAAAATATACGAAATACAACATTTTAAACTTAGACATTCAAGTTATTAATTTAATCAAACAACATGGATTATTTTTAGCCTAAGTTAGTATTAGACTCAAACATTTTACAAACTTAAACCATAAAATATAAAAAATACAACTTTTTAAAGTCTGACTTATGGGTTTTGTATTTTATCAAACAACATGAGTTATCTGTGTAATTAACATCAAAGATTTTGCTAATGTGAAGCTAGTCTAAGTAGAGATTTTGTCTCTTAAAGAGGGGTTTTGGATTTAAACCCAAACATGATATAAATTAATTTAAAGTAATTTAAAAGTAAGATATATTTGTTAAAAGAAAATAGAAAAAAGAAGGAAGAAGTTTAGAGAACCACCCTTGACCTATCTTTATGATCCATTGATCCACTTAAAAGGATCAAGAAATTCAGCAATACCTATAAATCTTTAGTTTGAATCGAGATTTGTATTTTATTTGTGGTCAACAATTTCATGAAAAAAAACATGGCCACGTGCATAAGTTCCATGAAATCACATTTAACACATCAGATTGGTGACCAAGTCCTAGTATGAAATCACATGCATAATTGTCCTCCAACCCACTATTGTTGTGAGTGCATTACAACTCGGAAATGTGTCTTAGGTGCGTATACTGTTGATGGGAATCGCTGAAAATATGCACTGCCTTAAATTTAGTGTGGTTAATGGGCGAAGCTTCTTTGGGGCTCTTTTTTTTTTCGTCAGTAGTGTTAATTTTCGATGTGCTAGTGTAAATTTTCGGTCCGGTAGTGGAAATTTTTTAATAAATATAGAGTCCCCCCACTGGTAAAATAGTTTACTTACGCCTCCGTCCCGCTAAACTTTAGCTTAAGCTCGGTTACTGGTATGGTTGATAGTTCATAATTAACAAGATGATGGCAAGATGCATGAACTTGGTTTGGTGAAGTGGAAAATTGAAATGCTTTTACTTCTAGGGAACTTCGGTGGAGCCTTTTGTTGGTACGAAACCACCCATGTGGAAAAGCTTCATTTGATTATCCATGTTTGACTAAAATTAAATAGCTTTTTTTATTAGATGGATATTATTATACAATGTAAAAAACGTACTCAGTCTTTGAAGTCAAATGGGCGCAAAACATGTCCTTGGGGGGATAAGGGTAACTTCGTGGTCGTTATAATTACTTTTTGATACATCATCACTTAAGTCTTATGATAATTACGTAATTTATGTTTATAATTACGAAATATATGTTTATGTTACACGCGATACTAAATACTCAATTAATAGAAAAAGACTAATCAAGTTATATGATAATAATGAAAATTATGTTTATAATTACGTAAGTTATATTTATAAATACGTATAATAATAATAATTACACAATTTATATGCATGATACACACATTTTAAAAATATATATATTTTTAAAAAAGTATACTCAAATTAAAGAAATAAACCAAATAATGTATGGTGTAATGTTATATAAAAAAGTTACATGCGTTTAAAAAAATAAAAAAAATTTGTAAAAACAGTTAACAATTGTGACTATCTATAGTTTTACTTCTCTAAATAATTTTGCACGTGATAATTAAATACTTTATTTATGATAATTTCATTCTTAAAATTTTGCCATTTGATTACTTAAATCAATAGCTCGTATCACTTCTTTGTTTTATACGAAAAAATGTTAGCCGTTGACTACTTAATTAAGTGTTAAAGTTTATCTACAGATTAAATCAAACCTTAATACCCCTCACTCCCTCACCCTACCCCCCCCCCCCCCCCCCCCCCAAAAAAAAAAAAAAAAAAAGAATTTATGTCATAGAAATAAATGACAAAAGCAAAACTTTATTTTAGATAATCCAAGCCCTTAGGGTTGAGATAGATAATTGACTCAATGACAACTTTTTCCATCAATAACGGCTTTGTTTGGAATTTCAGAAGCATGAACATGTAGGGTGACATAGGGATGGGTTAATCTTAGCTTATTACATATAATTTCACATGTCAATGCCTCATATACAATAACAGCCAAGTAACGAGATAACCTTAAATGTGAAATATATATTTGGTGGATGATTTAAATATAGTGGAAATGTGAACATAAATGGAATTAAGTTGGCTTGTAATTCAAGTTTCACATGTTCAACTACATGGTAAGACTTCATGCTTGACCTTTAACAATTTGATGAAATAACTTTATGTTAAAATAAACATAAGAAAAGCTTATAGTGGCCGGAAGGATCATCATTTGGGGGGTTTAATAATGAACGGCTGGATGTCTTTTTGCAAAGTCCATATAGATAAGAACAAGATGCAAATTTTTGGACCACAATAAATGTCAACCGACCAAACTTTCCTACTTTGGTATTTACTTCTTCTACTAGGTCAAGTTTAATTATCACTCTCACTCTTTATGTTTTTGAATAACGTTTGGAAATATCAATATACGAGTGAGCCTTTCCATGGCAGGATGTCAACTGTGCATACTAAATATGACGTTCTAGTCCTAACCCATCAAGAAACACCATCAACAAAGAAATCCACTACCCGACTAGCATGAGAAAATCCTCTTGAGTCAGGTTTGAACTTGAAACCTTTTAGATCCCAATCCAAAACCCTTACACTTATCTCATTAGACCAAAAAGCCCCTTGCTCTTAATAAGACATCTACGAGTCCTTTTCAATTATTGGAATTTGTTAGATGGCAGGAGTGTCATTCAGGTTTTTAATCGGGTATCGGGTCACTCTTGTTTTTAGGTGTAGGACATCAACTCGAAGACCAAACCAAATAAGTAATATTTAATTGGCCTTCGGGTTTACTCAAGTCACGATAATTGGTAGTCAGGTATAGCCTGAGCCATTAAGCTTTTAATTATTTTGTCTCAAATGTTTATGTAAATAGTATGTATGTGATCAAAATACATATATAAGATTTAACATGTATTATCAATATAGAATTTTATTTATTATCTTAAATCAAAAGCTTCTATATATTTATGTTTACTTTATTATGCATATTAAGATGTTCAAGGACTTTATATATTAATTATTCTCAACGTTCACAGTATAAAATCAAACCATAGCAATGAAATATAATGTTTAGAAAAACATGATTTCAAATCTTATAAATACTAATATAACGCACATATATCAATACATATACACATAAACAAACATAGACACACACACATATATATATCAAAAATTTTCAAAAACTAAGATGCGGGTTTACCGTGTTAACCCGATTCTCACAAAAGCAACCAAAAAACCAAACCATTTATAAAATTTAGGTTTCCTTCAATATAATAATCGAGTTAGTTTACTCGGAATAATCCTTAATTTAATCGGGTTTGAGTAAAAAACACACCCCCTATTGCATGGATCATGGATGGTCCGTGTAGTTTGGACAAATTACGGTTTCCGTACCAAACTTTAAGAAATTAAGAATTTGGTCATAATTGTTTGTCAACTTGCAACATGTTTGGTCTTAAATTTGATTTTGACTTTAACTTTTACATGTCAAGTGGATGTGAAACTACCAAAGTTACATCTATCTTCTACCTATTCTAATAAATCAAGGTTTTTGAGGACACGTGTCAAAATTCTTTGCATTCTCGGGTTGGTTTTTCCGCTTAAACTCATATACAAATTTTTATTTAAATGATATTGAAAACTTACTAAAATCATACTCTCCTTTCCTTATATAATTTCTAATTTCTTTTTCTGCATTTCTTTATTTCATTTTAGATTAATAATTTTTTATTTCTCTATACAATCAAGCGACCTAAAACTTTTCAATATTAGTTACAAAATCATTTGCTTGATATTGTTTGAATGATTTAAATACTGGTAAGTAATTATCTTAGTTACACATTTTCAAATTTAATTTTATAATACGTAATCTTCATTATTTGTCACTTATAACTTCTTATATATTTATTACTAGGTTAGTATCTCGTGTATTACACGGTTGCATAAAATAATATTAAAAATTTTTGAATTACAAAACAATATCTTGAGATATGATATTACTAAAATTACATAGGACCTTAAATAATAAAACAACAATATCTTTTTTTAAACTTTTATTTTAATTTTTTATTATTTTTTGTCTCAAAACAAAATGTTTTTAAAAATGCTAATTTTAAAATTTTTCTTACCAAAAGATTGAATTTTAATCATTTTTTACTTTTGTTTCATAAAAAAATTTATTTTTTAAAGACACAAGTTTTAAAATATTTCATATTTTTAAAAAAGTTTAATATTTTAGAAAGTTTCTTATTTAATAAAAATAATTTATTTAGAAATTGTATTTATAGAAGGATCTCTTTTTTTAATTTATAAAAAAATATTTTTAATCTTAAATGAATTAAATAAAACTATTAGTAGTTAATGCAATTATTATTAGGAGAGAAAAGCGGAAAAATAAGATTTAGAAACTTTATAATTGTGTCATGTGTCATCAAGAAACCTTCTTTTATTAGTATTGATAGATTTCTTATTTTACCAATGGCTGATAGCATCTAATATACAAAAATTTTATAAAAATTTATGATTTCAAAAAGTTAATTTTATTCCATCCATGTAATAGATGGGTTCTAAACTAGTGTTAAATAAATAAAAGAGTACCAATATAATATATTAAATTTCAAGAACTCATTTTTGTTAAATAAAACAGTCTATATACAATAGAAATATCTTATCCTAACAGTGTGATGTCAGTCTGTCACCACCATTACCACTACCAACCGACAACGCTTGCAACTAACATGTGGCACCACCACCAACACCATTATGCACCCCATTGTCTTCATCGATGGCGCAACACCATTGCTATCTCACCCCTCTCCAGCAGTTCTCAGATATGAAGAACCTCCAACATTGTCCTTTGATTTTTAGGTAAATCTCGTTGCCTCATTAACACCTACAACCTCCGTGAATCGGTTCCCTGAGTCCATGTGGCTTTTTGGTCGCAAAACAACACTCTCACCCATTTTTAACCATTTCATCTTCTTCTCTAGTGACACTAAGATTTCAAAAAAAGGAGAAAATGACAGACAAACTGAGTTGGGGTGGGGGAAGGCATTCGTCGGTGATGGTGTCCACCGTAGAATAAGAAAGAGGAAGGTCACAAAAATGTGACCAAGAGGATTTGTGTGTGTGTGTATTTTTTAATTTTAATAATTAAATTGTTAGTTTTTTACATACTTAATTTTTAGAAAGGCATATTTTTGTCATTTTAAAGATGCTTAACAATCGAACTTAACGTCCATCCAAATTAGGGACCGAAAGTGTTACAAGTCGTCAAAGAGTTGAGCCAAACTTTAGTATGTTTTTTATATTTTAAATGTTACTTACACATGTGTAATTCATGTGTAAGTATATAACCTACACATGAATTACACATGTGTTATAACCTTCTTTATTCAAATTTGACTTTTATAATTCTTTTTAATCATAAATCATTAGTTCCATCACTTAATTTTCCAATATTTTAATGCTTTATGTGGGAAAAACTTATTATTTTGCATGCATCGGTTAATTTTCGATGAAGAAAGCAAATAACTCAGCTGGTATTTTCTATCTTTTTTACTATATATGTTTGTTAAACTTGCAACCTTTTTCTATTACTTATGTTAGATCTCGATGAAAGAATCCCAATACATTAGCAAGAAGAGGAAGAAAGAGTACAAATCTAAATCATGTTGCTTTTTAAGTAGAAAGAGAAGGCAGTAGAGCATGAAATTGAAGTTGACCTTGATTTTGTAGCTATAATAGGTTTGACGATTACATATTTGTTTAATTTGGGTAGCTTCAAATGAACCAATTCTTTTGATGTATGTATACACGCTTAACTATAAAAAAAAAGATTTATTAATAAAGGTATTTGCTTTGCTTTAAAAGAAGATGCATGATAGATTGATAGGTGGTGTTCAATGATTGGCCAAATGAAAATATTGAAGATTTTATGAAAAAATGCAAGTCAAAATATAGAGATATAAGATTTACGTATATGTAAAGTTAAAGGATTTACATGTGTAAAAGTCAATTTACATATATATCTCCTTGTATTGATTTGCTTCTTTTCACTTAAATCTTTAAATCGATTTACACATATGTAAAACATCAATTTTACATATATGTAAAACGATGCAACTCAAGACATGTATTATTTTTGCATATGTGTATGTAATAGGGGTCCGTTTGAGAATTTATGTATACGTAATTAACGTGTGATTTGAAAAAATAAATGATTATTATAAAATATTCACATACGTAAATAGTTAGTTTAAAAAATATATGTAAATGTTCGTTCAACTTAATAAAGTTGTTTTACACAAACGTAATAGTTATTATATTATTCATATATATAAAAAATTAACATTCTTAATAAATAGTTTTTAATGCTCATAATATTTGTAAAAAATAATTATTTTGATGTTTAACATAAGGTGTAAAACAAAAAAAAAAAAGATGAGAAAGGAGAGAGTAGAGAGAATAAATAAATTACCTAAATGTTTAATTGTAAAGAGAATATTTATCATTTTACCATCATACCCTTTTTTATTTTTTTTCAACTTTTAATTTTAAAAATAATGAATGGTTAAGAGTAGTTCTACGAATTCTAAATAAAACAAGTTTTGAAAAAAACCTGACCCTCTATATATATGTATATATATAAGAGAGGTATTACTTAAAAAACATGTTATAAGTAAAAAAACCATAAACACCAGTGGGTACGTATATGTAAGTACGTGTTACCAAGTGTAAGACTTTGGGTTACGTATACATAACTTACTATTTGTGTATATGTAACTTGTTTCGTCATCATCGTCGTTACTTGGGGTTTAAATTAAAAATATATGTAACGACCTCAAAGAATAAGGTTGAAGCTTACTCAAATACATTTTAAACAAATAAAAAAAATAAATAGTTTATAAATTATGTGCTTGTGTAGATGTGGTTTTCACGGATTTTAATTATATACATTGTTTTCATTTGATCCATTTCTTGTGTGTGTGTGTGTGTGTGTGTGTGTGTGTGTGTGTATACACACGGGGTGGTTACCATACAAAGAGTCTTTTTTGTACGAAGCGTATGAAATTTGAGAATGAAATTATCACGCAGGAATAAGGAATAAATACACAAGGCAGATTACACTCGTGTTGTCACACCCCCACTAGTAGCGGCAACACAGGGATGTGACATAAGAATCGTCATAACACATTGGGGGTCTATAAGAATGCCTAAAGAAATTCTTCGTCAATGGATCATGACATCACCCGACACAAAAAACCAAGTGTCTAAAACAATCAATACCATCATGTTATTCCATAAATGCACAAATAATCCAGAAGTCCCAAACCAAGACAACTAGTACAAGTTCAATACAAACCAATTACAAATCCAACAATAACACATTGTCCAAAACCAATATATTCCAAATGTCTAATGCTCTTGCAGGAGTGGTCTCATATAAGGTCCACTTTCCAAAACCTTAAGCATTGATACTTAAAAAGACATGTTTTAAAAAATCAACATATGTTGCTGAGTTCACATGTTTATTAGTACAAAATATGTTTTCATGTAAGTCATGACTAAAATATGTGTGTGTATGAGAACATAGAAGTGATAGAAACCAACATAAGCTCATGACCAGTCCAAATAACCAGATTATATTCACCCTAAGGGCACGTACAGGCAAAGTCAGTATTAGCTAGCATATCGATAACAAGGGAAGGGTGTCGACCATTAGTAGTAACAATATATCTCCACAACAGTCCAATTCAAGTCCAAAGTAAGCATAAATATTCATGAAGGTAATCTAGATTCGTTCCTAAGACTCAAACCCATCCACTCCAAGTCCAAAACAAATTAAACACGGCAAAGTCCAAAAACTTTGAGCATGTTTTTCCCCCATGTAAAGCATATTAAAAGGGACCATAAAACTCACCTTGATCGTTAAACACTCCAAAGTGCACAAAAAGTATAGCAAGTAACTATAGATAACAAAATAATAATAAAACCTTAATTTATTTATCATTTCAAGTCCAATGTTCAACATTAATTTTCAATCCTGTCTCATTTTAAGTTTTCGGTTATCAACGTATAATAAGTCATTAATGTTTTTCAATGTACATTTATTAGTCCAAGTTTGAGGACATGTTAACCATAGATGTATGTATCCTTAAATGTATTAGAATACATCGTTGAATCCAAATTTTAACTTATTTTAGTTAATTAGTCTCATATCTTAAAATTTTAGTTTTATAAAACATCTCAGCTTGTAGAGCTGATCATGCACTTGTCTTGCGTAGACTGTTTAGAGGTCAAAACGGTAACAGAACATTGTGCAATAGGAAGCGTTAGAAAGATAAGACATTAAATTAACATCTAGAAAAAAGAATCACCTCAAAAAGATGAAGTATGAGGGAGATATGATTCAACAAACACAACCCACATTATGCCTGAATATCACAACTTTGATCTCTGATTTTGCTTACTACGTTTGAAGGACCAAACGATGTCGAAAAAACACGAGACTACTTGAGTTAGTTAGAGGACTCACCGAACCTATTTTTAGTTGACAAGTTTGACTTATTTGGACTCTATATGACCAAGTTATGACCTGTACAAAACATTCTATTTTTCTGACAGCAAACTATCCAAAATTTCAACTTTGTCTTTTGCACCCCATAACCCCAATTTTGACCATCATTGACCTGATGTAATGCCCGCCTCCCGAGCTACACCCAGGTAGCGTTACGCGTCAGATATACACAACACTTAAGAATTATAGAGTTCACAACGGAAATCTAACTTTGATTATACATCGAAATCATACTATACATCTATTATATTTGAATACCACTACATTAGTTTAACTATGGTAGAGATCTGAATCTTCAGTAGAGCTCTAAAGTCTTACTTCCCCATAAGCTAGCCTGTAATCTCCACTTGCTGCAATCATTTAGCACCTAGGATGTGTGTTCATAAAATAAAAAAGATTTAGAAATCGGCATATAGCTTATGAGTTCATAAACATAGCATTCTTCAAAGTTCAAAACATATTAGTATTAACTATTACATCAAGCAGATACAAACATGACAAACAGATAGAAAAAGAGTAAGCACGCTATAATTCACATAATCAGACTAATTATACAAACTCCACTTGCTAAATCAGAATCATACATGCAGCCCTCGAACATCCTATCAAGCATTACCATATATCACATACTATTGATAGTCAATTCTTTAATTATTACTAGTCATCAGAACATAACATACCATTTAAAAAAATAGTTTAGAGGAACTTACCTGTTTAACAGTTGCTCAACAGTTGATAACCGCTCCTAGTATAATTGGGTAATATCTTAAAGTTCCGATATAGTTTCAGTAATCTTAAGTTAGGTAATGGTACAAATAACTAGTTATTTTCATGGTTAGTTATTAGTTTATGCTACCTTGTTTAAGCATGGGTGATCAATTCATGACTAACTAAGGCTAGACTACCAATACCTACCCTAAACAATAACACTAATGCCTAAAAATAATAATACTACTAATACTAATACTATTCTTAGTAATATTACTAAAACAAATAATACATAACTTTATATAATCTTAAAAAGAAAACATATTGTAAAACTATATACGGCAATTTGATGTAGAGTCTCCCCTACTCGCGCTCCTACTTGAGCTCCAAAAACGACTACTAGCAATACCCAACAGGGTAGTAGAACTCTGGATTCTTTTTATATTAGAGCGTTCCTAAAAAAATTTATATTCTAAATTCACTCTTTATAAAATTTCGAATATGTCGTTGTGATTAGCTTATATTTCTTTAAGAATCGACCTAATTTTCATTAAGAACAGAGCAAACTAAAATATAATATATTATTATTTAAACGGTCTCTTATAACACTAAAATTCTCATATAAAACTTCAAAATTTAAATAGTCATTCTACTCGTTACTTTCTCGTATGACAATATATGAAACGTAAGGTTCATATTTATTGTGTTTTAACTATAAAATCTGACCCAAAAGCTCGAGATGTTACACCTGAGACAAAGACCATTGATTATTCCATGAACTGTTTGACTGAAAGTTTGTATTATACTCTTAAACTATCAAAAGTTTCAGTCCCAATTCGAGTAGTTAAGATTTTTAACTTTCGGTTTGCGTTTTTAGTCGATTAATACATATATCCAATTCCTAATGTGTTTATCAATTTCCTGAATGAAGATTAATGCTTTTAATAATAGATTATTAACCCAAGATGTCCATTAAAACCTAGATCTAACAACTTTACAACCAAATACAATAAACCTAAGAACAAATAAAGTTTAGAAACTAGTGTTTTATCTTTTTTAAAGATTCAATGCCCGAAACGTCTTGATCTTCATGATCTAATGCCCAAAAGAATAACACAAGAATATTAGATAATTATTATAATGTTAGATGATGAACATCATGAATACCATGATATTAACATGAACTAATTCATCAAGACAAACGATTTTCTTATAGGAAAATAAAAAGATGAACAATGCTTGAACAAAATATAATCTTAAATGATTCAACACATCAAAAATTGATGGAATGATTGGTTAATCGTGATGATTTTTGATGATGAATAAGAACAAAATGAAATATGACAGCAACTAAAATTTTCTCTAGAGCGAAAAATTATAAAACAAAAGATGAAAAAAAATAAAAGAATGAGAAAACAAGGGAGAATTCCTCATTTTGTGAAGAATCAATCAAGGGGGGCCATGGGTGGGCCTCCCGGTCCCTTTGCCATCTCGTCCAATTCCGTTTCACCTAGATCCGCGTGTCTTTCATTTTTCATGTTTTTAAATTCTACGTATTAATATGATTCCAACGGACTATTATATGTTGTATATTTTATTTAATTTATATTTTTGAATTAAATTATGTCTATTTAGTAGGCTTTAGGTAAAGCCCACATTTTGATATTTGTTACGTTCTTAATGTAAATGTTAATATTTTATGTTGTGTCAATCGTTGATCAAGACCAAAGCACATAACCATTGTAATACATTCAGTCCAGTAAACCTAACACTCATTCTAGGCCCATTAAAACATCTTAAGCCCATAATGCATAGTTCTAGAACTTAGCGTGTGTACACACGTCTAATGTACTATTCTCAGATCAAGTCAATATGACGTCAACTTTCAAGTCAAAGTTTATATTTAAAACAAATCAAAGGTAAAAAGTTAAAGTCAATGGTCCACACACACTTTTTTGGTGATGGATGTCACACGCGTGTTATTATCATACAGAGATGGAATTATCACGTAAAAATATCTTTATTCATAATAATTATACCTTTGTGTGATTATTTCATATTTTGTGTAATTAATTCTTATACTTGTGTGGTAATTTCATCCCAACGTTCATTTTTTTGTGATAACTTTCTATGTTTCGCACGAAAAAATCACTTTGTAATGTAACCTCTTGGTATATATATATATATATATATATAAAAAGGTTAAGGTTCACTTGATAACATATTTTAATTTGAGAACTTATTTCTTTTAAAATTTAAACATCTATAACTTTTTAATACTTTATTATGTTTTTAGGAAAAATGCAACATTAAATCATATATTTTTCTCTTTACTTCTAGTATAATATTATTATATCAAAAACAACAAAAAAAATAATGCGTATCAATTTTTCAATACTAGATATATGTACTTGATATATTACACATACGCAACAAATCATACTACATGTTTATAATATTATTATCATATCTAGAATGAGAAAATAAAAATCAAACCAACTAAAAGCATTTGACTAACGACCAACACATTCAAAGTACTAAAATAAAAACAAATCGGTTATGACGTAGGAGTTGTGGAAGGTTTTGAGTTGTTTGGGAGAAGAGCACACCATCGTAGTGTACCGTAAAATGATCATTTTGATGAATTCAAGGTGGTGATGATGAATGGATCATAATTTAATAGATTGCTTCTTGTAATTTTAACTTGATTTGTGATTACAAACAATATTAAATATTATTTTCTACATATAACACTAGTAAAATGTACTACATATATCTTGTATAGAATCAATTTGACATGTTAATTTTTTATTTTTTAATATATATATATATATATATATATATATATATATATATATATGTATATATGTATGTGTGTATATATATTATACTCAAATTAAAAATAAAATAATTTTAATTTTATGGTTCATTTTTTCAAGAAATATAACATATGAAAAAGTTAGAGACATTTAAAGAAAAATGAAAGGTGTTATGATCAAGTCTTAAAATTTAAATGACTTCAAACGGGATCCTTGCCACACACTCTATATTATAGTATATCTTAAAAATTAAAAGTTCACAACTCTAATAGCATGTTGTACAACCATCTTGTAATACAACCATTTTTTTATTTTTACACGTTTTTTTCTATAGAAGAACACTCCTTTTTTTCTCCACCTTGTTCTACATCTCTAACCCTACTCCATTTAGATATGCAAGTGGCAACCATATCCATCCCCTAATGATAATGATGGCAAGACCGCTCGTCACAAGTTAGCTGTGGTGACGTAGTTAATGCAATATGATGTTACACATACATAGATTGTTTTTCGGTGTGAATGACAATGTTTTAACTATCATTGTCTAATTTGAATAAATCACATCGGCTAAAATAGTATCCAATTTTATATTCAACATCGTTTACCATAAACAGACATTTCAGAGCAATTTCACTAATAACTCTGTTGAACAAATGTAATCCGTAATGGATGTTCATGTCGTT
The DNA here is from genome assembly GCA_025506415.1 of Flaveria robusta. Classification (NCBI taxonomy): domain Eukaryota; kingdom Viridiplantae; phylum Streptophyta; class Magnoliopsida; order Asterales; family Asteraceae; genus Flaveria; species Flaveria robusta. The sequence goes on from CM046470.1 coordinate 25,946,689, forward strand.
GTTAGTTTTGGGAATCCAAAAACAATGCATGCCAAATTCATAAATCTGCAAACACCACCGCTTCAAACATTATCGTTAGATGCTTGTGATCACCTCTCATGTATTGCCCTCACCATTCAACTAAACAATTTTTCAAAGACCAATCTTTACAAGTTAAGCTTCCCAATATCTTCGGAAAACCATGGTGTTACTCTTGTGCAGTGTATAATAGCTATACATCATTTTATGTCAGGCCACAAAGATATACTTTTAAATACAAAATTATAACAGCATCATAACAGTGTTGACGGCAGTTGCGTGATGTTCTCTCAGACATATTTAAATAGTCGCCAAACAAATCTGAAACATTTTCATATGTTAGTTCTCATATTACCAAAGTGTATTTTTGTAACGAAGTAAGAATCTGACGACTCCACGCGTCTAAAGTGGTTTGGAAGATCTCAAAATTTATTTTCATTTGACCAAAAATCATTTAAAATAGGTCTTTGTCCATTCGAAATCATCTTCGAAACATATTGTGGAGAAATATTGGATTATTATTAATAAAGTATTGTGCTACTAATCGTTTATGAGACTCTTCACGATCGTCCCGTTGCACGTATCTTAAATAGTAAATATAATATTTAAAAAAAGTAAACGTAAATAAAATTTAAAAAATTTAAAAAACAATTAAAACACCTTTTTGATAATGTGTCTCCCACTTCGCCTAATGCAAAAGAAACTACCGTAATCAAAAACTCAAAATTACTCTTATGCGTATTTGAATCTTCATCATTAGAGCTTGATGAGTAATAAATTTTAAAATCATATGGTTCCATAATGATGTTTTGGAGTAGACTTGAGAGTAATTTAGAGTACAGACGATTTGTTAAAAAATTAAGTTTGAATAATATTTTGAGTGTTTTTTTATATCCAAAAATCATTTGATCATTCAAAGGGTCAGAATTTGTGGGGGTTTGCACCGGTACATCTCGGTTAACATCCACGAGATTGTAGCACCATGAACCTAGAGGCGTGGTATTCCTGGTTGGCCCTGGTTTTCCCCTGGCAATCCCGAACTCCATCACGACTAGACGCTATCCCCTTAAGTGTTGAGACATTATTGGTGAACCAAGGGGAAAAAGTATGTTTCAAATATGCTTTGATTAGATATGCAACTAAGGAAAAAAATAAAAATAAATAAATAAATAAACCATACACTATAGAAACCGACGTACGTTTATTATGAATTATAATCAAATAAGTTTTAGTAACCAGTATATTACACGGGTTAAATAAATAAAATATTAAATATAAATAAAAATTTTATTAATTATAAAATGATATTTTAAGATAAAATATGAATGAAATTATGTATGAGTAATAATTATAAGTAATAAAATAATAATATCAACATCTTAAACTTTTTAGATTTAAAAAAACTAAACATTTTATTTCAAAACAAAATGTTTTAAAAAAATTATTATTATAACTTCCAATTTTAAATATTTTTTATTTAAAGATATTTTACTTTATAAAAACACCACTTTAAAAATATATTGTATTTGTAAATAAAATTAATGTTTTAAAAAAACTTTTTATTTTATAAAAATGTGTTTATTTATAAATAAAATTAATAAAAAGAGCTCTTTCTTAATTTATAAAAAGAATTTTTAGCATATAAAGAAATTAAATAATATCATTAGCAATTATAGTAACTATTAAATATGATATAGAAACAGAAAAATTTTGATGTGAAGCATTGTGGTGTTATCACGTGTTTTTTTTAATTACTCTTTTATTAAAATATAAAAATAAAAATAAAGATGAGTTAAAAAACTACCGTGTTATATTTAGTTTTATAATTTTGTAGTAAAATGTGATATTAATAATTGAATAGGAATGCCGGTCTGCAGGATACATAATTGATGATCCGTTAGTTGTATAATGGGCTGATCATCTCAGTTTGTGTATTATCTGAAAGCCTGATACCAATTAGGCTTCGTTAGCTGGGCTGGAACCAAACTACCCAAACTGCCTCAAGAACGTTATCGGATCAATCCGACTTCTGTTAGCAAATTCGTTTGATTTTGTACTCACTGAAATATATTACACCCAATCTTTTAACCAATCCTACTCTCTTTCTTGAATGATTTACAAATGAGTTAATTACATGATGACTTGTGTAAAATAACCATATTGGATTTATTGTCCTTAAGTTTGAGATATTACATCCTTCATCTTTTCTTTTTACCAAAATATAACATACGTGTTTCTTAAGTTCGATGCCCTTCTATTTTATTCGTTAGCTCCCTCATGTGATTCACGTCAAGTTATATTAGTCACTTCTAGTCGCCTTCTAGTGACATAATGCATCATTTTACTTTTTTTTTTTTTTTTTACTCTACGTACATTCCTATTTGTCGTTGGGACATTAATTGAGATTTTACTCACTAATTAAGGTTACTCTTTTTTATAAACATTATTAAATAACAAAAATACTATATTGTCATTTTGAATAATAACTTTTGTCCCAAATCCTTGAAACTAACAGTTAAGTCCAATTCTTTTAGAATTTATTAAAGCGGCAATAAGATGTCATCATCATAAGAAAGCTTCACTAATTTCACAATCAATCACATAGATGCACTAATAACTTTATATAAATACACAAATACAGAAGCAATTAATTTGGTAGAGAAGGCATATAAACATAAAGTATAATTTGTTACATACTGTGCCCACAAGTCACATGCAATACATACACAATACACTATAATTAATAACATCAAGTATGAAGACTTTCATATAACCACACTATTAGGTATACCCCTTCCTGTAATACCCTCTTCACTACTAGGAAATAGAAGAGTATATGGTACCTTTGCAAGTCCAAATCTATTCTTTAACTTCTCATCATTGTTCCTCTTCACAATATTTTCCTCAATTTGTTTCAACTTCTCACCAAACTTTTCGAATGCCGTCAAAGGTTCTGCGTCCATTGTCCATGCGGGACACTCTCTTTGCCCGAGGTAGAGCTCATCGGACGTATGCCTTGACAATATTTCTATTAAAGAAACACTCAAAAGTGACTGTAGTTGAGGAGTGACAGTTTTCAAAAAACTTCTTTTGGGATCCACTTTTAGTTCATCATACTCTGGAGTGTTTGGTTCGGGCATAAGCCTACGACTTAGAGTTGGGCGATTAGGGGGATAACCTGCATACGCGTATTGGCCGTAGTTTACAGCTGCATGAAGAGCAGAAGACACCCATATGATTATGGTGCAGTTTTCAATCACATCTTGTATGGAATTCAGTTTAGGCCACCATGGCTCGTCTTTCAGGTCGCCATGTCCCTCCTCGCGCAGCTCCTTCCACCATGACTGGAGTTCGGTATCATTTCTCACCATTTCGTCGCTTTTGTAATAAAACTTACAGTAATCATCAACCCATGTTTTTATGGCTGACCATATCTCAAGCCCATCAACAGCATAAGGGTAATCTTCAATCGCTAAACGAAGGCCATGAGGAGAAGTTGAGTCCTCAACTGCCATGCCCCTACAAAGCAAAAGCATATATTAAGAATTCATCATACTTTTAGTTATTCTTTTTGGATCACAGGGGATACATTATTGCTATATAATCTTCAAAAGTTAGTAGAAGAATCGTATACCTCAATACGAGATCAACAGGAAGAGCGTGGTTGGGGAACTTCCAATCCTTGTATATCTTGGAGGATATTTCAATTGAATATTTTCCAGTAAAGAAGCTTCTTTCAAGAATACCTTCACTATTTATCAAGATATTTCTTGCAGTGGCGTTGATGTTCATTGTATCGCGGAAATGAGGATGGAGAAGCTTGTTGATCGGATGGAGCACGCTTAGTTGTCGATTTGTTGCTATCACAAATGGCTCAATAACAGCATGTGTATTCAACCTACAAAGAATGAGTTTCGGATTAATCAATGTGCATAAACATATTGAAATAGCACTTACTATGAAGGGTTATATATGATTGATTGTAATGTTACCAATGACTAATGAGCTGATGAACTCCAGAATCGTTGACGGTTACATATGCTTTAGCCAACTGCCAAATTGCAGCTTCCACGCCATCTTTCCCAGGGGCGTATACTTTGCTTACCGCGCCAAATTTATCACCATCTGGATGAGGCAAGCTTAACTCAATGGCTATTGGCTTTAAAGTTCCTTCATTTTGCAAAAACAACAACGTTCTTGTCGCATAAACTTTGCTGGATGTTGCGTTGATCCGCCTCACATAAGGCATCAATGAATCATGATGATCCAATATGAATAGCCTTTTGGCTTTTAGCGCCTGTATGACCAATTTAAAAGTTGTCTTAACTAAATTCATACATGTTTATCAGATTGCGAAAACAAGCGAATGAAGTTACCTCATTTACTTCTAAACCTTCAAGATGTTCCTGAATGTGATGTGATCTTATTGAACTGTTATGGTTTCCATAGAGATTGACATCTAGCTTGCTTACTGGAGGGAATACCTGAAATTTTGAATTCAGAATGTTATTGAAAACCAACAAGGAGGAAATGTAACAAAACTATTCTCAGGTTACACTAGTTTACTTTCAGTAGTTGAATGGAAACTGGATTGACCCCAGCAAGCATTTGTCTTGCAAATTCTTCATCAGTGCTCCAAGCCGATAAGTCAGCTGGATTCAACATCATAAGATATGTAGGACTCAGTAATCAATATGATTTTCATTATGGTAGAAACGTCACAAATTATTTATTTTTTACGAGTTTTTAAGAATGCATCGACTTATTACACTCGCATAATATGTTGGGTTAATTGGGTTTGTTCACGGGATCATGGGTCATGGGTTATGTGTTTTGTGTCATGATTATAGGTCAGAGTTATAGTGATACTTGCTGTAGAAGCATGTGCAATTAAAGCACGTTTAATTTGGTTTCTAGTAGTAGAGGAGTGGTCAAAATTGTTGATATGAATTATTATTAGCTAATGGGATATAGTTTGGATTATTTACTTGGTTTTACGTACAATAATGGATTCTTGAAAAAGATACCTCGGATGACTTGTGGTGTCGAGTATTTGAGAAGCCCTTCACCATCCGATCGAACAAGCTCTTTAAAAAATTGTGTAGGAATGTTGTCTAGTAATGGGCCTTGTGGTAGCTTGATTCCTCCATTGTAAAGTTTCAAGAAATCTTCAAATGTGTCAAATTCATCTATAGTGTCATCAAATAGAGCCTCAAACTCAGGAAGAAGGAATTTAAGGATGGCTTCTAGTCCTTGAGCCAAAAAATCAGACATCCTCAAGTGCCCGAATCGCTCATCCCTTGGAACATATATACTCAGAAATTCTATAAGAGGGAGCCTGCTCTCAGTTTTAGGATCTATCAAAAACCAAAAAACAAAATATTATTAGCATATGTTTATCTAATTGAACATTAATTATAATCATCTCACATGAACATCTTTCAATAGCTAGGCCAAAAGCATGATAGTATGTATTGTTTATTATCATATGTATAGTTTATTTTAGCTAACCTAATTCAGTTGGTGGTCTTCCTGTTCTACCCCTACGAGGGTAGGGGTACTCAGAAGACCCTCCAATAACGGGGCGCACTTTATCCTCGTCATCTGGCTCACCCAAATCATTATACAACGCATAGTCATAAACCCTGTCCCATGTCTGAAGCCTCCCCTCCCCATTTCCTCTCAGTACCGCCATCTCTTCCTCTCTGTATGGACGCAATAGTTCAGGCGTCTCACCAGGAAGATACGCCTACATCATCAATCACATGATTCAGATATAAAACTATGAACTTAACACCAGTCTTTGAAAAAATATATTGAAGTAGACATTCATGTAAACTAAGGGTACCTTGTTAGCAAAGAATATGCGATCTTTTGTGTAGTTTTTTGCCGGGTAGACCCATGAGTTACAAACAAAATGCACTTGGCCATGACCAGGAACATTTTCAAGAGTGAGTGTCATAAGATAAAATTCACTGTGGTGAAGATTTTGCACCAAAAAGCCTCCTGGTAGTCCAATCTCTTCATCCCAATCAAATGTGACTTCATACGTTGATTCGCCAGCAATCAGAGGCGTAACCGTGCTAATCCAGTCCTCCAAGATTGCTGGTTTTCCAAGCTTTCCTCTCAACCTTTTTTCTATAACAGAAATCCATATATAGTAGATCATAAACCTCTAACTGAAGATGTAAGGGATAACTTAAATCTAACTATGGTAAAATTAATCAACTGAGTAATATTGTAGTGTTACATTGTCATGTGATATTTACTAATAAAGTTACCTAATTGCATAGAAGAAACCATTAATTAAGTGTAATCCTCTCTTTTTCTGATATTATTATTTTTAAATGAAGCACAATTGCAAAGCAGATAAAGTCACATGGTGGTGGTTATGCATCTTCATACATGCACATGCAAACCAATACCAAACAACTTGAATAAATTTTAAATAAATGTATTTGTTAAAAAACAGTTGAAACAGGAGTCAACATCATGACATAAGTTTTTGTTAATGCATATTCACATGGAGTCATATAATACCGAAATTTGGAGCGTCTCCAACCAGAGATTTTAGACAATGATTGACGAACGCCCGCGTTAGAGGGGTTGTGCGTTAGCGTTCATTTGTGGGTGCGTCTGGATATTCAAACGCAAGCAAATAGACGGTGGCCATAGCTTTTAATTTTTTGGTGTTTTTAGAAGATGAGGAAAATTCTCTTGTGACAGTTCAAGTAGCACTTTTGTCAGGGTCTAAAATTTCTAGCATTGAGGTCTCATATATTTTATTTTAGGAAATCTTATAAAATAAACATATGAAAAGCCAATTTCCTCAACATAAGCATCGACTTTTCAACTCATCAAATAAACACTCCAAATTCGCTAAAATATTCACCACAAAGTGCGAAAACGCCCGATGCGTGGATAACTCAATGGCTCCAAAATTATATTTTTCTGTGAAACGCCGACGATAAGCCAACGAAATGCGGGCCAAAGTCGGCGAAATGTGGTCAAAAAAACTTTTTTTTTCTTCTTAATTTTTTTGCAAAAATATCGTTTTTTAGATCTTACCCACCACATGTCACGTCCCAAAGTTATTCCACATGGTCTGCGAATTCACACTCTAGGTGGGTGGTTTCAGCTAAAGTGTCATGTTTATTATATTTTGTTATTTTTTACGTGTCAGGAATGTTTAATATTAGTTCATTTTTGGGTCGAATTAAAACGGTTTTGAAGTTGGTTTTATGAAAATGTAAGACTAGCTTGGTCTCTGTTGGAGGATTTTCTTGTATTTTCATACTTCCGTTTTTTGCTAACTTCAACTAATATATCGATCAGTGATCGTTTAAAAAAATATCTTGTATGAGGCAAAAAAAATGCTAATATTGACCTATAGCACGGCACGCGATATATGTTTATGAAAAGTCATACTAATAATGGATAGTCTTTAAAAATCAAGGAGTAGGTTTATGTGCGATTATATATTAGTAGTAGGTTAATATTAAGTGTCACGTTTACTATATAAACATTCACCATAGCAGACACTAATAAAATAATTACAACTTTTAACAAAGCCATCAATGGAGTAGGTGATAGCTTATGAAAGCACACCATTCTCTATTTGAATTTTCATTTATCGATTTATTATTCCACACATGCATCCACGTTGATTTGTTAGTTTTGAAAATAGTATTTGAATTAGGATGTTAATTTTTTATTTTTTATTGTAAATTTGTCCAAATTTTTTTTTTAATCCTAAATTACTCTAAAGTATATCATGTTTAGGTTTAAACCCAAAACCTTATTTTTAAAATGAAAAATCTCTATACATAGACTATCCCCACAGTGTATTGTAATTAAAATATAATGTCGATCAAGTCAATCTTTTATTTAGAAAAGTTTTGTTAGGTTAACTGGTTTAGTTGAAATTATGTAAGTGATGGTCGATTTGAGTCCAAAATTCCTAAAATGGAATAGGAAAAGTCTAAGTCTCATAAAATAAACTTTGAAAACTTTCATCAAATTCTTAAAATGAACATGTACACTTGGTGCGGAAAAGTCAGCCATGTGACGTTCTTGATGCGAAAAGGCACTACACGTAGACAGACTAGGGAGTTGACATGTGCCAGCTCTTTGGCACCCGAACTCCACAACCGCTAGCTTTTTCCGCACCCACACTCCACTGCCCGTGTTTGATTATATGTTCGAAGATTACTGATCGTCGGATTTTTTGCCTAAAGAGTACATGTTGTCATCTTCTAGTGTGTCCATGTGGCCGCGGCCTTTTTCGCCCAAAAAACATAATGTCTCGACATTTCTGCCGAGAAAATGTTGTTTATTTTTATGGTTTAAAAAGTCAATGTTCATTTTGAGGAAATTAACTTTACATGTTTATTTTTGGAGTTTTACCTAAATTTAATCCATAATGTAATGAATACTATTGTTGCCTTCTGTCGAGGGTTGTTCTTAAAAAAAGACTAAGAGCCAGACGTGAGTTTAAGATTTGCAATGTAACATTTCATGGTCTTAACCATCTATATCTATAGTCAAAAAGTAATAACGAAGCCAAATTAGTAGGGTATACCTTACAGTTATTCAAAGCCAAATAGCATGTTAGAATTGGTTTATTCAAAGTACCCAAGTTATGAGAGTAGTTTGTACGTACATGCGACAAATCAAGATCAATTAAACCATCTTTTTAAAGGCGTAAGGCTGCTACGTATAACTAGCTATCGCATCAGCCCTTTGTAACGTTAGACACCCTCATTTTGAAAATCTAAATGATAATTCGAAACCTTGAGTCATCAAAGCCGTAGTTGACAAGTTAACTTTCTACAAAAATTTCAGGATATTTTTACTGTTCATTGATTGTTTATAAGAACACGCTTTTATCACCTTCATTAATTCTTTTGGCCATGAACAAAGTTAAACTATATGCGTAAAACCAACGGAGGGTCAAGAGGGTTCATCCCCAGCGACCTTTGACTAAGAAGTTTTGGTTCTGATACTTATCAATGTTTAGTTTTACCGAAAAACAATGATCCGGAAGCATTTGGACCCACAAATATTTAATGATCAAAACCCTAATAGATAACTAGTCATATGTTTAACTTCTGTTGCTTTACCTAAAATATTTACATTCGTATGGAAGCAAATACTTTCATGGTAACCTAACTGGCGGTTCGAACACAATAAGATTTGTTGGTGGTTTCTTATATATCTTATCTAACAAGAAGCAAATTATATCCTCCAGATTAGCTAAACCGAAGAATAAATTCGAGCAAACATAAAATTAAATGACCTCTTGATATATATATAGAAGAGAAACCAAAGACAAAGAAACAAACCTGAGGATCCGCTATCAGGATGAGTTGCACTAATGAACTGAATAGAGATATGATTTCCAAACAACTCATGAGCTCGATCCAGAACCGACGCACCCAAGTCATTAAAATCGAGCACGTTCTTCTTCATCAACACCACTTTCCCGTTAACTATCGTCTTCTTCTTCTCAGAATCATCTCCAAACACCTTATTCACAACCTTGTGCAACATGTCCTCCATTATGCCTTTGTGGTTCTTTAAGCCGTAACTTGCTACCTCTTTGTGTGGTTTCTTTCAATATGTCAATGAACTTATCTAGCCTTAAGAGATTTGATATGAATGTAGATGGTATAAACTCTCATAAGACTAAGTTCATATTTATAGGCTTGAATTATAAAAGGTTTAGGTTGAGGGTAAGTATTAACGTGTATCTAAATGTAAGAAGATTCAATGGCTTCCGAGAAATGACACTGGAAGTCTTATCTTAAATGTAATTGAAGTCTATAATAGTGTTCTTTCTTGATTCATTTTTGTCATGCTTTAGTTCTCTTTTTAAATATATGCTGCAAGTTGACATTAAAAAATTAGAAGAGAGTAATTATGAACAAAGTACTATTCATCAGTATCTTGTTTTATCCACAAATATGTTCTATGTATGTATGTATTAACATGTATACTATTCACCACCGCCATCGGGAACCATCACCGGCCACCAGCCATCACCATCATAACCACTTTTATATTGCATTCCTTCTTTTTTTCCTACTTAACAAACAACATAAAATAATAATTCATTCTATTCTTAAATGATAAACAAACAATGTAATGTAATGATTCATTTCATTCTTTTATCCATTTCATTCATTTATCCACTTCATTCCTTCGTTAATTCTATTAACTCGTACCAAACATACCCTAAGTGTGTAGATTTTCTTACCAAATCGGGATGCAAACATTGCTATGAGCCAAATGTATTAGAAAATATGTTTGGGCTTTTGGCAATCAAGTTTAATAGGCCACAAAATTTAAAGTCATATATATAGGGGTCCGTTCTATACAAAGTGAAATTTTCATTCGAAGTGTACACAGTCATTAGAGGGCGACACGTGTTTTTTGGGAGAGGAGTCATTTTGTCCGCACCACAATTACGTATATAAGGTGGATAATTATGCAACTTATATTTATTATGACGCAAGTTATTTTTATTATTATGCAGGTTACTTTCACAATCATGCAAGTAAAATTACTCAAGTTATAAATAATAATTACGCAATTTATATTAATAATTACGCAAATTATTTTTATAATTGTGCAGTTAATAATCATGCAAGTTATACGCACTGCAAATAAACGTTTTTAAAATAATGTTGATTTTTTTAAAAAGTATATCAATACTATATTCAAATAAAAAAAATTAAAATTTTCGATTGAGTGTAATTTTACAAAAATAATAATGCTATATAAAAAAAATTATATGCGTTTAATAAAATTGAGGAAACTTGAAAAAATCAATAATTGTTGATAATTTTCAAATCTATCCCTCCAACCCCTTTCTTGTGTAATTATTCAGATCTTTTATCTCAATCGTTGATTCATTAGACCAAGGGTTGAGATTAGTTATTACACTTCGAACAAAAACAACACTTTATACCGTAAACTTCTCTACGTATATATATATATATATATGTGTGTGTGTGTGTGTGTGTGTGTGTGTGTGTGTGTGTGTGCGTGTGCGTATGTGTGTGTGTAGGGATAGGATCATTTCAGGACTTCTAACTATCTTTAGAACTACAGAACTAATCTAGACCTTTAGATTGTTGGATCAACGGTTCAAAATAATTATGGCATTTAAGTAATTAAATAAACATTAAGAGAAATTTAAATAATTATAAAATAGTAGTTTAGGAAGATACAAAATATAACTTCCTTTCTTATCTCCATGCATCACTCTTCTCCATAAATAGTCTTCACTTTTAATAACCACAACCCAAAAATTTTAATTTATAAAACTTGCGTACTTCTCAGATCTTGTAGTTCTCCATGAGAGCTCTATTATGTTGTTCCACACCTATTCTAATTCTCCTTATTCTCTATTTTAAATCGTGTAAATATCAACATAATCGCCGCCCACTATTAAATGACCCATGCTAAAAGCTCTGAAACAAACAAGATAAAAGAGATTTGATCTGCTTCATTATCATCATTATTGTTATGGTTCAATCAAGTAGATCATCTTCGAACAAATGGCAGCAAATAGCTTCAAAAAACGGTAATGGAATATTGCGAGGCTTCATTGGTTTTGCTTTAGTTATTCACTATATCCAATATATGATTCATTTATGTTCAACGCCAAAATATTTTTTGATTTTAATGTAAACAAAGACTATAAACAATTAACTATTTGACTTCCTCAATTCAAATAAGTTTTCTTCCGTAATATTCCATATGTAGCTTTTGGTATAATTTTTATAAATAGGTAACAATTTGATTTCCATTTAAAAAAAATATGAAAGTTTTGTGTTGGAATAATGAATAAAATTACATTTTCTTTGTTAGACAAGTTCCTTTTACCGAATTTATTACAAACAAATTTAAAGAAAAATCATAGCCCGTGAAATGTATTTTTTTAACTAGTATTACAAAATACTAAACATGATTTGTAATGTTTCCATGTAAGTGTTTTTTATGTATATTTTATTTTTATCCGGTGTTGAACAAATCATAAGATGAAGATGGTGATGTTTGTTGCAATATATATTAGCAATCATAAAATGAAGATGGTGATGCTTGTTGCAATATATATTAGCTATTGAAATAATTATAGTAAAGCGATGAAATGAAAGTAATGTTAATTAAATGAAATTTCTAATTTGTATTGGTTTTGTATATAGCGGAGTTATCGTAAGCGATGAAATGTTCAATGTATGTATATTTTGAATTCATTTTGATTTACTTCTAATTACATATATGTAAATTTGAAATAATTTTTATACATGATTAAGTATATGTAAGTTCTAATTTGTATTGGTTTTATACATGTAACTAGATAGTAGTTCGAGGATTCAATTTACATATACGTAAACGGCGTTCGATATTCCATAAGGTTGGTTTATGTAACTCAACACCCGTATTTTATATGTTTAGGTATATGTAAATAGACGGTGCGTTAGAATATTTACATATAAGTAAATAACGTGACATTTGAAATGACACGTATGTAAATAGTTATTAGTTCAAAAAATCTTTGATGATTATGAATATTTACATAAATGTATAAAAATTAAAATTTTTATATTTAAGATTGTCATTTGTTAAAACATGATAATGTTAATGTTGATGTTTAACATATATGTAAAACTATAAATGTTAGATAAGAGAGTGGAGAGAGTAGAGAGAATAAAGGAGAGAGAGGAGAGAAAAAAAAATTTAATGTTACTTAGATTAAATATTGTTATTTAATTGAGAGAGAAAAAATAATTAATTAGAGATTAGAGAGATAAGAATAAAATTAATTAATTGGAGAGATAATTATTTGAGTGGTTATCATTATACCCTTTAAATTTAAATTAAAAATTTTAAGATCTAAAAAAATGAATGGTGTAGATTGCTTCTTTAAATTCTCAACAAAAATAAAGTTTTCATTTGAATATAACCCTATATATAGTAAAGTTCTTATGTTACTCTTATTTATTGCGATAACTCGTTAACCTTAATATAAAAAACATTTACATCATAATTATGTAGTGTAACTAACTTTTAAAATACGTTACACTGCTGATTTAACGATTTTTCCTCCACTTTCAAAATTTCCCTCCCTTTATAATAAATCTTCACTTTTTTAAACCTTTGTAACTTTTTCGTATAATGCTATTTTTTATAAAAATTACACCATTAAATAGATCATTTTAGAGTTAATTACATGATTGGTCCTTGTGGTTTGCACATATTGCAATATTGGTCTCAACTTTTGAGAAATTACAGGTTTGGTCCTTACTGTTTGCCAACTCGAACACGATTGGTTCCTAATATTAACTTCTGTTAAGTTTTTTAGTTAAGTAAATATTTAAAATACCCCTGTACTAAAAGAAAAAATATTTAAAATATAGAGTGAATTACTATTTTTGTCCCTTAGGTTTAACGAAAATCACGATTTCAGTCCAATAGTTTATTTATTACACTAACGGTCCAAATAGTTTCAAGTTTTTTTTTTCAATTTCACCCAAAGCATTAGCACCATTAAGAATTTTTGTTAAGTTAATATGAAAAGACAAATTTACCCTTAAGATTAAAAATACAAACTAAAAAACAAATAAAAGCCCACCCCACCCTACCCCCACCCCAATCTGCTTTGCCTATTTCTCCTATCCCCCCCCCCCCCCCCCCACTCTCTCTCTCTCTCTCTCATCATCATCATCAAAAAAACCCACACTCACCTCCAACCTAATCTACCGCCACCACCACTGCCCTCTTCGGCCGTCGTCGTCGCCGCCCTCTTGCCTATCACCGTGTTCAACGGCATCATCAACCACATCCCTCAATTTAAATCAAACAACATCCCTATCTTAAATCCAAACCAAAAACCACCTCAATCCCATCAAAATCGAACGTCTCTAAATCCTAGTTCTCAAAATGTCCAATTTAGGGACTGGTGAAGGAAAAAGAAGCACTAATGAAGATGGAACCCCCAAATCAAAAATGATGGAGATGAAACCCTAAATCAAGGTGGAGGGTTACAATGGTGGTGGCAATGATGGAGGACAAGGTGAAAGATGGTGTTGGTGGTGGTAGAATACGACAACACAGAGAGAAAGAGAAAGACGATGATGGTGTTGGTGGTGATGGTGGGTTGTCTTGAATTTAGATTTGGGTCTTGAACGTGGTAGGTGGTGGTGGTGGTAAAACGAGATGACTTCAGGTGTTTTGGTGGTGTGGCCAAGGGCGGCGGCCGAAAGCGACTTTAGTGGTTTTGGACGGGAGAGAGAGAATGAAGGAGAGGTGAGTATAGGGTGGTGTGGCCAGCGGGTCTAGGTGCTGGTGGCCAGCGGGTTTTAGGTGGTGGTGGTGAGCGATGCGGTGGTTGTGGTTGTCGAAGGTGGTGGTGATGTTGGATTCCCGAGACACAAGTAGAGAGAGGGAGTGTGTGAGTGAGAGAGAGAGAGAGAGAGGAGAAGATAAGATAAGAGAGAGTGTGTGAGATAAGAGTGGTGGTGGGGGTGAGGATGGGGATGGGGTTTTAATATTCAGAGGCACAAAAGTCTTTTTACATAATTTAATAGATCAAATACTAACGGTGTTAATGGTTCGGATGAAATTAAAAAAAAAAACTTGAAACTATTGGACCGTGAGTGTAATAAATAAACTATTGGACTGAAAACGTGATTTTCGTCAAACCTCAGAGACAAAAATAGTAATTTACTCTAAAATATATATTAAATTAATGCGGGTCCCACTCTACCCCACCTCCTGCGACGGCACCACCGTCGCCGCCCACCGCCTGCGCACCACCGTCGCGGCCCCGCCACCTGCGCACCCCCTTCGTCGGCCCACCGACTACGCACCCCCGTCGCCGACCCACCGCCTGCGCACCCCCGTCGCCGACCCACCGCCTGCGCACCACCGTCTTCTCTGTCTCCTGATCGATATTGATAGTTGTAGTATGGTGGTTCGGCGATGGTTTTGGTGTGATCTGGCGAATTAGGATGGGGTGAGGTGACGTGGGGTAGAGTTAGTGCAGGGGTATTTTAGAGTTTTCACATCCACTTAACTGAAAAATTTAACAGAAGTTAGTGTCAGGGACCAATCGTGTTATGAGTTGCCAAACATTAAGGACCAAACCAGTAATTTCTCAAAAGTTGAGACCAATATTATAATATGGGCAAACCACTAGGACCAATCGTGTAATTAACTCATCATTTTAATATTTTTAGTTCAAGTATAATTTTGCTATATTTTTTTTAAATTTAACATTCATTATGTATAACTAGTTTTACTATTGTAACTTTAACTTACAGTGGGGACATGACCTACTATGGATCACTAGTTGGATTAATGGGTTATCGCAATAAACAAAGGTTTATATATATATATATATAGGAGGCGAATACTATACAAAGTATATTTTTCGTACAAAGTTTTGGAGATGAATTATTACGCAAGAACATGAAATAATCATGCAAGAACATGGAATAAACATGCAAGGCACCTATATTCGCGTGGTATAATCACACATAAATGAATTTTCACGCAAGTATACACTCTTGCATAACAATTCCACATTTACATGATTAATTCTTACACTTGTGTGAATTCCACCCGTAACATTAATTATTGCATGATAAATTCATACGCTTCGTGTTGAAAAATCACTTTGTACCATAATATTTCTCTTTTTCTCTCTCTCTCTTTATATATATATGTATATATATATATGTATATATATATAGAGAGAGAGAGAGAGAAAGAGAGAAATTATGTAAACCAGTAAACCGATAAACCAAATATCCACCTTTGATTTATAAAGATCAACGGCTCATATTTTTATAAATAAAATAATAAAAGATTGTACTTTTAGTGGATTATGTGTTACAAAAAGTTAAATAAATATAAGTAATTAATATTCATAAATCAAAGGTGAAGATTTGGTTTATTGGTTTTTATAATTTGTTTTGATTTTCATTTGAACCCAACCCGAGGTTCCTTTGTTAACTTTTGTTTATTTCGATAACCCGTTAACCCTAATGTAGTAAACAATTACACCTCAATTATGTAGTGTAACTAACTTTTACATCGTATTACACCACGAATATAACGATTTTTTTCCCCATTTTCAAAATTTCCCCCATTTTAAAAAAACACCACCTTTTTTTGAAACATTCTTAACTTTTTTGTATGATATTATTTTCTTAAACAAATTACACCATTAAATCGATCGTTTTAATATATTTAATTTGAGTATAGTCTTGCTATTTTTTTAATAAAAAAAATTTTAACATTCAACATAAACTACAAGTTTTACCACCGTAACTCTAACTTACAGTGCTGACGTGGCCTGTTATGAACCACTAGTTGAGTTAATGAGTTATCGCAATAAACAAGGGTTAACATTTGATCCTTATCCTATATATATATATATATATATATAGGAGCTAGAGGAATCAAATGAAAACCATACTTATAATTGAAAAAAGTAAAAACCATCACTACCCAATCACATAATTGATAATTAATTTAACCTTTTAATTGTTTAAAGTATATTTGATCAAATTTCAATCTTAATTTTTGAGGTCATTATATATTTTTTAGTTTAAACTCCAATAAACGACAATGATGACGAAACGACTTACGTATACGTAACTTGTATGAGTTACATGTACGCAACTCATAGTTGTACACTTGGTAACACATATTTACATATGCATAACCCCTACATATATGTAACTTTTAGTTGTACACTTTGTAATACGTACTTACATATATATAACCCATAGTTTTCATGGTTTTCATTTATAATATGGTTTTCAAAGGATCTCTCCCCTATATATATGTTTATATATATTTGGTTGGGTTCCAATGAAAATCAAAAAAATATATGAAAAATAATAAATCAAATCTCTACCTTTGATGTATTACGATCAATTACTTATATTTTTTTGAATAAAGGTTTTAGTATAGCCTAAGGTTTTTTAATGTTTTGTTAAAACTTATAAAAACACAAATATATCAGAAAAACAATTGATGGGATTATAAGAATCCAGTAAAAATTAGAAGTCATCACCATCTTCATTGAACATTTAGATTTCAGCCTTCAATCTTTCATCAATATCAATATGTTCAGATTTAAGCAAGAAGCAAGATGAAACGTTGATTGCTTGCTTCAATTTTGAGTACAAATTTTCAATTTAATCATGTCATACTAAATATTTTTAATGCTTTCTCAGTTGATCTTCTGGTCTAATTTTACTTTGATCAAACGTCTTTTGCCTTCGACTTTGATCGATTTTACTCGTAAAAGTATTATATATTATATCTTCCTGGTTAGGTGGATTTCGGATTCATTTTGTTATTCATTCGACTTACAAGTTAAGTTCCCGTCTTTCATTTTCCTTATTCTTGTGTTAAATTTTGTCGATTTGTCCTATTGTTGAATTTTTTTTCTCACCGCGTATATATTGTCCTTTCCCAATAACTTTTTGGTGTTAAATTTTGTGATATTATTAAGTTTCTTTCTGGATTGATATTATTTTTTGCTTTTTACTTACTCGTACAATATTGCTGAATATTTGTTAGTTAATAATTTTATGGTTCTTTGTTCATACTGTTCTCTTTTAATTTTTTTCTTACTCATTGTCCTTTTTCACAACCTTATGAAACATGTCCTCCATGCCTTTGTTTGGTTATTTAACCCTTAATTTACTTTTTTAACGGCAACCCTTAATTTTCTACTTCTTTGTGTGGTATCTTTCAAGATATCCTTGAACTTATTTAGCCTCAAGATTTGAGATGAATGCAGATGGTATGAACTCTAATAAGACTATGTTCATATATTTATAGGCTTAAATTATAAGAAGTTTAGATTGAGGGTAAGTATTACCGTGTCTCTTAAGAAGATTTAATGGTGGGGACCTAGATTTCATACACTAGTTTAACTAGTAAAAAATGACAGTTTACATTTGTAAACTGCGGTTTATAGTTTGCTCTGTAAATGACAATTTACACTGTAAACTGAAATTTACTCTGTAAATAACAAATTATACTATAAACATCAGTTTATACTGTAAACAACAGTATACAAATATGTGACCAAATTAATAATCATTTTACTTTTAGCTATGTTAAATAAATTTACATTGATGAAACATATATTAATAATGTGTATATTAAATAAGTAATATATGCGTTACATTAAACAAATTATATATATATATATATATATATATATATATATATACTAGACTAAAGGCCCGTGTAATACATGGGGTTCAATTAATAAAAGTTGATTTTGATTAAAAAGGTTTGTAAGTCGTAATATTATTGTTAATACTTTGTACATCGATTTTTATGTATAATTTTTTTAAAATAATCTATATCTAATATTAGTAGATTTTCTATATCAATACTTATAAGTCTAAATAGTGTATAATATGAAATGAACTTATAAATAAGAATTTTAGGTTATATTATATTGAACATGAAAACATCCATAAACCTCAAATAAGAATTTTAGGTTATATTATTTGTTTTATGAAAGTTTTCTTAAAACCTTTTCAATAATATTTTCTCATACAAAAATATTAATACTCTTTCATTAGTACTTTTTACGTTTCTTTATAGAATACGTGTTTTTATATAGAAAAGATCGTTTTATGAAATTAAATGGTTTATGTAATTTATTTAAAATAACAATATATATTATATAACTATTTTAAACATAAAGTTATATATAGTAATAATCATTTATATATGTATATACATAAAAGATAAAATAAACACTATATACATACAACGCTGGTTTCGTCATGCGAGCCGGCTTGATCTCGACATATGAAGCTCAGGCTCTAAACCATTTATTAAATGAGTCGTAAAATGAGTTCAAGCTTCTTTAAACTCAGCTTAGTTAGAGCTTTTACCGAGTTGGTCCCGAGTGGCTCACGAGACGGCGTTACTTGTTACTCCCCTAATTATTGTTGGGAGTCTATTAGCAACATACATGCCCTTAGTAATTGAGGATTATATTTATAATTCGTAAAATAAAAAAATAAACCATTAACTTTTTTTTGTTTAGTCATGATATTTATATAAAACATTTTTTATAAATGCATTTTTTGTTAAAAAATAGTTTTTATTATTACATCTTTTAAGCTACTTAAAAACATTTTCGAAAAATACATATTTTTAAAAAGAATAAAAAACAAATATGCCTACTTTTGTGTGAAATTAAAACAAAATTACAGATGAAAAAATTTAACTTTTCTATATGAAAAGACGATTTCAAATTAAGTCTGAGTGAATTAAAAAAAACAAAAATAAGTTTTAGAAAAACTATCTGTTTTTTAATTACGACATATAAACCAAATAATTTTACAATTTTGTTAATTAACCTTTGTACTTGACTTTTTTTAAATAATATTATTTTAAAGTGAAATAAATTTAACCAATAACAATATATTGAGAAAAAAAAACACTTCCTTAAATACCCTATTTTGGTAAATAAATTTTCTATATACATTATTTTAGGAAAAAAAAAACTTCCTTTGTAATTATAGCAATAATTAATTTTATTCAAATGAACTATGACCAAAAATAAGGATAGATACATTTTTAGGCGGGAAATCAAAAGAATGGAGGCCTAAGAAAAGGACACGTGCCACTAAAGATATTGTTTTAGTAATAAGTATAGATATATAATTTTTAATAATTATAAACAAATGCTACTTATGCCATTGCAGGTATATTTGTAGGGTACGTATGTCAACCATTAAATTTTTCGCCGAATATTTTACTTCTTGCACGCATATTTTACTTCTTACATGTGTGAGAATGAGAAAAGATATATTTGATGGGATACGTATGTTACCCACATAGCTTGAGCCTTAAAAATTTTTAATCCGGAGAACTTGTCCATAATCATTCACTATTTGCACGTATGTTACTTATGATAATAGAAGTAGTATTCTCAGTTTATAATTATTTTATATTATACATCTTATATAAATAATAATCACTATTTGAACTTTGATTAAAAAAAATTTAAAATATTAACTGCATATTTTATTATATTTATTTAATACATATATTGATTATATATTAATTTAATATAATTAAAAGTAATAAAATAAATATTCTATAAACTACAATTTACAGATCGTAAAATGTCGTTTACAAAGTAAACTGCAGTTTACATATTGTAAACTGCAGTTTATTATAGATGTTGGTGGTGTAAAATCCTAAATAAAAGGTACGTGTATGAATACATGGTTCATTCCAAGAAACGACACTGCAAGTATAATTTGTTAATTGCAGTCTAAAATAGTGCTCTATCTTAATTCATTTTTTTCATGCTTTAGTTCTCTTTTTAAATATATATGCTGCAAGTTGGCATTAAAAGAGAGTAATAAATCACGTACTATTCATCATTATCCTGTTTTACCCGCAAGTATGTTGTATGTATTATATGTACATGCATGTATAGACGTGAGATGATTTCAAACGAGAACACAAAACAAATCAAAATTGTTCAAATTAACTCATATTATTAAAATTCATTACTTTATACATAAACATGAGAATATTATGTATTAAAAAATCATTGTTAATGTTTGGTTTAATTTTGTAGCATTTTTACACGTACAAGTTCTATAAATGTGTATTATCAAATGGGGGTGCGAATATTCCTAGCAGGAGCAGCCATATGTATTAGAAAATAAGTTTGGGCATTAGACTTTTATCAAAATCCGGTGCTTCATTTTCTAAAGAAACGTCTTTTGCCGCACTTTGATTTTGATCAATTTTGCTTATACAAGTATTATCTCTTCCTGGTTTGGTGGATTTCTGATTGATTTTTTTATTCATACGACTTGCAAGTAATTTAAGTTCTTCTCATCTTCATTTTCTTTATTATTGTGTTAAATTTTGTTGGTTTATCATATTGTTGAATTTTTGCTTACTTCTTATTGTCCCGATAACTTTTTGGTGTTAAATTTTGTGATATTGTTAAAAAATTTTCCGGTTTGGCGTTAATTTTTGCTTACTACTTACTCGTCCAATATTTATGAATTTTGTTGTTAATAATTTTGTCATATTATTCTTTGTTCTTAATGCCCTTAATTAAATTATTTCGTACCGACTATTATCCTTTCCCTGTTAATTGAACTTTGAACTTGTTTTAAAATGGGTTACAGTTACATTCTAATTTGCCTCATAAATTGTAATCAAAAGGACAAATACCAGTTAATGTTTCGGTTGCTTTCTAATTTGCATACTTTTGGTGGTGATCTTTACTATTGCTTAGAGCATTCACAGTAGGTTCTTTATATTTATGTGAGTGTGTTTCTTATATTTTAAGGAATGGTTGTAAATGGTTGTGAGTGGAGGAGAGAGAAAAGTTACTGTTCATTTTGTATATTTGGAGAATCACTGTTCAACCCTTATAAATTTTTTAATATTTTTAAAAGTGGTTGTGAGTAGAAGAGAGAGAAAAGGTAATGATAAAAGTATAAAAAAATATTATTTTAATTGAGAAGAAGAGAGAAATAATAGTGTTTTTAGTATAATTATAAAGATAAATATATGGAACCTGATGTGAATGCTCTTATAGGATCTATGTGATGCTTAAGTTCTTATAAGATGATGATTTGCTTGTAATAATGTCAAATCTAAACAAAAAGTACAAACATTTTACTAAACACTTTGCATCGAATAAAGCTAGAAAAAAAAAATTTAATGTAAACATATTTATACACACACAAAATATAAATTAAAATTTTTTTTAACTTCATAAAATTTATAAACATGCAAATTAATTTAGTGTTTATGGGATTTAGGTGGTGCTTAAGCTGCCACTACCATCCCAGTCACTTGTTACCACCACACCACCACACCACCACTATCACTATTGCTTGACCATCATCATCACCGCCTAACCCATTATCATCTATCTTCATCGACCATACCACCCTATCACCACATAACCACCATCACTTAAAATCCGACCAAGATCTTCCCAAATCATCGCCAAATTGCCATCATCCCCATCATGAGATAACTCCTATCCTTCTGGATTTTAATTTTAGAAATCCAAAATATTACCTTTTGGTCTGTAATAATTCATACTATTAGTTTGAATTGTAAACTTAATTTTTACTTTTGTTACCAATGATAATGCAGGTAGTATAATTATCTAGCCGTAGCCATACTCGGATATAATTGTTTTCATTTTATTTTGCTTGTATGTTTTTTATTTTGTTTAGACAAATTGAATTTTAATAATTCAAAGTATTAGACATTGGCTCATATTGATCCATAATATTACTTTGACCGGTGGCATTCTCAACTTTTACTTTTATTACATATAACAATAACAATCCTAGTAGCATAATCATCAAATATTTACGTTTGTTTTGCACTTGATTTCATTCACAATAATAATCGAAATGAAATAATATACAAATGAAATCTAGCGGAAAATAAATGCAAACCAAGTGTGAATCTATGATAATTATGTTACTAGGATTGTCATCGTTAATAAAGTAAAAGTTAGGATTATCACTGTAAATTTAATAATCTGAATTATTATCGACAATAAATAATAGTTTGGATTATTAAAATCCAGTTTGTCTTTTGTTTATAGTCATTATTGTGAGTGAATCAAGTGCAAATTAAATGTAAATATTTAATGATTTTTTTAGTGGGATTGCTATTAGCATATAAAGTGAAAATTAAAAGTGTTACTGATCATTGTTTGTATAAATTATTATCAACCAATAAGTAATAGTTTAAATTATTAAAATTTAGATTGCTTTTATTTTAAGGTTAATTTGAATATTTCACACCAACTTAACTAAAAACTTAACATCCATTCATGTGAAGAACTACTATTTTGTTATGATTTGACATATAGTGGAATCACTGGTGTATTTTTTTTTTTGTAAGTTTGAAACAATATAGTCAATATAGACACAGGAAACGTTCGTGTAATTAACTTTTATATATATAAACAAAATGTTAATTAATTTATTAGGTCCTTGAGAATAAGTAAAGACGGACCGTTAACTTTTTTAAATTTAATTGCGTTACTCAAGCCCTCTCTATAATATGTTTTACGTTTTAAAAGTTTATGATCTATATGGATCCTATAGAACATATAGTTACTAATAAGTTTGTAAGTTTTTTAAATAAATTAATCATCAACTCATAGCATTACAACAACCAAAAATTGAGCCATGAAAGTTAGGTATTGAACGATCACTCATCCAACACATTCTTTTGAATTGAATTTTGTCTTTTTGTCCTCTTTCATTATGTTACCAGATAAGATATGTTCTTAAATTAAATCACAAAATATTACAAAATCAAGAATATTATTATGTAAAAATTAGTATTGTTTTCCTGTTATCTTCAAGTGCTTAAATCATTTGGATTTTAGCTATGAAAAATAATATGATTAAAACCGAGAGTAATGATCATATTAAAGAAAATTAGGTTTGGATTTGCGCGTCCGACGTTGTTTTTCCTTTAATTTTGTACTAGTGGGTTTGTTAAGGAGTTGTTAGTTTTAAAATTGGCTTTCCTCTTTTGGTGTCCTCACGTAGATGATGATGATGATAATGAAATAATAAATAATAAAAGACGAAGACTAGTTGTCTTATTTTATTATTTGCTTTAAAAGCTTTAAGATTTCAACGTTTAGATTCACATCATAATTTATACCCATTCATATTCAAATTTATTATATTTATTGCAGTATTTAAACATGTGTATTATTAATTAGTTGGTGCGTTGTATGTTAAGTATATGCAGGGGCGGATCTATTAAGGGGTGAGGGGTAGCCTCCGCTACCCTCAACTTTTTACGCGTAGTGTTAAAAAAAATTTTACTTTTTTATGTAAAAAAAAAAAAAATTTTTACGGTTTTACGTTACCACTGAGAAAATATTACGTTACCCCTAAAAAATTTTTAAACTCAAAACTTTATAAAAAATTTTAAATTTTATAAAAAGTAGTCTAATATTTTATTAAAATATTATCTTTTATAAAAATATTATAACAAATTAACCCAATTACCCAAAATACCCATTCAAAAGCCCCAATGTTAATTAAGCCCAAAATTTTCTTTAGCCCAATTAAGTTTTAAAAGCCCAAATTATTATAAAACATAAAAACCCGATTATTTACAATTATAAAACATAAAAACCCAACTAAACACTAAAATTGCCCCCCCCCCCCCCAAAAAAAAAAAAAAAAAAAAAAAAAAAAAAAAAAAAAAAAAAACCCCATATGCGCTGCTTGTCGTTGCTGCTGCTGCTGCTGCTGCCCGCCGCCGCTCCTCCTCCCCGCCGCCGCTGCTGCTCAACCTGCTCCGTGCTGACATGCTGCTTGAATCTTGATTGCTTTGAAGTTGAAGTATTTTTTCTACTTTCTAGGTTTAAGTGTTATTTATAAGATTTCAAGAGTATGAGATTGATTAATTGTTATTTGATTTAATTTTTAGGGTTTATTGACAATTAAGGATCTGTATTGACAATTAGGGATTTGTAATGTTATTGTGAATTTGATTTAGTTTTTAGGTTTTATTAGCAATTAGGAGATTGATTAATGATTAATGAATTTGTAATGTTATTTGGAAATGTATTTGATTTAAAATTTTATGAATTTGAATTGTGTTACTTGGTTAATAACTAACTAAACAACTAACAAACCCAAAATACCAAATAACATTAATAACTTAATAAGTTAATAATTAAACAAATAACATGACCAAATTATAATAAGCCCAAAATTTAAATAACTAAACAACTAACAAACCTAAAATACCAAATAACATTTTATAAAAACATTAATAAGTTAATAACTAACAAACCCAAAATACCAAATAACATAACCAAAATTATAATAAGCCCAAAATTTAAATAACTTAAAAACCTAACAAGTTTATAAGCTCAAATACTCATTACCCAAACTAAACAACTTAAAAAAAAATAACTAGTTATACCCATAACTCTCACCATCTCACCCTGTTGCCTATCACCCAACAACATTTGTCCCTATCGCCAACCAACCATCACCTGACAAGAGTGACCGCCCCCTGCCGTCCGCCGTTCTGCTGCGGCGGTGGTATTTATATAAATGTACGGTAAAAAAAAAAAATTACGTTACCCCTGAACTTTTCTTCTAGATCCGCCACTGAATATATGTACAATTTTTGAGTTTTCATTCTAGAATTTAGTCTTTTTATTTAATACCTAACATATATCTTTTGATCTTACTCCTAAATTTTCATATTTTTTTTACCAAAAAACCTAAACTTTACAATACTTGAAAGGAACATATTTTCTACACATAAAAATAGAGATCAGTTTTGCTCTCATCTTATATTTTTTAGACTCTACTAGCTGAGTGAGATTTACAACACATGTATATTTGTTTATTTACTCCAATCCGGTCCGGTTCGGTGCTTAAAACCATTTTAACGTCGAACCGGTTGAACCGGTCGAACCGGCGGTCAGACCGGGAACCGGACCGGTTGAACCAGTGGTCGAACCGGTTGAACCGGGGGTCGGACCGGTTGAACCGGTTTTTTATATAATTTTTTTTTTTTTTTTTTGTAATTTTTACATATATTTATAAAAAAAATTATAGTTTTATCCGGTTCTTATATCCGGTCCGACCGGTTGAACCAGTCCAACTAGCGGACCCGTAAGGCGTCCGGTTCGTTATCCGGTCCGGTTTTAAAAACATTGTGTGCCTCCCATGATATAAACACCAACTGGTTGGTCTTTTATTGTTGTCTAAATTGTGATTCTTTCATTATGCTTCTATGTTTGAGCCATGTATTGTTTAACATTCAACATCCCATGGTCAAGCTTATGATAGTTTCTGCATCATGACTTAGTTTTCCATAACAACCAATAGCCAAATACCAAGATAAGGTAACTAAAAATGCAGTTTCAATTGCAAGTTCTATAAGACAAATTCCATGAATTACATACTCAGCATGAAGTTGAAAATAAACACTACTTCAGTTGTATATACATTCAGCCAAGCACAACTACATGCTTAGTCGGCCAACTGTTTGTTTTTCGCTTCAACTGCTTCCTTGAGTTTCCTCCCCAATGCATACGCCAACGGAGGTGGGACTGCATTCCCAATCTGCTTGTGCTTATGTTGAATGTTACCAGAAAACTTATACCCGTCAGGGAAACCCTACACACAAAATCAACAACAAATAACATTAAACGATTATGTTGCATTACCTAAAAAAAGTTGGATTTATAAAATTTCTCTTATATTTTTTCATTCATTATTAGTAAAATTTATCAGGCTAAGTCACATTACCTAAAAAAGTATGAACTTTTTAAGTGAATTGGGTTACCTGAGATCGAGCACATTCACGAACTGTTAAAATCCGATCCTGATCAGGGTGAAAGCACATCCCAACCTTGCCCATAGGCTGGGGGTCGGTAATAGAAGTCGGAAAATTTCCTTCCCAATCAAGCCTTCCAAACAAACCCTTCCATTGGTTATGCCTTTTGGCTGTGTTTGGTAAACACCAGGGTATGAGATCAACCATTTGACCCGTTGATAACTTAACCTGCAAGAAAAGTAAATCTTGTGTCATACATCGAACCACAATGCAAGTGCCATTTTTAACAATGAAATCGTATTTTAAACTTTTTATTTACCTTTTCCTCAGGGAGGTCTCGCCAGTCAGCACCAGGGCGTTTGGGAATTCTCTGACACCTAATCACGTTCAACTCGTTCATTTCTTTTGATATATGGTCAGTTAGAACAGATGCATTTCCCCGGATTCTCTTTTGAAACCAAGATACAGGCTCGCTTTTGTACTGTACACAAAGACAATGACTTAAGATACTTCACAGCATCAAAGAAATATACAATAAAAAAAGATAATAGGTAAAAAATAAGATGTACCTCTATGGTAGTCGCAGAGGCCCCATTACCAACCTCAGGGAGATCACCAATTGTGTCTCTAACAGTTATTGCACGGAAAGGGCCGCCACTTGCAGTACTTCTAACAGCAGCGTATTGTGTGTTAGCATTCAATGTGACCTTGAGTTCTGGGCTGGCAAATACATGCATTGGTTCGGGCCACTCGGGTAGTATTTCTTCAGGAGAAGCAGCCCATATGAAAGCTCGTTTACGTGATTGCGAGACACCAAAAGCTCCAGCTTCCAGTATTCCAAACCTCACCTACAATTAGTAGTAATTTTTTAGCAACAAATTTAGATCATCAGTTACCCATGAATCTTTTAATATTATTTCTAGAGAGACAGAACCATGTACCTGATAGCCCATTTCAAGCAATGAAGCGAGAGTTAAACGAAACGTTTGCCCTTTGTTAAAAGACACAAAGTTCCTCACATTTTCTAGCAGGAAATATTTAGGACGGAAATACTCAGCAAATGACAAAAATGCCAATATCATTTCACATTGAACCTTGCTCCATGTGCTTTGATTGAACCTATTCATCCCAGAAAAACCCTGCAGACATTTAAAATGTCAATAACTGTATTTATACTTATACGACTTCTGGAAAATTAAGCGTTTTATATTGGAGATTAGTACCTGGCATGGAGGACCACCATTGATGAAATCCACTTGCCCAGGTTTAGGTAGATTTTTAATCTCATCTTCCTCGAGTTTTGCGGCCATTTCTTCAGCCTCAGAAGTAGAAATACAGTCATCAGTGTCCCCACATGCTGTCATAATGGCCCTGTATTTCAAACAATCATTTTAGAAATGCAAATGATGTAAAGATAATTTGGAAGATTATTGAGAAAAACTGGAAAACCTTAGTATGACATTGCAGTTGTGCACAAATGCCAGTGCATCGGGATGATTAAGTTTAAATGCATCACCAGCAGGTTCTTCATATTCAATGGCCCATTTGGTTACTGATGCCCCTGTAAGTAAACATACTAATCTATCAGCTAAATTGACTATCACACGAATACGATGAGTCTTTATGCAGCCAAAATGTGATTACCAGCTCTCTGTAAACCCTCAGATAAGCCACCACAACCAGCAAAAATATCTAATGTGGCTAAACGATTGTTTACAGCAGAATTCTGTTGGCTGTCGGTCATCTCAATATCATTTTCTCCTTCCTTAGACTTCCCTTTTCTCTTTCTAATTGCAGCTTCGCTAACCAAGTTTTCTTTAAGAGCACTAAGCTTAATGTTAACAGGTAGCTGCAGGAAAGAGAATTTAGATTATGAATGTCAAAAAAGAAGACGACGCTATCAACAATATAAGTGCTTTCCAGCCTATTTATACCTGCTTGAGAGATCCCTTATCTGGATCATACAAACGTTCACAAAAGAATACATGATCAACAATATAAGTGCTGTCCAAAGAAGAAAGGTCTGCCTTCCTCCTGACTTCACACTTCCCTTCTAATGCTGACACTGATAACTTATGCATTTCTTCACTGTAATATACCTGACAATAAAACAAACGCTTATTATGAACAAAGTAGCAAGCCACATGATTTCATAAAAGCTAAAAGAACCATCTTAAAATAAAGAAACAGATCTAAATTTTGATTAATATTTACCTCTTGAATGTCGGACCGGTACGCTTTGTCAGCAGACAAATCCTCAGGCCTGTAAAATCTTCTAACTTGGAGTGTAACTGATTCTGGGTCAACACGTTTTACATTCTTGGGGAACTCGGTTTGTATCAACTGGCAAACAACATATGCTTTAAGCCCCACATTTCTCCCACTTTTATAAGTTTCATTACCCCTTTCATCTGAGTCAAAGTAGTGTGGACCAACATAAACGAAATCATCAACATGGTATTCAGTGGCCATGTAAGTGAAACCCGTCTTGGATTCATTCACCTCAAATACCTCCTTTTTATTTTCATCTTCCACAATCTTACAAGAGTTACAAATCCCATTTCCAAGTCCCATTTTATCAGTTTTTAAAGAAAAGAAAGCACCTTTTTGAGGCCAATATAAACTCTTGCAATAATACTCAACAGGTAGACCTTTAGTTTTCCTATCTTCAGCTTTTGCTCTATCCATTTTATCAAAATTGGCATTAGCTTTACGATGTTCGTGACCCCACAGGATTGTTCTGATTTGCACTATCACAGTTTCTATTACATCCTCAAGCTCAAAATCCATGCAATCATTAGTCAAAAACACTTCCCTTTCATTTGCTATGTTGCCAAGGACAGTATCACAACCTCTTAGCATCAACCGCCCATGACCAAATTTTCTACAATCAGGATCTTCAAACAAATATTCAACATAATATATAGAATCTTCAACCAGAACCGAACCACCTAACCCAACCACCTCACCACGAATAAGCACCTCCTTATACAGAGAATTACCCTTAGCCATCTTCCCAACCGCTTTCCCAACCCAACTGATGTCGGTTTTCGACCCACATGTTTTCTTTTCCTTTACAGCAGAATGTGGTTTCTCAGGTTCTTGTACAGGAAGAGTGTTGTTTTCTTCTTCAGGTTCTTCACAATCTTCCTGCTCATTTTCTTCCGGTTCTTCTTCTTCTTCATCTTTCTTTACATCAGTAGAGTCACCGTCTTTTACCTCTTCAGGTGAGTAATTTGAGTAAAACTCTCCCCAAATCCTATTAATGAATCGTGTTGTTGTAGCAGGCATTGCCTTTCGTTTTGAGATAACAGGCCCCATTGCTGCTCTTGGATTCAAGTTTGCTTGCTTTGTCTCGATAGTTTTTTTCTTCACTGTCCACTTGGTATGGTGTCTCTCTTCCATTTTATCCTCAAGACCAGAAATAAATGCACATTTCCTGATTGTAGCATCTGGAAATTCTGCAAATTGTTGCAAAATAATTTGTCCATGAACCACTACATATCTCTCCACAATCACAGGGTTTGAGGAAATGTAAGCAGGGTGATTTTTGTCAAATTCAGATAATCTTTTTATGACTTCAGAAAATGACAACTTTGAGGCACGTGTTTGCTCTTTCAGCAATGTGATAATGGCAATAGCAAGCCTTGCTGTCTTAAGAACTGTTTGATACCACGGGCTGTATTGCTTAGACGGCTTTCCTAGTCTATACCTGAAACAAACATAAGACACTGGCATTTCAATAATGCATATTTTTCCAAGATTATAAACCTTTTGACAAATAATCTGCACGTAAAACATGTTTACAAGATTTTATCATCTAATACGTTGAACAAATTGGTTTAAGAGGTATATGCAGTAAAATACGTTTTGGGTGACTTTTGACATATGTGGCACATTTCCTTAAGCTAAATATTGTTTACCCACTTAAGATAAAACACAACTAAACCAAGCCCTTCATAAGTAAACAGGTCAAACTTGCACCTCTAGATACTCTAAATTAAAAGAAAATGACTAAGGGGTGTGGGTTTGAAAGTTTGGATTTAAGGGTATAGATTTGAAGAAATCAGGCTGATGCACATCAAAATGTTCATCCTTCATACCAACCAAAAGAGTTGGTTTTAGAAAGTTGAAACCCTTACCCATCACCGCTCCATCATGTTACCAAACCCTTACATATAGTGATACTCAAATGCAAACCAAGCAACACCTAAATGTTTGATAAACAAAACTTAAACCGAAAACTCACCAGGCCATATCAGTTCGAATTGAAATAATAACCATTGACGAACCAAATTCAATTTTCCATTCCTTAATAGCACTCAAGTATATAGGAATGCCATCTTCATTATGTGCAGCAGAGGAAGAACCAGAAGCATTAGTAGGTTCATTATCAAAACAAAATCCACTTCCATCATCAGCTGTCATTATCCCAGATCCAAACACAGTGACATCAATATCTGCACATGGCTTCATAGGGAGAAGCTCTAAAGATATCAATCTTGAATCACAATTATAAAGTGACCAGTTATGAAGCATGCTTTTTGGAAGATAATCAGGGTCAACCGCATCAAAAAAGTCATCAAAGAGTAAATATTCATCAGTTTCTTGAACACTAGTTTTGTAATAAGCAGGGAGTGGATAGTCATTTGCTATTTCATCTTCATTTATCTGAATATATAACTTGCTTGATGAGGTAGTGGCATGTCTTTGCCTTTTATTTTGCTTCATTGATTGCCAATTTTCATTTTCCTGCAGAACTCGAGCCAACTTCATGTCTTCATCTTCATCAGCAACAACTTTTCCTTTTGACTTATTGACTTCTCCATCTCCAATCTTCAAAGATGCATTCATTGATCCATTAAATGGCATATTCATCCCTACAAACTCTTCATTTTTCTTGCTTTCATCTCTCAAAGCAGCAAGAGCAGGCAATTCAACAAACAGTTTATCAGTACCATTTGGTGCATCATCTAACCCAACAAGCTGTTCATAAATGAACGCGCCCCATGAAATTATCAAGTCACGAACAGACGCCCCATGAGGGAAGTTTTTACTCCCGCTCATTGAGCGAACAAGTAAAGCAAGTAATTCGTCCAAACTCAAATCCGGGTCACCCCCAGAAGATTTTGACAACCGTTTGTAGACTTCAACACACGAACGGGCTTTTTCATAAAAAAGCCCGAATAGTTTCTTGTAGCTTCCGGCAGGCTTAACACAGTCGTAATCAGCAAGATCTGTGGAGACCCAAATGACTGGAGACCCGTCTTCATAGCCAGAGATTGACCAATCTTCAATACGCCCGAATCCTTCACACCTAACTCCTGTTTCTTTTTCTTTTTCCATTTTCTCAAAAGGCAGTACTACGCCCGAGATAAATATATCATCCACTTCTAGCATTTCAACAGGTTGTGGTTTACCATCAGCATCATGAAAGATAAAATCTGTCAATCTTCTATTGGGCCGGGGATCATCTGGTCCGGGTATCAAACTTAGGGCTGCAATTTCTTCTTCCACCACTTGGACCTTTTTGTTCTCAATTGTATCATTTTTATCTGACAAAAGGACGGGTTTGCTT
This sequence comes from Flaveria robusta, assembly GCA_025506415.1. Classification (NCBI taxonomy): domain Eukaryota; kingdom Viridiplantae; phylum Streptophyta; class Magnoliopsida; order Asterales; family Asteraceae; genus Flaveria; species Flaveria robusta. The sequence continues at coordinate 25,978,682 of CM046470.1, forward strand.
TTGAAATCAGTACACGAAGCAGCACGTTTTGGCATTTTTCTAGAAGCTGGAGCATTTTCATTGCTGCCTGATCTTCCTCGTTTTTGTTTAGGCTTTGTAGCAACCTTTGTTTTACCATCATCTGTAACTTCAGATGCCTCAGATGTTGACTTAACTTGTTTTCCTTTTTTCTTCATTTCTGCAATACAAAAAATAAGTTCAGGAGTTAGAAAATTACATGACAACAAAGATTTAATTTATGAATGAAACAATATTTAGTTTTGCAGTATAATGCACAGAGCTATTCATAACTAAGATAAGAAGAGCAATTGAAATGAAGAAAATACAGAACATAAGAAGAGCAAACACATGCATGTTCAGGATGTAAAGCATTCAGATAATATTTAACCTAAGCATTAGGCATATCAAAGCACACAAATCCACATCAAGCCTAAGCATAAACAAAAGCTAATGCTTCATCAAAGCAATAGACAGCATACACAAATATGCATTAATAAATAAATTTACACTCAAATTTCATGTTAAAAGCTAGTGTTACCATTCAAAAACACAATTTTTTTAATAAGCTTAATAAAATCACTAGTAATCCTTTTCAAAGGACATAAATGAATACAATAAAATAAACCAATATTCAGGTTTTGGAAAGAAATAAAACAACCAAAGTAAAACAAATCAAGATGGCACTTTCCGATGAGAAACTAAAGCCCGCAAACCCATCCAATACCAAATTACGGTTTTTAACCTAATAACGTGCCATTTATTTTCCCCATTCGCTCTTCACCGTCATCCAACCATGCTTAGAATTGTCAAATTCAAGGCTAGAATAATCTGAGTCAAATTCATCTTCGATGAAAGCGGCAACAGCAAGATGAGGAAAATATTATTCTTGAATTAAAAGTCTTGTGTTTCAACTGAATAATTTGGCTATGAATTGGCACAATAAGGTCCAGGTTAAGGTTTAGCAGTTAGATAATCACAACATCATCGAATAAAAATACCCTTGAAGAAATATTTTAATATCCGTCTAATATAAATTTCCCATTACACTTCAGCAAGTCTGTTTATTATTCTATAGTTAATAAATCACGTGACGTTTAAGATTACAACAATCTATAACTCTATGTAAATTGTAAAATATAAAACCAAGTTGTTTAAAAAATAAATTAACTTAGGAAAAACTAGACACTTGATATTAATTGTATGTTGTAGTACAAAACAAAAAGTATAGTCTTAATAATACATCAAAATAAGATATATAACCTTAAACTTGATCAAGTTAACCTATTTTCAAGATAAAGTTATTTTAGATTACTGAAATTATCATTTTCCTAGTTATTCATCTTTACTATTAAGTTCAACAGTTATGGAAACATGATGATTTTCTATTTCAACTTATATATTCTATGCTACCTACTCCCGTTCAGGCGCATTGTGCTTTAAGTGAGAACATTCTACAACAAGAAAGAGTAGAGAGAACGTCACGAGAAATACGCATCTTTATATGGTATCATCAAGCTCTCCACTCTATAGATTTATGCATGCACAATAGTTACTCAACAGCTATATTGAATCAATGCTAAAACAAATTCAAAATAAACTCAGGCCCACAAGCAAAAGAAAAGGCATATAAAATCCATCTCTTCGATCAGCAAATTCCAAAATATTTATAATTAAGAGCTTTGTAAGTTAATACAATCATAACGTCTTACTATAAAGTACATATGCAGTTAAAAATAACCATAATTCTCCGTTAATGTATATCTTGCATTACTCAAAAGTTATACTCCAGAATAAGTAATATAGACGTATGCAATTTGTTGGCGACTTCAAAGAACATACAAGATTGCAGGAGTAAGGGTGGGCGGGACACACCTGCCGTGAGGCCACGACATGGGAAGCCGAGAGGCAACACCGTCGCCGCCCCCCTACACGACGCAAAATTCAGCTTTTATATCCATAATTCTACGAACTTGCCATATTCATTCCCACCAACATGACCGTTGCTTGTGTGTGTGGTGTAGTGTGGCAACACCGCCACCGCCACCAAATTTGAGTGTGTGGTGAAGTGTGACATGACAAAATTTGATTGGTGGATTTATGGTGTAGTGTGGTGTAAGCGGTGAGAGTGCCCCCTCCACCCTAAGAATTAACTATATTGAATCAACGCAAGTTAAATTGTAAAGATCATATACCTAATACACAAACTACATAGTTCAACGTATCTACAGAAAGCATATACTTTACTTATATGTGTAATGATTATCATAACGCAGATTGCCCCTAACGCCCCACGCCAACAAGTTCATAGAAAAACTACTCTCCCAACTCAACCATTTAAGCTCAGCCCACTTCCAAATTTTACGATGTTTGGAGATACGCTATATAAAGAACCATAAAATCCATATATTCCCAAATCTCAGCCTAAACAGAGACAGTTAACACACAAATCACAGTATAATCATGCAAAAAAACACACATTTGATCCAAGCTATCGCTCTCTCATATCACAATTATATAAAATTTGCTACATTTTCTCATAACCCATCTCAATCTATGAAACCCTTTTGCCTTATAGATAAAAGAAACAACATACATTCCAAAAGATTATAGATCACAACTTTGTAAACAGAAAACAAAATCATAAGATCAAAGAACAAAGATCATACTGCTTGTTGCTCGTAAAACAGGATTTTATCGCATAGATTTTAACGATAAACACACAAATGATGTTACCTTTATGAACGAAAAACCCTCACTCTCACTTTCTCTCTCTAAATCTGATATAATCTCGCTCTAAATATTATTACATCTTATTACAAAACATTCGATATCAAACCACCATCATTAATTCTAAAGGAAAATGAATTAAAGAAAATAAAAAAAACAAAGAGCATGCAAATGCTGTAGTTAATGACTCATAAGCAATCTTTATTCAAATTTCAAACAATTATCGGCGTAAAACTAATCTTACCTGTAGGTTTCACTGCACCACCTTCTTCAGATTCTAATAAACTCACTGTACCCATTTGAAGATTCAAGAAAACAAACAAGAATTCGATGAAAAACAATCCGATTTTCCAGCAAGATTTTTGAATGAACAAATTGCAACTCAAATTGAAGCTGAAAATGTGTTCTATAAGAAGTAGATTTCGAAAAGGGGGGGATTTTTGAAAAATTACAGGAAAATGTGGCGGGAAAATCACCAATTGTTGAAACAATTCCCGCCATTACAACCATTCACCGTACATGTTCCAAATAAAGTAAAAACTAAAAACCCTAAAACTGAAACACATTGTCGTACTACTCGATTTTGACTTTTGACTTTTGACAGTCAACGTTCCATAAGAATTAAAAAAATATAAGAAAATAAAATGTTGTGTGAAATTACCGTTATGTCCTTTGGCTGTGTGTTGTAGATCTTGAGAGTTAAAGAGTACGATTGTGTGATGTTTTTGGATAAATTCGGTGTTTTGTGCATCCTGAAGAAGGTGAGATTTGGTGTGATTTTGTTTTTTTTTTTGGGTAGTAAATGGTTTTGTAGTTTTAGTAAAGTTGGAAGGGTAATTTTGACTTTTTGATTGTTTTATTATGTATAGTTGAAGTTGACTTATTCATGGGGAGATGGTAAGGATGCCATGAAAAAGTGATTCAATCCATGAAAACAAATGCAAGCAGCATGTAGTAATTGATATCGGGATGAACGAAAGAAGTAAAAAGTTATTGTGTATTTGTTAAAAATGTTTTTTGGTTGGATGTGTGTGAAGAAAAACAAATTCGGTAAAAATTCTTATGTTTGGCTCGTATCAGTTTTGAATAACATCTACGTTGAAACTGAAACGTAAATAAAATTAAGCAAGTCAGAATGATACACTCGAAATTTTTTAAGACATAACATTTTGAAAGTCATTTGAGAAACAATATGATTTGTTAAAAAGTAATTATACACTAGAAATTAAGCTTGCGTGGTGCGCCGTGTTTGCAAACTTCGTTATCATGTTGTGGTCGTAACATTAATGTAAGATAAAAAAAAAAACTTAATATATTGGTTTAGAGATACAAAATAGTTATATGCATAAAAACACAGATACAAAATAGTTATATAACGGTTTCGATTGGATCGATATACGTTATGAGAAGTAATTGTTATTGATTTTGATCATCGAAAATAGTGTACAAAAAGATACATATATGCAAAGCCTACATAATTGCAAGAGATATTCAAGAGATAAATAAGGAAATAATAACAATTCTTGACTAAATAAGATCCTATACAATAGTCTAACAGTTTTAAATTTAAACAAATTCACTAGCGGAGATCCCAATCTTGGACCATAATTTTAAAAATGAAGCTCAAGGTGATGGTTTTGTAAGAGCATCCGCTAATTGATCCTTTGAATTGATGTGATGAACTCGTAGAATGTCAACTGCAACTTTCTCTTGAAGGAAGTGATAGTCCAAAACAACATGTTTCATATAGGAATAATAAACGGGATTAGCACACGCATATGTCACTCTAGTGTTATCACAATTAAGCCGAGAAGTAGCACGAATGGGAAGATCGAGTTCTTTAAGCAGATATTCAACCCAGACTAACTCGACAAGTTGCATGCACAAATGCTTTGTACTCCCTTTCAACGGATGGCTAGGAGACTCCCCCAATCAAAATTAGAAAATGTCGCAAGCTTTAAGGGAGCTCTTTTGTTAAAGAACAACCCATGATAAATCGTCCTTTTAGATAATGAAACAAGGGTTTGAGAGCTTGCCAATGCATCTAAGACGGTCGATGCATGAATTGTGAGAGTTTGTTAACAGCAAATGAGATATCCAATCTCATAAAGGCAAAAGTTTGTTAACAGCAAATGAGATATCCAATATCGTAAAGGTAAGATAGTGGAGAGAACCCTACAATTTTACGATAAGGTGTAGGATTAACCTCCATTGTTTCATATTCGAGAGTGAGAACTTGAGAGGAACAAAGTGATGTGAGAATTGGCTTCGCCCCATCTATGTGATGAACTAACAACCAGTTATGTATATGTTGATATTGAGATAAAAACAAACCATTAGTAGTTGGTATTAGTTCCACTCCAAGAAAAATTACTTGGATAACCCAAGTCTTCGACCGAGAAATGAGATGCAAGATTGTATTAAATTTATCAATGAATTTTCTATTGTTGCTTGTTAAAATAATGCCATCAATTAACATGAAGTAGCACATTACATCTTGTCTAATGTATATGATCAACGAAACATCAAACATGACATCCGGTGAAGACTTATTCAACTAAATACGAGGTTAGAGACGTATACAAGGCTCGTGGTGCCTGTTTTCAGTTTGGAAATGTTATTAGGAAGTTGTGGGTGGACGCAATTGAGAGGTTGCGCGATCTAGACCTCCTCTTTCAAGTGACCATGCAAAAACTCATTATTAACGTCTAGTTGACGTAGTGACCAACCCAGAGACAAGGCAATAGAAAGCATCGTACGAATAGTGATGGGTTTGGTAACAAGACTAAAAGTGTTAAAGTAGTCCTAACTTTATTCTTGAAGGAAACCTTTTGCAACAAGCCAAGCCTTGTACTTGTCACGACAATTGACAAAATTCATAATTTTAGCTTGGAACATTATACGAAACTTAAACTAAACTTATGTTGATTACCCTTATTTTGCAAGGACCGTCGACAGATGATGCCCTTATAGTGAACTTTTCCAATGATCTCTTGTCTCATTTTCCTTCCAGGTATAAAACCATTAAAATGAAAATATAGAACAAAAGGCCTACTTTTATAAGCAAGTTTAAACGGTTGTTGGGTGCATAACCACCCTACTCTTTTTATTGTCGAATTCTAGGTTGTGCAACAACTGCATCCCCATAAATACAACTTTTAACTAGCCTGAAAACCCATATAAAACCACCTTGTAACCAATGTAACCACCTAGTTTAAACGGCAAACATTCGATATAGGATGTATTAATAGCCGAGATGACTCCTGTTGACGGTTACACTCAAATACAAATAGTATATATGGCATGAGATTATATCTAAATCATAAACGCAATCGATCCGACTTATCTTTTATTTATTAAAGTCAAACTTCTCCCAAAATTATACAAGGGCAAATTTTAATCACACTGAATCGTTATTTATTGACGAACTATCAAATAATTATAAAACTCAAGTTTGTCTCACTTGAAACCTCCATACTACCAAGGTTAAAGCCATAAACTTTTCTCCGCTACCCCTCCCATGACGAACTAAAAAGGAAATACTTCACCATTAAGGTCTCCTTTAAGCTATGGACCATTTCAATAAATTATGATCTTAATATATGCATCTCTATATGGATACATGTGAGTTTATTATTTTAGCTACCGGATAGTAACATTTGCCTAATGATATGAAACATTATTTTTTGACATGGTTTAAGTATTTTTATTTTACCAAACAGTTATAAGGACTATTGTTGGAGATAATATAAAGTACAGCGAGAGGCATACATATTCGAGATAAGATATTTTTATATAGATAAATATTAAAAACTTCTTTTAATAAGATGTGAATTACCATCTCCTACATGACGACAAACCAATCTATACGTCTGCTACACTAATCAAACAAAAACCACCTAAATAAAAAGTACTCCCTGCTACACTCTCAATAGAGAACAAAGTCTATCCTGCTAATCCGTTATGATATTATGTTGTGCGATCTATATACGAATACCACGATCATAATATACCGAAAACATAATCACAAACAGGACTAGACATTTGCCGGTTAATGTTACACCCCGTTGACCGAGACTAGTTGTGACTGACTGATATAACACAATGCAACAAAAATAATAATTTAAACTTACAAATGATCACAAACCCTACAGTGAATTGCCTATGTGGCATTACATCATAATTAAATTATCTAATTCAACATTGTCTAAAACTAAAGAAGCATAATTTAATAAAATTGTCTAGAAAACCATGAAATTAATAGGCGGTGGCCAAAATCTCCAATTGTCTAACTAAGGCATGCAGCTCTTATCAATATGTCACTTGTTAATCATTCTTCTCCTGAATAGACACACAAAATACGTCAACATAAGTTTATGACACATGAACTTTTATAAATATAATATAACATTAATAATATTGGTGCACTAATGAATGTATCATAATCAAACCTTGACTCGGACCACCATCCCGAGTACTAAATTATCCTACATCTTATTATTATGGGGTTTAAGTGTGCCCTGCTAACTACGATTAATCTACACTAATTGGTAACACAACGATTATTAAATCTCAATGGGGGGTGCCCTTTCATAAGGGCCCATTGTGTGCGGCCGTGCGGGAGATTTCTTAAATAGTATTCTCCACAAATCACACGGCTCTCAGTGGACTTAATGACTATTCGTTATTCGGGAACAAGTTTAAATAGTTTATATTTCACTCTAAAAGATTCAAGTAAAAAAGGTTTATGAGACTCACTTGAGCTTTGTTCTTGAAATGATTTTGTGAATGCTCGGGATCTAGAGTGCTACCGACCAACAAGGTTTCTAAGTTTATTTTATATGTATATCATTAAGTACTTGTCTAAGTCCAACCCAAGTGTGTTAGTTCAATTTAATTGTTTTGCTGGTTCTTGTTATACATATGTAATTTGTGCTTTATTCGTGAGTTCTTGAAATATTGACTTGTGTATTACCTAAGTATAAGTCTATATATTAGAACTTCATATTATAGCTTACTTCATAGGTGCATTTTAGTTTCAAAATAGTAAGGTTTCAGTTATTGATAATTTTGGTCCTTGTTAAATTAATATTTTTAAACCTAAAGTTTGGATATTTTCCCTAAACTTAGTTATGATGTCATTTATTATTTTAGGTGAGTAATGCTACAAGAATAATTTACTTTTTATATTACTTGAGTTTCTTTATTGGTTTTAATGATTTAATTTCAAAATAAAAGTTTTTATATTGATTAAATATGAATTCTTACTTAGTAAATTATAGGTAGCTCAATATGTGTTCATTTTTTTATAACTTATATTGGGTATAATTTAGTCTTTGAAATATTAATGTTATTGGTTATAATATTGATGTGTCGGTTTTTGTATTTTAAGCGCTTATTAGACCGTGTTTCGAACGTGATATGTAAAATATTTCAAAATAATTTTTTAATTAAATTTTAAGTTATGGATTATAACCTACTGTAATATATCAATTTTTTTATTTTTGGAAATTTTTATAATTATCATTATATTTTTATTTTAACTATTTTTCAATAATAGAAACTTTTATATAAAATTGAAGAAAACTCTATAGCTGCTAATATTTGGTTTTTAATTTATTTTTATCATAATAAAGTTCTTAGTTAATAAATTTTTAGATTCTAAGTTTTTCTTACTGGTTTTATGTTTATAACGTTCACGGTTCGGTTTTTAATGCGTCTTCGGGTTCGGGTTGGCTTTGGTCATATTTTTTTGTCATAGATTACTTTTATTATTAAATAAAATTATTAATTTCTAAAGTTATAATATTTTGGATCATAGATTACTTTTATATACTTCATAAAAACTTCTTTAATCAAGTCAGTGAAGATACTCAAGATCACCATGGTTACTCAAATTACGGCTACATGATTTCCAATAACAATTTAAGAAATTGAAGAATCAACCGTAAGTATTCAAGAAATGGATAGTTCACCATGTTCACATATTAGACTAGTACAAAGACCTAGATCTCCAACTAGCATTTATAAAGAAGCTAGATCTCTCAAACTAAAAGAAATATGAACATTTTATACCTAGCATATGATGAAGAACTTACCAACTATAAGAAAGCAACATAATACCCTCAATAGATATAAGCAATGGAATGTGAGATAGACTCGATAGAAAAGAACAATACTTTGGACACTCACAACACTTTCGAAAAATCAAAAGGTAATAGGTTTTCAAGGTCAAGAAAGATGCAAATTGAGAAATAAGCAAGCACAAGATAAGGTTAGCAGTAATGGTAAATTAAAGAAAGATGTATATGCAACACAACCAGATGGGTTTGTGAAGAAAGAAAAAGAAAAGTTAGTCTACAAGCTAAAGAAACCTCCATATGTTTAAATCAAGCACCAAGAGCATGAAACTTTAGACTAGAAACACTATAAAGGAAATTAGGTTTAAAAAATGTCTAGAAAAACAGACAATTTACTAGAGAACTTTCAATAATAATATTATAATAATTGGTGTTTATATTGATGGCATTATAGTGGCAGGAAGCTTTATAAAGTACATAACAAGCTTCAAGAAATATATGGAAGGAAAGTTTAAAATGAATAACTTAGGGCGAGTTACATATGTTGGGTATCGTGAGTCAACTTTGACAATTGAAGTTGTGATTTTTTTATCAAAAATAGTAACTTTTTATCCAAGTTAGTGAAAGAGTTTTAACGCAATTAATATTATTAATCGAATCACCCATTACACGTGGTTAAGCTAACACAACCATATATTGGTGAAAAGCTTGTACCTTGATGACCAAAATCGAAGCTTTACGCCTTGGAAGCAACAACAGTCTTGCTAGATGACCCGATTCATGAAAAATCTTCAACCTTTGCAACAATTTCAACCCGAAAAGAAAACTAGCAGCTATGGTGGAGCCGCCAGGGTCTTTTGGTGGTGGTTTGGTCGCGGCTCATAAAGGGATGAGAGGGGGGGGGGAGGTTGAAGACCAAGATTCAATTGGGGATAAGGGTTTCCCCCTTGTATTAATATTAATAACCCTTTACTAATTAACTTTTAATTACCAAACACCTTTAGGTTTATTTATTAATTTTATATTAAATAAACCTTTTAAATCTATAAATGTTTAATTAATTAACTATTAAATACGAAACGTTTAAACCATTTTCTTTTTAATTATTTTTCTAAATGATTAATAACCATCGATTTAAATTATGATTCGTGAATCATTAAGTGAAACAATTACGCGTTATTACTTTATTGTTATCCAAAGTCTAACTATTTGAATCGTATCTCAATAGTAGCATTGATGTTATCGATGATTACATCTAATATTAAGAACACATTATTTAGGAATTTAAGTACGTTAAGAATCTGGAAAGATAGAACTAAAGCAAGCATCTATGCAAAGAAAATCCTAAAAAAAGCAAGACTAGAAAAGTGTAATTTAACCAAGTATGTAATGGAAGTAGGTCTAAAGTTGACATAGACAAAACTGATATAGTAAACGTAACAAAATATAGAATGTTAATTGAATGTTTATGATACCTCACTCATGCAAAACAGTCAAGCATAGAGAAACCAAAAGAAACTAACTTGCAAGCAGTCAAGCACTTAATAACATACATCAATGGAACATTACATTATAGAATAGAATACACCAAAGTAAGAAACAAAAAAATATTAGATTTAGCGATATCAGTTATAGTGTAGACTGAAATGATAGCAAAGGAACTATAGGAACAATTTCTACTACAAATGAAGCATCTATTACATGGGCAAGTAACAAGCAAAAACATAATAGCATTTCTTCATGTGAATCAATTTTTATGGCACCTATATTAGCAACATGTCAAGCATTGTGGTTATAAGTACTTCTAAGTGAATGTATAGGAGAAGAACCAAAAAAGATAACATTATGAGTTGATAACAAGCAATCATCCATATTACTTATAAAGAATCTAATGTTTCATGAAAGATTAAAGCACATCAACACAAGATACCACTTTATCATACATACACAAAAGCGGTAGTTATGGGAGTTATCGTTTCTTTAACCTCAAAAGAATAAACCGGTTCATAGGGTTATAATACATATGTATCACACATGTGATTGTTAATGCATCTCAAGGAATTCTAACAAATCTTTATCTACAAATCAATCTTTAACATCTCAACAAACATCAATGGTGCCTTTGGTGCAGGAAGAAGAAGAAAGAGAAATATATTAGTCAAAGACTTAAAGTGAAGGTGTACTTGTGATAAGTGTAATGTAATCTTGCATTTAGCCTAATAGGTGTAGGGTTATGCTTTTGATAATATTATAATATTAAATTTGTATTATGTTTTTGATAATATTACAAAAGTCGATTGAAGATTTGAAGGTCGAAGGAGGCTATTGAAGAGTCGACTCACTCGATTGAAGGTCAAAGGAGGTCGATTGAAGGTCGAATGATTGAATCAATGATGATGTTGATCCACGATGATGATGATGCTGTTGATTGAACAAGGCGATTAGGTGGTGACGGTTGAAGGGTATATAAAGGTTTTAAATTGAAACCCCTAAATTTAATTCGAAACTCCGAGGGAACTCACTCGAAACGTCCCCGTATGTTAGCCCCGATACCGATACACCCTCGAAACGCTTCGAACAGGTTTCCGCTTCTAGAAAGTACCCAAAACAAGTACTCCCTTGTTTGCAGGTGTTTCAGAGCTAGCAAGTTAAAAAGAGCATTTCTAGAGTTCTAAGGTAAGTAGATGTAACACGCATCCACCAATATGATCCCTTCCTTCTAGTTTTGTGCTTCTAAGAGCTTTAATGCTCACCTCATCTAAACAAATGTTTATGGCAGAGCCACAAGCATCATTTGCACAAGACTCACACAATCATCCTCATATCATCATACATCGATCATCTTTGTTGGTGTGTGAAAATCTTTGCAAAATACCATGTTTTTGTACTTTGAAACCTTCCTGCGCAAAGTGTGACATCATTCTTGTGTTCTTTCATGTTGATCAATGATTCCAACACCACTTGGTCCTTCATTCAACATCCATAATACTACAAAAGCTCAACAACTCAAGTTAGTATAAAGCCATAACACAACTTTCATTATGCTTTGGATGAAGATTAACAATGCACACCCCTATATTGAATCTTCAAGATGTTGTAAGTAGATCTAGTTTTTGTAATAAACACCAAACACCAAAAAATATTTTTGTAGTTTACTCTAAATTTTAAATTTAAATTATAATTAACCTTCTTGGTAAGCATTTCCCACCACATATGAGAATGTTCAGCATAGTGCTTATGTAGGTCCCATCCTCAGGAGTTCTCACAGTTGTTTAATAATAACATAAAATATCACACATTACATCCTTGAACCAAATACGTTACAACGGAAAACATAAAACATTCATTCATTTCTAAAAGCTTATTTGTAAACAAGAAATTGTCTTAATTAGATAAAAAGGACATCACAATTGTCATTTGAAATAAACATTTAACATTTATAACAACGGTGCCAGTCTTTTATATGTCAAGTAGCCGCAATCATATCATCCACATGATCTCAGCAACTTATCTGCCAACTAATATGCATAAAAAAATCAGTGCTACTTGTGGGTTCTAGTTTAATAAATAAGAAACTAAGGTTTTATTTTCATTTATTAACACATAATAAACATATATACAAGTTCACTTGGCTATTACAATATTCGTTATTGCATTCATTATCTTTATTTCATTCTATCATTATCTTTTTACTTGTCATAGCTCGTGGTTTGCAAAAAGCAATAGCTCAAACATTAGCCAACAACAAATGCGAGACCCCTGTCAACTAACAAAAGGCTAAATAACCCCTGACAATTGACCAATAATACAAAGCTAATTCCTGGTGGTCAGTATGTGCTTAAGGATCCATTTAATTTCATTTCATTTGACCCACAGACATAATGGCCCCTTCTAGTTAGCATGCACATAAGTGATGTCTATTCCGGTCCATTACTTGCAAGACTTTAAGATTAGGCTCATATTCTTCCTCATTTAGATTCCAGTGTTATTAATGCTCCATTTCATTTTGTAAATACTTTTTGTCATCTCGTGCAGTACATCATGCATTTTAGGCCATGTATTATACATGCATTTTAGAAAAACATATTATAGTAAAGGTGAACTCTAGGTTAAAGTCTAACTCTTTGGTTAACCATGGGTCAGAATAAGCATAGGTTAAATTATATTGAGTATAGTTAGATTCGGGTGGTAAAATTTAAGTTTGGTGAACAGTGATCTTGCGGGTGACTAAATCACATGCAAATGGCTTAAAATCACAATCGGGTGACTATCGGTTTTATTTAAAACCTCAGGCTCTAACAAATTCACCCCTATTATTTAGGTTTCATCCTTAAAACATGTTTGCAGCTTTTTAACAGTTCTACTTTGATTCCTTTCCATTAATTAAAGAATTTAAATGAATCCCATACCTTTGGGAAATTCTTATATAACAAGAGGCAAAAATCATATATTAATGAATAATAAAATCTAAATTAAAATGGAGAGAACCGGATTATTCTGTGAAAGAAAATCAAACAAATCTCAAATCTAAGAAATCCAAAATTCAAGTCAAAGCAACAAACTAGAAAGAATATCAAACAAAGCCCATTTGTTTATGGCTTTCATCTTCTTTTTCAAACTACTTCATGTTTCTGACAGAAGCATTGTTAAGGAAGAGTGAAGCAACAACCAAGTAACATTAAACAACAATAGAGAAAAGCAAACAAATTGAAAGACAAACTCAACAGAATATTGACTTAACAAAAAGACGAACCAAACATACCCTTAGTATAAACAAGTCAACACGCCTAAGCAAAACAAACCCCTAGGAGTATAAAACATTCCATGAACCTAACCGACCCTAAAAAGTACATACAAGCCAACACGCCTAAGCAAACAGACCCTTAGAAGCATAAAGCATTCCATGAACCTAATGAACCTTAAAATGTACAAACAAGTCACCACGATTAAGCTACTCAAGATTGGTTTCATGTAGACTCAGATCTAGCCAACCGATTATACAGCCATCATGTCATGCACACAGCTAAACTAATTATTTAGCTTCACTGGATCTTACAATGGCAAAACAAACATATTTGATTCTCATGGTCCAAAACTTTGAGAACAATACAAGTCTGACCTTCATAGCAGCTTTATAAAGAATACAAAAACACCAACAACGAACCAACAATTTTTGCACCAGATTCATCTCTATCTACAATAATTGGTTCTACAAAACATGCCATAACATCATTTCAAGACAGCGCACAAGAGCCTGGTATGTAGGTCAGGGTTGTGGGCCATACACCCATCCCGACAAGAATGCATGAATCAGTTCTGAATTTTTCTTCAGCTATCATCTAAAACCTGTAACCTGAACCAGGAGGAGCTGGGGGCAATCGGTTAGGTGTGCGGCGGCCAGTGGAGTTCGATCTGGAGCCCGGGCCATCATCACCATTCTCAGAAGGCTCATTGGTCCTGCGCCCGTAACCATTGGATCCAAATCTGGAGTCAAGCCTTGTGGGCCCATTGGCAGCAGAATCAAAAGCAGATCTCCAATCACCTCCCGAAGCTCCACCACTTTTTGGACTTTCTGTTGGTGATAAAAAATTTTTTTTAATTATTACCGAGTCAACCCAACAAAACTGGTCCTTTAGACCAGACCCGACCCATCAAAAAGAATTATCATTACCTGCAGGACTATCATTTGACATGCCTGTAGCAGCAGCTGCTCGATTATCATGAATGCTGAGTTGTCTGGTGAGTTTGGAGAGTAGGGAGGATTGCTTCTGTATTCTCTCTCTCTTTCTCTTTACATTACCATCTTCTTGAAGCATTTCCTCTATTCTTGCTGTGCTTTGGGAACTTTGACCAAAGAAAGTCAGAGTAAACAACTAAAACAGACCAAAAAGTTGCATGCACTAGATCTTAAACAATATTATTGCAATAACAATCTACATCATTGAAATTATGATTAACACAGCTACCTTACAGAACTGTAGAGTTTATTCAGCATATCTTCTTTAGCCTTTTCTACTTGACAAAGAACAACTGCCTGCATAATCAGAACAATACATAAAAAGTAAAAATTTAATGAAAAAAAAAGGTTTTGAAATGATAAATATAGCACCTTTGGGACATTGGCTGCAAGGCTGTTGAGAACTGCTTCAACATAACCACGCACTTCTTGAGCCATCCAACGAAGTTCTTCCTCTGGATCCACTGGTTTTCTGGCCATTGTATCCTAAAAGTATCATAAATAATTGAAGATTAGAAAAACAATATTTATTAAAACAATAGTAAACACTTCTAAACTAAAAGAAGTGGCCAACTCACAAGAGAACCATCGGAATGAGTGTGTCGAATGGGTGGACCATCTGGCTTCAGTTTGACTTCACCCCCTTTGGCACCCATGACAGCTCTTAACTTGTTTAACCACTCAGCTTTATCTACAGCACTCTCGGCCTTTAACACGACAGCGCTATGAGCTGTATAACCACTTAAACTTTAGGTCTGCATTGGCATGCATCTTAGAGGAAAATAATAATATAATTACATACAAACATATTGCAACCAATAAAATTACCTTTCAAAACGGTCTTGTATGCAACCTTGCTGGTTATTTTAAAGACCAGACTAGGTGGTTTTTCTTCTACCTTTGACTTCTTATCCTTTGAGCTTTTGGACGGGGGTGGTTCAACCTCTTCAACTTCTTCTACTGCACATTCCTGATGATATACGTCCACAAGTTGAAGTACAGAAATATATCAAAGTTCTGATCATGTTAATTTATCAAATGATCATCATATTATATAAAAATTACCAAATTATCAATAAAAAGTTTCTAGTAAAACAAGCAGCAAACAGATACGTGTGTTTTGTGTTCATAAGTGAAGATCTGAGATTTCAACATTTAAACAACTTTTTTGTAACTTGAAGTAGGGAATCAATATTGAAAAAAGATGATAATCATAACTTCTCAAAGATATACAATTGAAAATGAAAATTAACTTTAAGAGATTGCCAACACATACCTCCAAAGTGATGACACCACGGAAGTTTCTCTCTTCTTGTTTTTTAGTGTATCCAAGCTGCAGCAACATATTTACAAAAACATGATTCAGAATACAAGTTATACATTCTGCAACAAGTTAAATTAAAATCCTACTCTAACAAAAGTAATTTTCAATTGGTTCACACACAAATCTAAGAATTATAGAATTTTAGAAAACAGCTAATCGATCAGTTAGCATAAGCAACACAATTAATTTGTACCAAAAGTAGCATATAAAATTTGAATATAAGCCCAAAGAAAAATTTAGATACTGCTTGAAAGTATATGAAAGTTCCTGGCATGAATGCTACTGACCTTCCCAGTTTTCTCGTTTAAAACAAACCATCTCCTACTCCATCCATTAGTTTTTGCACTTTTCTTCAACAAGAATCCTGAAAGAAGAGAACATAAGTTATAGATACATTAACGACAATATCAAAGAAGTACAAGAAATCATCAAAACCCTCAAAAGCATAGCAAGTTGGCCAGTATGGACGGGTTTAAGTAACAAGTACATGGCCAGCCAGTTTGTAAAAATGCAAAACCATGAAAATTAGTCCGGCTGATGGTTTGAGTAGGTGGACAGAATATGTCAGACGAACCAGCAGTTTTAATAATACATTATACGCTTATACAGATTTATGTGTATATTTTATGTAATAATACAGCTTTTGATCATAACATACATGACAATAAGCGTCGTACTTAATTAAATCCAGTTTGTTCATTATACTCCCAAGGGTTTTAATAGAAAATCAAAACATGGCATCATATCAAAGCTCATCAACTCATTGTCTTTTAGGGGTGTTGAAAGGTGTGATAACTCATCACAGTTAACACAGAGAACTGAGTCAGATTTCTCAACAAACGCAAAGCAAAACCAAGGTGTTGGTTTGATGGCAAGATTTCTTCCTAGTCTAGGTTCATAAACAAGTTGACTAAACCAATGGAAAAAAATCAGTTCATGCTAGACCAACCCGATTCTGAATGGTTCAGCAAACTGTTCTACGATGGTTTGAGAATTTTAAAACCTTGATTACCGGTTTGACCAAGCAACACTCCAAATCAGTATGCACGATCATTTGAATATTTTACATCAAAGATAACATCCAGTAAATTAACTATAATAGATGGTAAAATAACAAGCAAAAGCAGAGGAATATGTCAAAGGGTGTGAACCTGCTGTTATCTCCCCCTCAGGTCCTGCAGTCTTTAGAGTGGGTTCCTCTTGTGCATCCTTATCTTGCTTGGTATCCTTCAATGATTTACCTGTTAGAGGACTAGCTGCCTGAAAAGAGGAAAGAAAAAACCAAGGGATTACAGACAGAAAGTCCAATGTTCAATTAAGACAATTTTATTCATGCAAAATGCAATAAAACCAGGCCTCTTAATGCTACAGCTATGACAAGCCTGATTTACCCTGTTTAGCAAGGATTGTTCAGCATCAACAGCCTTCTTGGAAGATTTGGTTTTGATCTCTTCCTCTCGTCTCTGCCTATCCATCCTGATATACAAATTGACAAATAAAGAAACAAAACTTAATCTATTTGTGCATATCCACAATAGAACCAATACAAAAGACATAGTAAATCAGTAAGATTTTCCTGTATGTCTTACATCATGAAAAGCTGAAAGTTACAAAGAAATTGATCTCAGATTTGAAAGTAGCAATAGCACAATACCAAAACAATAATGCATTGTACACAACCATAACCAAAAGGATAGAAATAAACTAGATTCAGGAATGGTCACGAAGAAGTAACTAAAAGCAGCCAAATTCCATTTAAAATCGGAGCAAAAAGGATGAAAAGGAACATATGGACATTCAGGTTTTGCCTGATTAAATAAATGAAATTGTCCTCTCTTCATGGTCGAATCGCTTCACTTCCTAAAATTAACCTTTTCGCTCAGTTTTGTAGGTTGAGACTTAACCATGCAAAAACCAAGTTTTAAGGACTCAGATGCCCAAAACATGAAAGTCCATTAGGTTTTCTGAAGTTGTACCTTTGAAACTATAATCAGTTAAACCATATATCAATCACTAGCATATTAGCAATAACAGCACTAACCATTCAAATAGTGAGCATACCTTCTCTGCACCAAACGAATGAAATGTTGTGGTGGAACAAACACCCGCTCCATGTCAACAAGCGCAGTCACCATGGTCTTTGCATCGCTCTTAAACCCTTCCAAAGCAGTAGTAGCAATTGCCACTACCTAATTAAAATAGCATAATACAGGTTAAGAATTATAATGAAGCAAAAAAAAAAAAAAAAAAAAAAAATTAGTTACAGTGGATATAAGTACCTCTCTCTTGAATGAAGGATATCTACCAAGTCCTGGTGTAGCATTAGCTGACGCTGAAACTATATCAGCAAGCACACGATGAACCTGTACATAAAAAAGTAATTACAAAAATTCAAGTTTTTAAGAATCTTAAATATAACAAATAATTCCTCAAATACTTATACAATGTCAGAAAAATGTAACAAGAGATAATTATATGCTTAAATTGAGATATACACAACATGATTTTGCCAGAATCTTGCATACACATTATGGTATCAAAGGACCTAGGTAGGTAAATGGCATCAACATGAAACAAAATACACATGCATGACCAATGAAAAAATTTTATGCAATACGAAAGAAGCGAGAAGTAAAGCATTAAACAAATAAATGGATTCACACCGACAAAAAGAGATTAAACATGTAAATCAATTTAAACTTATATAATAACTGACGTTAACAGTTAATCAAGTGCCAAACTATGTGCTTTTTTACCTCATCGACACAAAGGCGTGATGGCTCCTTTGCTAGCTCTAACACACCTTTTATTAAGGACCTCAATCCTTTCTCAGGAGATATAAGGTAAGGTTGATAACCATCTGCTTCTAGAACAACCTGATACCAACTCCACAGTCATCACTGAGTAGAAAGAATAGATTGAGTGAGCCAAAATTAGAGAAAACCATACCCTTTTAACATTTTGTAGGTCAAAATGTCTGTCAAGAGGAAGCTGTTTGATCCTGTTAGGAAAGTTACCCTCGAAACTTGCAACAACTTTCCAGCCACTACCCTGAAAGCGATGCATGCAAGAAGGTAGGTGCGAGAATGGAAAAACAGAGAGAAAATAACAAACAGATCAATCTTTCATGATTGCACATCAAACCTATAACAGTTGCATGCTACAAGACATTTCAAAGAGGCAAAAGAATGCCAGGAAATATAAATTAAACTTAAAAAAAGTTATTCTACCATGTATGAACCATGAAGAAACCAGAAATGTATTAAGGCTTAATAACAGTAATTAAAAAGAGGTGATTTCATTACTTCCCCTCCTTACTTGCAAAATATCATAAACACACAAAATATACCATAAGAGCATTGTACTTTGTGCACTGAAAACTTTGTTTTGGGTCTATTTAGATATTTCCAAGTTAGGATGGGTATGTATGAAATTCTCACTAAAAAAAAAGGACCAGCAAGCATCTTAACATAATAGTGAACAATATTCCTGTGTATATTAATCTCTCAAGATGCCTTAATCCCACACACATCAGAAACCCTATCATTTTTGTCTTTGCATTTATACCCTATAAGGCATGAAAAAATTGTCTTTTTATTGACTTCATTATGTGACAAGAAATACTAACAAAAACTAGAATAAGATGTTGCAACAGGCCTGGATCTAGTCATTTCCTAGTTAAAATCTTGTGTGAAGTTGACAATTAACAAATAACTACAAATAAAGATTGCATCTTGGGCCCACTATAGAACCCCTTTTCTATCGGTAATAAAAGTATTATAGATTAAAAAATGTAATAATTAGATATACATAACTAATCGTTGTTTATTCGGTGTTCTCACCTCCCCAGTCATAATATGTTGAAGAAATTTGTCCTCAAATTCACGGCAAAGCTCCAAAGCCAAAGCTCTTGTACCTTCAGAACTGGTGACCATTGATTCTCCAAGCCTTACCAACTCATCTTGCACAATTTGGGACTTACCCTGAAGCCTGTATGAAATGAAAATTGTAACAAATTATTTAAGGCCGTAAAAAGCACACATATAAATAAAAAGCAACTGTTGATAGTGTGGATGTGTGATACAATCATCCATGAAATGCGTAAAACAACAATGTAACACTAAATTATTTATTCATGTAAAGTAAAACCAGCTTGAAATGTCAAAAATATATTTTAACCCAACTAACTTAAAAGAACCAATAATGATTCTAGATAAAAATTCTCATTCGTCAAGCTAACTATTTCCAACGGGAAAATATAGTTGTACATAAAAATGACATTAAAAATGGATTTCAAATCATCTGACACTAATAGACAGCAATATCAACACGCATGTAAGACAATTATTTGTTCTTTTTTTATGTAGTAAATGAATACATTACCTGTCACATGTGTACAGATGTTGGTGATTGACAAAAAAGGTATAACTACTAAACTATATGGCAAAAAGTAGGAGCATAAATGAATATCATTACGGTATGCTTTGAAGAAAAATGTTAATCATACCCTGATAAAAGACTTGGAAGCCTAATTTTCATTCGGCTACGAATTTGATGAGCAAGGGTTTCCACAAGGGCCAATCTACCAAGCTTGCTCTGAGGGCTCCCCGTCAATATAGATTTTAAACTCTCACTTTCAGCACGCCAAGCAGTTTCTAAGGAATTATCAGACCCCACACTTCCAGATTGTGCTGAAGCAATAGAAACTGATTGACCAATTAGAGCAACCCACGGGATATCAGCTGCACTTCTTGGCCCTTGACCCAAAAGAAGTGCCTGAACAGCAGCAAGAACTTTGGGATCTGAAGACGCTTGATCTGTTTTACTGATGACACCAATGGTTCTTGTTGCTACAGTAAGCAAACAACAAAAATTACAACATGAATATGATAAAAGACTAAAATAAACTGAAACTATATTTAAAAACCCACAATCAGCATCATATTCCTTGGCAAGTCTGAGAGCCTTTGCAGAGGCAACTTCAGGTGCCTGAGCAGCAGGTATTACAACCAGTAGAATCGCATCATTGTGCTGAGCATACTCACTCTAGAAGAGAAAAAAAGTAATGAAACAAAAATGAGTTAATGTAAAGTATTAAAAACGAATGATGTTAGCCAAAACAGCCGATTTCAAATTACTCACCAAAGAGTCATCAAGATTCCCCTTATCAACTCCAGGCAGATCAATCAATTTCAAAGGAGGAGCTGTAAACCATATACTTCAGTTAGATAACCAAGTCTTTATATGAGTAATTAGTCAAATTACTCTTTTATTGAATATTTATTTATACTCACATGTACTTGTTTTTAGCTTCAAATATATTTCATCGCGACTCTTGCTTGAAATTTTACTAAGCCTATCCTGTAATGAGTGACGGAGAGCACCTGCGGTTGGACGAAAGAGCATTTAAAAGTCAATTACATTCAAATGAAACTCACATTTGGTATAAATTTTAATTGGCCAGAAGTATGACATGAGGACTCACTTGCTGACACGGGTTGGGATTTACTATCAATCTGCAGTACAATTGATTTGGCACTTAAGTTATCATCCCTCTTTAAGTCGATGCATATAGGCGCACGTGTTGCACCACCCTCACCAGTTGGCTGTTTGAGTTAAGACCAAATATGAAAGTGAGAACTAATCCATTTCACCTCACACATCCACATCATCAATAAATAAGTATAGTCTAACAACGTCTGTTGTGTAGAGTCACTTGTTAACTAATGTGACAGATGATTCATATCTTGCTAATTTATTATAACATTAATATATATCATAACAAACTCGAAACTTATAAAATGGATATTGAGGTGTAGACTAAAGAATGAAAAGAAAGAAAAGGAAAGATCTTACCAGTGCAGGATGTCCAATCAAACTGTTCAAAACTGCTGATTTTCCTGCACTCTGAACAATTGGTAGCCCGTGATTAGAAACCAGTTACCATGCCCTAACTTAATGGTAAAGAACCTAAAGTTGAGAAAATCATAAACAAACTGTAGAACAAAAACAAAGCAGCAAAACTCCTTTGAGCTGTGAAATAACTTAAGTGCCAAAGGAAGATGCTGTTAGAACTGAGTTCAGAAATATAGGAAATCGAGCTTAACTCATCTACAGACCACTAAATGGGATTAAAATAGATTGTGAGCAGAAGATCTGGTTTCCCATCTTTATGAATGCAATTTTGAATCAGAATCCAAAGACAACTAGAACTACATCTTCAGGTGAAAAGTAATGTTTCAAGCAGCATAATGAAGTATCATTGGATCCAAATCATGTCACCATTTTCAGCTAAAGACATGATTCCTACTTTCCTAGCAGTTGACAAACTCATCGTTGAACAAAGCAATTCATATTCTCATAACAAGTGTGAGGGCTAGTGCATTTACATTCTACAGCAACCAATAATTCCTATAAACAGATTCGATAGAATAAATAGTGAGTCCTATAACAAAATAGTTCCCAATTACATCAATCTAACAATCATCAAAACTGGATCGCAACACAGCCCTAACGAGAGATCCACCGACTAAACCAACCAACACAACAAAGCAAGCAATCAAAAGCCACCAAATCCCCCTACGTAAAACAAACTTACTGTATTCCCAAGAGCAACAACGTTAAGAAATGTGGAAGGTCGTCTAGAAGACGACGATGAGTTTTCGTCGACATCTTCATCGTTGAGCAGCGCCGCAGCCTGCCGCATCGAGTCCGCAAGCTGAGCCAATTCTTCAATCGCCTCCATAAGATCAATCAAATCGAGAAAACCACAATCGGCAACAGATCGGAGCGAACAAAATCACAGATCGAGCAATGGAAGAACAACAGAAGCCTAAAAACAAGATCGAAAGGCTGGAAACACACAGAGATCACAGTAAACCCAGGGGTTTTGATGGAAGAAGATGATGGATCTAAGGTGAGGTTTGAAACTTTTGGAAATTTGAATCGGTGGTGTGAGTACAGATCAAAACATAAAGAGGAATTATGTAAGAGCCGATGATGTGGGAATGGGATCCCTCTCACCACTACGGTAGAAATCAATTTTTAGGTTTTAAGTGTGATTCAGGTTTTTGTTAAATCCAAAATATGATATAATCAACGTCTGTTTTGTTATCTTTCTACTCTAATAAAATAGTATTTTAGGGTGACACGTGGCGGCATCACATTTATTCTCATCGAAATTTTCCCGCTTCTCTCTCATATTAAATAAATTACCTTAATTATCAATAACATTATTTAACTCTTTTTAGAACAAAAATAGTTTTTTAATAAATTTAAAAAAGATCTTCTTATTAATATCATTTCTAAAAATAATTTTTATAGAACAAGAAATTTTTATAAAATATCAAACTTTTTTAAAATTAGTGCTTTTAAAATATTAATTTTTTATAAACAAAAAATAATTAAAATTGAAATTTATAATAAGAAAATTTTTAAAAATGATATTTTTTAATACGGTTTGTTTTGAAACAAAATATTTATTATTTTTTTTGGAAAGAAAGTTTTAAACCAAAAGTTTAAAAAGTTGATATAATTATTTTATTACATATTGTTTTTACTATAAGTAATTTCAATTATATTTTATCGTAAAATATCGTTTTATACTTGAAAAACTTTTATTATATTTAATATTTTATTTGTTCAACCCGTGTAATACACGGGTTTACTAAAGCTAGTTATAATTATATAAAAATTAATATGTTATTATTCCTTAGCTAATAATATCCACAGTTAAATAATTTTTTAAATAGCTATCAATCTAATAATCCATAAAGCCTTTTAGCCTAGTGTTGATAAATATATCGGTTTATAAGGATTATCCTAGGTTATCTCGTGTGACAAAACTTTGTTGTTTTAAAAAAAAAATAAATCATTAATTATTATTTATAGGATTAAAACCTTTAACATAGTATAGAGACAAAACATATTACTAGTCTGATTGTTCTTTTGAGACATTTAAAAATCTCATTTATTTATTTTTCCCAGACCAATTTACATAAAAAATTTAAATACTTACTAGTGGGTGAAACCGACTCGTTGTAGCGAGGGGCATTCAAATTTATGTGCTTTGGTTTTAGTGACTTATACATTAGTATTCGTGGAAAAGGTTAATGTCAAAACGCTAATTAATAAAAATAAGCATATCGAAGCGCAAATCTTGAATTTTATAAAAATAGTATTTTAAAGGTTGTAAGAATGTGATAAAATACAACTGTAAAATAAAGCATTGAAGAAACTTTGACGGTTTGTACGTGCATGCTTTAATGGCTTATACATTATCACGCGTAACTCATTTTGGAATTAAATTTATACCGAATATAGAAAAAAAATAAACAAGTTAAACCAATAAATTCATAATTTAATAAAACATAGTTTTTAAAAAGTTATAAGATAAAACAAAATGAAAACATAAAACTATGAGTGGGCGAAGTGTCAAATTTGGTTGATGGAAAAAATTAAAGAAAAAAACAAACTAAAATGCATAGGGGTTAAATAATTAGTCTACTTGAAGTTAAGGGGCATATTCTAACCTCATGAGAAGACATAATGTAAATAAATTTAATTAGATTTTCAACCGTCGCGCGTTGCGGCGGCATCATACACGACGTGATAAAGTATAGATTACAATCGACCCGACTCGTTCCGAACGAAATTATGTCAGAATGTATTATATTTGACCTGACTCTTTTACAAACAAAATTTATGTTGAAATATAGATCAGCCCAAAACATACATGAAAAAAGCACATGCAACAACAACGTATGCAACATGATAAAGTATATATTACAATCGCATCCGACTCATTTCTGAACTAAATTTACGTCAAAACGTATTTATACAGTCGAATGAAACGTATTATATTTGACCCAACTCGTTTCTGAACTAAATTTACGTCGAAACGTATATACCGTCGAATAAAATGTATTATATTTTACCCGGCGCATAAATTCACGTCAAGACATATTTATATCGTCAAATGAACATATTATATTTGAATTGACCCGTTGTCCCATACAATAAACAAATTTCTCCAACCAAAACAATTATAGTAAAAGATTAATTAAAAAAACTATTTATTTAGTTTTTAAATAAAATAGAAATTTTAAAGACTTAGTGGCCAATGTTGAAGAAACCATAAAATAGAGCTAAAAACAGAAGTATTAAAAAGTGTTGTGGCCAAATTTAAAAAGATCAAACTTTCCTATTAATTCATTTGGTCTATTTACATTCAATTATTAATAGTATGTGGCCAAACTTAAAACTAAAAAAAGTTTACTATTCATTCCATTGCTTTATTAATAGTATATATAATTACATTCAATTATTAATAGTATGTGGTCAAACTTAAAATTAAAAAAAATTTACTATTCATTCCATTGCTTTGTTAATAGTATGTAATATATGTTTGCTTAAGGAGCTTGTCTCATGTGTTTAAACACTTGTAACTATGATTTGAGAGTGTGAATAGTACTTTGTGTTAAGACACCGAACTTCATAAATTTATTTATACTAATAAAAAAAAGGTTGTGGTGATACATAGCACAATTCTAGACATACTAATTTTAATTTTAACGTTTTTTGCTCCCATTAAGTAGTTACATTAACTATTAATAATATTATTTAATTTTTTTAAAATAAGACTAAAAAAATAATTTGTTTTTAAACAAAATGTTTAGAAAATAGTTTTTTTTAATTAAAAAAATAAAAAAAAGTTTAAAAAAATATATCAGCATTTTATTATTTAAAAATCGGTACTCATACGTAACTTGGATTATATCTTATCTTAAAATATCGTTTTATAATTCATAAATTTTCATTAATACTACATATGTAGATGGCAAGATTTTAAATAATATTTTAATCAAATTAGTATTGTCTAAAACGTAATTTCTTCAACCACAAGAAATTAAATCTCATTTATATTGATTTCCTTTATCTTCATATCTTAAAATATCGTTTTATAATTCATAAATTCTCACTGCTGATTTTTGTACGGACCATTAAAGGCATGTTGAAGAACTCTTATGATAATGTTAATGCATGCCATTTTAACTATAAAGTTTTGCTAAATTTCATATTACTAAACCAGTGATGAATCCCACATTTTGTTACCATTACAAGTTTAGTGAATACATATCATTTCTTCTAAGTGCGAACTTTCGTAAATCTTTATATTCATACCATACATAATGGTTAATGTCTTTTAAAAGATATTTTATGTTATATCAGCATCAACTCAACATTATTTTTTTAGTCTAGAATCTATGTAATGGTTAATACCACTTAATGCCATTCAATCATTACATGATTATGAGATTTATGAAGAGTTATTACGTTTGGTCTCAAGTGATTCCAAGTACAAGCTGCAATTGCATGTTTGATTTTCTATTATTTTTTATTTTTTTTCAAATTGACATGTTGATATGTACATATCTAACCAAGAAATAAGCAATAGATTTACAATGATCTGCTCGTCTCCATACCGCTCACCCATACAAACCATGCAGGTTCGATCATGTTTCCCCGCCACCCCACTCCACCCCACACCACACATCAATGGCTCTTGTCTTTTGTATTTTCTTTAAGTTAGTTTTTTTTTTTTTAAATTCAACACTTATTATACTATCTATTATTACCTTTAGTCGGTGGCTACAGTGCCACCAACCAAGGTTATTTTTGGTATTTTACTCAATAGCCACGCATGCTCCCTTTGTCCACGCGTCATTCGTTTTCGATCTCCTCTTCTTCCTCATATCTTCAATCAGCGCTTATTCCGTGTTCTTCCTCCTCATCGCCATCGTCATCTAAGTTGTATTTTGCGACTACGAGCCCTGCAGAACAAGTTAGTATCTTATATCTTCTATGTTCCCGATCTTTTTGAGTGACGATCGGGAGTTCTTGATCACAGATCCGCTGCCCCAAAAGTGATTGATCGATTGCAGAATCGTGATTAATGAATAATGTTTAACTAAATAGACTACTGTTGATTTTGGTGGCAGGAACCCTAATTTTATTTGTGTTTAACTAAATCGACTACTGTTGATTTTGGTAGCAGGAACCCTAATTTTATTTGCCTCCTAATCGAAATTAGGACTACAACTTAGAAGATGGATCCAAAAGAGGCAGAGAAGCCAAAGAATTGGGTATTGAATTTGCTTTTCAATTGAAGATGAAAAGCAATGGGAAGACATTTCCAAACAATTATCTTCATTTGGAGTTCATGTTTCTGTAGTTTCATCACACATTTTTTGTTTGTTTGCTTTCAGACCACGTTCCCAAAAACGTTCATCTTCATTTGGAGTTTTGATATGATTTGTGGTTTCTCTGTCTTTTTCGTTCATTGTCAAATTGTACAAAAAGAATATTTTTTGAGTGAGTTAGTTTAATCAAATTGCATGATTAACATTCGTTTTATTACAATTTCTTCACAGGTCAATAGTAACAACTGAGAAAGTTTATTAAAGTGGTTTAGGTGTTGTTAGCTATTAATATGTTGATTAAAGCAGCTATATTTCTTCTCACGGAGGATGGTTCATGGATGTTATGTATATAATAACTAAATCTATCTAATTTGTGTTTTTTTCCAATGATTTCATTGCTAAACTTTTGGTTGTTGTGATTACAATTCTTAATCATATTTAGATTTCATTCAGATCATTGGCATCCGAACTAATAATTGTGTTAGGATTCTATTTTGGGGTGGGTACTTAGAGGCTTTGTCTCTCGAATTGCATTCGGGTCTTGCGGCAATCAAACCTCTCCACAGGTTTCTTTCGTTAATTATTGAAACTCTTTCGTATCTTATTAATTTTCATATTGAAAATCAAGGTATTTGTAATTCTAGTTTCAGCCTATGTGGGATGTCATAGTAAATTTCAAACCATAGGTTTTTATTTGGCTTGAGGATAGCCTCTTTTGCAGGTCAATCTCTATACTTCTACTATCTTTTTTCTTGAGTGTTTCTTTACTTTTGCTACTTTTTGTTGTTTTGCTATCAAATTAGATTTTAGCTGGTAATGATAAACTTCATTTATGTTTGTTATGTGTTTCTTTGAAACATTGCTTTTGGGTGTTCTTACATTCTTACTTCTGAGTGCCTCCTACGCATATATGTTACGGATATTAGTTTTTAGCTTATATACTTATCATTGCATCTTTCAGTTTATAATGAATCATTGCATCTTCCAGTTCATAATAAATTTTCTATTAGTTTTATACATAATAAATTTTCTATTAGTTTTTAGCTTATATACGTACCCAAATAGTATGGTCCAAAACCCATCTCATGATCTGTTGCACTGCAGGTTATCAATTCCTCCGCTAGAAAAAAAAAAGGCAAAATCCAGCCACTTTCCACTGTAAAACACGTACACCAGCAACCACTAAAACAAAAGAGATTAAACTTTAGGTAACAAGGATTACTTTTTGTCCCGTTACATGTAGACTCTTTTGATGTTAAGGTGAAGTGAACTCTTCATTGTTGTTTGAAGCGATTTTGAGATCTGGTAGGTGGAAATGAATAGATTGTCTATTTGTTTCTGGGTGGTGGTGTACAAATACTGAAATTAGGGTTAACAGGGGAAGTGGGATTTGTTGGTGGTTGTATGCGTGCAATAATAATATTCTTAGATGTCAATGAATGTTTGTTGTATTTTAAAATAAGATAAATCTAATATCATGTTGATTAAAACAATTATAAGAGATTATCTCTAAGTTCAATTTCTTAGTTAATGGTTTTGTAAGACTGCAATTCTACCACTAAACTCACGAGGTTCTAGGTTTTGTAGTTCATAATTTTACCTGATTATAATTTCATAATTTGTGAGTCTTACTAATCATCCTCTTTATGTGATGTTGCCAATTTATATCCATTTAAACAAGCTAATGAAAGTTGTAGGGCATAATGTACCTTCACGAGGTGGAAGATGCTTTAAGCATGGCAGAACCATACAATTTAAATTGTCATTGAAAAGTGAGAATATTAACGGATTTGGCTGGTTGGCTTACAAGTTAATGAAGTTCTTTATTCAGTATAGGTTTCACTTATAAAACAGTTACATTCTTGGGATTGTGGTCTTGCTTGTGTTGTTATGGTTTTGAGAACACTTGGTCTTAACCATTATGATCTTGAAGATCTGCAAGAGATTTGTTCTACAACCAAGGTATTTTCTATTTCTTCATATTATGGTGTTATTTTGACTATTGTTCTCTATGGTGTTTAAGTCTTTTGCTTAAAGGTTGAGTTGCCAAACAAAATTTTTCTTCAATTAATATTTCTTTTTGTAAACGGTTATTTTTTTTAACAAATTTCATATTGAAGATGTTTTGACTATACAAAATGATCATGATCAATGCCAAAAAGATATTATATAGTTATAAGTTTGGTTAGTTGTAGTTCATGTTTGTTTTTTATTACTTTTTTATACTATTTGAAATAAAAAAAAACTTTACTATAAGCTAATTTATTATTGCAGGTAAGACTTCAAAGGATATTTAGAAGACTTGAAAAATCAAAGGTTAGTAAATAGTAACTCCTGAAAGGCCTAATGCCCCTAATGTTTATACAATTGATCAGTTTGGTAAAGAATATCAAAATTTTCTCATTGATTTTTTATAACTTGTGAAATACTTAGGTCTTTAAAACTCAGGCCTTAAAAAATTGACAAAAATAAAACTGAGTTAGCATTGAATAATGAGTCTTAAATGTCTCCTAGGAATAGAATACTACAAATCTGACTTCACCAAACCTTTGTTAGTAAAAATGGCAGCTTAGAATACTTTCAAAGTAACCATTGATAGTCTATATGGTTGGCATTTTTCATACAATCCTTAATTATATTAAAACGTTTGTTATCTATGAAAATAGTCAACAAATACTTGACAATTTGATTCGTTGATTATTTTATAACCTGTGAATTACAAAGCCTTTTCGTGCTTATGAAGCTCTAACAACATGAGAATAAAACATTTTTTTGGAAATAGATAAAGAATGTTATAGCTTTCAGCGAGAATGTAGTTGCCATAAAGGTTGTAACAGTTGTTCAGATTTTGACCATCTCTGCCAGCATGATTATCTTATATGTTTCAACTTGATTCTCTATTACTTTTTTTTGTTGCTTGTTATGATTTTAGATACAATTTCAAGTATGGAACTTTACTGAAAGCAATTTTATTACTGCAGCTAAGATGCACATTTATTAGTCGACCGCAAAAGAAATTTTGAAGGTTTAAAAACTTAAAAGTAAGTGGCTCATCAAAGGTCTAATGTTTCTTATGTTTAGATAGCTCATTAGTCTATGGAGTATATTGATAACCTTTGTAATACTCTGGTTTTGAAAACTCAATTTTATCAATTTGCAAGAGATGCGCTATTAGTTGTAATGTTGTATCATGTGTAACCTATCTAAAAGTATACAAAATGTTAACATGGTACTGATTCAGTGAAGTTCCTGCTTTTACATTGATTTTATTGTTAACATAGTCTAAATGTTTGTGATTTATAGTTATTTCTACTGCTTTAGATTTATTGTTATTGAATTACAACTGTGGTGTGAGTGCAATTTGTCTATTTGGATGTTGCTTTTGTACTAATCATCTACACTATCTACACTGCTCCACATATTACTATTCATAGAACAAATTAAGAGCTTTGCATTGTTTGAATGACTTGAAAATCTTAGCATTTCTCTTTTTGTGAACGAAGAAAGGATAAATGTTGCTTAGTTATGAAGTAAGTCTACTATTTTTGTTGTAGCTTGAGTTTTGTTGTAATGTTGTTCTTTTTTTCCTTCTCAAAGTAACAATTTAAGTGATGCAGTTGGATACTTTGTTGTTTTGAAATCATTTGTTTTGTTGTAAATTTGATTGCCGCAGCAACGCGCGGCGGCGTGTTTACTAGTTATTATTATTATTGTTTAATATTTACTTATATTTCATTTTAGCTTGTTATTTTATTTCCTCTATAATTAGATTCAAATTTTTACTATTTAACTTTGAGACCAATATTCTTTTAAAGTTTACTTTTATACTTCTTGACTACAGTTTACAGCTGTTATAACTTAACTGCACTCTCTAAATATATCACCATGACGTGTTTTTTATCTTTATTTAGATTTTCAAAAACAACTCGTCGTGAAGTGCGAATTATATTTACTTGTAATATCCTGATTTTGGTTTCTAAATAAACAAGAAGATGTTTAAGTGTGGGGAAGTTTGAAAGGCAAGTGACCAAAGATGCCACCACATCAAACTTGAAATTAACATGCTAAAGTTGTATATATGCCAAAGTAGTGTCCATGTGAAGAGCATGGGTGCGCCGACCATAAGCACAACTATGCTCACCACAAGCACCAGTGCGCTCGCTATAAGTACTAGTGTGTTGGCCATAAACATAGGTGTGCTAAGTTAAGCACGGTTTTGTCTGTTATAAGCATGGCCGTGCTTGCCATGTGTATGGGTTTACTTGATTAAGCACAATCGTGCTTGACCACAAGTAATGTTTTCATGCGAAGCTTGTCTAACGAGGTGCATGGTTGTGCTTCTAGCCAACTTAGCCCTTCTATAAGTAGAAAGTTCAGCCATTACTTGCTCTTGATCATTTCTTTCTCTTGTGGTTTGAATCTTGATACAACCTAGGGCATTTGAACTCGTTTTCTAGTTGTATTTGTGTTTGGGGTATCAGATGTACCGCAATAATTACTCCTAGTAGGCGAGTGGGTGATTCAATAGAAGTAGCGATAAAACTAGGGTTAAGGAATAAGTAGGGTTGTGCTAAACACGATTGCACAACCAGTGTTGTATCGCATTAAGCAACATAATAGATGACGTGGGCATAAAGACAAGGTGCCTAGAGAAGCTACAGAGAAGATAGACTGTGATAGGAATGTAGACCATACTTATATTTGAAAGTGAAAATGGTTATGAAATTACCCCTAGAATCAGTGCCCTACCTAGGCATACGAAGTGATTACTATGTTAGGATATCCTGGTTATAGGATATTAATAAGACCCTAGTTGATTGATTGAATGGAAGCCCAAAGAAGAAGCTAATGTGAGTTCTATGGCATGCCATTTTATTTCCGGCTGGTGTGCGTATTGTTATATTTAATCTGAACTGTGTGACATATGGGCATTGCAAAAGAATAATTATAAGTAGTTTTGGGCTAGTGAAAGTAAGAGGTATTAAAATTTAAAAAAGAAACAATGGTTTGACACATAGAGTTGATTTCTATATGGTCTACGAATCACAAAATGGTTTTCAAATGTAATGGTCGATACACCATGTAATGTTTTTAATAACTTGGCATGGGTTGCCATTTGAAAATATCTTAGAAACATATGATAAAATAAAATATTTTATTTGTAACAAAACTAAGTTTAGTTACACATATAGAGGTAACTGAAAATTGAGGTTGAAACATTCAAAAAACGTTCGGTTACAATTAAAAGAACTCAAAAAAAAAATAAAATGAATATACAAGTAACAAATTAGGTCGCGACAACTATCACTCCCACTTAACTCTAAAGCGTTCGAAGTCATAAAAGTTACTATCACTCGATGTTGTTCATCTATATTTTGTTAAGTTCATCAAACATCAAAACAATAATGACACTTGCTATAGCCTATGGCATTAAAGAAAAATTCATTATTTTAAAAACCTAAAGTTCATTGTGATGTTTTCTTCTCTTATTACATATAACATGATTGAATGTGATTCAATAATCTTCTTTATTAGTAGCCACATGAATTATGTTGATTGGAGCACACATTAACTCCATATGGAATTGGGAATTGTAAAGGTCCATGAATTAATCACATGCTATTTGAATGTGGTGATGAACATGCATGTTGTTAATTTGTTGAGATCTAACAATAATCTAAGTGAATTATCAAGGTGTATTTTTGTTATTGGTTCAAGCATTAACTCACCATGAAAGATTATTCATGTATGCGTATGTGAACATGAACTTCGTCCGTAGATCATCTTATTTCAACCGAATGCCAACATGCATGGTAATTTAATCATATTTAACCTTAGTGTTAATTATAGAATATTTTGATTGGCTCTTGTATCAATTCAAAATGTGGTAGGGATCGTCTTATAACAAGCTTATACTTTAGTGGCTAATGTAAAAAATTATAAAACCTTGTTGTAGCTAAGAATTTGAATTATATGAATAATAATAAGAGAATATAGATAGATGAGCGATTTTAAAGCTAACGTAATTAAGGTGGTATATTAAGTTAAGGTGGTATATAAAATAAGTACATTCATATCCAATGATTTGATTAATATACTAGCCAATTCCTATATTTCATTTAATTCAACCACTTAGTGAACTTTTTGTGTGGCTAAGTTATGATAGTCAAAAAAAAAAAAAAAAAAAAAAAAGAAAAAGAAAAAAGAAATAAAAATGAACGCCACTAGTGGGTTTAAATGAGAGCTATTTAGCTTCAATTTTTAATTGTTCATAATTATGCAATTGTTAGAATTAGAACTTTTAAAGAATTGTCTTGTTTCTAGTAGGGTCACAGTGGGTAGAAAAGCTTAGAGTTGGTAAAGTAGCTTTCAGATAATAAGTTTATGGAGATATCATTTCCATAATGCATTAGGAGGGTTTTAATTGGGTTAAGTTATACAAACATCGAATTTTATTATTAAGACATTCTGTTATATCTATCTCTTTTTATGTATCTATATGTATGTATAGATAGAATAAAAATAAATTGGGTGTATCAATAACAAATCCTTTTTAATTTTTAGTTTTTGAATGATTGGAGATGGAAGAAGATAAAACAGTTGTTTTTTTTTTCAACAATCACGACAAAATTCACAATATATGGCGGGTCTTCTCGAATTATTGTATGGGTCAAGTAGGTTGCTTTGCTTAGAGGCTATTACACAACAAAATTCCTCCATCAACAAAGTGTTTGTTAAGAGGTGACAAAATCCAATCAAATTGTATGGGTCAAGGAGCGCGTTAATGTTTAACAAAGTTAATTTTTCATTCCGAGAATCATCAAAGATATTAATCACAAACCCGTATCGCTCTCTTTGAGCTGATCAGATTGGTGATCCTCTTCGTGTGATCAGGTCTATGAAGTTTTATGGTTGGTTTGGTATTTTTTTGGCTTGATGTTTAAATTTGGTGTTAGATATATCTTTTTAGATCTCTTATTTCTTATGTTTTTTTTTTGTTTTTGGCTCAGTTTCCTGCTGTCCTTGTATTATCCTATATATGAAAAATACAACCTGATGAACAGTAGCTCTACACGTTAAGGGCATTTCTGGAATTTCCTGTGTGCTTATACGTGGTTTTATTTCTATCCACGTGTCCTCTGCTTCTTATAATAAAAAATACAACCTGATGAACAGTAGCTCTACACGTTAAGGGCATTTCTGGAATTTCCTGTGTGCTTATATGTGGTTTTATTTCTATCCACGTGTCCTCTGCTTCTTATCTTCTTCAAGGCACACGCCATCTTTTGTAGTTTGCAAGCCCAGAGCCCTTATCCGACCTTCGGGTCACCGGTGAGGATTGTGTGGGTTGCCGGCTGGTTTGACCCTATTTGAGAGCTTCTGGTGATAGAAAAGTCGCGGCCCTTTGCCGTCCGTGCATGGTCTCGCCAGCGGTGGTTGTGATGGGTTTGGGGGGTTGCCGCCGGGTGAGGGCATTTGCCTTTTGGCTGCCCGTTTCTGGCGAGGCGACCCTCGGCTGTCATGTTCGATTAGCCTTGGCCTCCTGTTTCCAGCAAGGCCACTCCCGTGTATGTTTTTGTCGTCTGCGATACCCAGCCTTTGCCGGCGGCAGTGGGTTAGGTGATACACCAATTGGGTCTTCGACGGAGACAGTAGTTCGGGTAATTCCCCATTTACAGTAGCCGTTCGATTTTTTTTGCGTTGTGTACAAGTCGTTTATGCGTGTGCAGGTTGTAAAGCATTGTGTACACGTTCGTGATGCGTGCACAGAGTATAAGAGAGTAGGTCGGCTTCATTTGATGCTATGCAGACGAACCTCTCTCCCGGTATGTTAGGGTGCACTGGCCGCCGCCCATCGCCACTCGCTGCCGCCATAGCCACATCCCAAAGCCTATCGTCTGTCGTCGTCGCCGATTCAAGGCTTTGTATGGTTTTCTTAGATATTCCCGCCAATGGCGTTCGAGGTGGTGGATGAGGTTAACGTTTTGTGGGTGTGGCGGTGAGAAAGGTTTGAGTCAAACAGCCGGCGGGCCTCCGTTTCTTTCTCGCTGATGATGGTCTCGATGGTTGCATGTCGGCCTTCTTTCTTTGTTTCGGGTTACCCCAGTCTAGGTTTCACCACCTTCATTTCACGTTGTTCTTGGTCGCAGGTTTGTCAAAGAAAATGGTTTCGTTTTTTGGTGGTTTGATGGCGGGCAGAGATTGTACGTAGACGAAGGCGGAGGGTGGTGCTAAGGAGACACTCAATCGTCAATCCAGGCAAAAAAGAGTTACAGTTTAAGAGACATTAGGTTCAGGCGGTGGTGCACTTTGCCTCAGTTGAACAAATCTCCCACCAACGTTCTTTCGTTCTTCACCTGCACCTGTGACATAATTCGCTTTGCTTGATTTGGGCGGCGGATATTAGGTGGCAGTCGAGGGTTTGGGAAGAAATGTGTTGGAGCTTCATTTGAAAAGTGGATATTTGAGTAAAAATTGATAATTAGTTGCCCTATATGTGGAATACTTTAAGTTCAAATCCTTTATACAGGTGATTTACAACTCGGTTTTATACCGCAAATACAAAGGCTAAATGTTTTTTTGTTTAAGGTTGATGTTCCAATTTGATTGTCTTATTTGATGATTAGATTAGACGTCACTTAGTGTTGGCTGTCGAGTATTACGCTGAAGAGAATGTTAATGGGTAACTAATAGTTCTTTTATTCATATTTAGTTGATTTGAAGAGTTAGGTTGTTTTAGCAGTGTACGAGTCTGTTACTGTGCCTTTATAATTGATTAATGATTAGATTAATTGATGAATTTAGTTGCTATCACACTTGAATAATGTTAGATTCTTCACTGTCACATATGTGTATTGATGGTTATTTTTGGGTAGTGGTTTCAAAATTTAATATGTTATTTTTATGTTGAGTTCTTTAGTATTATTTTTTGGTTTTAGATTTGTGTAGATATGGTTATATGTTCTTTGATTACAGAGTAGTAAAATAATTTAGAAGGTATAACTTCCAACTTACCTCTCCTTTTGAGTTTTGATGCAATGGCACTTTTATTGTCACACTTGGATGATGACTTTTGTTTTTAATGTTTTACTCAGTTGTTTAATTAACATAACAATTTGATTTTTCTCTAATTACATTTTGGATTCAAGACGTGATGTAATGTTGTTCGGTAAAACTATTATGTTGTGAATGTGATGAGGGAAACACTATATTCGAAATATACGCATTTGTCCGAGTCTCGGTTTACCTCGTCTTTATGACGCGCAACGCGCGTCGGGGTGCAAACTCTAGTTCATTTAAATAAGATATTGGCTGTAATAGAATCAACATTCTCGTTATTTGGATCCATGTATTGTGTTAATTTGTGCTAGTACATATTAGATGCATAACTATTTATGCTTTTAACAAATACCTAAAAACATATGTATGATTTAGAACAGAATTGCCAAAAAAACACAAGATCACATGTTTGTACCTAGATTTTGTGTACTTATAATACAACTAGCAAAAAGCCCCCGCGCGATGCGGCGAGCCTTTTTGCTTTATTAATAACTGCATCCTAGGGAGTATTGTGCTTAGAGTGATGTTTTACGTCGATTAATAACCGCGGAACATTGTAGCATACCTCTGCCTATAAAACTTAATTGCTTTAACTTTATCATAATAAAAGAATTCAAAAAGAACATTAAAGAAAAGAACAAAAACAAAAGCAACAAAAACAAAAACACAAAAAAAATAGAAAATAGAAAATAGAAAAAAAGCATTTCACCACCTCCAGTCCTCCACCTCTACCTCCATCTTTCAGTTCACACACTTTTTCTCCCACACACCTTTTCATTTACCTCCATGGAAACCACCCCTCTTACCACCACCACCCATGACCCACCTACCACCGCCATAGCCACCGCCACGATGGTCCGTAAGAGCGGCATGGAGAGCCCGTCCCCGCGGCCCCGCGGCCCCGCATCCACCAAACCCACCCCCACGACACCCCTCTCTTCCACTCCACCGTGGCCCAAACCTCCCTCAGCCGCTTCAACTACTGGGTCATCATCTTTCGCCTCTTCTCCTTCTGCCTCTCCCTCTCCCTCTCCCTCTCCGCCGCCCTCTTCATCCTCACCACCAACGCCGCCACCGCCCGAGAACACAGGGTCAGTCGACGCAAATAACTCCGGTGGCCCCCACTCGTATCGCTTCGGGGCTTTCCGGTAATCATATTAACTCACCCACCCACCCTATAGATTTTGTCATAAGGGTTGTGAATTAATTGGTGGATATTGTGAGTTTTGTAGCTTCGTTTTTGCAACTAATGCGAATAAAAGATGCAACAACAATAAGGGAGAAGAAAGAGAGAGTGAAACTCATAATGCGAATCTACAGAAAAAGCTGAGTGAAATATGTGATTTTGAAGCTCAAAAGAGGAAGGAGGTGGAAGAAAGGCCGCCCTTATGTTTTGTAGGAGGAAGAAGGCGGTGAAGCCTTCATGCTTTAAAAGGTTGTACATGAAGCTTCAACTGTGTGCTGTTTGGATTTTAAAGTATATACAATGTATTGCTGCATCAAAAAGACAGGATCATGACTCATTGTCTGAGTGAAGCATGTCCAACATTCTTGAATTATTCCCGAGCCCAAGAGTCCAGATTTAAGCTATTACATATGGATAGCAAGTTAAAAAGTGACCCAAGGCCAAAGTTGCAAAGAGCACTTTGACAGTAAAATCAGTAATGCATCAAGGTCCATATTTAGTGTATGCGATGTGAGTGTGACATGTATATTTATAAAAAAGGAAAGTATTGTAAGAAGATGTACTGATGGAGAGATGTGTGGGAGAATATGGACTATGGAGCATGAGGGAGGGTGGGGAAGGACTTCCATCAAGTGGCTGACCCTCCTTTGAAGACGAGAGTGGGCAAGAACGGACCCAAATGGGCCGAATCTATGTAGACCCACGCATTAAGCGCAAACCAAGGGTTATGCCACCAAAATGAGATGTATAATGAAAGACCAAACTTTAGCAATCCTTTACTTAATTCATCTAAAGAGGGGTTTGTTCTCTTATCATAAAGCTGCATCCCAGATTAAAACTTCCCAACCATCTACATATATCTGTGGGAAGATCAGTTTACAGCTACCTAGACTCCTATAACGACCGTCTAGATACAGGGCAGGCATACCGTCACATGAAACCCGACATTAGGCTATGGGATTGGAGAAACAGGTCTCAATGGTTTGAAATGAACTAAATAAAATATAAGAACTATATACCGAAAAGTTCAACCCTACTCTTAGGAAACTTGAGATAATATAGTCGTCAGAGTAACCGTGACATTTCATTGTGTGATAGATGTTTGTATCTTATCATTGTGGCACAACTTTTGAACTTTTACAAAAAACTTAAAAGGAATAAGCTTGCTAGCCAGTTGTGTTGGATCAGGTGGGTCAGGTTCACTTGTTTGACCTGTTGGCTTAACATGTACAGAAATGCAAGTATTTTTAATTTCTGTTGCTTAGTGTGAAGGCCTACTACTTCTACCCATGATAATAAAGTCCATTTCACTCAGTTGAAAACATAACAAGATGATAATCAAATTATTTCACTAATTCATGCAAATACATTTATATAACAGCCACCAACTCATAACCAACGAAAGCCTTATGAAAGAGCAGTTTAGAGCCACTTTCAATGCATGTTCCCATAGGAGTCCAAAAGGGTGTCATCTCCACAGATGTTTTGCTTCAATAACAATTTGATTTTTTAATAATAAATTATCACAGTAAGCTCAATGTTCTGTTTTAGAAAGGAAAAACAACTAAATGGCATTTCCATAAATAACATACAAGCAGACTCATGAGTAAAAGTTAGGAAAATTGGTTTCACAAATCACTTACCTTATGATTGCATATGGTGACAATCAGGGGGTGACATGTATTTCTTGGCAACTATTCAAAATTCAGGAATATTTAATAAATACTGTAAAATGTAGCCTCTAGCAGCAATCTCATACCTAACCGGCCATAGAACCAGTTTGAGGCTGCTCATATCCTTGCTCCCCATTTACTACTTGCTGCTCACTGCCATTCCGCTGCCAATTTCCATATTGCTGTCCACTGCCATTAAAGCTTCCATTGTTGTACCGTTGTTCATTCCCATACCCACTCCAACTTCCGTGATTGTATTGCTGTCCATTCCCATACCCACTCCAACTTCCGTTATTGTATTGCTGTCCATTCCCATACCCATTCCAACTTCCGTTATTGTATTGCTGTCCATTCCCATATGCATTCCCATTCCCATTCCCATTCCCATTCCAACTTCCGTTATTGTATTGTTGTCCATTCCCATTCCCATTCCAACTTCCGCTATTGTATTGCTCTCTATTACTATGCTGCTGTTCACTTGATTTATCGCTTCCTGTATTGTACTGCTGCCCACTTCTACTATAGCTTCGGTTATCATACTGCTGTGTATTTCCAACGTTGTATTGCTGTCTATTCACATAATCATTTCCATTATTAGTTTGCTGCCCATCTCCATACAGCTGTCTCTGTGCATACCCATACCCATTCACATTTCCATGAGATAAACTTTGAGTCTGCTGGCGGTATCCACTCGGATTTCCACCACCATGTTGTTGTGCATTTCCATGTGGCGACTTTGGACTATAAACTGGCCATCTTGCATTTAGAAGTCGATCAATCTCTTCCCTCCGGCCCACCTTATCAAAAACCTCTAACACATGCTCCTTAAGTACAGGGCCTACACCAACACCATACATGACCATTTGTTGTAATAAAGAAAAACTCGTGTCATAATTAGAGGCCGCACAAAGTGCCCTGATCACAATATCATATGTAGTGGCATCTGGTTTCGGATCCTTTTCACCCATTTTACTCAAAATAGGTTCACAATCAACAACCTTTCCGTTTTCGATTAATTCAGAAAACCATTTGTTGGCATAAGTAGGAATCACTCTCAAGCCAGCATCCACCATCTTGGTATACTTCTCCATAGCCTCATCAATTCTTCCTGCTTTAAAATAAGCATCAATCAAGGTCCTATAAGTGGTGACATCAGGTGATAAAGACTTGCCACACAATTCCGCATACATTTTCTCCGCATCATCTACCATATCATGCTCACAGTATCTTATAATCATATTATTAAAACCAGCTGTATCCATTGCAAAAGGCTTCGACTTTGGAGCTTTACCAGCCTTTTTAAACACACTGTAAGCCTCTGAAGCTCTACCCTCTTTAAAACATTCATTAACCATCAAATTAAACGTATCAGAATTCACCGCTTGAACAACAGGCGGCGTATGCCTATCCAACATACTATCAAACAACGCCTCAGCCTCAGCTTTCTTGCCCCATTTAAGCAGAACCTCTAAGAGCACATTACACGTAGCAGGAACCATCTTAAACTCTTTATCTAACAAAGACTTATAAGACTCCATAGCCTCTCTTGCCCTACCTTTGCTAAAGAACCACTCCATAAAAGTAGCATTAACAATACCATCATAAACCATACACCTACTCTTAAGCTCATCAAAAAACTCATTAGCCTTATCCAAATTACCCAAATTAAGAAACCCCAAGATAATATTATTAAACACATGAGAATCAGCACCATGGCCATCATTAACCATTTTCCACAAGAAGTTAACCGCTTCATCGATGCGCCCAGCGTCAACCAAACCCTTGGTCAAATGGCGAAAAGTAACCGCCGAGGGGCTAAAAGGAGCATTCTCCTTGATATGTTCATACACCTCAAGCCCTTTATCAACCTCCCCACTCTCACAGTGTGAAACAATCAAGAAATTGTAAGAAACAACATTAGGAACAATGTTAGACTGCTTAAAAAAGTAGGTAAAAAGCGCGATAGCATCCGAATACCGCTTCGCGCGATACATAGACCCGATGATCGCATTACAGGTGAAGACAGTGGGGCGAGTGCTTGAGAAAACAGACTGTCGAGCGACGACTGATGCATTGTCGAGATCTCCGGCTCGAATCAGCGATTGGACGCGGTTGTGGAGACTGAGCCGTGGTCCAACGAGTGCGGAGGTGGTGTCGGGTTGGTTCGGGTCGCGTCTCGGGCGTGGGGCGTTGGGGTCGCGTTGAAGGGCGTGGAGCGGTGGTTCGATGCGGAGGCGGCGTTTGCGACGGCGGCGTTCGGCGGCGGCTTCTTCGGCGGAGGAGAAGGCGAAGGATCGGAAGGGGGTTAGGGAGGTAGGGTTTGGGGTTTGGGGGTGGAGAGATAGGATTTGGAGGTTGACGGTGGTGGTTGTGACGGAGGTGCGGCGGAGGGTGCGGAGGAGTAAGCGAGCTAGCGTCATGGCGGTGGTGGTGGACGACGGTGGTGGTGGTGGAAGTGGAAGAACCCTAATTCGTTAAACCCTCTGACGAGATGAAACTCAAATACTATGATAGGCAATAATATAAAATGATGGTAGAAAAAGGAATTCAAAAATGAAAATAATAATAATATTGGTTAGAAAAAATTATACGACTCTGCTGGGGATCGAACCCAGAATCTCTGGTTCCGTAGACCAGCGCCTTATCCATTGGGCCACAGAGTCAATTTGTTACGAATTACTGTAAGAAAGTAAAAAGAGAAGAAATGTATCTAAAAGAAAGACGATGTTATGACTTATGAGGGAAAAGGCAACAGTTTTAAGGGAAGATAGTATATTCCTTCATTTGAGATATTTTATATTGTGTTGTTTTTTTAAGTTTTTAGATTTCTAATAATAAAGTATTAGAATTTTCAGGTTGGTTTGATTGATTTTCTTTTGAAATCATGAAAATTCAAGTTTATGGTGAAGTTAAAGATCAAGACCAACTAAAGTCACTATTAGTCCAACGAAGAAAACCTAAAACTAAATGCTAAAAATTCAAAATTACTAAAGTTGTAATTTTCAATCAAGTTTTAAGTTTCATTTGTAAATAAAGTTTCATATCTAATTTCAACATTATTAAAATAATGATGTGACACTAACTCGTAGACTCGTAGTGGGGGAAGGATGGCCAGTAGATTGGTTTTGGTCCCTGGTAATGAATAGCAGGTAGTGAATAGCTAAACAAGTCATCCGGACACTACCAAGATCGATTGCTTTTGCCTTATGGTTATTTGGTGGTTGATGATGTAAACAATATTAACACTACCATATAAACCCTTATGATGTATGCGAGTGTACCCTTGGCAAAACCTAAGATAGCCCAAGCTAGGCATTACTAAGAACTAGCCTTACCATCAACACATGGCAAAGATAGTCAATCACCAGGGGACAAGACAAAAATGGTTTCCCTTAACTTCTTCCTAGAGTTAGCACCTTTGACGAAACAAAGGAATTAACAACAACTTGACTAGACAAGGGCCAAAGGGTTGCGATGGTGTAAGGATTAATGTGACGAGCACTGGAAAAATAGATGTATAGGAAGGGTAAGGCAACATGTGTCAAATGCACCTTGAGACACTCTCCATCGTCTTTTTATACAATTATAAAAAGCATTGGTACCTAATAAAATAAAACAAAAGGCTCAAATTGCAATGTGAAAAACAAAATCAAAACATTACT
Source organism: Flaveria robusta (assembly GCA_025506415.1). Taxonomy (NCBI): domain Eukaryota; kingdom Viridiplantae; phylum Streptophyta; class Magnoliopsida; order Asterales; family Asteraceae; genus Flaveria; species Flaveria robusta. The sequence continues at coordinate 26,021,332 of CM046470.1, forward strand.
TCAAGATCTCCTGAAGAGCGATAGTAGAAAAAATGGTTACACACAAGATCTCTAGAAGACTACTATTTCACTATACATAAATAATGGATCAAGCCTCAAGCTTCAGGAAAGTTTTCTCTCCTGTCGTTCTCTAACTCTCTACTCACTATCAATCACTTCATCTTCATGTTCGACTACTTATCCTCATGCCCAAGGCTAATCGCAAGAGACTTCCTTCTGCAATGAAACTACCGATTATTTACCTCTTAGCAACATAGAATAATCATTTCTAGTGGAGTTTTATGACTTCCTGTGGTGATATCAATTTTGTTATAACAACATTAGTGATGACTGATTGGTAGATTTGTAGATGGTTAATGGTTTATAAAATAGGTTTGGGAAACAATAAAAGGAGACTGGGTAAATATGTTATAGGTAATTAGATAGGAGAATTAGATACTTGGTCTTAATGAGCATTTGAGTATGTGAGGCAATTGGACAAGCTTATATAAATTTGAGCTAAGCTAAAGTTAAGTTTAATTTAATTTTAGACATAGGATAAAAGTAAAGTTTGAGCTTAACATTTTTATATTTTTAAAATAGAATAAAAAACTAAGTGTTTTATTTTTTTGTTTTTTTAGTGGAATGAAAGTATATACAATTTTCAAAGTTTGGTTGAACATATAAATTTAAGATGTTTGTGAGAGTATATGTGAAACTCACCTGTTATTATTTGTAGGTTTCATGTCCTTTTGATTGGTCATAAAAGTACTTCTACTAGTTATCTCTATATGGTAATAATTAAATTCTTACAACCACACTCTTAAATAATTGTCTAGAAGTACTCATCATAACTTAAAAACAAATTATAATAAGAGTGGGAAGAATATACAACTTGAAAGATAGAATGAAAGTTATTAAGTACACGTGTTTAACATGGTTTTCTTAACATAGATTTTTATGTTTTTATTGTAAACATGTATGTATTTTGAGGGTTTAGTAATAAGTAGTCATTGTACTATAAAAGATGACCACCGAGCCTGAAATTCACTGAAATTTTAGTGTTTTTTTCATATGTTCATGAGTGTTTTAAAGTATACAAACTCTTTAAAAAATTTCTTTTTAAATGACCAATTAATGAAGAAACATTTATTATAAAAATCTTATCAAGAATTCAACATAGAAGTTAAATTACATTAAATGTCTTTAATAATAATCTAATTATCATCTCCAATGAGCATGAGACATTGGTAATAACCGAGCAATAACTACTCATGTTGTTGTCCTTTAGTAAAAATTGTTAGTAGAATCCAACTACCTATTAACAACAATCTTGGATCAACACTAACTTTTTACTGTCAAGTGCCATCAACAACTAAAGACTTAGTGGTCGCGTGCATTCCCATCTAAATGAAGTTTTGTTGCTGATGCTTAACCAACTTTCAAAAATATAAAGATGACTTTCATGCGACCCAAAGTCATGTCAATAGCCAAGTGCGTCTAAGTTATGATGCACACTCATGAGGATTCTTATGATTAAGGATTTTTTCTATTTAGACACACAACTTTTAAATTTATATCTTATCTATCTTAACTTTATTTGGACACGCTTTGATTTGTTACGAAGCTCTCATCAAGGAGAACACCACCGTTAAATAGTAATTATATTAATAATAATTACACGTAGTATCAAAAGTTAATGAAATACTATATTTTAGAATTACCTGCAACTCTTAGATTATTCATATTAAGTATTTTTTTTCCCAACAACCGTGACTGATATTAACAGTCGTAAAATATGTAAAATAGTGTACGTAATCACTTGATTACATGAATTATATAATGATTAGAGTAGCGATGGATGTATGACTGCGTACCCACTAGAGGCACGTCTTTTTTATGACCTTTTCTTAGCACAAGGTAACAATGTGTGTGAGGGAGACTAATAGATAGTCTTATAAATTTTTTTATAATATTTGCAGAGTTTACAAATTCTGAAATTGCTAGTAGTGGTGCAAACGAGCGAGTAGAGCTGAGTCTGAGCTCGTCTAGGCTCAAGCTCGTCTAGTTTCGAGCTTTATTTTTAAAGTTCTAGCTCGGCTCGTAAGATACTTTCAAACTTGAGCTCGGCTCGGGCTCTACTCGTTTATTATTTAATTATTACTTTTTTCTATTTTTATATTTAATATTGACATATATGTATAATTCTCCTATATATGAATAAAGTAAGGCAATGAACAGTGTTCGGGGGTAGTTTGGGTATTTCAGTTTGCCTCGGGTTTCGTGCTGTGGGTTTTTATGTGTTGCTGGCTTTATTTGGTGGTGGCGGAGTGTCGAGGCGGTGGCCGTTCAGCTGTTGATGTCGTTTCGTCTTCGCCGGTCTTCCGTCCTCTTTAATGGAGAGCGGTTGTCGGAGCGCGTGTTAGTGTGGGTGGTGGCAGCCTCGGCTTCCCTGCCGTCCCCTCGCCGTTGTGTGTTGTCGGGTATTTTCTCATGGAGCTTAAGATTTACGGATCTGAGGTTTAATGGAAAGAAGAAGGCGGTGCTGGTGGGGTTCGAGGCGGTGGTCCCATCGGCTGGATCTTTGGGTACCGTCGCCTCTTCACAATCTCTCCATTACCCTTTTAGGGTTTTCAGATGTCGCCGCCATGTCGTGCATGCATTGATGGTGACGCTTGCTACCGCCGGTGGCTATACCTGTTGCGATTTGTCGATGATGGTGACATAAGGTTCATTTGAGACATTAAACTGATGTTTCTGGGTTTGCATTGTTGTTCAACATGCCAACTGAGTTTTCTGAAATCCGATTCATCTTTAGTCAATGATGTTGGGGTTTCCTCACCTGAGACCCGATTTTCATCTTTCTAATTTATGTCTGGTCTATGATATATGTTGGGCGATGATGTTGGTGCTAATGGTCACGATGGTCGTTTGGGTTGACTAATCTAATGGTTAGGTCGGTGACGATGAATCTCGATTCATCCGAGGCTTTTTTCTTACCGTAGAATGATCTCTCTGGTTTTCCGTACTGGCAAAAAATTCCTTGTGGGGGTCACTATGTTTGGCGATGACGATGACCTAATAGATGTGTTTGTTGCTTTGGTGTGGCAAACTATTATGTTCAGTCGTAACGAACAATAAATTCTGTTTAAGGGTAATGATGATATGAAAACGTTTGTGTCGTTTTGGCGAGACGATCAATCTTTTGCAGCCACGACATATCCATTCTGAACCCTCTAATTGATCGAATTTTTAACCGCCGCGAAGCGCGGTTGGTTATCTACTAGTTATGCATTTTATATATGACATTATACATATTATTTAATTGTTTTTATCATAATTTTATATATAATAAAAATTATTTATATAATATTTCTAATAAATTGAATAACAAATAGAAACAATTATGATTTTAGTCCTTGTGGTTTGGTGTTTATAACCTTTTTTTATCTAATAGTTAAAAAATGACCAGTTTAACTACTGTGACTTTAAATTCGTCACAGTTAAGTAACAAGCATTAACCGCCATCCATTTGTTCTGTTAAGTTTATATAAGATGACTGAAACATCCTTAGATTTAAAATGTTATTACATTACAAATAATATAAAAACAAATATACTAATTGATAAATTAAAAAATAACTAAACCATCAAACCTAACAAGTTCATTCAGATGATCAGACATGACCACTAAACCTTCGACTATATCGCCGAATAACCTCACACCACAATGCATTGGCGACCATCACCATAACCACCATAACCATTGATGGTGGTGGCTATGGTGACTTCACTAGAGAAGATGGAGTTGGTGATGGTTAGGGTTACTTTAGTGGTTGATGAGAATGGTTAGAGAAAGGGTATTTTAGTCTTTTAAACAAAAAATTAACAATGAAAATGGATGGAGTTAATGGTTTGGGTTCGAGCTCGATACATGAATCTCGAAACTTTTTCACTTACGTTTTAAATTCTTCTAATTCCCTTCAAATGATGTTTTGTCATATTATGAAGGCTAAAAATCATCCAAATTTCTACATAATCAAAAAGAGCCTATGCATTGGATTTTCTTTTAACTTTTTTTTTTTTTTTTGGTTTTTGTTTGCGTCAAAGATATAGCTATTACGATATGTTTCTATACCCTTGTTTTGAAATTCGGCCCTGGTTACGAAGTTACACATGTTAAACGTGTATAAAACATTCCTGGTTATAGAGATTTTGAAAGCACTTAATAGATTAGTTAACATTAATCACTCAACAGACAAGACTTTACGTTCACATGAAATATTGATCTAAACATATTAAATTTTAAATCAAAGACTAAAACTAAAATTCAACCATAGGACATGACCATTAGTGTAATAGATTCAAAAAGTTTAGTAGCTTTGATGTGATTAACAAATTGTTCTAGACTTTGTTGTGTAAAAAGAAAGTGATGGGTTTCCTCTTGGATAGAGTTTCTAGACGAGTCACTTATGAAGCATCAACCGCTCATATTGATTTTATCGTACCAGGTCCAACTCACACATGAATATTATCAAAAAGAAAAACAACTGTTGTGATAAAAACCTTTCAAGTCAGTTGTGAACCTAACATCTTAAAAATTCCAAATCAATACCATCCCCCCATGTCATTATACCAAAACACCAACTACCCTCGTAAACCATTCAATGATTAAAAAGGTAAAGCATTTTTTTGGAGTCATTCGTTTAACTAAACTTTCAAACACAACAATCCCGTGTCAAATAAACAACCCATAATCCCAGATCGAAATACTGCTAAAATAAACCGTTTTAACGAGTTCGACCGACCCAACCAACAATTGATGCGGTCTAGTTTCGTAAAAAAACTATAGTTACCAGATTGGCCCAAAAATTCCGTAAAAAACTGTTGGTAAAGTAAATTATTGTTTATTTACTTATTTGGATGACTCTTGTACATTGGTCAAGCAAGGATGCGAAAGTCAAACGCGTCATCGCTGACTGGAGTTTCTTGCGAAAAAAGATAAGTCGATAAGAGATTATTAGGGTGTTAATATGCCATTTCCATACAAACAGAAACATAATTCAATTAATCATCTCCTTGTAGTTTTTCCAGTGGGCATAGGTATGTTCCTTCCGTTTTATCTTTGAGCAATTGTATAATTTTGTGGTATATTGATTGTGTTGCTTTCTTCTTCTTTCTTGCTTTGTAGAAATTATTATCCTGAGACATATAACTAGGGATCACTTGATGAACTATAGGGCCTAGGTTCATTTGCAAATTATAATTGGAAGATAACTAATGTTGCAATTAAAGCTCGATCAAACATAAACAGAGTGAAGAATTACATTTGGAAGAACTATAGGATCTAGGTTAATTTGCAAATTATACACGAGTTTCTTTTGCTGATATAAACATATAGAATGTAAGTTTTATTACCACTTGAAATATGTTGTGAAGTTTTAATTATCATTGAAACTTAAGTTTTTTTGAAAACTTCCATGATTCATGTGATCAAGAAGGTTAATGAAAGAACCAAGTATCACAGTTCAACTGATCATATACATGTGATCAAGGAGTGATATCCATAAAGATATATGCAGCCATTGCTAGTTACATGTGAATTGATCCTATCAAACACCCTTATGTAGGTTGTTGTTGTTGCTGCTAGCCCATATGTAGTTTTATTAAAAACTTGATTACCTTTTGTTCATCGGTCACATGCTTTGATTTAATTTTCTACAAGTATTTAGACCTTTGAATGTGGTTCTAAGTAAGATAAGCAATTAGTCCGTGGTTTTCTGAAGAAATATGGTTAGTAAGCTTGTTACGTTAGCTAATTTCTATCATTGTTTATGATAACAATGTAGAAACCAGGTTACCGAATACTGTAGTTTTCTATTTAAAGCAAGTGAATATGAATCTGGATGATCTGAACAAAGTCTGGGAGGTCAAACCTTTGAAGATGGCCCGAGAGAACGAGGCAAGAGGAATTCTTGAGAAAGTAGCAAAACAGGTTCAACCAATCATGCGAAAGCGTAAATGGAAAGTCAAGATTCTTTCTGAATTTTGGTAATTGCAGTTTCTTATGACATTCTTGTTATTTGAGAATATTATTATATTTTTTGTTATTGAAATATTTAACGTTTAGGCCCTCTAATCCTGCCCTTCTTGGCTTAAATGTAAATGGAGGTGAGGAAGTAAAACTAAGACTTAGGAGGCAAAATAATGAGTTTGACTTCTTTCCTTATGAGCAAATTCTTGACACCATGCTTCATGAGCTTTGTCACAATCAATATGGCCCGCATAATGCCGATTTCTACAATCTACTTGATGAAATAAGAAAGGTAATTTGAAGACAGTAATTATAGCTTCTTATTCTTAGTTAATGAACCTGATATCATTAACCTTTTTTTAATGTTTAATGACAGGAATGTGAAGAATTGATGGCTAAAGGAATAACAGGCACGGGTCAAGGGTTCGACCTTCGTGGGAAAAGATTAGGTGGATTTACACGTCAACCCCCTTTGTCATCACTTAGACAGAAAGCACTGGCTGCTGCTGAAGCTAGAGTCCAACGTGGGACTTTACTGCCTTCAGGTCCAAAACGTCTTGGCGGTGATAGCAGCTTGAGGGATGTCCTTACCCCGATTCAAGCGGCGGCCATGGCAGCAGAAAGAAGACTGCATGATGACTTGTGGTGTTCTTCTCAGCCTTCTGACACACCTTCTGACACACCTGCATTACCAGAAGTAGTAAGCTGTGGTGAAGATTTACAATCTACATCGGTAAGCAGTCATGAAAAAGAAGCAAAAGCTTTATGGCAGTGTGGAGCTTGTACATTATTAAACGTGGTAAAGTCACAGTATATGCAAAACATCAGTTACAACTTAAAGGGTATGCTAATTTGTATTGAATCGTGTTGCAGCCATCAAGTCTGACGTGTGAAGCCTGTGAAACCCAAAGAGTAGATGTGAAGAATACGAAAACAAATAAGAATGCGAACGCAGATATGAAAATATGGTCGTGTAAATTCTGTACTCTACAAAACCCTGTGGCAACAGAAAGATGTTTAGCTTGTGGAGAATGGAAATATTCATACGGTCCTCCAACAGCTACACGTGGTCCGTATCTTGGTACATGAACTAAACACCTTACATTACAATACATTAAGTTAAGATTAAAGTAGAGGTTGTTGCTTTGCTTTGATTTGTATCATACTATTACTATCATACATACAAACATCATTCCTATTATCTTCTGATGGCGCTTTGTAAACTGTATGCATCTTAAATAAAGGTGAGATATTTCAGCTTTTCTTAAATGCTCCTAATAGATCTATTTTAGTAGAATTCATTTAGAGATTGTTGAAATGTATTTTTTAACAAAATAATGCAAGACCCTAAATTTTCAAACAAAAAAGGTATTCGTATTATTACATCGTGGTGCTGTTTAACAAATTACAAATAAAGTCGAAGTAGATTACATTCAAAAAACAGAGGTCATAAGAAACAAATAAGTAGTTGTAGAATATTGAAGAAGCTAGGAAAATAGATTTTGGTGTCCAAGTCTTATGGAATTAATGTAGTTAGGAGGGGCGTGAGCAGAAATCCCAGGGACTGCCAAACCGATGACCCGCATCACTATGCCTTCCCAGGACTCTTTGTATTCGTTCCCATATGCCAATCCCATTGTCATTCCTCTCAGTAATTCCCATATAGCATTCAGATACTCGGGAATCAGGTACCAAAACCCAAAGTAGTTCCTGTTCGGTTCTTCATCCACTTTCTTCGTTCAAAAAGACCACACACATATGCACATTAGTTAATTATGGTTATATATATATGTATACAAGAGAAGAATTAAGAACACCTAATGAATACTCAGCTTACTTGCTCGGCGAACATGCTATTGTAGTAGAGGCAGACCCCAAAATGCTTATACAAGAATGTTTTATTGTCATAAGGCAACCTGGGAACAAGGTCATTGCAGTAGACCATTCTGTAATATTTGGGATCAGGTTGCTGCAACTTTGATTCCACATACCTCCCTAATTCCCTGTTTCCAACTCTCGGCTGCCCGAAGGTGTGTACGCCCAACAACCTCTGTAAAACAAGCTCTTCCTCGTGTAAGAGGAGCACTGTCGGGAATAATATGGCAAGGGCCCCACCTAGGCTATGCCCAGTGACCAAAAACTTTGCATTCGCGTGCTCCTCGAGTAAGCTCGTGAGCTTGCTCCTGACGACAAAATACGCACTCCTCTCCACCATCTCTGGAAGTGATGTGTTGGTTACGCGAAGAAGTTCCTGGAAGGAAGACGTATTTGATCTGTTCCCGAGGCCCATGGCTTCTAGAAAACCCATGTGGACTTTTCCTAGATTTGCGATCTCATACCAAGAGTAGTCAAAATCGGTAATCCAGTCGTCTGCATCAAATGGCTCTGTCCCTCTGAAACTTATCACTATCAAGTTTGCATCTCTTGGCTTGTCGCAGAATATGAACACTTGGGTTGATCTCTCCTTTTGATATTCTGCCCAAAACATCAGCAATAACGCATTATGTCACGAAACAACAAATTTTACAATTACTTAACTATTGCGTACCATTCCAACAGTCGTAGAAGTCAACGAAATGCATCTGTTAAGCAAAGCGCGATATATGTATCAGCAGTTAATAAGAACGAAAGTCGGAAATGAATATTTAAGATAAGAATCTAAGCATGCATGCCTTCCAGTGGAGATTGACAACATTCTTAATAAGTGCAGCATTCTCATAAGCCAACTTAGAAGCCATCATAGAGAGGTCCATCAGTGACTTGCTCCCGGGATGCAAGTCATCTACGCTTTCTTCCAAATCGATTCGCCCATCGATATGTCCAATTGTGCTAATGAATGTTGCTGACCCTCTCTTTGGAATTACTACCATCTTTCCTGCTTCCAATCCTCAACACATTGCATTAATCAAGAATATTATAACTAAATTTCTTTTTTTTTTTTTTTAATAATTTATTTAACAAGGGAATTTACAACCATTTTACCTAAAATTAAGATGTATTTTCAGAACAACTCATAATATCATAAAACAAACTTGAAGCCTTTCTTGATAGTGGTGTGCAAAACTTGGTTTGCTTTGATTTTTATGGTCCACCAAAATCGATGGTTCGGTTATTTGAATTCAAGCGACTAAAACTGGTTTGGTTGGTTTTGGTTTGTATATTTGAAGTTGAAATTTTTGATTATAAAGCTCGGTGTCATTGATTTGAAGTGTTTTGAACATGTTTCAAACATACAAATACATGAATAATACAAGAACACATGTTTCATATACATGAAAACACATGAAAAATGCATGAATATGTAACTATCGGTTCGGTTCTGGTTGTTTTGGATATGGAAGAAGGGAAAACCAGAACCGTAACCATATAAGTTATTTTGGTTTTGATTATTTTCAGTTTGGTTTCGGGTGTTTTTTGGTTATTGGTTTTGTATGATCACCTCTAGCGTAAAGACATGTAATATAAGTAACATGATTGATTATTTAACTAAACACTCTCTATTTCTATCTGCCAGTTTATCTCCAAAACAACACATATAATATACAGCATAAGTGCATATATGTTGTATCAATAAAACTGGAAACAATTTTCACTTTTTATTCAACTACTGGTGTTCATTTACTCTAGTTGCACAATTGGTGATTCGGTTTGCAGTGTCGCGGCAAACAGCACTCAATAAGGACCAAAACTAATGTCACAAACATTCTGTGATGGATACCAAGGTGCACAAATTATATTAAAATCAAAACTGGACCTCAAACAAAATGCTACATGAATGTGCAGGTCTAAATCCATGAATTCCTATATAAAGTATCACAAATTATAAGTTTATAACGTAAGACCAGCTGGTAACAAACTTGAGCGAAAGCAGCAACGTTAAACTAAGAAACAATCACACGTCGGTGTACTATAAGCAGCCAAGCATAATGTATTATGTATACCTTATATATTCTTTGTAAGCACATAAACACAATTGGTAAACAGCCCATCAGATATACACAAACCTCTCCTATTGAAATAGCACTTCTATTGAAACCTCATGTAACCATACATCCATATGTGGATATATTTTGTATGAAAATTAACCAAACAGGACCCAATAAAACAGGTTCGCATAAATTTTCAAGATTCTTATTTTTTTCCGAGCATTCATGGTAGGTTTTTTGTATTTATATGAGTGTGTTTCTTATATTTTAAGTAATGGTTGTAAATGATTGTGAGTGGAGAAGAGAGAAAAATTATTGTTTAATTTGTATATTTGAAGAATCACTATTTAATCTTTATAATTTTTTTAATATTTTTTAAAGAGGTTGTGAGTAAAGAAGAGAGAAAAAATAATAATAAAAATATAAAAAAATATTATTTAATTGAAAAAAAGACAGAAAAAATAGTGTTTTTGGTGTAATTATAAGAATAAATATAAGAAACTTGATGTGAATGCTCTTAAACCCAACTTACATCACATCAATCTAGTATATTTCCATTTTCAAGTAACATGCATAAAAAAATTCACACTATAACTACAAGCAACTCTTTAAATTTCAATTAGGTACCTAGCAAAAGATTTAGAAGCAAAGCGAAGAGGCCCCCGTTAAGCGAAAGCAAGTTTAGCATGAAGTCGACGACGTAGCCCGTCCACTCCATGGGCTTACCGAAAAACTTAATCAACTTCCTCATTACTATCGAGACTATGATCACAAGCCTATGTTGCACAGTCTCGCCTTCAGGACCCAATAACTCCTGGTGAATAATATGTTGGTGGGAGCCGTTGAGGAATTTAGCACCGCTTTTTTTGTTGTTAAAAAGTCCGTACCTAACGAGGTCCATTATTCCCCCTTTCGCAGGCTCTAGTACCAGGTATCGATCATTTTCCGTACCGGAATCCATTTTTTCAAATAGTGTTTGGAAGGTAGCTATGGATTGGGATTATGGGATGTGGGTTTTTATAGGATGATGATTTGGTGATGATAGCGTAGATACACATAGGTGATCAAACATGAGTCGTGTCGTCATGGTTCGGTTGAGTGGACCATCTTGCTAACGAATGAATAGCTCAATTTAGTTTACTTTACAAAAAGATGAAAACAAAAATGGTTCCTTCACTTTCCTTGTGGGTGTAGAAAACCTATGAAAAAGACAAATATATGAATATTGAAATGAAATTTGAAGCCCAAACGAAAGGAGGTCCAATAAACAATCAAATAGTTTTTAGTTTAGTACAATAGTTTTTTGTTTAGTGGGTTCAGGGTAGAGGTGTATAAACCGGTTTTTTTCACCAAAACGTTTCAGTTTCAAACCGATTTTTTATCGAGAATTATCAAACCGTTCAGTTTGATTTGGATCTGTTTGAAAACCGGTTAAAAAAAACAGTTTTTATCCCGGTTTAACCGGTTCAAACCGCCTGTTCGAGTCGGGCTAGGAGCCAGTTTAGCTCAAACCAGTTTTTTATCAAACCGGTTCAGTTTTTTTTTTACAAACCGGTTTTTTTTGTACACCTCTAGTTCAGGGTGGAGCCGGATGAGTTGATAATTAAAATAAATATAATACTTACAAGCAATGCTATTGTAAGTTGTAACCGGACCGGGGACAAGCAAGGTACGGTTGAGTGCTTGCAAGCCGTTTTTGTTTGAGCCGTCCGGTTGAATCAGGGCGGCGATCCGACCGGAATTTAGGTGGAGTCGGGAAGAAATGAAACTTTACCGAAGATAGATGGCAAAAGATGTGTAGACGGAGAGAGGAAGAGAGAAAATTGAAGGCGGAGGGAAAAAAAAAAAGTAATATGTTTTTCACTTTTGTTTGTGTAATTGTCTTTGATATAGTGACTCGCAGGTAATAATGGCTGTTCTGACTTCTTTTTAGTTTTTGTCCACATACAGATTCTATATTTATTTCTTTTAATTGACACAATTTTACTTGAATTCTTTTACTTGCTTGAATACATTTACGTTTTGTTTATTTTACTTGAATGTATACGCATTTGTTTTTTGTTTGTTGGTTTAAAAACTTGTTTTAGAGTGTTACTAGGTTATTTTAACTTTTTTTTTTAGAGTAAATTACTATTTTGACCACTGTGGTTTAGGTGGTTTATCATTTTTACCGGAAAAAAATCTTTTAACATATTAGACCGTAAGATTTTATTTTATAACGGTTTGGTCCTTAAGACTAACCCTGTTAGTTTATTCTGTTAAGTATAAGGGTGTTTTGAACCATTTACATCTTAAGGGTTATTTATGTAAATTATAAAGTTTTTTTAATAATTATTGGATTATTTATTTGATTACTTAATTTACCAAAAACAACCCCCCAACTTTTTCCTTCTCTAGTAAATGAGTTTTTATCCTTTTTTTTTTTGAATATTAAAAAGAGTTTTTATTATTATTTTTTGGAAGTGTTTATTGTTATTTTGGTTTTGTTGTTTACTTAAATAATTTTCATTTAATAAAAAACATTTTAAATGTAAAAAATACGTTTTTTTAAAGCTTTCGTTTTTTATAAACATCATTTCAATTTGTTTTTCAAACTTTTTTTTTAAATTGTTTGTTTTTCAAAAATATTTCATTTCTTTACATTGTTCGTTTATTTAAACCTGTTCATTTGTTCAAACTTTTGTCGATTATGATAGTTCTTTTTTAGAGTGTTCATTTCTGAAATTTTTTTCTTAAACTTTTTTTTAATAAATATTTCTTTTAAATGTTTGTTTTTTTAACAACGTTCATTTGCCTAAAATTGTTTGATTATTAGATCTCTTGAATTTTTAAAATCATTCCTTTTTCAAACTTACTTTTTTTAATGACTATAAGTAAATTATACAATACTGTATATATTTGCAACGATTATACTTCTAATTAAATGAAATATTTTAAAAAGGACCAAAGATTTTAAAAATTAACTTGTATTGTATAATTAAATGAAAATTTTCTATCAAATGATTTTGAAAGCAAGTTTATAAAAACCAATAGCTTTAAAAAAGAAGTTTTTATGTTTATATTTAAATTTTTTTTAATTAAATAAAAATATGAAATAATGAAAAAACCAAAATAACAATAAAAATTACTAACTTGTATTGTAAAATGAAACAAAAGATTTTAAAATGGTTGAAATATTTTTAATTTTCTTTTGAAAAACGAATGATTTTGAAAAAGAAATTTATAACACATATATTTAAAAATTTCGTATTTATATGTTAAAAACATCTTTAAGTATATTTTTAAAATATACAATTAAAAAATCATTTAACTTGAGGTTGGTTTTTGTTAATTTAAATAATCACATATATTGCATTTTAACGTTAAAAATACTTTCTAACTTTCAAAACAGCGCCTGAAGTAACAAAGACCAAAATATCCTTTTACTTAACTTACAAAACTAACAGAGTTAGTGATTAAGAGTCAAAACTGTTATACCAATCCCTAGGGTCTGATATTTGAAAAAAAATAAAAAATAAAAATGTGACCAAAAGGGTTAAAATGACCATAACAAAAGGGCCAAAATAGTAATTTACTATTTTTTTTATTATGTTTGTTTTATACTTTTTAGTTAAATATGTCTTAAATTATATTTGTATAATTTTAATTTATATAATGCTTATAATGTTATTCGGTTACTAAATTCGATCCAAATAATGAATCAGGGAGATGACCGGTTTAATATCTGGTATAGTTTAGAAAACATTGATAAAATTGCCTTAAAAATTCTTTCACGAAATTTCACTTTTGAAATCTAGGTTAAATAATGATGTATTTTTAAACATAACTTAATTTAAAAAACACAATACAATCCAAACTCTAACGCATTATGTTAGACAATTCTACCATTGTAAGTTCATGATTCCTTGACTCATGTACCAAAATGTCCTTAAACATTCTGACTGAAAATGCAACCCTTTTCCTTCGTTTACGAATGTTGATTTCGATTATTTTTCGTTTTGTATTCAACATGAAGACCGGTCACTTGTTGGAGTTGATCCACAGACATTAGACTTGATTATATATTATCCTTGTGATATGAATGGTGAACAATACAGATGTACATGCCTCCCAAGATTGATGAGATTCAATGTATATTTCACGACTTTGTTTCTCAACATTGATTATTAGAAAAAGACTAGGAAGACTGAAAAAGTATTGTCTTATGGAATGAATGACGACTACATAAAGAGCTAGATGGACTTGATTTCTAATGAAGCAGCGCAAGTTATGGAGCACCTAGTAACGGGTAAACCGTAAAATTTTACTCCAGATTTCAACCAAGCATACATGTCATACCGTTGCTTCATGGCTAATCAATTTTATAGCTAGCGTTATGGCTAATCAATTTTGTGCAGATTAAATTTATTATTTACTTTAACAGCTTATGCAATGTGTGGTATGTTAGGTGGTTGTGTTTTATTTAAGTAACGTTGTTATTGTTTTGTTTCAATTGAATGGCAATTAATTATTGTCTTACGTTTTTCTTGATGGTTCATGTTACTTTGAAAAATAAAACTATGACTAAACACAAAGGTTATATTAAAAAAAAAATATCATGTCGTCATAATATATTATAACTAAAAAAGACAACATACAAATTTGAACCATATTACATTGTGCGCTTAACATACAATTCATCGGCCATAAACGACACCTCTTGTATATTTGATTCATTCGACACCAATGATCTGTTTTGAACCAGCCTATGCAATAATATACAAATTACCACCCTGAAATCTCGATTAATATGACTGACATTACGAGGCGACACACTTTCTCTAGAAACTTGTAATTCCAAAATCTTGTCTTGTCCAGAGTGTTTCTAGTGTGATATATTTTATAAAAAGCATATAAATTAAGATTCTAATGAAACAAGAATCGGGTAAACATCATGATATCAAGATAGCATCGTATGTGGCATTGTTTAAGTTACGAATACCCTCGCTACACGACCATCCCTAAAGAGCTTGAAACTTGATCGGGAATTCAATTACTGAAGACCGATATTTGGTCTTTGGTGTCGGCTCAACCCAACTCCTTGATGCAGCCTTGTATGCACTTTCCTCTAAACACTCTTCTTCACCTTCAAATGTGGTTTCTTTAATCCCATTTTATCCGCTAAAAATTTTAACAACTATAACACGATGTAGTAATTCTCATTTTTGTTTATGATTAATTTATTAGATTTGTTGTTTTTATTTTGTGATCTATAGACGTACATGGTATGATATCTGTCATCAAAATAGGTGCATTGAACTTTGATTTTTTGACTTTGATTATTTGACCTTGACTTGAAAGTTGACCTAATGTTGACTTGGTCTAAAAATAGTGCATTAGACGCGTGTAGACACGCTAATTGTTAAAATTGTGCACTATGTGTCTAATATGTGATAATGGGCCTAGGATTGAGGTCATTGGGATGCTCACCAGACTGAATATTGTACGATAATTATTTACTTGATCTTGATTAAGGATTTATAAAATGTAAAATATTAAAATTTATGTTAATAACACAATAAAAATCGAACATATGGGGTTTGCCTAAAGTCTATTAAATAGACATAATTTAATTTAAAAATATATAAATTAAATAATTTATATATCATATAATAGTCTGATGGAATCGTATTAACGCGTAGAATTTAAAAACGTGAAAATTGGACGACTCACGAATCGGTACGAGACGGAATTGGATGTGACGGTCAAAAGGTCCGGGAGGTCCATTCATGGCCCCCTTGGCCGCAACCCTAAGAAAAAGGGGGGTTCCCTTTTGATTTTTCCTTCATTCTTTTCTTTTCACTACTTTTGTTATCAAAGTTTTCTTTCTAGAGAAAACCTTAGCCGCTATCATGTTTCTTCTTGTTCATCTATCATTATCAACATCGATTGATGTTGTTTATTCATTCAAGATTGGATTTTAGTAATGTTTTGATCATCATCTTTACCGGTAAGAAAATCGTTTATTTTGATGATTTTAGTTTCTATGGTTCATGTTCTTGTTATCATCATCAAACATCTAAATCAACATCATATAATAACCTTTTTCTTGACATCTGGATTGGATCACAAAGGATTATACGTTTTGGTATTGGTTCATCAAGCCAGTAAAACCATAGTTTTTTTAATCTTCATATATCCTTTGAATTTGTAAACTTATGAAATCTGGTCTTAATAGACATTTTGGGTTCATAATCTTTTATTAAAAATGTTAGTATTTGTCCGCGAATCGACATACGTGTTAGGGATTAAATCTATATATTAATCGACTAAAAACGCAAACCGGAAGATTAAAAACCTTAATTACTTGAATTGAAACTGTTATCTATGATAAACAAATGGTCTAATTCAATTTTTTTGGATAAATGGTTCATGGAATAAACAATGGTCATGGTCTCGGGTCAAAGGTGGCCAAAACTATGGTTATGGGGTTTGAAAGACAAAGTTGAAATTCTAGATAGTTTGCAGTCAGAAAATTTGGACGTTTTCTACAAGTCATAACTCAGTCATGTCAAGTCCAAAAGGGTCAAAATTTATGTCTAAAATCAAGTTCAGAGAGTCCTCTAACTAACCCACGTGGTCTCGTATCGTTTCGACATCGTTTGCTCCTCCAAACGCAATAAACAAAATGAAAGGTCAAATCTGTTAAATTCGAGCGGAATGTTGGTCTATGTTTGTAAGGTCATATCTCTATAATACTATATCCATTTGAGGTGATTTTTTTTCTGAATGTTAGTTTGATATCTTATCTTACAAACGGTTGCTATTACGCGATGTTTCGTTACCGTTTCGACCTCCAAACAGTTTATGCACGACCGATGTGTTATCAGCTCTACAAGCTGAAATATTTTTACAAAACTTAAATGTTAAGATTTGGGTCTAATTAACTAAAATAATTTAAAGGTTGGGTGGGATTTCAAGACATTAAAGAATAAAAAATATAATGTTAATATGTCATCCAACTTAAATTAAAAAAAATATACATTTGAGAATATCAATAACAATGGTACATGTTAAGGATATGAAAACTAAAATGAATCCGGATTTGGAATTAATATTGGAGATTGGACTTGAAATGATAAAATGAATTAAGTTATTATTAAAATAAGAACTTGGATGGACATTAAGAACTGGAATACGAGGATTACAACCAATTAGGTGGTCTTTATCTTTAGTAATCTTATATTGTTTTGTTATCTATAGTTACTTGCTATACTTGTTGTGAGCTTTGTATTGTGCTATCATTGAGGTGAGTTTTACAACCCCTTTTAATATGTTTTCTTTGGGGGCAAAAACATGCTTATTATTTTTGGACTATGCCGTGCTAAATTTTGTTTTGGACTTGAATTTGATTGTCATGTGTGGTTTGAGTTATAGGATTGAGTCTAGATTCCTATCATGAGTGTTTAGACATATTTTGGACTTGTACTGAACTGTCGTGAAAGACTATACTAGAATTAGCAAGACTATATTTGAATTTAAAATATATTAAAATAATCTATTTTATTGTGTAATTTGTATAAAAAATAAAATCATACAAAAAAATTAAGATGATTTTAAAAAAGGTGAAATTTTTTAAAAAATGAAGGGAATTTTAAAAATAGAGGGAAAATTTAAAACAGAGGGAAAATTGTGAAATTAGTGGTGTAACGCGGTGTAAAAATCAGTTACACTATATAATCATGTTGTAATTGTTTGTTACATTAGTGTTAACGGGTTATAACAATAAAGGTGATTTAACAACCGTTATTTCTCCTAAATATATGCATATGCATATACAGATGCACATTTTAGAATGTATATGTCATGTTGTGGATTATGATTTTTAAATTAAGTTGAGATTGAGCTTATGAAGTTAAGCGATGATGAACATAGAAATTTTATTGGACTCATTTATGATGTTAAATATTACTAGAAAAAACATTAGGCACTAAGATCACGGTTGGCCCACATCATACACACTATAACGCTTTAAAATCGGGTCTATAGAGAAAATTTATAATTAGGCCCCGTGTTGGGTTTTAGTTATTTTTTTCTTTCCACATTTTGATGAAGTTGGTATACATAATTTTTCTCATAATCTAACAATTAGATAAATTGTTGTAGTGGTAAAACCCATATTTAAAGAACCCACGTCGGTTCAAATTCCATTTATTGCGTTTATACTATTTTTACATTGTTTTTAAGATTAGGATCGGATCGGCCGGTCTGAACGGGAATCAAAGGGGTGATCGAACCGGACAACATCAGTTCGTTTTGAAGTGGTTTGACCGGCTGATTCGTCCCGGTTCGGTGGTCGGACCGGATTCTTTTTTTTTTTTGTTTTTTTTTTTTTTTAACTTTTTGGATTTTAATGGGTAAAAACGAAAGGTTGAACAATATATTGGAGTGTTGAACATAATAATTTTATATATGATATATAACAATATTTATAATATCATATATATTATCATATATATATATATATATATATATAGGTTAGTACCCCGTGTATTACATGGGTTGAATAAATAAAATATGAAATAAATAGTGGTAAAAAATAATTAATTATAAAATGATATTTTGAAATTTGATATTATTGAAATTACGTATGAGTAAATAGTATAAGTAAAAAACAATGATATTATTTCTTTGAAATTTTGTTTTAGAATTTTTAAATCTAAAAATATTTAAAAAATTCGTTCTAAATCAAAATGTTTTCAAAAAATGTCATTTTCTAAAAATTCTTATTGTAAATTTTAATTTTAATTTTGTTATGCTTCATAAAAAATTTAATTTCTAAAAACATTGATTTTAAATATTTTGTATTTTTAAAAAAGTTTGATATTTTAAAAAATTACTTATGTTATACAAAAGATTATTTCTTTAAAAGTTACATTTATAAAAAGAACTCTTTCTTAATTTATTAAAAACTTTTTTAATCTCAAATGAATTAAGTAATATAATTAGTAGTTAATGTAAATATTTAATATGATAGATAAGCGGGAAAATTATGCTTAGGAGGTTTAATATTATGACAAGTGGCAACTCAAAAACTTTTTTTTTATTATAATAGATATATTATGACGTCATCCTATTTTTAAATCATATCCGATCGGTGGACGAGTAAGACGTCGGGTTGAACGTACGATCCGGTTTTAATAACATTGAATTTTAAAGTAAACTAGTGTTTTAACCCGCGCTACGCGCGCGGGAGTTTGGTTGTTTTTCTCTGTCTTACGCGATCGTGACTTTCTTCGTTGTCGGGTTGGCTCATCGGAAACCACAAAAGCGTATACACCAGTTCAATTAAATACCGAATACCGATACTAATGTTTGACGTCAAAAACATAAAAAAATAAACGTTTTTGGTCAAAAAACAAACTTCACCTACGTTACGCGTACGGAAGTTTGGTTGTTTTCCTTTGTCTTACGCTACCGTGACTTTCTTCGTTGTCGGGTCGGCTTATCGGAAACCACAAAAGCGTATACCGATACCGGTTCCGAAATATCGAATACCGATACTAATGTTTGAACCCAAAAACACAAAAAAATAAACTTTTGTGGTCATAAAGCAAATATATAAAACTTTGTTGTTAACCCTAATTATAATTTGGGTTTTAAATACATTTTATAAAAATATGTAGCCAATATATTAAAAATCAAACTTCTAAATATATTTTACAAAATGTGTGGCTAAAATATTAAAAAGCAAACTTCACTGCAGCAGTAAAGTTGCTTTTTAATATATAATATAATTTATAATGTTGCCAATTACTTTAATAAACTTACAATATAGCTTCTAAACTTTAAGAGAGTTTTTTTTGGTTTGTATTTACTGAGTAATAGTAAACCCATGATCTTTGATAAAGTTATCATTTATTCCTAAATATTTTTCTTTTTCTTAGAAGGTAAAATTATATTATAAATATATTGTTACTATTAAACTTAGTTTTTTTTCTTTGTCTTTTAGTTCTATTTTTGATTGCTTCTTTTTATCTGTGTTTACGATGTTAGATGTGCAACTTTCTAGCGGTATGAATACTAATTTTACAAGTTGTAGACGTTTTTTATAACTAAATTTAAGATTTTAATTTTGAAAGCATTTTTTACCTTGTTAAATGTACTATATATTTATATATCTTATGTTTACGCCAAAATACAACTAGTCACGTCGCTTCGTGAGAATACCAATACTATGTTGTAAATCTTGATGAGTTTATTATATATTCTACTAACACAGAATAACTCAACCAACTCTTGAAAATATCTTGTCCATTTAAAATCTCTGATTTTCAATTCTATTAGTATAAAGTAAGAAAAAAATTCTAAAAAAGGGTAGTAAGTGACGGTGTCACTATCTCATTCCTGTGCTCTGATGGATTTCATTTTCTCGATGCCCTTTTCTCTCCTCATGTCGTGGGCACAACTAACAAAATCTTCATCTTTCCTTTCTAAAATCAAATAGTCTTCTCGCTTGCATGAACTCGTCAGAAAGGTATTTTCAAAAACAATGTGTACTTAACCATGACAACGACTATGAAAAAAGATATGGAACCTTGGTTTCTTACTCAAACATAGTATATATGAAATTCATATTATGTATGTTTTTAGAACTTGATTTCTTTTGTTGTCGCAGATGAACTAGCCTGATTAAATCCTCCATCATCCATAACCCAAACGAAGTCGTAGATTACTAATGCAAGAAGATGGAATCAAGCAAGATCATTTTGATTAACAAGAATATAAAAATCAAGATTTTTTGTGCAAAGCTCCTAAACTACATGGCTCTAGACAATTTCAAAACATTACCACAAAAAATCATGGAGTGCAAGTGAAGATGATTAACTTTGATGATCTAAAACAGACAATCAAAGAAGAATGTAATTGAGTTTCTCATCATATTATGGAACTCGATACGCCTAAGCAACACTCGTTGAAAAATAAGAAAATAAAAAAATAAACTAATGAACTAAAAACACTTTGTGCACTAATGTCCCGGCAAGGCGGCAACGGTGCCATTTTGATGTAGATTGTCGTGGTCTACTAAAAACAAATTAAATTAAAGTTTAACTCACCTATATGAGTACGGGTAAGTATGGTCGTCTCCACGAGAAATATGTGGAAAGCGTAATTGTAGTTCAATAACTTTAATTTAGATTAGAAAATAAATTTGAATTAAGGATTGATTTGGAAAACAAAATTACAAAGTAATAAACTTGATTGGTTTTAAAAAAATAATTAGAAGAAAGATCCACTTCGGGTTTCAGATTTGTTAAATACAAGTTGTAAACTGGTTATCTTAGCAAACAATCACATAGACATAATTGTATTGATTTGATTGATTTTAGTGATAAAGATAGAACGGGTTATAAACGGACCTATTCACAAACTACCAATTTCAATATGCTAATCAGAACCTAGCACTCACGATATTCATGATGTAAAGAAGCCAAAAACTGACGAGAATTAGATTAAGATTCAAAACAAATAAAAATTGTTTAAAGAAATCAATCAATAAATAAAATCATATGGCTTAACATACCAATCAAAACTTCAACCTAATATAAGAACAACTAATGTTAAACAAATATCATAAACACAAACCATACACCCGGAGGTGATCATGAGTGATTTAGCCTCCCATGATCGTCATGGAATTGAAATCGGATGTTGTAGGAATCAATAGCAAGAAAAGATGGATCCGTAGGTGTTTTTGGCTGCAAAAATCATCTTTAGGATAATTTGAATTAAGTTGGGGAGACTTAAATTCGTAGCCCCCTTTTTACCCTTCAAATAGATCAGAAAACCCTGAATTTTTGTATATGACAACACAAGAACGTAATTTATGTCCTTAGGGATGCAATTTATGTCCCCCTCTGAAACAACCCATTTTTTCCCCTGTTTTACGTCCTAGTTTGCGTCCTATTTTTGGCTGAATTTCTTATAAGACGTAAATTATGTCCTTCGAAGGGTTCCTGCTTTCGTTGTAACTCCCGAAAACACCCGATTCATCCGTTTAGCTCTATACACCTACAAATCCATTAACTATTAAAGTAATTGTGTTTTCACATTAATAAACACATAAAAACATATATTTAAACATGTTAACATGCATAAAAACTCCTACATATCAACCATCTCCATTAATCGAGTACGAAACCCTAGAGCACTAGGCTAGAATGTCCATGAAGGGAAGCTTGTACATTAGTTCGTCTCTATCAGTACTGAACTTGACACTATCATCAGAGGAAAATCCACCATAGGTGAGAAAATCTACTGAACCAACTTGACCAACTTTTTTCGATCACATATGGGACTTGAATTGAAAAACTTCGTCTGTTTTAATGATATCTCACAACAACTATTTGGGCTCAGGATTATTAGTTAAAAATTTATTTGTTGAAGCAATTATGCCCCTTTGTTCTATGTAGTTCTTATTAATTCGTTTATGTACGTGGTTCTTGAAATCTGGGAGAATCATCACAATGAACGTTTTACCCACTCAAGAAGTTAAAATAAAAAATTGACTTTTAGCACAAAATTATCAACTTTGAATCTTATTTTGAATCAACAAGATCATGATACATACACCCTACCGCTAAGCCCACTGCTTCCTGCCGGACCTTATCATGTCCAAGATTTATTTTAGAAAATCTATGCTTGAGTATGGAGAAGAATCACGAACGCAAAAGATTAAAGATGTCCAAGATTATACAACCATTATTGGGTGTGGTCCTAGCATAGATCGTGCTAATTAAGATTGGTGATTGCTAGAATAATTCTGATTTAAATAACGAAAAGCAAAGGAAATCCTAATTAAGTTGGGATTGTGATAAACAAGTGGGATAGTTATATACTTGTATATTTAGTTTTAAAAGAGTCCATTGAGATCTTCTTTTTATAAAGGAAATCAACTTCGATTCTTAAATAATATACATCACTTCTGCTTCTATTGTAATAAAAGATTCAAGTATATATATTTAAAATATTTAGAATAGAATGTTTATCTTTAAAGTTGTTTTTGATTATCTATTAACAATAGCGTTTGTATCCTTAATTTATTTGGTTTTAGAATTAGAGAACCCTACTTATTTGTTTAGTGCAAACAAACGCCCTTTATAATCGTTTTTGTTGTGAGTTTAATCAGTACAAAATAGTTGAACCGGGTTGCTTCAAAACTCTTTTTCTTCCTATTGATATGAATCATGCACTATTGAATTTACATCTACAGATAACCTCTTAAATTCCTCGATCATTCAACAACACACATCTCAATCAATGATCATTAACCCAAGTGGTTAATGTGAGATATTCAAGATAATTAAAAATAAAAGAATTTTTATATATACTTCCTCTTATTAAGACTATATATTATGTATTTTCTCAAGACATAAAATCAATTACATACTTTCCATTCCTAATACATACTTATTACATATTTATCCATTCCATTAAAATTAACATATCAGATGATTATTTTATCTTGTTTTTATTAAGAGATTTTTACTTATTAATGTTTTTTAATTATAATTGTTTAAAACTTTGACGATTGTGTTTTGTATCTAGAGACATAACTTTGATTACTAGTGATTATTGTTATGAAATAAAAATTTAAACCTTTGTATTTGAAGTTGTAATTTTATTGTTTTTCTTTATATAGAAGACTCGAACTTGTGGAAATATGTGATTGATGTTATTAGAAAGAGAAATGTAGAAAACAGACTTAGTAAAAATATGAATACAATAATTATTCAATAACTATTTTTAACAAGATGAATAAATATGTAATATATATGTTTTAGAAAGAGAAAAAATACAATTAAAATTTTAGTTTGGGTAAATATATAATTAATGAGTTTAGAACGAAGAAATATGTAAATACCCCTAAAAGTAAATATGTATTGAGTTAAAGTCTCACTTTGAGTAAAAATACTTGGGTTAAGTTAATAGTTTTTTCTAGTTGTAGATTTCTTCCTGAAAAAGTTAAGGAGTGTGCTTCCGGCTGGAAAACAAATATATGAACTCAATTAAAATAACATCTATTATACAAAATAAGATCGTACATTTATCGTTTAATAACAACAACACGCATCTCCTTCTAAATCCATCACCACTTGTTCCCAATCACTACAATTGTTAAGCCATTAATGCGCTCTCCCCAATAAATATCACATCATGTCCCTCTCACTTAGTTTTGTCACATGGGGAAAATTATAACCCCAGACGGCGTAGGCACCAGTGTACCACATAACATAATCTCTGTCACTTATAAATCAATAAAGCAGTTGGCATGTCAGAATCAATATGAATATGTATGTCAATAACAAATATGAGAATAACAACATTTAATTCCCCTTTGCATTCTGTAACTTCAAGGACAAAAACATAAACCAACCTCCATAAAAAATGGTAAAATCAAAGAAATATTGTTATGGATTTTGTTTACTGGTTTCTGTAGCTGTCAATATACTTTTTACCATAAATCTTTACGTTGGTGGTGATCGGTCGTGGTTAATGTGGAGTTTGAAAGCAGCGTTGGAGGTGGAGGAGGTTGCAACAATCTCATGCTCGGGCCATGGGATAGCTTATGTCGATGGTTTGGTTTATGATGATCAATCTGTTTGTGATTACTATGATTGTTATGGTGGAACTCTGTTTGTGATTGCTATGATTGTTATGGTGCAATTATAATTGCCACCAAAAATTACGACCAAAAAAAGTGGTAGCAAAATTTGCTACCAATTTGCAACCAAAATTAAAAGGATCGCAAAATTAGCGACCAAACAAAATTCGGTGGCAAAATGGTCTCAAAATAAGTGACCAAACAAGATTTGGTAGCAAGATAGTCGCAACATTTGCGACTGTCAAAATGTCATCGCAAAATGGTCGAAGATAAATGAAAATATATACAAAAATGAAAAAAAAATTTTAATACGGTGGCAAAGCGGTCGATAATTCTAAGACCGCCTAACTGCGATCGCAAAACGGTAGCAAAATTTGCAACCGTCTTGTGATTAAAATCAAAATGATCAGAAAATTAGCGACCAAACAATATTTGGTAGCAAAATGATCTCAACTTTAGCGACCAAACAAGATTTAGTAGCAAAAATAATCTCAACATTTGCTACAATTCAAGTGTGGTCGCAAAATAAATGAAAATAAATAAAAAGAATATAACAAAAATTTTAATATGGGTAGCAAAACTGTCTCACTACGGTCAAATTAAATTTAAAATTAGTTAATGGTCACAAAAATAAAAATAAGAATAAAATAAAAATAAAATGAGTTTAAAATAAAAGAATATATTTATCACATAGTGATCATAAATATTTAAAGAATAGAGAAATTATAAAAAGAATGCTAAAAAATTTAAAGAATTTTAACAAAATATATTAGTTAAAAGAAAAAGATCAAAGTACTAAATTTATAAATAATATTAAAAAAAAGAGAGCGGAGTGAAAACCGACGTTATGTGGGGGATGGGGGGAGTTAAAGTACAATTGAGCCAAAAGGTGTACTTAGTTTAAATTAAACTTTTATATTATTTATGTAACTATATTGAAGCTTAAAAACATATTAAATAACTCACTTATGCATATAGTTAAGTCAAATAATAACATAAAACGACGGTTTTGTTCATGAAATTTGGAGTACAATAGAATCGGAATCAAAATCTTACTTGTTTGTTAGGAAAGGAATGTAATTCACTTTGAATTTCATTCCATTTATTTATCTTGATGGAAGGTTTGAAATCCGAAAAAATTATAGAACTTAACCCTCTTATTATTTTTTATTAAAAAACAATTATATGTCACGTATTATTATTATTCAGTTTTAATTATATTTTATAAACCAATTATAACAAATTCGTTTGACATGTTCTTATTCCAATTTCTTCAATCATATTCTACGAATTACCATATGGTCCCTAACTAGAAGCAAAGCCCACTAATCATGTTGCTTAAAAATTACATAAAACATGCCATATTCCACAATCACATTGCTAACATAGTAACATAAAATTATAGGCACTACCAATAAATTTGGTTCTAAACTAACCAATCTTCAAATGTCAAATACTTAAATATTTGTACCAGATATGTAAATAAGCCAAGTTGGTCAGGGGCGGAGCTTGAACCTTTTTGTAGGAGGCGGGGGTGAAATTAATTATTTAGGGGAGCGAACTCGATATCTATATAAAAATTTACAATAGATGACCAAAAATTTATGCTATCGGACTAAAATTTAACAATACCTGAATGGAAAGCAAAATCTCAAAAGAATAATGATATTAGAAGTAAATCAGTTGGAGGAAAACATACACTTGGATCTCAAACCTACGTGACTGCAAAAAGAAAGACGATAAAAGATGTCAATTAACCTTTTTTTAGTATATATACATGGTCAATATTATAATTTTATTAACTAGTAAATTCTACCATCATAGGCTAAGATGTTTGGGCGTGAACTAACACCTCATGAGATGTGGAAGCAATTACATTACAGGAAAGGAAGTAGGCCGTTGGTTAAGTATCTAAGTCGTAGTCGCTCGCTAGATTCGAACATTGATTTGGAAGGGAACGCTCAAGAAGAAAATCTAGACCGGGTTGACGAAAGGGCAAAGGAGACTTGGGTAAGTGTACTTATTATTGAATCCAAAGCAATATATTTTGAAAGAAAAAAAACTTTTTAATTCTATTAAATTTAAATAATGTAATTACATGTTTATCCCTATAGATTAAATACGAAGAATATCTTGTGGAGAAGTATGGGAAATAAGGCAGCGAACATGTTGAATTTGACAAGGATTTATGGTCACGAGATGCACGGGGAAAGAATGGAGGAAAAGTGTATGGATTAAACAATGTTAGTGACCCATATGTACATGGTAGACAAGATCCCGAGGTATGTTTATTCTTATAGTTTGGAGTAATTTAGTGTTTGGATATGGTTATGAAAAACATTTAGTATTTTTTGAAGTATTATGAAATTCTTATACAAATTCGAATTCTGGAAACGTAAAGTAATTAGTTAGTTAATGGCTCTTTTGTTTTAAGTAATTGGATTGGCTAGTGATAAAGTTTGAATTTAGGATTTATATATCATATCAGCTCAACAACCCAAATTGACCCATTATTATTTTTAATAATTCTGACTTTTTGTATTTATGCATTGGTTGTTTTATAGATTGAAAAGTGCTATGAGATTATCAAGGTGCTTGTTAAGGAAAAAGAAGATAAGAAAAAAGAGAAAGAAATGTTAAAAGGAATTATTACAGAGTTGGTGACTGATAATAAAAAACACAAAGTAAAGAAAGAGGCTATGCTTAATAAGATGACAAACATTGAAGATATGTTAAAAACTTGATTTGAAGATAGGTTATTAACACTTTCTTTTGACTCCATGAATGTTTATTATGTTAGGATAAATTGGATTATTTGCCAGTTTTAAATTGTAATGCTATGTGAATGCTTTATATAATTTTGAAATTTCTATGATTGGGTAAACTTTATAGTTATTCAAGTTGTTAATATAAAATGACCGGTCAAAGCCCGAACCAAAAATGATATTTTTAGTTATTTTCATTACTAGCCATGTGGTCTCAAATTGGTGGGAAAATCCCAATCACAAAGTAGTAGCAATAATTAGTACCCAAGTAGCAAAATGGTTGCAAAAATTAGTGTCTGGTGGTCACAAAATGGTGGCAAAAAATTAGTCGCAAAATCGTAGCAAAACAACCCACAAATAGAGGTGGTCGTAATATTTTAGATGGGTTTTTGTGGTCGCTACAACCATGTCGCAAACTATGTTAGTGGTCTCAAAATGGTGGCAACAAGGCAATTGCCACCATCGTTTTTCCCACCACGATTTTAGTGGCAAAACGGTGGCAACAGGGCAATTGCTACCATTTTGAGACCGAATGTGTGGTGGCAAAAACTATGTTTAAGTCATACATATAACGTTGTTTTCTATGTTTGACAAGATATAACAATATGAATTGGAAGAGAGTGAAACTTACGCATGGGTAAAGTGTGAGCGAGAAGAAGAAGACGATTGTGGTGCAATGTTTGAAGCAGGAAAAAATCATAAGCCATAGTGGAAGCAAATTTGGTGCAAAAGATCGTTATACACGACTTAGTCACATGAAGAGACAAGATGATCATTTTGAGTTGCTTTTGCAGCGACTTACCGAGCTAGTGTCTCTTGAAAATGGTAGCATGGAGACAATGTGACACGAACAAATGAATTAGTTTTTATTTCCAAATAAAAGGGGTTGTCTATCATATAAATATGTTGGGTGTTTATTTTGTTTCAATTAATCTTGATCTTGTTGTCAGAATTTTATCCATTCGACATGTATAATACAAAGATTATGTATGCATATATAGTGTAGACACTAGAATGTACATGGTTGATCATTATAATTTAAATAAATGAACTCAACCTTATTGAAGTTAAATAGAGATACCGCCGATACACAAAATTTATAAATTCTCTCAATTGTTGAATATATATTAGTAAAATCAACATCAGACAATGTAACACCCCAATCCACGGGCGCAACCAGTTGCATAACATCATAACTTAATACAGCGAAAGACTTAACATACAAGACCACAAAAGCTAAACTGAACTGAAACTTATTAGTGTTTACATAACTCGCGCGTCCAGCGAATTCAAAAAACAAAGGTAAATTAATACACTACAAAGAGAGCTTTAATCAGGCCCTTATTTTCTAACTGATGATCTTATTTATCCACAGATGCTAAGTCTCCTTGATCTAGCTAGTGCCACCGACACTTCCTTCTCCTGCATCACAAGCTAAAACACGTCAACAATAACGTTGTTGGCGAGTCATAATCAAAGACTTTAAAATGGTTAGACAATATAACCATGTGTGTGTAAGTAAATTGTTTATCAAATCAAATCTCACAAACACCTTCACGCGTAGGGTTTCCGTGAACATATATGCCACTCTAGGTTTCACAACATGACGGGTGGGTAGGTTATAAGTGCCCCAACCGATAGAATCCTGACGCGTCACATAATACGAGTGGCAGATAGTCTTAAGTATCCTACACTCTTGGGTTGTAGATAGCCCTCGCTATCTTCCACATTTCAGTGACAGACAACACTAATGATGTTGCGCTCCCGACTAATACAGAAGGATTGCAACCACGGTGATCGGTGACTCATTCTTAAGCCCATCCTCACACAAAATCTTGCAAGTAAGGCCTCTTCTATCTTGATCGATCCAATTAAGCACACGTATGCCCTAAGGTGATTAGTGACTTAGTCTAGAGCCTGTCCACTCACCTTAATGACTTGCTAAGACTGCAATGACCAACAGGTATGCTAGTCCATCGGGGTCATTTTAAACTACCATCACACACATATAATACATTTTACCAAAATGTTTAATTAGCTCGGATACAGTCCCAAAAGAACTTAAGAAAATGGGATATTAATACTTACAGTGATAAGCTTCCCAGCGTGTCCTTACACTATTCGGTGAGTCATAAGCGCTTTTCAACCTTGGTCACACAAACCATCATGTCAAGACCTAGTCTTAATGACAGTGAAACCCCTCGGGTCATCCCACCGGATATAATAACCCGACCTGCTCTTGTCATGGTTGTGACCTTGAGCTAGAGTTCTTTAGGCTAGGTTGATATTTTCCATCGTAACTCTTGACGGAGATACGTCATAGAGTTAGGGTTTACGCATACTCTTGACACAGTGACTAGACTTAAACATCACACGAAATCCCTATCGTGCAAATCCATGTGACAATCTCATGGTTATGAAATAACACTTTATTATCCATTTCATATTTATACTAGATCTTTTCCTGTGACAAATCTATTTACCATAACACATGATCATTCCTAAATCATAACAACCATATGCATCCTAATCACTATCTACCTGTTTGGTTTCTTCCAAAAACTAGGTTTACCCAAATGATCTATAATGATCATAATATGAAGGTAGTGGAACCTTACCATAACCAATCTGGTCTTTCTGATGATCTTTGACGTCTATAGCTCACCACTGAGTGATCCAACACTGCAATGGAGTTTCCATAGACCACTTACACGATCATTTATCATCATAATTCATATTTAGGAGAGAATGAGGCTTACCAAAGTAACTGAGCTTCCAAGCTCGTTTCTGAGCCAAGCAAACACCCATGAGCATTTCCACGAACCCTGATAGTCACACCGAGCACTCAAATGCCTTGGAACCGTAGAGAGGGAGCCATGATCGTTTAGAGAGAGATAGAGTAGACCGAAAAGATTTGTGTAAAACTCAAATTTTTGGGTTTTATACCACTTTTGCCCCACTAGGTCCTTGAGAGACTGCTATGCCATCCCTTTGCGGTATGTTACTAACCTAAGATGGGATATTTGAATATTCAAAATGGAATATTCGCATCTTGAAAGAAAATATTTCTCATGAACCGTTAGGCTAGGCCATGGCGATTCGCGCCCACCATGGTGGAACGTCACCTCAAACCCTTGGCAGTCCGCTATTAAACCCAAGTTACTAATTTCGATCCCCATTCCTTGATGGATCATTACGACTTACCATGGCGGCCCTCAACCAACATGGTAGACATTTATGTTCAACCAACATGACCCATAGTGATCTGCTATGGTCCCTTACCCCCATTACATTGGGAAAAATTTATCTTTAACCCTTTTGTATGTGTTTTCGATCCATTTGTTCACGTGGTAATCAACCCTGTAGGTTGAAGGGTCACCGATAATAAGATTATGCGGGGCTCAATGGCTTCTTTCATTGCATAAAAACTAAAACTTATGGATGTGTTTCACCTAACAAGTGTCGTTTGAGAATTTGGAATTTATTTTATGGGTTCGAATGCTAATTTGAGATAACCATGCAAGGGAAAACAGGAACTCTTCTTGTGGAGGGGGAAGAAGCGACCCAATTTGATATATTAAATACTCGACTTGCTTGAATCAAAGAGGAAGAGCTCACCCGCATTTGAAGTCAGGCTTTCATTAGCTCCTTCAGGATGTTTTGGTGTAATAACTTGTCAGTTCCCGTTGTTGAAAAATATGATTGGTTACATCTTTTTTATTTGTAATGGCAAGATGTAAAAACCAAAACCCAACTTTAACATGGAGCTAGAATCAGCACAGGATGTACACCAATCTAACCTCTCTAATGAATGAATTTTTGATCTACTGTTATCCCAAAGATAAGCTAAGTTTTTAATGCCTTTAATAAACTTATACAGATACAAAATCAAATTAGAAAAACTTACTTCATTCCTCATATTTCAAATGCACCAGCAAGCCATCAAAAATATAGTTTGAACCACTTTATTTTTTATTGAGTCAACAAGGAGAGAATTATGAAGTTTCAACAGGTCCCCATCTAAGAAAGCGCAAATAGTTGGAAGGAGACACCATTGACGTACGTACTACCAATAACAGACATAATGTAGCCCTAACATTAATATTTCTTCTTATAAGAGCACCACAGGTAGGAATACGTTTAATCTCGACCACTGACGACGAAGACACGCGAGCAGAGGTCGCTCCAATTGTCTATCTTAAATGAATGATCTATGGTTCTCGATTTAGTGGTTTGCTTTGAATGATGATTTTGTTGAATGAAATCTTTTGTAGGATTCAGAGTTGAAACAAGCAGATCTAACGAGAGAGATCAAGGTTCAGAAACTCATCCTCAACATCTCCATAGGTATGAGCGGACATCGTCTCACTTACACTGCAAGATGTCTACTCTTTCACTTTGATTGTGTTTATATATGTTGCTTGTGACACCGTTTTATTGTTTGAAGTTAGGTTTTGGAGCAACTTATTAGTTAGTCACCCGTACTTTTCAAGGGTTTTGTAGTCGTAGCATTGCTCTTTCATTGCATTCTCTTGATTGTTTTATTTATTTTGTATTAGTTTTATCTTAATTTAGAATAATGAATATCTTGTTTTTTTATTCTTGATGATTTTGAATATAGGTTGTTTACAATTTTTTAGCTAAAAACTTGTTATAAAATTAGATGTTATATTATCATTGCTAGATGAATTGCTATATCATCAATGTTGATGATAACTTATTTCCTAGAAACAATAGATATTGATCTCGAAGGGCACATGGTAACCGACCGGGAAGGGTGGGGGACTTCTGGCCTTGATGGGAATCCCGACCTCGGTTGAGAACATCATGCCCTAAACCCAAATATTTTTTTCACAATATCCAATGAATTTTTACACGGATCCACCGGCCCACATTTCAACCAATTTTGACCGTTGAAGTATCACTAGGTGGTTGGATTTATAAAACAATAACTTTTAACACTATAAATATGATTCAAACTTATTTTTTTGCACACCATCTCTATTTCAATTCACTTTCTAAGAACCTAATCTCTAAATTTTAGTCATGGGTTCATAATCTCGCTCAGCTAAAAAAGGGTTAATGGATTTAAATACTCTCAATTATTGGGAATTGGCCACTGCCACTCCCAATATCATTTTGACGAATATAACTCACAAGTAAATATTTCGGTGTCTGTATCACCCGACATTTGTCAAAACCCTAACAAATGATATAAAATATATGACACAATGAACGTATATGATACAATTAGTGGATTTATTTGACACAATGACCAAAATAAATCAGCTCATTTGTTAGGGTTTTGACAAACGGCGAGTGATACTGACACCAAAGTGTTTACTTGGGAGTTATATTCGCCAAAATGATACTTGGGGGTGGCAGCGACCAATTCTCAATAGTTGAGAGTATTTAAATCCATTAACCCGCTAAAAAAACAAGATAGTTTTGAAGAACTCATATAGAACGAAACCTCATATCCATCTTTTCAACAAACTCACCAATTTGACACTATAACATATCTACAATTTCAAAGGTCACCCTACTAAAACCAATACACATGCTTTCCTATGTCGCAAGATTCACACTTTCCTACGTTAGAAATGT
Source organism: Flaveria robusta (assembly GCA_025506415.1). Taxonomy (NCBI): domain Eukaryota; kingdom Viridiplantae; phylum Streptophyta; class Magnoliopsida; order Asterales; family Asteraceae; genus Flaveria; species Flaveria robusta. Next base: position 26,054,286 of record CM046470.1, read on the forward strand.
ATTAAAACAATTTTCAAGAATACCAACGTGAAGCTTTTGATTCTAGTGAAGAAACACTTCATCCGTTAAGCAAGGAAAAAATTATACCAGAAGAGGATGAGAATGGGGAATAAGTTAAGCAACAAAAAAAAATACAAAGGAAAAATAGGACAAAAGGAAAAGCACACGCTAAATAATGGACCGATTTAGAAGAAGTTGCGAGAGCAAGACTTGGATATATTGTTCGAAGACCCGGTTATCGATAACGAAAAAGTCAAGATGACTTTCAAAAGAAGGTTAACTTTTAATTTATTTTTGTTTGAATTTATTTTTTATTATTTGATTTAATTTAATTTTTGTTTCACGTGTAGATCACTGCATATTTTCACACTCAAATGAAATACGAAGAACAAATTGTAAATCAATTCTATTCGAAATGAAGAGATCTAAACCATGAAATGGAAAAATAGAATTCTTTTTACGAAGAAAAAGCATGCGCTTTGCGGTGAAGCGGCGATGATGACGAAGATGTGATTCGGAAAGCTAATTTCGACTACAAAGAGGTTTTCAAGAAACAAGGCTTTCCACATATGTAGACGTGGTTTCCACATATGCAGATGGGGATGATTGTTCTTTCTCATCTCGCATGGGACAACACTCCTACAATGAGTAATGAGGCCCAACCTACAAAAAGAGGAAAAACGAATTGTAAGGATTATACAATAGGCTGATGCACTCAAAAACAGTCAGGGTGTCTACTGCATGCATGCACCTTATGCATGGTAGAAGTTACTTCGGAAGTTTTACATTCTTCAAGAAACTTACACAAGTGTAAAATCTTTCGAAGGCAAAAGATCAATTCTTCCGAATCCAAAGATGAAGTCTTCCGAAGCTTAGAAGACAAAGTCTTTCAAAGTCTCAAAGTTAGAAGACTGATTTCTTTCGAAGACAGAGAAGACATGCTCTCTGTGATCAACAACTTTTCAGAAAAGCTGACCAACTTTCCGCTGCCACTCTGCAGACTCACCAACTTTACACAAGTTGGTGAAAAGGTCCATGTTTTAGGAAGCTGTAGATTAAGGTCTTGAGTCTGTAACTTTCTACTTTATTTACTTTTATCCTTTTTGTATTACAATAGGATGTGAGCTATGACATGTCATAGTCACATGTCAAAAAGCAATCTGCCTTTTGACTTTTCATTGATCTTGTTGTCTAGATTAGTGATTCCAGCTGGCTTTCAAAGTATGGCCGGTTGTAGGAGGTAGTATAAAGTATCTTAGGTTCTTGTATTTTATTTTTATGCTTTTGTAACACTTGTAATAGAACTTGAGAGCAATATACATCTTTCTTGAAAACTAATTATCTTGTTCTTGAGCTTTCTGTCTCTTGTTTACTTGTGTTATTCTAGTATCATATTAACCTGCTAGTTCCCTATTTGATCTGTTAAGTGTTCTAAGTCTGTCCTCATTGTGAAAACTAAGTTGCTCACCCTTCAAACGGTCCTGCAATTGGTATCAGAGCATTTCAGGCTCTTGATTATAAGATCTCACCATCTTAGATCTCTCAGTTCTTCACAAAATACTTAACAACTCAAATGGCAGCTCTTTCAAAGGCTGATATGGAAACTGGCATAATGACAAAGTCCCCACTGATCACTCTTGAAGACTTTGATACTTGGTGTCAAAGAATGGAAGGCTTCATCAAGTCTCAAGACTCCAGGATGTGGGAATCTGTTGTCTCTGGACCTTCCATTCCATGTACCTCTTCAGATACTGCTGAAGGTGGCATGATCCCAAAGGAGGTGGCTGACTATTCTGAAAAAGATAGAAAGAAGATAGAAAGAAGATAGATATCGATCAAAAGGCCATGACTGCCCTCCAAACTGCTCCTCCCAACTCTATGTACAGTGGCTTCAAGAAGTGCAAAACTACCAAGCAGTTATGGGATGCACTAAAGCTCATGTATGAGGGGTCCTCTGAAGCCAAGTAGAACAAAAAGGACCTCCTGAAGCAGCAGTTTGAGAATTTCATCTACAAGACAGGTGAAACCATGACTCAACAGTACTTCAGGTATGTTGAGATTGTGGATACTCTAATGGATGTTGGAGTAACTCTTGAGAATAGGGATATTATGGGGAAGTTCATGTCTTCTCCTCCCAGACAGTGGACTCACTACTGTTTTGTCATCAAGAAGACTGAGAACCTCAAAACTCTTACTCTTACTGAGTTGTATGGTATCCTCAGTGGCTACAAATGGAGATGAACATGCAAAATCCATCTGGTAACTCCAGCAATCAGCAGGGTTCAGCCCTTCATGTGGTTGAAAGGGATTGCAGAGAACCACAGTATCATCTTATCTGCTACCCTGACAACTCACAAAAGGGTCCTTTCATCACCTTTCCTAAGACACCAAGGGAGAGCTACATCCATGGAAGTCCATTCTAAGAGACAAGCTCTTCTCATGCTTTTGTGCCTGCTGATGAAAGTTCAGGCATCTTTCTCTTCACCCTTGAAGACCTGGACTGTATCCATCCAGATGACCTGGAGTACATGAAGATAGTCCAGCAGATGGCTCTTCTCACTCATAGAGCCAAGAAGTTCTACAATCGGACAGGGAGCAAGTTTCCTAGCAATGCAGCCAGTGGAAAGTTTGGACTGGACAAAAGCAAGGTGAAGTGTTTCAACTGCAATCAAATAGGATAATTTGCCAGGGAGTGCAAGGCACCTAGGACAAATGGTGGCCAAGCACAAGCCAGACCAAACTACACTGAAAGAGTGAACCAGAACAGAAAGCCAAAGCAGCAAGATGCAGTTGCTGTTGAAGAAGGACGCTTTGACTGGAGCTTTCAAGTTGAAGATGCATCTCCAAATCAAGCACTAATGGCTGATCATGATGAAGCCAATGTATTGGAACATCTTTGCACTCCTGAATGTATTGCTAAAGTAAATAGATACAGGTCCTATAACTTAGAAATGATTTCTAATCTTGAGTCCTTAAATATCTTAAAATCTGATTTCAAAAGAGCTGAAAATGGATATAAACTAAAAATAGAGGATTTAGAGAAAACCATTTCAACTCTCAAACATGAACACACCAACTACAGGACTCATATTAAAGATCTCATAACTAAGTTAACTGAATGCCAGGCTGAGCTTGTGATCAACAAAGCCAGGGCAGAAAAATATGTTCTTGAAGAATAGACCTTCAAGAACATGATATCCTCATCTCTGCATTCCAAAGTGTGTTAGCAAAATATGCAGGGACTAAGATCTACTGAGATAGCTCCTCCACACTCCTTACTATCAGTAAGATCTCCAAGGTGTGAAACTTGTTAAGATGAGCTTCCCCTCATAGACCCTATGAGTGAAGAGGATGAAGAGGAGATAGTGAAGGATGGATCTGAAAAGAGTGAAGAAGATCATCCTAAGAAGGGTCACTATTCTCTTGAGGAGAGGAATTCAGTTGGGTTATCAAAGTCCAAGAGGAAAAACTTGATCAGAAGAGCAAAGAGAAAGTACAAGAAAGCTCAGGAGATCAAGGCCACTTTTGATTCTAAGCAGAAACAAGTATTTATTTCTGCAGGATTTAAGGTGGTAAAAGTTGAAGACTCAACTATGAATTCTAGTACCAGGGGTTCTAGTTGCTGTCAACCTCAACCCAACAACAACAAGAAGAAGGCTGATTTGTTGTGCACCACTGCTGCACAATCTGAACCATCCACATCCAGCAGCAAGTCTCTCCCTAAAAGACTTGCTACTTCATCTGTGAAGAAGAAGAAGGAAGTGGAGAGTGATCAAGATAGGTCCTGCTCTCAAAAGAAGGCTTCTAGAAAAATGCAGTTTGACTGTGTCATGTGTGGCAGTACTTCTCATTTAGCCAAGGATTGCATCCACAATCCCAAAAGCACTGTCCACATGATTAAGAAGAAATCTTCTGAAAAGATTAAGAAGAAGCCAACTTCTGAAGGAAAAGCTGTTTCTCTCGAAAGTTCCAAAGTGAAGAAGAAGACAAGTGAAAACTTGCCTTCGGAAGAAAAATTGGTCTCGGAAGAAAGGAATGCTTTCGAAGTACTGAAGTCTGCTGTAGTGAAAGCAAGATCTTCCGAAGGTCCAGTCTCCAAAACTTCCGAAGTTGTCAAAACTTTCAAAGTGTTGAAGGTCAAGTCTAAGCTTCCAAAGGTGGTGTGGAAGACAAAGAAAGACCATGTGACTGAAAGTTCTTCATCAACAACAGCTGCTGATCCTCAAAGCTTCAGCATAGGATCAATTATTGTTGCATTGTCTTCTTTTGATATTACTGAGCCCAAGACCAGCAAGGCTTGGGTTTCCAAATGTAACTAATTATCTCTTCTTGTGCAGGAACAGCTAAAGACCAACAGGAATGTGTGGATTATTGACAGTGGCTGTTCCAGGCTCATGACAGGCAATGGCTCTCTACTTCAAAATTTTGAAAAGATTGATGAAGGGCCTGTTGCTTTTGGAGGAGATGTAGGAGGTTACATCACAGGAAGGGGCATGGTCACAAATGGTAAGCTCTGCATTGAAAAGGTAAACTTTGTCAAGGAGCTTGTGTACAATCTACTGAGTGTATCCCAATTTTGTGATCAAAAGCATAACATGCTCTTTACTAAGCATGAGTGAATTGTTCTCAAGCCCGGGGTGGTCATTCCTCAAGAGCACATTCTGCTCAAAGCCCCCAGGAAAGGGAACATGTACAAGATGGATTTACATGAAACTTCTCCCTCTGGAGAAGTGTCCTGCTTTCTGTCTAAAGCAAATAGTGATGAGTCTTTTCTCTGGCATAAAAGAATGTGCCATGTAAACTTTAAAAACATGAACAAATTAATTAAAAATGATTTGGTAACTAGAATGCCAAAGAAAGAGTTTACAAGTGATGACCATTGTGTTGCATGCCTGAAAAGGAAGCAGCATAAAGTGTCTCACAAGCCAAAGGAAAAAAACTCCATCACTACTCCCCTACACTTGTTACATATGGATTTTTTTGGCCCCACCAGTGTAATGAGTTTAGGAAGGACCACATGCTGTTTAGTGATCACAGATCATTTCACTAGATTCACTTGGGTCTTCTTCCTTAGAACTAAGGATGAGACTCCTGAGATATTGAAAAATTTCATTCTAAAGATTGAGAATCAATCTGATCACAAGGTAAAAATCATAAGATGTGATCAAGGAACTGAATTTAAGAACCAAATCCTTGATACATTTTGTGATGAAAAGGGTATTTCAAGGCAATATAGTGCTGCCAGGACTCCTCAGTAAAATGGTGTTGCTGAGAGGAGAAACATGACACTAATTGAAGCTGCAAGAACTATGTTGTCTGACTCTAAACTGTATAACACCTTCTGGGCAGAAGCAGTAAACACTGCTTGCTATGTGTAGAACAGAGTTTTAGTAGTTAAGACTCATGGTAAGACTCCTTATGAACTGTGGCACAAAAGGAGACCTTTCATTGGTTTCCTCAGATCATTTGGATGTCCTTGCACCATCTTGAATACCAAAGATCAGATAGCCAAATTTGATGAGAAATCAGATGATGGATACTTATTGGATACTCTTCTCAATCTAAGGCTTATAAAGTGTACAATCTCAGAACCAAAATTGTTGATGAATCAGCCAATGTGACTTTCAATGAACACACTCCTTGTGTGAAAGGTTCTGGTCCTGATTGGCGGTTTGATCTTGATTTAGTTACTAACTATTTTAACAAGTCTTGTGAGAATGTTTCAGGATCTACAGGTAGCTCATCAAAAGAAGATCCTGATCCAAGATTTGAGCTGAGAAGACCTTCAAGTCAATCTACTGCAGCTCCAGTAGTAACTAATTCTGCAAATGGAGCTCCTATCAGCACAACACTGACAAATCCTGCTGATACATCTGATGTGCCTTCAAATTCCAGCTCAAAGGCACAGAACCAAAGGGAAGGAGTTCCAAATGTAGAAAAAAGTGGAAATGGTGACAGTGATCAAGAATTTCTTGATGCTGACTCCATGGAAGACAACATCATTGATGTCACACACTCATTGGATCAAGCTTCTCTTAATAAATGTGCTGATGTGGTGGGTGAATCTGCTTTGCTTGATCAAAATTTCTCAAATTTGGATCTCTCCAACCAACTTGCTGTGATCCCTCAACTAAGAATCCACAAGTCTCACCCTACCACAAACATCATTGGTGAAGTTGACCAAAGGGTAAGAACAAGAGGACAAACCCATGACAAAAATGTTTGTCTATACTCTTGTTTTCTATCCCAAGTAGAGCCAAAGAAAGTTGAGGAGGCTCTGAAAGATGGAAGCTGGGTTGAAGCAATGCAAGAGGAACTGCTTCAATTCAAAAGACAGAAGGTTTGGAACCTATGTCCTCTTCCTCCTGGGAAGACTAATATAGGAACCAAATGGGTGTTTAGGAACAAGAAAGATGATAGAGGACTTGTCATCAAGAACAAGGCAAGACTAGTTGTTCAAGGGTATACTCAAGAAGAAGGAATTGATTACACTGATATTTTTGCTCCAGTAGCAAGACTTGAAGCTGTTAGGATATTCCTAGCCTTTGCTGCATCCAAGAATTTCAAGGTCTACCAACTTGATGTCAAGTGTGCTTTCTTATATGGAGTGATTAATGAAGAGGTGTATGTCAAACAACCACCTGGTTTTGCAGATCCTGATCATCCTGATTAGGTCTGCAAGCTTGATAAAGCTCTATATGGGTTGCACCAAGCTCCAAGGAAGTGGTATGAGACACTATCTCAGTACCTATGTCAGCATGTTTACAGAAGAGATACTATAGATGGAACTCTTTTCATCAAAGGAATAGGAAATGACTTGATGCTGGTTCAAGTATATGTAGATGACATTATCTTTGGGTCAACCAATCGAAGGCTCTGCAAAGACTTTGAGAAGCTGATGAAGAATAGATTTGAAATGAGTGCCATGGGGGAACTCAATTTCTTTCTAGGAATTCAAGTGAAGCAGGTTGAAAATGGCATCTTCATAAGTCAGTCAAAGTATGTTCAGGACATACTTACAAGATTAACCATGACTGACTGCAAGGTTGCAAAGACTCCCATAGCTAGAAATCACTCCCTTGGACCTGACCTTAAGGGGGAGTGTGTGGATGAACATCTCTACAGAGCTATGATTGGGTCTCTCATGTACCTTACTGCCAGCAGGCCTGATATCATGTTTGCCATATGTATCTGTGCTAGATATCAAGCAAATCCCAGGATGTCACATCTGGTTGCTGTCAAGAGAATTTTTAGATACCTTAAAGGTGCTCCATCACTTGGCCTTTGGTATCCAAAGAATTCTGACTTCAATCTGTACGCATATACAGATAGTGACTATGGTGGCTGCAATATGACTGCAAAGTCTACATCTGGGGGATGTCAATTTCTTGGTTGAAGGATAGTCTCATGGCAATGCAAGAAACAATCCTGTGTATCTGCATCTACTGCTGAAGTTGAATACATTGGTGCTGCAAGCTGCTGTGCTCAAGTGCTTTGGATTCAGAATCAGATGCTAGACTATGGATTCAACTTCAAAGAGACTCCCATCCATATAGACAACAATAGTGCTATCTCTATTACAGAGAATCCAGTGCAGCACTCAAGGACCAAGCATATCAACATCAGGTATCATTTAATTAGAGATAATTTTGAAAAAGGGCTAATCAAACTAGTCAAAGTTCATACAAATAAACAATATGCTGATCTGTTCACCAAAGCTTTTGATGAGCAAAGATTTAAGTATCTTGTATCAGCTATTGGGATGATTAACTTTGAGTAGCTTTTCTTAAAACTTTGTCATATTATTTCTGAAATTTGTGTGTTCAAAGTTGTCTATTTTATCATCTTTATAAGCCCTAATCAACTTGGAGGAAGATTGCTTTAGAAAATATTTCTTAGACTTTTCAGAATTTTGAACTTCTTTTCTTCGGAAGAAACAAAATGTACATTCGGAAGAAAATTATGTCTTTAATATCAACTAACTACTAGTGACAATTTACCTTCGGAAGAGATTCTTAGAATATCTTCCGAAGCCAAATTCTCTTTAAGTATTTTAAATGATATTAAAGAAAAATTCCCTTCCAAAAGTACTTATCTCTGAACAGAGAAGAATTCTTTAAGTATTTTTCTTCTGAAGCAAAATTTTCAAAACTCTTAGAAATATCTTCCGAAGCCAAATTGGTTTCGGAAGCTTTTATCAAAACTTCCGAAGCCAAATTACCTTCGGAAGATTTCGACTTCCAAGAAAACTACTTTTGGGCGCTTTTTCAGAGGTGGGACCGACATCCGGATTTCAAAGTTTATCCTATCGCATTAACTTTGTCTCAAATCCATTTCATATATACACCCAACGGTTTCCCCCTCTTTCACTTTTCTCTCATCATCTGCAAATATTTTCTAACCTAAATTCACCCAGAAACCGCTATTGTTCTTACCTTTCTTCTTGACAAAGCTACTGAAAATGGCCAATCTTAACCGCAGAGACAACCCAGATTTTTCCATGCAACTCCACAGGCAATACAATCAAGTTGCTCTATTGGACTCTAAGAAAGATCTAAGTTTCTCAGAGATCTGTCATTTTCTTTCTTTGACAAACTATCTCACCTCCCTTACCATTGATCCTCCTCTCTATAAGGATCAGTTACTAGAATTCTAGAAGACCTGCCAAGAGGTCATTATGGATGGGGAGAAGGCACTGTCTGCCACAGTGCAGGGGAGGACAATCTTCATCACTCCAGCTATCATCAACACTCATTTTCAGTTGGATGATGAAGAAGGTGAGATGTCCTTTCCAAAGGAAGCAGTAAATCATTCCTTTGAGAAGATAGGGTATGAGGGGGATTTCTCTGTAAAGACCTTCAGGAAAGGGAAGGTCTCATCCTAGTGGAAGTACCTACTTCATGTGGTCATCCACAGCTTATCCAACAAGCATAGGGGGTGGGACCAGATTCCTGAAGATCTCTCCTTCATAGTCTATGGAATGGTTCAGGGGGCCCGTTTCAGGTATTCACAATTTATTTATACAAATTTACTTGCAAATTTGGACTCCTTAGAGTATTATATGTTCCCTAGATATGTTCAACACATTCTTAACTGTGAACTGGGCTCACAGTTGAGGGGGACAGGTAATATTCTTAAATTGGGACTGATGAAGCCCGACATCTTTAAAATCATGAAGAAGCCAACTGTAGGCTTCTCTGGGGTAGAAACAGCCCTTGTCCCAAAAATGTTAGAGCTCATTGCTCAAGGTGACAACCTAGCAACACAAGCTAGTGTTGAACCCACACCTTCTACCTCTCAACCATCTAAATAGCCACAAATCATCCTCACCTACCACAGAAAATCCAAACGAACCCCTCCTCAAGCTACTGAGCTTGTGTAGGCCCCCATATCATCACCCATGCAAAAAGAAGTGGACACTAGAGCTCCTACTTCTCTTGAGGAGCAAACCACTCTTTATCAGTGCTGAGGTTCCTCATGCTCAGCTTAATGAGCTCATAACCCAAGCAGCCTCAAGCCTTCACTCAGAGTCTCAAAACTCTAGTGATCAACCTTCAGGGGACAGTTACCATCCCCAGCCTCTAGATCTCAACCAACCAATCCCAAACCTTGAATTCTATGATGATGAAGATATGGGATTCAGTGAGTACAATGAGTCTCTCTTCTTCACCCCTACTCAAGGAGAGATGAGTGCTCCTGCCACCCCCATATCTAGCCCACATCATCCAACCTAAAATGAGGTGGATCTCCCTGAACAAGTTCAGGAAATCCATATGGAAGAGGCTCTCACTATTGCTAGTGATTACATCATTAAGACCTCAACTATGGCAACTCAGCCCATTGACACTTCATCTGAAGTTGTCAGTGAGTAGAGGAAATCCAATAGCCAAGAACTCTATGCTGGTGATGAGGGAGAAGACATCAGTCCACCTCTCTCATCCCCTCATGATTCTTCTTTTGAGGATGAGGGGAGTCTGAAACTAAAGGTGCAACTACTAGAAAACATATGCACCACTTTGGTCTCAAAGGTTAGTCACTTGGAATCTCAAGTGACTGCCTTACAAAAAAAGGTCAATGACCAGCAACTTGAGATCATCGATCTCAAGGGCAAGCTAGCTGAGAGACCATTAAGACAAGCTCAACCAGGTCCACAAGAACCTGTGGAAGTAGTGGACTTGACCTCTAGCTCACCTATGCAAGTGGGTGATGCTACCAAAAAGGGGGAGAAGGTCCCTACAACCATAGAACCTAGGAGTTCTGTCATGAGTATGGACAATGAGGATTCACCACCCTCACTTGCAGTTGTCCAGGCTCAACAACTTTCTCAGGCTCACACTGATGTGGAGGCCTTACTTCAACAATTATTTAAGGAAGGAGTTCTAATGTCCATGCCTGCACCATCCCATCTAGCTGAAAATCCAATAATGGGATGGTGGTATGACTCTTCAAGAATGACATTGGTGCTATCAAGGGCTCAGAGGCAGCAGGAACTCTTCAACTTTCAGACCCTGAGTTTCTATGATGGTATGAACTTGGTTAGTCTGCCCTTCATCAATCCAAGCCAAAACAGACAGGCTGGCAGACTAGCTGAGGTGATTCAAGAATGGGTCATGAGGGAATTCAGACAGAGAGCAATTTTATATAGACAGAGGCTAGCAGGGAAAACTGTTGGTCAACTGGATATTGAGGCAGACCCTAAGATTAGCTTCGAAGGGGAAACCTCAGTTGAAGGCCTAGTAGAAGAACCTGTGAACCTTAAAACAGGCTCACCCTCTACACGCAGTACCCTTAGTGACACACCTGCTGGTGAAGGTTTCTCACAACCTCTCTCTAGCCAGAGCTCAAGCTCATCATATCCATCTGCAGGCCAAAGCTCTTTCCACCCTGAGTCATATAGGCCCACAATTGACAAAGGGAAAAGGAAGATGACTCCTAAGGAGATTAAGGAGGAGAAGAGAGAGAGGAAGAGGAAGGCTAGGGGAGAAAGATCAGGAGAAGTCCGAAGCTTCATGCAAGTTGCAATAAGGGCTGCCCATAGGCCTGATACTCAGAATGATGAGTTAAGGGCAGCGAGATTGAATTATCTTGGACTTAGGAACTACAACATTGATGAAATCATTTCTCTCCCCTTAGCAGAACTAGATGAACTGGCAGACAGGGAGCTGTACAAAGAGTGGAAGGAGGTTGAGGCAGCAGAACTGCTTTTCAAAATCAAAGAAGAGAGAAAAAGAAAAAGACAACAAAGAGCTCTTGTCCTCTCTCTAGTTCATGAAAGTCCTGAGAAAGAGTTTGTGGCTGTTGAAGAGGAAGAAACTCAGATAAGCAGGGAACAGGAAAGACAAAAGATGATTGCTTATCTGAGTGCCACAGGACTCTATCAGGCAGCAGCCCTCAATCCCCTCTCATTTGAATACATTGAGTTTGAGTACCTAAAATAGCTTGATGAAGAGGCTTAAACTCAAAGAAAAGCAGTTAAAAGAAAAATGAGAGAGGAAGCTGCCAAAGCAAATGCCACCATTAGAGCCCAAGAGAAGAAGTCTGCTGACAGACTGAAGATGGTGAGCTTCTTGAAGCTGTATGGGTTCTCTGGAAGGAGACTTGGTCCTATGTCTCTATCCATAATAGATGAGCACATCAAGAGGATCAAGCAGAAGATCAAAGAAGGTGAGCTTGTGGACTTGCATTCTCCACCAAGTCCAGCTGCAACTGAAGTTGAGGTTAAGGTTGAAGAGACAACACAACCTGGACCTGAAGCTACAACTGAGCCAACTTCATCTTCTGACCCAAAACAGGGTTCTAAGTCCCCTCCTACTGATCAAATGGGGAGAAAGGACCCAACTGAAGAGAGCACACAAAGTCATTCTAGTGCTGCAGGCCAAGCTCCTCAGTTGAAGTATAGAGTGAGGAAGAGGATGGCCATTAGAAGGGACAAAACAAAGAAGAAGAAGTCCAAGGCATCCACCTCACCACCTCAGGATGAGTCAAAACATCATGAGGATGTGCAACAAGAGGCTGACCAATCAACTCCAATTCAGGTTGAGCCTCTTGCATCAGGAAAACCCATTCTGTCATGGATTTTTGCTATAAATCCAGACAGATGATATGTAGTCAGAGATCAAGGTGGTCAAGATGTCTATCTCTGGTAGGACATGCTTGATCTACCTCTGCATGATCTCTTTGATATGAGAAGGTTCTATGAGAGTCTGAAGGATCCAGATCAACTGATGAAGAAAGGAATGCTGTTGATTCTGATGAGGACTGTCAACTGCTGAAGAACTTCTCTGTTTTGGTAGCATCAGCCTAGGGGGAGTTTGTAAGGATTATACAAGAGGCTGATGCACTCAAAAACTGTCAGGGTGTCTCCTGCATGCATGCACCTTATGCATGGTAGAAGTTACTTTGGAAGTTTTACATTCTTCAAGAAAATTACACAAGTGTAAAATCTTCCGAAGGCAAAAGACCAATTCTTCCGAAGCCAAAGTTGAAGTCTTCCGAATCTTAGAAGACAAAGTCTTCCGAAGCCTCAAAGTTAGAAGACTGATTTCTTCCGAAGACAGAGAAGACATGCTCTCTGTGATCAACAACTTTTCAGAAAAGCTGACCAACTTTCCGCTGCCACTCTGCAGACTCACCAACTTTACACAAGTTGGTAAAAAGATCCATGCTTTAGGAAGCTGTAAATTAAGGTCTTGAGTCTGTAACTTTCTACTTTATGTACTTTTTTCCTTTTTGTATTACAATAGGATGTGAGCTATGGCATGTCATAGTCACATGTCAAAAGGCAATCTGCCTTTTGACTTTTCATTGATCTTGTTGTCTAGATTAGTGATTCCAGCTGGCTTTCAAAGTATGGCCGACTGTAGGAGGTAATATAAAGTATCTCAGGTTCTTGTATTTTATTTCTATGCTTTTGTAGCATTTGTAATAGAACTTGAGAGCAATATACATCTTCCTTAAAAACCAATTATCTTGTTCTTTAGCTTTCTGTCTCTTGTTTACTTGTGTTATTCTAGTATCATATTAACCTGCCTGTTTTCTATTTGATCTGTTAAGTGTTCTAAGTCTCTACTCATTGTGAAAACTGAGTTGCTCACCCTTCAAACGGTCCTGCACGAATGAATCCAATCACCACACCACATCTTTGGAAGCCCAATTTCCTAACACCGATTTGAAAGATGATGAGAATGTAGAACCAGAGAGGCCCACGAGAAAAGGCAAAAATTGATCGACACATCAAAGTAACAAGAAGAACTTCTAGTGAAAATCAAGATCTTTAATGCCATAACTAAAACCGAAGCCTAGAGTTTGTCGTTAAGACGAATAGTTCCTTCTTATGCAAGGAACAACAAGTTCAGGTTTGGGGCCAACAACAAGGGTTGGAGGAATAAGACTAACACGCAGACTTGGAATTTATTCTAAAAGACCACTCGGGTTAATCAAGGCCGATGTTGGAAGTTATTCTTCAACGAAAGCAGGAAAAGGCGTAATGTTGGGGATGAAAGTATTGTTCGCCAAGAATTCCCAAAATGTCCCTTTTCCCCTTGTTTCGTTCAGAATGTCCCCTCAAGAGTTTCCCTTCAAGATGCTGACGCATGAAAGTATTGTTATTTTTAAGGGAGAATTCCCAAAATGTCCCTTTTCCCCTGTATTTCGTTCAAAATGTCCCCCAAGAATTTCCCTTCAAGATGCTGGCGCATGAAAGTATTGTTCGCCGGCAAGGGCAGAGGATATAAGGGGCCGGGGTGGGGGGGGGTGGGGGGGCTCTCTTTTTTTTTTGTTAGTAGTGTTAATTTTCGGTTCGCTAGTGTAATTTTTGGACGAATAATATAAATTTTTTTATATATATCGAGTTCGCCCCATATAAAAAATTTAATTTCGCTCTCGCCCCCTATAGGAGAGCTCAAGCTCCGCAAATATTTGCCGGGCCATGAGAATTGCCTCTTTTGTCTTTGACCACCTATTCTGGGTGGTCTAAGCGGTTCAATTCTGGAGTAAATAAAATTAAAGTTGTACTCATTCTTTAGTTGATTAGTTCATTTATAAATACTCTGGCATTTATCTTTGAAATTCCCATGACCAACTTGTATTATTTGTTCTTCCATGTTATTCGTTCCCATGTAAAAATATCAGATAATTTATATTCAAGTATTAATCGACATCTTTGTTGATCTCTTGATGCTAAAGTGGAAAACATAAAAAGGGTTGGATCTTAGACCACTTTTTTCATCAAGTACCCTAATTTTTAGGTTTTGTACTATCAAAGTGCCAATTAAATTGCTCAAAATATTTTGTTTTATGTACACTCCTAAGGTGTAATGATCTTTATGGAACATATAACTAATGGAAGGAACGAGGTGTAGGTTCCGTTAAGTTTTTGAAGCACAAAAACTTAAAAAGTTCGTCTTATTATGCATCAATCCAAAACCCTAAAGATCTATAATAATCATTTAGGTATAACTGAATACCTTGTATGTGATCCGATTTATAAAATTGTTAGATTTTTTAATTGATCTGATTTGAATATTTTATGATGTTATTGTAGTTATCTCTACTATTTGAACGCACAATTAGGCAAGCGTCTACAATAAAAATAAAAATATTATTTACCGGTTTAACATGCGGTATTTTATCAACCTATGTGTACATGTGTCATGTTCGAGTTTCGGTCGTCTTAAGCACATACGAAAGTTTCATGTTCATATACGGGTTCAACCCATCAACCTATAAATTTGACTCCATTAACACCTTATATATTGAAGTATGATAATATAAATGGGTGAAAAAGGAAAATAAATAAATAAATGATGGAGAGGAAGTAAGTAGCATAAACACTTATTAACCGATGTATCTTTTTATCTTTTTAAGCTAAAATAAAAATTTCCAAGAATATCTAGAAGTTCGATTTCTAATTAGTCAATTAGGTTGAATTTTAAAACGAATACGACCATGATATATTCCTAATTCAATATCACCCATCACCTCCTTTAATTCAATACCACTTGTTTTCCTCTATCACCACAATTGATAATTCACCGTCGCTGTCTTCTGAAATTAGTTACATCATGTCCTTCTCGCTTGGCTATGCTCCTTAAAAGGATGATGATCGTTACCGTTACTATAAGAAAAGAGAGAGCTATTGCGTCTAAAATTTATTAATCTTTTGCATCGACTTGTCGACGCCAAAGGACAAATTTCTACCGACATGTGTGTCGATGACACAGATCATTTAATACAAAGATCAATTGATCATTTCACTTTATTAGAAGAGTCAATTTAACGTATATTGCTATAACAAAGTGTCAAACCTCTGCAACCAAATGCGTAGTTTGTAAAAATAAGGGCGACAAAATACAAAATCTAACTTGACAAATAAAAGATGTCTCTTATTAATTGTTCCATGTTATAACGTGTAAACGAAACGTAACAACTAAAACTCGATATTAGTTATATTGATTTTTTTGAGCATATGACAATGTTTAAAAAGAGATAACAAATAACCAATTAAGCAACATATTTTGAAAAATGTTTAATGAATATTTACTAATGTTTTCATGATCGATCTTGCGAGATACCTAGGTAGACATGTAGCTACATAGTTTAAAAAATGTTGAGCTCATGCATGACACAAATGAAAGTGACAAAAGAAAGTGCTCATCAGTGACACAATTGAAAGGGACCGAAGAAAATGGCAATTTAATTAGGTACCAGACGTCAAATAAAAATATTAACTATTTAAGTAAGGTACGTTAATCCATCAAATATGAATTTAATTTATTTATATTAACTATTATATTATACTATATATTAAAGAGAACCAATTGCTTACAGTAAACAAAAAAAGCTTTTACGTATTGACTACTAACATTTACGAATTTACAAAAAGCTACCTTCGCCGTTGAAGGGGGTGGGGGCGATTGAAGGTAACAGTGAAGCTATGGTCGGTGTGTTGAGTGACGGAGAACACTAGTCCGCCTGTGTAATAGATCAATGTCATGTGCAAGAGCTCCAACATTGTGCACGACTGGTAACTGTGCCTAGGCCTACAAATAGACCTCCTAAATTATGCATGAAGCTGGTCTTAGTACCAAGGTCAAGCGACAAAGATCCCCTTTCATTTATTGTTTATTACAAGGATTAGACCCTTACATGCATCCTCATGTGGTAGCTAAGCCGTACATTAGTTGAGCTAACAACATATGATTGTACACTTTCATTCGTATTGCTTGCAAGACTTTTATTAATTGATTACGTTTCACTTCTTATTTATACTATTTTTTATTTTCATTATATAATACTTTATTTATATCAGTACATAAGCATTCCATGTAAAGTATTCACAAAGCCTTTATCATTTTGAAAACAATTTAGAGAATAATAAGTACACATATTTCTCACAGATAGTCGCACGGGAACCTAGCCCCACGCTAGCAGGGGTAGAACTACCCTTCGGAGTATGGGGTCAAGTGACCCTATTGATTTTATAATGAACCGTTTAATATCGAAAATTTAAATGTACCCATAGTTTTTTGTAAGTCAATCTTAATTATTATTAAGTTTGGATCATGTTTAATAAAGTGCCTTTGGTTAACTCGCTATCTAATTCTCCGTGCTTCTCTAAACCAAAACAGGTCACATGTTCAAATCCTGCGGGCTGTTTTGTCAAGAAAAACAGTGGCGGAGCTTGAACCATGGATTAGGGGGGTGGGGGCGAAAGTAAACTATTTTAGGGGGGGCGAGCTTTATATTTTTTAAAAAACTTCCACTACCGGACCGAAAATTTACACTGCTGAACCGAAAATTAACACTACTGACGGAAAAAATAGGGGGGGCGGGCGCCCCCCCGCCCCCTTAAAAGCTTCGCCAGTGAAGAAAAGCATCCCCCATTCACCATCTTCTAGATTTTGAAGGTTAGTTCACAATTTTAAAGATTGTTTTTTTTATTTTTATGGTTGGTTTTTGATTTCAAAGTTTAGTTTCTTTTTTTTTTCTTTTTAAGGTTTAAAGTCTCAGGATTGGATTCAAATGAAAACCAAGAGAAATTGCGTCAACCAATAAACAAATCTCCACCTTTGATTTATGAAAATCAATGACTCATATTTTTTTAAATAAAATAATAAAAAGTTATATTTTTATTGGAACACGTGTACAAAAAGTCAAACAAATATAAGCCATTGATCTCGTGAATCAAATATGGAGATTTGGTTTATTGGTTTACACAATTTAACTTGGTTTATATTCGAACCATCCCCTAAAGTCTCAGATACTCAATTTGATTGTTCAACACTCGATTGAAGGTTTAGTGTTAGTTTTCTCTAGTTTATTGGTTTTTTTAGTTTGTGTTTGTCTAGATTTAGATATTGGTTCTACAAAAGATAAAGACGTGTAGGAAAAAACTATAATGTAAGTTTTACTTTTATTTTTTAGGTATTGTATATACATTACAATTCAATGCAACTTAATTATGTCTATTCCGACCCGACCCGACCCGACCCGACCCGATTCAATTGGACGAACCGAAAATTTTTATGTTGTTTCGTTACAAATCTAATCTAAAAAGTACTGCCCCTCTAGAAAATAATTACTAGTTCAGCCACTTCATGCGAGAACATCACAATACGTGAGATCATCACATCATGCAATGACAACATATCGTGTCAGAATTACATGCCGCATGAGAATGATCTAAACCCTCTTTCATTTATATAAGTTTCTTAAAGTAATCAAAACTAACTATCATTTCACATTTTATTCTTTTGCACTTGAGATCCCACCACCACCACTACTTCCTTCGGCACCACCACTTTTGGCCACTCCCACATCATCATCACCATCTTTTGAAGGAAAAATGATCTAAGCCCCCTTTTCATTTTCACAGACAATCCAAAATTAATAGCAAATTTTGATATCAAGAGGACTTATGTAATTGAGTTAATTATACTAATAACCTTCTTCATCTACAATTATCAAGCACACAAACTTATTATGTTTTCTTGATTGATACTCAATCGCTATAGATTGATTTGGAAATTTATTCAGAAGCTTTTAATTTGGTGTCAATGAAGAGTATGATCATATAGAAATGTAAACATATAGTAGAATGCTTAGGGCTTGAAATTGTTTGAAGAGATTGAGCTAAAAATAGCGAGCTTCAACTCTTCCTTTCTTTTCTTATTTTCTTCTTATCTTTTATCTCAAAAATAATTTTAGGCCATCGTTTTCATGAAGTTGCTAAGTAGATATGTATGAGGCCGAGAGCTATGCAAAAGAGATTACAAAGTCCATGTGCTTGGGTCCCAGTCGATTACATTGATGTAATCTAAGCCCATTTGTCTTCCATCTTCACCAAATCAAATCCCTAATCGATTTCTCTTGGTTTCTTGGATTTGTGATTTGCCCTCATCTTCATCTTTTTCACTAGAATAGTAAGGTGAGGGTGACAGAACTAGTCGTGGCTATGGTTGTGGATGAAGGCAGATGGAAGTGGGTGAGGTTGTGGTGGTGGATGGAGGCGGCAGCGGATGGAGATGGTGTTTGATGATAGTGTGGATGAAGATAATAATGCGTTTGGTTATAGTTTCTAAAAAATAAATAATATATAAATTGACATAATCAACACTTAAGTATAGATCTATACATAAAATAACACCACATCTAAACAAACCAAAGTACCCTCAACTACAATCTAATATATTCCTAATACTACATCATTCTTCATTGCGAGATTAGAACTTTCAACCTCATAATATAGGTAATTGTTTTTACTAACTCTATGTTTTTTTCTTCACATTTTTTCTTCATCAAACTTTTCTTATTTTTCTTCAATCATTTTCCCATCTGTTTCATTGCCTCATAATGAGTTTTTGCGTTTATTTTTTATGCTATAAATGTTTGTTAATATATTGTAAATTACAAGCGGAAAATGACTGTTTTCAAATGACTTTGTTGAGTATCTACTTTTTCTATTCTTTGAGATGTGTGATACGTTTATCTACACATATTTCTCACCATAAATCAATAACGGTGAAATGGTTGTATGTTTATACCCTTCGAATGGCAAATCCTCGTTTCGCTAAGCAAGTGATATTCGCGTTAATTAGCAAGGAATTTCATAAGGTACGAGTTCTAAGTTAGAAATAATATTATAAAACATATATAATTCTTACGGTTCTAAAACTTTGTTACAACTCGTATACAGCGTGTTAACTCTCTTATATCTTGATTACAGGCCATTTACATGCTATCAACCTGATAAATAGGTCACACGCCACAAGCTATTGTACAAGTTAACTTATACATGATTTAAGTGTGTATGTTGATGTCTTTGATGAAAATAAAGATATTTATATTATGCTTTTAGATTCTTTACGGACAAAATTGTCACCTCTAGTTATATCTAACTCCAAACGGATGTTCACAAGATTTTTGTATTGAATATTCTCTTTGATTTTTTCTCCAACATGATAATGTTGCTAGACCCACATCACATCCAATAGTAGCATATATCAATATTAAATAACATCTTCCCCTTTCATTCTACTTCTCCAAGAACAAAAACACATACCTCCACGAAACAAATGGAGAAGAAGATGAAATATTGTTATGTGTTTTGTTTACTGATTTCTATTGCTGTCAATATACTATTTACCATAAATCTTTATGTTGGTAGTGGCTGGCGTGGAGCGAAGACGCAGGAGATTAGCTGTCCACCCTCGTTAACTTGGAGCGAGAAAGCAGCGTTGGAGGCGGAGGAGGTTGCAGCCATCTCATGCTCCGGCCATGGCCGAGCTTACGTCGATGGTTTAATTTCTGATGGTCAGCCTGTTTGTGAGTGTTACGATTGCTATGTTGGAAGTGATTGCTCTAAGTTATCTCCTGGATGTGCTGCAGATGCTGATAGGTGTGTTTTATTTATGGATGATTGCATATATCGATCTTCTTCTTTAAACCCATAACTTTTTATAACATAAGTTTTCAAACCTCAAACATGAACTAGCCAAATATCCAATTTTGTAAGTATAAAGAAAGATATAAACAACTGCACATTTGTTTAATTCTTAAAGTTTTATTAGACATGATATCATTCTAGGACCGACCATATTACATCAGTTGGACATGCTTGTATTTTTTTTAGATTTTACACGGTTGATATTAAATATAACATAGAATGATAATTTTTATGTATGGTTATATATTTGATCAATTACTTAATTTTCAAATGATGTTACTTTTTAGTCATTAGTGGCTAGTTATTAATGTTTTTATATATTAATGATTATGACACAAATTAAAGATTGTTTATATTATGGAAAACTTTTAGATACTTTTTTTAGTGACCAATCATCTTTTTTCACATATTCCAACAGACATGTTATTTTGAAAACTACAGGACAAATAGTCCAAAAGTATTGTTCAATACCAAAAGTATTGTTCATGTCATAAGTTTCTTGTTGTAATCGGTAAAACATATTAAATTCAATTGTACGAACACCAAATGGTGCATGATTAATACATAAAGGCTAGAAATCTTCTTGTCTTTTTATATTTAATAAAAGAGTAATAATAGGGACACATGATAGCACCATATTCTTCTCATCAAAAATTAATTTTTTTATTAAATAATTACATTAATTGTTAATAATATTATTTGCTTTTTTTAATTACAAATGGTTTTTTAATAAATTAAGAAGGAGATCTATTTATTAATATTATTTCTAAAGACACAAATGTTTATAAAATAAAATTGTCTATAAAAACGTCAACTATTTTTAAAAAAATTACAAAATATTTGAAAAATATTGTTTTTAAAAAAGTAACATTTTTATAAACCAAAATAAGTTTACTTTGGGAGTTATAATAAGGAAATTTTTGATATTTTTTAAAAATTGTTTGCTTATAAACAAAATGGTTTTTTTGAAAAGAGGTAAAAAAAAGTTTATTTTTTGTTTTAAAGTTGGGATCTTTGTTTTATTACTTATACTCTTTAGTCTTACGTGATTTCAATCATATCTAATCTTATAATACCATTTTATAATTAACATAATTTTATTTTACTTAAAATTATATTTATTCAACTCGTGTAATACACATAATTAAAATTAATAACTAATATTAGAGTTAATTATATGGATGGTTTATCATTTATGTGGTCCGAGTAAATCAGTTCGTTTAAGTACGTACTACCTTTGAGAAGTTACATATTTGGTGTTTATTATAATTTTGCGATAAGTTTAAGGTTTGACGGTAACAAATATTATATTTTCCGTCAAGATCTATTAAAAAAAAACTTCAAAGGTGATCAGCAATTTAGATTGGGGGTGGCTAGGTTTTGTGACATGATGAAGTCATGTAGCTTTTTCAAATCCGATGAAATTGTGGGGTATAGATGTTGGATTCTGATTGTGTGGTGGCATATATAGGTGGCTTCGGAGAGGGTGGTGGTATTTTTTTTATTATTTGATATCATATTGCATAGAGTTAATTACGCCTATATATAATTACATTTTTTTATTCTAATATTTTATATAAACCACACACAAATAGTCCCTCATATATCAATTATATTAGTAAGCTACATAATTAGTACCTCACATGTGAAATAACTGAAATGTCCATACATTTAATTTTTACGACTGTAAATACCCAGACTCATTATAAATTAAAAACACAAGCTCAGGCTAAATATGTAACTTTTTGAAGTTAGCACTCAAATCTATTGCTTTACTCAAACCACAAGAACCATATACATAATCAACTCTAGCTAATATGCCCCACATGCTAAAAGGTCCTAACAACAAGAAACTTGAACATAAAGGAGTCAAATGAAACCGAAAATAATCAGTTTGTTAGATGGTTATAAACTAAATAACAGTAAGAATATAATTGAAGTTGTGGAGTTTGTGATATCGATCATACACCAAAATCAATAATTTGGTTGAATATATTCACTTTGATTCCAAAATTTTATATTTGTGACCTATGTAATACAGCGGGGATCCTATATTCTTGGAGCCATTTTGGATGCAACATGCAGATGATAGTGCAGTAGTCATATCAGGGTGGCATCGTATGAGTTATCGATACGCTGACTACACTACAATGTCTAAAGAGCTTGAACGCTACATTCGTAAAATGCACTCGCTTGTCGGGAATGCAATTACCGAAGGTCGATATATGGTCTTCGGTATCGGGTCAACCCAACTTCTTAATGCAGTTGTGTATGCCCTTTCCTCTACAAACTCTTCTTCACCCTCCAACGTGCTTGCTTCGATCCCATTCTATCCGGTAAAAAAATTTAATTAGTAACTAAAAAAAGATGTTATAACTTATAACTACCATTTTGGTTTATGATTTATTAATCAGGTTTCTTGTTCCTTGATCTATAGATGTATAAGGCTCAAACAGTGTTCTTTAACTCGGAGAATTTTCAGTTTGAGGGCGACACAAACTCATGGCAATCGAATAATTCGACTAATAACATGGATGTGATTGAATTTGTAACCTCACCAAACAATCCAGATGGGGAGTTGAAGAAATCGGTTCTTGGAGGGAAGACTATATACGATCATGCCTACTTTTGGCCACATTTTACGCCCATCCCGGGGCCTTCAGATCATGATGTCATGATCTTTACTCTTTCTAAGCTCACAGGTCACGCGGGCACTCGTTTTGGGTATGCATGTTTTTCTTATTTTATATCTACTTAGCATTGGTTCTGTATTGAGCGCATCTGATTTTTATATTTTTGATTGTAGGTGGGTGATTATAAAAGATAAAGATGTATATGAGAAAGTGTTGAACTATATCTCGGTTGCTGATTTGGGGATTTCTAAAGACACCCAATTAAGAGTTTTGAAGCTCTTAAAAGTAGCCGTTAAAGAAAATGGGAAACCGCTATTCGAATTTGCGTATAATAAAATGAGGGATCGTTGGGATAGATTGGCTTCTGTCTTCTCAAAGTCTACAAGATTTTCAATCCAGAAAAGGCATCCTCTTCATTGCAATTTCTTTAATGAAACCAAACTACCATCTCCAGGTAAGTGTAGTTGTTTTGTATGGAGTTGATTTTTATGTTCAATTCTATAAACCACAAATAAAAAAATGATTGTAGCGTATGCATGGGTAAAGTGTGAGCGAGAAGAAGAAGACGACTGTGGTGCAGTGCTAAAAGCAGGCAAAATCATAAGCCGTAGTGGAAGCCAATTTAGTGCCAAAGAGCGTTATACACGACTTAGTCTCATCAAGAGCCAAGACGACTTTGAGTTGCTTCTTCAACGACTCATCGAGCTTGTGTCTCTTGAAAATGGTAACATTGATACAATTTGAAAAGATCAAGTGGGATCTTTCAAGAAACATAAAATGGGTTATGTCAATTAACCACTTGTGAGATATAATCAATCGTGTTGGGTATTTTTGTTTTATGCAATGTTAATCTCATTGTATTAATTGTAATTTTTAAAAAGGGAGTTTGATTCATTCTCATATGTAAAGCTTGACTTATGCACAACGACATATACATATATCTATAGAATATAATAAAATAAGTTTTTCTTTTGTCACTTGTTATTCTTTTAAACAAATTTTTTTGACACTTGTTATTTTTTAAAATATCCTCACTTCATTTTCCCTTCAAAAAAATATTATATTAATTTAAACACTCAAACTGATTTATCTCTCTTAATAAAAATCAATTTTATTAATTGATATATTTTTCTCTGTCATCTAGATTTTTCAAAATCAAAATATGTTTTTAAAAATAAACTTTATTAAGGAAATTAAAAATCATATCTTTTTATTAAAATAGAAATAATAAAAAAATAAAATTTTTATATAATATAAAATTTTCTAAAACAGTAAACATTTTTGAAACATAATATTTTAAATCGGTCTTTTTTTTTAAAAAAATTATAAAATATGAAATTTTCTAATGGCAGTTTTATTAAAACAACCAGAATAATCAGAAAATTAAGTTTTTAATATAAAATATTTTTATAAACAATAATTTCTTTAGAAAAAAATCTTAAAAACAAATGTTTAAAAATGAAACTATTTAGATAAGAGAGTTAAAAATTATTACAATTGTTTTATTTCTTGAACTATTACGTATAGATATTTTTTATCATATCTTATATTAAAATATCATACTGTAACTATTCGTGTTTATTACTAATTATAATCGTTTAATAAATGAGTTTCTAGCCTATCTATTTATCTTTATATCTATCTATTTATAATAAAAAAAAATCTGAAATAAAACTGGATACAATTGTAAGTTTTATCATACTAATTTTCTTATTTTTCTTTTTTATTAATAATAATATTGAATACTAATAATATTAATCATACCATTTTCATATTAAAAATTATATAATTTAATAAATTAAAACCTATTTTTTTATTAAAAACACACTTTTTAAAAACAAAAGTTTTTATAAAATATAGAATACAACAAACTTATTTAAAAACAAATTCAATTTTCTTAAAACAAAACATTTAAAACCTATATTTTTTTATAAAATAAAAGTTTAAGAAAAATATATTATTGTTTATTTACTTAAAATATCTATTCATATGCAATTATAATCATATTTTATCTTCAAATACAATTTTATAATTCATAAATTTTTATTACTAATTATTTAGTATTTTATTTATTCAACCCCTTTAATACACGTGATACTAACCAAGTATATATATATATATATATATATATATATATATATATATAAGGAGGATCAAATACAAATAATATATAGCCTAAAAACCGTAGAAACCAATATGATTACGCCACATGTCATTTGTATTAAATTTTTATCAAGGGTATAATTGTCATATACAAATTAGGTTATTTATGAAAATTACTAAAATGATGCTACCATTTATTTATGTATTATTTTTTAAATGATAGTCTTATATAATTAGGGGTGTAAACGAGATAAGCCAGCTCGCAAGCTACTCGAAATTAGCTCGAAAAAAGCTCGAATCGAAGCCGAGCTTAAACAAGCTCGAGCTCGAACTCGAGCTCACATTACGACGCATTTACAATATGAGCTCGAGCCTGAGCTTCAGATATCGAGCTCGAGCCAGCTCGCGAGACTAAACGAGCTTTTTTTATAATTTTTGTTTTTGTATTTAAATATATAAAAATATATATATTTACATAAATCATATTATGGGATATATTATTATGAAAAAATAATTAATAATATATATTATGTTATATACAAAATATATGATTATAAATAAGTATAAAAGTAATTATAAAAAAATAAAAATTTAAAATTGTAACAAAAAAACAAGCCGAGCCCGAGCTTGAAAATTTTCTGAGGAGCCGAGCTCGAGCTTTAGAAATAAAACTACAAGCGAGATGAGCTCGAGCTTTCTAAAACCAAAACGTTTACATCCCTATATATAATTAATATATTAAAGTTATAACACTAATATATTTAATATTTATTAAATATATTTATTAAAACACAACACAAAATATTTATGTATTTTTAAATAATTAGCATAATACATATGTGCAAAGTAGCACAACATATATCCAAAATAGCACGATATAAATGGTATTTTATTAGGTGCTATTAAATTTCATATAGCCATGATTTCAAGTTTTGCCTTATCGGCTTATCATACAATTAATTTTTATTAGTGTTATGTTTAGTTATATGTGCTATGTTTGTTTTTTTTACGTTTTATGTTTGAGTTATATGTATTATATTCAGTTAGTTATATTGTTATGTTTGATTTTTTAGTTACACGTACTATGTTATATGTGTTATGTTTAAATTTTTAGTTATACGTATTATATTATATGTGTTATGTTTTAGTTTTAGTCATACAATTATATTATATGTGTCATGTTTGAGTTATATGTGCTATGTTTAATAAGTTATATTTTATTAACTTTATAAGAATTTTAACAATGTATTAATGTGATATTATGTATGTTGTATATAAATAAATATGTTATTATAAGTATAACACTATCTCAGACTATAGTAGCATATTGTTGTAAAAATAGCATCTTAGTGTAATTTTAATAAGTGTAATTGTGACACTTAATAAGTATTGTTTTGGTCCTAACAAGTATTATTTTTATTTTACTAACTCTTATTTTAATATTATGTAGTGTTATTTTTAATAGTCTTCTTTTAAGAGTTCGTTTTTACTTATTATTCAATAGCTTTTATGAAACATGATAATAGCACAGATTAATCACGATAACAACACGTTTTAATCATGATAATAGCATAGTTTAATTTGTATAATAGCACAGTTATAAACATTTTAAAAAAAGATTATTTTCTCTAGAAAAAAAGTATAGGAATATTATATGCATATTAAAACTAAAAAAATACTTGATTTTATGATATAATTGTTTTAAAACAGTAATAATATATATGAAAGTTGTCTTAGTTAAAAAAATTGATGGAAATAACTTTTCATAAAAAAGTCAACATAAAACTTCTCTTTCATATTTTAAGGAATATAAGAAGTTAATTTTGTAATTAATATTTAAAATTGACTAAATTACCCTTAACCTCATATAATTACTAATTGATTATGTGTAATCAATCTTAGCCTCTCATTTAATTAAATCAACGCACAAGATTTGCTCTCACGGTTTTTAGATAACACATAGTTTGTTTCAAAACCATCCTCTCTCTCTCTCTCTCTCTATATATATATATATATATATATATATATATATATATATATATATATATATATATATATATATATATATATATATATATATATATGAGAGAGATCAAATGAAAACCATGCTTATAATTGAAAACCGTAAAAACCATCACTACCCAATCACATAATTGATAATTGATTCAACCTTTTAATTATTTAAAGTATATTTGATTAAACTTCAATCTTATTTTTTGATGTCATTATATATATTTTAGTTTAAACTCTAAGGAACGACAATGATGACGAAACGACTTACGTATATGTACCTTGTATGAGTTACATGTATGCAACTCGTAGTTGTACACTTGGTAACACGTACTTACATATGTATAACCCCTACATATACGTAACTATTAGTTGTACACTTTGTAATATGTAAATACATATATGTAACTCATAGTTTTTATGGTTTTTATTTATAACTTGGTTTTCAAGGGATCCCTCCCCTATATATATATATATATATATATATATATATATATATAGTAGTATTATGTACAAACCTATTATTTTATAAAAACTATGAGAACCTATATTATTTTGACACGTGAACTGTTTGCTTAGTAGGAAGGAGGGTTAGTTTTGTCTTAGTAATTTAAGTTTTTTTGGTTAACTATTTATTTTATGCAATTCAAATAACTACTAAATTAATTTTCAAATTCACACGAAGTTAATCATCAGAAATTATAATTTTATATTCATTCATTAATTCATTTTCATTCGCATTCACATTCAAACCGCTACTGCGATCACATCATTTTAGTCGACCGTGCTATTTTATTTTTATTTAAGAATAATGTGCTATTTTAGTTGTATATGTTGATTTTAAGTAAATTTTGATGTTTTTATTGTTAGAGCAATGTTGTTTTAAAAAAATATATTGAAGTACTACTTTTCTTTTGTTAAGTGTTTATTTGATGTTATTAGTGTCGTTTTGATATTATGAAGTGTCATTTATATTAAGTGCTACTTATACGAAAGTAGTACAATATATATTAATTAAGTGCTACTTTTGAAAAACTTTTTACTGTTGCATTGGCATTTGCAGGACTATTTTTAATACTCTTCTTGCAAGTGATTTTTTACTTGTTGTTCAATACTTTTTTGTAAAACTCGACTATCACAACAGCCTAGTTTTACTAAAGTAGCACCATATGTGTTTATTTCGCGTTACTTTTGAAACTATTTATAAAAAATGTTATTATTATTTTAAAAAAATATAGCAATATTATATGCATATTAAAGTGAAACAAGTGCTTGATTTTATGGTATAATATTTTTAAAAAAAATTGAAAGTATATAAAATCTATTTTAGTTTTAGAAACAAGGTGAAATTAGTATTTATTGAAAATAATCATAAGTGAAAGATTCTTTTTTTTTTTGTGAAAACTAACGAGGTGTAGTATTTTTTTATAATTAAATAGCCTTAATTACTAAATTATCCTTATATCTCATTAAATATTAATAAAATAGTTGTTCTTGAGACTACTCTGACACATATTAATGAAGAACATATTATAGAAGAACAAGTTTTAAAGTTTTCATAGTGAAAATAGTCCTAGACATCCTTGAATCTTCCACATCTCAATCAAAGGTAAGTGAGGATCTTTGTTGTTCAAACTGTTTGAGAAAGTTCAACGGTATTGAGCTCACAATAAAACTCTAATTATAGAAATCGGATAATATCAATACATCAACAGAGAATTAAAAAGTAAGAGTAAAGTTTTTAAATAAAAAATTTAAAAGGTTAAACAAAACTGCTAATTAGTTAGAATTTAACCTTCATGATAAAGAATGTGCCAAAGTTGATTTAAAACAAAGAACTGATGACCTCGAATCAAAAAGTAATAGACTCACTGTTAAGAAGTTAGAACTTTCATCAAAAGTTGTTAAAGGGATAATGAATGCACAAATGACCCATAAAATTAATGGCGCCAAGAATGATGTTAGTTACACTAACATTGCTCCACTAATTAATCATGATTATACACCTCCGTCTTCTTCATACTCTAATAGATGATGAAGACATATTGTATGGAGTGGGATTCAAACCAAATCTTCATGTTAATATTAAAATCCAATAACCCTATTAGGATTATTAAAATCCAATAACCCTATTATAAATTACTATGTATGTTAATATTAGTGTTATTATTATGGCAACTTAAATTTTTAATAATCCAAACTATAACTTATTGGTCGATCCAAACAGTTAGTTAACTTGGTCAATAATAATCCTTACTTTTATATTTTTTTTTCAACCGCAAACCTAGTAGCATATTCATTTAGTGTTTTACACTTGATTTTTACTTGATTGTACTCATGACGATAATTGTAAATGAAATAAAAAAACATACAACAAAATGGAGTTCAAATAAAGTGGAAATCAAGTGTAAATCAATGATGATTATAGTAGTAGTATTAACATTGGTGAAAAGAATGAATGTTTGGAATATCATTGGCTAAACTAATAGTTTGAATTATAATCAATCAATATGTTATAGTTTGGATTATTAAAATTCAATTTGTCTATTATTATTATTATTATTATTATTATTATTATTATTATTATTATATTATTATTATTATTATTATTATTATTATTATTATTATTATTATTATTATTATTATTATTATTATTTTACTATTATTATTATTATTATTATTATTATTATTATTATTATATTATTATATTATTATTATTATTATTATTATTATTATTATTATTATTATTATTATTATTATTATTATATTATTATTATTATTATTATTATTTCAATGATATTAACACTATTATTATAAAATGCATTTTTTATAAAATGCACCCACAACCCGCCCTACAAAATACCAAATATTTGCCTTATAAAATGCACCCGCAACCCGCCCCAAAAAAACACCCCAACCGCCCTATAAAAGAACCGCCCTATGAAATAATCCATTTTTTAGAGCGAGGTTTTTTGGGGCGATTAGAAACCGCCCTATCAAACATAAATCACCGCCCTATTAAACCGGTTCTGTACTAGTGCTTGCACTATATCATATCCACTTGAATTCTATCAACTATTAGCGATGGGTTTCAAATTCTGTCAGCAATTTCGTGATGGATTTTAATGACTTTCTTTGTAATTGTGCTTAATTGGTCTTGTAATGTGTTAGTTGGTAGTTTTGTTACACACGGTTATATTAAGTCATAATATGTCATGTTGTTGTTAAACACATGTCATTATGCTAATTTTTCTTTTAATATGTTACTAGGTTGTTTAGGTTAGTTGAATTCACAAATATATAGGCCACAATAAATTATTAGTATTAAACACATTATTATGATAAGTAAACATTACCATGTCATATAATGTTTGGTGATGTTGGGTGAGTTGTTTAGGTTATATGAAGTATCAAATAGGTCATCACAAATAAACTACATTTTACACTTCCACACCTCACAAAACAAGATAGAGTACACTCCCCATCTTACAAATAACATACATTATATATAGGATAAATAATCTTCTTGTATTATCCTTAATCTTTTATATCAGAACTGCTTCAACAATATAAACTTCGGTAGAACATAACTTAGTATGATAATTCGGTGGAAAGTTTTTTTTTGGCGACTTCAGTAGAAACTTATTTTTGCATAGAGTTTCATAGAGACCTCCAAACACTTTATCATATAGATTCACTCATTGGAATCGTGTTCATCATTCCCAGACTTTATTGTATGCGTTGAATATTTGCTAAGTATGTTTATTTGTTTGCATCATTTAATGTATGCCAATAATACTTAAATAACATGTTATGACCTAATTAATGTCACCACACATAGAGTAAATACATTAAATATGAAACAAGTCAATGTTATGACCTTGGTTTTAAAGTTGTATGTATTTTGATGTTGATACTCTCCATCGATTATGTCTTGGTAGTAACCATATATCGGTAACATTTTTGTGCGTCATGTTTTTTGATGAAGTATCACTGACGATTCCCTATTTGTTGTCGCCCTTGCTTGTTAGTGATCCCTTGGTGATAGAAATTCAATAGGTGAGTTTTAATTGTTGAATAGGAAATAATTAAAAAATAACTATAGTCTTTCGTAAAAAATATTTTAATTTTCTTATAACTTTTGGGAATCAACCAACGGAATTAAAAAAATTAATTAATTAAATTTATACAAGTGCTTTTAAATTTATTTTACTTACACCCGAATTTTACACCAATATTCTTTCTCTTACCCAAGTGGATTTATCAACAAGTTTAAAATGTCAACATGAGTGGCGACGTTCTACGATTTCCATCGGGAAGTAATTAATTATAATTATGGTCTTACAATTATCATTTAATTTTGTTTTCTTATAACCATTGGGAATCAACCAATGGAATTAAAAATTAAATTAAATCTATATAAATGCCATTAAACTTATTCAACTTACACAACGATGTCACATCATGAATCTTCTTCCTTCTGTTTCGGGTACCAAATGAATTTATCAACAGGTTTATAATATCAAAATCAGAGATGGCGTTCTACGATTTCCATAGGGAAATAATTAAAAGTTACTATGGTCTCCTAAATGTTTCTATTTTCTTATAAAATTCGGAAATAATGTTACCTACCCCTTTCACTCTATTAAGAAATTACTATGGTCTCCCGTTATATTTTTAATACCATTATATTTATTTTCGAAACGGTAATGACAAAAATATATGACTCAGATCGATCAATTCGCTAATTGTTAACTATGTTTCTTATTTTCCATTTGTGTAACCCCATTACCCAAGAACTTAAGTATGCTTCATCATATTATGAAGTACAACCAGCTTAAATATACAATGCTACAACTTGTAGCATCTTACAAAAAAAAAAATAATAAAAAATAAAAAATAATAAAAAATAATAAAAAATTAAAAATCATATGTCTGAGTTTAAAGAGAAATTATATTCTGATTTATTACTACATTTTTTAACTTGTTCAAAGTTTTGTTATATTAATGTGTGTCCTTTGTTATAGGTGCATCTTGGTTTGCAACAAATATATTGACAGAACAAGGAGTCAGTCTTCATAACCGGTCATTCGCTATAAAACAAATAAGTATCACCAAAAGATTATTCAATCTGTATTTTGTCGGTGATAGGGGTTAGCGACGAGCATATGTCAATGATTATTCGTCGGAAATATGCAATCATGGGTGATAGCTTTTGTGACGGCGTTCCATCAATAACTCACCGAAAAATGAACTTAGTCACGGATTAATGATGGGCTACTAGATTTGATTTTCAATTTTTAATATGTTTTAGGGAGTGCCTAAGGGGATTAATTCTTCTTATTTTATGTATTTTGGTGACAACTATTTTAGTAGTTTCTTTTCATTATTATTTTTATTTTATTTTATTTCGGTGTACGTAATATATTTCTTAAATTTAATACACTTAAAAATAATAAAATAGTTGTAAAATTATAATACAACTAATACATATTATGTGTGTTTCAATATACTCAAAATAAAAGTCATTGACAAAAGGGATGGTGTCGAAGAGTCTCAGGGTCATCTTGAGTTTCATTCTCATTCTCATTCGGTCAACAATTGAGCAGTTTTGGCTTCGAGGTGGTTCATCCTTTCTCCTCTGCGTCCAGCTTCCTCAAAACCTTCTCCAAAAAAGTTTGCAACTTGAAATCTACACAAATTAAACAAATAATTAATTTATCGTTTACCATAGTAAAAATTGTTGATTACCTGTGATCTAGATGAAGAACATACGATTCCACGGAGTTGGAATTCATCCATTCTAATATGCATGAGCGGTATGCCCTTCCCTGAATACATGCCCCTTCTTTCGACCTCAATCACTTTGCTCCGCTCCCACCTAGAGGTCGAGACCTATTGGCATTGTAGCATGAAGATGTGCATTTTTCTCCATCTGTTTTTACGATTTTTATCTGTATCGTTTAACCAAAATAACATTTTCAGTCTATTAGCTGTTTTTCTTGTATTTTATCTCTATAGTTTTTATTTTATGTCATTTCAGTCCACACCACCACTAACATACTCTGTTTTTTCTATTAAATTTTTATGAAATGAATATATTACTTTAAATAGGTTTGAAACACATCTATTATGTGAGTTAAATAAAATTTGCAAAATCAACACATAAATGTAATTAGTCTAAAAATAAAATCACTACCTTTAATACTTTTTATTTAATATATAAAAATATGTATTTTCAATTTCATTGATATTTGATTTCATTAATATTAATATTATTATTTAATAGGAGAGAAGTTAAAAACAAGGTATGCGTCAAATTATGACGTATGTCCTTTGTTATTTTATTTTTTAGGTATAAAATAAAGATATTAAAAAAATGTTACATCTATTTTCTCTTTGTCATCTCTAATATCATCTTCTCCCTACTTGTTTTTAACAACACTATCTTATTAACACCAAAAAGTTTCTTTCATACTAGCAAAGAGCTAGAAAGAAAAAGAGCAACAACCAATTATAAAAAAGTAAAAATAAAAAGAAAGACTAGAAGTATTACATCATCTTCTCTCTACCTAATCTCCCCTCTCTACCTTCTAATTTCTTATTTTCCTAAAAATCAATAATATACATTTCCTTTCAACTTGATTCTTGAGATATATTTATATTTAGTTGAATTAGTTTCTCAATTATTAGCCTAATTAAATGCTCTACTCACATTTCCTTTTTTATCTACCAAACTTAGTTCAAGGCTTGAATCTATGTTTCATTTTTCTTGAGACGTAGATTTTAGTAAATAATGTTTATGTGGTAGTCGGTGGTGGTAGAAAGAGAGTGCAGAGTATAGTCAGATGGTACAGATTGGTTGAGTTTTCTAAACTTATATATATATATATATATATATATATATATATATATATATATATATATATATATATGTATGTATGTATAAGGGATGTTTCAAATGTAAAACATTAGAAATTATATAAACCAATAAATTATTTCCACCACTCGTAATGTGACACGTGTCATGTTTTACTAAAAAAAATATAATGTTGAGGGTATTTTAGTCCTTTCTATTTTTTTCCCTCTTTTTTATTTGTACTATTTTTTAACATTAAATTAACACAATAATCAATGTGCTAGTGATTAAATATTTTTGTACTATTTTTTAATATTATATAATACAATAACCCATGCATTAGTAATTTGATTTTTATCAGTATTTTAACACATGTGTAGAAAATAGTTCTACATACTTTAACACATATGTAAATAATTCAATAAATACTTTAATACATGTATAAAAAATAATTTTAAGATAATTCTCAATAATTTAACACATGTTTTCCAATACTTTAACACATGTGTAAAAGATTGTTTTGAGTACTTTAAGATAGTTATAAATACTTTAACACAAGTAATAATTAATTAAACATGAGTAGAAAATATTTAAACAAATCAAAAAATAATCTATATCTAAGATCCAAAAAAATATTTACAAAATCAGAAAAAAAAATCCGCATGCCGATTTGTTGATTACGCATTGTTCACATCTTAGATCCAGGTCAACATATACTGAAAAATAAAACCAATATGTAACATAAATCAATTTCTATGTAAATTATAGAAATATAAATTTGAATAAGAAAACAAGAATTTTACATATGTGTATATTCAGCTTACACATGTGTAAAACTCGGTTTACACATGTGTAAAACTCACTCTACACATGTTTAAATATGAAACACAGTAAAAACAAATCTGATAAAAATAATATAAAATTAAGTATCCTATATACACATATGTAATAATTTTTATACACATTTTAAACTAATATTTTTAACAAGAATACTTGAGTTGTTCCTTACAAAACATCACCAACTATATGTGTACACATGTATAAAAATAGATTTATTAACATAAAAAATACATACATATTTGTAACCTTACAGATCTAAATAGTTCACCAAAAACATTAACAATAAAAAAATCAGATTTAAATATTGAACACCAACAAAAAACCCGATCTTACCTTGAACATCAAAAAAAAATCACAAGAACGCTGGAGTGACCGTTGTCATCTTCCGTATATGGTGGTCAGCCATCGTCTTCATTGTTGCCTTCTTTTTACCTTGAACATTAACAACAAAGCACATGTAACCCAGATCTAAAAAATCATCACCAACAAAAAAAATAAATCTAAATTTGAACATGAATATAAAGTTCTTAAAAAGACAAAAAAAAAACACAGATCTAACCATCAACACCAATAAAAAACCATGAGTTTGTCGTCGTCGCTATCACCATCGTCGCCACCGTCACCACCTTCGCCGTTGTAAACATCATCGCCGCCGTCGCTATCACTGTCACTACCGTCGACTCTATCACATTCACCACCGTCGATTCTATCATCGTCACCGCCCTCACCGCTGTAGATGATGGTCAATCACCAATGAAAGCTTTCATATCTTGATTTTCTCTTGATCTATTATTGTGTTCATCTTTTAGAGAGAGAGAGAAAAATAAAGGAGAAATATAAAAGATGTAGTTTTAAAGAGAGAGAGAAAGAGAGATTGATTGATTGATTGAAATGAATTTGAGTGGGGTTTATAATGATTCAGATTCAAAAAGAAATAAAATGATAAAATTACTCTTTTTGTCTTTTTGTATGTAGGTCCCATCATTTGAAAGACAATGTATTTTTTTATTCTAAAAAATCTAATCTATTGATTTAAATCTAATTAATGGTTGAGATTTGATTTATTGGTTTAAACAATTTCAAACGGTTTACATATATATATATATATATATATATATATATATATATATATATATATATATATCACACAATCATATACATAAGTATAGGACTAATTTCCTTAAGAAAGAAAAAGAACGATTAGAAAAGAAGGTGAGTTACGTATTCGTAATCCAATTACTTAACTCTCTTGTACGATCAAAAAATTCCAGAAGTTGGTCAAAGAAGATGGTGAGTTACGTATGCATAACATGAATAAGTACACAAGAAACCAAACGTGAAACTAGACATGATATTTTAGTTCCCAAGTGTTACATGTGTGAATAGGGTACATATACGTAAGCAATTCATGTTTACCTAATGTTCACATTCTTATGTATGTGTATGCATAGGTTTACATATATGTGACATGATGTTAACTTATATGTAAACGTACTTTGAACAAAAGAACTAAGAATGAAAATATAGGGAAGAAGAGTTGATATGGTATAGAAATTCATATATTTCATATATGGTATAGAAATTCATATATTTCATAGAAGCATATGGTATAGAAATTCATATATTTCAAAATCTTACAATGATAGGCATTCTAATTAAACAATAATAAGCTTTATAATTTACTAACTCACTTGAGATCTATGGAAGTAACCCCATACTTCTCTTGAAGCTTATCTAGTTCCTCTTTTTTCTTCGTCTAATCAAACTTCTTAATCATCTTCACA
Source organism: Flaveria robusta (assembly GCA_025506415.1). NCBI lineage: Eukaryota > Viridiplantae > Streptophyta > Magnoliopsida > Asterales > Asteraceae > Flaveria > Flaveria robusta. The sequence goes on from CM046470.1 coordinate 26,090,460, forward strand.
TACTGATAATAAACACAATCAGGTATAGATTCAAAATGTTAAAACCATACCAATGATTGACTCTTATTTTAGTATCGTAGATGTCTTTGTAAACTATGAAGACGGTGCGCATGTATCCTTGTTGATTTTGGTATGTATCTCTTCGAATGTGATGCTGAATGGCGAGTTGCATACGCAGAGGACCGTTAATTGTTATGATAACCTCCTGTTTTCATTTCATAAACTAATTTCCTCTATGAGAGATTGAGAAAATTAGGGTTTTGAAAACTAAAAATATGAGTTGTTTGATTGAGCAGATCCTTCTCCATATATTCAAAACTGGAAATAAATTTACCAAATATAAAGATGATGTAATTTTACAAACATACCCTTTTAGTAGTGAAAATAAAATTTTAATTAGAATTTATGTGATTGGTGGATGATAGTTTTCTTAGAATTTATATATATGTATATATATATAAACACGCACTCACTAGGTTACAATCCCGTGTAATATACGGGCTAAATAAATTTACTGTTATATGGTTAATAATATAAAAACTTATGTCTTAAATATTGTGTATTATATAGATTGATTAAACTTATGTATTACACATTTGAAAATTTAAAGTTAACATATTTAAAATTTTAATTATGGATAGTTTCTAATTAATTAATAACTATCATAATATTCATAATTAAGAGAAGAGAAAAACGGGAAAACCAATTATTAGATAGGCTAAAATGGTGACAAGTGTATGTATGTATTTATTTTTATTTATTAGTATTATATATATACACACACTAGCCAAACCACCTGTGTGTTACACGGGTTGAAAAAGTTAAATTTAAAATAGAGTAAATTACATGCATGATCCATATATTATGTTAAAATTTTGAATTTTGTCTTTAAAGTTTAAAATTTCTGAATATGATCACTAATATTTTTTTCATCTATTGTCCCAAGTTTTGTTAGTCAATAATTAATAATGTTAGAATTTATAAAAATGACATTTTACCCGAATCGACCATCCATTTAATTTACCTTTAAAATTATAGTATTATTTTTAGTAAATAAAACTTTATATTCTTGTTTTTCTAAAGTTTTTTATGTTTAACATTTTTATTATTTTATTATTAATATGTTTATTATACACATGAATACATTTTAGAAACATGAATAAATTTTTCTTAATAACATATTTTATATAATGTTTGCTTTTTAGCGCGCTTAAACCGTCCTTTTTCTATATGTTTTTCTTAAACCATTTGATATTTTAAACGTTTTTATAAAACTATTTGGTTTTTTAAAATTTTTTTTAAACCATTTATTTTTTAAAGCATCTTTAAAAAACAATTTAAAAAACAACCACTTTTTAAACATCTTTTTCATAAAGAATTCATTTTCAAACGACACTTTTAATATTTTATTAAAATGTTTTTTTTTAAAAAAATTCAAAAACGAATAATTATAAAAAATTAAAATTAAAAAACCGAATGGTTTTACGAAAGAAAATAATTCTTTTAAAAAGTATCTTTAAAAATTAAAAGTTTTAAAAGAGACATTTAAAAATATCAAAAGTTTTAGAGAATTCGAATTTTTGAACTACATATGCTCCATTTTAATATTCAAATTGTTAGTGTTAAAGTACAAATTATAACTAACTTAATTAGTTATTTTTTAGATAAAATCTCGGATTGAATTGCAGATTGAATTTAAAATTTTGAAGTTTTTAATTTTAGGTTTTAATCATTAAATTTTAAAATCTAATTTTAGAATATTGTTTAATTAGACATATTGTTTATATGCTATAAAGGTGACATGTGACAATATAATGCTTAAATTTGTGTCACATGTCTGAACTTATTTTATTTATTATATATTAAGATTATAGTTTTTTCATATTTATGTTATTTTATTATTTTAATAACAAGGATATTTTAACATATTATGAAATCTTTTTTAGAAAAATTATAAGGTATTACTGCCTTGGGCTGAAATGATAGAAAATGAAAGCCACGTGATTATAAACCGAACCACAATCGCGGAGACTAAAACCTTAATTTAGGATATTTAAGTTTTTTTTATTGCTGTTAAAAAAACATTTAATTTAAATATTTATAAGCTTTTATACAATTATAAAATAATTTTATATGTATGTAAACTCACTACGAGAAATAAGACCTTTTGCGACTAACATTTTTTTAACTTTTAGCGACAAAATGTAGTCTTTATAATCTATTGCGACCAAATCTTGCCACCATTGTTTCGTCACCATTTCTCCATCATATTAGGTCAGTTATTGCGTCGCAATAAGTTTCATTGCTATAGATTATTGTATAGCGATGAATTGTTGTTGTAATACCGTTGTTGTTTAAAATACTTTTTTTTAAAAAAATCTTTAATTAATAAAAAAATATTAACAAAAGGTTTTATTTCATTTTCCATTAATTTTAATACAAGTTTTTATATTTTAAAAATAAATAATTCCACAAAACTCATAAGTTGTGAAACAAACTCCATTCACTTCTAATATACATAAATGTAGAAATTGAAATATTATAATATCAATTAAATACAAGTATCCGAATAAAACCAAAAAAAACTAATCATATTGATCATCATTTTGAACAACCTCTTTATTAGGTTGTTAGCACGAGTCAGGAAGCTGCGGTTAGTAGTAGTATTTGATTTATTTGTTTATGCAAAAGCCTATTTTATTGCAGTAACTTTGCTATAACCTAATCTCGTCTTTCAAATCGTTCACTCGCTTGTTGATCCTCTTCATCCTTAAATATATTAGTAAACACGTTTGGGATTACGCTTCTCACCATTTGACCAACGTCTCGTATGTGTAAACGCCAAGAACCTAAAGCCTGTTTATAACATAAAAACTCATTTAACGAGTTCTCATATCCACTTGAGCTTGACACTATTTATTATATTATTCATCATTTTTTCTTGCATTAAACATTAAAATACACAGGCAATAAAATGTTTTACTGAAATGTGGCAGCATAATTATTTTAATATGTATAACCATCCTGTTATAAATAATAAACGATAATAGTCATAACTTTTAATGACCTAAACCCAATAGCAATAAACTTAATACATCCAACTTTTAGCTAAAACGGGTAAAAACGACTCTATTAATAAACTTAATACCTCCAACTTTTAGTTTAAAAAGACCAAAAAGACGCAAACCCACATTAATAAACTTAACACATCCAACTAATAGCATAAACGGATCAAAACAACCCAAACCCATTTAAAAAACTTAATTCATCCACCCTTAAGTTTAAACGGGTCAAAACGACTCAAACCCACTTTAATAAACTAAACACATCCAACTACTAGTTTGAATGGGTTGAAAACGACCTAAAACCACTTTAATAAAGTTAACACATCATACATGTAATTTAAACAAGTTGAAACAACTCAAACCCATTTTAATAAACTTAACACATCCAACTAATAGTTTAAACAGGTCAAAACAATCCAAACCCACTTTAATAAACTTCATACATCCCCGTAATAGTTTAAATGGGTTATATCGACTCAAACCCACTAAAGGTTAAATAAAGTTATTTACTTACCCAAGTTATAGCTGCATTGTCATTATTTCACTTGCCTTTCTTGCAATGCATATTTACCTTTAACAGGGTGCAATGCAATAAGTTCAGCTATAGAGACGACATCATTTTGTCCCTAAAATGTCCCTGCGTTAGATGTGTTTTCTTGTTGTGACTTATAAATTTAAAAATCTACGTAATTTATAACATATAAATGTGTTAAACTTTAATAAAATAGACTTATAAATTTATGAAGTTATATAATTTATAAATATATAAACATACTAAACATTTATAAAACTAATAGCAAAATTGTAATTAAGATTCTAAGAATTTATAGAACTTTATAAATTTCAAGCATTCAAATTTTTTCATAGTATTTTAAAATTTAGAAATTCAAATGGATACATTTCCTCCTCAAAACTTACAATAACAATAATAAGCTTGCACTTATAACTAGTAAACTTGGCTTACTAAGGTGTAGTTTGTTTTTTAGAGGCAAAAGCTCTGTAGTTTGTGAACCACATCTGCAAAATGTGTAAAAAAAAGCTTGACCAAACCTTTGTAGTTTACAAGAAGAAGAATGTTTGGTTTTTAACATCTGCAGATACCTGTGGAAGAAGAAGTGGGTGGAACGGCGACGACGGGAGGTAGTGTGTGTGACTGCGACGGCGAGATGGAGGTGTGCGACGGTGTCGGCGACATGAGGGTTGGGGTGCGAGAGGGTTGTGGTGCGCGAGGGGTAGGGTGCGAGAGGGGATAGGGTTCGCGAGGATTGGGGTGCGACAGTTGCAGGTGGCCAGTGGTGATGGAGAGGGTAGTAGGCGACGACGGAGAGGGTGGCCGACGACGAGGGGACGGTGGCCGGTGGCAAGGGCGATGGTGGGGGTTTGGGAGTTATGTTTGAGAAGATAATGGGTTGTGGCGGATGTTTTTTAATGAAATCTATTCAAAAAAACAAACAGTCTGCAGACACTGATGTGTGCGCGTGGTTTGCGAGATGCAAACAGTAGAGGTTTTGCAGATGTTTTTTTAAGAAAACAAACACCACCTAAGATTATCACATCTTTGGAACCAAGTCAAGCAATTCTCTTCCAAATATCTTGTTTTTAAGATTAGTCCTAAGACTTTTAAACACTTCTTTTATGCTGAATAACTTGCCCGTGAAGTCACTTACGGTCTTAATAATATGTGTACGGGCTATCCACCGTAGACCGTTGACCCGTGACCTAGTTGAGCTCCACGTTCCTAAGCCTTCTGCATGTTTAATTTAACTAACCCTTGTTTTGACGTTCTATTTTTTTCCACTATTGTATGCATTTAGGTTTAATTAGTTTCCATTTTTCACCTTCACTACTTCACTTTCACAATGAAGTCCCATAATTTAGGAATTCATGCATTCTATTTAAATGTAATTTCATTATAGAAGAAATAGAACAAAGAATTGAGTATCAATTCTTAGTTTTACGTTATTGTCATTTGTTCTTATTTGGAGACCGCCAATCTTAAATCTGACTCTATCGTTTGACTCTTTCATTCTCGACCTCATCCTTCAATGATGCCACCCCGTCACGAACCACCGACCGATCCGATCACCACCAATGAACTCCTTGCCGCCTTGACCGAGAACGTGAAGCAACACATTGCTGCAACCACCACTACTACCGACTCCTTCGTCTCTAGCCAACAAAAACTTGCTCTTGATCACAAATCCCACCTTGATGTGATTATAAAATAGCTTTCCACTCAATATAAGCAAACCAATAATCTAATTGCAATACTCAATTGTACTGAACCCAAAACTCCCGACCCAAATCCTACTAGAAACCTGTCGCCTCCACTGCCACCACCACCACCACATACCCCTAGACCACGAAAAATCTCTCTTCCACTTTTTGACAGGTCAAATCCTCTCGATTGGGTATTCTAAGCAGAAAATTACTTTACCTACTACCAAATTCTCATCGCACAACGACTCACTTTAGCGTGTTCTACTTCACTAGTGACGCCCTCTCATGGTACAAACATTTGTTCAGCAACAACTTGTTGGGTACTTTGCCGGATTTCAAACAAGCTTTAAAATTTCGTTTTTGGGCATCAACGTATGAGAACCATGAAGCCACTTTTTTGAAGCTCGTCCAAATGTCCACCATCAAAGCATTCAAAACTGAACTTGAGCAGATTAACAATCGTGTTAACAGGTTATCTCAAGAGGCTTCTTTCTTTCAGGTCTTAAACATTACATTCAAATTCAGATGACCATCCTTAAGCTCTATAAAAGTGGTTTCTTTAACTGAATTTGTTCTTATTTGGAGACCGCCAATCTCGAATACGACTCTATCATTATGTTTCTATCTTAATGTTTCTAACTCGCTTCTTAAGCTCTATATAAGTGGTTTCTTTAAACTTTTATTGAGTCTCATATTTCTTTTGCAGTCGGGTTCGTGCAACTTGCAATAAAACATCCTCCGGTAGTGTTTGGAAGATCATTGCTTTTGGTGTATTTTTTCCTTCTTATCTACTATTTTAGCATAACCCTTTTCATATCAGCCAAGTAGATATTTTTTTACTCAAATAAGAGAGTAACTAGAATTGACACGTGACAATGCTACAATCATTCTTACTAAAAGTTTTCCATTTATCTCTCATCTTAAATAATTGGGGTAACTTTGTAGAATAGTAACCAAATTTTAAAATTGTTCTAATTAGGTCACTCATAAACTTTTTTGTTCCAATCAGGTCACTAAAGTTTATTTTGATGTTTTAATCTTATATATTTAACTTGAATAGCAGGTAAAAAACTTTTAAAAAATTATAAAAGAATGAAAAAATTATAAACAAATTATAAAATTATAAAAAAATTAAAAAATTATAAAAAATTAAAGTTTTGTGAAATTGCAAAAGATGTTTAATTTTTTTTTAAAAATTACAATTTTTTGGTTAAAAAGATTGCGTAAAATTTTTTTGAAATTGAAAAAAAATACGATGCCATTTATAAGTAAATTTTCAACTTTAGTCGTGGCTCTATTACATGACGAATGTCTAAACGGGTCAAAATTAAACAATATAGGCCCGAACGGGTCAAAATTAAACAAAATACGACCAAACGTTTAAAATGTCAAAATTTACTTAATAACGGCCAAACGGGTCAATATGCACCAAAATATGTTCAAACGAGTCAAAATTACAACACAATAATCCCAAATGGGTCAAAAACCACTTAAATACGCCCAAACGGGTCAACATACACCAAAATATGTCCAAACGAGTTAAAACTACACCACAATAATCCCAAATGGGTCAAAAACCAACTAAATACGCCCAAACGTGTCAACATGCACCAAAATATGTCCAAACGAGTCAAAATTACACCACAATAATCCCAAATGGGTCAAAAATCACCTAAATACGCCCAAATGGTCAAAATTACACCAAAATGTGTCCAAAAGGATCAAGAATTAACCCAAATATGTCCAAACGGGTCAAAGTACACTTCTTGAGTCAATTTTTTTTGTTTCTACCTTTAGGTCTTGCCTCATTTGGTTGTTCACTTGCACTCCAATCATCAACAGAATTAAGATCAACTTCAACCTCATCGTTATTGTCAAAACAAAGTAAATTTAGAAAAGATCATTCATACTAACATCTTCATCATCTAGAATTATCTGACAAAACAAATAACACTATTGTAAACATGATAAACACCATAAACAAAACATATTATAAGCATGATAAATACTATAAATAATACATATTATAAACATGATAAATACCATAGTCACATGGTTCGCGGTACGCTTCGGTACGGGTTCGCGGTACGCTTCCAATATATTTATAAACCTAATTCAATTAGCAATTTAAATCATCTAACTAATACAAAACCTTTAAAATAATCGATGTAAATAAATTCTATATATATTGTTTTTGTAATAGCTATAAATAAAAGATTTTGAAAGAAAAGAGAATTATGTTAAAAATGTGGTGATAGTGTGATACTGTTGTGTGCACTAGCAGAAAGCAAAAAACAATAGCCTTTTATTTTTTTGCATTTGCTTTTCTGCAAAGCAATACATGTGCTGTCATTGTCAATTGTCAATAGTCATTTGTCAAAATATGTTTTGAAACCAATTTCTGTTTCATTTGCTCATTTTCTTCCTTCTCGTTTTCTTTGTTTTCATTTCTTCTTAACCAAAACAACCGGTGATACAACCTTAACCAAAGACTTGTTCATATTGAGTGTAGGTCGATTTTAGAACCGAATAGAAAGTGAAAAAAGAATGATTCATCTTAATCTCTGTTCTTCATCTCTTTCATTTCTGGAACGTTAATTTCATAGTCGGAATCGTGAATCTGAGCGTTCCCGGAACGTGTTCGTACCGTGTTTTGCTACCTGAAATAGGAACAAAAAAGAAGTGTAAATGGGTCATACCTGCTGCTCGATTTCTACCGAAAAAAGGTCGTTATCTTGTGCATCATTCACCATTGAAGGCTGCTCATTTATATCATTCATTGAAGAAGTTGATAAATGTTCTTGTGCATCAATACATGCCATATCTTCAAGAAAAATAGTCCGATGGTCGATGGTGAGAATTGGAGATCGCAATTTAATGGCGGGTGACAAGAAAGAAGGTAGGTAATCGCAATGATGGTGGGTGGGAGATGGAGGGATCGATGGCTTTAGGGATGATCGTGATAATGGAGGGAAACAGGTTGCAAGTCGATGATGGTAAGGGAAGAAAGGTAGGTGACGAGATGGAGGATGTATGGATTGAAGTTGCAGGTCGATGATAATGGGGGAGATGGAGAGGTCGATAGTTTTAGGGTTTTTTTTTTAATTTTTCCCTGATTAGTTTTTATTATTTGAAATTTAAACTAATTGATATTTTATTTATATTTAATTTTAAAAATGATTACCTTCTAATCAAGTCAAATAAATAGGATTAGAACACCAAATAAAGTTAAATGACCTAATTAGAACAATTTATAAAATGAGTGACCTGATTGGAACACTTTAATGTTGGTTACTATTTTGTGAAGTTTTCCCTAAATAATTACCTTAGTTACTAATACTATTACTTAACTCTCTTTTAGATTAAAAATAATTATTTAATAAACTATAAAAATTATTATTTAATAAAAATGAAAGAGATACTTTTATTAATGTAATTTCTTAAAAAAACTAATTTAATGCAATAAGAATTGTTTCTAAAACATAAAACTTTTTTAGAAATATAAAATATTTTAAAATTAGTAATTTTAAAATTGAATTTGTTATAAATTAAAAATAATTAAAACTATAAGTTATAATAAGGAATTTTTAACAATGACATATTTTAATACGTTTTATTTTGAACAAAATGTTTAATTTTTTTTTTTTTTGAAAAAGAAAAACAAAAGTTTAAAAAATTTGATATTATTACTTTATTACTTATAGTTTTTAGTCATATGTAATTTTAATAATATTTTATCTTGAAATATGATTTTATACTTAATAGTTTACGTATAATTAATATTTTATTTATTTAATTATGTAATACACGGATTTATTAAAACTAGACCAAATTACAGAAAACGTCCTTTAGGTTTATATAAAATTATAGGTATCATCCTTTATCTTTAAAAAATTCTCTAATCATCCTTTATGTATGTCTTTTATAACATATTTCGTCCTTTAGACTAACTGCTGTTAAGTTACTCTATTAAGTCGAGGGTAATTTGGTCTTTTTACCTCTAAAGGACTATTTATGTAATTAAACATAAAGGATGTTTTTTGCAACTGTTTTATCTTTTAATTAATTTATGCATTTTTGCAATTATACATATACATATGATTTTTATATATAACATAACATATATTATTTAATTATTTTCATCAACATTTAATTATAAATATAAATTATGTAAATAGTATTATTATTTTTATACTTACGGCCTTAGCCCTATTTACTTTACCTTTAATATTTTTATAATATATTTTTATATAATTATATATTATTACCTTAAACTTGTTTTTTTAATCTAAGATATAATATGATTAACAGAGAGGATCACATATGATTAGTTTTTTAAATTAAGTTTTAACTAAATTTCATGAACCGCTCCTCCTATGTTTTTTTAACTAAAAATATAATCTAGTGTTTAGTAAAAACGAAAAAAATAAAACAAAACGAAAAATAGATGTAAAAACATTGAACTACGCACGTAAAACGTAAAACATTAAAAACAATAACTAAGTCGATCTAGGATCTGCGCTTTTTGATGTGGCTGATAAACTGAAAAAATAGGCATAAAAATATGGAATCATGCACACACATGTTGCGGCTTGTTAACTCCGAAGTGTAAAACGAAAAGTTCATAAAAGATTAAAAGTATAAGCGACCAAAATTGAAAGTGAAAAATTATAAGAGTACTATTGTAAACGATGTAAAAGTATTAAGGTTAAAAGTAGAAAAAAAAATATAGATAAAAAAAAAACAAAAGTGGATACAACCACTAAATGTAAGGTACAAATCATGACACACAATGTATTTGATAATTAGTAATATATATAATATTTTTAATTAATAAAAAGTTGTTTAGTGTCTAAATTTTATATTTAACATAATAATATTAATACAAATTTAATAATATAAATTCAAATTAGTTAATAAATAATTATTAACTAATTATAATTTATATTATTAATAGTTATGATAAAATTTATTAATTTGTAAATATATGTTACTTGTATATATTTATTAAAATAAAATAATTTAAAAAATTATATGTATAACAAATTTTGAAATAAAAGCTAATTACGAAAAACGTCCTTTAAATTAGGTTTAAAGTTTCAAAAATAGTCCTTTAAGGATAGAAAGACTAAAATGCCCTTGAATTAACGGAGAAAATTAACGCTCGTTAGTCTAAATGACGTAATTTGTTATGAAAAGTATACATAAAGAATGATTAGAGAATTTTTTGAAGATAAAGGATGATACCTGCAATTTTGTATAAACCTAAAGGACGTTTTCTGTAATTTTGTCTTAAAACTATTACTTTATATTTCAATGAATTCTTTTATGTTTAACACCGTAACCCAATTTTATAAGGAAATAACCCACATATAAAAACTTTCTTTAGGCCCACCTTTGTTGGCAATCCAATATTTAAATGCAAATTTTCTTGTTACATACATTCACACATGACATGAGCATCACAAACGTCATCGTACCCATTTGCCCTATTTATAAATACTTCCCCTTTTGCATACTGCATCTTCAAGCCTGCAAAAATCTATGAACAAAATGAAGAAACATTGTTATGGAATTTGTTTCTTGATTTCTATAGCAATCAATATATTATTTTGCATACATATGTATAAAGGTAGTGGTGATCGATGGGGAAAGAATAGCTCGGAAATGAGCTATCAGTCATCGTTAACATGGAGTTTGAAAGCGGCAGAGGAGGCCGAAGCGGTTGCAGCGATCTCTTGCTCCGGCCACGGTAGAGCTTTCGTTGACGGTTCGGTTTCCGACGGTCAGCCTGTTTGTGAGTGCTATGGTTGTTATGCTGGCACTGATTGCTCTGAGTTATCTCCTGAATGTGCTGCAGACGCTGAGAGGTATGAACCATAAATGGATAATATGCATGATATATGAAATATGTCTCCACTATATTGTTAGTTTATGGGCTAATGTGATGTTTATACATGTTGCAGTGGGGATCCTGTATACCTTGAGCCATTCTGGATGCAACATGCAGCAGATACTGCAGTCGTCATATCGGGTTGGCATCGTATGGGCTACGAGTACGCAGATCGCACTATGATGTCAACAGAGCTTGAATATTACATCCGAAAGCTACATTCCATTGCTGGGAATGCGGTCACCGAAGGCCGATACATGGTCTTCGGTGTTGGGTCATCCCAACTCCTAAGTGCAGCGGTTTATGCACTTTCATCTGAAACCTCTTCTTCACCATCTAAAGTCTTCGCTTCGGCGCCATTCTATCCGGTATGGTATTAACAATCTTTAATAATAACATCTATATTGTTCCCATTTTTCGTTAGCATGTTTTTATTACATTTGTTGTTTTCTCTGTGATTTTTAGGTTTATAAGGATCAAACGGTGTTCTTCAACTCGGGGAATTTTCGGTTTGAAGGAGACACGAACTCATGGGAAACAAATAACTCGATAAATAACATGAATGTGGTTGAATTTGTTACCTCACCAAACAATCCAGACGGGGAGTTGAAGAAATCGGTTCTTGGAGGGAAGACGATATACGATCATGCGTATTTTTGGCCACAGTTTACACCCATCCCGGGCCCTTCGGATCATGATCTCATGATTTTTTCTCTTGCTAAGCTCACAGGTCATGCCGGTACACGTTTTGGGTACGTGTGTTTCTCAATTTGTATTTGTTTAAAATTGGTTTTGTATTGAACGAACGTATATGTGTTGATTGATTAATTACAGGTGGGCGATTATAAAAGATAAAGATGTGTATGAGAAGGTTTTAAAGTATATCTACTTGGCTGATATGGGGATCTCAAAGGACACTCAACTAAGAGTTTTGAAGCTTTTAAAAGTAGCAACTGAAGAAGATGGAAAACCGTTTTTTGAATTTGCTTATGACAAAATGAGAGAGCGTTGGGATAGGTTGACTTTTGTATTCTCAAAGTCAACAAGATTTTCAGTCCAGCAAAGACATCCTTTACACTGCAATTTCTTTCCCGAAACTAGGTTACCATCGCCAGGTAATTTTATGTCATAAATATTTACGCTAGCATGTATTGACCCATATTAAAAGCAGCGTTGTAAAACTCAGCCTAGGCGGTGGAGTACTCGGCGAGTACTACGAGACGCTTTTCATCAACTCGGTCACTTGGAATCGTTCAAAATTGATCCAACTCGGTCCAACTCGACCCAACTCGGCCCAACTCGACCCTACTCGGCCCTACTCGACCCTTCTCGGTCCAACTCGGATTTTCACCGATTTTCACTATTTTTTACCGATTTTTGTTGAATTTTTATTGTTTTTCATGGAGATAACTTGGAAAATGATAATGAAATGATTACTATGTCTACAATATTAAATAATTAATATTACGTTTTGAAATTTTTATTGATATTCACGTATTTTTTATAAATATTAGTAAGTTTATAATATTTAACATATATATAATTTCCCGAACACTAATTTTTTTATAATTTATCGTATACGAGTACTCTCCGAGTACTCCCCGCCTAGGCCGAGTGCGCACAACTCTCCAGTCGAACGTCCTGGCGGCGCTTATGCGTTTTACAACCATGATAAAAAGTTTGATATTCATACCTAGCTAGTAACAAAGTCATGAGCAGAAAGTATTCTAAACTATGTCTATATGTTTTATACAACTTAAAACAATGATCTTCAATAAAGTCATAATAATATAAAATAAATACATATTTTTAAAACCATTAGTTTATTATAAATCTTGTTCAAACTCCTTTGCTTATTAAACTTTTTTAAACCGTTCTTTCTTTTTAAAATTTCTGTTTATTAAATGATTTGTTTTTTAAGTCATTTGTTTTTTTAGTTTATACGTCTTTTTTAGATCATTCATTTTTTAAATCGTTGTTTGTGTGAATTCTATTTAAATAGTTTGTTTTTATATCATTCGATTATTAAAGTTTAAAAAACAAACTATTAAAAATAATAATTCAACAAACGAATGGCTTACAATGACAAATGATTTTAAGAAATGAACGATTTAAATAAACAATTAAAAAAAGGTTTAATAAGCAAATGATTTTAAAAAAAGTTATAAAATATGAATGCTTGTAGAAAATGCGTATTTATATGCATATTTAAAACATGTATATTAAATAATTATCATATATATGATTTTTTGATAATAAATATTACAAGAATATATAACAATGATTATTTTAACAATTAGTTTGCAAACGTGTTTTAATAAAAAAAATTAGTATACATATATACACACACAAACATACTACTAATAAAAGTAAAAATAGGATATTTTAACCATTTGAGCGCTGAGAGTACTTTAGTTATTTTAGTAAAAATTAATAGGAAAGTTAACTTTTGTTAGTTATCTAAACTCAAATAGTTATAAAATTAAAAATCAGGGGCAAAGAAAAGTTTTGAAACAACAGAAATTCAAGTAGTTAAAATATATAAACGTAAATGATGAAAATAGTAATTTACTTTAGTTGTTTTAATAATATACATGATGGTTTAATAAACATTTAATTACAGCGTATGCATGGGTAAAATGTGAAAGAGAAGAAGATGACGACTGTGGTGCAGTGTTAAAAGCAGGAAAAATTATTGGGCAAAGTGGAAGCGCTTTTAGTGCCAAAGATCGTTATACACGACTTAGTCTCATTAAGAGCCAAGATGACTTTGAAGTGCTTTTACAACGACTCAGCGAGCTAGTGTCTCACGAAAATGGTAGCATGGATGTGAAAAGATCTAATGAGCATGAAGTTGTGTAACACAAACTTGTTATGAGTAACAAACATAAAAACTGTTAACCCCACTCGTATAAATATAATCTTATAATTTGATCTTTGTTTAGGAAATCCTAATCTAGTTGCCTATATGTAAAATATAATTCTAAAAAATACCATATTTTAAGTGGATGAAATAAGGTATATATGAGTAAACGTATGTGCAAACATTCACACATTTTGATTTTACGTTATGTCTTGTATTGATTAAGTACACCAATAATAAGGATAGGTGAAACATTAATAGGCCAACAAATATGTACGTGGTATGAAGCTTTTATGTGGCATGTTAGAAAAAAGTAACATCACAAATTTAGAAACCCTTTATCCACCGGTCACCATTTCTAGCACGTAAAAGGGTGCACCCCTGATCTCAAAACCTCAAAACCTTTATCCCTCGGATTTATAGAAGGGGGGGGGGGGTGGGGGTTGTTTTTTTACCAGTAGTGTTAAATTTTAATCCGATAATGTAAATTTTTTGCTAGTTAATGTAAATTTGTATATAAATATCGAGTTCGTCTCCCTAAAAAAAATTAATTTCGCCACCGCCCCCTTACGAAAAAGTTCAAGCTCCGCTACTTCACTAATGTAAAACTATCTATGCTTATGCTTATCATATTTACCAACATATTCCTAACATAAATAAATTAATGTAAAACTCTTAATAATTATGAGAATTCTATAACTCTATCACAACCATTGATATATATAAAACTAGCTTTAGTATACCCGTGTATTACACATGTTGAACAAATAAAATATTAAATATTATAAAATTTTATCAAGTATAAAACGATATTTTAAGATAAAATATAATTGAAATTACGTATAGTAAGAACAATATGTAATAAAACAATTATATCAACTTTTTAAAATTTTGGTTTAAAACTTTTTTTCCAAAAAAATAATAAATATTTTGTTTCAAAACAAAACGTATTAAAAATATCATTTTTAAAAATTTCTTATTATAAATTTTAATTTTAATTATTTTTTGTTTATAAAAATTTAATTTTTTTAAAAACACTAATTTTAAAAAAGTTTAATGTTTTGTAAAAATTTCTTATTCTATAAAATTATTTTTAAAAATAACATAGATCTTTTTTTAAATTTATTAAAAAAAATATTTTGTTCTAAAATAAGTTATAATATTATTGATAAATAAGTTAATAAGATACAGAAGCGGGAAAATTTGATGAGAATGAATGTGGTGCCGCCACGTATCATCCCAAGATAATCTTTTATTAGAGTAGAAATATATTTTAGATTTCAAATAAATAGTGTTGACAAGAACACGGGCAATAAGGTTATTTTTCTTGTTTTTTTTTTCTTTTCTGAATTACGTACTATACCTTCCATTCTTTTTCCTTTTTATGTTGATTAACGCCCACAAATAGAAATTAAAGAAATCCATTCCATGCAACCTTCATCATGTCCATAAATATTTTTTCTTTGTTTTTATTCTTGAATCACCAAACCAGTTACAGACTTACAGATTAAAATATTCATTAAAGAAATAAAGACCCACAAGTTACAGACCGAAAATCAGGCATGGGTCAAGTAATCATAGGCGCAGATGCACATGCGACGTCGCTTGCACCTAGATTCTAGTTTCACCCTACAATAAAGAGCGTGAGATGTATTATTTAAGACAGAAGGCTTGTGGGAAGCCCTTCTGCTTTTAGCCGGTCATGGAAATCAATGTCTATAAATCCGAGACCTAGGAACTTGCCGGTATAAATCTATATGTATTTTTATCTTGCTTTCTATCTTTATATTATCTTCTTTGATATCATCCTGATGTTTCACTATTTATTTTTGTTGAAGTATGTGGATTTAAAGTTGTTAGGGGTTGTTTTGTCAATATTGTATAGTGTGTTACTAGTAGCTGTTAATATTCTGTTAATAACTCTAGGGACTGATTGTGTCTGATTTTACTTCTTTTGGGGTAATGTTGTCATTTCTTCGTAATGGTTGTTAGGAGGTTGTTACATGATTTGGGGGTAATTCGATACGCTGATATAAGGCTTATTGAGGTGATGCTGAAGATGTAACCTTCAAATTAGTATTGTGATTCATTCAATAACAAAGAAGTTCTTGTTCTTCTAGTGTAATTCGATTGATCATTTGATTTGCAGTTTTATCAATTGGTATCAGAGCTTGGTTCTAGGGTTCGATTGAACGAATAGAAATCAAATCAAAGGTGAATTCAACCGAGAGCGGTGGTGTCGTTGAACACAATGGTGGCAACAAAATTCGAATTAGAGAAGTTTGACGGAAGAAATGACTTTGGATTATGGATGTTGAAGATGAGAGCACTATTGGTGCATCAGGGAGTGGTTGATGCATTGAAAGGCGGTGATGCAGCCATACCGGTGGAGAGTTCCGAAAAGGAGATGAAAGAAATTGAAGATAAATGGAAAGACACAATGGAGAAGGCTCACAGTGCGATAATTCTAAGTCTGGGGGATCGTGTGTTGCGGGAAGTTTCGAAAGAAACAACTGTGGCTGGGATTTGGTCAAAACTAGAGAGTTTGTACATGACAAAATCTCTGGCAAATTGACTCTATCTGAAGAAGAGACTGTACACTTTTCATATGACTGCTAGTAAAACAATGGAAGATCATGTGGATGAATTCAACAAACTAATGTTGGATCTACGTAATATTGATGTAATCTTAGATCATGAAGATCAAGCAGTCATATTCTTGACTTCACTGCCACACTCTTATGAGCATTTCGTTGACACTCTCATGTATGGGAGGGAGACTCTCACCATGGAAGAGGTGTTGTCAGCAGTGAACTCAAGAGAATTGAAAAAAAGAACAAGAATCAAGAAGAGCCAAGTAGCAGCGGGTTGATGGTCAGGGGAAGACATGATCAGAGAAGCTTCAAGAACAAGAATCAACACAGGTCCAAGTCCAGATTAAATGGAGATGTTATATCTATCAATCAAAGAAGCATCTCAAAAGGGAATGTCCTGAAAGAAGGAGCAAGAAGAGCGATGGTGGTGGTTTTAAAGGTCAAGGGAATTTATCCCCAGATAATCCACTGATGGATATGAAAGCTCTGATGTTTTGATGGTGTATAAAGGAATTGAAAGCAATGCTTGGATAATGGACTCAGGATGCTCCTATCACATGACACCCAACAAGGAAGTTTTTACAGAGCTCAAGATTGAAGATCTTGGTGAAGTAAAGCTGGGAGATGATAGGCCTTGTACTATACAAGGTCATGGAGTGGTCAATCTAAGATTAAGTAATGGCACCAATTTGGAACTTAGAAATGTCAGGTATATTCCTCAGCTAACCAAGAACTTAATTTCATTAGGCACGTTTGAAAAAGATGGGTGTAGTGTAAGCTTGAAAGATGGTAAAGCTAAGGTAGTAAAGGGGGCCATGGTGATGATGTCTGGGACCAGAATCGGCAATAATCTGTATGTGTTGGATAGTCCAGTTAATTCAGCAAATGTTTATGTAAGAGAAGGCAATATACCTAGTATAGCCAGGCTTTGGCATAGAAGAACAAGACACATAAGTGGTCAGGGACTAGTGGAACTCAAGAAGCAAGGAGTACTAAAGGACCTGAATGAATGTGACTTCGGGTTGCATTATGGGCAAATCTCACAAGGTTAAATTCACTAAAGGCAAACAATGCACAAAAGGGATTTTAGACTATGTTCATGCAGATTTGTGGGGACCTACACAAACAGCTTCTTTAGGTGACTGTGGGTGTTTATCTTAAAACATAAACATGAAAACTTTCATAAGTTTAAGGAATGGAAGGTCATGGTGGAGACACAAACTGGTAAAAGAGTAAAGAAAATGAGGACAGATAATGGCCTAGAGTTCTGCAACTTAGAGTTTACAAGGCTGTGCAGTGAGCAACGCAAGAAAAGACATTTCACTATCCCAGGAACACCCCAACAAAATGGGTTAGTAAAGAGGATGAATAGAACTCTACTTGATAAGGTGAGATGCATGTTACATGAGTCAGGGTTACCTAAAAGGTTCTGGGCTGAAGCTTTAGCTACTTCAGCCTATTTGATAAACAGGTCTCCCTCATCTGCTATTGAGATGATGTCACCCATGGAAAAGTGGTCAGGTATCAAGTCAAGTTATAGTGATTTAAGAGTTTTTGGGTCTCTGGCATATGCTCATGTTAAACATGACAAGCTTGAACCTAGAGCAATCAAATGTGTGTTCTTGGGTTACCCTGAACAAGTTAAAGGGTATAGATTGTAGCCATTGAGCAGTGATGTGTCAAAGGTGGTTATTAGTAGGGATGTGGTCTTTAATGAAGAGGTTATTTATAAAGATATCTCTCATGAGTCAGTTGGGAGTAATGTGACCAACACTAGTGATGAGAGTGGTAAAATTGAGGTGGAGGATGATGGGAATGTATCTGGCCCTAAATCTGCAGCATCGTCTGAAAGAGCAATTCAGATGGTAATTCTGATGGCAATGCTGAAGGAATTACACAGCAGACTTCTAGTTCTAGATCCTACAGCTTAGCTAGGGAGAGAACTAGAAGACAAATACATCCACCTGCAAGATATAGGTCAACTAGTACTGAAGACTTGTCACCTTTTGTGTTTCTGACTGCACAACATGAAAGTAGTATGGAACCATTATCTTTTAAAGAAGTTATACACTCTGCATACAAAGAAAAGTGGATAGAGCCCATGGAGGATGAAATGAACTCCTTGTATAAGAATGAAACGTGGGTGTTAGTAGAAACAACCAGTGCAAAGGCTTATAGATTTCAAGTGGTTGTATAAACTGAAGGATGGAATTTAAGGGGAACCACCAAGATATAAGGCAAGGCTGGTGGCCAAGGGGTTTACACAGAAAGCAGGGGTGGATTACAATGAAATATTTTCACCTATGGTGAAACACTCAACTATTAGACTGATGCTAGCAATAACTGCTCAGTTTGATTATGAGTTAGAGCAATTGGATGTAAAAACAGCTTTTCTTCATGGGTCTTTGTAGGAAACCATATATATGAAGCAACCACCAGGATTTGAAGAAGTGGCTCAGGAGAAAAAGGTATGTCTGCTTAAAAGATCTCTATATGGTCTTAAGCACTCCCCTAGGCAGTGGTATCTCAGGTTTGATGACTATATACTAAGTCTTGGATTTAAGAAAAGCTGCTATGATAATTGTGTATATTTCAAGGAGTATTCAGATGGTGAATTTGTGTACCTACTGTTGTATATGGATGACATGCTAGTGGCTTGTAAAAGTAAGGTGGAGGTACAATCTCTACTAAGAAACTCTTGATGAGTGAGTTTGATATGAAAGAGTTGGGCAGTGCCAAGAAAATATTAGGCATGGAAATACATAAGACAGGAAGTTGAGACTGTTGAAGTTAACACAAGAGGGTTATGTTAAGAAAGTTCTAAAGAATTTTGGAATGGAGAATTGCAAATCAGTCATTACTCCATTAGCTCAGCATTTCAAGTTATCTGCAAAAGACTCACCTGTTTCTAAGGCAGATGTGTTTCAGATGGATAATGTTCCTTATGCCAATGCTGTAGGGTGTCTGATGTATCTAATGGTCTGTACTAGACCAGATATTGCATATGTAGTTAGCATTGTAAGCAGGTACATTTCTTGCCCAGGTAACTTACATTGGCAGGCTGTAAAGTGGATTTTAAGATACTTGAATGGGACTACGGAGGTTGGATTAGTGTTTGGTAAAGAAGCATGTGCTGAAAACAAAATCCTTGGGTATGTAGATAGTGATTTTGCCAAGGATTTAGATAATGGGAGGTCAATGACTGGTTATGTCTTTACTTTAATGGGAAGTGTAGTGAGTTGGAAGGCTACTCTGCAATCAACAGTAGCTTTATCCACTACTGAGGCAAAGTTTGTTGCCCTCACTGAGGCTGTGAAAGAATCTGTTTGGTTGAAAGGAATGGTTACTGAACTGGAATTCAGTTAGTTAGTAATGTGGTTATGTGTTATAACAGAGGTGTTGTTCAGTTGGCTAAGAATCAAGTGCATAATGAAAGGACTAAGCATGTAAGGGTTAAGTTGTATTTTATAAGAGACATTGTGAAAGCCAAAGAAGTTGACATTTTGGAAGTAGATACTCTTGAGAATGCAGCTGATATGCTTACTAAAGCTCTGCCTGGTCCTAAGTTTGAGTTTTGTTTAGAGATTCTTCATATTGAGTGATTTAAATCCAAGGTGGAGGTTGTTGAAGTATGTGGATTTAAAGTTGTGAGGGGTTGTTTTGTCAATATTGTATAGTGTGTTACTAGTAGTTGTTAATATTATGTTAACTCTAGGGACTGATTGTGTCTGATTTTACTTCTTTTGGGTTAATGTTGTCATTTCTTCGTAATGGTTGTTAGGAGGTTGTTACATGATTTGGGGGTAATTCGATAAGCTGATATAAGGCTTATTGAGGTGATGCTGAAGATGTAACCTTCAAATTAGTATTGTGATTCATTCAATAACAAAGAAGTTCTTGTTCTTCTAGTGTAATTCGATTGATCATTTGATTTGCAGTTTTATCAATTTTATATGATCTAATTGTTAAGTGATTAGAACTAATTACCATAAAGTTCATCATTTTATGCATATTCTGTATTAGGTTACTTCAGGTCTAGTCATATCTATAATTACTTCAAAAATAAGTTATTTTATTCAGCTGATATGAATTTAATGAAAAAAGGATGCAAACTTTCCTAGAGAAATCATGGGTCCATGTCTAAAGATCGATGTTATCCACAATTTGATTTAGGTTTCTTTAGGTTTTATATTTTTCCAATTGTTTTATATATTGTATAAATGATTGAACTCAAGTAAAATGTTTAATAATCTCATTAATAAAAATGTTTGATCTGAATTATGATGAAATTTGTTAATCTTTTGTATTTTTATGGGTGTTCTAGACTTCTCATTATTAAAGATAAAAGACAAAGAATGGTACTTTTTAGCCCCAAATATGGCAATGGTTCGTGATGGAACCATGCCACTGGTCAAGGCTATTGGAAGGAAACATGAAGGACCGACGTATGTGCCATAAGTTAAAGACAATTAGAATGAAGAAAACACTTGTGTTTCATAGTGGGCGATCCCCTGATGGCAAACGGACTAACCGGGTCAGGCATGAATATCTGCTTTTGGATCATGAATTGCTTCGTGTTGAAGAAACAAAAGTTCGAGTTGTTCTTGATCATTTAGAATCATGCTCATGCTCGTATTGGGATATTGAACTGATATGTTTAATTGTGGGGGTGGTGGGGAAATGGATTCATTGTGCTCTGTATAGTAGGATATTCTAAAAGAGTGAGTTAGGACCACCAAATAGGATCTAATTTGATTTTGATTATAAGTAATTGTTAATGTTTTGAACGCTAGGTGTATCAGATTTGGTTTTGATTTTGAGTATGGTGTTTTGTTTATATAGATTCATTATCCGGCTCATATTAGTGCTTACTTGGAAGTAAAAAAATGAATTTAAAAAAAATTATTGTAATATTTATCATTCTATTAGGTTTTATTTTTGTAAAACACTAGTTTGTATGGATTACAATATCAAATGAAAAGCAAAATCCAAGAAAACGAAAACATCTAAAAAGACATAAGTTTTCAAATACATGCGGAACTTTAAGTTTATTGCTAGTGTAGTTACTAACAAGCTAAAATCAGATGAGGAAGTCTCTGTTATAGATATTAGGAAGTGAATTATGAAAAACTTAAACATTGATGTATCGTATCTTAATGTTTTTAAGGGGAAAGAACAAGTTTATAGTGATGAGTGTGGAAAGTGGGAAGACTTATTCACGAAGATGAATGATTTCGAACAGAAACTACTAGCTAGAAACCCAAAAAGTATTGTTGATATTGACTATGAGACGAATTGTAACAAGAAACTATTTTTTATATTTTTTTATTTCATTAATAGCTTGCTTTAAGGGTTTCTTAATGGTTGTCATCGTTACATTTGCTTTTGATGCTTGTCATGAAGTTCTTCCAAAATCAACTAGAAATAAAAAATTTCCTGTTTGTTTATTTGCAATCAAAGGTTTGTTGTAGTTTCAACGATTCCAATCATTCACTTGAATGGTTTTTGGACTCAGTTCAACCAATATGTTCTTTTCCACAGTGTTTAAATAGAATGGATATATCTGTTGGTTTCGGTCTCAGGATTATACTCACAAACTCTATTATTTTCATTACTTGCACTATATACATATATATAGACTAGAAGAAAACATGTAAACATGGATTAGTGACTTAGTGCTCCTACAAAATAGATCCACTAACACCCTACTCAACCACTAAGACTCTTTTAAAATTAAAACTTGCTGCATAAATTAAATAAAACACGACTTAAATATTAGACTCATGACTTGACTTGATACGATCAAGATTAACCCCAACGATCACCCCCTTAATCTTGATCTTGAACTTGCTTCTTGCTTGCTTGTGTTCGTTTATGCTTTTCTTGCTATACGAATCATAAAGATTCAATCTTGCTACTTTCTTTCTTGATTCGAAACTCTCTTGCTTGCTTGCTTCTAATCGTCTTACTTGCTAACTTGCTTACTTTCTTGCTCACTTTCTTGCTCTTTCTACTCGAACTGCACATGTCCGATCTTACTTCTTGCTATAGAACCTAACATATTAGATTTCTTGCTTCAATTATTCACGTGCTTACAACTTACATGCTTTCTTTCCTTGAATTAATTGAGATGCTTGTGTGTTTGCTTCTTTCTTGAGGACGACTTTTTTTCACCTTTGTGCTTTCTTTCTTGCATCTAGTATTAATACACAAGAATAGTTCTCTGCTTCCTTTGATGGTTAATTCAACAACATGCTAGAATGCTTTCTTGTTTTGTGTCCCTTAGAAAAAAACAGCCTCCTCCCATATCTAATTCACCAGCAAAATTATGTATTTGCTTCTTTCTTTTTCTTCGATCGATTACAACATTGGCCGCTTCGTCATCACTCCTAATTGCCGTGTGAAACCCTACAGCCTTGCGGGTGGAACCTTTTTTTTTTCTTTCTTCTTTCTCCTTCGATGATGACCTACTGATGCAGTCGTATTTGCCTGCTCCTTGCTTCGATCAATTGCTTCCAGCCGTGAATTACTTACGTGTATCCTTTGCTTGCTGGCTATTTCCGTTCTTCTTCATCACTGCAGCCAAGGGCTGCTTCCTCTTTCCAAATCGACTCTCAAAACAGCCTGCGCTCTAATACCAAATGTTGGTTTCAGGCTCAAGATTATACTCACGAACTCTATTATTTTCATTGCTTGCACTACATACATATATATAGACTAAAAAAACATACAAATATGGATTAGTGACTTAGTGCTTCTACAAAATATACCCACTAACACCCACTACTCAACTACTAAGACTCTTTCAAAATTAAAACTTGCTGCATAAATTAAATAAAACACATGACTCAAATATTAGACCCGTGACTTGACTTGACCCGATCAAGATTAACCCAACATATATCATGTATGTATATATTTTGCAAAGTGGAATCACGTTTAAGAAACTTGTGAAGAGATCAAATGAGTCGAGCACATGCCTACATAATATGCAATGAGGAATGAGCCAAGCTTAATAAAGTTAGGAAAATATAAAGTTTTAAAAAGTTGCTCGAATTTAATCATACCAGACTCTTGTTTAAACTTCTAATTATGTATTATATTGTGAGTTTCACATCTATAGGATACTCATACCCCTCTTCTCTTTACAATGATTTGTGTCTCACACTAGATCTAAGGACGATGAATATATAATCAATAGTTGTAAAAGTCAACTACCCCGATTCCTTCAATTAATTAATGGTGGCAAACGAATGGAATTGTTTAAAAAATAGCAGCATTAACTTAACAATATCACCTTCCACCACATATACGCTATTTTGAATTTCTTATTCAATAAGTCATTCACGATGTACAAATGTTTGATTTAACAAGGTTTTTCCCCTTTGTCATATCTGCATCTTCAAGCCTACAAGAATCTATGAAGAATATGAAGAAAGATTGTTATGGGATTTGTTTCTTGATCTCTATGGCACTCAATATATTATTTTGCATACATCTGTATGCAGGTGGTGGAGTTCGATGGGGAGAAAAGACTTCGGAGATTACTCATCGGTCATCGTTGACATGGAGTCTTAAAGCCGCTGAGGAGGCAGAAGCTGTTGCAGCGATCCCTTGCTCGGGCCATGGTAGAGCTTTCCTCGAGGGCTTGATTTCTGATGGTCAACCTGTTTGTGAGTGCTATGATTGTTATGGTGGCATTGATTGCTCTGAATTATCTCCTGAATGTGCTGCAGATGCTGATAGGTGATTTCTTGTGTTTATGTTGAATATGCATCATATCTTTTATTACTAATCAATGGAAGGGTTGGGGGAGGGGACTTGAAAGGTGTGCCGCATGATCATGGGCTATAAGCGTATCATATGACGTTTTGATAACGCACTTTCCACATTGCTATAAGTGGCCTATGTATTTTCCTTGGATGTGGATCGGTTTGTTTGGATGCAACTGTGCTTTCACATAGCCAAAAGACCGTGGTGTTTAAATCTTGCGGAGTGCACGTCAAGTGTATTTATCCTAAAAAATTACAATAATATCAACCATATAAATGTTTTTGTTTTAGATAAGGTTCCTACATAATACATGTATTGACTATTTTCATAGCTGTGATATTTATGCATGTTGCAGTGGAGATCCTATATTCCTTGAGCCATTTTGGATGCAAAATGCAGCCAATAGTGCAGTCCTCATACCAGGATGGCATCGTATGAGTTACAGATACGCAAACGACGACCCTTTGATGTCTTCAGAGCTCGAAAAGTACATTCGGAAGCTACATTCCATCGTCGGGAACGCAATCACCAAAGATAGATACATAGTCTTTGGTGTTGGGTCATCCCAACTCCTAAGTGCAGCAGTTTATGCTCTTTCCTCTGAAAACTCTTCTTCACCATCTAACATCCTTGCTTCCATACCTTATTATCCGGTAACTAATTTTAATATCTATATCATTTACTTTTTCTTCATGATTTTCTCAATAGATTTTTTTTATCATGATCTATAGATGTATAGGGCTCAACCGGTGTTATTTAACTCGGAGAATTTTAATTTTGAAGGAGACACAACCTCATGGCAATCAAACAGTTTGACAACTAATATGGATGTGATTGAATTTGTAAACTCACCAAACAATCCGGATGGAGAGTTGAAGAAATCGGTTCTTGGAGGGAAGACGATATACGATCATGCCTACTTTTGGCCACATTTTACACCCATCCCAGGCCCTTCGGATCATGATGTTATGATCTTTACTCTTTCTAAGCTCACAGGTCATGCGGGTACACGTTTTGGGTATGTATGCATGTATGTTTGTTTGTTTTATTTATGTTTACAATTTTTTATGTATTGAACGAACCTCTATTGACTGATTATAGGTGGGCAATTATAAAAGATAAAGATGTATATGAGAAGTTTCTAAACTATATCTTTGTGGCTGATTTGGGGATCTCAAAGGACACACAACTAAGAGTTTTGAAGTTGTTAAAGGTAGCAAGTAAAGAAGATGGAAAACCGTTGTTTGAATTTGCTTATAACCAAATGAGGGAGCGTTGGGAAAGGTTGACTTTTGTCTTCTCAAAGTCAACAAGATTTTCAATCCAGCAAAGACATCCTTTGCACTGCAATTTCTTCAATGAAACAAGGCTACCATCTCCGGGTAACTTCACTTTGTGTAACAAAACTTATCTGATTTTCTTTTTTTCAAATAACAATTCCTATAAACAGTAAAATTATCATCAAACCTGCATACTGTA
This sequence comes from Flaveria robusta, assembly GCA_025506415.1. Taxonomy (NCBI): domain Eukaryota; kingdom Viridiplantae; phylum Streptophyta; class Magnoliopsida; order Asterales; family Asteraceae; genus Flaveria; species Flaveria robusta. The sequence goes on from CM046470.1 coordinate 26,116,347, forward strand.
TAATTTTAACTTACAATCATTTGGTTGGGTAGTATACCAATCAAGCTATCCCCTTGAAGACACATAATTTGTCTATCAAGTTATTACTAGTGAAGAAACCATAAATTTTTCATATGATATCATTGTTTTCTGTTTTTGGATTCTAATAACCAAACTTCATAAATATGGGTCGATCAAAGGTTGGGTCGGGTCAGATCATAAAATAAAAGACATCGTCATCAGTAAAATATCTCGTAAAAATACAATGTCACGATAATAAAAGATATATTCCATAGTTGTTCCTATTAGTTATATCATCGAATTAACATTGCCTTTATGTGCTCATTACACATCATGAAACTTAATTGAAAGTTTCATTAATACCGTTGCAGCTTATGCATGGGTGAAGTGTGAGCGAGAAGAAGACAATGATTGTGGTGCGGTGCTAGAAGCGCATAAAATCATAGGTCGTGGTGGAAGCCAATTTAGTGCCATAGACCGTTATACACGATTTAGTCTCATCAAAAGTCAAGATGACTTTGAGTTGCTTTTGCAACGACTCACTAAGTTAGTGTCTCTTGAAAATGGGAGCATCAAGACGATGTGACAAGACAAGAGCAATTGAATTATGTGTTAATTCTAGAAAAAAAAAGTGTAATGTCGAATAACCACTGTATAATTGTAATGGTCAAAACAAGAGGCTCGGGAAATCAAAATCAACATGTGGGAGAACTTCAAGATTCACGCGAGAACTTAGGTTTCCGTGCAAAAACATTTGATGCAACAATATAGTTTTCGTGCGAGAGCATCTATTGTAGTATAAATAGTTGTTTCTATTTTTTAAATGTAACATTTGATCATTTTTATATTTTTGTAATACTTATCTTCCTACTCTAATAAAAACGTAACTATGATGGACACTTGTCACTACCACATTTAACCTCACCAAAATTTTCAGTTTCTCTCTCCTATTAATATCACATTAATTACCACAATAAATAAGAAATATATATCTTTTTATTAATATTGTTTCTAAAAAAATAATATTTATAAATTAAGAAACTTTTAAAATATCAAACTTTTTAAAATTTAAATATTCTAACATTAATATTTTAGGAAATATTTTTATAAAGAAAAATAATTAAAATTAGGATTTATAATAAAAATGTTTTAAAAATATAATATATTTTTTAAAATGTTTGTTTTGAAACAAAGTTTTTAATTTTTTTAACAAAATACAAGAAAAGTTTAAAACAAAAGATTAAAAAGTTTATATCATTATTATTATTTATAGTAATTACTTATACATAATTTTAAAATATTTTATCTTAAATATCATTTTATAACTATTAATTTTTTAATTATATTTAATATTTTATTTATTTAACCTGTGTAATACATGGTTTACTAAAGCTAGTATATAATAATGGTAATCAAAAGTGAAAAGTTATTTACGTTGTTGTGCCTTTGATCATGTCATGTGTGAATGTGTTAACCATTTCAATTGTTATTCATTCCATATTTAACATTGAGATCGGTCTATTATTGTTTATTTCCTAGATTTTACAATTGGTATCGGAGCATAGGTGCTCTTGATCGATTTTTGTTACACTTGAAGTTAAAATTTGAAGATTTATACACGGTTTTGAGCTTGTTTTCTGGTTATAATGGTTGCTCATTAAATTATTGATGAATTTGAAGCTGTTGAAGTGTTTGAAAGTGTGTGGAGTCGATATTGGGATATTTTAAGTTGTTAAATGGACCAAATGAATCAATTTAGAGACAATTAGGTGTTCATTTAAGCTTAATTAACAACAATAAATCTCTAATATTGTTAATGGAAACTTTGGGGAGAAATATGAAATTTGATCAAATTGAACAAACAAAATTTTTCAAAATATGAAGAACAGATACGAAAACATTAGGTTTTCACGTGAAAAGTACTAAGTTTCTCAAAAAAGGTTAGTTTTGTGATTTTTCAAGCGAGAAGTTCAAGATCTTGCAAAAGATAGTTACTTATTCAAGTTATCGCTTAAGTTGTTAATAGTGAGAGTTTTCGCATGCGAAGATAGGTGAAAAATTCATAATCTAAGAAAAGTTTAGAATTTCAAGAAGTTTTTTAAATTCATTTCAAGTTCAAAATGGCTGCTAATACCAACATGAAGAACATTACTACTTCATTGAGATTAGACACAAAGATTAAAACAAGTATAAAACCTTCAAGACTTCAAGATGAAGATTATGTAGATTGGGCTTATTGATTCGAAAACTATGCTATCTATACTAAACCACCTATGTGTAGGTTAAACAAGATGGACCTTGCATACCACCTATAAGAATGAGAAATATGAAATGGTTAAAAAGCCTAAACATTTGTGTGATGAGGAGGATATGAAAAAATTTGAGCTTGATGACAACACATATGTTGCTATTACTATGGCCTTATCCACTGAGGTTTCATAAAGTTGTAATGAATTCAGAGGAGCCAAGGTTCTCTGGAATGCTCTTGAAGCACAAATCACGGGAAACAAATATATAAGAGAAAAACAAAAAAAACATGCTTAATCTAGAATTCAACATGTGTAATAATATAATTAAAGATACTCTTGAAGCTTAGATTGTACGATTTGTGTCAAGCTTGTTACAAAATGAAGCGTGTTGGGAGTTCTTTGGAAAATATTGTTGTGAACAAAAAGCTACTCATATCACTAGCCTACAATTGGAACAAGTGTACATCCATCAAAGAGAACGAAAGACTTGTTCACTTTGTCTTTGAGTGATCGAATTTCTACAATCAAGTCTTATGAGATGGATGGTAAACAAAGAGTAGCTAATCATCTGAACTAAATGGATCCTAAAGCAACACTTTGTATGCTAAGATGAAAAGCAATCCAAATTACTAGATGAGTTATACATAGATGTGTCAGCAACTGGTGTTCCCATTGTTCTGAAGTTAAAGAACCCCAATTGTCTCAATATTAATCTCCAAATCAAGTCCAACATTAATATCTTCTACAAGTAAAGTATTCCTCAGTTCAACCGCAACAGAACATTCATCAAGCATATGTTGTTGAACAAAGTTCAAGTCTTCCTAAGCACATTTTTAAATTACCGAAGAGCACTTAGCTTATTTACAACTTTCATGTCAAGCTATGAAGCCTTTACGGCTGGAAGGTTGAGTGCTCCTAGTGTCTTAGTTGATGATTTATAACAAGTGAATCCAAATGATATGAAAGATAATGACATCAGATACCAAATGGTTATGGTTGTCTACAAAGCTAAAAACTTTGCAAAAAGAACTAGTGGAAAGATGTTTGGTATAAAAAACTTGAGCAAGATTGGATTAGATAAGGCTTCACTCAGATGTTATAACTATGACAAACCTAGTATTTTGCTAGGAAATGCACAGAACCAAAGTCTACTCAATATGATGAAGGACGGATATGGTTACTATTGTGGTGGATTCAGAGAATGAAAAGGGTGAATCGTCAAATAATAACAAAGCTCTTGTATCATAATGACTGGTTTAATCAAATGGAGATACTTGATCTACAGATTTACGTAGAACTTTTGTAAAAAAATAAGAAAGAAGAAGTGGTTGAAAAGACTGAGAATTTATTTTCTTAGTTTGTTTTGGGTGATTTACTTAATGGTGTATTTGTAGACATTTTAAAAGTTAAGAATAAAGCAAGATTGTCTAAGCCAGTTAAAGAAGGTGAAATAGTGAATGAAAAAGTGTATAATGAAGTGATTGAAGAACAAGAGATTGAGGAAAAAGATGATAAAGTTGTATCTATTGAAGTTGTTAAAATTACTCCAACACTCATTTTGAAAGCTGAAAATGTTCCACCTACTGTTGAGACTACTCCAGCAAGCATTCCTAAATTTAAAAAGATTAAATCTGCTATTGAGATTACTCTTGCATAATAAAAGGAGGAAATTGTGGGGGAAGAAAAGGTGTTGAAATATCTTATGGTGAATGTAGTCCCAAATTTTTTTGAATCATCCTCATCACAAACTGAGGTATATAACAATTTATGTACCACTTACTATGTTTAGAAAGTATAAATAAACAAAGCTCATAATGAAAACTTGATTTTAAAAGTTGAAAAACGACAATATAAAACAAGAAACTATAAATCTAATGAAAATAATTTTAAAGAAAACCTAGACGCTCTTAACAAAACTGTTTACCAATTACAGCTTAATCTACATGACAAAGAATGTGCTAAAAATGATTTATCCAAAAGAAATGATGAATTCGCTTTAGAAATCAACAAACATAACAGTGAATTAGCTTAAACTAAATTTACTGTTAAGAAATTTAAACTTTCGTCAACAATGGCTGAAGGGATAATTAAATCCCACATATCACAAAAGATTAATGGTGGTAAGAATGGTATTGGATTTGCTAAAATTGCACTATCCATTAATCATGATTACACATGCATGCCTTCATCCAATGTTACAATATAAGAAGACATAATATATGGTTTGGGATTTCAACCATAAATTGACTCAAAACTTTCGCTCAATGTATCTTTAAGTATTGACCCAAGAACAATAACATAAATTAAACTGATAATATTATTGTTTGTGCAGAATCATTGAAGATAAATGAGGTGGTAGAAGATTGGAAAGGTGATGATGAGAATGTTTCTAAAGAAAATAAAAATAATATGTATTGGAATGATTCTACATGTACATTGTCAACTACGTTGAATGAAAAGAATGTTATTTTTTATGTGAAAATGCCTTGGTACCTTATTTAAATCTAAAAATTAAAGGCAAAATTATGCACAGTAACCATAAATCTAAATCTAATCAAATGACACAAACAAAATCTAACTTTAAAATGGAGTTCAAGAACATATGTGTTTCTAAAGGTACTATAGACAAGAAATTCGGTATTTATAAAGATTCGAACACTCGATTCTTTATAAATAATTTTCTCATAATACTAACTCTATGACACAAGATGTGTCTACCACATAGGTGCATGAACAACCAAGAAGGACTATCGACAGCTTATGGAATGTTAATAGTGATATGACCGGGAACATTTCATTATTGCATAATATTCAATCTAACAACGATGGATATTTTATCTTTGCTAAGGATAAATGAGGAAAGATTATTAAGAAAGTAATCATAACAAATGGAGTTTTAAGTTTTGATGATGTGAGCTATGTTGAAGAACATAAACACAACCGGCTAAGTGTTTCATAAATCTTTGATAAAAACTATTCCACACATTTCACTGCTAACAAGTGTATAATTGTTAAAATGGGTTTTGTAATATCTGATGAATAGATCCTGTTAAAGACCCTGGAGACAATGATAGATATCTTTTGGATATGCATAGTTCATCTTCATTGGTAACAACATCATGCTTGTTGTCCAAAGCCCTAGAGAGTGATTCCATCAACATCAAAACCATGAACAAGTTATTAGAGGGAATCACAATGTGGGCATACCTTTGTAAGAATTTCAACTTGTTGATCATTATCTGTTATGTTTCAAGGGAATCACGTTATGGACATACCTCTAAAACATTTCAACTTTTTGGTCAAGTGAGTGTTTTAAGTTTAGGATGTCATTCATGTTGTCTAGTTTTACTAACGACTTTTTTAGATTCACATGGGTATTTTTAGCATCTAAGGATGAAAGTCCTTGTTTGCTTTATAAGTTCATGACTCTTATGGAAAATCAATCTGATAAGAAGATAAAGTGCATCCAAAGGGATAACGGAACTGAATTTTGCAACTTAGTGCTGAATGAATTTTTTGATTTGAAAAGAATAGCAAGATAGTAGAGTGTAGCTAGTACTCCATAACAAAATGGAGTTGCAGAAAGAAGAAAAAAACCACGATTGAAGTAGCTCGAACAATGTTATCTTTTACCAAATTTCCGTTATGCTTTTGGGCAGAAGCAGTTAACACTGCTTGTATGTTCAAAATCGGGTCTTAATCAATAAACATCAACAAATGACTCCTTATAAATATTCTTTAAACATAAACACAAATTAAATATTTTAAAACCTTTGGTTGTTGTTGTACCTTGTTATACACAACTTATTTAAAATCAAAATTTATTAAAAAGGCTGATAATTGTTATTTTGTTGGTTATTCAGCTAACAAAGTGGCATATCAAGTTTATAATAAAATAAAAAAAAACAAATTAATAAGTTGTTTAATGTTGATTAACATGAATCTAACAAAACTGATGAAGGATCAGCTCTAGCTTGGGTGTATGATTATGAATCTTTGTTCAACAATTTTAACCATTATTCTCATATCAATGCAGGTACTAGCTTATTGCATTTCAATTTGAATAATATTCTTTCTAAAATAGAAGATGTGTCCATCTTATTCAAAAGAATCATCTTTAAAAACGATTTCCATAAGAGATTATCACACTGTTCTAAATACTATTCCTGAACCAGAACATGTTCTAGTTCCTGAACAAGTTGAATCACATGTTTATGATCCTTTTATTGAACCTAAATAAGTGGCTCCCATCATGGATGTGATTCAACCTTTTGAAACATCTCCATCTTCTACACAAGACTTTCTTATTGAGACAATTCAAATTCCTTTTGAAGAATCTCAATCTAAATCAATGTCATCTAAAGCATCAGTTTCAGATGATCATTAAGAAGAAATAATTGTTTATCAACCTAAAGGAAGTACTAATGTTGATGAACCTCTTGGTCATATTTCTAACCATGATGACGTTATTTTTAAAAAAGATATTCATCAACTCAAATTCACAAAAATCATCCAACAAAGGCTATCATTAGTCTGTTGTCAGATAGTGTAAGCACTAGAAGTCAATCAGAAGCAATTAACACATGTGTGTATGCTTGCTTCGTTTCTCAAACTATGTCGAAAATATTGAAATGGCATTAAAAGAGAATAGTTGGATTGCAGCAATGCAAGATGAGTTAATGCAGTTCAAGAAACTAAGTGTATGGCATCTTGTTAAACTTCCAAAGGATATTACCGATTCGAGCGAAATGGATTTATCATAATAAGAAAGATGAAAATATGTTATAATTCATAACAAGGCACGTCTCATTGTGTAGGGATTTCATCAAGTTGAGGGCATAGATTATAAAGAAGTCAATGCTCCGGTATATAGACTTGAAGCAATTCACCTTTTCCTTGCTTAAGCTTCCTACATGAATTTCTAAGTCTATCAAGTGAATTTCAAGACTACATTCTTGTATGGTAAAGTCAAAGAGGAAATCTATGTCTTTCAACTATCTAGTTTTGAAGATCCTGATCATGCAAAGTATGTATAAAAGTTAGTGATCAAACATTATTTCAATCACCTTGTGCTTGGTATGCTACTCTCATGGAGCATTGCTTGAAGAATTTGGAGATCTTGAGCATTGCTTGATCAACATTATTTCTCCGGAAGACAGGTGATGATATGATTTTTGTCCAAATCTATGTTGATGATATCATTTTTGTATCCACAAATGATGATTTGTTCAAAGAGTTTAAGGCAGTGATAAAAAAGAAATGAGTTCTCTTGGTGAAATACTACTTTTCTTGGGTATACAAGTTTAACAAGATGAAGCTAGTATTTTAACCTATTATGAAAATACATTCCGAGTATTGTAGTTGAACACAAGTTTCAAGATTCCAATATTGCTCCAACTCCTATGTTTTCTCGTCCTACTTAACTCCAGATCTCACTAGTGAAGACGTTGATCAACACACGTATTGGTCAAGGATTGGAGTCTTGATGTATTATACTACAAGTTGGCCGATATTATGTTCCATATTTCTTAATGTACACGCTATCAAATCTAAAGGAATCTCACATGAATGGCTCCAAGAGGATTTTCAAGTATCTTAAAGGGCAACCATAGCTTGGACTTTAGTAACCTAGGAATTCTAAATTTAATTTATTTGTTTGTACTAATAGTGATTATGGTGGATGTAATTTGGATAGGAAATCAACTACATGTGGATATCAATTTCTTGACAACAGATTTATCACTTAGTATTGCAAGAAACAGAATGCAATGTCAACTTCTACTATTGAAGCTGAATATGTTGCAGCTTCAAGTTGTTGTTTACTGATTTCATAACAAGAGCAACTTTTAATTATTGTCATAACATATATGCCACTACAATTGGTGTGACAATATTGTGGTTCTCAACATTGTGAAATCTCTTATTAACGATATGCATTTTATTGATAGCGTATAAATTTTATTAATGACAATATTGTCACTCCAAAGAGATTTCATCTTAAAGAAGTACCATTAGATGATAATATTGCTTGCTTGTTCCAAGATGTTTGATCATCCTTGATTTGACTTTTTGGTCCAATCTTTGGAAATGATTAACTTTGGAAGATTACACATAAATTTTCAGCAAAAATATTTTGTTTCTATTTTTTTTTTTTTTTGATAAAATTGTAATTCTCTTTAAATTATCATAACTTTAGAGGGAAAATTTTAAAAATATACAAAAAACATTTTGGTCGTAGGGGGAGTTAGAATGATGATAAAAATATCAAAAAGATTTTTTCTAAAATGATTTTTCTATGTACATAGGAAATGAGAGTACATTTATTGATTTTAAATTATTATAGACTAACGCTTAAATGAACTGTCTTGGATTTTGTTTAATATGTTGATAGTGTATGCTTTCAAAATGAAAAGCAATATGAAATGTGATTCATTGGAACTAAATCATTTATGACTAAAGTTGGCAACATATCATGATTTTGTGTTAATGTTGATTTCATGCAAAAACTACTTAAGAGTTATAGTTTTTTCTTACTCAAGTCAGTCATTCTCTGATTTAGTGGTTCTCATATATATATATATATATATATATATATATATATATATATATATATATATATATATATATATATATATATATATATATAGGATTGGGTTCAAATGAAATCAAGAAAAATTATGTAAACTAATAAACCAAATTTCCACCTTTGATGTATGAAGATCAATGGCTCATATTTTTTAAATAAAATAATAAAAAGTTGTACTTTTATTAGAATATGTGTACAAAAAGTCAAACAAATATGAGCCATTGATCTCATAAATCAAAGGTGGAGATTTAGTTTATTGTTTATATAATTCTTTTGGTTTACATATATATATATATATATATATATATATATATATATATATATATATATATATATATATATATATATAGGGAGTGTTCCTAAGAAAACCATTAGTTATGTGAAAACCAAAGAAAACCACAGTAACCAATAATATAATTCATAACTTTTTTGTTATTTTAATTGTTAAAATGTTACTTAAATGTTTGGTGCATATATATTGAGCATACATACGAGAATGAAGAGTCTTACATATACGTAATACTATGTCGAATGAAAAATGGTTGCGTATATGTAACCTATGTGTGACGTAATATAAAACAATGCTATGGTTTTCATTTGATCCATACCCTTATTTATATATACTCACACACATATATATAGGGTGGTAATAAAAATCATAAATTATGTGAACGGTTTAATTGGTTTTCTTTAGTTTTCTCATAACTTTGTGGTTTTTTTAGGATCCCTACTATATATATATATATATATATGTATGTATGTATATGTATGTATGTATGTATTATGTATGTATGTATGTATGTATGTATGTATGTATATATATATATATATGTATATACGTATAAAGAAAAGAATCAGAAGAAAGATAAAGCAAAGTAATATGAAAAATTTATCAAACAAAAAATAAAGAGCAAAAAGATGCCAAAGGCCATAGGAATAAAAGATTTCAATGAGTCCACAAAAACAAAGATATGCCAAAGAGCATACTACTATATGGTAAATATTTTCTTCTTTGAAAATATGTTCTAACACGATAGGCAAATTCGAAAGATGAGGCTTTTAAGACCGGATTAGCATGTAAATTCTAAACATTTTGCGAGGGCTAACATAAGACCGTTTGGCTGATCAAAAGTGCTAAAACTTGTTAACTATAGTGTTTAAAAACGTTTTTCGGGCTAGTTATGCTCAAATAGTTATATTATGAAATTTAATAATCAACGAAATTGCTAATCAGAGGTGAAAAGTTTAAATCAAGTTGGGGTGGCTTAAAATCTTAATAGTATCTTGAAGCTAAACAAGTGCTCTACAACATGTCTGATTGTGGGATCCATTAAGCTCATATAATCAAATCAAAATATGATAAGCATTACAACATGTTTGTCTTAGAAAAGACTGAGGCATGAGTTTAAATAGACAAAACATATTAGCAATCCACTTATATAGTCTTATTCTAAATACAACTAGAAGATGTTAATAATCAATTTTAAAAATATGATCCTATAATAAAATACTCACCAAAATTTAAGTTATTTAGTCTAAGTGTTGTTTGACTTTTTAAAATATCAAAAATACCAAAAATATTTTAAATTTGTTTTGTCAAAACGTACAAAAAAATATTTCCTAGTTTATTTTTCATTACTTGGTTGAATATGAATCAATCAAAATTGAAAATTTTTAAAAAGGGGTTTGAATGTTTTCGTATGTTAAAACATACACATGCGAATTCAAGACTTCTCGCGCGACAACTTATTCGATTATATGAGTTTTTCAGTCGCGAGAATATTACACTTATCACATCGCAAAGTATTTATTTCCTATGAAATCAATCTCGAACATCTCTATAGCTTTTTTCGTTGCTATGTGTTGCATTGTGTTGTGTGTTGATAATAGACATGTATAAAGATTATATGAACAAGATTTAGTTGATTTCTAAGTTGATTGATTTTGCATAGTTTTTGAAAAACTTTGTATAACTAGATAAACAGACAATTTGGACATAAGATAGAACTAAATAATAATGTTTGACGCTTATGGAACACTGATTTATGGTTAAAGTTACCCAAATAACCTGAAATTGAAGTCGATCTCTGAGTATATTCGCGTCAACTTTAGAATGTGAAAAGTTCAAAAGAATATGAATAGACGCGAAAACATTTGAATCTTTCAAAAGTTTTCACGTGGTCAAGCAATTACATTGACTGAGTTGACCAAAAATTTCAAATGCAAATACCTGAGATTTTCGCATGCAAAAACATTTTTAAAGTGATAACTTCCAAAGATCAAGTGGATTATCATCCATTAAATCTTGTGGTGGAGAACTAATATGAGAAAGAGTTTTATACTTTCCAACAACTCCCTGTTAAGGAGTCTAATAATGGTCCATCTCATGAATTGGAAGAAAAAATGAGTATACTAATGTTTTTTGGAATAGTCTGAAGAGCTTATTCTAAGATATTCAACTTGAAGACTGTGAGAAAGCTACATCATCAGGAGTTAAGCATACTGACACTCCAGCTGATCCTTCTAATCAAACTTGAGAGAAAGCTGCGATGCAAATTGGTAAATTAATAGTTAGAGCTCCTCCTCCACCATAAAAGCATTTATTAAAATATTCAAACCCGAATACTCGTAAAGGCAAATTTAAAACGGTTTTGAGTTTGTGTTACGATGGAGAAAAGAAATTTTATGTTGCGAAGAGACGAGCTGGAACCATTGAGTACTACAAGACGAGCATGACTTTCATACTTTTAGAGAAGCAAATTTATACGCTATCAATAGATTCTGTTTCTAAACCCAAATGATTATGGCAAAGCTAAATGGTTTAGAAACTTAATTTGGTGTCAAAGTAAATCAAACTTCTAGAATTTCAAGACGGCTAAATCAAAGGTGATTTTAAATGAGACAAGAATGATTCGAATACAAATGACCCAATGAAGATATGAGTGTATAAACATCCAAAGATCGTGAGGAAGATCCCAATTCATGCTCCATTGCCTCTTAACTGTTTGTCAAAGTTGATGTGGTGGGTGAATGAGAAGAACACACGGCATGCAGTAATACACTATGTTGATAGAGAATTTAGGATTTATGATTCAATTTATCTGCTTAAGTTTATTAAAGATAATTTGATGAGGCTTTAGGCTTGTCTAATTAAAGCTGATGAATAAGTACATTTTGTAGCAACACAATTCAAATGGACGATCAAAAAAGCCCTAAAAAGGAAGATGTATGCTTACGGGGGTGACTATAAGTGTGTATACGTGGACTTTTGAAGATTTAATTTACTGAACTGGGGATCGTAAAGGTCAAACTAGAAGGATCAGGACATCAAAATCAACATGTGCAAGAACTGAAGAACCATGCGAGAACTTAGGTTTCCTTTCGAAAAAAATTTACACGCGACAATATAATTTTCGCGCGAGATCATCTATTGTAGTATAAATAATTGTTTCTATTTTATAAATGTAGTACTTGATCATTTTCAAATTTTTGTAATGCTTATAAAATAATGATAATTGAGCTATCAATTCAATTCTGATAAATATTCGCTTCAAACAAAGCGTTTACAATAATGTGGCGCGTAAACGAGTAACAAGTTACGTATTGACCTCCTTTTGAATAGCAAACCCAATTCTACAAAAAACAAAGCTTTGAGACATAAAAGCTGATAAATTACTATGCATTGAACCCTGTTCAAAAGGTCAACGGCCAGAAGGGTGAGAAAACCAAATGCATCAAAAGCAAAGAAATAAACACATGTTGATTCTCTAAGCAAGCTTTCTCATGTTTAGCAATTTTGATTGATTTCGCCTTTAGCACAGCCTACCCCGGAACAAAATCATTGTCCCTAAGCGAAAGAAGAGGGACACTCGTGTAAGCTCTACACAAGCGGGTTTCCTCATGCCCACCCAAATATAAGGATATCAGCCGGTCGAAGAGTAGACCACCTTTCGAAGAGTAGACCACCTTTCATGTGGATCTGTCAAAAAATTCAAAGAGGCCTTTATTTTAGCAGAAATTCCAGCCTGTTTAAGAACATTGCATAAAACAACCCTAACCAAGTCATGCCTATATTTAAACCCAAAATGTACGTGTAGTGAAGCGCATGCTCGCCAAAAGAATCTAAAAACACCTTACGACAGACTAGACATGACTCATCAACCAGAAGCAAAGGGACCATGAGTTGGTATTTAAGAATAGCTCTATACTCCAAAGCCAACATATGCTAGTCAAGCCCTTCAATGGGGATGACCGTTAATAAATTCTGAGCCTAGGGAGCCCTTAGACAACAATCAAGCACTGCTCTTTGATGATAAGATAAATCAAATTTTACTTCTAAATTTTGTACGATCCTAGTGAATAAGGCACTTGCCAAAGCATGTTGGGCTTGGGGGCAATGTCCTTATTAGAGAAACCGCTAAGATCAAAATGTGAGATGATCTATCACAGACTCAAAATTAGAGTCAACCCCATCAATACAGCAACTCTGAAGAATGTGGTCCTGCAAACTCCAAGATTGTGCCCTCGAGGCCACAAAAGCATATGTAGATACATCGTCAGTCGAACATAAAGGTAAACCTCCAAACCGAGTTGGAAGTGATGCCATCCTCCACTGAAAAATCTCCAAAATAATGGCCTCCACAAACTAAGATATCCTCGATCACCTCTCGTAAGCTCGCTTTGAGGTCTTGCAACTGTGGGAGACAACTCATAAGTTTCATAGCACGAGAAGCCTTTTTCATAGCCAAACTACTAATGAAACCCCATCTCGACTAACAGCACCCCCAAGGATTTTCACACCCAACATCGGCCTTTCAATCTCGTCCAGAACAAACCTTTATGCATTTTCGCCCCATTACACGATAACCAAAAATCTCAGTTTTCTTATGTTGAGTTTGAAACCCAACTGAGATCCCTTAGCCATGATAATATCTAAGGCTTTAGCACCTCTCCAGCGCCTCCTATAATCATACCATCGATAAGGTACCAAGCATAGAACAAACGTTTACAGCCATCCCTAATCCGATGAATAAATAGATGTAAAACTAAAGCAAAAAAAAGGCCCCATGGGTCCCTCTGCTGAACCCTAATGGACAAAATATCATCATGTCCCACATATAACATAGCCGCGTAACCATATAAAAAATCCGTCCACAAGGAAATGGATGGGCCCCAGTTCCAAACCTCATGCAGGAGGGCAGTCCTATTGTGACATCCAGTAATTTTCCGTTACCAAACTCCGTTAGTTCCGTTAGGTCTTGCATACACGTGTCGTGAGCACACACTAGTTGTCGTTGAACGTTGGTGACTTAATAACAATGATCTATGATAAACAAATAATAATCTAATTAATAATGTTGATTATTAGTTCATGGTGATGTTATCTATGGATTTTAAATATTATTTGTGAATTTTACTTGATAACGTGGCAACGTGTAACTATGATCTCATATGTTTTGCTATTAGTTGAAAATGTATATGATTATTATTGTTGATTAGTAATGTTTATATTTTGTAGTTAAAATCTTTTAAAAAGTGTTAAAAAGATTAGTTTTTATAAAATATAAACAATGGGGTTTATTTTGTAATTGGAATAGAATTAAAAGTTGCCATATATAAACAAAATTAAACCCAACCCTAGCCCAAACCCCCATTACGGCCGTAAACCATCACCACACACCCTCACCTTGCGAAATTGATCCAAGAACAAGCATACAAGTCGAATTTGAATTGGTTCCAAGTGTTACAAGTTGTTTTCAAGTGTTAATCATCATCTAAGCACACCTAAAGGTTAGTTTTGATTAGTTTTTCATGGTTTTTGTTCTTGAAGAACCCTAATTCAAAATTGATGATGAAAAAGTGAAACTGATGATTGTTAGATGTTAATTTGATGTTGGTTAGATTGTATGAATGTTAGATCATGCTGATTTTGCAAGAAATCTATGATTTGATCATGAAGCTCACACATTGCCTTAAGAGGAAACTTTTTGTTCTTGGAATTCATGATTTGATGATTGTATGATGTTAGATACATTGCTTGGATGTTGGTTTACATGAATTGTGCAAGAAAAGTCATGAAATCTAGTGTTTGTTCATACCTTACTATAAGTGGAAACTTTTATGCATGATGATTGGGAATTTTGATGAATTAGTGATGATTATCATGTTAGAATGAATGTTATAAACTTAATTAGGTATAAAATTGATGAAATTATGAAGGAATTGGATGTTAGATTGCTTTTGGGTGTTACCTTCCCAAAAGGGAAACTTTATTTTTGAAGATCAATGTATATGATGATGTGAGCATGTTTATGGTGTTAGGGTCATGTTAGAATGCTTATGGATGATGTCTAATGTGGTGGAATGTGTTACTTGGGTTGTATGGATGCTTGATTGATCATTTAAGGAATGTAGGGTTTTGGTGATTATACATGATGATGAATTATGGTTAGTGATTAGGAAATCATGTTTGGGATTGGAATTGATCATTATTGTGTTTGTTAGTTGGAATGAATCTTATTGATTTATGGGATTATGATTGTCATACACGCGTGCGAATCTGAGGCCCCTACTTAGTAGGATTGGCAGGGTTTAGGGTGTGAAGTCGTGAGTGGCTTCACATGACATGTTGTGCATGATTAGACTTCATGAATGAATTATCAGTTGTGATATATTTATAATTGTGTTGAGCATGTTGATTGTTTGAGATTCGCATGAGTTGTATGATGATCTAGGTTGAACTTGGGTGATGATGTGATATACGTGAATAGTTTGTTTGATAACCATGTATGATAAGTTGATACGCTTGATTAAACGATGTCTCATTTAATATGTCACCAACGGGTCAAACGGGTCAACTAGGTTAAATGAGTCTTGTTTTCCAAAGCCTTGGGTCAATGTGTTTATTGAGCACCAAGGGTTGTTAAGTTTTCTGTGTACACATACTTATGTACTTGCGTGTTCTAGGTAACCTTTGAAGGGTTGTCTTTCCATCCATCATCAGTTCTCTCTTATCATTCTTTTGCACATCAGGTGAGTTCATGCCCCACTATTTTATAAATTTTCTTCTGGGGGAGGTAGCATACTTGTTCGCAAACGCTATATTATTATTATAAGTTGTGTATGTTTTAACATAGTGCATAATACCTTGAAAGTCCTCACACTTTCGGATCGTTAATAATGGTAACTAGCGGGAGATCTTGGGTAGTACTACTGGGTTTGACAAGCCCCACCTGTGCGACTCGAGGTCAAACGGGTGCAATATTGTCCTAAACACAAACATCGTCACGACCTAGTAAGTTGTGACGGGAGGCAACAAACGCAACGCAGTCAGCTTCGATCGCGCAAATCACTATTGTTATTACTTGTGAATATAGACTAGCTATCTATTTCAATACACTTCTTATGTTATACAAATTATTACTGTTTATGTTAAACGCAAACTCTTGAACTCACCAACCATTGTGTTGACCTTTTTAGTATGCTATTCTTAGGTCGTTAACTCAGGTTGCCATTAGGAGCACATCACGGGTCCAGCATACATTCTATCAGTAACCCATGCATTAGTAATTTGATTTTTATCAGTATTTTAACACATGTGTAGAAAATAGTTCTACATACTTTAACACATATGTAAATAATTCAATAAATACTTTAATACATGTATAAAATAATTTTAAGATAATTCTCAATAATTTAACACATGTTTTCCAATACTTTAACACATGTGTAAAAGATTGTTTTGAGTACTTTAAGATAGTTATAAATACTTTAGCACAAGTAATAATTAATTAAACATGAGTAGAAAATATTTAAACAAATCAAAAATAATCTATATCTAAGATCCAAAAAATATTTACAAAATTAGAAAAAAAAATCCGCATGCCCATTTGTTGATTACGCATTGTTCACATCTTAGATCCAGGTCAACATATACTGAAAAATAAAACCAATATGTAACATAAATTAATTTCTATGTAAATTATAGAAATATAAATTTGAATAAGAAAACGAGAATTTTACATATGTGTATATTCGGCTTACACATGTGTAAAACTCGGTTTACACATGTGTAAAACTCACTCTACACATGTTTAAATATGAAACACAGTAAAACAAATCTGATAAAAATAATATAGAATTAAGTATCCTATATACACATATGTAATAATTTTTATACACATTTTAAACTAATATTTTTAACAAGAATATTTGAGTTGTTCCTTACAAAACATCACCAACTATATGTGTACACATGTATAAAAATAGATTTATTAACATAAAAAATACATACATATTTGTAACCTTACAGATCTAAATAGTTCACCAAAACATTAACAATAAAAAAAATCAGATTTAAATATTGAACACCAACAAAAAACTCAATCTTACCTTGAACATCAACAAAAAATCACAAGAACGCTGGAGTGACCGTTGTCATCTTCCGTATATGGTGGCCAGCCACCGTCTTCATTGTTGCCTTCTTTTTACCTTGAACATTAACAACAAAGCACATGTAACCCAGATCTAAAAATCATCACCAACAAAAAAAATAAATCTAAATTTGAACATGAATATAAAGTTCTTAAAAAGACAAAAAAACACAGATCTAACCATCAACACCTATAAAAAACCATGAGTTTGTCGTCATCGCTATCACCATCGTCGCCACCGTCACCACCTTCGCCGTTGTAAACATCATCGCCGCCGTCGCTATCACTGTCACTACCGTCGACTCTATCACCTTCGCCACCGTCGATTCTATCATCGTCACCACCCTCACCACTGTAGATGATGGTCAATCACCAATGAAAGCTTTCATATCTTGATTTTCTCTTGATCTATTATTGTGTTCATCTTTAGAGAGAGAGAGAAAAATAAAGGAGAAATATAAAAGATGTAGTTTTAGAGAGAGAGAGAAAGAGAGATTGATTGATTGATTGAAATGAGTATGAGTGGGGTTTATAATGATTCAGATTCAAAAATAAATAAAATGATAAAATTACCCTTTTTGTCTTTTTGTATGTAGGTCCCACCATTTGAAAGACAATGTATTTTTTTATTCTAAAAATCTAATCTATTGATTTAAATCTAATTAATGGTTGAGATTTGATTTATTGGTTTAAACAATTTCAAACGGTTTACATATATATATATTATATATATATATATATCACACAATCATATACATAAGTATAGGACTGATTTCCTTAAGAAAGAAAAAACGATTAGAAAAGAAGGTGAGTTACGTATTCGTAATCCAATTACTTAACTCTGTTGTACGATCAAAAAATTCCAGAAGTTGGTCAAAGAAGATGGTGAGTTACGTATGCATAACATGAATAAGTAAACAAGAAACCAAACGTGAAACTAGACATGATATTTTAGTTCCCAAGTGTTACATGTGTGAATAGGGTACATATACGTAAGCAATTCATGTTTACCTAATGTTCACATTCTTATGTATGTGTATGCATAGGTTTACATATATGTGACATGATGTTAACTTATATGTAAACGTACTTTGAACAAAAGAACTAAGAATGAAAATATAGGGAAGAAGAGTTGAAAATTTTAGAATTAATTTTGCTTACGTATATGTAACTATGAGTTACATATGTATAACTGCGGGTTACATATACGAGTTACGTATACGTAAGCCATATTTTATATATGTAACTTGTAGAAACATATACGTAATCCAAAAATCAGAAGAAGACACCTTCTACCATCATCATTGATATCTTCACTTTAGAATACAATTTACGCTTCTGTTACATAGGTACATATACGTAAAACATACATATATCATCATCGACATTTTTAGGCTTTAATTCTTTTTGATCATCATCTTCATTTTTTGCTTTGCCCCACATCAGATTCAAATATTATCATACTCATCCCGTTTCTAGAATTAAAGCCCACCAACACTACCTTAATAAAAAAGGAAAGTGACTTACGTATACGTAACCCAAGTTACATATGAATAATAACTTATAAGAGGTTTTTCATGACAGAAGCATATGGTATAGAAATTCATATATTTCAAAATCTTACAATCATAGGCATTCTAATTAAACAATAATAAGCTTTATAATTTACTAACTCACTTGAGATCTATGGAAGTAACCCCATACTTCTCTTGAAGCTTATCTAGTTCCTTTTTTTCTTCGTCTAATCAAACTTCTTAATCTCTTAATCATCTTCACATACTGATAATAAACACAATCAGGTATAGATTCAAAATGTTAAAACCATACCAATGATTGACTCTTATTTTAGTATCGTAGATGTCTTTGTAAACTATGAAGACGGTGCGCATGTATCCTTGTTGATTTTGGTATGTATCTCTTCGAATGTGTGCTGAAAGGCGAGTTGCATACGCAGAGGACCGTTAATTGTTATGATAACCTCCTGTTTTCATTTCATAAACTAATTTCCTCTATGAGAGATTGAGAAAATTAGGTTTTGAAAACTAAAAATATGAGTTGTTTGATTGAGCAGATCCTTCTCCATATATTCAAAACTGGAAATAAATTTACCAAATATAAAGATGATGTAATTTTACAAACATACCCTTTTAGTAGTGAAAATAAAATTTTAATTAGAATTTATGTGATTGGTGGATGATAGTTTTCTTAGAATTTATGTATATGTATATATATAAACACGCACACTCACTAGGTTACAATCCCGTGTAATACACCGGCTAAATAAATTTACTGTTATATGTTAATAATATAAAAACTTATGTCTTAAATATTGTGTATTATATAGATTGATTAAACTTATGTATTACACATTTGAAAATTTGAAGTTAACATATTTAAAATTTTAATTATGGATAGTTTCTAATTAATTAATAACTATCATAATATTCATAATTAAGAGAAGAGAGAAACGAGAAAATCAATTATTAGATAGCCTAAAATGGTGACAAGTGTATGTATGTATTTATTTTTATTTATTAGTATTATATATATACACACTAGCCAACCACCTATGTGTTACACGGATTGAAAAAGTTAAATTTAAAATAGAGTAAATTACATGCATGATCCATATATTATGTTTAAAATTTGAATTTTGTCTTTAAAGTTTAAAATTTCTGAATATGATCACTAATATTTTTTTCATCTATTGTCCCAAGTTTTGTTAGTCAATAATTAATAATGTTAGAATTTATAAAAATGACATTTTACCCGAATCGACCATCCATTTAATTTACCTTTAAAATTATAGTATTATTTTTATTAAATAAAACTTTATATTCTTGTTTTCTAAAGTTTTTTATGTTTAACATTTTTATTATTTTATTATTAATATGTTTATTATAGACATGAATACATTTTAGAAACATGAATAAATTTTTCTTAATAACATATTTTATATAATGTTTGCTTTTTAGCGCGCTTAAACCGTCCTTTTTCTATATGTTTTTCTTAAACCATTTTATATTTTAAACTTTTTTATAAAACTATTTGGTTTTTTAAATTTTTTTAAACCATTTATTTTTTAAAGCATCTTTAAAAAACAATTTAAAAAACAACCACTTTTTAAACATCTTTTTCATAAAGAATTCATTTTCAAACGACACTTTTAATATTTATTAAAATGTTTTTTTTTAAAAAAAATTCAAAAACGAATGATTATAAAAAATTAAAATTAAAAACCGAATGGTTTTACGAAAGAAAATAATTCTTTTAAAAAGTATCTTTAAAAATTAAAATTTTAAAAGAGACATTTAAAAATATCAAAAGTTTTAGAGAATTCGAATTTTTGAACTACATATGCTCCATTTTAATATTCAAATTGTTAGTGTTAAAGTACAAATTATAACTAACTTAATTAGTTATTTTTTAGATAAAATCTCGGATTGAATTGCAGATTGAATTTAAAATTTTGAAGTTTTTAATTTTAGGTTTTAATCATTAAATTTTAAAATCTAATTTTAGAATATTGTTTAATTAGACATATTGTTTATATGCTATAAAGGTGACATGTGACAATATAATGCTTAAATTTGTGTCACATGTCTGAACTTATTTATTTATTATATATTAAGATTATAGTTTTTTCATATTTATGTTATTTTATTATTTTAATAACAAGGATATTTTAACATATTATGAAATCTTTTTTAGAAAAATTATAAGGTATTACTGCCTTGGGCTGAAATGATAGAAAATGAAAGCCACGTGATTATAAACCGAACCACAATCGCGGAGACTAAAACCTTAATTTAGGATATTTAAGTTTTTTTTATTGCTGTTAAAAAAACATTTAATTTAAATATTTATAAGCTTTTATACAATTATAAAATAATTTTATATGTATGTAAACTCACTACGAGAAATAAGACCTTTTGCGACTAACATTTTTTTAACTTTTAGCGACAAAATGTAGTCTTTATAATCTATTGCGACCAAATCTTGCCACCATTGTTTCGTCACCATTTCTCCATCATATTAGGTCAGTTATTGCGTCGCAATAAGTTTCATTGCTATAGATTATTGTATAGCGATGAATTGTTGTTGTAATACCGTTGTTGTTTAAAATACTTTTTTTTTAAAAAATCATTAATTAATAAAAAAATATTAACAAAGGTTTTATTTCATTTTCCATTATTTTAATACAAGTTTTTATATTTTAAAATAAATAATTCCACAAAACTCATAAGTTGTGAAACAAACTCCATTCACTTCTAATATACATAAATGTAGAAATTGAAATTTATAATATCAATTAAATACAACTATCCGAATAAAAAAAAAAAACTAATCATATTGATCATCATTTTGAACAACCTCTTTATTAGGTTGTTAGCACGAGTCAGGAAGCTGCGGTTAGTAGTAGTATTTGATTTATTTGTTTATGCAAAAGCCTATTTTATTGCCGTAACTTTGCTATAACCTAATCTCGTCTTTCAAATCGTTCACCTCGCTTGTTGATCCTCTTCATCCTTAAATATATTAGTAAACACGTTTGGGATTACGCTTCTCACCATTTGACCAACGTCTCGTATGTGTAAACGCCAAGAACCTAAAGCCTGTTTATAACATAAAAACTCATTTAACGAGTTCTCATATCCACTTGAGCTTGACACTATTTATTATATTATTCATCATTTTTTCTTGCATTAAACATTAAAATACACAGGCAATAAAATGTTTTACTGAAATGTGGCAGCATAATTATTTTAATATGTATAACCAACCTGTTATAAATAATAAACGATAATAGTCATAACTTTTAATGACCTAAACCCAATAGCAATAAACTTAATACATCCAACTTTTAGCTAAAACGGGTAAAAACCTCTATTAATAAACTTAATACCTCCAACTTTTAGTTTAAAAAGACCAAAAAGACGCAAACCCACTTTAATAAACTTAACACATCCAACTAATAGCATAAACGGATCAAAACAACCCAAACCCATTTAAAAAACTAATTCATCCAACCTAAGTTTAAACGGTCAAAACGACTCAAACCCACTTTAATAAACTAAACACATCCAACTACTAGTTTGAATGGGTTGAAAACGACCTAAAACCACTTTAATAAAGTTAACACATCATACATGTAATTTAAACAAGTTGAAACAACTCAAACCCATTTTAATAAACTTAACACATCCAACTAATAGTTTAAACAGGTCAAAACAATCCAAACCCACTTTAATAAACTTCATACATCCCCGTAATAGTTTAAATGGGTTATATCGACTCAAACCCACTAAAGGTTAAATAAAGTTATTTACTTACCCAAGTTATAGCTGCATTGTCATTATTTCACTTGCCTTTCTTGCAATGCATATTTACCTTTAACAGGGTGCAATGCAATAAGTTCAGCTATAGAGACGACATCATTTTGTCCCTAAAATGTCCCTGCGTTAGATGTGTTTTCTTGTTGTGACTTATAAATTTAAAAATCTACGTAATTTATAACATATAAATGTGTTAAACTTTAATAAAATAGACTTATAAATTTATGAAGTTATATAATTTATAAATATATAAACATACTAAACATTTATAAAACTAATAGCAAAATTGTAATTAAGATTCTAAGAATTTATAGAACTTTATAAATTTCATGCATTCAAATTTTTTCATAGTATTTTAAAATTTAGAAATTCAAATGGATACATTTCCTCCTCAAAACTTACAATAACAATAATAAACTTGCACTTATAACTATTAAACTTGGCTTACTAAGGTGTAGTTTGTTTTTAGAGGCAAAAGCTCTGTAGTCTGTGAACCATATCTGCAAAATGTGTAAAAAAAAGCTTGACCAAACCTTTGTAGTTTACAAGAAGAAGAATGTTTGGTTTTTAAACATCTGCAGATACCTGTGGAAGAAGAAGTGGTGGAACGGCGACGACGGGAGGTAGTGTGTGTGACTGCGACGGCGAGATGGAGGTGTGCGACGGTGTCGGCGACATGAGGGTTGGGGCGAGAGGGTTGTGGTGCGCTAGGGGTAGGGTGCGAGAGGGGATAGGGTTCGCGAGGATTGGGGTGCGACAGTTGCAGGTGGCCAGTGGTGATGGAGAGGGTAGTAGGTGACGACGGAGAGGGTGGCCGACGGTGAGGGGACGGTGGCCGGTGGCAAGGGCGATGGTGGGGTTTGGGAGTTATGTTTGAGAAGATAATGGGTTGTGGCAGATGTTTTTTAATGAAATCTATTCAAAAAACAAACAGTCTGCAGACACTGATGTGTGCGCGTGGTTTGCGAGATGCAAACAGTAGAGGTTTTGCAGATGTTTTTTTAAGAAAACAAACACCACCTAAGATTATCACATCTTTGGAACCAAGTCAAGCAATTCTCTTCCAAATATCTTGTTTTTAAGATTAGTCCTAAGACTTTTAACACTTCTTTTATGCTGAAAAACTGCCCGTGAAGTCACTTACGGTCTCAATAATATGTGTACGGGCTATCCACCGTAGACCGTTGACCCGTGACCTAGTTGAGCTCCACGTTCCTAAGCCTTCTGCATGTTTAATTTAACTAACCCTTGTTTTGACGTTCTATTTTTTTCCACTATTGTATGCATTTAGGTTTAATTAGTTTCCATTTTTCACCTTCACTACTTCACTTTCACAATGAAGTCCCATAATTTAGGAATTCATGCATTCTATTTAAATGTAATTTCATTATAGAAGAAATAGAACAAAGAATTGAGTATCAATTCTTAGTTTTACGTTATTGTCATTTGTTCTTATTTGGAGACCGCCAATCTTAAATCTGACTCTATCGTTTGACTCTTTCATTCTCGACCTCATCCTTCAATGATGCCACCCCGTCACGAACCACCGACCGATCCGATCACCACCAATGAACTCCTTGCCGCCTTGACCGAGAACGTGAAGCAACACATTGCTGCTACCACCACCACTACTACCGACTCCTTCGTCTCTAGCCAACAAAAACTTGCTCTTGATCACAAATCCCACCTTGATGTGATTATAAAATAGCTTTCCACTCAATATAAGCAAACCAATAATCTAATTGCAATACTCAATTGTACTGAACCCAAAACTCCCGACCCAAATCCTACTAGAAACCTGTCGCCTCCACTGCCACCACCACCACCACATACCCCTAGACCACGAAAAATCTCTCTTCCACTTTTTGACAGGTCAAATCCTCTCGATTGGGTATTCCAAGCAGAAAATTACTTTACCTACTACCAAATTCTCATCGCACAACGACTTACTTTAGCGTGTTCTACTTCACTAGTGACGCCCTCTCATGGTACAAACATTTGTTCAGCAACAACTTGTTGGGTACTTTGCCGGATTTCAAACAAGCTTTAAAATTTCGTTTTGGGGCATCAACGTATGAGAACCATGAAGCCACTTTTTGAAGCTCGTCCAAATGTCCACCATCAAAGCATTCAAAACTGAACTTGAGCAGATTAACAATCGTGTTAACAGGTTATCTCAAGAGGCTTCTTTCTTTCAGGTCTTAAACATTACATTCAAATTTAGATGACCATCCTTAAGCTCTATAAAAGTGGTTTCTTTAACTGAATTTGTTCTTATTTGGAGACCGCCAATCTCGAATACGACTCTATCATTATGTTTCTATCTTAATGTTTCTAACTCGCTTCTTAAGCTCTATATAAGTGGTTTCTTTAAACTTTTATTGAGTCTCATATTTCTTTTGCAGTCGGGTTCGTGCAACTTGCAATAAAACATCCTCCGGTAGTGTTTGGAAGATCATTGCTTTTGGTGTATTTTTTCCTTCTTATCTACTATTTTAGCATAACCCTTTTCATATCAGCCAAGTAGATATTTTTTTTACTCAAATAAGAGAGTAACTAGAATTGACACGTGACAATGCTACAATCATTCTTACTAAAGTTTTCCATTTATCTCTCATCTTAAATAATTGAGGTAACTTTGTAGAATAGTAACCAAATTTTAAAATTGTTCTAATTAGGTCACTCATAAACTTTTTTGTTTAAATCAGGTCACTAAAGTTTATTTTGATGTTTTAATCCTATATATTTAAATTGAATAGCACGTAAAAACTTTTAAAAAATTATAAAAGAATGAAAAAATTATAAACAAATTATAAAATTATAAAAAAATTAAAAAATTATAAAAAATTAAAGTTTTGTGAAATTGCAAAAGATGTTTAATTTTTTTTTTAAAATTACAATTTTTTGGTTAAAAAGATTGCGTAAAATTTTTTTAAAATTGAAAAAAAATACGATGCCATTTATAAGTAAATTTTCAACTTTAGTCGTGGCTCCATTACATGACGAATGTCTAAACGGGTCAAAATTAAACAATATACGCCCAAACGGGTCAAAATTAAACAAAATACGACCAAACGTTTAAAATGTCAAAATTTACTTAATAACTCCCAAACGGGTCAATATGCACCAAAATATGTTCAAACGAGTCAAAATTACAACACAATAATCCCAAATGGGTCAAAAACCACTTAAATACGCCCAAACGGGTCAACATACACCAAAATATGTCCAAACGAGTTAAAACTACACCACAATAATCCCAAATGGGTCAAAAACCACACTAAATACGCCCAAACGTGTCAACATGCACCAAAATATGTCCAAACGAGTCAAAATTACACCACAATAATCCCAAATGGGTCAAAAATCACCTAAATACGCCCAAATGGTCAAAATTACACTAAAATGTGTCCAAAGGATCAAGAATTAACCCAAATATGTCCAAACGGGTCAAAGTACACTTCTTGAGTCAATTTTTTTTGTTTCTACCTTTAGGTCTTGCCTCCTTTGGTTGTTCACTTGCACTCCAATCATCAACAGAATTAAGATCAACTTCAACCTCATCGTTATTGTCAAAACAAAGTAATTTAGAAAAGATCATTCATACTAACATCTTCATCATCTAGAATTATCTGACAAAACAAATAACACTATTGTAAACATGATAAACACCATAAACAAAACATATTATAAGCATGATAAATACTATAAACAATACATATTATAAACATGATAAATACCATAGTCACATGGTTCGCGGTACGCTTCGGTACGGGTTCGCGGTACGCTTCCAATATATTTATAAACCTAATTCAATTAGCAATTTAAATCATCTAACTAATACAAAACCTTTAAAAATAATCGATGTAAATAAATTCTATATATATTGTTTTTGTAATAGCTATAAATAAAAGATTTTGAAATAAAAGAGAATTATGTTATAAATGTGGTGATAGTGTGATACTGTTGTGTGCACTAGCAGAAAGCAAAAAACAATAGCTTTTATTTTTTTGCATTTGCTTTTCTGCAAAGCAATACATGTGCTGTCATTGTCAATTGTCAATAGTCATTTGTCAAATATGTTTTGAAACCAATTTCTGTTTCATTTGCTCATTTTCTTCCTTCTCGTTTTCTTTGTTTTCATTTCTTCTTAACCAAAAAAACCGGTGATACAACCTTAACCAAAGACTTGTTCATATTGAGTGTAGGTCGATTTTAGAACCGAATAGAAAGTGAAAAAAGAATGATTCATCTTAATCTCTGTTCTTCGTCTCTTTCATTTCTGGAACGTTAATTTCATAGTCGGAATCGTGAATCGGAGCGTTCCCGGAACGTGTTCGTACCGCGTTTTGCTACCTGAAATAGGAACAAAAAAAAAGTGTAAATGGGTCATACCTGCTGCTTGATTTCTACCGAAAAAAGGTCGTTATCTTGTGCATCATTCACCATTGAAGGCTGCTCATTTATATGATTCATTGAAGAAGTTGATGAATGTTCTTGTGCATCAATACATGCCATATCTTCAAGAAAAATAGTCCGATGGTCGATGGTGAGAATTGGAGATCGCAATTTAATGGCGGGTGACAAGACAGAAGGTAGGTAATCGCAATGATGGTGGGTGGGAGATGAAGGGATCGATGGTTTTAGGGCTGATCGTGATAATGGAAGGAAACAGGTTGCAGGTCGATGATGGTAAGGGAAGAAAGGTAGGTGACGAGATGGAGGATGTATGGATTGAAGTTGCAGGTCGATGATAATGGGGGAGATGGAGAGGTCGATAGTTTTAGGGTTTTTTTTTTTAATTTTTCCCTGATTAGTTTTTATTATTTGAAATTTAAACTAATTGATATTTTATTTATATTTAATTTTAAAATGATTACCTTCTAATCAAGTCAAATAAATAGGATTAGAACACCAAATAAAGTTAAATGACCTAATCAGAACAATTTAAAAAATGAGTGACCTGATTGGAACACTTTAATGTTGTTTACTATTTTGTGAAGTTTTCCCTAAATAATTACCTTAGTTACTAATACTATTACTTAACTCTCTTTTAGATTAAAAATAATTATTTAATAAACTATAAAAATTATTATTTAATAAAATGAAAGAGATACTTTTATTAATGTAATTTCTTAAAAAAACTAATTTAATGCAATAAGAATTGTTTCTAAAACATAAAACTTTTTTAGAAATATAAAATATTTTAAAATTAGTAATTTTAAAATTGAATTTGTTATAAATTAAAAATAATTAAAACTATAAGTTATAATAAGGAATTTTTAACAATGACATATTTTAATACGTTTTATTTTGAAAAAAAGTTTAATTTTTTTTTTTTTTGAAAAAGAAAAACAAAAGTTTAAAAAATTTGATATTATTACTTTATTACTTATAGTTTTTAGTCATATGTAATTTTAATAATATTTTATCTTGAAATATGATTTTATACTTAATAGTTTACGTATAATTAATATTTTATTTATTTAATTATGTAATACACGGATTTATTAAAACTAGACCAAATTACAGAAAACGTCCTTTAGGTTTATATAAAATTATAGGTATCATCCTTTATCTTTAAAAAATTCTCTAATCATCCTTTATGTATGTCTTTTATAACATATTTCGTCCTTTAGACTAACTGCTGTTAAGTTACTCTATTAAGTCGAGGGTAATTTGGTCTTTTACCTCTAAAGACTATTTATGTAATTAAACATAAAGGATGTTTTTTGCAACTGTTTTATCTTTTAATTAATTATGCATTTTTGCAATTATACATATGATATGTTTTATATATAACATAACATATATTATTTAATTATTTTCATCAACATTTAATTATAAATATAAATTATGTAAATAGTATTATTATTTTTATACTTACGGCCTTAGCCCTATTTACTTTACCTTTAATATTTTTTATAATATATTTTTATATAATTATATATTATTACCTTAAACTTGTTTTTTTAATCTAAGATATAATATGATTAACAGAGAGGATCACATATGATTAGTTTTTTAAATTAAGTTTTAACTAAATTTCATGAACCGCTCCTCCTATGTTTTTTTAACTAAAAATATAATCTAGTGTTTAGTAAAAACGAAAAAAATAAAACAAAACGAAAATAGATGTAAAAACATTGAACTACGCACGTAAACGTAAAAATATTAA
Organism: Flaveria robusta; assembly: GCA_025506415.1. Taxonomy (NCBI): domain Eukaryota; kingdom Viridiplantae; phylum Streptophyta; class Magnoliopsida; order Asterales; family Asteraceae; genus Flaveria; species Flaveria robusta. Next base: position 26,145,128 of record CM046470.1, read on the forward strand.
AAACAATAACTAAGTCGATCTAGGATCTGCGCTTTTTGATGTGGCTGATAAACTGAAAAATAGGCATAAAAATGTGGAATCATGCACACACATGTTGCGGCTTGTTAACTCCGAAGTGTAAAACGAAAAGTTCATAAAAGATTAAAAGTATAAGCGCACCAAAATTAAAAGTGAAAAATTATAAGAGTACTATTGTAAACGATGTAAAAGTATTAAGGTTAAAAGTAGAAAAAAAAATATAGATAAAAAAAAACAAAAGTGGATACAACCACTAAATGTAAGGTACAAATCATGACACACAATGTATTTGATAATTAGTAATATATATAATATTTTTAATAATAAAAAAAGTTGTTTAGTGTCTAAATTTTATATTTAACATAATAATATTAATACAAATTTAATAATATAAATTCAAATTAGTTAATAAATAATTATTAACTAATTATAATTTATATTATTAATAGTTATGATAAAATTTATTAATTGTAAATATATGTTACTTGTATATATTTATTAAAATAAAATAATTTAAAAAATTATATGTATAACAAATTTTGAAATAAAAGCTAATTACGAAAACGTCCTTTAAATTAGGTTTAAAGTTTCAAAAATAGTCCTTTAAGGGATAGAAAGACTAAAATGCCCTTGAATTAACGGAGAAAATTAACGCTCGTTAGTCTAAATGACGTAATTTGTTATGAAAAGTATACATAAAGAATGATTAGAGAATTTTTTGAAGATAAAGGATGATACCTGCAATTTTGTATAAACCTAAAGGACGTTTTCTGTAATTTTGTCTTAAAACTATTACTTTATATTTCAATGAATTCTTTTATGTTTAACACCGTAACCCAATTTTATAAGAAATAACCCACATATAAAAACTTTCTTTAGGCCCACCTTTGTTGGCAATCCAATATTTAAATGCAAATTTTCTTGTTACATACATTCACACATGACATGAGCATCACAAAAGTCATCGTACCCATTTGCCCTATTTATAAATACTTCCCCTTTTGCATACTGCATCTTCAAGCCTGCAAAAATCTATGAACAAAATGAAGAAACATTGTTACGGAATTTGTTTCTTGATTTCTATAGCAATCAATATATTATTTTGCATACATATGTATAAAGGTGGTGGTGATCGATGGGGAAAGAATAGCTCGGAGATGAGCTATCAGTCATCGTTAACATGGAGTTTGAAAGCGGCAGAGGAGGCCGAAGCGGTTGCAGCGATCTCTTGCTCCGGCCACGGTAGAGCTTTCGTTGACGGTTCGGTTTCCGACGGTCAGCCTGTTTGTGAGTGCTATGGTTGTTATGCTGGCACTGATTGCTCTGAGTTATCTCCTGAATGTGCTGCAGACGCTGAGAGGTATGAACCATAAATGGATAATATGCATGATATATGAAATATGTCTCCACTATATTGTTAGTTTATGGGCTAATGTGATGTTTATACATGTTGCAGTGGGATCCTGTATACCTGAGCCATTCTGGATGCAACATGCAGCAGATACTGCAGTCGTCATATCGGGTGGGCATCGTATGGGCTACGAGTACGCAGATCGCACTATGATGTCAACAGAGCTTGAATATTACATCCGAAAGCTACATTCCATTGCTGGGATGCGGTCACCGAAGGCCGATACATGGTCTT